>BSBM01000299.1:52551250-53836875 GCA_027924585.1 Larix kaempferi | reverse complement strand
GTATATAATGAGATGAATAATCATGGCTCATGATGCATCTAGATACTACATAGTACAATGATAAATAATAGGAACCATTGATTCCCTCTTCCCCTTTTATGGGCAAGGGCACCACTCTTCCTTTGGAAGTATTAGGTGGTCTTGTAGGTGCTCTGGATGAGCTTGGGGTGGAACTAGAAGCTCCAACTGCTTGGGTTGTGGTGGAAAGTAATGGGGCTGAGGTGGAAGCCAATGTGAATATCTCCTACCAAAGCTACATGTTATCAAAATCATTACCTATATTGAGATCCTATTCATCAATAACACACTATGCCTCCCTCCTTCAGGTTCTAGCCCTTGGCTCTACCTCAAATCTTGAAGTTGATCTTCCAAGCACATTAGTCAGCACCCTACAATTTTGATGAAACTTGCTAATCCAATCATTAAAATAAGGTAGGAAAAAACTCCCATTCTTAATAAGTGACTTTGCTTGAGTGAAGGGTACATTTTATTAAGGCCGTGACAAAGTAGTTCACCCAATAAGCACCAGCAACATCAAGGTACATAGAGGGGTTATGTGCTTGATTAAATGCCAATCCCATACCCTCATACATGATAGAATCCAGTGGAAATGTTGCAATCCTGAAATCTTGAAAACTATTATGTCTGTTGAATTCTGAATGGGATCTAAGATTTTACTTTTTGCGTATGAAGGCCAATGAAGTTGAATCACTCTCAAACATCCTGAAACAATTCATGGTATTGTTAAAAATTTAAGTTAAATTAATGGTAATGTTAAGAATTTAATATTACCAATGATTACTAAACCAGAGCGGTCTAGTTCTTATAAAACTGCCATAAACCCAACCCACAGCTTTATTTCCCAAATTCTGCGCATTTTTTATGAGCAGGGCGATATATTCCATCGCCTCGTGATATTTTCCCAATATTTCACGAGTCAATTAATATATCACGATATATTCAAAGTATTGTAAATATTGCGATAAATTGCTGGCGATACATCAGCTGACGTAAAGTATCATTATATAGCGCGATAGATATGATATATCAGCGATATATGTAACTATGGTGTAATAATATTTGATTAGTCATGGCTTGAAGCGAAATTGGCCAAATTTTAGTTATTGTTTTTACCAAGACATGTTGCATATGGACAAAGATATTGTTTTCCTTATTTCAAGGAATCTTTTAACGTAATTGTTCTCATTCTAAACTTAGCAGTGATAACTAATGAAGTTATATGTAGTATATTATTGGTGTTATAGTTAGTGTAAGTTGTTACGTATACATTTGTTATCTATGTTGGATTTGTGCCATTCTCAACAGAATGCCATTAC
Organism: Larix kaempferi; assembly: GCA_027924585.1. NCBI lineage: Eukaryota > Viridiplantae > Streptophyta > Pinopsida > Pinales > Pinaceae > Larix > Larix kaempferi. The sequence continues at coordinate 53,835,538 of BSBM01000299.1, read as the reverse complement.
TGAATTTTTATGTGATTGGATGACAGAACATTTAACTAGTTCAACCAGAGACTCTCCCCTTTTTGTACAAATTCTAGTGTGATCCGTCTCTTAAATTACTGAGATTTTGATCTCCAACTCATTTATATAGCATGAGGTGGAATCATAAATGTGACAGCACTTTGGTTATTGTTTGGTGCTAGGCTATGATCATGTAGTTTAGACCATTGGAAGGGGAACCCTATGGCAGTCTGAGTTGACCTGCAATTGGGATGAGCTTGCAATGCGTAGACAGTATTGCCTGTCATCATATACATATAGTGCTTAATTAAATAAGCTTGCATTCACGTTAGCCCTAAATGTCAAGTTTGTTGTCTTCATACTTTACAACTGTGTACAACTGTGGAAAGGAGGTTGGTAATAAGTTTTCCTTTAGTTTGTTTTTGAATAAACTTGCAATTTCCCAGTTCATGCATACCTAATTCTAGACAGTATTGCCTGTCATCATATACGTGTAGTGCTTAATTAAGTAGGCTTGCATTTGCGTTAGCCCTAAATGTCAAGTTTGTTGTCTTGATATTATACAACTGCTAATGTGGGGTAGTCCTGGTAGGGTGCTATCCCTAGATGTTTTCAATCTAAAATTCCATTTGTTATTAATGTATATTTTCCTGACATGAAGAATAATCTCGTACTTGTTAAAATATAACGAGTGCAAAGATTGTTTGTTTAATTTCTATATGTAGATTTTATGGAATGCATGGCATTCAATTGATTAGTTTTAAACTTTAATGACTATCATTGAGTTGGTTTTAATGAATACTTTTAACTTTTTAGAATATGGCTATTCTAACAAATGATTTCATTGCAGGCCCCTTATCAAAACAAGTTCATTGATGTCACTCTGCTATCATCTAGTGAGGTTGAGTGGGTAAATAACTATCATTTAGCATGTTGTGAAACATTGAAGCCTCTCCTAAAAGGTGAGGAGCTAGAGTGGCTGGAGAAAGCTACAGAGCCCTTATCTTGTTAAAAAATACTAATGAATTGTTTCAGACCACGCCGATTGGTTGGACAGATGCCAAATGAGATTAAGATCTCAATTTACATGTTAAAATCAGGTGAATAAAGTATAAATTGTTTCAAGTCCTAAACTGGGAACATTGGAATTATTGTAAAGATAGATCGCATGCATTATTTATAAAAATGAAGCGTTCAAAAATCACGAGTTGAATCTGTTAGAATATCTAGAAGTCACATGGCGGGGAACTTGCAAGTGCTTATGGTTATGGTTGTGCATTTTATATTTATAATTTCAAGGAATCACCCGAACTTGATAACATCATTTTTTAACTTCAGAATCTTCGTGTAATTTAGAGGAGAGTAGTTTTTCTGTTGCATTTGGCCTCAATGCTTGCATCCTTTCTCAAGCAGACTCAAGTTGCTTAGGGTTATTGTAGTGTTCGTATCCGAATAGACTAAAATACAACAGAGAATAACTCCATGTGCAAAGATAAATAATATTGAATATGAATTGATAAAATGATGATATTACATTTACAAAATATGTTGGCTTTTATAAAGCCGTTCGTGCCTTTTCAACATGGACACACCCTTTGCTTATAATTAATTAGTTATATATGTTTATAACTAATTAATTATTTGTGATTATTTGTTTAAACACTAATTAATTAGTTTAGTGTTTATCATTTATTATTTATGATTATTTGTTATTTATGTTTATGTTCATAACAGTTATTATACATGTTCTAGTTCAAATCCCATTCCATCTTTAACAAATTGAATCAGTGATTGTCTTCTGGGCTTTGTCTCTGGGATAAAATAAACAGAAATAACATAAAAATATGTTATCAAGTCATTAAGAGTGATAATAAATAAGCCTAGGCAACTTTAAGAGCTTTTATCCTAGTCTTGTATGCAAACTCAATGTATAACTCAATCACTGCATGCAAACTCAATGTATAACTCAATCACTGCATGCAAACTCAAAATATTTACTCAGTCACTCCATGCAAATTCAGCATATTCACTCAAAGATGGCATGCATGCAACCCACTCAGAGAATGCATGCTACTTATGCATGCGACCCACTTAGTGCATGCAATGTGTCTTGCTTGAGGAGCGATTGATGAATGGAGTTATGCTTATATATTGAGTGCTTGTAGTGAATTTTTGGAAGCATTGAAGGCTTCTAATTGCTTAAGATAAGAACCTAACTCTATACTTGTATTCTAACTCGTTGCTAAATAATACATTGAGCTCTTGCTTTGGAGTGGGTGTTTTTCTCCCCATGGGATTTTCCCCAAGAAATCGTTGTTTAATAGTATGTTGCAAGTGTCTATTTTAGTTTCTGCACATTCTTCACTCATTGATTAGTGTAGGAAGTGTATTCCACACCTATGCTTCCTTTCACTTGACATTCATTGCTCATTGAATAGTGTAGAAGTGTATTTTGCACGTTTGCTTCTTTTCATTTAGTATCGGAGCCTGATCACCTTGGATCCTAGGTGTTAGGGACAAGGCTTTTTTTAATCTGATCTTGGTTTGAGTGGGAGCTTCTGCAGAAGGAACTCTTGTTGGAGGAAAATGGCAAGCATCTCAAGGCTATAAATGGAAAGGTTTAATGCCATTAACTTTGATCTATGGACGTTCAAGATGGAGGACTCGCTCATAGATTGAGATCTATGGATTGCAGTATCTAGAAATCCTCTATTATGAAAGACAAACAAGAAAGCACTCAATAGAAAGGCAAGAAGCTTTATCATATTTTGTTTGGTTGATTTTGTGTTGTTGAACGTTTTTGAAGAAACCAACATGGTGAAATTTTGGAAGAAGTTGGGAGACTTGCATTACGATAAATCCCTGGTTAATAAACTTTTTATATGAAAGAAGTTGTATGCCTTAAGAATTGGTGATGCTGATGGTTTTGGAGCTAAGGACTTGAATGCTTGCTTTATTACCATTGTGACCGAATTGAACTCAATTGGAGTGAATATGCGAGGAGGATCATTGGATGACCCTTTTTGTTCTTTGCTAGATTCATGGGGTACTTTGGTAATGGTTGCTGAAAGAATTGCAAAGAAATTGGTGCTTGATGAGGTTGTGGCTACTTCACTCTCGTAGGAGACGAGGCAAAGGTTTTTGAATCCATCAAGGAGGCCTTGGATGTTCATGGAAGATCAAAGGAGAAAAACAAGAATAAGGAGAAGAGAACATCGAAATCCCATGGGAGATCCAAATCTTCTGGAAATTCCAATGCAAGGTTGGGCATTGTGGAAGAGATTGCAAGTAAGAGAAAATAGGAGAAAAGGGGAAAAATAACGACTCTAATGGTATATATTCCTTTGTTGTGGCCTAGGAAACCCATGCAATGCATAGTGCATGGTTGATACATTCTGGAGCTTCCTTCCACTTGACTTCTCGTCGAGAGTAGCTCTTAATGTATGAGAAATATGATGGTGGGATGGTATACCTTGGTGATGATTCTCATCTCAACATTGTTGGTCATGGTAATGTTTTGGTTAGATTCCTTGATGGTAGAGTGAAGGGGATCAATAGAGTTATGCACATGATGAGTTTGGCACATAAGATATTATCAATAAGCACACCTAATGATGTGGGTGTGTAGGTTGTTTTTTCTAGTGGAGGGTGTAGGATTGTGCAAGAAGCTATGGTACTCACAAAGGGTGTTTGTGTGGCACTTCATTTCAACTTGATGCATGCCCTGTTCAATGAAATAATTCTTCAATTCCTCTAAGGAAGATATTTGTATAATCTTGTTAGTAGAACCAGCAACATTTATGAGGGTTGTATTTACTGATGGTCATGCTTTTTGGGTATCGAAAAGAGCTCTTTATTTAGAGATAAAGTTACCTAGAAAGAAGACAATGTTATGGCATAAGAGAAATGGGCCATATAGGTGATAAGGGCCTACATGACTTGAAAAACAAAAATCTTGTTGAGGGGCCCACTAACAAAAATCTGCATGAGCTTGACAGATTCTATAAGGATAATGATTTACAAAGACACAAGTCAACTCAATATAACCCTCAACAAAATGGAGTTGCAGATTGCATGAACATGACGATGATGGAGCGGGCTAGGAGTATGCTTAGTGGAGTCACCTTAGAGAATAAGTTTTGAGCACAAGTGGTTGATATGCAAGTTTCTTGATCAATATGTCACCTACATCAACTCTTGTGGACAAAATCCATATCGAGCTATTAACGGGGGAAAATTCCTCATTTCAACATCTTTGTGTTTTTGGTTACAAGGCATATGCTTGTGTCACAAGGCATTGAAATGTATCTTCATTGACTATGATGTTCATATGAAAGGGTACAAGCTTTGGGATCCCACGATCAAGAAAGTTTTGTTAGTGGATGATGAGAAGATGTTAGTTCTATAACTAAAAGAGGATGAGAAGATGTTAGTGGTTCAATGATCACCCAAGACCAATAAAGTTAACTCGAAAATGAGCCAAAATTTCATGTTGGACCTGATGAGGAGGAGACCTTAGAGAGTTCAAAGAGGAAGTAAAAACACCACCTAAGCCTTTAAGGTGGTCAACTTGACAAACAAGGCTATCATACATGTATAATTATAGTCAGTATGATTCTAAATGTATATTTTATTTATTTACTATCACTAATGAGCCTAGAACCATGAAAGAGGAAATGGAGATGGAAAACAATGAGTGTTGGACATTGGTTATGGATGAGGAGACAATGGCACTCAGGAAGAATGATACATGGGACTCGATACCATTGCTTGATGGATGGAAACTTGTTGGATGCAAATGGGTGTTCAAGAAAAATATCCGTTCAAGTGACCGTTGAAAAGTGTAGGGAGAGAATGGTTGTGAAAGGATTTTCCCAAGTTGAGGCGATAACCTTTGGTGAGATTTTCCCCCCAAATGCTATCGAATTCCTATTCTTTGTGACAACTATCAAATTCCTATTATTTGTGCCAACAATTTTTTATTTAGAGATAGAACATATGTATTTGAAGACAACATTTCTACTTGGCGACTTGGAGGAGGAGTTCCATATGACACAACCGAAGCATTGTTAAAAAAGGTATAGAATCAATGGTTTGCAAATTAAGATACTCTATGTATAGTCAAACAATTATTGATAATGTGGTGTACCCAAATTTGATTCTTTTGTGTTGAGTTTGGGATTTTTGAGATCGAAATCATATCATTGTGTATAGTACAAACATGCTAGTGGTTATTTTCTTATTATCACTTTTTACATAGATGATCTGTTATTTTAGGTGTGATTAGATGTTTAAGCTTTCAACATTGTTTGACATAAGGACTTGGGGACCGCAAAGTATATATTAGGAATGGAGATCATGAGAGTTAGAGCAAACAAAAAGCTTTGGTTGTGCTACAAGAAGTATGTGAACTTTGTGTTGCAATGTATTCATATGGCAGATTATAGACCATTGAGCATTTCTATTTTTGTGGGAACTATGCCATTAATCATGCAGTGTCCTACATGTTAGGATATTTCAATACTTCATCCTTGTCCTACCTAGCATTATTTATTTTTTCTAGTTGTTGATGATGTCATTTTCCCCCTAGTGTGCATGTCATCTAGGATCCATCTACCACATTTTGAGCCCTGCATGCATCATTTTAGGACCACTTTAGTCAATTCCCTATTTTGTAGGAACCTACTGAGTGTTCTGGTGCAGTCCACCTGAGTTATCTGACTCTTGTGGGGGGTTAGAGCTCCAGATGCCACTGATTGTGGCCTCATGTGCCCTTTTTTGACTGGCATGCATGTCAGACTCATTATTGTGCCCTCCTTAGTCAGTTAACTGATTGTGACTTCAGGTAGCTGGGTTTAGGTTCAGTTCAGTTGACTTTGAGTCTTCCAAAGCACTCAAGTGGTGATAATCCCTATGCTAGACCAACTGAGGTTCGAATTCTCATGCATGATTCAAATTCTCTCCATTGTAACATCATTGTTTATTATACTGATTATTGGAACATGTGATATTATTTTGCTCCTATTTGAGTTCTGCTGCATTATTATTCTTCTGCTATTTTTATTGCAGTTTTCACTCTTATTCAAATTTTTTGCTCATTCTTTCTTTGTGAGGTATCCTCAGCTCTTTAGATCTATTGTGACATAGAATTTCACATGGTATCAGAACCATAGAGTGAATAGGTTGAGCAACTGCTTTCGGTAGTGCACTAGAAGCCTCTGGATTTTCACAGCAAATCCTGGTGCTATTGCATTGAATTCATTGGAGAAATCCAATAAGGTCTAGCCAAGTGAGAAGGATCTGGATAAAAGTGCCTACTGTCCTAAAGCAGTGCTCAGTAGTAGTCTACCTCCATTATTGAGAGTTTTTTGTAGGTTATTCAAAGTTTTTGAGTGCAGTAGCAGTTGCAGCAGTTTTTCTGCAGTAGCATCAGTTTCAACTTGTATTCGCTCCAACAGTTGAAATGGACAATTCGAACTCTCCTCTCTCTCCTTGGATCCTAACACCCTTCAATTATCTTGATTGGAGGGCTGATATGCAGATGGTATTGCGCAACAAATCACTGTACAGGGTGACAATGGGAAAGGATCCCATACCACATTCAGCGGTGGAGAAAACCAAGTATCTGAATAGATTGGATGAAACATTTGGTTTCATGTGTATTCATATTTCTAGAGATCTGCTCTTCCACATCGAAGGATTGAAGACTCCAAAAGAGTTATGGGCGAAGTTAGAGACCCTTTTCGACAAGCAAGATGAGCTAAGAGGCCATATTCTGGAAAATGAGTTGGTTGCTCTACAACCGAGCAATTTCGAGACCATTCAACAATTATTTTCAAGATTCAAATGTCTGGTTATGCAATGCAAGCAGCGTGGCATTGAGAAGAAGGATGAGCAGTTGGTGCTATCCATTCTGAGCAAGCTAGGTCCTGAGTTCTCCATCTTTGTCTCTACCTTCCATTCTAGGCGAATGTCAATCCCTGGTTGGAAGATGCCCTTAGATGTTTTTGTAAATTTTCTATGTTTTGCAGCTTGCTTGTTTATGTCAAGTTTTTAGTGTTTTTCATTCCCAAGCCGGTTTTGCATTGGTTGGAAATTACTTATAAAAATTTCAGATAGTTAAACGCACTGTAAAACACTTCTAACAGGCAGAAAAAATAATTTAGCCATGTACACCATAAAAAAAAAAAATCAGACTTAGAAATTTTGACCAATAGCCCTGGAAAAACCCCCACAGGGAAAACCAGTCAGAGAGAGAGAGAGAGTTATTATTTCTTCAACAATATTTCAGTACATTAATTTTACAGTCAAAATGTACTTATCTCAACCAACCAAATCACCCAGTCAACTTCCTCGATTTCTGTGCAAGGCTGCCTCGATTTCTGTGCATACAATTCTTCTCGAAAAATGTGCCAAACCCAGCCTCGATTTCTATTCCAACACACCCAGAAATTTTTGTACGGTACAACAACAATTAATGTTGTTGTATGGACCTCGAAAACTATGCCATGTCTAGAAAACCGAGACCACAAATTTGTGCCTTGGAAACTGTACTGTATGGACTGGCATTTATCGTTGTTGTATGGATTTTGAAAATCGTGCCCACCACCTACAGAAATGTGCCTTGAACTGCATGCCAATAAATGCTAAAGGTGTACCTCGAAACCCGTGCCAATAAATGTAGCTATACGAATTTGGAAAAAATGTGCCCACTAAAATATATCCTGCCTCGAAAACCATGCCACCTAGAAAATCGTGCTGCTGCTGTACTAGTTGTTGCCTCCTCGATTTCTGTGCATAACTCTGAGTTCTCTCCTCTCTTCACTCTCAACTCAAGAATGAAACTCGACTTGCCTCCCTTGCCTTTTTGGATGAAAACCTAGGGTTGATGAAGAGATTCTAATCCAATGGTGAGAAATGCATTGGATCAATGGATGAGATAACTCTCATATTAAATTTAAAAAAAAAATTAATTTTATCCTCATCACTTAAATTTTTACCCAAAAGTGACTTTAAGTTATAAAGTCACATTAAATGCTTTTCACAAGTCCTTTAATGCAAGGGTCACTTTTTCCCCCTTTCTAAGTGACTTAGGCAAAAAGTCACTAGGGGAACACTTCCCTAGGTACAAAAACTAACACTCCCTCTTACCGAGGAAGGTGTTCTGCACCACTCCCAACTTGTCTCTGAAGAAGACAAGCTTGCCCCTCCCCAAAGATTTTGTCAAGATATTTGCTACCTGCTCATCAGTGGATATGTACTACAACTCAATTGCTCCTCTTTGAATGTAGTCACGGATGAAATGGTACCTGATCTCAATATGTTTTGACATGTCATGAGACACTGGATTCTCATAGAGGTGAATGCAACTCTGATTGTCACAGTAAATCACCGTAGGCCTAAGCTCCCGATCAAACAAATCTACCAATAGCTTGCGAAGCCACAGTGCTTCACAAGTAGCCTGACTGGCCGCCATATACTTAGCCTCGACGGAACTCAATGCAACGGACTTCTGTTTTCGACTAAACCACAACACTGTTGTCGAGCCCAAATTGAAACAACAACCGGAAGTGCTCTTCCGATCCCTCACACTGCTTGCCCAGTTTGAATCTGTGAAACGTAGTCCAATGTACACTCCTAGGCTCCACCATGAACTGGCTAAGAGTGTTCACCATAAAACACAAGTCTGGCATGGTATTGACCAGATACATCAACGACCCAATGAGTTGATGGTAAAGTGTAGGATCCACCAACTTACCCTCGAAAGCATGAAGTTGCTTCCAATTAGTGATCATAGGTGTAGACATCAGTCTGCAATCCTCCATCTGAAATCTCCTCGGAATATCAACTGCATACTTCCCCTGTCCTAGGAAAATATGTTTACGCTCCTGCCAAACCTCCATCCCCAGATAGTAATGCATCAACCCAATGTTAGTCATCTCATACTCAGCAGCAAGTTCTCTCTTGCAATGTGCAATGAGACGCTCCTCTCCAGTGATAAACAAGTCATCAACATATAACAAAAGATTGAGAGGATCTCCACCAACCACAATGTAGTAAAGGTTGGGATCACCCTCACTCTTCTGAAAACCCATCGAAGTCAAGTACACATCGATCCTGGAGTACCAAGCTCTAGGAGCTTGCTTTAGTCCATACAAGGATTTCCTCAGCCTGCACACTTGAAAATCTCTCCCATGAATCTCGAATCCCTGTGGCTGTTCTAAATACACCTCCTCCTGTAGAAGACCATTGAGAAATGCGGTCTTCACATCCATCTGGTGGATCTTCTAACCCATCTCTGCTGCTATATAAATCACTGCTCTGATGGAAGAATACCGAGCAAATGGCGCAAAAGTCTCATCATAGTCAACTCCCTCAACCTGTGAAAACCCCCGTGCCACAAACCGAGCCTTGTACTTCTCCACACTGCCATCCGCAGCATGCTTCACCTTGTAGATCCACTTGGAAGTCACAACAGACTTCCCCTTTGGTCTCGGAACTATCTCCCAAGCATCATTCTTCATGATGGAATGATACTCTTCCATCATGGCATCTCTCCAAACCTGATGTTGAGAAGCCTCCTCAAATGTGGAAGGCTTTGAATCACGAAGACTCGTAACAAGAGCCATACCCAGTCTATCTGGCATCATTATTGTCCTGATCTCCTCCTGGGGTCTACTAAATGCCTCTGCTTCCTTAAAGGTGTCTTGAAGCCATTTAAGCTTCCTCTTCTTTGAAGGCTCCTCTCATACTGGTCTATCCTCATCTGAATAACTCCCAGAAGCAAAAGGTCCAACACCTCGAGGACCAGTGACGGATGAACCAGTCCTTGAAGAACCTGTAACCTGAGAACCAGAACCTGAACCTGTCCCTGAAGTACCTGTCACCTGAACCACTAAACCTGTAGAAGCTGTGCCTGTACTTTGTGATCCAGTCACTCGGGAAACCTGTGGACTTGAAATCTGTATTGAAGAAGCCTGAGTCACCTGAGCTGTGGAAGTCGGTGGCTCCCCCTGCTCTATCTCTCTGGACTTCCTGAAGGCTCTCTCCTCATCAAACTTCACCTCCCGCCTAACAACAACCCTCTTATGCCTAGGAAGGTAAATCCGGTAAGCCTTCGAAGTCTCATCATATCCCACAAAGATACCTCTCTCTGCAGTGGGATCAAACTTCGTCCTCTTCTCAGAAGGGACGTGAGAGTAAGTCAAAGAAGCAAATATACGAAAGTGGCTCACCTCGGGCTTCTTGCATGTGTACATCTCCTCAGGAGTCTTCCTCCCCAAAGCACGATGAGGACTCCTGTTCTACAGATAAATTGCAGTGCTGCATGCCTCTTCCCATAGAAAGAACGGTAAACTCTGATCATGGAGCATTGCTCTCGCTGCTCCTACAATCGACCTGTTCTTCATCTCTACTACTCCATTCTGCTCAGGAGTGTAGGGAACTGTCAGCTGTCTCTGTATACCCTCCTGTGTGCAAAATCCACCGAACTCCCTGGAGGTATACTCACCCTCATTGTTCGATCTCAACATCTAAATCTTCCTCCTTGTCTGCTTCTCCACAAGGGCTTCGAACCCTTGGAAGACACTCAATACTAAGGGTGACTTCTTGCTCCTCAAGAAGTAGATCCAAGTCTTCCTGGAGTAGTCATCAATGAAGGTGATATAGTACTCAAATCCAATCAAAGAGACTGATGACATAGGACCACAAATATCAGAATGGATCAAGTCAAGTACTCTTGCTGCTCTGGTGTCGCTGCTTGGAAAAGCAGTCTTGGTGTACTTTCCCAAAGCACACCCCCTGCACACATCACTTTGCTCAGTGCTGAACTCGGGTAAACCTGTAACCATGGTCCTCAACAGTCTTAGAGCTGGGTGATGTAAGTGGGGCATCCTCCAATGCCATAGCTCACAAAGCTCACTGCTGCTGCTGTGTGCTAGAGCGTGCTGTGGCTAAAACAAGAGCTTGTACAACTTTCCACATCTAACCCCAATGTCCATGGAGGTAGATAATCCTGTAGTCCTGGGGAATACCTGCACTCTCCCATCCGAGAAACATACCCAAAGACCGCTGTCCTCAATAGTGGAAACTGATACAAGGTTCTTCTTCATCTCGGGGACGTATAACACATCCCTCAGAGTCATGGGACTCATAGACTCCCTCTGAAATTTAATGGTCCCCCGACCAACTGCTCTAACAATGGTGTCGTCGCCTAGTACAACCTCCACATCTGTACCTGTTTTTGAAAGCTTGGAGAACATCTCGCGAGCACCTGCCATGTGGCTTGAGGCTCCGCTGTCAATATACCAGGTGCCAGTGGTGGATGCGCTCATCTGATGCCCTGTCAATAAGGAATACTACATCTCCATATCCACATCAGTGCTTGTAACTAAAGAGGCTCTCTCTCTCTCTCTCTCAATCTGTCAAGCACACAAAGAAAACTCTCTTTGAAATCTGTCTCCAAAGTCATCAACCTCTGCTGAAACTGGCGTCTACTGTCCCTTCCTCTTCCTGTTTGGACATTGTGAAGCATAGTGCCCAAATGTCTGACCACCATAACACTTGATTTTACTCAAGTCCTTCTGCCCACCCTGCAAATGTTTGGCCCCACCCTTCTTGGAACCCTTCTTCTTCTTCTTCCCCTTTGCTGTCAAAGCCACATTCTCCTCATCTTCCCTACCCTGTGACGAACTCCCTGTATGAGACCTCTCTTGGTCTCCTCCTGCACAAAGTCATCCCACAGTCTCTCCCATGAAGGTAGGTTCTCTATGCCCACTATAGCCTACACAAATGCACCCCAAGGCTTTGAATCCCCATTCACTGCTGTACGCACAAGCTCAGTAGCAGTGACCACCTCCCCAATTGCTGCTAGCTCATCTCTAACTGCATATATCCTGCTAAGGTAAGGTGTCACTCCCTTTCCGCCATTCATCTTTATACTCTTTAGTTTCTCCTTAAGAACCATCTTTCGGTCCTCATTGGTACTCTCGTATAAACTGGTTAAACCACTCCACATCAAATGTGCCCTAGCTTTACCAGAAATGTGAGGGATGATATGATCTTTAACTGCATCAAGGATTGTTCTTCTAGCTTTACAGTCCTTCTTGTTGAAGGCTGATAATGCTGCTGCATCTGTAGCAGTGAGAATCTGAATAGGGTTTGCTGTAGTATTTCTAACCACCTCCTTTCACATTTCATTTTCCTCTAAAACCAGCAAAATCCTAGCCTTACATGGCACAAAGTTTCCTGTCCCATCCAGCCTATCCTCCAACCTAAGTCCTGTAACCATCTCTACTGTCAACCCAACAAGGTGTTGTTCACTAACAGAAGAAAATGCCCAAATCTGGAAATTTTTGTGTGTCTGCAAATTTACTGTTTTCTGCCCCCAAGCTCTGATACCATGTAAATTTTCTGTGTTTTGCAGCTTGCTGGTTTATGTCAAGTTTTTAGTGTTTTTCATTCCCAAGCCGGTTTTGCATTGGCTGGAAATTACTTATAAAAATTTCAAACAGTTCAACACACTATAAAACACTTCTAACAGGAAGAAAAAATAATTTAGCCATGCACACCATAAAAAACAAATCAAACTCAGAAATTTTGGCCATTAGCCCTGGAAAAACCTCCACAGGGAAAACCAGTCAGAGAGAGAGAGAGTTATTATTTCTTCAGCAATATTTCAGTACATTAATTTTACAGTCAAAATGTATTTATCTCAATCAACCAAATCACCCAGTCAACTTCCTCGATTTCTGTGCAAGGATGCCTCAATTTCTGTGCATACAATTCTTCTCGAAAAATGTGCCAAACCTAGCCTCGATTTCTGTGCCAACACACCTATAAATTTCTATACGGCACAACAGCAATTAATGTTGTTGTACAAACCTCGAAAATTGTGCCCTGTCTAGAAAATCGAGCCCAAAAATTTGTGCCTTGGAAACTGTGCTATACGGACTAGCATTTATTGCTGCTATATGGATTTTGAAAACCGTGCCCACCACCTGCAGAAATGTGTTTCGAAGTGCGTGCCAATAGATGTTGAAGGTGTACCTCGAAACCCGTTCCAATAAATGCAGTTGGATGGATTTGGAAAAAATGTGCTCACTGAAATATATCCTTGCCTCGAAAATCGTGCCACCTAGAAAATCGTGCTGTTGCTGTACTAGCTATTGCCTCGATTTCTGTGCATAACTCTGAGTTCTCTCCTCTCTTCACTCTCTCAACTCAAGAATGAAACTTGACTTGCCTCCCTTTCCTTTTTGGATGAAAACCTAGGGTTGATGAAGAGATTCTAATCCAATGGTGAGAAATGCATTGGATCAATGGATGAGATAACTCTCACATTAAATAAAAAAAAAATTAATTTTATCCCGTCACTTAAATTTTTACCCAAAAGTGACTTTAAGTTATAAAGTCACATTAAATGCTTTTCACAAGTCATTTAATGCAAAGGTCACTTTTTCCCCCTTTCTAAGTGACTTAGGCAAAAAGTCACTAGGGGAACACTTCCCTAGGTACAAAAACTAACAGTTTTCATTGAATCTCTCATCCAAGAACCAGATAAGTTGATCTAGATGGGTGCCTTGAAGGCCTCCAATGATCAAGCTCTTATGGCTGGAGAAGCAAAAAGTGCGAATGGGAAGGGGAAGCACAAAGGCAAGGATAAGAGGCCCTCTGAACCCAAGCTAAATGCCAAGTCAAGTCCATCAGAAGGAGCCTCCAACTCTAAGAAGGACAAACATAAGGGATTTGAGAAATCCAAGTGTTCTTATTGCTAGAAAGGAAACCACCCAGAGAGATCTTGCATGCAGAAGAAGATAGATCAGTTGACCAAGCTTCTTGAACAACACAACATTGCCCTCCCAAAAATGTGCAAGAGAGCTTGATTCAGGAAGTGAGTCTGATGGTCATGAGAGATGTCATGCACTGAAGGTTGGATTTCCAAAATCACAAGCCCTCCTCATAGATTCAGGAGCCTCCAACCACATGGTTTCCTCCAAAGAATCATTTTCTTCTTTAGATCTCAAAGATGGTCCAATTATTCACATGGGAGGCAACTCTCAGATCTCTGTTGAAGGGAAGGGCACAATACATATGGAGCATGGAAAGTTCAATACTATTCTATTTGTGCCTTCTTTGTCGATAAATTTGTTGTTTGTATATTAGATGACTCATACAGGTTCACCGAAGAAAGTGGTCTTTGGTCTTGACACAATTGAGATTGCAGAGATCTCCATTGGGAAGATTATAGCGAAAGGGTTTACAAACCATGCCTCCAAGGCATATGAATTCTCACATTTTTTGCCATACTCTCTGCCTACCCCATCGGAATCTGATGAAGATTAGATTGATGCCTCTTCTAATGAAGATGAGGATCAAGATCTTGATGTTGAGAATAAAGTTCAAGGAGATTCAGATTTAGATCCAGATCCAACACATGCTCCCAATCCATGGCCAAGGCCAACACATGCTCCCAATCCATCTTACCATAGAACCACCAGATCTCAGTATCATGCAAAACTTGCACTATGTCATGCAGATCCACTTCTCTCAGAGAGGTGTTGCATGATGGTGGGGTTTGATCTACAATCTCTTGGAGACACTTGCCATGGGGGATCTACAACCAGGCAACAATCTCGGTTGTCTGACAAAAGGTACTCAAAGGTTCATGATTTGGACTATAATTATCCATTCGCTCCAGTAGCAAGAAGGGTTTCCGAAAGACATGTTTTGGAAAATACGACTTCTACACATTGGGAAGCACATCAAAGTAGCAGATCCAGATCTAGCACATGCATTGCTATCCTATAGAGGAGTAGCTTGCCAATATTTTTGCAAAGGATTTCACTGAGGAAAGTTTTTTCCTTCTCTGCTTAGTATGAAGGTTCTTTGAGTTCCCTACTGCTGTTCTTTTTGAGGGGGGGTATTTTTCCCATGAGATTTTTCCCCATTTCCTTGGTTTATGGGCAGTTCTTTTTATCATTTATTTGATTGTATCAGAGACCTTTGGTCTTAGTAACCAGGGCCCAATATGAAAAAGTATGGATTAGGGGGGGTGTTAGGATATTTCAATACTCTATCCTTGTCCTACCTAGCATTATTTATTTTTTCTAGTTGTTGATGATGTCATTTTTCCCTAGTGGTGTGCAGATGTCATCCATGATCCATCTACCACCTTTTGAGCACTGATGCACAATTTTAGGACCACTTCAGTCAGTTCCCTATTTTATAGGAACCTACTGAGTGTTCCAGTGCAGTCCACCTGAGTTATTTGACTCTTGTGGGGGTTTAGAGCTCTGGATGCCACTGATTGTGGCCTCATGCACCCTTTTCTGACTGGCATGCATGACACTCACTATTGCGCCCTCCTTAGTCAGTTAACTGATTATGACTTCAGTTAGCTAAGTTTAGGTTCAGTTCAGTTGACTTTGAGTCTTCCAGAGCACTTAAGTGGTGATAATCCCAATGCTAGACCAACTGAGGTTCGAATTCTCCTGCATGATTCGAATTCTCTCCATTGTAACATCATTGTTTATTATACTGATTATTGGAACATGTGATGTTATTTTGCTCCTATCTGAGTTCTACTGCATTATTATTCTTTTGCTCTTTTTACTGCAGTTTTTACTCTTATTCAAATTTTCTGCTCATTCTTCTTTGTGAGGTATCCTCAGCTCTTTAGATCCGCTGTGACATAGAATTTCACACTAAAATATCCATGGCGATGGAGGATATGGATACTGTTCTTTATGCTTGTGTAATTGTTAGTTTGGTGTAAGTTATGGTCTATACTAGGCTAGACATTGCCTAAGTATTGGGAATCTTGAGTTGATTCATGGCTAATACTAAACATGAACATTGGGTTGTAGTGAAGGCCTTCATGCATTTGCATCATACTTATGAATATTCCATTTGTTACCTATGGAGATATTTTAGGGTACAATATGCTTAGTAGATAAAAATGGTTACGTGGATTATGATTGGGCAGCAGATATAGATAGGAGAAGAGATACCAATGAATGCATTTCAATTGTTTTGTGGAGCAATGAGTTGGATGAGATGTTATGGTTGCATTGTCCACTTTAGAAGTAGTGTATATGGAAACTACTCATGCCTTTCAGGAGGGAATTTGGCTTATCAAACCGTGTTCAGATTTGGAGACAAGTCAAAGGGCTATTACAGTCCAATGTGATAGTAACAATGTTATCTATTTCACAAATAACCTAACCTTTCATGTGAAGAAAAGGGATATTGAAATCCAATATCATTTTGTTTGGGACATGGTAGATGATGGAAAGGCGACATTGGAGAAAGTTTGACATTGTAAAATGTTACATATGCATTGACAAACACAATGAGCATGAATTAGTGTAGATGGTGTTATGAATCTATGGGTTTCACGACCCCTGGTAGTTAGCTTAAAGTTTGGTGCATTCTCCCTTGTGCTCTAACAAGGTATGTGACAAATGGGAGAATGTAACATCCCCCATCCAATGATCCACATCATGGGATAGGTAGCTACAAATACTAACTTTCAAATTTTGAACCATAGAGGCCAAATATTCATAATAACAACTAATTAAGCCCCCAATGAAGTGATAGTTTAAGAAGATGCATGTGTATGTGTGAAAATTAAATGCATTGGAATAACAAAGATATTCACACATTATGCATAATATAACAAATTTTATAACATAAAATAAACATAAGTTTTGCATATTCATAGATAATGATAAGGCATTTATATTTTTATTGAAGAAGGTCCAAGAAATTGGTTGCATAAGAGTGATTTTTCCACCTAACCGTGTGTATCTACTATAGATACCACCTCCAAGCCAATGTATGATGCCACCAATGTGAAGCAAAATAGCTACATGTTTCTCTCTTTTTCAGTTCAGCCCATTTCCTCTCATGTTAGCCAATTTGCTCACCACGGAGCATTACATGCCCTTACAACACAAGTAAAACTTACCCTTTCTTTGCTCAACAGTCCCTTAGAGTACCCTTGCTTTACAATTCCTTTTAGTGTGTCCAAAAAGAGTCCAATCTATTGTATGCTTTTAGAGAATTTCCTATGTGATCAATGCAATTTGGCTTCTCAAGCATCCAAGAACAACAAATGTACAATGGGTGAAAAATTCCTAATTTCCTGCCTCAAGCTCACCTATAGTCATCATTCTTTCATTTAAGGTTTTCTATTTTCATCTTACTATGTTGATTTTAGTGAATATCTATATTTTCCATGAATAACCATGGTAACAATACATTAACATCCTAGAGAGTGAATGTGAAAGTTCTAGAATGCATGCTCCCCAATCAATGGAATGAGAGAATTGGTGAAAAGACGATCGACATTACTTCTAACCTAAGTCACCTAACACGTCCATATAGGCCTACATGTCTGGTGTCATCGTGTCAGACACGGACACGTCCTGACACGGTGTCGGACACGTCCTGACACGGTGTTGGACACGTGTTTTGGACGTGTCCTATTTTAGGACACGTCCAAAAAACGTGTCCGATACTGTGTAAGGACGTGTCCCAAAAAAAGGACACCGTGTCCAAAAAAAAACATCGTGTCCCCCAAAAAGGACACCGTGTCCCAAAAACAAGACATCGTGTCCCTAAAACAAGACACTTCTAACCCAAAAATATTGTAAAAAACCAATTTTACCCTCATTCATTCACATTTTTCAGTGAGGTTGAGCTCTAAGAGGGGTTTCTTTTGCAGGTGAAGAGCATTAGAAGGTTTTCCATCTTTATCTACCCCTTTTGTATTTTTGAGTGGCATTCCGACATCTATGTAATACATTTTGATTTCGATGGCTTAATGACAAATATGATTCCGACATCTATGTAATACAACATTTTGATTTTGATGACTTAATGAAAAAAATTATGAGTATGTGAGAATCCACTGCACCGATGGAATTATAGCTCCCCATGTTTGTCATCCTTCTCTATCTGTAGTTTCTGATTTGTTTTTATTATTCTTCCATATACATTTACATATTACATTGTTTGATTCTTAGTTATGATGTATTTTTATTATTCTTCCATATACATTTAGATATTACATTATTTGGCTCTTAGTCTCTCAATCAAGTCAGGGCACACGCCAATAAGTATTCTATGGGGACATATTCCACAAACAACATCACAAGGGGATTCATTTCACATAGGGGAAGTTATCCCTTATTTCTATTCCTACCCATGACATTCAATCTTTAAGTGGCATCATCATTGTGAGTGGTATAATCTAAAATATAAAGGGTGTTTAGTAATGGGAAAAGATAATAATAGGGTGTGGCCCCCATCAGTGTAATCTAATCAAATAGAAATAGTCCTATTTTGGTTGGCTTTCTTATACCTCCCACGGGCATCCAACAGTGGGGGCGGGGGGAAGCCAATCACCAACCTTTTTTGCTTATTACAATAGTGGAATGAAGCCTATCCCTTTCCGCTAATGGGGGTTTCGGTTAGGTCTATCATTGACATATGCATTGTGATTTGTGAATGTGTAATGTGTATTGATTGTAATTTCTATTGAATATTTGTAAATTTTCTAGTTTCTACAAAAATTTGGATACATACATACATACATACATACATATATATATATATATATATATATAACGTGTCCTTCGTGTCCTAATTTTGGGGGTCACAGTGTTCGTTTCAGACACTCGTATTCTCGTGTCCTCCATGTCCCGTGTCCTCATGTCAGGTGACTTAGCTTCTAACCATAGAATGTAGGACTTCAACAATTTTAATGAGTGTACTCAACCTATGCTTCCATATATACGCGAGAAGAATTTCCCACCAAAATCTTGCATGCATTCGATATTGGTTTCAATAATTCAAAGGAGGTAGATGGATTATTTAAGACACATGGTAGAAAAAGAGGTGAGTTTTAAGGTTGACACTTGGCAATAAAGGATTTACTTTTCCAAAGTTCCCCTTTCATCTTCCCTCTAGTGGAATCATATCCCCTCTAGTGCTCTATATGCAAACATCTTGGACCATTATATTATATTCCACATTAATATTTACATATTTTTAAGTAGTTTCAAGTCGTGATGACAAGCCTAACACATAGTCCATATACAAGTATTTACATCATACATACCTAACTATTCATTAGTCAAGCCTTGTCCTCGAGCTCTGCACTAAGAATCCTTACTAGCATATTTACAACATTTACATAATTTGATTTAATACATGCAAAGGGTAAAAAACTAGGGTATTATAGAGAATGTTAGGAAATGTGTGTCAAACACCTTGAATGCATGTGTACATCTGACTCATGCATGTCAGCATGCATCACGCTCAACATATTCACTCCATCACTGTATGCAAACTTAGAGTATTTGCTTAAAGGAGGCATGCTAGAATATAAGCCTGCCTTGATGTAATAACATCACATTTTATAGGTAACTTAGGCCAAATTAAAGTTAAGATGTTATTAGGTTTAGGATGTGTCACTTTTATCATGTTAGTTGCAAACCCTAAGCTTTATAAAAGCGGCTCAAAGATCATGTACTCATTTGACTTGAAGTTAATATTGAATATAATTTTGGAGTTCATTTGTGTAACAGTTTCACCCTACTTAGGGTTTTGCACATACTTTATTGTTCTATATGCTCATTGCTAATTATTACATGGTACCAAAGCAATAGAGCACCTAGGAATAGTCACTTAGCAACAGTTGTTCCATTGAAATCAGAAGTAGTCGCCATAAGTGTCACCTATCTCAAGGAGTTGTCCCAAGTTTCTAGTTTGTAAGTGAGTTGTATCAATGAGTAGTCCTTGAATATAATTTAAAAAAATGAAGTGGTTGTAGCCACACTCTAAGGAGTTTGATTGTTGCCTACTATTGTTTATTAGAAGATAGAATGTTGTTATTTGTAATTTGTGGAGGGGTTGATGTTGTCATTTATTGTTGTCTATAAGAAGAGTCGATGAATATATTAATTGGCTAAGGAAAAGTGAAGTATTGTTGATCATTTTATTAGGATGAACGATCGTTTTCCATTTGAATCCAATTGCCATGATTTAGTCTGCCAACATACAACTTGCTTGTCCAGCTATTGCCATAGAGCTTGTCATAAATCATACAACAACCATCAATTGGGTAACTAAGTTGTCATAGGAAGCCAAAGTGGATCTTCATGGATTGATTATGCGCATGTTGAAATGTGGATAGATTTTGATGAAGATGTGGTTGGGAAGGCTATTTTTGAGACTATCATTTTCAAGTGTGGACAATATAAGATTTTGAAGCATAAAGATCTAGATTCTAAACAAGAAAGCAATACATTTGCAAGCAACCAATAATGTGACAAAATCATGTCATCAATTATCAAAACAAGAAAGAATATACAATCATTAAAGGAAATTTGAGGTCTAAAATGGGCCTTCTAAGGAAATTAATAAAATAATAGTTAAATTAATGAAATAATAGTTAAAATAATAAAATAATATTTATTAATTTTGGAGGAAGAAAGAAAAAAACTATTTTTTTGTTTGTATTTTCAACATATCTCCGTGTGTTTTTACTCAAACTTTGAGCGGGAGAGCTCGTTGGGTGTAGAATTAAATTCTGCATCCAACGAGTACCCACACTGAATACTTTTGATGGACCTCGTTGCCCCAAAAATAAGAAATACATGAAAAATCTGATGAATTAAATTCTGCATCCAACGAGTACCCACACTGCATACTTTTGACGGACCCCGCTGCCCAAAAAACAAGAAATCCCTGAAAAATGTGATGATGACCATACTTTTGATGGACCCCGCTGCCCCAAAAACAAGAGATGCCTGAAAAATGTGATGATGACATCATCATCACATTTTTTAGGCATCTCTTGTTGTTGGGGCAGTGGGGTCCATCAAAAGTATGCAGTGTGGGTACTCGTTGCATGCATAATTTATTTCCGCATTCAACGAGTGCTCTCGCTCGAAATTTGAGTAAAAACATAGGGAGATATGTTGAAAATACGAACAAAAAAGTAGTTTTTTAATGTCAAATATCTCAAGTCAACCATTATGGTTGACTCATTTTTATTGAAATTCTATTGGTTCTTGAATTCAAACTCATCAAGAAATTATGGTTGGCTCGTTTTCTTATATGATAGCTCATTTTCTTATAAGGCCCATTTTAGACCCTAAATTTCCACTAATGAGATATTTCAACAACACATTAAACTATTATATTCCATCACCTGTACAAAGAACGAATAAGAAATTACATATAGGGAATTCCAATAGGTCTAGGAAGCAATTTGAATTGTCATCTAGTGCACGAGATCCTTGCTAGGCTTAACTAGAGCCAAAATACCATTTGTTAGCCATGCAAACTCTGTAAGGTGAGTTAACAATCTCATAAGCAACCTAAGTGGACTTAGTCACCTAAATTAAAAAACAATTGATGATAAGCTCATGCATGTGGTGTTCTTCCTTAAAAAGACTCAACAAATGCACTAGTAGCTCAGAATAACCTTTAGAGGTCGTTGACACTCTGAATAGTGTAGTGAACACCCATGAATTACTCAACTCTAATTGCAATGGATCTTTCCTAAAATCAGGGAAATAAACCCCAAAAGAAGGAATGCACCCTCAATAGCTATAAATAGATTATTAAGAGCTCAATAATTTCCTATAAATGGAAGTTGGCCTATAAATAGTAGTGTTTGTCCCTTGGAGCTTATGAGGAAGCTTTAGGGTGGCTCAGATGGCCAAATTGGGTGCAATTTGGATTAATAAACTCATGAGACCAAAACCCAAGTCCCTAGGTGAGTTTGTGTAAGAGAGAGAGAGAGAGAGAGAGAGAGAGAGAGAATGGTGCTATGGAGAGGATTATTATGCTCTAACACCCCCTGTTAAGTCAAAGTAGGTGAAATAAATGCAAAAGAAAATTTGGCCCTGACAATTTGCATCCATGTTAGGTACCCAATGTATAAAAAGAGTCTCTAAAACTGAGAAAGAGGGAAAACATCATGGGAACACCCCCCCAAAAAAATAAAAAAATAAAATGAGAATGTGAATGAAAAGGCTAATGAGCCTACTCAGAAGATGCATTCAATCCCAAGGAAGTTCTCAATTGGGTGAACTATCTCTTAGTGAAGGGCTTTGTGAAGATGTCTGCAATCTGCTTGGAGGAAGGACATAATTGCAAATTAATGATTTGGTCATGTATTATCCCTCTGGTATAGTGCATGTGTATCTCAATGTGTTTGGTCCTTTATCGATGAACAATCTCTCTTGAAATATGAATGGTACTCTGATTGTCACAAAAGATAACAATAGTCTTGTGAAACTGTAATCCAAACTCAGTGAGAATGTCCTACAACCAAATGGCTTGAGTTGTTGCATTCACTGCACCTCTACACTCTACTTATGTTGTCGATAAAGCAATGGTTGTTTTTTTCTTGCTTGACCAACAAATAGGCCCTAAGCCCAAATTGAAAACATACCCAAAGGTGGACTTGCGATCGGTGCCATCACCAACTCGACTAGAATATTTGTATCCAACTAGATCCATTGAACATATTGTTGCATAATGCATCCCATAATCACGAGAGCCCTTCACATATCAAAGAATAATATTCACAACTTTCCAATGTAGCTCATGTGGCTCATGTGTGTATTTGGGAACTACCCAACATCAAATGAGATGTTCTACCTACTGTGAGTGAGATAAAGAAGACTCCCAACTAATTGTTGATATTGGGTACTATGCACCAAGGTGTACTACTTCCATCTTCAAAATTTACTCCTGAAAGGAAGGGTGATGGGGTTGATTTGAAATCATCCACCTGGAATCTAATTAGAATATCACGTGCATACTTTGACTATGCCAATGTGACTCCCAAATTTGATTAGGTGATTTGGAGTCCAAGAAAGAATTGTAACATTCCTAAATCAGTCATGGAAAACCTATCTTGCAAGGCATATTTAAACCATGCAATGGATGTGGTAGAACTCCTTGTGATGAGGAGATCACCCACATAGAGTACAATCAACAAAAGTGAGTCACCCTCTCAAAGCATGTAGACATTTGGATCTGATTGACATCTAGAGAATCCTTGGGACAACAAAAAAGAATCCATCTTTGCATATCAAGCACGAGGAGCTTGCTTTAGGCCATACAAATATTTATTCAATTTGCAAACAAGCGATGTGTCCTAGATGTACCTCTTTGGATGCTTTATGTAGATCTCGTCTGCAAGATCCTCGTGAATAAATGAAATCTTCACATCCATATGATGAATCTCCCACTATTGAGTTGCTGCAATGGAGAGCACAAGTCAAATTGAATCCATCTTGGCAACCAGCGCAAAAGTTTCTGTGTAGTCAATACCATGTACTTGTGAGAAATCTATGGCTACTAATATTTCCTTGTACTTACTGATGAGTCCATTGGTTTCCATATTGGTCATGTAGATCCACTTACATCTAACCAACTTTCTCCCCTTAGGAAGATCTACCAACTCCCATGTGGGATCGATACTCCTCATCCATGGTTGCTTCCCAATGTGAATTATCAGAAGCTTCTACATGTGTTTTAGGATCAATAGTAGACACCATATAGAAATGTGTGGGTAGCAATGGCTCTGTTGCTGCAAGTGTATGTGGGGAAACATGAAACTGTGAGCAGGTTCTTCGTGCATCGAAAATATCACCAACTAGTTCCCTTGTTGCCTCAGGAGTTTATTCTACCCAACAAGGTCAAACTATTGGATTTGTAATACTCTCTTATTCATTTTCTTCAATATTGTCTGTTACACCAAAATGTCGTCACCCTTGTGCAAGTGTCGCAAGTGTTGCAAGTGTCGTCATCATGACCTAGTGTCATCACCATGGCCGTTGCAAGTATCATCATTATGACCAGGTGTCGTCATCATGACTGTTGTGATAATGTCGTCATCTTGACCATTGTGTAAACTCTTTGCTCTGACCCCTAAACTCATTCTGGGCTAAAACACATCCAACTGAGAGATTTCCCTGCCTAGTTGACCTCTTTGAGTAGGCTGTCGCACTTTGTCTTCCTACAGGGTGAGACAGATCCCCTTTGTCATAGTTCTTGGTTAGCTAGGGTGAGACACTGTCGCACTTTTTCTTCCTACAGGGTGTGACAGACCCCCTCTATTGCTCTGTGTCCTCTACCAGGGTGCGACAAGGTTGGTTAAAGGCTATTCTGGGGAGTCTCGAGGTATTTCTAGAAGTTTGTTGAGGTGGAGACCTATCCCTAGACTCTAGGTGAGGTGGCATTTCGGTCCCTAACCTAATGGGAGTATCCCTTAACCATATCCCCCTAATCGTCAACCTACCTTATCTCTTTATCCCTATATAAGTGAATCTCCTCTCCATTCCAAAGGGGGGGAAGGTCTATAGTATCCCTATGCTGGTAGAATCCATATTGGTGATCCCTTATCATCTTGGAGGTTTGGCTTGGACATGTTGGATGGAGGATGCAACGTTAAGGCTTTGGTTGTGTTCTTCTCCTTTCTATGTATTCCCACTTTTAATACAGTAATACAAACTCTTTCCAGAAATGTTATTGTGTTGATTATTATTTGTAGTTTACTTCCTTAACCATTTACTTAGATATATTGTACTACTTGTATTGTTTCCATATTGTCTTGACAGGTCTTGCAGTTAGAGATCTGACGATCGCGGGACTTGGAGCAACAACAAGGAGAGGGATCCACGATCTGAAAGGTATGATATCTAAGTACTCAATCTGTAATTAGATCTAGGAAATGAGTCTTGTATTTTGTCCTGTTTGTTCTAGATTCACTTGAGCTAGGGAGATCACGCCTTGAGTCTGCTCTTGGTAGATTGTCCGATAACATCGTCTTCATTTGACTAAAGTTTCATTCGAATATGATTTTTTTTTGGATACTGTCACGTCCCCTCCCGTCATCCCGACTCACAGAGGGAACATGACTGCACCATGGGGGTGTCTAATTCATCCCCAAAGCCATATGACTAAATTTATGATTTAAAAATGAATGCATATTTAAATTATACAACGGAATTGAAAACATATTAACACACACGTAAAATGGAATGCATCAACATATTTATCCCAAGCAGAATGATGAAACAACATGGAGGGAATTAATCCCCTACTCATGCTATGCATAGGATTCATGCTAATCAGCTTAAGACAATCATTTCATTCAAGTAACAAAACACTCACTAATTTGTTAGAATTTCGATAATTTCATTCAAATATTATCTAGGATCTTACTAAGAGAATAACATGCACATCATAACAATCATAAACACAAGAGACACAGAGTTTCCTCGGGGAAAACCAAGAAGGTGAAAAACCTTGCAACTTCCTCAGAGATAGAATGAGCACCAATACAAAGATCACAAAGATCAAACCCCAAAAGATAGATGTCTTCGACAGCTACTCCTCCTCCACTTGTGCGCACTCCTTTCTCTCAACTATGCGAGTTGGATGAGTGAGTGAATGAATAAAATGAGAGAGTCACACTCTCTATTTATACAACAACTTAACCTTCCTTTAACCTTAACTGGGCCGACTTCTTAAGGAATCCTAATAACCCATCCACATGACTCATACAGAGACGACCCCACCAAGGTGGTCTAATAACCCATCAAATATAAGTTACGACACTTACAATGTAACTTGTGACAATTGCAAATACAAATGACGAAACTTCCAATCAGAGGAATAATACATCTCCGTTGGGGATACAATAAAGTACAAATGTAATATACAAGTGAATATATTCCGAACTTACAAATACATGAACATAATTAACGCATTGCAAAATAAAGAATGATCATAATTTAAACCACAGAGAATACTTATCTCTAAGATGAGACTGTCCAAACAACTGGCTATGTGAGAGCAACGTTCCACCCAACCATAGGTCCCTGTCCAGCCTATATTCTTTCAGCTGAGATATCACCCCCGAGCTGGGCTGTGTATCCACTAAGGAGGAACTAAACAAGCTCACTCACAACCATGGTTTTACACAACAGTCATGCTAAGAAAACCCATAGTTGAGTTTATCAAGCATGCAAGAGACAAAGGAGGAGGATGCTAAGACAATGAGCTCAACCACAGAGTTACAAGCATCTCAAGCTAAACTCAACAACCTTGGCACCCACAATACCTACCACACCCAACACAAGGAAGGTCCCCTTCTTTGCTACACAGTCCCTCAGGCATCCCTTCCCTCCAGTGCTCTTTAGGGTGGGCATAGAAAGGTCCAAGATGCTAAATCCTTGAGATTCCATCTTTCACTGGGTTTATCAAGCAATCCCAACCTCTTTTCTATCATTCACACTTAGATTCTCACAATTCGGTGACCAAATGACTCAATCCCGTAATTGGAGTTTTGGGCTATCAAAACTGGGTTTTCTTATGTATTTTTGGGCATCTAACACTCTCAAATTCACCCCAAGGTTCATGTCTATGGATCTCCCATCGGATTTTACTGTCCACATGAAATTCTGGATGTTTATGGCACTTCAAAACGTGGCTTAATTCAACGTTGTAATTTCTGGTTTTTTTTACTGTTGGCACTGTGTAATGGATGAAAACTCAGGCTTGGATGTTCAACCATGGAATGGTAATGAGGAATGACGAATTACCATGAGGTAGAGTGACTTGTGGGTTAAGAAAATAGAGCCCATACTCTGCCATACGAATTTCTGGGTTGCCCATGCTCCATTGAAGCCATGGACTGATTTCTTCAACTACTTCCTCATAATAGAATTAATTGTCAGCAAGGAAAGTCAAATGGGTTCTCAAGGTGACATTTGGCAGCATATGGTTCAACCCCACAATCCCCCTCACCACTCCCTAGTGGATACACATGTCCCCCTCTTATTAGTTGCTTCCATAGCCATTTTTTGGTATTTTATTGCAATATTA
Organism: Larix kaempferi; assembly: GCA_027924585.1. Classification (NCBI taxonomy): domain Eukaryota; kingdom Viridiplantae; phylum Streptophyta; class Pinopsida; order Pinales; family Pinaceae; genus Larix; species Larix kaempferi. Next base: position 53,808,616 of record BSBM01000299.1, on the reverse strand, counting down.
ATATTTACATCAATTTACAACATTCCATGGCTTAATAGTACATGGATAACATAATATCAAATATTTGTCTTTTTAAATAAAAAACCAAGCATCCACTAGCGGGGCCTTGGCCTTGAGCTCCACACTAGGAAAACACACATTGTAGGCATACAATATTTACATTAAAAGCCAATATATCCCAAGGGTCAAAATGGGGGTATTACATTCCACTCCCCCTTAGAACAACATTGTCCTTGGTGTTCTCAAAACTGAACAAAAATTGGAATGCCTCTCTCATGGCATCCTCAAGCTCCCATGTAGCCTCCTCGGGACTAAGGTGCTCCCATTGCATCTTTACCTGTCTGATGGCTTGGTTCTAGAGCAATGTGACCTTCTTGTCGAGGATAAACATAGGATCTACTTGGAACTCTCCCTCGGGTTCCACCTGTATCACATTCCAATCAATCATATGATTAAGATCATGTACATACTTCTTAAGCAAAGATACATGGAAAACATTAAGAGCTCTTATGTTAGCAGGCAATGCAATTCTATATGCAACTGGTCCTATCCTATCAAAGACTTCAAATGGCCCACAATATCTTGGTGCCAACTTGGCACAACTCCCCAACTTCATGGAACTCTTCCTTGGTATCACTCTTAAGTAAACATGATCCCCAATATTAAATTCCTTATGCACTCTTTTCAAATATGCATAACTCTTTTTCCTATCCCAAGCTCCCTTTAAACTTTGTTTGATCCTAACAATTTCCTGCTCCATTTCCTCAATCATTTATGGTCCAAGCACTACCTTGTTCACCAAGCTATCCCAACTCATTGGAGTCCTGCATCCTTTTCCATACAATGCCTCAAATGGACTCATTCCCAATGATGTTTGATGTCCATTATTGTATGCAAATTCTACCAAGTGTAGGTAATCCTCCCACTTGGATGGTTTATCCATCACATATATTCTCAGCATGTCTTCAAGAATCTGATTCACCCTTTGAGTTTGGCCATCTGGTTGAGGATGATATTTTGTACTGAAATTTAATCTAGTTCCCAATTCCCAAAACAATCCTTTACAAAAATTCAAATTGAACTTAGTATCACAATAAAAAATTATTGCTTTGGGCAATCCATGCAATTTGAATATTTCTCTCATGAAAATATTTGCTATGTCATTGACCTTGTGAGTGGACTTGATTGGAATGAAATGAGATACCTTTGATAGCTTTTCCACCACTACCATGATTGAATCATGCTTCTTCACTGTCATGGGAAGACCCGTTATAAAATCCATAGAGATCACTTCCCACTTCCACTCTGGAATGGATAAGGGCTGCAACAATCCTGCTAGGTGTTGATGCTCTGCCTTGACTTGTTGGCACTTTTGACACCTATCAATGTATTCAGCTATGTCTTTCTTCATACCATGCCAAAAATATTTCTTTCTTGCTGTTGTTATTGTCTTTTGATATCTTGGGTGTCCAGAGTATGGCATTTGGTATATTTCATCCATCACTAGCTTCTTTAAATCTGCACTATTTGGAACATACAGTCTATCTTTATAGAGGAGAATATCATCTTTTCCAAGCTGATATCCCGCACAATTTTCATCTATATTTATTTGCTGCAACTTTTCTTTAATTTGAAGGTAAGTTTCATCACTAGTTTGAGCTTCTAGAATCCTTGCCTTCATATCTGATTTACACACACTTACTATTGCAATATGAAATTTTCTGCTAAGAGAATCTGCAACCTTATTCTCTTTCCCTTTTACATGCTTAATTTCAAAATCAAATTCACAAATAAATTCCATCCATCTAGCTTGCCTAGCATTTTAGTTTGGCTGGTCAAACAAATACTTCAAGCTCATGTGGTCTGTCCTAAGCTCGAATCCTCTTCCCAACAAATAATGTCTCCACATCTTGAGAGCATGTACTATGGCTGCTAATTCTAAATCATACGTGGCATAATTCTTTTCATGCTCTTTTATTTTCCTTGACTCATATCAAATCACAAATCCTTTTTGCATGAGCACTCCACCTAGCCCTTCAATGCAAGCATCTATGCACACTACAAAATCCTTCCTTGGATCTGCTATCTTCAAAACAAAAGCACTGGTAACTTAACTCCTTCAGCTGATGGAAGATTTTCTCACACTTTTTAGACCATACAAACTTGACATTCTTCCCTTGCAATGAAGTGATTGGTCGATGGGCTATCTTGGAGAAGCCTTCAGTAAACCTTCTATAGTAACTAGCAAGACCCATAAAATATCTAACATCTGAAACATTATTTGGAGTAGGCCAATCCATTATGGCTTCAATCTTTTATGGATCCACCGCAATACATTCTTCTGAAATAACATGACCCAAATATTGCACTTTATTTCGATAAAATTCACATTTGCTTAACTTGGCATACAGCTGGTGTTCTCTAGGGACTTGCAATACCATCCTTAGATGCTCCTCATGCTCTTCTTCATTCCTTGAATAGACAAGAATGTCATCCAAGAACACAATTACAAACTTATCCAAATACTTGTTGAATACACTATTCATGAGACACATGAATGTGGCAGGTGCATTGGTAATACCAAATGGCACCACAATGAACTCATAATGACCATATCTAGTTCTAAAAGACGTATTGTGAATGTCTTCCTCCTTTATCCTCACTTGATGGTAATCAGACCTCAAGTCAATCTTGGAAAACACTTTAGCTTCCTTCATTTGATAAAATAAGTCATCAATCCTTGGCAATGGATACTTGTTCTTGACTGTCACTTTATTAAGCTGTCTGTAATCAATACACAACCTTAAGGTTCCATCCTTTTTCTTGAAAAATAACACTTGTGCTCCCCAAGGAGACACACTTGTCCTGATATACTTCTTGTCCATTAATTCTTGTAGCTGCATCTTTAACTCTACCAATTCCAACGTGCTCATTCTGTAGGGAGATTTGGAAATCGACGCTGCCCCTTGAACAAGATCGATGGTAAAACCAATGTATCTCTTTAGTGGCAGTCCTGGCACTTCATTCGGAAATATATCTTTGAACTCTTGCAACAACTAGAAGTATTCTATCCTTGGTCCTTTGTCCTCTGATGAATCTGATATATGAACTGCATATAATTGACAACCATTCTTATAAAACGTTTTCAACTGTAAGGTTGAAATCTGTCTTACTGAAACTTGCTTGGGAATTCCTCTTACCAATCTGGGTCTTCCCTCATCATCAATACATTCAAGTGCTTTCTTATAACAGTCCCACTTAGCTCTATGTTTTTCCAACCAATCCATACCAATTGGAGCATCATAAGATCCTAATGGTAGTACATTTAATTCTGCATGTGTGTACAACCTCTTGGGGTTCTCCCTCTTAGTTGGACAATCTCTAAGCATGTGGTTTCCTCCACAACCCCAACACCGAAGTGGTCCCTTTGATTCTTTGTCTGCTGCTACTGCTGGCTTGAATCCACTCCTTGCTTGCTGCCTCCGTGGAAAGGTTCTTGGCTGATTTTTGAAAGGTGGCATGAAGCCACTTTTCTTTTGATCAAACCTCCCTCTTGGATTTCCCTTCCAGGTTGGGTGAAGCTCTGATTTTCCTTTACTCTGCTCATAACAATGAATTTCCATCCTAATGGTTTCATCAAGACTTGGTGGATTAACAAACTCAATCCTATCTCTGAAACTTTGAGGTAGATTCCCAAAGAAGCATTTGATTTTTACCCTCTCATCTTTGATATAATCCACATACCTCAAAAATTTCAAAAATTTATGGACATGTTCTTCCATAGATTTTTGTCCCAACCTGAGTTCATTGAACTCTTTCCTCTTACTGTCATAATACCTAGCAAAAAGGTATTTTTCCTTGAAGTATTTCTTAAATCGCTCCCAGCTGATCCTCCATTCCTTAATCCTTTTAACTTGCAAGAGGTGTTGCCACCAAATTGAAGCTCTGCCATTTAGATTGTAAATGGAAATTCTGGCCTTTTCATTCCATGATTAGTCATGAATCCTGAAATATTTCTTCATCCCAAGAATCCATGCCTTTGCCTCTTGGTCAGTCTTGTCTTCTCCATCAAATGTGGGAGGCCTTGTCTTCCTGAATTCTCTCTATGGAATTCCTTTGAATTTCTTTCTTCCATCAAATATGCTAGAAGTATGCCTTGGAGTTCTTTGAGAACCTCTGGAGTCACATGATCTACTGGAAGAATATCTAGAGGAAGGTGATCTATGTTTTTTGCTCACAGAACTCTTCCTTGGGCTTGGAGTCCTCTTCCTTGAATGACCTCTAGAGCGACTCTCTGCATCCATATCCTCTTTGCATACATTTCTTGGGTTGGACCCAAGGTTTATCCTCTGCTGCATATTAGTGAGGCTCTTCAAAATGACAGTATTGAGTTGGTTCTGTTCTTCCCGAGCCTTCATCAATTTTTCATTGAAGCTTACCATGGTTTCAACCAAATTCTAAGGAGCTATTTGCTCCCTTCTCCCATTGCATTCAGTTTCAGCATTCTCTTCTTGCACATTTTCTCCTAGCACATATTCATCATTATCATAAGGATCTTGAGTATCATTCATGGTCACTATTTTCCTTTGGAGACCCCTTTCCCTATATGATGCCTCTGCTACAACTATTCAAATCTTATGAGTTGCATTGCACTGTGCATTATGAAAATATTTATTAGACATCTTAAGAATGCATATAGAAATATAAAACATCAATGTTTAACAGAACTTAACTCATGTAATAATTCACAAAGCTATTATTCCTTCATTTCTTTTTCCCATTCATGCAATTCTGGAAATTGCCCATATTGACAACAATTTTGTCAAAACAGTCACTAGCACTTTTCTACTCTACATATCTACGATGTATGATAACCCCATTGGAATTATGGTTATGCACCATTGTTCCCTGCTGGATAAGCTTCCCAATTCCTATCCACAAGTCTCATTTTGACATCGGGTGTGGAAATTACATTACTCCAAAAATGACGTTTTTTACTACAATTCTGCATTTTTTACACAGCTGTATTTTATTCTGAAGTGCCAACTTTAGCCACTTGTAGAAGCAAATCTAGGAAGAATAATGAAAACATTTCTATCGGGCTAATTTAGTCCATATAACAAGGAACACTCAACAACCTTCATATCTTTGTTCCGATGTACCACTCATCTTCTATAAAATTTTGGGTTTAACTAGTTTTAACTTTTAACTTTTTCCAAAAATTCAAAATTTTGGGCCAAAAATGGCTATCTTCCAAACTGAGCATTTTTGGAAAATCCTTGCCTAACGGAAAATGTCTGTATTAATGAGAATATGAAATGTGGAGTTCATTAATTTCTTGAATCCGACATTTAAGGTCACTTTCATCCACTGCAAGCATTTCAAAATCCTCAAAACGTGGCCCAAAATAGTGCTTTTTGACCTTCTCGCTTACCCCGACTCCACATCCTTTGGAATTTGGCTCCAAGATTCCAAACTTAACACCGTGTCTGCTCCATGGCCGTTCTATATCAATTTCAGCTCAATCCGACCTTCTTTCAAGCTGCGGGACACGGATTTGTAAAAGCCATTAATTCCAATTTTATGCAAAATTGTAGCATAATGGGCTCGGGAACCTCACTGGTTTTTTCATGGCCTTTGCTAATGGCCTTAGAACATCACAAGAATCATCCAATTTTGATTATGCATGCTCCTACTATCCAAAAATCAAGTTTCGGGCTCTATACTTTTTTTTTTGAACTCGTAATTTGCCACTTCCGCAACCTGCAATCCGCAATGCGGGAGTCGGAAATGCCAAATTTTTAACTTCAGAAAATGCCACTTCTGCAATCCGCAACTTCCGCAATATGCAATCCGCAATGTGGGAGTCGGAAATGCAGAACGCCAAATTTTCAACCTTCGAAAATGTCACTTCAGCAATCTGCAATTCGCAATCCGTACTGACGAAGTCGGAAATGCAGAACACCAAATTTTTGACCTTTGAAAATGTCACTTCCGCAATCCGCAATCCGTACTGCGGAAGTTGGAAATGAGGAACGTCAAAATGAAAATTTCAAAATTTTATGTTTCCGCAATCCGCAATGCTGAAATCGAAAATGCGGAAGTCCAAAATGCAAATTTCAAATTTACGTTTCAACAATCCGCAATCCACAATGCGGAATTGTGAAAACATCTCTACTCTTGCAAACTTTCAGAGCTCATATCTCCCTCATCCTTTAACCAAATAAGGCAAGTTTGGTACCGTTGGAAATCTCTTGGAGAGCTCTATGCAATGGTGTGATCCCTTACCACACATGAGAACTTCGATCTTTCCATTTTTCCCAATCCAAAGGTCGACCAAAATTCATCAATATCTTCTTAAACATTATGATATCTGCCTGTAAACTCACAGTTTAGCCCAAGCATCCCCAATGCTGCAACATGGGCTCAAATACCACTCTGTCACGTCCCCTCCCGTCATCCCGACCCACAGAGGGAACATGGCCACACAATGGGGATGTCTAATTCATCCCAAAGCCATATGACTAAATTTACAATTTAAAAATGAATGCATAGTTAAATTATACTGCAGAATTAAAAGCATATTAACACACACGTAAAATGGAATGCATCAACATATTTATCCCAAGAAGAATGATGAAACAACATGCAGGGAATTAATCCCCTACTCATGCTATGCATAGGATTCATGCCGATCAACTTAAGGTTATCATTTCATTCAATTAACAAAACAATCACTAATTAACACATTGCAGAATACAAAATGAACATAATTTAAACCACAGAGAATACTTATCTCTAAGATGAAACTGTCCAAATAACTGGCTAAGTGAGAGTAACGTTCCACCCAACCATAGGTCCCTGTCCAGCCTATATTCTTTCAGCTGAGAGACCACTCCCAAGTTGGGATTTGTATTCACTAAGGAGGAACTAAACAAGCTCACTCACAGCCATGGTTTTACACAATAGTCATGCTAAGCCAACCCACAGTTGGGTTTATTAAGCATGCAAGAGACAAAGGAGGAGGATTTTAATCCAATGATATCAACCACAGAGCTACATGCATATCAAGCTAAACTCAACAACCTTGGCACCCACAATACCTACCGCACCCAACACAAGGAAGGTCCCCTTCTCTGTTGCACAGTCCCTCAGGCGTCCCTTCCCTCTAGTGCTATTTAGGGTGGGCATAGAGAGATCCAAGTTGCTAAATCCTTTAGATTCCATCCTTCACTGGGTTTATCAAGCAATCCCAACCTCTGTTCTATCATTCACACTTAGATTCTCACAATTCGGTGACCAAATGACTCAATCCCGTAATTGGAGTTTCGGGCTATCAAAACTGAGCTTTCCTATGGATTTTTGAGCATCTAACACTCTCAAATTCGTCCCAAGTTTCATGTCTATGGATCCCCCGTCATATTTTATTGTCCACACGAAATTCTAGGCATTTATGGCACTTCAAAACGTGGCTTAATTCAAAGTTGTGATTTCTGTTTTTTTTCACTGTTGGCACTGTGTAATGGATGAAAACTCAAGCTTGGCTGTTCAATCATGGAATGGGAATGAGGAATGACGAATTCCCATGAGGTAGAGTGACTTATGGGTCAAGGAAACAGAGCACATACTCTGCCATACGAATTTCTGGGTTTTCCATGCTCCATTGAAGCCATGGAATGATTTCTTCAATTACTTCCTTACAACAGAATTAATTGTCAGCAAGGAAAGTCAAATGGGTTCTCAAGATGACATTTGGAAGCATATGGTTCAACCCCACAGTCCCCCTCACCACTCCCTAGTGGATACACATGCCCCCCTCTTATTAGTTGCTTCCATAGCTAGTTTTTGGTATTTTATTGCAATATTAATATTTACCTCAATTTACAACATTCCATGGCTTAATAACACATGGATAACATAATATCAAATATTTGTCTTTTTAAATAAAAACTAAGCATCCACTAGCGGGGCCTTGGCGTTGACCTCCAAACTAGGAAAACATACATTGTAGGTATACAATATTTACGTTAAGAGCCAATATATCCCAAGGGTCAAAATGGGGGTATTACAGAAACATCATCATGAATGACTAGTGGTGCATCAATAGGAGGAGTAGTTGCATGCACAGGGACTTCTTCAAACTTCCCATTTCTTTCAATGAAAATATTTTTTAATTTTAGGATTTAGTAACCTATACTCCTTTATCCCTTCTAGATAGCCTACAAAGATGCACTATTTGCTTTGTGGATCCAAGGCCCTCATTTTCTTAGAAGGTATGCGAGCCCATGGATGGGATCCAAACATCCTAAACTACTTTACTGTTGGTTTTTTACCACTCCATGCTTCGAATGGAGTAATTCCTTTCAAGCTCTTATGAGGAACTTGTTTTAAATGTAGTTAGAACAATTGATAGCCTCATTCCATAGATTTAGAGAATGTGACTTGGACTATAACATGCATGTAGCCATCTCTTTCAATGTTCCATTCTTCCTTTCTACAACCACATTTTGTTGTGGAGTATAAGGAACTGTATGCTACAACTCAACGTTGGTTGCTACACATAGATGTTGAGCATATTTATTGACATACTCCCCCCCATTCTTTGTATGCTTACCAAGTGCACAACCTAGCCATACTCCATCAGAATATATGAGGTTAAGCATCCCTATCACCATAAATTCCTTACTTAGTTGATGCACATAACGGTAGTTGAGGTGACCAAACCTCTCATGCCATAACCTTCTAACATCATTAGGGTGAATTAGATGTATATATGAAGGAGATTTGGAGATAAAGTTAGAGAAAACATACAAATTTGATTTGTGGTCCACTTTCCCTTTTACAACCTTTGACCCATAGGTCATGTCGGAGATGACTACTAAATATTTGGTGAACTCCTTTTGCTTGCTTGATCATGAGAAAAGAGATTCTTGAATAACGAAGGACGTGTTCTCTTCCATTGATCCATGTTCCAATCAAGAATCACTGCTCACCCTGGGCATAGAAAGGTCCAGGAGAAAAGAGATTCTTGAATAACGAAGGACGTGTTCTCTTCCATTGAGCCATGTTCCAATCAAGAAGTCCTCATGGGACACAACACTCCCATAAATGTAAGTGGAAAGGGACAAATTTAACAAAAGGATGGACTATTTCAAGATGTGCTTTGCATACCTTCGTTATTCAAGAAGGAAAAGAGATTCTTGAATAACGAAGGTATGCAAAGCACATCTTGAAATAGTCCATCCTTTTGTTAAATTTCTCCCTTTCCACTTACATTTATGGGAGTGTTGTCTCCCAAGAGGACTTCTTGATTGGAACATGGCTCAATGGAAGAGAACACGTCCTTGGATGAGGCCATGTGATTGGATGCTCCGGGGTCAAGGATCCATGAAGTTGATAATGAAGCAAAAATTGTGATGAGCGCATGTCCTGTTTTTGGACGACATCTTTCACCTCTTTGTTTGTGCTTCTCTTCAGTTTCTCTAAGTCCCTATGCTACGGAGATGGTTATTATTCTCTAACAGACAATACCTGGTATATCAAATGTGTTTAATTGACTCCTTCATCATGCAAACAAGGAGAAAGAAGAGACAATTCAAGTACTCACTAAGGTGCTCAGGCCTGTGAAAAATGGAGATGAAGCAAAGGCGATATTTTTGGATTCATGGGGGGGAGTATTAACTGAAATAGAGATTATTGTTTCTTGTCTTTTTATTTATCATTTATTTGCTTAGGATTTATTCCATTTGTTTCAGTATTTCTAACAAGATTACTTTTTAGCAATCAAAGTTTCCAATGTTTATTTTTAGTAGATGTAAGATTGACATGGATAAACCTTATATAAAATCTTCCTAGGGAACTAGGTGAGAACCTTGTCTAGGTACCTTGGTGACTTAGTGGATGGGGATATGTCCATATGGATATTCGATGTTCAAACTTGTATCAACATTTTTGATGCAGTATAAAAGCCTTTACCCATATCCCTAACCAAAATAGAAAGAAAAAAAAACATATGAACCTTTCATGATTTAAGAATCCTACACTTTGTATGTAGACAAGAAAGGAATCAAGTGTAGGTGATGCTCAACATGTATTGATGCATAGATAGTTCAAGAGATTTGTGATTCGAGAGTTTGGGGAGGTGGAATTTGGAAACTAAGGAATTTGGCTTGGGAGCTACACCTTTATGAGGATTACAATGCAAATTGTTGGAGCCCTACTTGGTCCATATATTGTTTGTCAAAGATAAGCATTTGAAAAATGTTTTAATTGGTGTTTTTAATTGTATTGTAAACCTTAATTAGGGTGTTAAAATATAAAACTTACTTGATGTAATAAAGCCACCTTTTATAAGTGACTTAGGATTAATTAAAGATAAGATGTAACTAGGGTTTTAGTACACGTGTCACTCTTATTGTGTATCGGTTACAAAGCCTCAACTCCATAAAAGAGACTCATGGCTCATGTATTCACTTGACTAAAGCTAATATTGAACATCATTTTGAATTTCCATCTATGTTAGGGTTTCACACTATTTAGGGTTTTGCACATGCTTTATTGTTCTATATGTTCATTGATAATTTCCTCATGGGCATGCATATGATCCACTCTTCATGCATGTGAGCAATCAATGCATGCAATGTCCCTTTCATAAGGAGCAATTGATGCATGCATTTATGCATTTATAGTGAGTGCTTGTATTTTTTGAGAGGAGTGAATTCTTGGAGGTGATGATCACTACTACTTACTCCTGTTAAGAGTGTAGCTTTGTAAATGTCTTGCAACTTCTTGTTGAATAATACACTAATTTCTTACATCGAAGTGTGGTTTTTTTCTCCCAAAAAGGTTTTCCCCAGGAAATCGATGTTTAATGGTATGCTATTATTTTCTTATGTGTTTGTTGCAAATTCTCTACATATTTTTCTCTCATTGATTAGTGTAGGAAGCAAATTTTGCACCTTGTTTTCCTTTAATGAAGCATGAAACACAATTGTTAAAATCCAATAAACTTGTTCAACTTCATTGATGGTGTCATAATAATTATAGCTTTTTAAACCTCATTTATGTTTTTCTAATGTTTTTTTATTTTTCCTCTTATTTCTCGATCATCAATTATAGCATGCACTACAAGGAAAAGGCCCTGTAGCAGAGGTGATAGTGGAAGTTTTTAGTGTTACAAGAATGACAAAAATTGTCAAAAAAACTTGTAGCGGATGTTTTTACAAAGGTGATAATGGATACAATTTCTAACTAAAAAATACTCCACGACCGGGGGTTTTAGTGGAGGTTAGCTTACCAGTACGCATAACTGAACTTAAACGCACCAATGTGTTTTAAACTATAACGCACCGGTGTTGTATGCTTAGAAATTACGCACCGGTGCACACAACCAGAACAAGCACTGGAAATAATCAAATTGCAAGGCCGCATCAGTGCTTGAGTATATTAAATACGCACCAGGGCGTCTATACAAAATAAACGCACCGATGCGATATTTTATATCATACGCACTGTACATTTTTTCATTACATTTATATTTAACGGTGTCGTACATTTATCCGGCCCCACCGGTGCATTTTATGCATGAACGCACCGGTACATTTATCAGTAGACCATACCGGTGCTTACAAAATATCAACCTGACCTTGTGCATTTAAACACATGGAACGCACCGCTAGGCTTAAAAACTAAAATTCGGTTTCCATAAGTTGTGATCGTACTCAGTGCGCACAAGCAATCGAAATGCACCATTGTGATAAATATAATAAAGCACACTGGTTCATAACATTGTAAACGCACCGGTGCGCAACTCTTTGAACGCACCGATGTTTAATGTTTTTCATGCACCAGTGCTTAATTTTCATCTATACGCACCAGTGCGCAATGTTAGTATAAGAGCCCCAGTGAGACATATATTATTAAAAGCACCAAATATGATTATGTTAAGAATGGCTACTGATATTTCATTCAAATATATATTATATTTTTTATTTTTTTTAATTCCATTATTAATCTAAAATTGAAATATTTGTTTATAGTAAAATTCATTTCACTTTTAATTATTGAAATTGTTTATTTGGATTAATTTCTTATATCATAGATGAAAGAATCTATTGTAATATTTAATTGTCCATACATTTAATTACCAATTTACCATTTACGAGTGTTGTGTGGCAGTGAATAATTTATTTTTGCTCCATCTTGAATGAAAATACACATTTTTTTTATTGGAAAAAAAAATACGAATGTACCATTTCACATGTTCCATTTGACAATAATATTGAAGAATGCAATATAATAAAAAAAATTGTTTTATATATATCAATAAGAGTGCCTTTATCATTCAAAATACGATAACATAGAGACAACAATAATAAAAATGTCAACATGCATGTAATTATTGTTACATTTATTGGTAACTCGTCTTTCAATTCAGACACTATGTCTAGTACATTATTATACAAAATGTATGATTTTCACAAACAATTATTTCAAAATATACAACAATCTACAACAACTTGCATTAACATGAAAATTAATACGGAGCATCATTATTCGTTGGAATTGTTATCAGTGCTCGCATCACTTGCATCAATTGGGTTATTTGGCGGAATGTTTTGTTGATTGGATCGATTGTTTTCCTCTTCTTCAGCTTCCATCTATAAACATAAAAAAATATACTGAGTGTATCTACATTACCAGCGAGAAGAATGAAAAATAAATAGATAGTATACACTAATGTAAATTGAAAAGCGACATACAATAGAAATAATCCACTCATGAATGATACACATTCTCTCAAAACCAAATCTCATGCCTTCTATCAACAAGTCTTATGTTGGCTCCACTCCATACTTTGTTTCCTGCAAGTGTTATGCCCCATCAGAAATCATAGATTTAATATAAATTTTTTTTTTTATTAATTATAAAATTAAAGAAGTAAAACAACATAGAGACTTATGAAATTCACAATTAATTTTTGATACGCCAACATATACTTACAACCCTTGCTTAACCCAACGTCAATCGATTCTTTTGATGGCTCATCTTTGTATGTTAACACCTGTTTGAAGGCATGCAAGGATTTCCAGTGAAAAAAAATTAAAAAAAAATTAAATATACCAATCACAACCACTACGAAATGTTTTTTTCTTACGACGAAATAAAAAATAATCACAAACTTTGCTATCAACCCCCTTTTTCCTTGTCATCCTGTCTTGTGTTTTGACTGGGTTCCTTTTTTTTTTTTTTTTTGTAACAAAACAATTGAAAATTAATATTTAATGTCGAATTAATTAATGAAATGTATAACATAAACCTAAAAACCAATGATTTTATACATTTGAAGCATGTTGTTGTTGAGATGGCTCTTTGTGCAATGCAATTATGTCCATTTCCTTGACCATCTCCTTGTACACTTTCTTGGACATGCCTACTGGCACATTTCTCATATCACCTCGTTCATCCTTTGGGATTCTCATAATCTTCCTGAAAATGTAAAATGACATTAAACTATTTATATGTTGATATGAAAAATAAATATGATAAAATTAAAATTATTGAATGAATGATGCTTTGTAATAGTTTTAGATACATATTCTACATAGACATGTTTAGGAATATTACCTTTTAAATTATTTTTTGTTGTTGTATGTTTTTTCTATTGCAATCTTGAGAGGTCTCATTGACCATTGCTCTGGGAATGCCTCTTGTAGTTTACATATGATTTGATTCTTTGAATCATTTGAATGGTTTCTGTATTGTAAGTGAAAAGTACGTCTGCATGTTCTTTCCACTAAATCCCTCATAGTATTATAATATTATTTTCCCCTTCTATTAACTTCCAGCACCACTCCAGTTGAGCTAAGGACCAATTTATCATCATTTGCATTTTCCATAAAAAAAATTCTTCTTTTGATGACATTGACTTCTGTTGCTGTTAGTACCTGCATAACATTCATCATATGTGAATTATATTATTTGAAACATACTAGTGAATATTCTTAATTAAGTAGATTATTACTCAAATTTCAATAAATAATTCATATTGACTTATTTTTTATTCACTTGTTTCATCCATCTGCAACTTTTCCATCAACGTTTTATGCTCTTCTGGAGTTAGTTTGGTAAGAATCTTATCGAGCTTCCTCATTTTTTGGCACTGCATGTCACACATTAACCAATACATATTAGTTAACTTTACAAATAATTCAAACAAATTAATTTAAATACAAAAATTAATTAAAAGCACTTTCATTCTTCGTAATTCTCGATGTGCTCCCATCATGCTGGTTAAAGTTGTTGTTCATTGAACTCATTGCATGCATTTTCTATCAATAAACAACGTGTACCATTAAATACATAAGCTATCAATATATTATACAAACAAATTACAGACCTTCAAAATACGAAAAAAATATATTAAAAAATAATAAATCTGATTTCGGTGCGCTTCAATACATTAAACGCCCTGATGCATTAGTGACAAAACCGCACCGGTGTGTTAATTCCATTATGTCGCACCGGTAACAAAGAATCAAAATACGAAAATCGCCTTTTTAGTTTTTGTAAAATAATAAAAAAATGACGCGTTATAGTAAATATGGTGCATTACAATAAATGAGACGCGCCAGGAATAGAGAACTGACAGATGAAAAATGAGTTTTGCATTTTTTTAAATAATTAAAAACAAGGCGATGCGGGTCAAAATCGGTGCATTATTTAGATGAACGCACCGATGTGTTCAATTAATACAAACACACTGATTTTGATGCATGCCTTTTTTAATTTAAAAACAAACAAATCTTGATAGGGCCGACATGGTAACAAATTCAACCAAGTAAGTGGACCCATATCACCCTATGCTTTCTATATATAATCACAAGCTAAGTAAATCCAAAATCCCTAAAAAGTGAAATCGTAATTCTGTATAAAAATAGAGGGATTTAAACCCTAATGAAGAATTTTGCAGCCACATAAAACCAAAAGAAGTAGGGATAAAATAATGGTTGCAACATTGAAGGTAAGTATGAAGTTTTTTTTTTGTAAATCTAGTTAAACTCTAAATAAGGTTATAAGATCTACAGTAATGCTTACATGCTTGAAATTTCTATCATGCAGGGTTTGGTTTGATTCACCATACCTAAAAAAATTTGACCCTCAGAACTCCTTCCCGGTGGCTCCAAAATCCTTCCTCGTAAGTCTCTCTTCCAGAACTCTCCCCTAAATTTTTTGGCAAAACAATGAGTTACTGTTTAGGTTTTTTGGTTTTATAGATTACTAGTAGAGTTTAAAATTGGCACCCTTTTTTTAATTTAGGGAAAAAATGGTTCGTGCGATTTTTTTAATTTTTATTTTTAGCATTTTCAGTGCATTGTTGTTTAATTCGCACCGATGTGTATATATGTAAAACACACTGTATTTAAAACTTGTACGGCAGTGCGTGTAATGTTATGTCGCACCGGTGCGCTTAGTTCTAGTAAATGCACTGGAACGAATTATTTTGTGAAAATGCATGTAGAAGTATCCACTACCAAATGTAGCTGATATTTTCCACCATTGGGGATTTTGTGGATATACTTTAACGGTGTGTTTATAATTGTTATGCAAGGGTGCGTCTGGTGTGTTTTAGCGCACCAATGCATTTACGTATGACTAAACATACCGGTTTATTTTGTAAATTCTATTTTTTTATGTGTTCACTTAAAATTATATATTCATATTGAATGTCATTTTACTATTTAACCACACAAATTACAATATTTCATAGTATATATATGTTGATTATTGATTTGGCTCAAATGCATGAAGAAAAGTTTGTAGTATCAAATGGTGAATTCTTCAGATTCTAGCACATACCATCTTGTTCAAAGTTCGGCGAGTTCTCCCATTCCATCCCTAGTAAGTTCATGTTTTATTTATTTTTTGACTAATTTAAATTTATGTTACCTATCCATGTGAATCTGAATATCGATTTATTCTATATTGCAGGATCATGATTCGGGTTCGAGTTCGGATGCACATGACATTCCACTAGTTTCAAAATGTCATAAGTTCTTATCAGGAGGAAGATACTGCAAGCAGTTCATGGATGAAAATGGGTAGTCGATATACCCCGCCAATTGTAACATGCCATCTTCAAGTCACCATCCTGGTTCATCGGCGGTAATTCGTCGCGATATGGAACTCTTTTATAACACCTCAGTAGTTTGTGGTTTTTCAAAATGTCAAGGTTTGAAGGAGAACCCTCGGCATGTCACACTCACCCATTACACCAATGATAGATTACCTAATGTCGATGGTCTAATCCCCCCTACTGCAGTAAAAATTCCAATAGGCGATATAGAAAAGACACGCAGGAACACTTTCTTATGCCAATTTTTGAAAAAGTTGGAATCCAAACCAACAATGTCTCATCCTAAATTGATGAACCCCTTGGCTTATGTTCAGTCATTTGAAAGTTCTATTGATCCAAAGTATGATATGAATTCCACCCAACCCCTCTCTACTAGAAGATCCAAAAAGTTGCATGAGTTGAGAGAAAAATTGTCGAAGTACACACCGAGGTCCATCCAATTGTTGGAGGGTAGAGATGATTTCTCTCTTCCTGTGAATTTTCAAAGTAAATATAAAACTTCTTACAGCCGCGCTTTATATGGCACTTGGCCATCCTCTCTACCTGTGCCTGATGTTGGAACAAAATTCTCCTTTTTTGGTAATCGTTTTATGATTACCAAGTCTAATATAGATGCTAAAAATCTTGGGTTGTTTATCCTTTTCACAAGTACTTGTTCCTCCCAAACAGTTAGCAACACTTATTCCATTTTGCGGTCCTATCTATTGTCAGCCTTATTACTTGAATATTGTTAAATACAAGCACAACATTTCCATGTATAGTATGTGCATGAATGGTTATGTTTCTGGAAACTTTAACAAGAAGAACCTATTATATATAGATGGTCGTCCATGCACTCATGGGAACATTGCACAGTTCATAAATAGTTCTAGATGTTCCTTATTTTCTCCAAATTGTTTAGTTGATGAACACTTCAATGACCAGGAGTTCTTTATGAAAAGAAAAGCGTCCAGATTTGTTGGTGTACATGCAATACGTACTTTGTCTCCTGGTGACGAGTTGTTAATAAAATACAACTTTCGTAGACCACCAACCACTCGTTAAAGATGCCTTGCACTAGGATTACCTTTAGACGTTCCCTTGGGGCGTAAGACAACAAAACATTGATTAATTATATTTGTTAATTTTCAATGGATTCATATTAATGTATTGCTTAGTTTGAAATTATGTTTTGTAAATTGTTAATTTAATTTATAAAATCAATTTGAAAATGTGTTACTCAATTTTAAATTTTCATATTTAGTGTGGAATTGATGTTAATTTATCGCTCAATCTAAACGTCTGCTTTATAAATTGTTTGCAGCTTAACATTTTCTACTGGAAGTGATTCTCGTGCTTTTGTAATAATTATTTTCTATAATGCGAGATCAAACCGATTGCATTGTGCTTATTGACATCATTGATGCAATTTTCAATATTTTAAAATCAGGATTCTGATGATGAGCGACCTGTCTACCATATTCCACTGCACCCCAGTACGATGTCAAATAGAGAGAGAGAGAAGGCTAAAAAAACAACACAACTTGGAGAGGAATCATACCAAGCATGATTGAATCTACCACCTACTCAATTTCCACTGCGTCCATCCTCACCAATCAGGAATGCCTATAATGATATTAGTTCTTCACATGTTGGCAATTGAGGCAATGAAGTAGAGGTTGTTATGGATGAGTTATTACAACAAATGAGTGCCATGGATGCAATGTTGTTCCATACATTCTAGGACAATGAGCTAGTGGATGATGCTCATATTATTGAAGCCTTCTTCGAAAGCCTTAAATCGGCTTTCACCACACCTTTATTTGGATCTGGTCGGTCAAAGTCTACACAGTTGAGGACAACAATGTTACTCTACAACTTGAAATCAAAGTATGGCATGTCAGACACATGTTTCTTGGTAATGATGATGTAACTGACTATGAACTACATTATATTTGAGTAATCTTATGACACAATCATTATTGAAAATGGTTGATTTATGAACGTTAAATGACATTGTACATTTGTATTTCCCACAAACTGTAGGTTATTCAAATATAAGTTACTTCCGAATGATAATGTCTTTCCCAACAACTGCGTAGAGGCAAAACAAATGTTGAAAATGTTGGGTGTAGAGTACATATCTTATCATGCATGCCCCAATGATTGTATTCTATATAGAGGCGAATATGCAGACAAAGTGATATGTCCAAAATGTGGGCATGGCATATACAAAGAATCGAATAACAAGGAAAAGGCACATGGTCCTCCTCATAAGATATTGAGGCACATGCCTATAATCCCAAGGATTCAAAGGCTCTTACGTTGCAAAGAATTAGTTATGCTGTAGGGATGGCATGCATCGAACCAAAGTGAGGAAGGATTTATGTGAATCCCAACAAACTCAATAGCCATGAAGCATATAGAGGATACATGGCCTGATAAATTCAAGGATGAAGT
The DNA here is from genome assembly GCA_027924585.1 of Larix kaempferi. Lineage (NCBI taxonomy): Eukaryota > Viridiplantae > Streptophyta > Pinopsida > Pinales > Pinaceae > Larix > Larix kaempferi. The sequence goes on along the minus strand of BSBM01000299.1, from coordinate 53,790,042 downwards.
ACGTAGCCTCCGATTGAGCATAGAAATTGTTGGCATCAACCCATATTCCCAACCAAACAAAATCTATATTGTTTGGCCTATAGTAGTGATCAATAATAATACCCCCCCATGGTTTTCCGTGAAGAATGAACATCTTATGTTGGCTCTTATAGTCCTTGGTAAAAAGCACGTGAAGAATATGGATGTTTACGTACACCCACTGATCGATGAATTCAAGGAATTATGGGAGGGGATACAGGTATATGATGTGTCGAGACCCATCCCATTACAGAGGAGTTTTACACTGTATGGCATATGTGCGTACACCACACATGATTATTCGAGGTTAGGAGTTTGTTCAGGTAAATATGTTGTTTTATTTGTTTTTATATTCAAAGCAATAATTTTTGAAATATTTAATTCGGTGTGACTCCCTTCATCCTCAACACTAATGTTCTCTCTTTACTATAACATCACAGGTCTTGTAACAAAAGGTTATTACGTATGTAAATGTTATGGACCTTCTATGAAGGTTAGGTGGTCCAAATACCTACGAAATTCAATGTACGACTTCTCTAGGGTATTCCTCCCAGAAAACCACCCTTATAGAAGAGAAAAATATGCTTTTAATGGTAAATGAGAGAGAAACCAAAGGCCTGAAATAATGACACCGGATGACTGGCTTAGGGATTACAATAGAGAGAAGGAGAAGGAATACACAGAGATGTTTGATTCAAATGTGCATCCTACGATCGATGATCTTGATTTCTTCGACACCTATGTTGAGAAAATGCCCACATGGATGAAAATGAAATCGATATTTTATGAGCATCTTAAGATTTCCCACTTACTATATATTATGCATATATTTAAAAATGTTTCATCTTCTTTTTGGTGTCACATATCATCCAAAAAAAGTGACAAGATGAAAGTTAGGAAAGACCTTATAGCTTTTAATATGAAAAATAAGCATTGGCCAAGACAAGAAAATAGAGGAGAGGCTGGCCCCTCTTTTTCATTTAAAAAAAGCAATGTCCCATATATTTTGAAGAAAGATGATCTTAATTTGGCAAAAGAAGTTATATTGGGCATGAAGGAACCTTCTTTTTTCGGGTCTACTCTACGACGCTGCTTCAGTACGTTAGATGAAAATTTGTTAGGTTTGAAATCACATGACCATCTCAACCCTCTAAGGGTACGTATAATGCCAAAAAATGTTATTACTATTTGTTTATATCTTTTCCCACAAAAGTTAAAATGCACTTAACTTTTGTGTTTACTTTGTAGTGTTATTAGCCATTGTTCGTGCGTGGGTGTGTGAACCATGACTTTCTCAATGACCTACAGCGTACCATATCTAGACTATCTGCATTTGTACGGTGGATCAAATCAAAGGAGATTTACATCGCTATCATTCCATGGTGGTGTGAAGAGATAGCTGAGATTCTTTGTATGTTTAAGAAGGAACTGCTGTCGAGTTCTATGGACTTGCAAATTCATCTTCTAATTCACCTAGTCAATGAGGTTGAATTAGTCAGGGTGGTATCCTGTCGTTGGATTTTCTTCTTAGAGAGGTTCATGAAAAAATTAAAAGGATTTGTTTGAAAAAGAGAAAAACCTGAGGGGTCTATGGCAGAGGGGTACATAGTATATGAGTCGTTCTATTATGCCAGTGAGTACATCAAGCAAATCGACGACACACCAGGTGCAGTGATTTGGGATGATGAACGTGATGAGGATAGAAGGGAAGGAGAGGTACTGGAAACGAATGGAAAAAGGCGCATGATAAAGAGTAAGTCACTTATCTTGTGATCTTCAATTTTCCACATAGTAACTTTATATTCACAACAAACATAAAATTTTATATTTGATCCCATACGTATTGAATGTGGTTTTGCTTCCATGAATAAAAAAACATTCAAAAATTGATAGAATCAATAAATTCATTCTTTACAATGCGGAGGAAACAAAACTATGGGTCGCATTGTATGAAGAGAAGAGGAGGAAATGGGACATTGACAGAAAAGAATTCAGGTGGTTGCATGGTAGAAGCATGCATTTTCCAGATCATTTAAAAGAAAATTTGCTAATGATCTGTCCCAACAGTTGGGTTGCAGATCAGAGAGAAATATGGTGCATCCGATCGTTACCTTCCTAAAGAGGAGGATGCGCTAAACATTGGGATTGGGTGCAACAACTCGGTAATAAAATCTTTATGTGCATAATTTCTAACTTTATAATGCAACTTTGAATTATAACATTTATGTTTATATATTAATGGTTGGTTTAATAGACATATGACATCATCATTTGTTAACTTTTATTATAGGTGCATTTGTTCCCATTTATGTGGGCTTATGGACATCATTTTTGCACTAAGGATGCTAATAATGGGCGTCTTACACAAGATTGTGGAGTGGAAGACGATTTCGACCAATCTAGTCATGCTAGCCACCGAGATCGAAACTTGGCAGGAGGGATGTTGGGTTATGTCGGAAAGATACAAGAGATCATTCAAGTGGACTTCTCATCTTTCCAATGTGTTATTTTTAGGTGTAGGTGGTGGGACACATTTGACAGGAATACTGCAAGGAAGATCGTGAGAGTGGGTTGATATGTATTAACTCTAGAAAGATGTGGGATGAAAGTAAGGAGCCTTATGTTTTCCCAAAACACTACAACCAAGTGTTCTTTCACCCGAATGTGTTGGATAGAGATTGGTGGTTCATATTAAGACATGGCCCTAGATCTAAACATGTTTCTAAGAAAAACAATGCTATCATGCCAACCGAGGAAGATAATGAGGGTGATGGAAACAAAGAGTGATATGCAAATGTTTTATTCTGTCATTTACAGATTGAGATATCATTTTGTTACTGTTATCTTTTATTTTCTAATTATATTGTTTATTTTTCATTTATGACAGTGAAAAAAGAAAGTTGATTACTGGATGCAATGTTTAAACAATTTCATTTGGTTAAGAACCAATTATATGATGTGAAATATGGTTTATGTCTATGAAGTAATTTATGATTGCATAGAATGATTATATGTCATTGTCCAGATTACTCATATTTTCATTTATGTAATGTTTTTTTCATTATATGATTTGGTTAAATTGAATTTTTGCTATAATGTAATGTTTTTCGATTTTTTAATTGTATTTATAATATTAACTCCAACATAGAAAATGACACTTTTGCAACCTCAATGGAGAATGAAAATCAAACGTTTTTTTTGGAGTGTTGAGCTCTACAATGACTTCATTTATGGAATTGATAACAATGAAATGTACAACAAATTCTAAGGTGCTCTCTGATATCTCCATCAATATTTGAATGCTTGTATTTCTTGATTTTTTTGTTATAAATAATGCTAAGAATTTTAATTGCATTATTTTATAACTTTTATGTTAGAATGTAATTTTTTATTATTATATGATTCGATCAAATTAAATTTTTGTTATAATGTAATGTGTTTGTATTTTTTGATTGTGTTTATAATGTTAAATCCAACATAGAAAATGACACGTTTGAAACCTTGGTGGAGAATGAAAATCCAACAATGTTTTTAGTAGTGTTGAGATATACAATGACTTCATTTATGGCCTTGAGAACAATGAAATGTACAACAAATTCTAAGGTGCTCTCGGATACCTCCCTTAATAATTGAATGCTTGTATTTCTTGATTTTTTTGTTATAAATAATGCTAAGAATTATAATTGCATTAATTTATGGCTTTTCTATTAGAATGTAATGTTTTTTAATTACATGATTCAATTAAATTAAATTTTTGTTATAATGTAATGTTTTTGGATTTTTTGATTGTATTTATAATGTTAACTCCAACATAGAAAATGAGATGTTTGAAACCTTGGTGGAGATTGTAAATCTAACAATTTTTTTACTAGTGTACTTGACCTCTACAATGTCTTAATTATTTATGCCCTTGATAACAATGAAATTTATAACAACAAAATTTAATGTGCTCTCTAATTTCTAGATGATCAATATTTGAATGTTTGTAGTTCATGATGTTTTTGTTGTAAATAATGCTAAACATTATAATTGCAAATGTTTTATGAACGATAATAAGAGATTAAAAAACGGCTTGAAGATCATCAAATCAACTTAATGATTAATAATAATAATATATTTTTGAGAGTGCAAGTTGTGGCTTTACATTAGTTGAGAGAAAAATGGTGTTCTTTTAATTAACTATTTGTTTTTCTTCCTATTAAAGATTTGACATTTGTCATTGTAAATTGAGCTATTGCCAACAAATTAAAAATATTGAATGATACATTGATAGGTCATATTCATGTTCATATAATTTAGATTTTTTTTTTTTTTTTTTAATGTTCATAAACATGATAATACGAGAAATTATACAGCCATTAACATAAATCATATATATAGCGTTGTTACAACTTCATTCATTAATATCAATACAAAATTCATAAAAATATTTAATTGAATAATAATATTTTTGCAATTATATTATGTAAACATAAACATATCATCATTAATATCATTGTCACCATCTAACAAACATAAAAATAAACACCATCATATCATCATTAACATAAAACTGATAAAAATAACCATGAACGTATAACCATCATAAACATTATGTTACTGCATATTAATCTAACATATACATATTATAGATTTAAACATTATCCAACACACATATGATCTAACAATAACATGTAACAAAACACAAGTTCCAGTTTCTAACATAATGAACATAATCGAAATTGACCTAACATACACAAGAACATCACCATCAAAATATAAGTAAGCATCGACCTAATCATCAACATCAACTTATGTAAAATGGAAAACACAAACATCTAATGAACATCATCGAACCTAACCTAACATAACATCATCACTATAAACATATAAATAAAAATCAACATAATCATCAACATCAACATCTGCAAAATGGCAAATGGCGTGTGTACACACACACACAAACAATACCATCAAAATAATAATAAATTCCAGATATACATGTGTAGTCCACCCCCAAAATTGTATCATCATCACTATCTGTCGACCCCCCAGATGTATCGACACCTGAAACGGTAGAGATAGAGGCATGATCAGTATCGGATCTGATAGGAAATAATCTATCATGTAGATCAGTAATAAGACATGATCTCTAGGAATATGGATCGTCCCACCCGATCTGAGCATCCTCTCCACAACTAAGGGGACTAGTCGAAGGAGGGGGAGGTGGAGGAAATGATGAAGGAGGTGATGGATCAATATAGGTTGTTCGGTAGGATAGGTATAAAATATCAATGCCGGGTCAATCGAAGGATGGGGAGGTGGAGGAGATGAGGAAGGAGGTGATGGAGGTAGAGGACATGGTGGAGGAAGGGGTGGATGAGATGTCAAAGGTGGAGGAAAAGGAGGAGGTGTAGTGGATGTGGAGGCTCCCCCACCATTTGAAGCAGCTGATGGCGAAGTAGGTGGACTAGGAGTTCGAGGATATCCATCCTCATCAGACGATGAACTACCATGCCGAACCCCGTGATCCACTAATAATATAGCCATACTATCCACGATATCCTGTCTGAACCTCTGGTCAGGCCTCCGTCGAAGGCCAGGTATAGCTAGATGAGGCACCTCTGGCTGATCCTGCATCTGTATTTCCTCATCCTCACCAGCCTATGGCGGAGGAGGTCCCACATAGGGAATTTTTTAGGGGTGAAATTTCACCAAATGGATATTTTTCGGGCATTTTTTCAAAAAATAAATTCGCTATTTGGTCATTTTTACTTTCTAATATTGCCTATACGTACATAAAATATGTTTTTTTATTGTAATATTGTAAGAACCGTAAAACTCATAAAACACACTAAATAACAAAATAATATTAAATATGCCTGCAAATCTATGATCCAATACAAGAACCTGATAACATGTAAAAATGATATAAAATCTAGAAACAAACAAGAACACAATGCATAGAAGATCTGCAAAAAATAATGGGGATCTAATCATCAATAACAGAAAATATGTTATAATAATTATTGAGCCATACCTGATTGGATGATTGATAGCTACCATTACCTTAACAACCCCAATAGTGCAACTGAAGGTGGGGGGACGACTCTCCACCCAACCAATCCCCAACCAAAGGCTGAGGCCCCTGAGCCCCCAACAATTAACCCTATGCCAATGCTATCTTGCTTTACTCTCCTCCAGAGCTCCTCTTCCAAGATGGCCAAAGACAAAAAGACCCCTCTCTTCACTTCTTCTCCTCCTTTTATCTCCTCCTTCTCGCAATTTCTTAATTTCTTATTTAATGCAATTTGTTTTCCCTTATTTTCTTTCATATTCCCAATTATATTATTATATTACATTATTTAATATTTATTATATTAAATATTCTCTATATTTGTATATGAGGGTTGTTACATACTCTCCCCCTTCAAGAAACTTCATCCCGAAGTTATAATATTCAAGCAATAAATACAATACTTATTCAATCAATCAATCAAGTAAATACTAGAATATATAGGTAGCTAGTACTATTGTGAAGCTTAGAGATTTATATGTGTGGCCACCACATAGAAGTCTCCAAACTACACTAATACAATCAAACACCCTAAGTTACAACATGCTCGTAAGTAATTCCCTATGAGTCTAGTATGCAACCATAACAACAATTATGCATCATACATACAAAAGCATTGGATAATTATTGAATAATTAATAGCTGTGTATTTGTTTACTTCCTCTTTCCTTATTCACCCTCTCCCTGAGAATCATACCATCCGATCAACCTCCCTACACCTCCCCTCCAACTCTGGATGGTCCCGCTCGCCATGGCACGGGCCCTCTACTGTAACCTGTCCGTGGATCATACAGTAGGCATTAGAAGTTCCCCGGGAAGTTACCGCGGCATTGCCACCTTCCCAACTTCTGGTAATAATACGGCCTCATCGGATTCCAATGGAATCTGGGCCTCATTGGTACTAGCCAGCGTTTGGTTCTCGGTACCTCCATACTAATACTCCCGGTACCCCCGATCTTGATATCAGGATCATTATACCCCAAGCATCTTGGAAGGAGAGCCTAAAGATCCTCCACAACATCCTCAAGGAACTAGCCCCAGGCATCAGAAGTCCTTCTCCATAAACCTCCCTCCCGGTGAGTATGTCTCCAACCATGGACTTTGGTCACATCAGAAGTTATCTGGGAAGTATATGTGGCACTTCCACCTTCCCAACTTCTGGTACTAAAGTCAAGTGCTGCTGGCATAGAGCTAATTGTTGGGCTTGTCCCCCATCCCATAATATATTTATAGTATCCATTCTCATGCGTGGTTATGGGCTCCCACGAAATCATAGAATACTTAGCCTCATCAAGCTATTTGGGTGGATCGCCTAGAACAACTGGCACTTGCCATAATGAATCATCATTAGTAACCATTTCTCAATATAATAATATCATGGGTCAACCTTGAATCATGCGCTAACAAGAATGTCTAGCCATCAGTTCATATTGTATTGCATTACATCATAAGCCATTGTCACAATAAGTCATGCCAATTTTAACATCTAATGAATTTAGGTGCTCTGTGCTACCATTATGACATAACTAGTCATGATACTTTCATAATTTCACTAAGAATCTCATTAATATGCCATGATAAGCTACCATATTTCAACATTAGTACTATCAACATGGAGTAACAACTCACATAATCCATCATCATATCAAATACGCATTCTATGAGGAGCAATAAGGGTTAGCATGAAACGATATCATGTCATACCAAATATCTGATATAATCTATTATTCTTCAGATCTGAGCTGTAAAATATGAACATTAACCACAACATGTGCTCATACCATTTATGTGACGAATGTCATTTACCTCTAGATGCAATGATAAGCTATTAAAATGCTAAATTAATACCACCACAAAATAATATCATTTTATGTTCCACATGTCATCTATCTTATAAAGCACCATGACGTCATCAAGTATCACATGCACAACCCATGGCTATAAATCTCATGGCTAGAAATAACAACATCAAATTTCACATAAAAAAATGCATGACCATGACTCACATGTTTATAAGGCATCATTCTAGGAACAACATGTAATAACACCATATCATCATGAAGAAACATCCAGAAGTATCACATGCACAACCTCATAAGCATATATCTTAGGTGGAGTGGAGCCATATGCTAATAATCACATGTCTTGTTAAGGATTCTTGGTATCTTGATTGGGGATTTGTTCAAGGTTTTGTATCATAGGAGAGGTAGTGCCCACAAGTCAATTCAAGTGCTCAAAAATTGTAATGAAGAATTGTAGAGAGTGAGATATTCGAGAAGGCCAACACTCACAATAGATTGGTTGTGGAGTATACTATTTCAAAACAAATCAAGTATTCACCCTTGTATTCATTGAGTTTTTACATAGGGGTAGAACCTCTAGTCGATCCTTTTGTAATCTAAAATTTGCCATGTAAATAATAAAGAGTCATGGGGAATAGGACCATTACCATTACCATTTTATTTTCTATCATAAAGAAAATTGATCAAAAGAGGTCATCAAACTATAGGGATTTCATTTTAGTGGTTTTTACATCTCAATTTTTGGCACATGATATGAATTTTAGCTTCTTATTGTTACCTTGCTTTTTGTGTTGCTTCATTTTTCTCGATTTCCATTTGTCACTACATCTTTTGTTCATGCGTAGGAATCTATATTGTTTATTCTTTTTTATTTCATGTGGGTTTTGTCATATCATCGCTATCAACATTGCCTCACGTTGTACTTCTTCACGTCTATGTATTGTGCCTACATAAGATATTCATCATAATATTCCTTGTATTGCCATCTACGAGTCCTTGCATAAATAAATGTTGTTTTGCTAGGGTGATATCAAGCTCCAATAAGACAACCCGTGAACTTGGTTTGAAAAACTAATTGAGACACCAATGTCACTATCTTATATAACTTACTTGACCTAACCTTTGACATCAAAAGGCTCTCACCAATATTTCTTATGGATTACACAACCATGATATAGCATGACTTTCTTGCCAAGTATAATTCAATAACAATCATTTTTTTATTTTTATTTTAAATTTAATTTATTGGCACAAAAGCTTGGGATAAAAAGGAATTAAAAAGGAAACAAGCATGAAGACATGGGTTTCATTGTAGCTCAAGTTCCCATTTTTTTTAAAAGCACAAAGTTAAACATATCATGTATGAATCATCAATTGTAGTTTCCATAGCCAACAATATCATTTCAATCAAGAGAAGAGGAATCAAAGCTCATGAGGCTCGAATTCGATTCAATGCATATGTAGTAAATTCAAAGGCAACGTGTTGTGTTCATGTTGTATTCTTTTAGCAAACCTGTAGTATTCCCTTGAAAACAACCACTAAGGATAACAACATATAGATGCAACAATTCCCATAACTGAAGGAACTCATATGCTTAATCTTAAATATCAATGCTAGTCGACTCTTAAGTCCAAAATAAAATAAAAAATAAAAATTTCAAACTTATGCATGGGCTTCAAGGATACGGGCTACGTCTTTTGCAAGAGAAAATCTAAGCTTGAGGTCACCATTCCGACCATAAAGGCATACAATACTTGTATCTATCAAGTACAGTTTAAGTTTGAAACTTCCTTATCTCACCACATGCTTAGTACTCGAACTAGTCATGACCATCACTTATGAGCAGTGGGTTAGATAATTAGGGTTTTTGAAATGTCATTGATATCATGTTGACAATCGAAATGTATGAGACCAAACAAACCCTAGTAAATGTAAAGGAACTTCCAATGCATGGTTATGGGTTTGAATCTAGACTCTAAAAGAAAACAAGGAGCTCGAGTATGTGAAGGTTGGCAGCCAAGTTTTATTTTACATCTCATCAACCAATCTGGCTTCCTGAGAGGGTTTGGCTAATTTGCATTTTGGTTTTCCACCTTGAAAATTTGTGTGAAGATTCTTGCAGCCAAGCACTGTTTCCATCAAAGGCTTGGTGAAATTGATACATCGAATTCCAACCTAAAAGAGTCAACTAATTTCCTTAAAAGCATCACGCAAACTCTAAATCTTTACAAACATCAATCCTGAAGCTTTAAATTTTTTAGAGCAGCAGTGTATGCGAACCAAGGGGGATAGTAAAATACGTGGAGCATTGTAGAAACAAATGCAAAACTGTAAAATCTTCTTGGGTTGTATGACCGTGCTAATCACAATACTTAGGAGATACCAAACAATTTACTACAATCAAGACTTTACATTGATTTTCAATCACCTGCTTCATCTTATTCACTTCTAAAAAAACGCTATCAAGCTCTTTAAAATATTCTAAGAGAGTGATGCCAAGGAGTATTAATGGTGTGGAAAAAGGAGACCATCAAGCTATTTAAAATATTCTAAGCAATAATATGCTTAAGAGTCCTACCATAAACATATATGGTACATACGGGCAAGAGTTGCAAAATAGAAGTTACGTCACTGTTAAGTGCACTGCTACAGTTTAAGACTAGTAATATGGATCAACCACTTGCAGTGAAAACAAGTACAGGGAATGGCATGGTATTCAACTATGATCAAATGATTAAAAATTGGCGACGTCACAATAATTCACTAAGTGTTTTGTTTGTTTGTTTGTTTTTGCAAAGCCTACAACCGAAGATTTAATGCAATTAATTTCTAGTGGCCAGAGATAAGATAATAATAAAAATTATAAAATAAAAACAACTGGCCAGGTACAGGAGTTACCCTAGCTGTTGAGCTATATAACAAATTATTTTCAACTGGTAGATTAAATTCTCTGAATATAAGATGCTGACAGAATTAAAGTTAATTAAGTATTGAACGTTTTTAACAAAAACTCATTGTTCGTTTTATGAAAGCCTATATTCAAACTCAAAACCTAATGACTAATACATCAATTAATACTGAAAGGGTTAAACCGGTATGTTCCATAAATCCAACCATCACCGGCATCCCTGTCAAAACTTAAGCATTTTCAGATGAGTATCAGCTAGCTGGGCACGAGCTATTTTCCATAACATTGTCTAACAATAAAGATACAGAAACTCCATAACTTACCTATAAAAGTAGGGTATAATTCTCATCAATTTTTTTTAATTTTTTTACTAAAAACATCTCTCGAGCTAGTCATAGGATGGATAGAGAAGTCACCGACCATTTCAAGGAGAACATACAATGCATGTGAATACCATCTTTAATCTAACTGCTAGTAGATGAAAACCTCATAATCGAGCTTAACCTGAAAGGGATAATATAGAGATGAAAAATAATAAGTAAGAAGACATGGCACTAATAGGTAACCCACATCCTCCTCCATGGTAAACTAGAGTCGCTGGCTTATTAAAAAGAACTGACCAAAAAAAGGAAACTAATAGAGAGCCGGGGTAAAAGAGAAAAAATGGACTGACCGAATGAAGCTCTATATTCCTCACCCACTCATACTCAGAAAAAAGATATTTCTCGATAATTTATGGTGAATCGAGCTTATTTAAACCATAAAATAAATAATGAATGAAACCATTAACCATTGAAATTACACAACGAATTTACTTCTGGATAACACGGTCACTAGTTGATGATACCCGATTCAATCCTTGCTCAATTATTATCTTTTGAAGGCAAGTTACGATCAAAATGACTTTCATTTCAAAATCCCTAAATGATCCGGCTTTGGAGAAAAACGAAATGCTTTGCACTTATTACTGCTTACGTCCAGATCTTCAATTTGACAAATGATTTATTTGAAATACTGAAACCAACAACAGATCCAGAGACGAATCGGGATTATGGATATGACAGGGAACAACTTGAGTCTGAATTTAATTGACAGAGCCTTCCTGAAAAGAAACAAACTCTTTTTAAAAAAAACTGATCCGAATTCGTATTCAGAGAGAGAAGAATGACATCATACCTGCATTGTCAAGTATATCATCCTTCTATGGAGAATGATCGGGAACTACAGCTTCTACCTATTGTTGCCAACTCTTGATGCACTTGAGCTCAGGGCTGAGTTGCCTTGGCCGTTCAACAACGCAATCCTCAACCGTTCAACACAATTGTATATGTAATTTCCCACTCAAGTTTACCAAAAACTCCGTTTGCAATTTCTACCACCATCTGTAATGCATTCACGTTTTACTTTCCTGGATATTATTGGGCTTATCCAGTCGGATTATTGGTTGCTCATCTCCAATTCACAGATCATATTAACAAACAAGGGATGAATACTGGAATAGGTTCTCCATTGGGAGAGATTGATTTTCCCCAACCTGTAATTTCTTTAATAACTCAATTGAGAGGGAGGTATTAATGTAGTCATTGCCGTTGGCAGCAAGAGGGGTGTTACACCAGGTAGCAGAGGGCACGATGGCAGAGAACTAAGGTTAGAAGGAAACCGCATAGAAACGGTTACAGGCATCCCAAGAACACTCCACGCGAGTCACACAAAGACATGGAAGTAGCACACAGAAAGAACTGTTGATCGCAACAACACACCAGAAATGGCAGAATTGCAGGAGAGGTTATAAAAAACAACCGTTACACCAGCAGTGGGATGTTCACACACTGAGTAGACACTCATTGCTCATGATGTACACGCGGGCTCGTTCTTTACTAACCCTAACGAAAAAAATGGCCATGACTCTGCAGGAAACCAAAACACTCCAAAGATACAAATGTTTATATACTTGGAAGCCCAAGCAGTATTGTGGACTGGATCGTGCATCAACACCTAACCCTAAAACTTATCTCCGCAGAGAATATTGAACATAACGCAGAGAGGAGGAACGTTACGCAGAGGCGCACTCAGCCCCTTACACCACGATAACAAGGACATTTGGTAGCACTACTACATTTTCTTGCATAATTTTCCACGCACATATAGATAAGCCAAAATTACTTACCAGGCTCTTTCATTTTTTATCAAGAACCAATATATTTTTAATGAAGTTGGGGTGGTGGCTCGACCATCATGAACAGATGATTAGTCTCCATATCAAGAAAGTTATGACAACTAACCAGCCACATAGTTTCTTGGAACCCCAACCATTTCACTATGGAAGCAAAATAAATTGTTATGCAAATGATCGTCACTTGACTCTTGAGTGCCGAAAGCTATGTTTCATTTGGCTTAGCCTAGCCCATGGTCGCTGGACTTGTGTGTTGGTTGTGTGAGTGTTTTCAGGGGGGAATAAAGCATAGGACAGATAAACTGCTCCCCTTCATCATAATCTTAGCGCATGGTAGACTGGAATCTGCATGAAGGTGAGCTATTTTGGGGAGTCCACGCAGAGAAAATGGCAGAGGTAACGTGTTCAGTTTTCACCTGGACACGATTAGAGTTGCAGGTAGCCAAGCCATAAACCACATATTCAATAGTAATGAGGATGGAGCTTGGTTGTTCTCATGAGGCTCCTCCTTTCTTCCCTTTCTCAAGAAACCAAGATCAATACAATCAAATACACAGAAAGAATGATCATCAAGAAGAATACGAGCGGTTCCATTCAAATCATGTAGAAGCCAACGTTTGCAACATCATTAAGGGAATATACGCAATAATGTATAAACAAACAAGCAAATATAAACAATCGGAACCTGCTTTCTATAATTTTCATCAGAACCTGCTTTCTATAATTTGTATTGAGCCGAGAGTATCGAAAATCAAAAGGGACTAAAATCTAAAGCCTAGAAGCTAAATCCCTTTCACAAACAATCAACAATTACAATAATTCAAACAGTTATGAATACATCAAATACAATAGGTTTTCTTTACCATAGAACCAAGACAAACTATAATATACAGCAAGTAGAACTATTCTCCATTCATAAAACAATCCCTGGAATGGCTTCCCCATCAAATAGAAGCCATGATATCTTTAGGTTTCTTTAATTCATATTAATTCCAAATGCATTTACATAGAGTTACAATTATGTAGAAAGGTCCAACAGTCCAGACTTGGAACCAAAAAGCTCTGATACCAAATGTAAGAACCGTAAAACTCATAAAACACACTAAATAAAAAAATAATATTAAATATGCCTGCAAATCTATGATCCAATACAAGAACCTGATAACATGTAAAAATGATATAAAATCCAGAAACAAACAAGAACATTATGCATAGAAGATCTGCAAAAAAAAATGGGGACCTAATCATCAATAATAGAAAATATGCTGTAATAATTATTGATCCATACCTGATTGGATGATTGATAGCTACCATTACCTTGACAGCTCCAATAGTGCAACTGAAGGTGGGGGGACGACTCTCCACCCAACCAATACCTAGCCAAAGGCTGAGGCCCCTGAGCCTCCAATAATTAACCCTATGCCAGCTCTATCTTGCTTTACTCTCCTCTAGAGCTCCTCTTCCAAGATGGCCAAAGACAAAAAGATCCCTCTCTTCACTTCTTCTCCTCCTTTTATCTCCTCCTTCTCCCAATTTCTTAATTTCTTATTTAATGCAATTTGTTTTCCCTTATTTTCTTTCATATTCCCAATTATATTATTATCTTACATTATTTAATATTTATTATATTAAATATTCTCTATATTTGTATATGAGGGTTGTTACAAATATTCTCCAAAATTTACAAATTTTAGTAGTAAATTGTATGTTTCATATTTAACATTCGCCTACCTATTGTGAAATAAAGCACAGTAGATCTAATTGAACAAGTAAATCAATTACAAAGATGAAACTCATAAAATAAGTGTAAACTGTGCAAAAGGATTGCAGCAGTGCTCTATTGAACTCAGAATAGTAGAATACAATACAATAGAGTAACAATGACTGAGCAATTCGAATTAACCAAGGAGGTCATTCGAATATACTGCATAGAATAGCTTGGATCCAACTAGGAGTCCTCATAATCAGATTAGTGGAGTCATCAATGCACAAGTAACGGTCAACCAGGTGTCTAACTGAGTCTAACTGAGTGTGGTAGGTGTAACTGGCACATGTAGGCACTAAATGAATGAAGGAGGCTCAATGGAGGGTGCATGAGGATCTAACTGGAGTGAGAATAGGCAATCTAGTCTCAGTGGGGGTCCAACAGAGTGATACAATCAGTTAGGAGTCAATCTAGACTTAAATCAAGGAAATACAACTAACTAACTGAAGTGAACTGAGTGGTAGGTGAAGAAGGGTGCCTTTCTCAAGTGGTAGGTGAGAAGTGGGCGCCTTCCTAACTAGGAGGGATAAAACTGCAAGGAAAGAAGCTCCCGGGTGCTGGAAAACTGGGGATAAGGTGTTGGAGGCATGAAACTGGTGACTGGGATGCATGCAAAGTACAAAACTGAATGATGAGATATCCTAACACCCCCCCCTCAAGCTATACTATGATGTAAAAAAAATAACTGAATAGGGCCCTGGTTACTGAGACCAAAGGTCACCCCGATACAATAATCCAAAAATGCTAGAAATAAATCTAAGTAAGGAAAGAGGGAAAACCCAATGGGAAGAAAGCCCCCCCCTCAAGCTAAACATAGAAGGATATAATCTGTCTCCACCATGATGGAACTCACCCCCAATAGTGAACAGAGGTAAGAGAAATTCTTCTCAGTGAAGCGCTTGGTGAAGATGTCTGCAATTTGCTCGTTGGTAGGGCAATATTGCAAAACAATGGTTCTGTCATGCACAAGCTGTTGGATGTAGTGCATGTGGATCTCAATGTGCTTGGTCATCTGTCTCTAAACTGGATCCGTCGAGATCTTGATATCACTTTGATTGTCACAAAAAATGACAGTCGAAGTAGTACTACCAATATCAAACTCTGACAAAATACCCTACAACCAAACTGCCTCAATGCAAGCATTGACTGCTCCTCGATACTCTGCCTCTGCTGAAGATAATGCAATGGTTTCCTACTTTTTGCTTGACCAAAAAATAGGCCCATTTCTAATCATGAAAACATAATCGGAAGTGGACTTCCGATCAATACTATCACCCACCCAATCTGAATCAGTATACCTAATCAAATGTAGCTCACAATCTGCAGCATAGTGTATGCCAAAGTGTCGAGTACCCTGCACATAATGTAAGATCCTCTTGGCTGCCCACCAATGGAGCTCATGGGGATGCTACATATATCTTGATACAACACTCACGGCATAATATATATCAGGCCTTGAGTGTGTCGAGTATAGTAGAGAACCCATCAATTGTCGATACAATGTAGAATCTGCAAGCGGTGTAGAATCTCCCTCCTCAAGACTGATTCCTGAGAGGAATGGGAAAGGGGATGCCTTACATTATAACATGTTGAACTTGTTTAACAGGTCTGAAATGTATTTTTTCTGAGATATGGTGATCCCATCAAAATTTTGTGCAATCTCAAGCCCCAAAAATTGTTTTAGCAAGCCCAAATCGCTCATGTCAAAAGTTATATTTAAAGCAATTTTTAACCTGTCAATTGAATTGAGAGTGCTACCAGTTATCAAAATATCATCAACATAAAGAACTATAATCAGAAAATTATCTTCAATTTTCTGTAGGTACACATTTGTATCTGATTTTCACCTTCCAAAGTTTTGCGAGAGAAGGAATAAGTCCATCTTAGCATACCAAGCTCTTGGGACCTGTTTTAAGCCATACAATGACTTCTTCAATCTACATACTAACTTTGGATCTGATATATATCCTTCTGGATGCTTCATATATATTTCTTCTTTCAAATATCCATGTAGAAATGAACTCTTCACATCCATATAGTGCACTTCCCAGTGCTTGGATGCGGCAATAGCTAAAACAAGACGGATCGAATCCATCTTTGCAACCGGTGCAAAGGTCTTAGTGTAGTCCACTCCTTGGAATTGGGAGAAACATTTTGTAACCAAATGAGCTTTGTATTTGCAGGTTGAGCCATAAGTAGAAACCTTTTTGCGGTAGACCCATTTATGTTGGACTAATTACCTCCCAGGTGGAAGAGAAACTAGCTCCCATGTAGCATTCTTTTGAAGAGAACTGTACTCTTCATCCATGGCGGTTTTCCATCTCAGATCTCGGTGGGAATGATAATATGATTTAGGATATGAACCTATCATCAAATAAAATTTCTTGGATAGCAAAGGATCAGAGAATGAAAGAGCCATACCTTCCCTTTGAAAGTTTGCTTGAGTCCTCCTTGGATCGGCATGATTTCCAATGTTTTGACCAGCATAATTTAGTGTATTTTGGGCCCACTTTGGCAAGTGTTAGGGCACAACTAGATCAGATTCTGAACCTGATATATCATGTTCATCAAATTTTGATAAAATATCATAAATATCAGAACCAATACTTTCATTATCTTCTTCAAATTCTTCATCTGGTGGAGGCGGTAAATCAACAGTGTCTTCCTCGACTAGTTCTAGATTTTGAAGCGGTTCTTCAAATTTGACACTTCGCTCAATGAATATATTTTTGGAACTGATATCCATTAGTTTGTAGCCTTTTGATTCTTCAGAATATCCCAATAGGATGCATTCAACAATTTGCGGATCCAAATATTTTCTCTTTTCAGTCGGAATTCTAGCACAAGCGGTTGAGCCAAAAACACATAAATTTGACACATCAGGTTTGTGACTTGTGTAAGCTTCGAAAGGTGTAACATTAGTCAAAGATGAATGTGGAACCCTATTTTGAATGTATGTAGCAATATTCATGGCCTCATCCCAAAGGTTTTCATCCAAACCTTTTGATTCAATCATACAGGTTGCCATCTCTTTCAGTGATCTGTTCTTCCTTTTCGCTACACCGTTCATCTGTGGTGTGTAGGGAACTGTGTGCTGGATTTGAATGCCGCTTTCAGCACAAATTTGTAGCAGCTCTGATTTGATATATTCACCTCCATTATCAGAACTAAGATCTTTTATCTTCCTCTCGGTGTAAGTCTCAACAAAAGCCTTGAAAAACTTGAATTTTTCTATTATTTCTGACTTGTTTTTGAGAAAGAAAACCCATGTAAGTCTGGAGAAGTCGTCGATGAATGTCAAAACATACCTTGATCCATTCATGGAGATATGTGGCAGTGGACTGCTGATATCAGAATGTATCATCCCCAAAATGCAAGAAGCTCAGCTAGCTTTGCCTCGGTCAAATTTGTGCTTGGGGTGCTTCCCAATGATGCAACCTTTGCATATTCCCTTTGAGGATTTGATCGTCTAAAGGCCATCAACCATGGAATTTTTCTGTAGAAGATGCAAATATTTATAATTTAGGTGTTCAAACCTCTCATGCCATAGCCTGCTAACCTCATTTCCATGAGTCAGAAGAGCAGTGGGCTTGTCATGTGGCAGAAAGTGTGAAAATTCATATGCTTTTGAGGCATGATTTGATTTTCCGACCGCAATAATTTTTCCACTTTGAATATCAGAAATTTCAACTTTGTTAGGGTAGAATAAAAATTTCTTTAGTGAACCAGTGTGAGTCATCTGATAAATGGAAAGAATATTCGAAGCTAAGGACGGAACATAGAGCACATTGTGAAAACTGCCATGCTCTAAATGAATAGTACCTTTGCCCTTTAAAGAGATCTGAGAGTCTTCTCCCATGTGGATGGATATGGTGCTTTTGGGATCAAATGATGATAGAGAATATTTATTTTAAGCCATGTGGTTCGAAGCTCTAGAATCAATGAGTAGAGTTGGAGGGGTTGAAACTGTTGCCATGAGTGCATGACCTCTCTCAGGATGATCATTTTTCTCTTTCTACCTTGCACTGTTAGGAAGGGTTATGTTGTTTTTCTCTAATAGAAGGGCCATCTGATCTATGTTTTTATTCATGCATGAGATTTCAGGATAATATCCCTTACTGCAATAAGACCATTTAGATCTCTCTTTGCCCTCTTTCCCTTTTTGCTTGTTTCTTGAACCGGATGGCTCATCCGCTTGCTTGTTTTTCTCTCTTTGCTTGGATGGATCAAAATTTGGCTTCTCTTTCTTTTGATTCCCTTTTCCATTCGTAGCTTTGGATCCTCCAGTAAATAATGCTTGGTATTTGGAGCATATGGTCCCCATTTGAATGATTTTATCATGTTACTTCGTCACGGATTCAATGAAGGCACTTAAAGTAGGCATTTTCCAATTCGGGATTGTGAGATTCCCGGAATTGAATGTAGAGACAAATAATGAATAGTCTTTTCCAAGTTTTGAGAGAATAGAAAGAATCAACTGTTTATCTTCCTTTACAACTCCACTTTTCTTCAATTGCAATGCCAAGTGCTTGAATTTTGTGAAAAAATCATTTATGGTTTCGAAATTCTTAGGATTCAAAGAAATCAATTCATTTTCCAATTGAAAAGACTACATCTCATCTTGCTTTCCAAAGAGCTTTTCAAGTTGCTCCCATACTGCTTTTGGAGTAGACAATCCACTGAGGTGGAAATGAAGATCCTTGGAAATATTGAGGCAAAGAAGACCGTATGCTTCATCCAATTTATTGAAGTGCTTGGATTTCTCAATGAGAGTATTTGGCTCAACTTCGAGGCCCCTGGTGACTTTGTAGTACCCTTTTGATCACAACAAAATCTCCATGCCATTCTTCCATTCAAAATAATTAAAAGGAGTGAGAAGCTTTGAAGAAGAAGAATCCATCTCAATGATAGCGAATGCTAATGGAGGAGTGATAAAACCTGCAAATCACAATAAAACAAGAACAATAAGGTCGAACAATCCACCCTTTTAGAGTTGCATCACACCCGGCATAGGAGATCAAGCAAGCTTGAAGATCCAATGATCTATATCCAGGAATTATGTGGAAAACTCATGGCTTCTGGAGTGGATTGGAGAGAAATTTTCAGTCTTGCATGCACATGAGATTTTGCATGCCGTTGTAGAAATATTTTTGTGAGCAATTCACTCAATCTTCATGTAGAACAACTGCAGAAAAAAAATATTGTCCCTGCCATGGCTTTGATTGTTGATGTATATGTAACTTCGGAATGTATTTCACATATATTTATATTGTATTCCTATAGAGATGGTATTATTCCTCTATAAGGAAGTGTCATCATTTATATTGTAAATGTCGTAACTTATTCTTGATGGGTTATTAGACCACCTTGTTGGGGTCGGCCCTGTATAAGTCATGTGGGTCAAAGGGTTATTAGACCACCCTATTGGGGGTTGGCAATGTGGGTCAAAGGGTTATTAGACCACCCTATTGGGGGTCGGCCCAGTCAGCATTATGTTATGTGGTTAAGTTCGAGCCTACATGAGTTAGGTAAAAAGGAAAGTCAAGTCAAGTATAAATAGAGTGCGGGAGGCACTCTATTTGCTCACTCACTTCTCACTCATGCACTCAAGGAGGAGTGGCGCACTTATGGAGGAGGAGGATCTGCTGCTAGGTTGTGTCTATCTCTCTTGGTTGGTTGTATCATTGCTCTATCTATCTCTGAGGAAGTTATTGGGGTTTTTCACCTTTATGGTTTTCCCCAAGTAAATCTTTGTGTCTCTTGTGTGCTTGCATTATTGTCTCCATGGTTGATATGCTGTAGATATGCTATACATGTTGTTCTCTTAGTTAAGATCCTAGATCAAATTGAAGTAAATTCTAAAAATTTAACATGGTATCAGAGCTAGCCTGAAAGAAGGCATGATATGGCATGTATGACACTTGTTGCACTTACGATGCTAGGGCTTGATATAGTAAAAACCAGTCGTCGTAGCACTTTCGCTATAAATCCGTTTTGGCGAAGGTTTCGGATCTGAAATTGTTACAGGACGAAGATTAAATCTCCAGAGGCCGAAGTTCAAACAGTGACACGTGGCACGCCGTACAAGTTTGCTCTCCTGTATTATCCCATAAACAGGTCACGTTGCGACACTTGGCATAACTCTCTCTCAGAGAGTCCAATTGAGGTCAGACCTGTTAGGATGGAAAGATAACAGGCCGAGCTATCTCAGGAAACTTTTTTAGAGGCCGAAGTTCAAACAGTGACACGTGGCACGCCGTACAAGTTCGCACTCCTGTATTATCCCAAAACAGGTCACGTTGCGACATTTGGCATAACTCTCTCTCAGAGAATCCAATTGAGGTCAGACCTGTCAGGATGGAAAGGTAACAGGTCAGGCTATCTCAGGAAACTTTTTCAGACCTTGTGGATCGAAAAGTTCGGAGTTACACCAGAAGCAATCAGGTACATATTTCTGTCAAAACAGAATTATTTTTTAGTACCTTCATTCATGGCTTCCAGAATTTAGGGCTTTGGAGAAAGTTGGAATTTTTGTAGTCGGAGACCACGGCTGAATGCTACTCATCAAAATAAAAATTTAGAGACCAAGATCAGAATTTTTGGTTGGGAAGAAGGCCGGGCTTGATCAAACCCTAGTTCGGGACTTTGATCAGAAAAGTGGAAAATTAGGGCTTCTGTAAAATTGGAATTTTTTGAAATCTGTGACCATGGCTGGAAGCTCCTCAGAAAAATAGAAGCTTAGAGCTTTGGATCAAACCTTTTGATTGGGAAAAAGAGTGGGCTTCATCAAACCCCAGTTTAGGGTCACGTCTAGTAAATCCGGAAGTTTCAAAGGCAAAATTAAGGAGTGAAACTTTGCAGTTTTCAAATTCTGAATATACCAGTTTGATCAGCTCATCAAGGCGCATATTTCTATCCTTTCGGAAGTTTGAAATTCAAAGTTCAAATTTTTGGGGTTTCTCTGACAAACCCATATCCAGCTCCAAGTCTAGTTCTTGCAAATCAAGTGGATTGGGTTAATCCTAGAAGAAGATGGATTGATCATCTGCATGAGTGAAGAAGTTCCTGTTTCAGAGGGAGATGAGGCTAAGGCCTTACATAAGAAGATTACAAGCGATCTCGACAGGTATGACTCATCGAGGTATGTTTCGATATTTGTCCATGATTAAGTTTATGGTATGTTTGTCTTCATGTTATTACGGTTAGTACAATTTTGATTTTAGATTTGTCGTATCACCTTAACAAAATTATGAATGCATGATAGAATATATTCATTGGTTAGGGTGTTGACACTTATGATTGTACTAATGCATTATGGTGTTGTATGAGGTTTATGTTGTCTACTAACATGAAAGGTACACCAAGAAAGACAAATCATGTTCTGGTCCAAGATCATATGGTCATGATAACATGAGGACAAAGATTCATCCATTGTCATGGATCTCATAGAAGATCCATTTACGAGGTATGTATAACTTGGTTTTGTAATGGTTAACATATGAGACATGCAGGTTACTAGCACAAGTCACTGAAGAGAACCAGAAGACATTATGCGGGTATGTTAGACATAAACTAGCTAGCATGCTAATCCAGGTATGTTTTTCCTATATCAAGCTAGAATCCTACCTTGGTTTAGGATCTTATACTGTTGTGTTGTTGATAATGATTATTCATGAAGTCATAAGTTTGAATAATCATGGTTGTATGCATATTATGTTTCTTACCATAATTGATGATATGACTAACCAGAAGAATCATGAAGGTATAGGTTTGAATAATCACAGGTTTTATGCATATTATATATCTTATCTTGATTGATGATTCAACTAACCTGAAGAGTCATAGGTTTGAGTAATTACAGGTTTAGACATGTTATGCTTCTTATGGTTTGACTAACCATAAGAATTCTACATAAACCTTGAATGCTAATGCTTATTATTCTGTTTGAAATGATCATGACTATACATGCTTGAAATTATTGTGTTTTAATAGTATACTAATGAATGTATGATTTTATATGAAATCACAAGGATAACACAATCATGATACTAATAAGCATGCATAGGGACCAAGGATGAATATGAGTTCAAGAACAGGTAATTCAGGAAGCAAAGATCAAGAGGGAGCACACTCCAGTTGCTCCTGCAAGAAAGCAAAGGAGCACACTCCAGTTGTTCCTGCAAGAAAGCAAAGGAGCACACTCCAGTTGCTCCTGCAAGAAAGCAAAGGAGCACACTCCAGTTGTTCCTGCAAGAAAGCAAAGGAGCACACTCCAGTTGTTCCTACAAGAAAGAAAAGGAGCACACTTCAGTAGTTTCTGCAAGGATGTAGATATCCAGAGGGAGTTGACCATCTTTCTACATTCCACAGTAGAAAGGTGTAGAAGAAGCTACTTCAGATTAGGACTCCAGCATCTCCTGCAAGGAAGCGAAGACTCAGAGGGAGTCCACCCAACGAATAAACAAAGATAAGTATTTTAATTGTCATTTCTTGCATATTTGTTTGTTTAAGTAAAATTGTTCAATGATGTATATGCTCATGTTCCTAGACTTAGGATATGTATTGTGCATATTAGAATAGTTGCATTAATGACCAATATACTACTAATATACATGGGTAAGTGGCCTATGGCACTGTACAACATTCCATTGCTACTTATCTAGAATGAAACCTCTTTGCTGACATGTTGGGAGTTGTGCACACTCTTAACAATGTTCTGGTAGAGATTGGAAGGCATCTAGAAAGTTACAGGATATGGATAAATGTTGTATTAAAGCATTGGCTAAGACAATTGCATGACTGTATGACATATTTATTTATGAGTAGCAATTTGTTCTGAAAACTATGAGATGTTTTCTAATCATGCAATTTAACTTGTTGTGTAGGAAAGATCGTATGCCACCTCCTACAAAAGAAGAACTACAACATTTGTTCAGCAACAAATTATCTATTGAAGATATTGAAGTTCCCAGGATACGGGAAGAATGCCATGATCCATCGATCATGAAGAACGATGTTTGGGATACAGTCCCAAGAGCTGAAGGGAAGTCTATTGTGACTTCCAAATGAAACTATCAGTTCAAGCACGTTGCAGATGGTAGCATTAAGAAATATAAAAGTGATGAAATAGAAGATGCACCAGATGGATTTCAAGACAGCATGGTGTAGTCATATATGTGTGCAGAACTTGGTATGGTAGGATAGACAGCCTTCTATCCAGTTTGGGCTTTACCAAGAGTAAAGCGGATTCCAACCTTTACTACAAGATTGAGGAAGGGAATCCTGTGATTCTACTACTGTATGTGGATGACCTATTTGTGACAGGAGATGACAGACTGATTGTAGATACTAAGAGGAAGCTTGCAACTGAATTCGATATGAAAGATTTGGGAATGATGCACTATTTCCTAGGTATGGAGGTGTGGCAGAGTGCAGGTGGGATCTTCCTTGGTCAAGGGAAGTACACAGTAGATATCCTGAAGAGATTTGGGATGATGGATTCCAAGGCCATGGCCACACCTATGACATCGAATCTGAAGCTTCTATGTGATGCTTCATCTGATCCAGTTGATGTCTCTATGTATCTTCAGATGATTGGGTCCTTGATGTACCTGACGAACACGAGACCAGACATTTTCTTTGTTGTGAACACATTGATCCAGTTCCTGATGGATCCGAGGAGTGTTCACCTGTTTGATGTAAAGCATGTTCTGAGGTACCTGAAGGGTACAGTGGATTATGGGCTCAGGTATGAGGCGGATCAAAAGTTTAACCTGCAGGGTTATGTTGATTCAGATTGGGCTGGCAGTGCTACAGATAGGAAGAGCACATCTGGGTGTTGCTTTAGTATGGGATCAGGTGTGATCTCTTGGTTTAGCAGGAAGCAGTCCTGCGTAGCACTGAGTATAGCTGAGGCAGAGTATGTTGCAGCCTGTTCAGCTAGTTGTGAGGCAGTATGGCTACGGAAGCTACTGTCTGAGTTATTTGATCTCCCATTGGAGGCTACTGGTATCTTCTGTGATAACCAGAGTTGTGTGAAGCTGTTCGAGAACCCAGTGTTTCATGACAGGTCGAAACACATAGAGATCAAATATCACTATATCAGGGATATGGTGCAGAGAGGAGCTGTGAAGCTCCTGTATGTTGCAACGGATGAGCAGATTGCAGATGTGTTGACGAAGCCACTAGCCAGGGTGAAGTTCGAGTACTTCAGAGAGAGGATTGGTATGCTTCAGATCAAGGACACTTCGAGGAAGAAGTGATGGACACATTTGCTGAAGCCATTCCACGCATGTTGGAAGGGGGATCCTTCACATGGCTGTGGATGTAAGCGCTGGATGATGAGCATCAGGATGATGTTCTGGTTTCTGCTTGGATATGATCAGTTGGATCATTATATGTATGTATGTATGCATCATGTTGGATGCTGGATATGATCAGTTGGATCATTATATGTATGTATGTATGCATCATGTTGGATGCTGGGTATGATCGGATGGATCATGTGTATGTATTTTGTATGTACGCATCATGTTGGATGCTGATGGATACATTGTGTGGATCATGTATCTTTGTATGATCAGGTAGATCATGTATGCTGATGGATACATTGTGTGGATCATGTATCTATGTATGTATCAGGTGGATACTTGGATGATCGTGGATGACGAGCTTCTCCAGATGACATGCAGTAGGATGTTGCAGTGATGATGATCAGGATGATCATGTGTACATCAGGATGATGTTTGATGAGTATCAGATGATACTTTATGGCCGTGGATCAGGTTGTGCAAGTAAGCATGTAATTTGTGCCCTGGGAGATTTGCAGATGGTCTTTCGAGGTTTTGCCTATGGCATGTAATTCGGTGCCCTGGGACATCTGGCAAATGCTCTTGCGAGGTTTTGCTTGGGAGGACATGTAATTTGTGCCCTGGGAGATCTGCAGATAGTCTTTCGAGGTTTTGCCTATGGCATGTAATTCGGTGCCCTGGGATATCTGGCAGATGCTCTTGCGAGGTTTTGTCCTATGGCATGTAATTTGATCCTGGGAGAACTGGACAGGATGAAAAAGGCCTCAGATGCTTCAGCCAGGTTTTGCCATGACCACATGTAATTTGCTCCTGGGATATCTGGACAGGATGAAAAAGGCCTCAGATGCTTCAGCCAGGTTTTGTGGTGAGATCACATGTAATGTGCTCCTGGGAGATCCTACAGGTAGAGCTGTGTGCTCGTAATAGCCTGGGATTTTGCAGCCAGGTTTTGTGACGCACGTAATAAGTCCTGAGGATTCCACAGTATGGCCAGTGATGATGAAGACCTGCAGGTGGTGGGCCTACATCCAGTATGAAAAAGGACTGGCTCTGTAGAACTTCCTATGATGAGTAGATTCAGAGATTGATTGAGATAGCAGCAGCAGTGACGATGATGATGACTCGATGACGATTATCCAGTGACGATGATCCAGAGAAGATGACTTGTGCTAGAAGAACTATGCTGAGAAATACCTTCCTAGTTAAGAGGGAGTGTTGATGTATATGTAACTTCGGAATGTATTTCACATATATTTATATTGTATTCCTATAGAGATGGTATTATTCCTCTATAAGGAAGTGTCGTCATTTATATTGTAAATGTCGTAACTTATTCTTGATGGGTTATTAGACCACCTTGTTGGGGTCGGCCCTGTATAAGTCATGTGGGTCAAAGGGTTATTAGACCACCCTATTGGGGGTCGGCCCAGTCAGCATTATGTTATGTGGTTAAGTTCGAGCCTACATGAGTTAGGTAAAAAGGCAAGTCAAGTCAAGTATAAATAGAGTGCGGGAGGCACTCTATTTGCTCACTCACTTCTCACTCATGCACTCAAGGAGGAGTGGCTCACTTATGGAGGAGGAGGATCTGCTGCTAGGTTGTGTCTATCTCTCTTGGTTGGTTGTATCATTGCTCTATCTATCTCTGAGGAAGTTATTGGGGTTTTTCACCTTTATGGTTTTCCCCAAGTAAATCTTTGTGTCTCTTGTGTGCTTGCATTATTGTCTCCATGGTTGATATGCTGTAGATATGCTATACATGTTGTTCTCTCAGTTAAGATCATAGATCAAATTGAAGTAAATTCTGAAAATTTAACATTGATACCATGTGAAATCAAGCATAGCTGATCTAATTGAACAAGTAAATCAATTACAAAGATGAAACTCGGAAAATAACTGTAAACTGTGCAAAAGTCTTATAGCAGTGCTCTATTGAACTCAGAATAGTAGAATACAATACAATACAATAACAATGACTGAGAAATTTGAATTAACCATGGAGGTCATTCGAATATACTGCATGGAATAGCTTGGCTCCAACTAGGAGTCCTCATCATCATATCAATGGAGTCATCAATGCACAAGTAAACGTCAACCATGTGTCAAAATGAGTCTAACTGAGTGTGGTAGGTGTAACTGGCACATGTAGGCACTAACTGAATGAAGGAGGCTCAGTGGAGGGCGCATGAGGAGCTAAATGGAGTCAGAATAGGAAATCTAGTCTCACTGGGGGTCCAACGGAGTGATACAATCAGTTAGGAGTCAATCTGGCCTTAAATCAAGGAAAGACAACTAACTAACTGAAGTGAACTGAGTGGTAGGTGAAGAAGGGCGTTTTTCTCAAGTGGTAGGTGAGAAGTGGGCGCCTTCCTGAATAGGAGGGTTAAAACTGCAAGGAAAGAAGCTCCTGGGTGCTGGAAAACTGGGGATAAGGTGCTGGAGGCATCAAAATGGTGACTGGGATATATGCATGCATTCAAAAATGCATGCAAAGTACAAAACTGAATGATGAGATAACCTAACACCTATATATATATATATATATGAGTTTTTTAACCCAAAATAATCGCCTAGAATACTATACTAAGGTATACTATTAGGATCCTTAAAGTATACTGCCACCACATCACCATCAAAAGTGCCAATATCTATAAAATATATAGTACACAATAATAATTAGACAATTTCATTAAACATGAATTTAATATAACAATTTAAACCATATTTCATTTGCAATAAGTATAATGAGAATAAAATGAAAATAGATTAAACTAAACATATTGCTAAATTTATCTCTGTGATCAGGTGGCTCGTTCCGGGTGAAGAAGATGTTGGTACACCCTCTCTAATCCAACCCTGCATATGGATATGCAACCATATCTAATCGAGGTTGGTCCTCGCCACCTATCATGTTAAGCACATCGGCAATGATCCTCGCAGGAAACTCTAGTTGCCCCCTCTTGGGAATCATCTGCCCCCATATGCGCATACGCACATATGTCATCAACCTAGGAGGGAACCGGTCAAAATATGGCCTAGTTGTCAAAAATATCTCAAAAAATAGACAAAACAACTTTGAAGCAAAGGGGAAGTTGGCCCTCCTGCCAATACATGCACAACATCGATTGAGAGCATAACAAAACTATTGTAAAAAAATAATAGACCATCTAATGCGGCTAGTGCCTGAACTAAAGAATCAACATAATATAATAAAGGAAAGCTAATGCGTTTCCCATCTGTGGTGTAATGTGTGATAGTCGTCACCAAAAAAGAGAGGCACCTCACATCCTCTCTACCAAAAGCAACAATGGAAAGCTTCCCACTGTGCACTTGAAACAGAGAAGGCTCAAGGATGTTGTCATCAACATATCTCTGAACATATACTAGCTGAGTCATTGCTACAACTCCAGATGGAACCTCAGGGAACTGAGGAAGGTCCTCACCTCTCCTAGATATCCCGGTGATAAATTAAATTTCCTCCTCAGTATGCCAGAACCACTCACTGGGACCAAATCTAAAGGCATGCCTAAAATAATCCCAATGTGCGATCAACTGGGTCAACAAGGTACTATTCCCCTTGAGTGATGTCGCCTCCTCATAGAACTTGAGGAGGCTGGAAAATCTCAAGAGGTTTCTAGTCTGAGGCGTAATGGGATGAAGATATAAATATCTCTCCCTATCCCTGGACTCCCACTCTCTGCGGAATTCGTATTGATCAACCTCTACCTCACGTTGCTGTTGTGCCTCACGACGATCACGTCTATGTTTCACATATAATATAAATTGGTCTCATAAGCATACATATAAAATAATTATAACAATATTATATCTACCAAAATCAAATATTAAAAGTTTTTCTAAAAAGAGTAAACCGGTGCACCATAAATATTAGAAACACACCGCCACCGATGCATTTATATACTGGAAACACCAAGAAGCGGTGCGGTACAATACCTATGACACAACGCTTATATATCAAAAATCTTAAAAAAAATTCGACAGTGCGCCTAAATGTTAGTAGCGCATCATTACTCAAAGCACTGAATTTAAACAATAATAAATTATTTGAAAAATATTCTCGGTGCACCTATCCCATGTCAGCGCACTGTGAACCGGTGCCTTGACATGACATAGGAGCACCGACCGTTTTGTGTTCCCGGTTTTGTGAGAGGTGTGCTTATATACTGGAGGCACCGATGAGCGGTGTGCTAAAATATATATGCCGCACCGAGGATTAAATATAAAAAAAAATTAAATTGAATTTGACAGTGCGCCAAAGTCTTATTAGCGCACCATCGTGCAAACACATTGAATTTTTTAATTATAAATGATTTAATTTCTATTACCGATGTGCCTATGCCAATTCAACGCACTGTATAAACGGTTCCTTGACTTGACATAGGAGCACTGTTATTTGTTTTTTCAATTTTTTATCTGAAGTGTCACCAGTGTGCTTATTTCACATAATTGCACTGTCACTGGTGCGATGACGTGACATACGAGCATCGTACAAATGATTATGGTTTATTTTACCAATACCGGTTCGCTAGACAATAACAAGCACCAGAACTTCGGTTCCCTGTATTGTACTAAACGCACGGTGTCTATTAGAATTTAGTTTTTAGTAGATGTACCAACGGTGTGCTCACGCCATGTCAATGCACTGACTACCGCTGCCCATGAGTAGTATAAGCGCACCGTTGAACATTTATTATTAGTTTATTAATTTATAAGGTCACCGGTGCATGTATTACATTTAATCGCGCCAAAGTGCCGGTGCTCTTAAATGTGTAACGTACTAGTGACCTTTTGTGTGTTTTTTCATTCTTAGTGATACATTCAAGTCGTTCGGCTCACACCGCTAGTGGTGCGCTCTCTAAAATTTTACAAGGCGCACTGTCATGTAGTGCGAGCCGAAAGCCTCGAATGTACTGCACAATTTTTTATTTTATTTTTAAATGGAAATTTAAGGGTCAATTTTAAAAACTAAACCATTAAAAAATTATTTTGTGAAGTAATAAAAATTTTACTTGTTGAACGATGTGTTGGGGAGGCATAATGGCAAAGTATGGTAAATTTGAATTTTTCCAAAACGAATTAGAAAAATTCAAATGAACCGAACCGCCAATAGAATGCATGGATGTGTCCACGTGGACCAAGGATGTCAGGGCGTCCAAGTAGGTGAGAGGTTGCACCGGTGTAGAAGGGCTCCAATGCATTGAAGTTTGGTAAAAATGATTTTTCAGCCTTGGTAATTTTTTTTATTAAACCTTGCATCGGTGCATTCGACTCTTGGACGCATTGGTGCGATCAATGGTCGCATGCATCGGAATTAGCCGATGTTAAAATAAAATAATTTTTTTAATAAAAATGGTTTCCGGTGCGTTATGGTTACACACACGCACCGGTGTGATCGAAGGTCGCATACACCGGAATTAGCCGATGTTAAAAAAATAATTTTTGTAAATAAAATGTTATTCGGTGTGTTGTGATGACTGAAACGCACCGTTGCAGTACGACAAGTTAGTGCACCAGGAATGGTTTTAAAATATTTTTTCGATTATAATTTTTTTTTCTTTCAATAAATCGAATATCAATGCATTAACCTCTTTGGAATGCACCAGTGAGTTTAACTAAGGACGCACCATTGTAGACTTTCAAGATATTTTTTAGGGAAATAGATTATAAAATAATGTTCAATGCGTCAGGGTTTGGTGAAACGCACCAGTGCGGGTAGTACTAATGAATGCACCGTGTTTAGTTTTTTAATTAAATATTTTTATTTTTTATATAAAAATTGGGTGGTGCGAGTGTTTCTAAATAACGCATGGGTTCGATTATTTGATGTAACGCACCGGTGCAGTTATTTGATGTAACGCACCGGTGTAGTTATTTGATGTAACGCACCACTTTTTTTAATTGGTAATTATTATGGTTTGGTATCGACGTTTTTGGGTCGCAGTGCGACAAAATATGACTCGGTGGTGAACGCGCTGGTGCGCTAATGTCGTGGATGCACCAGTGCAATTATGCTGAAAGCGCACCGTAGTAAAAAAAAACTTTCGCTAAAACCTCCTCTCGCTTGCCTCCGCTAGAAACGGATATTTGGGTTCTTTTGTGAGGAGCATAAACTATAAACTCCACTATAAGGCATTTTCCTTGCTGTGATGTCATGCTAACATGCAAATTCCCATATATACTTTATGTGTTTTATAGTTATCTTTTAGAAAAGATTTTTCAATATTTATTGTGAAATAAATATCATAGTAGTCTTGCGATATTTACTTTCATCATCTTCAATAATGAGTGAATAATGTCATTCTATGTAAATTGTTCAAAATATCTATTTTTGAGCACTACAAATAGTATATCATTGTCATAGGATTTTATGTGTTGTTTTTTTGCTTTTCCATTTAATTATTTTATATGGTGCTCTCTGCTTTTCCATTTGATTATAGAACTTTTGTGTTTTAAAAAAGACAACATAACTTTTAATCTCAAAGTTTGTGTGGGTGAGTTATAATTAAGTCTATATCATTACTATCACTGAACTTGGCCGAGGAAAGTCTTATTATTTAAAAAAATAGAATTTATCATTTTTAATAATGAATTAATTAATAATATCATTCTATGTAAAATGTTCAAAATATCTATTTTTGAGCACCATATAGCTTATCATTATCACATTATTTTATGTGTTGTTTTTTGCTTGTCAATTTAATTTTCAAGCTCTTGTGTGGTAAAAAAAAAGGCAATGCAACAACTTTGAATCTCAAGTTTGTCTAGGTGAGTTGTGATCAAGAGTTTGGTTAAGGAAATTATTATTGGTAAAAAAAAGGCAATGCAACAACTTTGAATCTCAAGTTTGTCTAGGTGAGTTGTGATCAAGAGTTTGGTTCAGGAAAGTCTTATTATTAATAAGATATTGATAAACATAATTTACGTAGATCATTGATTTGTTGGGCTACGCAGATATATGCAAGTTATGTTGTGCTTTATCTTAGATTGAAAATTATTGTAAAGATATCTAATTACGATAATATAGGAACCTATTTAATATCTTTATATCAAATGAGGTGAGGCTAAGTTTGTGTTTTGGAGAAAGTATTGATGATTCATAAAAAAAAACAATTGTTTTAGGTGGCTATGAAGAACATTTATTTGACGGGAAGGAAATGACAAGGGCATAGAATGATAAGAAAAACTTGGAATAAAAGTAAGGCTAGGTGGAAGGGTCAAAGATGATGAAAAAGTTGAACATTTAGTGTAGTGGAGTTCGACTGGAAATTAGATTTAGTGAAACACAAAAAAATACAACAATATTTATTGTAAATGCACAATAACAACAAAAATATCATTCCTAATTACAATAAAATCAAGAATGAACACCAATAAAAACCACAACTACCTTTATTAAGATTTAAAGAAAACAAGGACATTGGTGTTATTGGACAATCTACTCAGGCGGACGCAAGCCATATCTCCCTAGTTCAATATGAATCTAGAACAAATAAGACGGAACATAGAACTACTTTCCTAGATCTAGATAGAGATCAAGTAATAGATGTCTTACCTTCATATCGTAGATCTTCTTCTTCTCGTTGTTGCTCCAAATCCCACAGTCGTCAGATCTTTAGCTGCAATACCTGCCAAGACATATGGAAACAATACAAGCAGTATAATATGTCTAAACAATAACTGATCTAAGTAAACGGTTAAGGTAGTAAACTACAAATAATATCAACATGATAACATTTGCGGAAAGAGTTTATATGACTTTATAAAAGAGGGAAATACAAAAGAGAGGTATGATCACAACCCAAGCCTTAACGTCGCAATCCTCCTCCAACAAGCCAAGCCAATGCCTCCAAAGGAAGTATGAGTTTCCCAAAAGATGAGTAGGGATATCCTAAGCTAATTTCACCAGCATGTAAGTGTTATAGACTTCCTCCCTTTGGAATGAAGAGGGGCCTTGTATTTATAGGACCAAGTGGATAGAGTAGGTTGAGAATCATGGGGAGAGGGCTAAGGGATCCTCCCTTGAAGTTACCAAACCATAGGACAACTAACCAATGAGTTAGGGATAGGGATCCACCTCATCCAACTTCTAGAACTCGCTCGAAAGCTCCCTTTATCCCATTTAACCAACCCCGATGCAGGTTGCATGAAGACAACCAACGTCCGAGAAGGAAAATGCAGGTTGTACAAAGATACTCTGTGTCACCACCGTAGGTTGGAATTTTACATTCTGTGCCAGCCCTAGTTGGGCGCTACTTGCTCAAGGACATCATGCGCTGATCCAACTAGAAGTGTGGACAAAGGGCATCAACTTTCTCTAACATGACTTGCTTGATCATAGGAACCTCATGGAATGAGACATTGAGTTAATATGGGACTCATGATGATGAGATTTAGGTGTAACAGAATGCCCCCTAAAGCATGAAGCTAGAAAAACAAGAAAGGTGAACTGCTTTGAAAGGTGAATGGCAAGAAATTGCTAGTTGGAGGATGTTGTTGTAGTACAACTGACTCTGAGATACCAGTCTCACATGACTCACAAAATGGCTTCCGACCAATACATTGTAGATCCATGGTAGTAAATACTAACTGAACACAATCATGGCTACTAGACCCAATCGTAGATCCACGATGAGATGATAACACAGCCATGATGAATACAAGGTGGATCCGTGTAATATGACTCAAACAATCTCCATCGCAACCTGGGTAGAAAATGACTTCCCCAGGGTCTTCAAGCTGAACCTGCAATGATACGAATCTATCCATGTGATTACAATGTTTTGAAGCCGAACATGGTAGAAACCACTTGATTACCGGTCATTAATGTATATCGTTAACAAGTGCGAGGGAAATCACCATTAATGTTGATGATCCCCAAGGTATCACAGTACATATCACCAAGCATGAATAAATGAGTTTAAGTTGAACGCTTGATGAAATCTTTCAATCAAGAGTCAATGATGTAAACTCATGCTGAAACTCGATAACAAATGTTTGGAGTATATCAGACGATAGAGCAATGTGCAATACTGACTCAAGGTAGACCGACATGATAGAAGGTGTACTGACTGCAGATGGTGAGCAATGAACATCTCTTGAACATGGGCATGTCATGACTCGACAGTATTGACTTGACGAGAATGACACTGACTCCCAATGCAACTGATATTGGAAACATTCTTCAGATGACCCAAAGGAGTGACAAGACTCATGAAATCAGTATGACTCGAAGACGAACGGATTATCCAAGTACTGAATGCAAATATAGATGAGTGCCATGTTCAAGAGCGACGATGCAATTCCGTGAATAAAGTGTAACACAAAATCTTTCCTTTTTCCCCCTCATGACTGATGAGTGCCTCATGTGTTTTTTAACAAGCTTGAGGATGGTAACCAGATGCTCGGTATAGCTCATCTCATAGATGAGTCCAATCCCAAATATTTTATGAACCTGGGAAAGGAGGGGTTCGTCCCATGACGGGTCCTTCAATGTCAGATTTTAACGAGTCCATAGAAGGAAAACTCGGCGTCGTTTCATAATTAGAGAGTCTGAAAAGAACTAAAGAAGACTCCAAAGTTCCTTTTTCGTAAAGTTAGCCTCTTCGCCTGGAAAAGGGTAAAACAACGCGAGAAAGGACTCTTCTAGTCATGATTGGCTAGAGTATTCCTTTTTCGTAAGTAGTGCTCCCTAGTCCAAAAAAGGGGTAACTATCACCAGGAAGACGATCATTCAAATACTTTTACAAGCATGAGAGAATCAAGTTTGCTTGGCGACCTTTTTGTATTTAGAGAGCCTGAAAAGAGCTTAAAGAAAAGACTCTGGGGGGTTCCTTTTTCATGGGAGTTTAACGAGCCTAAAAAAGTGATAAACTATAACTTGGTGACTTATTCTCATCGTTTTACGAGCACGAGAAAAAACAAAGAGTTAGCTCAGTGTCATTAATAATTGAATTTAGTGAGTGAAATAATGACAAAAATATGCTCGATGAGTTGTCCATACCTGAGAACATGCGTGAAAAGACCACGACCGCGAAAAACAAGATCAAAATGGTACTTAGCTTCACCTCCAAGCTTAAAAACTAAGTCAAAAGTAATTAACTAGGTATAAATGAATCCAACTATAGCAAAATAACCCACATTAGAATAAATCAAAAAGGGAATATGTTATTTTTCAATATAAATAGGGGTAAATAGTAAAAATAATTAGTATTTGTTTTTTACCAAGTTGGAGAGGTGAATATGCCATTTGGAGCCATTCTTCTTCTGTTGATTCCGGGAGCTGTGATCCATCATTTCAGGTGTCGTCGGGGACAGGTAACCTTAAATTTGTCTCTTTAACTTTCTATCGGATTATCATTTTCTTTGTCTTGCATTTAGGTAGGTTTTGGGCATGTTGGGTTGGGGGTTTTGCGCTCACGGGTTGGCGCAGGTCACCCTTTCAGGATCTACATAGGTGCAAAACCCAAAAAGGGGTTCTACACCGACAACGCACTGTTCGAATGGACGTTTTGCGCCTGCGCAAACAACCAAATCAACCCCAAAACCTAGCCAAATGGAAGCTTCTTTGATGGTTGGGAAAAGTTCTAAAGGTGTTAAAATGTCCTTCTTGATAGTTTTGGAGTGAGCACGACGGTTCTTGAGTGGCGAGAATGCAAGCATGAGCTCAATGATATACAAGCGGAAAATGATCTGCAATGTGTTGTAGTGTTGAGAAACTATGGGCTACTCAAGTACTTCCGAGTGCCAGGGATGAGGTCCCAAGTATCACTGCTGACATACCTAGTCCAATGTTGGGACCCAATACAACAACATTTCTAGATTGGTGAGCATACGCTGACCATAGATGTCAAGGACATCTATTTTTTGACAGGGTTGTCCCAGCGAGGAAACCCTATGTCCTTGACTGGGTCTGTTACTGGACAATCTACAGAAAGCAGAATTAGGAGGCAAATTAAATGGCTCACAAAGAAATCAAAGAAAATGACTTTCAAATTGAAAACTTAAAAACAATGCACGTATCCCCAGTATGGTCGCCAAATTTTTTACCGGACAATATACCGAAAGCGGACTTAAGGCATTATCTCCCTAGTTCAATGTGAATCTAGAACATCAGTTAGAATACAAATCTACCTTCCTAGATCAAATTAGAGATTAAATTATGTGAACATCTTACCTTTCAAATTTGTAGATCTCTTTCTCCTCATCACTCCAAGCTCCACGATTGTCAGATCCAAAGCTACAAGACCTGTCAAAACATGCAAGAGACAAACAAGCAATAATATCCAATCTACACAATAATTGATCTAAGTAAACGGTTAAGGAAGTAAACTATAAATATCAAATGAACAACATGACATTTATGGAAAGAGTTTTGTATTACTGTATAAAAGTGGGAATACAAAGAAGAGTGAGGATTACAACCAAGCCCTAACGTTGCAATCTTCCTCCAACAATCCAAGCCAATGCCTTTAAGGAGAAATGGATGCCTCCAATGGATGAATGATGATATCCTAAGCTTATTCCACCAGCATATGGATGCTATAGTCTTCCTCCTTTTGGAATGGATAAGAGCTTCGTATATATAGGACTAGGAGGATAGGATAGGTTGAGAAATAGTGGGAGAGGACTAAGGGATCCTCCCAAGGGGTTAGGGAACCGAATGCCAACTCAACTACAAGCTAGGGATAGAGATCCAAGTCACACACCTTCGAGAAATCACTCGAATATACCATTTATCCACATTAATTGAAATCGGGGCAAGTTGCATTAGGACAACTTGCGTCGGTGCATGCTATACAAGGGTGACATGAGTCGACGCCACACTCCATCAGATGATTAACTGCGCCTGACCTAGTTGGGTACAGGTTGCTATGGAGCAGCCTGCATCAGCCCAACTAGATCCTATATTAAGGTGGCCAGTAACTTCTCAAGTTTGACTTCCTAGTCATAGACACTTTAGGGATGTTTGCACTGAGTCTTATGATGGAAAAATTTAGGTGTAACAGGGTCACAAGGTGGTGACCACTTAGTAGAGGGCATGATTGATCAGTGGTGTACTACAAGTACGCCGATGACTGGTGGGAAAATTCCCATCAAGGATGTCAGGGATCGGTCTCTTTGGATGGTACTCTTTACCATTGTGCGGGTGGTTGGCAGTCGATCCACTCATCTTGCGAGAAAATCCCAAATGATGTATGCTGAGGAGTACATGAATTCTACCGTGTTCAACTGGTGCGAAGGAATTCTTACCAGTCTCAAAGATCAGTTGACCAAATTCCAACACGAGGCGCTGAAGCAGTTCGGGTATGGTTCAGTGGTAGTGTCCTTTATGCTAGAGTGGGTGCCCCACTTGTGCCTGCAAGTAGACCTCGAGGATTGGGATGTACGCAATCCTCACATGACTAGGTGGGCATAGGTAATGGCTCACCATGGAGGTGGGGGTGGGTACAGGGTTCTTCATGTGGTTGTAGGGACAGATCCTCATGGTGGAGCACTACCTGTACCATGATACAAAATTCTGAGGAGACCCATACTTGGTTCTTCTCGAGGGAGCACAGTGGGATGATATCGGTAAGAACCATTGCTTGTGTTTTTTCATTTTATGCATGTTATGATTTTTTTGGAGTAGTGTTGATATCTTTTACATGTTTCTTGCAGATGTGGGTCCAAAGAAACCACTTGGAGTCTCTCGCCTTGTGCGAAGAGGAGTAGCACCGGAGGTGGGCCCTGCGGCCCATGATGCTCTAGAGGAGCTAGAGGCGATCAAGGACAACCTCTGGAGGATGACATTGGACATACCAGAGTCGGGTGTCCATGACCTACCCTGTCGCTATCATAAGGTGACGGTTGGAGTATCAGCTCATTTTGGCATGCTGCTCCGGAAGGTGGCGAGGGTCGTAGTCTGCTTCCATGCGCAGCAGCCTGGGGCTTCGAGGCCTAGGGTTGCGCAGCTTAGGGCTTAGGCACATGTTTTACTTATGTATATATGGAAATATTATGAGCTTCATATTTTGTAGAGATGACTCTTACTGAAAGCTAGAAAGCTTCATACTTTTGTATCAACACTACTAAGCTTATGGCGGTTTTATACATCTTGTGTTCTATTGGTGATTAATGAGATCTTGTTTACATGTTTGCTTATAAAATGGATGATTTACATGTTATGTATGCCTTTATATTTTATGAATATGTTATGTGTGTGCAATGTACCAATCTAGAATGAAGTTGGCCATCGAGTCAGCAACTGTATTCATGTCTCGTGGAATGTGCAGGTATTGAATAGATTCAAAGGACCTTTCCAGAAGACAGACTCATCGGAAGAGACGGAGTAGAGTTGGGTCATAGATAGCATAGATCCGGTTAAGATTTAAGATGAGAAACCACTGGTTGTGAATCCAGATGGATGAAAACGTGGTTCATACCCAAGGAAAGAGCGCCAGTTAGGGTTCCAATCACCGCCTGGTATTATGCGGCGTTATTGGTTGAATATCCTAGACAACTCCCCCTTGAGCTAATTATAAGCTCTCCGGTGGGAGAATAAAGTACCCAGGCTGTCGAAGCAAGGTTGCGGGTATGTCGGTTGGTGCCATCTGTGAATCCATAACAAGTTTCCATCTGCACATGCAGAAAGAACATGGTATAAGTAGCGAAACACGATCTAGAAAAAATAAAACAAAGCGTCACACCACACAAAACACATGCCATGTACAGTATATACAAAATACCTATGCATGAAAGACTCAGGCATAGTACCTCTTCAGGTAGAGCCCATTGCGGGGCTCACCCAAAGATATCCCATCATAGTCCTCTAGTGCGTAGGCTCCCTTCTCCAGAACACGTTTCATTATATACGGTCCGTGCCACCTGGACTCGAACTTACTTGCCCCCATATTATCGTGCTTTTGGTCATATGTGAGGACCAAATCACCCTCTCTAAAGAAACGAGGTTTAACCGACCTATCATACTGTGCTTTGATGTGTTTCTTGTGTGCCTCATTGGAAAGAGCAGCATCGCGGCAGGTCTCGTCAAGTTTCGCTAGGTCAAGGAAGCATTCTTCCTCGGCAGTGGTGTTCGGAATAAGTTCAACTGCGAGTTTAAGTGATGGAATCTCGCACTCTATAGGTAGGATTGCCTCCAATCCATAAACGAGTTGGAATGGTGTAAATCCGGTGGAATTCTTGACGGAGGTCCGGTATGCCCATAGTGCGGAAAAGAGCATGTTATGCTAGTTAGACTTGTGCATACCCACCATGCGTTGAAT
Organism: Larix kaempferi; assembly: GCA_027924585.1. Taxonomy (NCBI): domain Eukaryota; kingdom Viridiplantae; phylum Streptophyta; class Pinopsida; order Pinales; family Pinaceae; genus Larix; species Larix kaempferi. The sequence continues at coordinate 53,750,728 of BSBM01000299.1, read as the reverse complement.
CATGGTTTTCAAGACCTTGTTAATGGACTCTACTTGTCCGTTGGACTGTGGGTAGTAAGGGGCTATGTTTTCATGACGAAAATTTAGTCTGGTGCTCAATTCGTCTCCCATATGGTTCTGAAAGTGAGATCCATGGCCAATGACTATGGCTTGTGGAACTTCAAACTGTGCAATGGCATGGTTGAACATGAAGAGTGCGACTATTTTTCCATCTTCGCTATGTGTAGGCATAGCCTCGGCCCATTTAGTAAAATAATCCACGACTATTATGACGTAACCATGCCCCCCGGCCGATGTAGGCTTACAATGCATGAAATCTATGCCCCATTTTGCAAAGGGGCCGACAGCAATAACCGGGTGTAACGGGGATGGGCGGGAGCGCTTTTTCGTTTGAAAATGTTGGCATGGGGGACATTTCTTAATGGCCTCAATACAATATTTAAAGATGGATGGCCAGTAATATCCCATGCATAGTATCTTCTGGGTTGTATCCATCCCAGAGAGATGACCACCACAAGCCCTAGAGTGACAGTCATTCAGTACATGTTCAGCGTCCTCGTGTGTCAGGCAATGTTGAAGAACAAAATCAACACCACGGCGATATAGGGTATCGCTAATGATCAAGTAATACTTGGCGTGGTGACGTATCCGATGATGATCATCATGAGACAGTTGGGGGTTGAACCGTCGGGTTTGAAGATATAAGGTAATATCTCCATACCATGGGTCAGACATGTTGATGAGGAACAATGATTCGTCGGAAGGGAATCGTTGGGCTCAGATCCTAAATCAACACGGGGAAGATCACATATGAGCTTGGAAAATACCAAAGACTTCATAGACTTGGCCTTCTCGAAGAGGAGATTGAATTCCTGAAGTATCACAATCCAACGCGAATACTTCCCCCCCAGTACTTGAAGTGTCAATACGTGGTACATGGGATTCGAGTCGGTGATAACGGTGGTGGTGCGGAGTAGTATATAATGATGAAAATTTTGGACAGAAATGACTACTACGAGAGCTAGTTTCTCGACATGTGAGTAACGCGTTTCAAAGTCAATAAGGCCCTTACTGAGGTAATAAATCACATGTTCCTGGGCATTGTTTTCCTCCTGGACCAAGACCATGGTGATCGTGGTGGCAGAAGTGGAAAGATAAAGGATGTAATCCTTGTAGTAATTGGGAGGTTGGAGCACAGGGGCATGGTAATGGCATGTTTCAGACTGTCGAAGGATTTTGCGCTTGATCGTCCCAAATGAATGGGACGTCCTTCTTCAGTAATCTCATGTAGCCCTGTGTCTTCTGAGTGAAATTAAAGATAAAACGTTGTAGGTAAGTTTTCTTCCCTTGCAAACTTTGTAGTTACATAATGTCAGTAGGAGGTGGGAGAGCGACAATGGATTCCACCTTCAAGGGATCAATGCAGATCCCGTCTTTCTAAACAATAAAACCTAGGAGGCATCTAGACTCGACACAGAAAATACAATTGTGAGGGTTCAGACGGATGTTATACCTCCTGCATCTGAGGAATACAGCCGTCAGATGATCAATGTGGAACTCACGCTACTGTGAATGAGTAGGGAGATCGTCAAGATAGGGTTCCACAAAGTCCTTCACTTCATGAAAAGCGGATGACATGGCCCGTTGGAATGTGGCACCAACATTTTTGAGACCAAAAACGAGCTTGCAATAAGCAAACGTGCCCCAATGGCAGATGAAATTTGTCTTATGTTGGTCGTTCGGGTGGATCTCAATCTGGTTGTAACCCAAAAATCCATCCATGAATGAAAATATGACACTTTCGACACAATTTTCTATGATCTGATCGATAAAGGGAGTGGGGTAGTTGTCCTTGGGACAAGCTTTGTTTAAATCTAGATAATCAACACAGACACATATGGTTCCCTTCTTCTTTGCCACAGGGACGACATTTGAGAACCATTATGTTAATGGAACATGGTAGATGAAGCTGACCTTCAAAAGCTTTTCAATTTCTGCCTTAATTGCCACAGTTTTTAGAGGGTGTACCGATCGTAACTTTTGACGGACTGGTTTAGCATCGGGATAGGTTTTAATCTCATGCAAAACAATAGCAGGATTTATCCTCGGCATTTCCTCCTAGGTCCAAGCAAACACGTCTTGAAATTGCTTGAATAAGGCCATGAAAGTAGTAATCTCTTCAGGGGAACATTTCTGGCCTAAACGAATATGCTCCACTACACCAGGAGTAACCGATATGTCTACCGAAATGGTAGGTTCAATGTTTTCCAGGTTTCCCTCAGTGTTCGTATGACACGTGAGTATCGGGGACTGGGGGCAAGGGTAGACATCTGGTGTAAAAATTGTTGATGTATTTGTAACTTCGGAAGATATTCACTTGTATATTGTATGTATTACATTTGTACTTTATTGTATCCCCAATGAAGATGTATTATTCCTCCGGTTGGAAGTGTCGTCATTTGTATTTGCAAGTGTCGCAAGTTATATTGTAAGTGTCGTAACTTATATTTGATGGGTTATTAGACCACCTTAGAGGGGTCAGCCCAGTGTGGGTTAAAGGGTTATTAGACCACCTTAGAGGGGTCGGCCCAGTGTGGGTTAAAGGGTTATTAGACCACCCTAGTGGGGTCAGCCCAGTGACATGTGGATGGGTTATTAGGCTTCCTTAGGAATTCAGTGTAGTTAGAGTAAAAGGCAAGTCAAGTCATTGTATAAATAGAGAGTGTGACTCTCTCATTCTATTCATTCATTCACTCACTCACTTCGCATTAGTGAGAGAGAGGAGTGCACACAAGTGGAGGAGGAGTAGCTGCTGCAGACATCTATCTTTTGGGTTTGATCTTTGATATCTTTGTATTGGTGCTCATTCTATCTCTGAGGAAGTTGCAGGGTTTTTCACCTTCTTGGTTTTCCCAGGTGAAATGATTTGTGTCTCTTATCTCTTGTGTTTGATATGCTGTACATGTTGTTCTCTCATTTAAGATCCTAGATCATAGTGAATTAAATGATGAAAAACTAACATGGTATCAAAGCTAGCCTGAAGGAAGGCATGGTATGGCATTTATGACACTTGTTGCACTTGCGACAAATTGGAAGTTAGGGCTTGGTATAGTAAAATCCTGTCATCGTGGAAATTTCTCTATAAATCCATTTTGGCGAAGGTTCAGGATCTGATACTTTTATAGGTTGAAGATGAAATGGTCATGTACCTTGTGTCTAAAGGACAGCATTAGATTCGTTTTTCTTTGTGAGATATGATCGATACAAGTTAGGGTTTCTGCCTCTTCCAAAATGCAGTCCTAAACAGGTGACCTAGGGAAAATGGTCATATCTTGGGCTAGGAAGATCGAAATGGAATTCTGTAAAAAGTGACAGTTAGGGCACGGACTGTAGTTTCATAGGTCAAGGTTTCAGAGGCCGAAGTTGAAACAATGACACGTGGAAGTTGAAACAATGACACGTGGAACGCCTTACAAGTTCGCTATACTGTTCCATCCCATAAATAGGTCACGTTGCAACACTTGGCATATCTCTCTCTCATAGAATCCATTTGAGCTCAGATCTATGGGGTTAGAAAGATGACAAGTCATTCTACCACAAGCCGAATTTTCATACCCTGAGGATCTGAAATTTCATATATAAATCAGAAACAATATGGCATATATTTCTGTCCAAACAGAATTTGATTATGAGCACTTTCATTTTTGGCTCGTCACTGCTGCGGGAAATTAGGGTTTCTGAAAAAGTTGGAATTTTTAGAATATGAGACCACGTCTAGATGCTCCTCATCAAAATCAAAATTTAGAGACCAAGATCAAAGTTTTTGGTTGGGTAGAACCCCTATCAAACCCTAGTTCAGGATTTTGACCAGAAAACCAGAATTTGACAGAAACTGCAGATCTGAAACTCGCAGGTCAATTTTGAAGGGTCAATTTTTGGAGTTTTCAAAATCTAAGCACACCAGCTTGCTCGCCTCAGTCATCTGCATCTCCCTGTCCAGAAAGAAGGTTGAAATTCCAAGTTTGGATTTTTAGTGTTTCTCTGACAAACCCTAGCCAACTCCAGATCCATATTCAACAAATAAAGTGGATTGGGTTAATCCTAGAAGAGAATGAATTGGACACCTACATAAGTTAAGAGGATCCAGTTCCAGAGGGAGATGAGGCTAAGGCCTTACATAAGAAGGACTTGGTCAAGGCCAAATGAATCATTGACCATCTCATACCTCATGTGTCTTCTCTAAAGACACCCAAGGAGATGTTTGATTCATTGGCCAAGTTGTTTGAAGGAAAGAACATAAATCAAGTATGACTTGAGGAGATACAGGTATGTGTCAAAATTTGTTTCATTTATCTAATGATTAAGTTCATGATATGTTTGTCTTCATATTATTGAGGTTCATACAATCTTGATTAATTTTAGACTTGTCTATCACCTTAGTAAAACTATGAATGCATGTGAATGATAGAAGACATTCATCAATTAGGATTATGACACTTATGATTGTACTAATGCACTATGGTGTTGTATGATGATGATATTGTCTGCTAACATGAAAGGTACATCAAGAAAGACAAATCAAGTTCTAGATCAAGACCATATGACCATGGTGACATGAAGACAAAGACTCATCCATAGCCATTGATCACATAGAAGCTCTACTTATGAGATATGCATAATTTGGTTGTACAATGATTAACTTATGATATATGCAGGTTACTAGCACAAGGTCTCTAAAGCATTGAAAAGAACAAAGAAGGCATTGTTTGGGTATGTTAGACATAACTCACAAGCATTATAATCCAGGTATGTTTTCCTATATCAAGTTAGAATCCTACCTTGTGTTAGGGTCTCATATAAGTATGCTTTCGTATGATTGATAATGATTATTCATGAAGTTATAGGTTTGAATAATCATGGGTTTATGCATATTATGCTTCTTACTTTGATTGATGATATGAAAAACTACAAGAGTCCTATGGTCAAATAAGAATATGCATGAGTAAAAGAAGTCCTCCTTGAAACCTTGAATACTAATGCTTGTGATAAATTACATGTATATGAAATAATCATGACCATACATGTTTAAGATTATTTAGAATCATAATGTTTTGATAGTATTGAGATTATACTAATGCATGTATGATTATGTATGATATCTTGAGGATGACACAATGATGACACTAGTGAACACTTAAGCATGCATAGTGGTCCAAGATAGATATGAGTTCAAAGACAGATAATCCAGGAAGCAAAGATCAAGAGGGAGCACACTCCAATAGTTCCTGCAAGGAAGCAAAGATCAAGAGGGAGCAAACTCTAGTAGCTTTTGCAAGGAAGCAAAGATCAAGAGGGAGCACACTCTATTAGCTCTTGCAAGAAAGCAAAGATTGAGAGGGAGTCCACCCAACAAGAAAACAAAGATAAACATTTGAATTGTCATTTTATTGTATATATGATTACTTAAATGATGTTGTTCAGTCATATACATACTTATGTTCCTAGATTAGGATGTATATTATGCATATTAGAAAAGTTGCATTAATGAACAAGATACTACTAACATACAAGTAATGGGCAAGTGGCCTATGGTACTGTACAACATTCCATTGCTACTTATGTAGAATGAAACCTCTTTGCTTACATGTTGGGAGTTGTGCACACTCTTAACAATGTTCTGGTAGAGATGGAAGGCATCTAGAAAGTTACGGGATATGGATAAATGTTGTATTGAAGCATTGGCTAAGATAATTGCATGATTGTATGACATATGTTCTTATGCGTAAGTTTTGTTCTGAAAACTATGAGATGTTTTTAATCATGAAATTGAATTTGACTTGTAGGAAAGATAGTGTACAATCACCTACAAAAGAAGGACTACAACATTTGTTCCAGCAACGAAGTTCAAAGAAAACTATCTATTGAAGATATTGAAGAATCTGAAGTTCCTAGGATCCGGGATGTAGTAATGGAAGGATGCCATGGTTGAGGAATATCAGTCGATCATGAAGAATGATGTTTGGGATGTGGTCCTAAGACCAGAAGGGAAGTCTGTTGTGACTTCCAAGTGGATCTATAAGATCAAGCATGCTACAGATGGCAGCATAGATAAATACAAGGCAAGGCTTGTGGTTCGTGGCTTCTCCCAGAAAGAGGGGATAGATCATGAAGAGACTTTTGCACCTGTAGCGAGATACACTTCCATTAGAACAGTACTTGCTATGGCTACAGTAATGAAGTGGAAGATACACCAGATGAATGTCAAGACAACTTTCTTGAATGGTGTAGTCGAAGAGGAAGTGTATGTGGAGCAGCCACTCAGTTTTGAGACACATGAAAAGGAGTCATATGTGTGCAGATTGAATAAATCCTTATATGGCTTGAAGCAAGCACCCAAAACATGGTACGACAGGATAGACAGCTTCCTATCCAATTTGGGATTTACCAAAGAGTAAAGCGGATTCCAACCTTTACTACAAGGTTGAGGAAGGAAATCCAATGATACTCCTACTATATGTGGATGACCTGTTTGTGACAGGTGAGGATAGGTTGATTGCCGATGCGAAGAGGAAGCTTGCTGCCGAGTTTGAGATGAAGGACTTGGATATGATGCATTACTTTCTAGGTATGGAGGTGTGGCAGAGTGCAGATGGAATCTTCCTTGGACAAAGGAAGTATGCAGTAGAGATCCTGAAGCAGTTCGGGATGATGGACTGCAAGGCCATGGCCACACCTATGGCATCGAACCTGAAGCTATTGATTGATGCTTCATTAGAGTCGATTGATGCCACGATGTATCATCAGATGATTGGGTCCTTGATGTACCTGATGAACACGAGACGAGATATTTGATTTGCAATGAACACATTGAGCCAGTTCCTGATGGATCCTATACATGTTCACTTGATTGTTGTAAAGCATATTCTAAGGTACCTGAAGGGTACGATTGATTATGGGCTCAAGTATGATGTGAATCAAAAGTTTAACCTGGAGGGTTATGTTGATTCAGATTGGGTAGGCAGTGCTGTAGATAGGAAGAGCACTTCGGGGTGCTGCTTCAGTATGGGATCAGATGTGATCTCTTGGTTTAGCAGGAATCAATCCTGCATAGCACTGAGTATAGACGAAGCAGAGTATGTCGTATCTTGTTTGGCTAGTTGTGAGGCAGTATGGATAAGGAAGCTACTGTCTGATTTATTTGATCTCCAGTTCGATGCTACTTGCATCTATTGTGACAACCAGAGTTGTGTGAAGTTGTCAGAGAACCCGGTGTTCCATGAAAAGTCAAAGCACATCGAGATCAAATATCACTATATCAGGGAGATGGTGCAGAGAGGAGTAGTAAAGCTCCAGTATGTTGCAATGGATGAGCAGATTGCAGATGTGTTGACCAAACCACTAGCCAGAGTGAAGTTCGAGTACTTCAGAGAGAAGCTTGGTGTTCTTCAGATAGAAGATACTTCGAGGAGGAAGTAATGGGACACATTTAGCATGGTGGTAGGAGGATCCTTCCCATGGCTGTGGATGTAAGATCTGTGTGATGAGCATAAGGACAATGCTTTGGATGATGTTCTACGCGATGATGATCAGGATGATCATGGGATGATGATATGAATCAAGACGATGCTATGATGATGATCAGGATGATCATGTGATGATGGTGTGCATCAGGATGATGTACTATATGATGATGATCGGTATGATCATGAGCATCAGGATGATGCTCAGTGCGAGGATGATTAGGAGGATCATGAGTATCAGGATGATACTCCATGGCCATGGACAGGTTGTGCGATAAGCATATAATAGCACCCTGGGAGATTTGTAGATACTCTTGCTAGGTTTTGCCTATGGCATATAATAGCTCCCTAGGAGATCTGGAAAATGCTCTTTTGATGTTTTTCTTAGAGGGACATATAATAGCGCCCTGGGAGGTTTGCATATACTCTTGCTAGGTTTTTCCTATAGCATATAATAGCTCCCTGGGAGATATGGAAAATGCTCTTCGAGGTTTTGTCTATAGCATGTAATTTCACCCTGGGAGATCTTGCAGGTTGTGCAGAGCACGTAATCAGTCCTGGGATGCTCTTGCTAGGTTTTGCTTGGCAGCAAATAATAGCTCCCTGGGAGATCTTGCAGGTTGTGTTGGGCACGTAATCAGTCCTGGGATGCTATTGCTAGATTTTGCTTGCCTGGTCGCATATAATAGCTCCCTGGGAGATCTTGCAGGTTGTGTTGGGAACATAATCAGTCCTGGGATACTCTTGCTAGGTTTTGCGAGGTCACATGTAATAGCTCCCTGGGAGATCCTATAGGTTGAGCAGTAAGTTCATAATCAGTCCTTGGATGCTCTTGCTAGGTTTTGTTAATGCACGTAATCAGTCCTGAGATTCCACTGAGATTCCACTGGATGACCGCTTGCAGAGATGATGAAGACCTACAGGAGGCTAGGCCTACATCCAGCATGAAAAAGGGCTGGCTCTGTAGAAATTCCTATGACGAGAAGAATTAAGAGATAGCACTAGTGATCGAGATGACGAGTACAACAACAGGGACGATGATGCTCTGTGATCCAGTGACGATGATCCAACTCCAGTATTGAAGACTTGTGCCTATATGTATTGATGACCTGTGCCTATATGTATTGATGACATGTGTCAAGAGAATACCTTCCTAGTTAAGAGGGAGTGTTGATGTATTTGTAACTTCGGAATATATTCACTTGTATATTGTATGTATTACATTTGTACTTTATTGTATCCCCAATGGAGATGTATTATTCCTCCGGTTGGAAGTGTTGTCATCTGTATTTGCAAGTGTCGCAAATTATATTGGAAGTGGCGTAACTTCTATTTGATGGGTTATTAGACCACCTTAGAGGGGTTAGCCCAGTGTGGGTTAAAGGGTTATTAGACCACCCTATTGGGGTCGGCCCAGTGACATGTGGATGGGTTATTAGGATTCCTTAGGAAGTTGACCCAATTAGAGTAAAAGGCAAGTCAAGTCATTGTATAAATAGAGAGTGTGACTCTCTCATTCTATTCATTCATTCACTCACTCACTTCGCATTAGTGAGAGAGAGGAGGAGTGCGCACAAGTGGAAGAGGAGTAGCTGCTGCAGACATCTATATTTTGGGTTTGATCTTTGTGATCTTTGTATTGGTGCTCATTCCATCTCTAAGGAAATTATGGGGTTTTTCACCTTCTTGGTTTTTCCCGATGAAATGCTTTGTGTCTCTTGTCTCTTGTGTTTGATATGCTGCACATGTTGTTCTCTCAGTTAAGATCCTAGACCATAGTGAATTAAATGATGAAAAACTAACAAAAATGGTGGTGATGATGTTCTCCACAGAATCCAAGGGGGGTTGGAAAGACGATCGGTGGTGGAGGTCTTCCCACGGAGGGTCATCCCCACTCATAATATCCATGATGGACTCGTTAGAATGAAAAGTCTGGAGCAGAGGATCTAGTAGGGACGATGTCCGTTGTAGGGAACAGGATGTAGAGGCCACAACCAAGTGGTCCTATGGGGATGAATGGATAGCATAATAAGTAGTTTTAGAGGGTGAAAGAGGCATTCTGTCTCCAAAAAAATGCATGGTGGCTTCGTCGAGTACGATCCATTGATCGGTGGAGTTGGGAAAAGAGGATATCATGTTCATCATGGAAACATGATTAGGGGGATCCGTGGTTGGAAAGACACCCATAAGAGATGAGTCTTTTATGAGGCTGACCCCCACGCTCTCATATGGTTGCGAAGAGTTCCCGAGTAACGAGACATTATCGCTGGGATGAGTAGCAGTGTCCAGTGTGTTAGGATATTCCTATGCTCCATCCTAGTCCTACCAACATTTTCATCATTTGAAGTTTCAGTCTTGAATGCATTTCTACATGTAGCATGCATTCTCCATGCATGCATGCAATTGCATGCATCCCAGTCATCATTCCTAGTACCTAGCCCTCAGCTAGCTAGCCCCGAGAGATTCTCACGGATCAATTTTATCCCTCCTAGAGCTTAGTGCGCCCTTCTTCCTTGATTTTAAGAAGCCACTCGTCCTCTCTCACCTATCACTAAGTTGCACTTCAGTTATCTTTAGTTCTTTCCTTGATTTAAGGAAAGACTGACTCTCAACTGACTATATCACTCTGATGGACCTCTAGTGAGACTGAATTGCCCATTCTGAATCCAGTTAGCTCCTCATGCGCCCTCCACTGAGCCTCCTTCATTCAGTTAGTGCCAGTTACACTCAATTACACCTACCACATTCAGTTAGACTCAGTTTGACTGATTGTTCATAGTTACTTGTGCATTGATGAATCCACTGATGATGATGTAGACTCCTAGTTGTGCTTCGATGACACTCCAGTTATCTTTTGATCTCTCCATGAAGGCTAATTCGAATTGCCACCTTGGCATTTGAATCCTCATGCATTGTATTATTTATTTGTCCATTTGTGATTAATGAATTAGTGTGTGTGTGAAGTTATTTTGATTCTATCTGAGTTCTACTATATTATTCTGTTGCTCATTTTACTGCATTATTCACTCTTAATCTTATTCCTAAATTATTTCATTGTAAGGTATACATCAGCCCTTAGATCTGCTGTGAGTATTTTCACATGGTATCAGAGCATGTTGAGAGTATTGTTTATCTCCTTTCCTGAGATTTTTTTGTAGGTTATTATCAAGATTTTGAGTGCAGCAATTTCTACATTTTTGCAGCAGTAGCGGTTGCACATATTTTCTATTGTTTTTGCAGGTCTTCTACAGCTTCCATGTATTTAGAAGAAAATCATCCTCTTTCTCCATTCAATTATGATGAATGGAAACCAAAAATGATAGCATATTTGAAGAGCCATGATCTCTTTGATTATTGTTTTGAAAGAGAGTTCGAATCCTTTGAAAAAGAGAATGACTGGTTAAATAAAGGTGATAGTGTCTATGCAACAATGATGTTTTCTATGCCTCGTTGCATGATGAACCACTTCATTGATTCTGTTGAATCTCCAATAGAGCTATGGGCCCAACTGGATGTAATATTTGGCAAACATAATGAAGGAATTGGTCCAAATCCTTTCGAGAGCAAGCAAAGTGATGCATTCGCCCTCCTTGATGATCTCATTGATCATGAATATCTCATATCTCATATTGAAGTTCTCCACAAAGAAGAAGAACATGCAGATTCTACACTCATGCTCCAAATTTCTTCTATTTCGAATTATGTGCCAGCTCACACTATGGAAATTGCAGAGGTTCCTAAATCCTCTCTTGCACCGAAGTTTGTTGGTTTGCATCATGATCTCATGAATGTTTCGGAGGTTAAATCAGCCATTGGAGGTAATGCATTTGCTCTCCTTGATCAATCACCTCTTATTTACTATTGTAAGATCATTATTTCATGCTCTCAGAAGGTTATTGAAGATGATGGCCATTTCCATTCGCTTGGGATGATTTCTCATGCATTTACTGGTTTAGATCTCACCTCAAAGGGTTCAAAGGAGCTCTTAAGCAACCATGATTCAAGTCTTGGATCTGATTTGGATTCCAAGCAATCACTAATATTTGATGGTTCTTTTGAGCATAATCTCACCCATGATGGTTCGAAGGAGAAGACAAAAGACTATATGCACATTCATAGATTTGATCCTACCTTAGCTGATTCGAATCACAGGTTCAAGGATCATCCTCATATTTTTGGATTTGTTCTCATCACATGCAATCTGAAGAGCAAGTACAAACACATGCCTTTTGAGCATGAACCACTTCTTCCCAAGAAGAAGATACCTCCAAATATATGACCAAGCATCACACCTGCTTGAGTTTGGAGCATTTATTTTTATGTGTGCCTTATAGTCTATTTTGAGGGGGGGTATTTTTCCCATGAGGTTTTCCCCATTTCCTCGGTTGATTGACTTTTATTATTCATTGTATTGGGTGACCTTTGGTCTCAATTACCAGGGCCCAGGATGGATTAAGGGGGGGTGTTAGGATATTCCTATACTCCATCCTAGTCCTACCAGCATTTTCATCATTTGCAGTTTCAGTCTTGCATGCAGCATGCATTCTGCATGTATGCATGCATCCCAATCATCAATCCCAGCACCTAGCCCTCAGCTAGCTAGCTTCGGGAGCTTCTCACGGATCAGTTTTATCCCTCCTAGAGCTTAGTGCACCCTTCTTCCTTGATTTTAGGAAGCCACTCGTCCTCTCTCACCTACCACTCAGTTGCACTTCAATTATCTTTAGTTCTTTCCTTGATTTAAGGAAATACTGACTATATCACTTGGATGGACCTCCAGTGAGACTGAACTGCCCCTTCTGACTCCAGTTAGCTCCTCATGCACCCTCCACTGAGCCTCCTTCATTCAATTAGTGCCAATTACACTCAGTTACACCTACCACACTCAGTTAGACTCAGTTTCACTGATGGTTGACAATTACTTGTGCATTGATGACTCCACTGATGATGATGTAGACTTCTAGTTGTGCTCCGATGACACTCCAATGATCTTTTGATCTCTCCATGAAGGCTAATTCGAATTTCCACCTTGGCATTTGAATCCTCATGCATTGTATTATTTATTTGTCCATTTGTGATTAATGAATTAGTGTGTGTGAAGTTATTTTTCTTCTATCTGAGTTCTACTGTATTATTCTGTTGCTCATTTTACTGCATTATTCACTCTTAATATTATTCCTAAATTATTTCATTGTGAGGTACACATCAGATCTTAGATCTGTTGTGAGGATTTTCACACAGTGTATAGAAATCTAGTTGATCAACTGTGACAATTCGGCCTTGGTGGGGGAATTGCACAATGCGGAAGACGGATGATGCGACCACAGTCATGGCATAAAACCACTGACGACCAAGTAAAAGATTATAATCCAAAGGGGCTGCGCCCACTTCCACGTTAATGGTTGCGGTCTTACCCCCCAACTTTACTGCCAAGGATTATAACAACCCATGGGGTTGAAAGCCATGCTCGTCGAATGCTTTCAGGGTAGTGGGAGAACGATTAAACTGGGAGAGCCAATGGCTCTCCAACATGATATTGACATGACCGAGGTAGAGGCACCTTCGTCTAACACAGTACGATGGATTGTCTTCCCAACAATCTTCGTGGCAACTTGAAATGCCAATTGGTGGGAAAGCCTTGGTTTAAAATACTCTAATCAGAACATGATTGTATTAGAGGAATCTAGATCAACCACGCTAATGGCAGCGAGAAGAATCTTGCGTTGGTTGGGACAGTTTTGCAATACCTCTAGCGTCGACATAGCACAAGGAGCTTGTGCCAATTCCTCTACAATGTTGTAGTTTTGAGTTTCCCGAGCATTGGGATTGAAAACTGCTTTTTGAATCGTGCTCTTAGGTGAACGCAATACTGACTCTAAGGAATGCTTCTCAATGGTGAGAGAAGCCGATGGCACGGTGATGTCGAGAATAGACTTGGAATATTTTTCAATATTACTTCCAATGGGTTCCTTTGAAGGGACTGAGTCATACGAGCGTGAACGTGTGTTCAATTTAACTGTCTCACTATGCATCATGAGAACATGCGCAGTGGAGGATGTGTCTCTATATGAAGGAGAAGGTTGAGCAATCATTTGTTTATTCTGAGTGGGGGAGGGATCATTGAGAACTGCAGGAGTGGGGTTTCCTTTGAGAAACTTCTGCACTTCATCTCGGTGGGGACATTCCTTTGAGAAATGGTCACCACCACACAGTAAACAAGGATACTTCAACTTCCTCTTCTGTTTGGTGTCTTCAGGGGTGGTCTTGGGCTTCTGTTGGTTAGAATATTTCTTAGTTTTACCTTTGTTTTTCTTCTTACCACCAGATTTCTAAGGCAAAGCTGATTGAACAGAATTCACTTCTTCAGTGGAGGAAGGAGTGGGTGACTTGGTGGTGTTGCTGCCAGCCTATGGTGGGGATGGGGAAGAACCCTGGGGGTTCGATGGTCCACCAGTTTGAGTAGAAGGATGGGAGTTAAGGGAACCAATGATGCCATCGGCTTGAGGTCCCTTAGGTGGTTTTGCAGGGTCATACGTAGGGCGGGGTGCATCAAGAACAATGTCGTACAATGTGCCATATTGAGCATAGACCAAGTCTAAGTAATGGGCACAGGAAATAGCCCGTTCCTCAGTGACGGCCCCTCCCATGGCCACATCTCGAGCTACGACAGGTAAAAGAGACTTCTTGAACCAGTCAGCTAAGAGTTAGTCTAGAATAGGAGCCTTAATGAGACGTCGTCTCCTCTGCCACTCATGGATATGATCAGAGATATGAGTTGCGGTAGTTTGATGGAGCGAAGTCAAAAGGTCTGTACCAGTTTCCTAGCATATGGGTAACTGAAAATGAGTCAAAAAAGACATAGCAAGAGAGAGCAAACCGGGAAAAGAGTGTGGTGGTAATTCGATATACCACTTGGCGGCGAGGCCAATGAGGGTCCTTTGAAATAGTCTTAAACAAATCGAGTCATCCATCAAGGAATTGGATGAGCACCATAGATGGTAGGTCATCACATGGTTTTTCGGGTCCTCACCGAGTTTTCCATCAAATTTGGGAATATCAGAGGGTAACTTGACCGGAATGGGTGGCCAATTATCACCATGGAAGATGGGATTGTTGGTTAGACGAGACAGGTCGGGTAGGTCCAAAGTAGCAAAAAATGGTAGCTATTGGTTTGGCTGTGGATACTAATAGTATTGATATGGCATGTATGGACCAGTGGGACCTTGAATCAACTGATTATAAGGTGTTCCCGACGGGAATTGGCCATAAGGGGGTGGTCCTCTAGGATTGGGTGGTGGACCATATGTAGGTCCGCTTCCATAATAGGGTGGGCTGCCGTTGGAAGCACGGTGGAAGGTGGGGGTCCTCCACCGTCGGAATAAGGTGGACCTCTAGGTGGGGGTCATCCACCTCCGTCACCAAAATAGGGTGGGCCACCGCCTTCACCACCATAATAGGGTGGGCCACCACCTCCGGAATAAGGTGGGCCTCCTCCGTAAGGTGGGGATCCGCCACTACCAGAAGGAGGTGGTCCTCCACCACCGCCGGAATAAGGTGGGACACTGTCTCCTCATTGAAGTGGGCCTCCTCCATAGGGTGGGGGGCCACCACTACTAGAAGGTGGTGTTCCTCCTCCTTCGCTAGAATAAGGTGGCCCTCTGCCGTCAGAATGGGGTGGGCCTCCGCCTCCGCCAGAAGGTGGAGTTATGCCCCCTTCGGAAGGAGGTGAACCATACGGTGATGGGGGTGGTGGGGTGTACGGGAAAGCTGGTGGAGGTCCTATTGGTGCAACATTAAAATGTCCCCATGGAGTGTATGAGTTTCTAGGATAAGGTATCCCCTGGAGTACATTTCCAGGATTAAGTTGTCCCGACACAGGGTTAAGATAACCTGGATATGGTTGACTCCATGGTGGTTGAGTTGGGTTGGATGGTCTCCCACCATGAGGTAATCCCATGGTGGATCCCACAACAGGTAAAGAACTTCCAAGGGAATGACCAATTGGAAGTCCTCCACTCAAATTATGGCTAGAAAACAAGGGTTGCCCCCCAGTGACAACGTATTGACTGCTAGTAGATGGTTGACTCATAATGGGTTGTTGACTACTTACGATTGGAGGAACACTACGCGCAATAAAAAAAAGAGGTAAGGAGAATCCTCCCCGCGATTTTTGGGGTGGGGGAGGAGTGGGTAACCTTCCAGTAGTAGTAGTAGTGGTAGGGGTGTTGGATTGTTGTCCTTCAACATTCTGAGTCATGTGAGGTGTGGAACTGGTCCCTTGACTGAGAGGTGTGCTCACAGGAAATGAAGGTTGACCAGATGCGTAAGTGGTCACGTTGTGGATGGGTGTCTCCGGTGAAGTAAGTGATAATGAGCGAATGGGAGTGTAATGAAGCATGGGTGTCTCTGGGATGTTTCTTCTCCGTGATAGACTCTGGCGATGATGTTCGTCACCACGTTGACGCAACTAGTCCATGAGTTCATAGACTGGAGCCATACACTGGGCATGAGGGGCCCAAAGAGGGGAAGTTGAAGTGTCTGGATCGACGACCAAGTGGGCCCATTGTTTCCCGATAGAGGTGTCCCAAAAAGATGCAGATGGACCGAATGTCGCAGATACAGGGTCATCCTAGGATGCATTTAACCATTCTAAAGATCCAGGTTCTCCTGCCATAATGTGATGGAAGGATGTGTCTTGTGAAGTGGAAGGTTCTTCCTCTTCAGCCCTTGACGGGTTAGAGGTTGGTGAATAAGGAGGAAACATGTTCTCTCCAGAATCCATAGTGGATTTTTCTACTTTAGGAGACACGGTTGTAACTTGTGTGGCCATGCTTACCCTCGGAATTACTTCCTGATTGAGGGAGGATTTGGGTGGTAAGTTCAAAATTCTACGGGACCTTCTCACAGGTTGTGTAGCCAGAATGACTGAACCAGAATTTCTCCTAAGGGTAAACTAAACAAAAGAAAAGCAGTCCATAAAAATCTACACAAACTAAGGCCGCAAGCAAACTTATGTGATAGGTGTGGATTCAAAAGTCTGGAACCTCACGGGATTGTCAAGGCTTCGCAACTCGCGATATACTCCAGGTTCCAACAGTTATACTCAACCCAATATTTCAGAGCACTAACTAGAGAGGGTTAGGAATGTACCCCTGACCATATAACCCGACTACATGATAGTACGTGCGTAGTAGCTCCCCAAGTGTTGTTCTTGGTGTATTGCTCCGCCAAGATGGCCAAATGGTTAGCTCAGTTGGTTTTAGGAATCCTAAGAGTGTCTCTCGATATATGCAAGTTATGTGGGAGCTCAAATCTGTGTTGGTGTTGTGTAATGCACAATCATACGCCAAGAGCTTTCCTATATACTATTGAGTACGTGAAACACCTTTTGATATACGCTGAGTATGTGAAGTTCCTTTCGATATACCCTAAGGTATGTGAAAGAGCCTTCGATATACCGGTCCGTACGTGAAAGAGCTTGTATTTACCAGTTGGTACATGGAAGAACTACAATGCCCACAGGATGCAATGCAGGAAAATAACGACAGATGCCATGTTTTAAGATGTCGGAACACGTCTCTAACTTAACACACAAGTTACTAAAGATTTTAACCTAGTTCTACCGTTAATTTTATCTGGACGGTTAGGTGAATGCATGAGGTGAGTACATAAACGTAAACATAATGAAATCCCTAACTACATGAAAAATGCACTCTTTCTCTTGATGAAATCTATGTACGGGAAGGAGAAGTCTTTTTCAATGGTCTCACACAACAGTAAATTTCAATAACACTCTCAATCTACCAAAAATGATAATGGAAAGCACTCTTTTCATTTTTCAAGCAAAACATGAAGATCAACAACACATCAAATCCAAATCAAAGCACTTCTTTTTGTATTTTCAATTAGAATGAACCTAAACGATGAAAAGAGAGAATCTCTATCTAGAGCACACTAGCTTTTCAAATTCCACAATGATAACCTAATGTAATATTCCATTTTGACCCTTCTGAAATATTGGATTTTAATGTAAATATTGTATACATGCGATGTATGTTTTCCTAGCGTGGAGCTCAAGGCCAAGGCCCCGCTAGTGGATGCTCGTATTTTATTTAGAAAGGCAAGTATTTGATATTTTATTACCCATGAGCTATTAAACCATGAAATATTGCAATAAAATACCAAAACTGGCTATGGAAGCAACTATTGAGAAGGGGCCATGTGTATCCACTAGGGAGTGGTTAGCGGGTTGTGGGGTTGAACCATATGCTTCAAAATGTCATCTTGAGAACCCATTTGACTTTCCTTGCTGACATTTAATTTAGTTGTAAGAAAGTTGTTGAGAAATCAGTCCATGGCTTCAATGGAGCATGGGCATCCCAGAAATTCGTATGGAAGGTATGGGTTCTGTTTTTCTTGTACCACAAGTCACCCTAACTCATGGTAGTTTCTTATTCCTCATTCCCATTCCATTGTTGAAGAACCCAACATCAGTTTTCATCCATTACGAATGCCCAGCAGTGAGAAAAACTAGAAATCGCAACTTTGCAAAAACCCACATTTTGAAGTGCCATAAACACCCAGAATTTGGTATTGACAGTAAAATACAATGGGGGATCCATAGATATGAACCTTGGGGCAAATTTGAGAGTATTAGATACCCTAAAATCCATAGAAAAACCCAGTTTTTATAGCCCATAATTCTAGTGACGAGATTGAGTTATTTGATCACCGAATTGAGAAATTCTAAGTGTGAATTCTAGAATAGAGGTTGGGAATGCTTGATAAACTGAGTGAAGGCAGGAATCTCAAGGATTTAGAAGCTTGGACCTTTCTATGCCCATCCTAAATAGCACTGGAGGGAAGGGACACCTGAGGGATTGTGCAACAGATAAGGGGACCTTCCTTGTGTTGGGTGTGGTAGGTACTGTGGGTGCCTTGACTGTTTGAATTATCTTGAGATGCATGTAGCTCTATGGTTGAGCTCATTGGCTTAGCATTGCCCTCCTTTGTCTTTTGTATGCTTGATAAACCCAATTGTGTGTTGTCTTAGCATAGCTGTTGAGTGAAACCATGGTTGCAAGTGAGTCCATCTAGTTCCTCCTTAGTGGATACACAACCTAGCTCGGGGGTGATCTCTCAGCTGAAAGAATATAGGTTGGATAGAGATCTATGGTTGGGTGGAACGTTGCTCTCACATAGCCAGTTGGTTGGACAACTTCATCTTCAAGATAAGTATTCCTTGTGGTTTAGTTATGTAAATTATGTGCTCTGCAATGTTTTAATTAATGACTGTTGTTTATATGTTGAATGCATGATGAAACTGTGTGTGTATATAGTGTTTAATTCCGCTGTGTTTGTTGAGTATGAATATGTATACCTAAGTTTTTATTTATCCATGAATATGTTAATAATGTATGGGGCTGAGATTGTCAAATAAGCCCGGTATGTTTGGTCACGTTTTCTCCCTTGCACTGGATTGATGGAAGGGGATGTGACACCTAAAAACATGAAAATCAAAATTGCATATAACTTCTTCGAGCATGGAATTACTTTTGCAAAAAATTGACTAAACTTGGATTTTTCAAGAAAATGAATGGCTCATAATTCGAGAAAAATACAAATGATTAACTCTTTTTCCAAAATTTCCAACATATCTATGATGAATTCCGATGCATGAACCAATTTCTACAACAATTCTCAAATGCACTTGAAAATGGTAAAAATGAAGCACTTTTAATTTTTACAATGATATACCAAGACTAAAATTGATAACAATGATGCTTTAAAGTGTAAATGGATGAAAAAGAAGAAACCACTTGCAGCACTCTAAGCACACAAAAATTCTCAAAGAAACGACAAGCACTCCAATGACCTAAAAACACAAAAAATCACTCAAAAAGATCAAATGCAAGCCAACAAATGATAACCAAACTCAACAAAGGTTTGGAAGTGGATCTAGCATGCTAGATAGATCTAGTGAGGTAATCAGGGAGAACAAGATAGAGTAGATGACCATGGGGGATTTAAATTTCCCACCACTTCAATCAAACTCACTTGATAAAAAAGACCCAAAAACCAACACAAGCAAACCAAACAAAACACTGCTAAAGAAACAAGACCTTTGCCTGGGAGATACAGTGCAGATATGTCTATTGATCAATCCAAAAATCAAAGGTTTTGGAGCAAGAAACCTAAGCTTCAAGTTTGAAAACTCGGCACAGGCTACGTTTGGGCATAGAGTGCTCGACGCAGGTTTCAAACAGGGGAAAAGCGTCGACGGCATAGAATGTCAAATCGGCAAAAGCGTCGGTGGCATAGTATGACCAGAGGAAAAGTGTGCTCCTGGGTCGACAGGCGCCCTGGATGTACTGCCCAGGTGTGTTGGGAAATTAACTCAAGGAAAACAAGATAAAAAATCCAACCAATGATCAAATAAATGGATTGAGAATGGCTCAACAGACCCAGATAAATTCAACAAACTCTCAGAAGAAAGAAACTAATGGTGAAAATAGGCTTAAGAGGCAAATAAATGGCTCATTAAGAAAATCAAGAATAACACACTCAAACATGAAATCAAAATTAATGTAACTCCCCAGTATGGTCGCCATATTTGTTATTGGACAATCTACTCGAGTGGACGCGAGCCAGATCTCCTTAGTTCAATGTGAATCTAGAACAAATAAGACAGAACATAGAACTGCTTTCCTAGATCTAGTTAGAGATCAAGTAATAGACGTCTTACCTTTAGATCATATATCTTCTTCTTCTCGTTGTTGCTCCAAATCCCGCGGTCGTCAAATCTTTAGCTACAAGACCTGCCAAGACATAAGGAAACAATACAAGCAGTAAAATATGTCTAAACAATAACTGATCTAAGTAAATGGTTAAGGTAGTAAACTACAAATAATATCAACACGATAACATTTGCGGAAAGATTTTATATTACTTTATAAAAGAGGGAAATACAAAAGAGAGGTATGATCACAACCCAAGCCTTAACGTCGCAATCCTCCTCCAACAAGCCAAGCCAATGCCTCAAAAGGAAGTATGAGTTTCCCAAAAGATGAGTAGGGATATCCTAAGCTAATTTCACTAGCATGTAAGTGTTATAGACTTCCTCCCTTTGGGATGGAGAGGGGCCTTGTATTTATAGGACCAAGTGGATAGAGTAGGTTGAGGATCATGGGGAGAGGGCTAAGGGATCCTCCCTTGAGGTTAGGGAACCGTAGGACAGCTAACCTATGAGTTAGGGATAGGGATCCACCTCATCCAACTTCTAGAACTCACTCGAAAGCTCCCTTTATCCCATTTAACCAACCCCGATGCAGGTTGCATGAAGACAACCAACATCTAAGAAGGAAAACGCAGGTTGTACAAATATACTCTGTGCCACTATCACAGGTTGGAATTTTACATTCTGCGCCAACCCTAGTTGGGCGCTACTTGCTCAAGGAAATCATGCGCCAATCCAACTAGAAGTGTGGACAAAGGGAATCAACTTTCTCTAACATGACTTGCTTGATCATAGGAACCTCATGAAATGAGGCATTGAGTTAATATGGGACTCATGATGATGAGATTTAGGTGTAACAAAATGCCCCCCAAAGCATGAAGTTGGAAAAACAAGACAGGTGAAGTTCTTTGAAAGGTGAATGGCAAGAAATTGATGGCTGGAGGATGTTGCTGCAGTACAACTGACTCTGAGATACTAGTCTCACATGACTCACAACATGGCTGCTGACCAATACATTGCAAATCCATGGTAGTAAAGACTGATTGAACACAATCATGGCTGCTAGACACAATTGTAGATCCATGATGAGATGATAACACAGCCACGATGAATACAAGGTGGATCCGTGTAATATGACTCAAACAATCTCCATCGCAACCTGGGTAGAAAATTACTTCCCCAGGGTCTTCAAGCTGAACATGCAATGATACGAATCTATCCATGTAATTACAATGTTTTGAAGTCGAACATAGTAGAAACCACTTGATTACCGGTCATTAATGTATACTGTTAACAAGTGCGAGGGAAATCACCATTAATGTCGATGATCCCCAAGGTATCATAGTACATATCACCAAGCGTGAATAAATGAGTTGAAGTTGAACGCTTGATGAAATATTTCAATCAAGAGTCAATTACGTAAACTCATGCTGAAAGTCGATAACAGATGTTTGGAGTATATCGGACGATAGAGTAATGTGCAAGACTGAATCAAGGTAGACCGACATGATAGAAGGTGTACTGACTGCAAATGATGAGCAATGAACATCTCTTGAACATGGGCATGGCATGACTCGACAGTATTGACATGACGAGAATGACACTGACTCCCAATGCAACTGATAGTGGAAACATTCTTCAGATGACCCAAAGGAGTGACAAGACTCATGAAATCAGTATGACTCGAAGACAAACGGATTATCCAAGTACTGAATGCAAATACAGATGAGTGCCATGTTCAAGAGCGACGATGCAATTCCATGAATAAAGTGTAACACAAAATCTTTCCTTTTTCCCCATAATGACTGATGAGTGCCTCATGTGTTTTTTAACGAGCTTGAGGAGGGTAACCAGATGCTCGGTATAGCTCCAAATCCCGCGGTCGTCGGATGTTTAGCTACAAGACCTGCCAAGACATATGGAAACAATACAAGCAGTAAAATATGTCTAAACAATAACTGATCTAATTAAATGGTTAAGGGATTAAACTACAAATAATATCAACACGATAGAATTTGCGGAAAGATTTTATATTATTGTATAAAAGAGGGAAATACAAAAGAGAGGTATGATCACAACCCAAGCCTTAACGTCGCAATCCTCCTCCAACAAGCCAAGCCAATGCCTCCAAAGGAAGTATTAGTTTCCCAAAAGATGAGTAGGGATATCCTAAGCTAATTTCACCAGCATGTAAGTGCTATAGACTTCCTCTCTTTGGAATGGAGAGGGGCCTTGTATTTATAGGACCAAGTGGATAGAGTAGGTCGAGGATCATGGGGAGAGGGCTAAGGGATCCTCCCTTGAGGTTAGGGAACTGTAGGACAACTCACCTAGGAGTTAGGGGTAGGGATCCACCTTATCCAACTTCTAGAACTTGCTTGAAATCTCTCTTTATCCCATTTAACGAACCTCGACGCATGTTGCATGAAGACAACCAGCGCCTGAGAAGGAAAACGCAGGTTGTACAAAGATACTCTACGCCGTTAGCGCAGGTTGAAATTTTACATTCTGCACCGGCCCTAGTTGGGCGCTACTTTCTCAAGGAAATCATGCGCCAACCCAACTAGAAGTGTGGATAAAAGGCATCAAATTGCTCTAACATGACTTGCTTGATCATAGGAACTTTAGGGAATGAGGCATTGAGTTAATATGGGACTCATGATGACAAGATTTAGGTCTAACAATTGGCTAGTTATACACCCACAATAACCCAATCCACCTCAACCACATATAATTCTAGACAATGGAAAAACCAACAACAATTCACTTGGCCAGAACAACCAACTAGCCAATCCCTCCCCCTTTACAACTATAATACCCCAATTTTGACCCTTATGAAATATTGGTTCTTAATGTAAATATTATCTACATGCGATGTATGTTTTCCTAGCATAAAGCTCAAGGACAAGGCCCCTCTAGTATATGTTCATATTTTATTTTTAAATGGACAAGCATTTGACATTTTGTTACCCATGTGCTATTAAGCCATGGAATATTGTAAATTGATGTAAATATTAATATTGCAATAAAACACCAAAACTGGATATGGAAGCAACGAATGAGAAGGGGCCATGTGTATTCCACTAGGGAGTGGTGAGGGGGTTGCGGAGATGAACCATATGCTGCCAAATGTCATTATGAGAACCCATTTGAATTTCCTTGATGACATTTATTTCTATTGTAAGGAAGCAGTTGAGGATTTCATTCCATGGCTTCAATGGAGCATGGGAAGCCCAGAAATTCGTATGGCAGAGTATGGGCTCTGTTTTCTTGTACCACTAGTCACTCTACCTCATGGGAGTTGCTTCTTCCTCATTCCCATTCCAGTATGGAATAACCTAGCATCAATTTTCATCCAAAAACGAATGCCCAGCAGTGAGAAAAACCAGAAATCGAAACTTTGAAAGAACCCACGTTTTGAAGTGCTAAAAATGCCCAGATTTGGTATTAGACAGTGAAATCCAATGGGGCATCCATAGATATGAACCTTGGGGCAAAATTGAGAGTATTAGATACACCAAAATCCATTGGAAAACCCAGTTTTTATAGCCCAGAAACTCAGTGACGGGATTGAGTTATTTGTTGATAGAATTGTGAGAAATCCAAGTGTGAGTGTTTGAACAAAGGTTGGGTTTGTTTGATAAACCCAGTGAAGGATGGAATCTCAAGGAATTGGCAGCTGGACCTTTCTATGCCCACCCTAAATAGCACTGGAGGGAAGGGACGCCTGAGGGACTGTGCAGTAGAGAAGGGGACCTTCCTTATGTTGGGTGAGGTAGGTATTGTGGGTGCCATGATTGCTGAGTTCATTTGAGATGCCCGTAGCTCTGTGGTTGAGCTCACTGGCTTAGCATTGCCCTCCTTTGTCTTTCATATGCTTGATAAACCCAACTGTGAGTTGGCTTAGCATAGTTGTTGAGTGAAACCATGGCTATGAGTGAGCCTGTCTAGTTCCTCCTTAGTGGATACATAACCCAGCTCGGGGGTGATCTCTCAATTGAAAGAATATAGGCTGGACAAATATCTATGGTTGGGTGGAACGTTGCTCTCACGTAGCCAGTTGTTTGGGCAGCTTCATCTCAAGATAAGTGTTCTCTGTGGTTTAATTTATATGCACCCTGTGTTTTACAATGTGTTAATTCTAAATGCTAAATATTCATGTTAATGGGATTGATATGAAGTTTGTGCATAGAATGAGAAGGGGATTGATTCTCTGTACATTAAGTCATTATCCACTTATAATAGGTATTTTGATGCATTACTGTTTGTGTGTGTGTAAATATGATTTCATTTCGCTGTGTATTTTAGTTTGAACCTACACACATGAAGTTTTTGTTTATTTATGAATTCCTTAGTAAGGTATGGGCTTGGCATCGGAACGAATGGAAGGGGACGTGACAACAACAAAATGGAAAAATGTCCTTCTATGTCACTAGCTAATTATTGACACACTACTTTTGACTAAAGGTCAATTTGCAACAAAAAACATGTAAATTTTTAGGCCTTAGGTGATTGTTGTTCTATGTTTCTCTTGATTAAATAAATCAAACGTGAACATATTTAACAACATAGATAAATATCTTTGAACATGCAACAATACACAAGAATATGTCCTTCAAATCAAATTATCATTTGATAATCAAAACTTAAAAGGACACCTCAACCTAAGGTTTACATCATGCTGAAAAGAAACGATACACCTCACAAAAATATGAGGAACTGTTGTACCTTGTATGACACTATACAGTACTATCCTAACATCCTTCCACCTTGCTACTCAATCCTCTTCCTTCTATGTATGTTCTCTCCTCCATGGCTTCACTTGTGTGTGTTCCTCACACAAATTCCTTAGTTTGTTCTCTACTCTCAACTTCTCCTATTTATTATTTGAGAGAGATAGTTGATATCCTCAAATCTAGCAACCAATCTCAACTAATCTCCTTAATTCTAGCATCTACCTTATTTCAACAATGAGGTGCATGACTAAGATTATATTAAATCTAACTCACTAATATTATAGAATCTCTAAAATATTGTATTTATATTCCTAAGACTAAGATATCAAAGGAAATTAGACTTTCACTTTTATTTATTAAAGTGAAATTACAAGATGTTATTATTTCCCACTTTTACTAAGTGGTCACTAATAAGTTGCCTTGAACTACTTCTCACATGTTCAAACCTAACTTGTGCAAGAAGCTCCTTCTTGAGCTACATTTTTCAACACTCCCTCTTCCCGAGAAAGGAATTCAACACCAATCCAAGTCTGTCTCTAAATGCTTCAAACATCTCTTTTGCTAAGGGCTTGGTTAGAATGTGAGCTACCTATTGATATGTGGGTATATATTGAAGCTTTATTGAATCATGTCTCATATGAAGTGGTATCTGACATCTATGTGCTTGGATCGATCATGAAATACTGGATTCTTAGAGAGTTTGATGAAAAATATATTGTTGCAATAGATCACCGTGGGATCTAGGTCCTTATCAAAAAATCATGTTTTCATATACTTTTCCTCACAACTCATTGTACTAGCTGACATATACCCTTCCTCTGTTGAGTTGAGTGACATGGAAGTATAATTCCGACTAAACTAGGATATCATTGTTGATCCCAAGCTTAAGTAACACCCTGAGGTTCTTTTCCTGTTTGTTGCACTGCCAGCGTAATCTAAGTTTGTATACCCATGCAACTTCACTTCACAATCTCCAAGAAATATCGTCCCATACTCTATTGTGTCCTTCAAGTATCTAAACACATGTTTTGTTGCTACCCAATGCTCATGCCTCTGTTCCACCATGATTTGGCTCAAAGTGTTAACTGCAAAACATTAATTTTTCCTAGTGTTGACTAGATACACCAAATAACCTATCAACTACTTATACAATGTGGGATCCACCATATCTGAATCAGAAGTAGTGACCTTCTTCAGATTATTAATCATAGGAATGGCCATGGGCTTGCAGTCATCCATCCAAAATCTCTTCAAGGTCTCAATTGCATACTTACCCTACCCAAAGAAAATATCCCTTGGTTTCTGCCAAACATCCAAACCCAACAAGTAATGCATCATGTCGATGTCCTTCATCTTGAACTTAGTTGGCATATCTTCTTTTCGCCCTGCAATGAGCTTCTATGCACCTGTAAGAAACAATTTATCTACATACAACATAAAAATGAGTAAATCATCCTCAAATAATTTGGGTATCTACTTCACTTTTGGTGAAACCCATGCTATGCAAGTATCCATAGATCTTACAATACCATGCTCTTGTTTCATGCTTGAGTCCGTATAAGGATTTCTTAATCCCGCAAACATGGGACTCCTTCCCATTCGCCTCAAAGCCCTGAGGTTGATTGATGTACACTTCCTCCTCAATTATCCCATTGAGGAATGTTTTCTTTACATCCATATGTTTTATGCTCCATCCCATAATGGAGAC
Organism: Larix kaempferi; assembly: GCA_027924585.1. NCBI lineage: Eukaryota > Viridiplantae > Streptophyta > Pinopsida > Pinales > Pinaceae > Larix > Larix kaempferi. The sequence goes on along the minus strand of BSBM01000299.1, from coordinate 53,724,028 downwards.
TAAAGATTTAATTGTTCTGATGGAAGTATACTTGGTGACTGGAAAAAATGTAGCCTCATAATCCACTCCCTCTTTTTGGGAGAACCCTCCCACCATGAACCTTTGTTTGCACTTCTCTATGCTAACATATACTGTATTCTTGATCTTGTAGAACCATCTAGAAGTCACCACTAACTTCCCCTCCAATATAGGAACAATATCCCAAACATCATTCTTCATGATGGAGGTGTATTCCTCCACCATGTCATCCCCCCAAACCTACTAGTCTACTGCCTCTTGAAAACTGGAAGGCTAGAAATCTATGATGTTGCTCATTAAATCCAATGGGAATGCTAAGATTGTGAATACATTTCTAGAAGGGTGTTTTTGTTGCATTGAATCTGATAAACAAATAAAACTATTCAAGTGGTTTCCCTTAGTCAAATTGTGGCACAACACATCCTTCCATACTTCATAAAAAATGTCACCATTTAAGGCACTCTATGGAAATCATCCTCGATCCATCACATCATCCTGGAAAGATAGGGTTAAGGTTCAAGCAGTGAAGGATCACATAGAACACCAACAATAGGTTCTCCAAGTATTGAAAGACATCTTAGTTGTAGCACAAAATAGGATGAAACAACAAGTAGATCAACATCATAGTGAAATTAAATTTGAGGATTGTAATGTCCCCATTCAAATAATTTCCTAGTAAGACAATCCCATCAATCCTACTAGTTTCCTAGGTTGGATGGGCACATGTGGAATGGTAATAAGGAAGCTAGAAGGGTTCAAGTATTTAATAAATAGAGTGAATAAAGAAATTCAAGAGAAATCCTAGGTGACAAGTGGTTTTGGAGACATATGGAGGATGTGAGACCCACACTAGCTTGATTTTTCATAATACATGGTATCTCTCTCTTGCAAATTCGAATTAATGGGAAGGTGAACACTCTTGTGTGAGTTGGTAAGTCATAACACATGTCATTGAGCATCTTATGTTGAATTGGGAAGGATTGGTAACCTCCATGGAAGATAAAGAGTCAAATTGGAAGTTTGTGGACACTTGGGCTAGATTCCCTAGCCCCTATGACACCAATGATGGAGCATCTATGAAAACTATGACAAATTGAATACCTGACCTCTGAAATTTGACCACTATGACATGTCAGCTCCAAAAATAGGCTCAAGGAAGGCGCTCATGGGAGTTGGAGAAGCTAAAGAGACTCAAAATCGAATTTGGGAGAAGATGGAAGGTTGGAACTAGGAGACAAGTGGCAAATGTGGAATATTTCCTAAATGGAAATATATTGAATCTATTGAGAGGATTTCGACCCTTAGAAGGCTAATTTTGGTTATAAAATGTAGAAATGAAGTATGAGAATTTCTTTTGATGATTTGAGAAAAATTGCATTTGTGAAGAGAGAGCTAGTGGACGACTAGTTTCTTGCTTTAGCCAATTTCGAGGGTGAAAGATTCCCATCCAAGTTGGTGTTTGGAGAGGCCACTCAGGTCTTTCATGGTGCTTTAATGGAGTTTTTATTTGTAGGTATCAGCTACATGAAGTTTCATGGTTTGGTTTAGTGCAGCACTTTCTCTCCGACGTTTCCAGTTTTGAAGGCATATTCCTGCTCCTTGAGGGAGGGCGTTTTTGGTGAGCTCTTGTGCTTCTTGGGAGAGATTATAATTATATATTTCTGATTTTAATATATTCATATCCTATGTTATTAATATTCAGAAAGTCTCAGGTCGAAATACCCACTGGTTGTATGCAAAAATATTGATTAATGAGCAAACAATTTCCATTTCCCCAATGCATTGATGTATGACATTATAATGTTGATTATTTCAAATGGATGGATGATTATATGATATATTTGTGATAAACATACTACCATGGATGTATTCTACAAGTTTCATGTACTGTACTTGAGCATTTGAAGCATTTTTACTCACTTTAGTTGTATTGGGAGGTGAAATAGTGCCATTTCCCCAAGGGTCAAATTGGGGATTTTTGCAGTTGAACGGGAGAGGGTGAGAATAGTTGTAATAATACATTAATGGTGCATATGATACCTTAATAATATACTTAACATATCACATACCTCTTTTCATAAATTTGAGGGATTTTAGAGGCATTTGGGAGGCCCTTTTCAGTGTTACCTCGGGGGGATTTGATGCACAAATTACTAGTCAAAATTGCATATATTGGTCATAATATAAATCAAGTTTTCAGAAGTCTTTGGAGGACCATAAAACATCCCTGAACCTAATATTCAATTCTAAATATCATTCATACACTCATACAGAAGATTTGGGAGCATTTGGGTTGATTTGGAGGTCAAAACAGTAAAACTAGTCAAAGGTCAAAATTGGTAAAAAAGTGGAAAACTGGGTATTTTAATAAATTTTGAAAAAGGTTCATTACAAGTGGTATCATAGCATGGTCTTGGCACTTGATGGTATTAACAATAATCAAAACAAATAAACCCCCACCCTTTGAATCAGTAGTTGAAGAAGTTTTGGTTGAAGAAGAGATAGTAGCAGAAAAAGAGTTTTTTTCTAAAACAATGGGTAGAGAGGAGGAGGAAAAATTAAGACATAAGGAGGAATTTATTGAATCTTTAAAACCATGTTTTGATGGAATTACCATGGTTATGCTAGATATAAATAAACAAATGATGAAAAATTTCGAATTGTTGGGTAGCCAACTTTCAGGCAAAGGGATGATAGGAGATAACAGTGGTTCACATTCAGGGGAAAAGATAAAAGGAAGTGAGCATATTTTTTCAAGAACATGACCACATAATATACCTGATGAATTCCAAAGAACACAAAGGCATACTGCACCTAAATTTCTCACACCCAAAGAAGAGCCCAATATTGAGGTGGATTATAAGAAACTAGTCAATGATTTGAATGAAGAGTGTAAAAGAGGTGTACCACATAGTGACTACATTGATGCTATACAAAAAATGAAAAGGAGGGAAGACAATAGGAGTCCATTCCAAAACAAAGAATTAAATATTGCTATTGGTAAAATGTCACTTCCTACTTTTGATGGTTCTTCTCAAAATTCTGCTAACACTTGGGTGCAAAAATTGGATGTGTATTTTCAACTGAATCCTATGTTGGAAGAGGATGCATTAAAAATGGCCATTTTTCATTTGGAAGGGGATGCCAATGAATGATGGTTCTATGGCTTGAAAACCTTGGGTCATGATCAGGTTAAAACATATGGAGAATTTTTTGACAGGGTACTAGAGAGATTTGAACAAAAAGATCCAAAATTGCCTTTCAAGGAATTAGCTCAATTGAAGCAAACTGGGACCCCTATTGAATATATGTTGGACTTTCAAAAATTGTCATTCAAGGTGGCTAATGTATCTATGGGAAGGTTGGTATTGCTGTTCATTGAAGTTTTGGTTGAACCCTTAAAAGGTTTGGTCAAAGCCCACAAGCCAACTACATTAAAAGATGTAATGAACTTGACTAGGGATCTCCAAAATGTGCTTCCTAGAACGAGATTTCCTCCCAAGCCTGACCTCAGAATTGAAAAGAAACATTGGCAAAGAGATGGACCTGATAAGAAGCCATGGCAAGAAGATGAATATGGAAAGGATAAGAAAGAGGAACTAAGAAGGGAAGAGCTCAAAAGGAAGAAATTGTGTTACTCGTGCTTCCAACTGTGGGTACCTGGACATAAATGTGCTAAAGGAAAGACCCAATTCATTGAAGTATTTTGTGATGAGGGATATGAAGGGGGAATGGAGGAAGGAGGACATAATTCATCCCAAGAAGAAGGATATACTATAGCAGAAGAAGGAAAACCAGAGGTGAAGCATCCATCGCCCACCAAAGTAACAATGGCAGTACTTTCAGCAATACCTCGCTATCATACTATCCGATGCAAGGGTATGGTACAAGGACAAAGAACTTCAGTTTTGGTAGATGGAGGAGCCACCCATAACTTCATTGATGTAGAGATGGTGGAGAAAAGAAAGATACCTATTGAACCATTCGATGGCTTCACAGTTGTCATTCCCAGTCACAACACAAGGGAGTGCAAAACATGGATTCCACAGCTGCAAGTCACCGTACGTAACTATACTTTTGTCTATAGTTTTTATGTGGTTGATATTGCTGATACTAATGTTGTTTTGGGAGTGCAATGTTTGTATTCAATAGGAGAGCATACAGTAAATTATAAAATTCCTGAAATGAAATTCCAAGATTCAAAAGGAATATTAAGGATTGTGAGAGGGAAACACACCTATCCAAATCAGGTAGTTTCTTCCCATAGCATGAAGCACCAGAATAGAAAGATTTTGGGAGACATTACTCATGGAAGGCCACTTGATAGAGGAGGGACAATTTTTCAGCATGGTAAATTGATATTTCTTGAGGGCAAGCAATCTTGAGTGGGGAGGACTGTAATGTCCCCATTCAAATAATTTCCTAGTAAGACAATCCCGTCAATCCTACTAGTTTCCTAGGTTGGATGGGCACATGTGGAATGGTAATAAGGAAGCTAATAAATGATGTTTAGACATTAGAAGGGCTCAAGTATTTAATAAATAGAGTGAATAAAGAAATTCAAGAGAAATCCTAGGTGGCAAATGGCTTTGGAGACATATGGAGGATGTGGGACCCACACTAGCTTGATTTTTCATAATACATGGTATCTCTCTCTTGCAAATTCAAATTAATGGGAAGGTGAACACTCTTGGGTGAGTTTCTAAGTCATAACACATTTCATTGATCATCTTAGGTCGAATTGGGAAGGATTGGTAACCTCCATGGAAGATAAAGAATCAAATTGGAAGTTTGTGGACACTTGGGCTAGATTCCTTAGCCCCTATGACACCAATGATGGAGCATCTATGACAACTATGAAAAATTGCAGACCTTACCTTTGACATCTTACCACTATGACATGTTAGCCCCAAAAATAGGCTCAAGGAAGGCGCTCATGGGAGTTGGAGAAGCCAAAGAGACTCAAAATCGAATTTGGGAGAAGATGGAAGGTTGGAACTAGGAGACAAGTGGCAAATGTGGAATATTTCCTAAATGGAAATCTATTGAATATATTGAGAGGATTTAGACCCTTATAAGGATAATGTTGGTTATAAAATGTAGAAATGAAGTATGAGAATTGCTTTTGATGATTTGAGAAAAATTGCATTTGTGAAGAGAGAGCTAGTGGATGACTAGTTAGCCAATTTCGAGGGTGAAAGATTCCCATCCAAGTTGGTGTTTGGAGATGCCACTCATGTCTTTCATGGTGCTTTAATGGAGTTTGTATTTTCAGGTAGCAGCTACAGAAAGTTTCATGGTTTGGTTTAGTGCAGCACTTTCTCTCCACCGTTTCCAGTTTTGAAGGCATATTCATGCTCCTTGAGGGAGGGCGTTTTTGGTGAGCTCTTGTGCTTCTTGGGAGAGATTCTCATTATATATTTCCAATTTTAATAGATTCATATCCTTTTTTATTAATATTCAGAAAGTATCAGGTCGAAATATCCACTGGTTGTATGCAAAAATATTGATTAATGAGCAAACAATGTCCATTTCCCCAATGCATTGATGTATGACATTATAATGTTGATTATTTCAAATGGATGTATGATTCTATGATATATTTGTGATCAATATAATTCCATGGATGTCTTATACAAGTTTCATGTACTGTACTTGAACATTTGAATAATTTTTACTCACTTTAGTTGTATTGGGAGGTGAAATAATGCCATTTCCCCAAGGGTCGAATTGGGGATTTTTGCAGTTGAATGGGAGAGGGTGAGAACAGTTGTAATAATCCATTAATGGTGCATATGATATATTAATAACATAATTAACACATCACATACCTCTTTTCAGAAATTTCAGGGAGTTTAGAGGCATTTGGGAGGCCCTTTTCAATGTTACCCCCGTGGGGATTTGATGCACAAATTACTAGTCAAAATTGCATATATTGGTCAGAATATAAATCAAGTTTTCAGAAGTCTTTGGAGGACCATAAAACATCCCTGAACCTAATATTCAAGTCTAAATATCATTCATACACTCATACAAAATATTTGGGAGCATATGGGTTGATTTGGAGGTCAAAACAGTAAAACTAGTCAAAGATCGAAATTGGTAAAAAAGTGGAAAATTGGGCATTTTAATAAATTTTGAAAAAGGGTCATTACAAGGATTGGGTATATTTTAGGCTACAATCATACATATAGAAGTCCCTCAAGAAACAAAATAAGGACAATAAATTAGCACCCAAGTACTATATTGGTCCCTATAAGGTGTTGCAAATGATTAGAAGTATGGATTACAAATTGGAGTTGCCTCCATGTGAATGTGTACATCCAATCATCCATGTTTCTTGCCTAAAAAAGGTAATTGGAAAAAAAATCTCAGTTTCGACTATTTTATTGGAGATTGATGAAGAAGGAAAAATAATACTAGAACCTGAAATAATCCTTGAAACACGAATCAAGCAATTGCAAAATCAAGAAATTACTAAGTACCTCATTAAGTGGAAGAACTTTCCAATAGAAGAGGTGACATGGGAATATGATTTATTCATTCATAAACATCCTTGAGGGGGGGGATGTTAAGTCCTAAATATTGTGACAATACATTTCTAGTACTATATGAGTATTGTCTTTATTGGTCAGCTAAGACCTTAACTGTAATTGTATGGTCGACTAGGATCTTAATTGTAATTGTACAAATTTTATTATACACACCAATGGTACCTAGTTTTATATATCATCTCATATTGTCTTATCCATTTGATACGTTTTAAAAGGAGGTTTCCCCCTTGAAGAGGCTTTATGTTCATCTCTTTATTTCATTCTCAGGTGTTGGTTCACTCTCTCTTTCTAATTTTATGCTATTTTGGGAATTTGGTGTACAATAACTTATTAATTTGTTTTCTTTGTCTATGTGTAATACAACCAACATACAACCATATTAACTTGGATTGATGAAGCACAAAGCAATCAAATAAATTGAATCACAAATCCATAGGTGTTTAAAGATTGAAGTTATAGTCTTTTTTGTTTATTATTTTTATAGTTGGATTTTTCATTATTATAATTATGGTTTCTTTTTTCTTTAAAGTTCAATTTAAAGGACTTTAGCTTTTCCATTAACTTAGTTTACTAGCACAACCACATTTTTAAAAGTGGTTCGCATACACTGATCGACACTATTTTCCACCCTTTTTAAATATAATAGCATCAAATGGTGTATATCAACCACTTTTTAAATTGTGGTTGTGCTAGTTGATGGCCAACGTGTGAGTAAGGATTGGTGAATTATTATTATTATTATTATTAAGGAAAAATTAAAAAAATTAAATATAAATAAATAGATAAATTAGATTAAATTATCAATAATAATAATAATAATTTCACTTATTTATGCAAATAATACAAATATGAGTTCTATTAATTTTATTTATATGAAATTAAATAACATAATTTTATTTATATTCGGTTAATTTTGCTTAACTAAGGTTGACTCTGTTTGACAAACATTAACCATGGTTAACAAAGGGTATTAAATGATAGTTGACCAAGTTTGACCATAGTAAACCATGGTTGATTATTGTTTGCACATGGTCCACTTCAACAAACCATGATTGAATTTAATGCACCATGGTTGACTATTATTTGACTTTAGTTAACCATGGTTTACTTAAGTGAACATTGGTTGTTTATGTTGACTTTGGTTAGATAATATTAACTATGTTTGACCATCATTGGCCATGGTTGGAAACAGGTGGAAAATGACAGTTGAATAAGTTAGACCATAGTTTACCATGGTTAATTATTGTTTGACCATAGTTAACCATGTTTTTTATTGTTGACTTTAATAGACCAAGGTTGAATATGTTTGAAGATGGTTGACTAAGTTTGGCCATAGTTAACCATCAATGACTATCGTTTTACCATGGTTCACTATAGTGAAATATGGTTGTCTATGATTAACTTAAAATTAACCATGATTGACATTAGTAAACTACGGTTGATTTTGGTGAGCAAAGGTGACCATGTTTTACCATCATCGACCATGTTTAACCACGATTGGAAAAGGGTGTCAAATGATGGTTGACCATGTTTGACCATAGGTGACCAAGTTTAACTTTAATTGACCAACGTTGATTATGTTTGTCAAATTTAATTAACTTTAGTTATGGTTCATTATTGTTTAACCATAATCAACCATTATGGTTCATTATTGTTTGACCATAATGGTTTTCTATTGTTTGACCATTATGATTCATTATTGTTTGACCATAATTTACCATGGTTTTTGTAGTTGACTTTAATTAACTAAGGTTGATTATGTTTGAAGATGTTTGACTAAGTTTGACCATAGTTAACCATTGATGATTGTTGTTCATTGATGGTTATAGGTTCATTATCCATCATTGTTTGACTATAATTAGCCATGTTTTTGTAATTGACCTTAATTGACCAAGGTTGATTATGTTTGAATATTGTTAACCAAGTTTGACCATAGTTAACCATCGATGACTATTGTTTTACCATGGGTGACTATAGTTAACTATGGTTAACTATGATTAACTTTAATTAACAATAGTTGACAATAATAAACTATGGATGATTTTGGTGAGCAAAGTTGACCATGTTTGACCATAAGAAACCATATATATATATTCACACCATGGTTGACCATAGATGACCATTGTTTGACTTTAATTAACCAAGGATGATTATGGTTGAAGATGGTTTACTATTAACCAAGGATGATTATGGTTGAAGATAGTTGACTATATTTGACCATGATTAACATTAGTAAACTATGGTTGATTTTAGTGAGCAAAGGTTGACCATGTTTAACCACGGTAGACGAAGGGTGTCAAATTATGGTTAACCATGTTTGACCATAGAAAACCATGGTTGACTATTTTTTATGTATGGTTGAATTTAGTATACCATGGTTGACTATTGTTTGAATTTGGTTAACCATGGTTTACTTTAGTGAACCTTGGTTATCTATGGTTCAACTTATTTAGGTAACATGGTTTACTAAGTTTGACCATAGTTAAGCATGGGTGACAACTATTTGAATTTGGTTAACCATAGTTTACTTTAGTGAACCTTTGTTGTCTATGGTTCAATTTATTTAGGTAACATGGTTTACTAAGTTTGACCATAGTTAAGCATGGGTGACTATTGTTTGAGCATGGTTTGTTTTAGTGAACTATGGGTGACTATGGTTGAATTTAGTTAACCATGGTTGACAGTAGTAAACCATGGTTGACTTTGTTACCTAAGGAATACACCATGGTTGACTATTGTTCAGTGTTGGTTAATCGTGGTTTACTTTAGTGAACCTTGGTTGTGTATGGTTCGATTTATTTAGGTAACATTGACTCTATTTCACCATGGTTGACTACTCAATGTTGACCATGGATTACTTTGTTGACCAAGGTCATGCATGTTTGATTATGTGAAACCATTTTTGAATGTCATTGACCATGATTGATAATGTTTGACTATAGTTTTCATAGTTGACTTTAGTTAACCATGGTTAACTATGTTTGAACATGATTGACTAAGTTTTACCATAATTAAGCATGGGTAGCTATTTTTTTACCAGGGTTGATTTTAGTGAATCATGGTTGAATATGGTTGAAATTAGTCAACCATGGTTGGAAATATTAGGAAACAATGGTTGATTTTTCTAAGTTAAGGTTGACCATGTTTGACCAACATTAACCATGGTTAACAAAAGGTGTTAAATGATAGTTGACCAAGTTTGACCGTAGTAAACTATGGTTGACTATTGTTTGCACATGACCCATTTTAGCAAACCATGGTTGATTTTAATGCACTATGGGTGACTATTGCTTGACTTTGGTTAACCATGGTTCACTTTAGTGAACATTGGTTGTGTATGGTTGACTATGGTTGGAATTAGTCAACCATCATTAGCATTAGGAAATTGTCATGTCCCAAATTTTTAATTGGGTCACAATGGCCTAATCCTATTGGCGATATTCATGAGAGTTTGTCAAATTGATGTTATGGGTCAAATAATTGCCTAGGAGGAAAATTACTAATTTAATAGGTTGGGGGTGGAAGCATTGGGATTTGAAATAAGAGGGATAATAAATTATGTGTGGACATTGGAATGGCATAAATATTTAATAAAGGAGATAAATAAATATATACAATGGAAAATCAAAGTGGCATTTGATCATGAAGACACATGGAGGAAGTGTGACCCACACAAGCTAGATTTTCTATGCCACATGGCATCCTCTTCTTGTCAATTCGAATCCATGAGAAGTCCAATGTTCTTGGGATGAGTTGGAAGGGAATAATACTTGGCATGATTCAATGAGGTCTAACTCTAGAGGAAGAGTAACTGCCATGGAAGGGGAAGAGGCAATTTGGAGCTAGAGGGACACTTGGGCTAGATTCCCTAGCTCTATGACAACAATGATGAAGATGCTATGACAGCTATGACACAAATCAGACCTGAAGGCTGTAATATGCATATATGACATGTCAGGGCTAAAAATATCCTCCAAGAGGGCACTCAAGTGAGTTAGTACAGCCAAAGAGACACCAATTCGAATTTGGAGAAGGAGAGGGCTAGAATTGGAAGGACAAGTGGCATACTTGAGAATCTCTTCCCAACTTGAGTTGGCATGAAGCTCTTGGAAGGAATTCAACCCATGGAGGACCTTAGAAGTTTATAAAATTCATGAACAAAGAAGAATAGTAGCTTTTGATCATTTTAGAATTTGCATTTTGCATTTGGAAGAGGAGAGCTAGTGGAGTGCTACTCTACTTGCCTTAGCACCAATTTCGAGGGTGAAAGATTCCCATCCTAGTTGGTAATTGGAAAGGCCATTCAGACCTTTCATTTGGATATTTAATGGATTCTTTTGTTACAGGTTTAAGCTATAGGGCATATCATGGTCACATCTCTTTCAGCTTGCTTCTACAACCATTCTTCTATTTCTTGGCATATTCTTGCTCCTTGAGGAGAGGAGAACTTGTTGAGGTGATGAACTATTTGGGATAGATATTGGGGCCCCATATATTTGTATTATGATATATATACTCTGTATTTTATGTTCATGATATTCTTAGGTCGAAATACTAAGTGGATTCATGTAAAAATATCAAACAATGCAAAAATGATGCCATTTCCCCTAGATTTTGTTGTTGGAGTTTGAAGAGACATCATTTAGAGTTATATCAGTTATTATATATGATTTTATGTATGTATGGAATGATATTAGAGTTCTGAAGAAGTTCCATTAACATAGCATAATCCCTTGGCACCTAAAATTCGAATTTCCTAAGTCATGGTGAAAATAACTAGCTTTTCCCCCTATGTGAAATCTTGCATATAAACATATGATTTAAAGGAGTTGCAGAAGGCCATAAGAATTAATTAATGATACATTGGGGAGATAATTAAATCCACTTATCAGTACCATGCCTCTTTTAATAAATTTGGAAGGTTTTAATAGCATTTGGGAAGCCATCTTGTCCACCACCCTTGGGGGATTTGAAGCTCGAAATTGCTAGTAACTTTCCCTACTTTGTCCAGATTGTAAATCAATATTGCAGAAGTGTTTTAGGGGGTTTTAAGAATACATTAACATAATTTATAAGTATGAATGACTCTCAAATACCTTCAAACCCAATTTGGGATCATTTGGAGTCATTTGGATACCAAGAGACCAATACTAGTCAAAGACAAATTGCTAGTCAAACTCCCTACTTTGGCCAGAAATTAAAGGATATTTGTAGAAGCCTTTTGAAATATATAAAGCATCCATAAACCTCATATTCATGTACCAATATCATCCATACACCTTCTATAATAATTTGGGATCATTTGGAGTCATTTGGAAACCAAGAGACCAATACTAGTCAAAGGTCAAACTAGTGGAAAAAGTTGAAAATTTCACCATTTTAATAAATAACTAAAAAAGGCACATTACAGTGGTATCAGAGCATGATCTTGGCACCTTATGTGGTCTAATATTCACAAGGAAAATAATTCAGTGACCACCATTAGATATTGAAACCAAAAGTGTTTTGTTGAAGAGGAAAAAGTAGGAAAAGAAGAGCAATTTTTTTAGGAAACTATGACTAGGGATGAAAAGGGAACCTCAGATGATGGTGAGAAGCTTAGGAAACTCATAAAACCATTTTTTGAATACATTACAAGTGGTATCAGAGACATGAACAAATAGATGATGAAAGGATTCGGATTGATGGCTAGCCAACTTGGGATCAAAGGAGTAATAGGAGGCAGCGACAGTTCTCATTGTGAGGAAAAGAAGCCAATGGGTGAGCATATTATCTCAAGCACGGGACCCCCTAATAGAGAAAATTAATTTCAGAGAACACCAAGGCCTACTGCACCAAAATATATTGATTCCAAAGCAAATATTAAATCCCCAAATGATGTGGAAGAAATTCTACTCAAATGGCAAAATTTGAGTGAAGATTGCAAAAACACTTTACCATTTGATCAATACCTCATTGTATCAAACAAGATCAAGATGACCGGAGTGGGGTGGTCCTCCGCCAGAAGGTATAGTTATACCTCCTCCAAAGTTATGTGGGGTCCCGGCGCCTCTAATGGGAGGTGGGGGTGGACCAAACAGGGGTGGAGGGACTTGAGGGACTATAAGTGGGGGTCCATGTTGTAAAACATTTTGTTGTCCCCATAAAGTGTAAGGATTACCGGGGTAGGGTACCCCATAGAGTGAATTTCCGGGATTAAATTGACCTGGCACAAGGTTAAGATGACCTGGATACGCTTGACTCAATGGAGGTTGAAATACGTTGGACAGTCCCCAAACATGGGATAGTCCCGAAGTGGAAGGTTCAGGAGGTAAGGAATTTCCAGCAGAAGGCTCGATGGGAACTCCTACTGCAGGATTATGGTTAAGAGATGGGGGTTCCCCCCCAGCAACAACTTGCTGACCACTAAGTAAAGATTGACCCAATACTGGTTGTTGATTATTCACCGTACGATTACCACTACCCATAAGGAAGGTAGGGGGTAAAGAGTATCCTCCCCTCGAATTTTGGGGTGGGGGGGGAATAGGTGACGTAACTGTGGTAGTTATGGGTGTGTTGGACTATTTTCCTTCAATAGGTTGGGTCATGGGAGGTACTGAATTGGTCTCCTGTTTAGGAGATACATGTGCAGTAATGGATGGTTGACCAGATTCAATAGTGGTCACGTGTTGTGTGGAGGATTCCGGTGACTCGAAAGATAAAGAGCGACCTGGGATTGGTCTGTCGTCGAATCTTATTTGAAAGTTCTGATTTCGAAACACCTCACCCATAGCACGTAAACGAGCCAATTGCTCATGGTAAGGTGCTAAGAAGTCGTCAGGGCTAGCCCAACTAGGTGGGGATGCAATGGAAAAATGGGCCACTGGGTGACTGGTAGAAGATGTCCAATAAGCTGCTGTAGGACCAGCAGCAGCTGTAGGGTCATCCCGGGGTTGATTTATCCATTCCAATGATCCAGTCTCTCCCGGTGCAACGGGAGGTGAGTCTTGTGAAGCGGGGATTTGTGCTTCTTCACCCTGTGGGGGATGAGAGGCAGGTGAATCCGGAGGAGTATGTGGAAACAAATGTCCTCCAATATTCAAAGTGGGATTTTCCACTTCATGTGACCCAAACCTGGCTTGTGGATCCATCCTTACCCTCGAAATTACCTCTTGATTAAGGGGATATTCGGGTGGCAAATTCTGAATCCTGTGAGACCTTCTCCAAGGATAGTCATCCAGAGTGAATGAAACAAGAAAGTTTCCCCTAAGGGAAAACTAAAAGAAAATCATACCAGACAAAACCCTACACAAACTAAGGCCACAAGCAAACTTATTTTATAAGAGTGGATTCAATGGTCTGGAACCTCATAGGATTGTCAAGGCTTCGCAACTCGCGATATACCTTAGGGTCCAACAATATGATGCGACAAGGAGGATTGGGACCCTACCCTTTCCTGCATACCCGATTACCTGGACAGTACGTGCGTAGTAGCTCCCCCAGTGTTGTTCTCGATGTATTGCTTCGCCAAGATGGAAAAAAGGTTAACTCAGTTGGTTTTAGGAATCCTAAGGGTGTCTCCCGATATACGCAAGGTACGTGGGAGCTCAAATCCGTAGTGGTGCTGTCTAATGCACAACCATTCGGCAAGAGACCTTCCGATATACTACCGAGTACGTGATACACCCTTCGATATACGCCAAGTACTCAAGGTGACTTGGTGGGTACGTGAAGGAGCTCGATATACCGATAAGTATGTGGAAGACTACAATACCCCAGGGATACAGTGCTGGAAAATAATGACAGCTGCCACGCTTAATGACGCCGGAATATGTCTCTAACTTACACACAAGTTTCTAAATATTTTACCCTAGTTCTACTGTTAATTTTATCTGGACGGTTAGGTGAATGCATGAGGTGAGTACATAATCGTAAACATAATGCAGGCCCTAACTACATGCAAAAATAATGCACTTTTCTTTCAGTGAACTCTATGTATGGGAAGGAGAAATTTTCTCTTTGTCTTTCCAACAATTTAACCAAATCAAATGCAATGCAAGACAATCCCAAATCTACCAAAAAATGAATATGAAGTATTCTTTTTCCTTTTCAACGAAACGCAAAAATTTTCACAACACTACTAATAAGCCCAATCAAAGCATGTTTTTCTTTTTCTTTTGTCTTTTTAAAATGAAAATGATGTTAAGTAATGAAAAGAGAGAATTTCTAAGTAAGGTATGCAAACTTTTCACTTTCACTATGATGGCTTAAAAGCACAAAACCCAAAAGATACAATGCAATTTCCAAAGCACGGAATTACTTTTGCAAAACTGAATCTATATTTGAATTTTTCAAGAAGATGAGCAGCTCATAATTCATGAAAAACACAAATAACACAATTTTCTTTCCACTTTTCCAAAAGGTCTATGAATGAGACATTCCAGCGCTTATGCAATTCTTCAAATGAGCCTTAAAAATAATGGAAATAAAGTGCTTTTGATCTTTCAATGAGTGAATCAAAATGACAATTTGACAACTATGCTTTTAAACATGAATACTTGAACTGAAAGATGACTTGCAGTACTCTAATAACTCAGAAAATCTCAAGAAGAGATGACCATACAATGGACTGAAAATACACACAAACACTCAAAATCAATCAGCAACAAGCAAGACTAAAAGCAAGCAAAACGCACAAAATGAATGCAAGCGACGTCTGGAAACCGATCCAATACAATGATCAGATCTGGGAAGGAGAGGAGGGAATGCAAGGATGAGTGGATGCAAGTGGGGGAGACAAGAGTGTTCGCCACTACCAAATCTCAGACTTGTCCAAGATGGAACCCAAAAAAACTCCAACAAAACCAAACAACTCAATCACACAAAGAAAAAAGGGATCTCCAACTGGATCATACAGTACAGAGGGAGTCATCACACAAACCAAACTCAATACAAAACTGGAGAGGGCATGCTTGTATGGAAAAAATGGTAGATCAGCGCACTCTACGCTTGTACATAGTGCAACGTCGCAGTTCACCAACGTGGGGAGTGCGACGACATCGTAGTAGACCAATGGAAGCTCTGCGACGACAGACTAACAAGCAAAGAACATAGATAAAAAAACACACAGTCTCGCTCTAGGTACACTGACCAGGTGCGACAGGCGAGATCTAAGTTCAAAAATGAACCAATTCTCCAGATAGTGAGCATAAAAGGGTCTGCAAACGGGAAGTACAAACTCAAAGGAAGCTAATTAGACTCTTCAAAGTGAAGATCTGATGGTGAAATCCACTTCAGGAAGGAAATGGAAAAATGATATGTCTTGGCAAGAAATCAACTGAAAAACAACATTCAAATTGACAACTATAAAACAATGTTCTCTCCCCAGTATGGTCACCGGATTTTTTTGATGGACAATCTACCGAGAGTGGACTCAAGGCCTGATCTCCCTATCTTAACGTAAGTCTAGAACAAATAGGACAGAACACAAAATACTTTCCTAGATCAAATGGAAGGATAGATCATTTACCTTGGATTTGCAGATCCCTTTCTCCTTTGTTGATCCAATGCTCTAGCGCTACCAGATTTGAAACAGCTATACCCTATTGAACATATGACAAACCAAGAATAGTGAAAGCATACATTTCATATGATAGATCTAAGTTAGCAGTTAAGGAGGAAAACTCTAAACATCATCAATGCGACAACATTTATGGAAAGCAATTGTATCAACTGTATTGAAAAGTGGAGAGTACAATAAAAAAGAGGGTTACAACCATTTCCTTAACGTTGTAAGCTCCTTACAACGAGCCATGCCAAATTTCCTAGAGAGAAGTGGATGTCTCCCAAGCTAGAGTGTTAAATCTACTAAGCCTAATTTCACTAGCATAAGAGTACCATAAACTTCCTCCCTTTGGAGCGGCGTAGAGCTTCACTTATATAGGGCTAAGTGGATAGGATATGGATAGGGTAAATTGAGATATGGTAGGAGAGAGATAGGGGATTCTTCCTAGAGGTTAGGAACTGAAGGCCATCTCCCCCAATAGGTTAGGGATAGGGATCCAAGTCAGCAACCTTCAAGAATGAGCTCGAAGAATCTATTTTTTCCCATTAACTGACTTCGTTGCACCCTATAAGGGATCAAGGTGCGACATCGCAGACTGCACTCATGCAACCTGCAACGACCTCTCAAAACCTAGCATAAAAGCAGTGGTGTCCTTTCCAGGTAAACCAGCATAGATCCATCTTAAACCCATATCTATCAAGCACTGAGAGGGATCCAATTTCTTGAGGTGTATTTCTTTTTTTAAATTTAAACTCAAGAAATTCAATCTCTCTTGATTGATATATCCGGGTTTAAGTTTTAATTTTTTATTTTATAAACGAACGTCTATTTTTTAATTACTTTTCATAATATTTTATTTTATAAGCCGACATGGATTTTTTTTTAAATACTTTCCATAATTTTACTTTTTTTTTACATTTTAATTAATGGCCGACAATACATTTTACTTTTTTACTTTTCATTAAATACTTTCTATTACATTTTAATTTTTTTTACATTTTAATTAATGGCCGACAATAATAAAGACAAACGTTTATAGCCAAGGATTTAATTCAAACGAAAATTAATCGCCGACATAATATTAATTTATTATTATTATTATGTTAAAGACAAACTTTATTTATTGTGGCCGACTATAAGGACAAACATGGACAAACGTTACATGATCTCCCCCATACTGGGCTGTAGAGCACTTCGTTTCACTCGGTGCAATGACTTAGCCAATAGAACTTCAGGGATGTATACACTGAATCTAATGGTGGTAAGATTTTAGGTGTAATAGAATGCCCCCCAAAGCATGAAGCTGTTTGAAATATCGGATAGGTGAAATGCTTTGACAGAAAGAATGGCAATGGACTTGTCGGATGAAGGACGTTGCTGCAGTACAACTGACTCTGAACTGACAATCTCATATGATGTACAACATGGCTACTGATCAATACAATGCAGATCCATGGTAGTGATGATCGACTGAACACAGTCATGGCTACTAGACAAAAGCATAGATCCCACGAGGGCTTCACTAGAAGGAAATATAATATCACGTTCATTCATATTGTAGTATTAAATATTCATGAAAACCTAAAAATTATATTGCTTATATATTAAGGGGCAAAGGTTTTTTTTATTTATTTAATGTGACAATACAAAAATACTTTGGGGTCTTTTTTATATGGGCGGGATGACAAATATCCTCCAAATGGAGATGGCGGGATCACGACCAAATGAGAAATCGGGTTGAGACAAGGCTCGGGCTTACCAGTATGTAGGGAAATCGCATCTTGAGGCATCCTTGAGGCCAGTGGTTTCATGGTGAAGTGGGTTTCCAGTCGATCATAGTCGAGAGGCAGTGGTCATTGACAGCCAATTGGTACCAATAACACTCAGCCAGTTGTTACCAGTAGCCTTGGGAGGCTCTAAGCCTCCAGGGCATGTTATAGGATCTCGATAGGCCTTGGGGGATTGAATACCCAACCACTCCTTCCTATTACAGGCCTTGGGAGGTTTAGTTGGACTCCTAGAGCTTGTTACAGGCCTTGGGGACTTGGATACCTAGCCCACAATAGGCTTAGTCAGCGATTAGGGAACTGCAACATGCAATCTAAATGTTGTACTATGTGCATTGGCTCTAGTGACATACAAGAAGTGATTTCCTATCTCTTCATTAGACCATTATATGTTGCAAATCATAATGATATGTGGTTGAGTAATTGCATTGTGGGTGAAGTGATGTGCATCCACAATATACATCAAAAGAAGCAAGGTGCATTGTAGAATGCATGTGGGGTCATAAGAGGGGTATCATATCAATATACTAGGTAGAAATATAAAGGGGTATAAAAATGTTAATGAAAAAATTGATACATACAATATCTAGTGAAAATAGGGGTTTTTTAAAATTGGGAAGGAATATTGGGAAGGGGTTAAAAAAACAATTTTGGAAGGTATTTTCCAATATTTAGTGAAATTAGGGGTATTGTTTCATATGCCATGAACGAACGTGCTATGATAGCGGTTTATTGAGTGAAGCCCCCGTGATAGATCCATGATGAAATGATAACACAGCCACGACCAATACAAATGTGGGTTTGTGTAATATGACTCAAATACAAATTCCATCGCAACCTGGGTAAAACATGACTCCCCAGGGTCTTCAAGCCGAACCCGCAATGATACAAATCTATCCATGTGATTACAAATGTCTTGACGTCGAATATGGTAGAAACTACTTGATTACCGGTCATTGATGTATATTGTTAACAAGTGCGAGGGAAAACACCATTGATGTCAATGATCCCCAAGGTATCACAGTACATATCACCAAGTGTGAATAAATGAGTTGAAGTCGAACACAAGATGAAATCTTTCAATCAAGAGTCAATGATGTAAAATCATGTTGAAAGCGAGGTAACCTGCCATTGAGGCATGCGGGGCCAAGGTACTTGGTTGGTTTCTAGATTCAATCCTTGGATGATGAGCTGAAGTCGACAAGGATGAATCCGTCGAAGGAGGGCCATGATGAATCCCCTATCATCGACACGAAACATGAAAAAGGATGTGTAGAGTGGATCGAATGGTACAATAACATGCGTGATTGACTCAGAGTAGACCGACATGATGGAAGGTGTGCTGACTGCAAAAAATGAATAGTGAAAGTATTCTTAAACATGGGCATGGCATGACTTGGCAGTATTGACATGATGAGTACAACACTAAATCCTAATGAAATTGATGATGGAAGATTTCTTTGAATGACTCAAAGGAGTAACAAGACTCAAGAAGTAAGCGGAACTCGAGGACAAACAGATGATCCAAGTACTGTATGCAAATGCAGATGAGTGCCATGTTCAAGAATGACTAAGTACTGCCACAGATAAAGGTGTAATACAAAACCTTTCCTTTTTCCCCATCATGAATGATGAGTCCCTCATGTGTTTTTTACGAGCTTGATGAGGGTAACTAGATGCTCGGTATAGCTCATCTCATAGATGATTCCAATCCCAAATATTTTCCAAACCTGGGATAGGAGGGGTTTGTCCCATGGCGGGCCCTTCAATGTAAGAGTTTAACGAGTCCATATAAGGTAAACTCGTTCGTCATTTCATGTTTAGAGAGTCTGAAAAGAACTAAAGAAGACTCCAACGGTCCTTTTTCGTAAAGATAGCCTCATCACCCGAAAAAGGGTAAACAACGCGGGAGAGGACTCTTCCAGTCATGATTGGCTGGAGTATACCTTTTTCGTAAGTAGTGCCTCCTAGTTCGAAAAACGGGTAAACTATCACCAGGAAGACGACCATTCAAATCCTTTTACAAGTGTGAACGCAACAAGTTCGCTTGGCAATCTTTTCATATTTCGAGAGCCTGAAAAGAGCTTAAAGATAGACTCCGGGGGGGTTCCTTTTCCGTAGGAGTTTAACGAGCCCGGAAAAGTGATAAATCATAACTCGGTAATGTATTCTCATAGTTTCAAGAGCACGAGAAAGAACAAAGAGTAAGCTCATAATCATTAAATAATTACAATCTAATGAGTGAAGAGATAAATGACAAAAATTCACAAGGGGTGTTCATACTTGAGATGACCGTTCCAACGTGAAAATGGCATAAAAGGGACACTTAATAACTCCTGCACACTCAGAAACTAGGTCAAATAGTCAACCGAACGTTCAAATATGATAAAATCGATCCAAACTATAGCAAACAGCATAAAGGCATCAAATATTTAAAAAAGGAATATTACATTTTGTTTATAAATAGAAATAAAAACCAAATATAGTCACCTTTGTTCTATTTGCCAAATTTGGGAGGAGTAGTGTCATTTGGAGCCAAAAATTCCCTCGTAGATTCCGGGAGCTACGAGCATCCATTTCACCTGCTGTCCGGACCAGGTAACCCTAAAATTCATCTAGCATAACTGTAGTGGTTTATATTTTTTAATTTCATTCATTTTTGGGGGTTTTGGCTTGGTTTGGGAAGGGCCATTGCTCCCTTGGCTCGTCACATCCTACCCTTTCGGGAACTGCGACGAGACTGAGTCATCGCAAGGGTCGCATAACTGGACTACGATGATGTCGCACTGTTTGCAAAAATGGGGTGTGATGATGGAAACGTCCATCCCCAAACTCAAACCAAGCTCAAAAAGGGAACTTTTGGTGGTTGAAGCAAGTTCTAACAATGTTAAAATTCTCCTTTTGGCAGGTTCCAAGCATCCAAAATGGTTTTGGAGTGGCATGAATGGGAACATGAGTTAGATGATGAATAGGTTGCAAATGATCCACGATGTGTGGAAGCACTAAGGAACTGTGGGCTCCTCAAGTTCTTCGAGATTCAGGGGATGAGGTCCCAAATCCCACTACTGATCCATATGCTCCGATGCTGGGATGCGGCCCAACAATATTTCATGATCGGTGAGCATGTGCTTACTACAAATGTTGAGGACATCTATTTCCTGACTAGATTTCCCCGTAGAGGGGACAATGTGCTTCTGACTAGATCATGTGGGAGTGATCGGACTGTGGGTGACATGATCCTGCAGCATTGTACTCCCAACACTGCCACTTCTAGTGGGATGATTCCCATAAAAAACATGCGGGAACATCCATTGTGCGCCATACTCTTCACCATTACGAGGATGGTAGGGAGCCAAGCTCCTCACTTAGTCACCAGATCACAGATGCTTTATGCGGAGGACTGTATGTCTCCAAAGATCTATAACTGGTGCGAGGGACTCCTAGCAAACATGCAAGCTCAGCTGACCAAGTGTCGGAGGGGAGAGCTCAAACAGTTTGGCTATGGTTCAATAGTGATCTTGTTCTTATTGGAACAGATTCCCCTCTTGCACTCTCAGGTACTATTGGATGACAGGGATCTTAGGGATCCACACATGGCCAGATGGATGGCGGTGATGTCCCATCATGGTGGGGTTCACATCCTCTCATATGGCACTGAGTTTTTCACTTGGATGGAGGGCCAGTTACTGATGGTGGAGGGATTCCCGTATAGTGGTATGGACTTTAGAGATCACCCAGACTTGCCACTGCCAGAAGGAGCAGCATGGGGAGACCTTGGTAAGAACAAATAACCCTTGCACTTTTTAAGCTTTGTGCATTTATGAATTTTTTTGATGTAGTACTGACAAGTAAATAGCATGTGTCTGCATATGTGGGACATGTACGACCTGTGGGAGTCTCTCTTCTTGCTAGGAGAGAGAGAGGAGAGGGAGCAGTCGTAGGACCTACAGTGCATGCTGCCATCGCAGAGATGGATGGGGTCTATGCCAACCTGAGTGGGTTGACACTAGACGTTCCTAAGCTGACGGTAGATGAGGTTCCGCAGCCCATGCAAGTGTACACGGTTGGAGCGACTGCATGCTTCAACGCGCTGCTTCATAGGTTTGTGAGAGCAGTTGATTGTTTCCACAGTCAGCAGGCCAGAGCTGTTAGACCACCTAGGGTCGTACGGGTCGGGCGCTAGGCCTTTCATTGTTACTATGTATGTACTGAGAGCTTAGAGGCCTCATATTTTGTACTACTGAAAGCTACGAGGCTTCGGATTTTGTAGAGACTCAGTGAAAGCTGTCGTGCTTCAGATTTTTGTACCAGCACTACTTTTTGAGATATATATATATATATATACATACATTTCGACGATTTATACATTATGTGTTCCAAATGGATGAATGATGTGGTCTTGTTTATATGTTTGCTTATAAAATAAATTATTCACATGTTATGTCTACTTTTAACAATTCATGAATATGCTCATGTGTGTGCAATGTACCAATCTAAGATGAAGTTGGCCATAGAATCGGCAATGGTGTTAACGTCTCGTGGAATGTACAGGTACTAAATGGACTCAAAGGACCTTTCCAGAAGACGGACTCATCGATAAAGACGAAGTAAGGTAGGATCACGGATGGCGTAGACCCGGTTAAAATGAGAGACCACTAGTTGAGAATCCAGGTGGATGACAACATGATCCATACCCAAAGAAATGGTGTCACTTAGGGTTCCAATGACTGCTTGATATTCTGTAGCATTATTGGTCGTGAAACCTAGACACATTCCCCCTAAGATGATGAGCTCACCGGTAGGTGAATAGAGTACCCAGGCTGCTGAAGCAAGGTTGCGAGTATGCCGACTAGTGCCTTCCATGAATCCATAACACGTTTCCATCTGCACACGCAGACAGAACATGGTATAAGAAATGAAACAAGACCTAAACACATAAGAAATCAAAGCGTCACACCACACAGAAAACACACACGCACGCCATGTACAGTATATACAAAAGTAGTCATGCATGAAAGACTCATGCATAGTACCTCTTTAGGTAAAGCCCATTACGGGGTTCACCCAAAGATATCCTATCATAGTCTTCAATCTCGTAAGCTCCCTTCTTTAAGACATGTTTCACTATGTAAGGTCCATGCCACATGGACTCAAACTTTCCTGCCCCCATCTTATCATGCTTTTAGTCATATGTGAGGACCAAATCTCCCTCGCTGTAGATGTGAGGTTCTACCGACTTGTCGTACTACGCTTTAATGCGTTTCTTATGAGCCATGTTGGAAAGAGTGGCATCTCGAAAAGTCCCATCGAGCTTAGCTAGGTAGAGGAAGCGTTCTTCCTCGGTAGTAGTGTTTGAGAGAAGTTCGATGGCAAGCTTGAGAGACGAAATCTCGCACTCAATGGGAAGGACCGCCTCCAATCCATACACTAGTTGGAAAGGGGTAAATCCGGTGGCGGTTTTAACGGAGGTTCTATAAGCCCAAAGTGCGGAGAAGAGCATGTTGTGCCAATTGGCTTTGTGCATACCCACCATCCATTGGACCTTAGTTTTCAAGACCTTGTTAATGGACTTGACCTGTTCGTTCGACTGAGGGTAGTACGGTGTTGAGTTTTCATGGCGAAAACCCAATCTGTCGCTCAACTCGTCAACCATGTGGTTCATAAAGTGTGAACCATGGTCAGTAACTATCGCTTGAGGAACCCCAAACCGCTCATTACATGGTTAAACATGAAGAGTGCAGCGGTCTTGCCGTCGTTCGTGTATGTAGGCATTGCCTCGGCCCACTTTGTAAAGTAGTCCACAGCTACAATGATGTAACTATGCCCCCCGGTCGAGGTAGGCTTACAATGCATGAAATCGATGCCCCATTTAGCGAAGGGGCCAATGACAATAACCGGGGTGGGATGGGTGCGCTTTTTCGTATGGAAATGTTGACATGGAGGACATTTTTTTACGGCCTCGATACAATCTTTGAAGATAGACGGCCAATAATATCCTGCGCACAAAATATTCTGGGTTGTAGCCATCCCCTAGAGAGGTGACCACCACATGCCCCAGCGTGACAACCATTCAGAATGCATTCAGCCTCATCATGGGTCAGACAACGTCGAAGGATAGAATCGATGCCACAATGGTACAAAGTATCACTGATAATCAGATAATGCTTTGCATGGTGGTGTATTCGACGACGGTTGTCATGAGACAATTCAAGGCTGAAACGTTGGGTTTGAAGATACAATGTGATCTCTCCATACCACGGATCAGACGTACTGATAAGAAACAATGACTCATCTGGAAATGAGTCATTGGGCTCAAATTCTACATCAATACGAGGAAGGTCGCAGATGAGCTCAGTGAACACCAAAGACTTTTTCGACTTGGATTTTTTGAAAAGAAGATCGAATTCTTGTAGTATCACGATCCAGCGTGAATACTTGCCCCCAAGTACCTAACAAGTTAGAACGTGATACATGGGGTTCGAATCAGCGATGATAGTGGTGGTGCGGAGCAAAATGTAATGACGAAACTTCTGTAGGGCAATGACTGCCGCAAGAGCGAGCTTCTCGACATGTGAATAGCAAGTTTCAGTGTCAATGAGACCTTTGCTGGCATAGTATATCACATGTTCTTGGGTGTTCTAGTCTTCCTGTACCAAAACCATGGCGATAGTGGTGTCGGAAGCTACGAGATATCAAATGTAATATCGGTAGTAATTCGGCGGTTGGATCATAGGGGCATGCGTGATGGCATGTTTCAAACTTTCGAAAGATTGTTGAGCTTGATCATCCCAAATGAACGGGACATCCTTTTTCATCAATCTCATATAACCATGCGTCTTTTGTGCGAAAATACAAAAAAAATGCCTTAAATAAGTCGCACGTCCTTGTAGACTCTGAAGTTCCGTAATGTTGGTTGGAGGTGAAAGAGCGACGATGGCTTCCACCTTCAGGGGATCAATATGGATCCCATCTTTCGAGACGATGAAACCTAAGAGGCATCTAGACTCGACACAAAAAATACACTTATGAGGATTCAAACGGATATTGTACCATCTGCATCTGAGGAAAACGGTTGTCAGATGATCTAAGTGGAACTCACGCTGCTTCGAGTGGGCAGGGAGGTCATCCAAGTAAGGTTCCACAAATTCATTCACATCGTGGAAGGCGTACGACATGGCCCGCTAGAATGTGGCACCAAGGTTTTTAAGACCAAATGAAATTTTACGATATGAAAACGTTCCCCAAGGGAAGATGAATGCAGTCTTGTGCTGGTCGGCGGGGTGGATCATAATTTGGTTGTATCCGGAAAATCCATGCATGAATGAAAAAATGACACTTCCAGCACAATTGTCGATAATCTGGTCGATAAAGGGAGTTGGGTAGTTGTCCTTGGGACAAGCTTTGTTGAGATCCCGATAGTCAACACAGACACGAATGGTACCCTATTTTTTAGTAATTGAGACGACATTTGAGACCCATTCTGTCAATGGGACAGGATAGATGAAGCCGGCCTTCAAGATTTTCTCAATTTCTTCCTTGATTGCCGCAGTCTTCCGAGGGTGTACCGGTCGCAGATTTTGGAGGATAGGTTTGATGTCGGGATAGGTTTTAATCTCGTGTAAAACAATGGAGGGGTCTATCTCAGGCATCTCCTCGTAGGTCTAGGCGAAAACGTCTCAAAATCGCTTGAATAAGGCTATACAAGCAATGAATTCTTTAGGAGAACACTTCTGGCCTAAATGAATTTGTTTCACTACACCAGGGGTAACCGAAATGTCTATCGAGGTGGTGGGTTCAATGTTGGCGAGGTTTCCTTCGGATTCCATTTGACACGTAAGTATCGTGGACTGAGACCAAGAATAGATATCCGGTGTTACGATGGTGTGAATGCTGTTCTCTACAGCATCCAGCATGGGAAAAGAAGATGAACGATGATGGAGGTCTTCCCACGGAGGATCATCTGCGCTCATGATTTCCATAATGGACTCATCAAAATGAAAAGTCTGTAGCAGAGGATCGGATGATGTCCATTGCAGAGAACAGGAAATGGAGGCCACAGTTAAGTGGTCCTCAGGTGTTGATTAAATAGCCTTGTACATGAGTTCAGCGGGTGATAGAGGCATAGTGTCTCCAATTAGGTGCATGGTGGCTTCATCAAGTACAAGCCATGAATCAGTGGATTTGGGGATAGATGTAGTCTGCGAGGAGATCATGTTCACCATGGAAACATGATTCGGGGGATCCGAAGTAGGAAAGATGCCCATCAGGGATGAATCCTAAAGGAGGTCAACCCCCACACTCTCATACTTTTGCGAATATTTTCCAATAGAAGGAACGTTATCACCTGGGTGAGAAGTGGAGTCATGTGTGCAGAAATCCAGTTGGTCAATTGTGACAATTCGGCCTTTATGGGGGAATTGTACTATGCGGAAGACAGATGATGCGACCACAGTCATGGAATAAAACCAATTACGACCAAGCAGAATGTTGTAATCTAATGGGGTAGTGACTACTTCCACGTTAATTGTTGCGGTCTTGCCCCCCAGCTCGACTAGTAAAGCTTGTAACAGCCCATGAGGTTGAAAGCCACATCTGTCGAAGGCTCTCAAAGTGGTAGGAGGGTTCAACTCGGGAGAGCCAATGGCTCTCCAACAGGCGATCGACATGATTGACGTAGAGGCTCCTTCGTCCAAAACGGTACGATGGATTATCTTCCCAACAATGTTTGAGGCAACTTGAAATGCCAGCTGATGGGAGAGCCTCGGTTTGAAATACTCCAACCGGAACATAATGGTGTTCGATGAATCCGGGTCAACTGCACTTATGGTAGCGAGGAGAGTCTTGCGCTGGTTTGGACAGTTTTGCAAGACCTCAAGCATCGACATAGCACAAGTAGCTTGTGTTAGGTCCTCTACAATGTTGTAGTTTTGAGCAGCCCTAGAATTAGGATTGAAAACTAATTTTCTAATTGTGCTCTTGGGTGGACGCAACACTGACTCGATAGAGGGCTTCTCTATGGTGAGAGGTGCAACCGGTACAGTGACATCGGGCATCGAAGTAGAATCTTTTTCAGTATTACTTCCAACAGGTTCCTTAGCTAGAACGGAGTCATACGAACGAGAACGGGTGTTCAAGTTGATGGTCTCGTTATGCACCATGAGAACATGTGCGGTGGTGGATGCTTCTTCTTGGGAAGAAGAAGTGTGAGCGATCGTTTGTTGATTTTCACCAGGGAAGGGATTGTTGAGAACTGCGGGTGTGGGTTTACCCTTAAGAAACTTGTGAACTTCGTCTCTATAGGGGCACTCTTTAGAAAAGTGATCATCACCACACAGTAGGTAAGGATACTTCAACTTCCTTTTTTGTTTGATATCATCAGGGGTGCTCTTTTGTTCCTGGTGGGTGGAATATTTCTTAGGTTTCCCCTTGTTCTTCTTCTTACCACCAAACTTTTGAGGTGAAACTGATGAAATAGAATTCAATTCTTTAGTGACAGCAGGAGTGGATGATTTGGTGGTGCTGTGACCAACCTGTGTTGGTGATGGGGAAGAACCCGAGGGGTTCGACGAACCAACAGTTTGAGAAGAAGGCTGGGTGGTAAGGGATCCAATGATGCCATCAGTTTGGGGACCCTTGGGTGGTTTCATGGGGTCATAAGTGTTGTGGGGTGCGTCAGGAAGGATATCAAACAATGTGCCATACTGAGCATAGACTAAGTCTAGTAAGTGGGCACGTGCGATGGCCTGTCCCTCAGTGACAGTACCTCCCATGGAAAAATATCATGCTATGGTTGGAATGAGAGACTTCGTAAACCAGTCTGCTAGGGGCTGATATGGAATAGGAACCTTAATGAGACGTCGTCTCCTCCGCCACTCATGTATATGGTCTGATATATGAGTAGCGGTATTTTGACGGAGCGAGGTTAAAAGCTCTGTACCAATTTCATACCGTATAGGCAGCTGGAAATGAGTCAAAAAGTTCATAGCAAGAGAACCAAAATCAGGAAAAGAATGGGGTGGTAGTTCAATATACCACTTGGTAGTCGAACCAGTGAGAGTCCGTTGGAATAACCAAAGACGGATTGAGTCGTCCATCAGGGAGTTGGATGAACACCATAAGTGGTATGTCATCACGTGGTTTTTAGGATCCTCACCCGACTTACCATCAAATTTTGGGATATCTGAAGGAAGTTTCATCGGAATGGGTGACCAATTAGTTCTGTGGTAAATGGGGTCATTTGTTAAATGAGACAGGTCAGGTAGATCCAAACTAGCCAAAAAGGGTAGTTTTGGATTAGGCTGGGAGTACTGATAGTACAGATAAGGCATGTAAGGACCTATGGGACCTTGTATCAACTGACCATAGGGTGTTCCAAGAGGAAATTGGCCGTAGGGGTATTGGTCACCTGGACCAAATGGAGGTCCGCCGCCATAGTAAGGTGGTCCATAACCATAATAAGGTGGCCCGTTACCATAAGGTGGGGGTCCGCCTCCGCCGTCGGGAGGGGGTGGGCTACCTCTAAATGGTGGGGGTCCTCCTCCACCACCAGGGTAGGATGGGCCGCCACCACCTCCGCCGAGAGGAGGTGGTGGTCCACTACCACCACCGGAATAGGAAGGGCCTCCACCACCTCCGTCGGGAGGGGGTGGTGGGCCACCTCCGCCTCCGGAAGGGTAAGAGCCTCCTCCGCCACCTCCACCATAGTAGGGTGGGGGTCCACCACCAGAATTAGAAGGTCCTCCACCACCACCACTAGGAGGAGGTGGTGCTCCTTTGCCACCACTGGGATGAGATGGTCCTCTCTTACCTCTGCTGGGAGGAGGGGGTGGTCCTTCACTGCCTCCGCCACAGGGAGGTGGGCCATGATGACCGAAGTTGGGTGGTCCTCCGTCAAAAGGTAGAGGTCCGCCTCCTCCAGAGTTATGTGGGGGGGCGTCGCCTCCAATGGGAGGTGGAGGTGGACCAAACAAGGGTGGAGGGACTTGAGGGACTGTAAGTGGGGGTCCATGTTGTAAAAAAATTTGTTGTCCCCATAGAGTGTAAGGATTAATGGGGTAGGGTACCACGTAGAGTGCGTTTTCTGGATTAAGTTGACCCGGCACAAGGTTAAGATGACCTGGATACGCTTGACTCGATGGAGGTTGAATTATGTTGGACAGTCCCCCAACATGGGATAGTCCTGAAGTGGAGATACATGTGCAGGAATGGATGGTTGACCAAATTCAGTAGTGGTCACCTGTTGTGTGGATGATTCCGGTGACTCGAAAGATAAAGAGCGACCTAGGATTGGTCTGTCGTCGAATCTTATTTGAAAGTTTCGATTTCGAAACACCTCACCCATAGCACGTAAACAAGCCAATTGCTCACGGTAAGGTGTTAAGCGATCGTCGGGGCTAGCCCAACTAGGTGGGGATGCAATGGAAAAATGGGCCACTGGGTGACCGGTAGAAGATGTCCAATCAGCCACTGCGGGACCAGCAGCGGCTGTAGCGCCGTCCTGGGGTTGATTTATCCATTCCAACGATCCAGGCTCTCCCAGTGCTACAGGAGGTGAGTCTTGTGAAGTGGAGATTCGTGCTTCTTCACCCTGCGGGGGATGAGAGGAAAGTGAAACTGGAGGAGTATGTGGAAACAAATGTCCTCCAATATTCAAAGTGGGGTTTACCACTTCATGTGACCCGACCCTGGCTTGTGGATCCATCCTTACCCTCGAAATTACCTCCTGATTAAGGGGATATTCGGGTGGCAAATTCTGAATCCTACAAGACCTTCTCCAAGGAAAGTCAACCAGAGTGACTAAAACAAGAAAGTTTATCCCAAGGGAAAACTAAAAGAAAAGAATACTAGACAAAACCCTATGCAAACTAAGGCCACAAGCAAACTTATGTTATAAGAGTGGATTCAACGGTCTAGAACCTCACAGGATTTTCAAGGCTTTGCAACTCGCGATATATCATAGGGTCCAACAATATGACGCGACAAGGAGGATTGGGACCATACCCTTGCCTGCATACTCGATTACCTGGATGGTACGTGCGTAGTAGCTCCCCAAGTGTTGTTCTCGGTGTATTGCTCTGCCAATACAACCAAAAGGTTAACTCAGTTGGTTTCACGAATCCTAAGGGTGTCTCCCGATATACGCAAGGTATGTGGGAGCTCAAATCTATAGTGGTGCTGTCTAATGCACAACCGTTCGGCAAGATATCTTCTGATATACTACCGAGTACGTGATACACCCTTTGATATACACCAAGTACTCAAGGTGACTTGGTGAGTATGTGAAGGAGCTCGATATACTGATAAGTACGTGGAAGACTACAATACTCCCGCGATACAGTGCTGGCAAATAACGACAGCTGCCACGCTTAACGACGCCGGAACACGTCTCTAACTTACACACAAGTTTCTAAATATTTTACCCTAGTTATACCATTAATTTTATCTGGACAGTTAGGTGAATGCATGAGGTGAGTACATAATCGTAAACATAATGCAGGTCCTAACTACATGCAAAAATAATACACTTTTTCTTTCAATGAACTCTATGCATGGGAAGGAGAAATTTTCTCTTTTTCTTTCCAACAATTTAACCAAAGCAAATGCAATGCAAGACAATCCTAAATCTACCAAAAAATGAATATGAAGTATTCTTTTTCCTTTTCAACGAAATGAAATTTTTTTCACAACACTACTAAGCCAAATCAAAGCATGTTTTTCTTTTTCTTTTGTCTTTTCAAAACGAAAATGATGTTAAGTAATGAAAAGAGAGAATTTAGAAGTAAGGTATGCAAACTTTTCACTTTCACTATGATGGCTTAAAAGCACAAAAACCAAAAGATACAATGCAATTTCCAAAGCACGGAATTACTTTTGCAAAACTAAATCTATATTTGAATTTTTCAAGAAGATGAGCAGCTCATAATTCATGAACAACACAAATAATGCAATTTTCTTTCCACTTTTCCAAAAGGTCTATGAATGAGACATTCCAGCGCTTATGCAATTCTTCAAATGAGCTTGAAAAATAATTGAAATAAAGTGCTTTTGATCTTTCAATGAGTGCATCAAAATGACAATTTGACAACAACTATGCTTTTAAACATGAATAATTGAACTGAAAAGATAACTTGCAGTACTCTAATAACTCAGAAAATCTCGAGAAGAGATGAGCATACAATGGACTGAAAATACACACAAACACTCAAAATCAATCAGCAACAAGCAAGACTAAAAGCAAGCAAAACTCACAAAATGAATGCAAGTGAGGTCTGGAAACCGATCCAATACAATGATCAAATCTAGAAAGGAGAGGAGGGAATGCAAGGATGAGTGGATGCAAGTGGGGGAGACGAGAGTGTCCGCCACTACCAAATCTCAGAATTGTCCAAGATGGAACCCAAAACAACTCAATCACACAAAGCAAAAAGGGATCTCTGACTGGATCATACAGTACAGAGGGAGTCTGCACACAAACCAAACTCAATACAAAACTGGAGAGTGCATGCTTGTATGGAAAAAATGGCAGATCAACACACTCTATGCTTTTACACTGTGCGAAGTCGCAGTTCACCAACGCAGGGAGTGCCACGGCGTCGTAGTAGACCAATGGAGGGTCTGCGATGACAAATTAACAGGCAAAGAACAAAGATAAAAAAAACACACAGTGTCGCTCTAGGTACACTGACCAAGTGCAACAGGCGAGATCTGAGTTCAAAAATGAACCAATTCTCCAGATAGTGAGCATAAAAGGGTCTACAAATGGGAAGTACAAACTCAAAGAAAGCTAATCAGACTCTTCAAAGTGAAGATCTGATGGTGAAATCCACTTCAAAAAGGAAATGGCAAAATGATATGGCTTGGAAAGAAATCAACTGAAAAACAACATTCAAATTGACAACTATAAAGCAATGTTCTCTCCCCAGTATGGTCGCTAGATTTGTTTGACGGACAATCTACCGAGAGCGGACTCAAGGCCTGATCTCCCTAGCTTAACGTAAGTCTAGAACAAATAGGACATAACACAAAATACTTTCCTAGATCAAATGGAAGTGAAAATGGAAGGATAGTTTGTAGATCTCTTTCTCCTTCATTGATCCAATGCTCCAGCGCTGCCAGATCTTAAATGGCTATACCCTGTTGAACATATGACAGACCAAGAATAGTGAAAGCATACATTTCATATGATAGATCTAAGTTATCTGTTAAGGAGGAAAACTCTAAACATCATCAATGCAACAACATTTATGGAAAGCAATTGTATTAACTATACTGAAAAGTGGAGAGTACAGTAGAAAAGAGGATTACACCCATTTCCTTAACATTGCAAGCTCCTTCCGACAAGCCATGCCAAAGTTCCTAGAGAGAAGTGGATGTCTCCCAAGCTAGAGTGTTAAATCTGCTAAGCCTAATTTCACTAGCATAAGAGTACCATAGACTTCCTCCCTTTGGAGAGGGGTAGAGCTTCACTTATATAGGGCTAAGTGGATAGGATATGGATAGGGTAGTTTGAGATATGGTAGGAGAGAGATAGGGGATTCTTCCTAGAGGTTAGGAACCGAAGGTCAGCTCCCCCAATAGGTTAGGGATAGGGATCCAAGTCAGCAACCTTTGAGAATGAGCTCGAAGAAGCTATTTTTTCCCATTAACTAAATTCGTCGCACCCTGTAATAGAGCAAGGTGCGACGTCGCAGGTTGCATGAGTGTAGTATGCAGTGACCTCTCAAAACCTAGCATAAAAGCAGTGGTGTCCTTTCCAGGTAAATGACTTAGCCAATAGAACTTCAGGGATGTATACACTGAATCTAATGTTGGTAATATTTTAGGTGTAACATGTATGCACTTGGAAAATGGCGGTCTACCTGCTTGGAGGTATAAGCACTTTCATGATTCTTTGATGAAGCATCTTCTTGATGTACATTATCATTATGTTGTTATGTACTGTGATGATATATATATTTTACTCATGATATTTGGAAGAATACATACAATAAAATGGGATCCAATAACTCTCTTACTTGATGGTATGAATTAGAGAGCACTCCTAATTGTTGGAGTGCAATACAAGCAATGGGACCCTGGGATAATTCCTAGTCTCATTGATTTCAATTTTTTGGGGAAACAAGTAGTATGGGGATGGATTCCCCACTTAATAAAGTGATTTTAATCAGAGTAGTGCAACAGCAAGCATGCTGGTTCTTCTCCAAAATCTTCATGGAATCTCAAAGACTCAAAGTTGGCAAACTCAGTGGCAACTTCAAAGAATCATACAGAAAGTAGGTTCTTCAACACCCATGTTTGAAATTGCTTGAGGACAAGCAATATTGGGAAGGGAGGATTTGTCATGTCCCAAATTTTGCATTGGGTCACAATGGCCTAATCCCATTGTCCATATTCATGAGAGTTTGTCAAATTTATGTTAAGGGTCAAATAATTGCCTAGGAGGAAAATTACTAGTTTCCTAAGTTGGGGATGGAAGCATTGGGATTTGAAATAAGAGGGATAATAAATGATGTGTGTACATTGAAATATCATAAATATTTAATAAAGGATATAAATAAATATATACAAGGGAAAATCAAAGTGTCATTTGATCATGAAGACACATGGAGGAAGTGGGACCCACACAAGCTAGATTTTCTATGCCTCATGGCATCCTCCTCTTGTCAATTTGAATCCATGAGAAGTCCAATGTTCTTGGGATGAGTTGGAAGGGAATAATACTTGGCATGATTCAATGAGGTCAAAATGTAGAGGAAGAGTAACTC
Organism: Larix kaempferi; assembly: GCA_027924585.1. Lineage (NCBI taxonomy): Eukaryota > Viridiplantae > Streptophyta > Pinopsida > Pinales > Pinaceae > Larix > Larix kaempferi. The sequence goes on along the minus strand of BSBM01000299.1, from coordinate 53,690,361 downwards.
CCATGGAAGGGGAAGAGTCAATTTGGAGCTAGTGGGACACTTGGGCTAGATTCCCTAGCTCTATGAAAACAATGATGAAGATGCTATGGCACCTATGACAAAAATCAGACCTGAAGGCTGACATATGACATATATGACATGTCAGGTCTAAAAATATCCTCCAAGAGGTCTCTCAAGTGAGTTAGGGCATCCAAAGAGACACCAATTCGAATTTGGAGAAGGAGAGGGATAGAATTGGAAGGACAAGTGGCATACTTGAGAATCTCTTCCCAACTTGAGTTGGCATGAAGCTCTTGGAAGGAATTCGACCCATGGAGGACCTTAGAAGTTTATAAAATTCATGAACAAAGAAGAATAGCAGCTTTTGATCATTTTAGAATTTGCATTTTGCATTTGGAAGAGGAGAGCTAGTGGAGTGCTACTCTACTTGCCTTAGCACCAATTTCGAGGGTGAAAGATTCCCATCCTAGTTGGTAATTGGAAAGGCCATTCAGACCTTTCATTTGGATATTTAATGGATTCTTTTGTTACAGGTTTAAGCTACAGGACATATCATGGTCACATCTCTTTCAGCTTGCTTCTACAACCATTCTTCTATTTCTTGGCATATTCTTGCTCCTTGAGGAGAGGCGCACTTGTTAAGGTGATGAAATATTTGGGATAGATAGTGAGGCCCCATATATTTGTATTATGATATATATACTCTATATTTTATTTTCATGATATTCTTAGGTCGAAATACTAAGTGGATTTATGTAAAAATATCAAACAATGCAAAAATGATGCCATTTCCCCTAGATTTTGTTGTTGGAGTTTGAAAAGACATCATTTCGAGTTATATCAGTTATTATATATGATTTTATGGATATATGGAATGATATTAGAGTTCTGAAGAAGTTCCATTAACATAGCATAATCCCTTGGCACCTAAAATTTGAATTTCCTAAGTCATGGTGAAAATAACTAGCTTTTCCCCCTATGTGAAATCTTGCATATAAACATATGATTTAAAGGAGTTGCAGAAGGCCATAAGAATTAGTTAATGATACATTAGGGAGATAATTAAATCCACTTATCAGTACCATGCCTCTGTTAATAAATTTGGAATGTTTTAATAGCATTTGGGAAGCCATCTTGTCCACTACCCTTGGGGGATTTGAAGCTTGAAATTGCTAGTAACTTTCCCTACTTTGTCCAAATTGTAAATCAATATTGCAGAAGTGTTTTAGGGGTTTTTAAGCATACATTAACATAAGTTATATGTCTGAATAACTCTCAAATTCCTTCATACCCAATTTGGGAGCATTTGGAGTCATTTGGATACCAAGAGACCAATACTAGTCAAAGAGAAATTGCTAGTCAAACTCCCTACTTTGGCCAGAAATTAAAGGAGATTTGCATAATCCTTTTGAAGTATATAAAGAATCCATAAACCTCATATTCATGTCCCAATATCATCCATACACCTTCTATAACAATTTGGGAGCATTTGGAGTCATTTGGAGACCAAGAGACCAATACTAGTCAAAGGTCGAACTAGTGGAAAAAGTATAAAATTTCACCATTTTAATAAATTACTAAAAAAGGGACATTACAGAAACTATGGTTGATTTTTCTTATCTAAGGCTGACAATGTTTAACCAACACTAACCATGGTTAAAGAAGGGTGTTGAATTATAGTTGTCCAAGTTTGACCATAGTAAACCATGGTTGACTATTGTTTTCACATAGTACACTTTAACAAACCATGGTTGACTTTAATTGACTATTGTTTGAGTTTTGTTAACCATGGTTTACTTAAGTGAACGTTGGTTGTGTATGGTTGACTTTTGTTAAATAACATTAACTCTATTAGACCATCATTAACCATGGTTGGCGATGGGTGACAGGCATTGGTTGAAAAAGCTAGACCATAGTTTATCATGGTTCATTATTGTTTGACCATAATTAACCATGGGTTTGTAGTTGACTTTAATTGACCAAGGTTGATTATGTTTGAATATGGTTGACTAAGTTTGATTATATTTAACCATCAATGACTATTGTTTTACCATGGTTGATTGTAGTGATCTATGATTGACTATGATTAATTTAAATTAACCATGGTTGACATTAGTAAACTATGGTTTATTTTGGTGAGCAAAGGTTGACCATGTTTAACCATCATCGACCTTTAACCACGGTTAACGAAGGGTGTCAAATGATGGTTGACCATGTTTAACCATATCAAAGAATAGTTGACCATTGTTTGTGCATGGTTGACTTTAATGCACTATTGTTCGACTTTGGTTAACCATGGTTTACTTTGATGAACCTTGGTTGTGTATGGTTCAATTTAATTAAGTAACATGGTTGACTAGGTTTGGGTGACTATTACTTGCCCACGGTTTATTTTAGTGAACCATGGATGACTATGGTTGACTTTAGTTAACCATGGTTGACATTAGTAAACCACGATTGAATTTTCTTACCTAAGGAATGCACCATGGTTGACTAGTTTTCAACGTTGGTTAACCACAATTTACTTTAGTAAATCATGGTTGTGTATGGTTCAATTTATTTAGGTAACATTGATATTGTTTCACCATGGTTGACTACCTAATGTTGATTATTGATTACTTTGTTGACCGTGGTCATGCATGTTTGATTATGTGAGACCATGTTTGAATGTCTTTGATCATGGTTAATAATGTTTGACTATGGTTTTCATAGTTGACTTTAGTTAACAATAGTTAATTATGTTTGAACATGGTTGATTAAGTTTGACCATAGTTAAGCATGGGTGACTATTATTTGACCATGGTTGATTATGGTTAACATTAGTCAACCTTGTCTAATATTAAGAAACCATGGTTGATTTTGCTAAGCTACGATTGACCATGTTTGACCAATGTTAACCATGGTTAACAAATGGATTTAAATGATAGTTGACCAAGTTTAACCATGGTTGACAATTGTTTATAGATGGCCCACTTTACCAAACCAAGGTTGACTTTAATACACCATGGTGAATATTATTTGATTTGGTTAACCATGGTTTAATTAGTGAAATTTGCTGCGTATAGTTGACTTTGGTTAGGTAACATTAAGTATGTTTGATCATCAATTACCATTGTTGGCGATGGGTGACAAATGAAGGTTGAATAATTTAGGTCATAGGTTACCACGGTTCATTATTATTTGACCATAACCACGGTTTTTGTAGTTTACTTTAACTGGACATGGTTGATTATGCTTGAAGATGGTTGACTAAATTTGACCATAGTTAACCATCGATAATTATTGTTTCACCATAGTTGACTATAATGAATTATGGTTGACCGTGTTTAAATTTAATTAACCATGGTTGACATTAGCAAACTATGGTTGATTTTGGTGAGAAAAGGTCGACCATGTTTGGTTGTCATTGACCATGCTTGACCATGATTGATGAAGCGTGTCAAATCATGGTTAACCAAGTTTGACCATAGTCATCCATGGTTGACAATTATTTCTGCATGGTTGACTTTAATGCACCATGGTTGACTATTTTTCAAATTTGGTTAAGCATGGTTTAGTTTAGTGAACCTTAGTTGTGTATGGTTCATTTTATCTAAGTAACATGGTTAACTAATTTTGACCATAGTTAAGTATAGGTGACTATTGTTTGACCATGCCTTATTTTAGTGGACTATGGTTGACTACGGTTGACTTTAGTGAACCATGTTTGACATTAGTAAGCTATGGCTCATTGTGCTTAGCTAAGGAATGCACCATGGTTGACTATTGTTCTATTTTGTTTAACCATGGTTTAGTTTAGTGAACCTTGGTTGTGTATGGGTCATTTTATCTAGGTAACATGGTTGACTATTCTTTGTGCATGGTTGACTTTAATGCACCATGGTTGACTATTGTTCAAATTTGGTTAGTAATGGTTTAGTTTAGTGAACCTTGGTTGTGTATGGTTCATTTTATCTAGGTAAGATGGTTGACTATGTTTGACCATAGTTAACTATAGGTGACTATTGTTTGACCATGTCTTATTTTAATGGACTATGGTTGAATTTAGTTAACCATCATGTTTGACATTAGTAAACCATGGTTAATTGTGCTTAGCTAAGGAATGCACCATGGTTGACTATTGTTCTACTTTGGTTGTGTATGGTTCATTTTATCTAGGTAACATGGTTGACTAAGTTTGACCATAGTTAACCATGGGTGACTATTGTTTGAATATGGTTTATTTTAGTGAACCATAGTTGACTATTGTTGAATTTAGTCAACCATGGTTGACATTAGGAAACCATGGTTGATTTTTATTAGTTAAGGTTGACAATGTTTGATCAACATAAACCATGATTAAAGAAGGGTGTTAAATGATGGTTAACCAAGTCTGACCATATTATACCATGGTTGACTATTGTTTGCACATGATATACTTTAGCAAACCATTGTTGAATTTAATGCACCATGCCAATTGACTATTATTTGACTTTCGTTAACCAAGGTTTACTTTAGTAAACATTAGTTGTGTATGGTTGGATTTGGTTAGCTAACATTAACTCTATTTAACCATCATTGACCATGTTAGTGATGGGTGACAAATGATAGTTGAATAAGTTAAATCATAGTTTACCATGGTTCATTATTGTTTGACCATAGTTAATCATGATTTTTGTTGTTTACTTTAATTTACCATGGTCGGTTTTGTTTGAAGATGGTTGACTAAGTTTGACCGTTGTTAACCATCGATGACTATTGTTTTACCATGGTTGATTTTAGTGAGCTATGGTTGACTATGGTTAACTTTAATTAACCATGGTTGACATTAGCAAAATATGGTTGATTTTAGTGAGAAAAGGTTAACCATGTTTGACATTGTTGACCATGTTTAACCATGGTCAACGAAGGGTTTCAAATGATGGTTCTCCAAGTTTGACCCTAGTAAATTATGGTTGACTTTAGTTACCCATAGTTGACTTTAATGCACCATGGTTTACCATTGTTCAAATTTGGTTAACCATGGTTTACTTTAGTAAACCTTGATTGTGTATGGTTAAGTTTATTAACTTAACATGGTTGACTAAGTTTGGCCATAGTTAAGTATGGGTGACTATTGTTTAACCATGGTTTATTTTAGTGAACCATGGTTGACTATGGTTGACTTTAGTTAACCATGGTTGATTTTTCATGGCTAAGGAATGCACCATGACTGACTATTGTTTGACTTTAGTTAACCATGGTTTACTTTGGTGAACCTTGGTTATGTATGGTTCAATTTATTTAGGTAACATTGCCTCTTCTTTACCATGGTTAACTACCCAATGTTGACTATGGATTATTTGTTGACCATGGTTGTGCATGTTTGATTATGTGAGACCATGTTTGAATGTCATTGACCATGGTTGATAATATTTAACTATGGTTTTCATAGTTGACTTTACTTAACCATGGTTAAGTATGTTTGAACATGCAAGTTGACTAAGTTTAAAGATAGTTACGCATGGGTGACTATTGATTTACCATGGTTTATTTTTAGTAAACCATGGTTGACTACAGTTGACTTTAGTTAACTATGGTTCAATTTTCTTAGCTAAGGTTGACCATGTTTTACCAACATTGACCATGGTTAACGAAGGATGTTAAATCATAATTAACCAAGTTTGACTTTAGGAAACCATGGTTGACTTTAATGCACCATGGTTGATTATTGTTTGACTTTGGTTAATCATGGTTTACTTTAGTGAACATTGGTTGTGTATGGTTTACTTTGGTTAGGTAACATTAACTTTGTTTGACCATTATTGACCATGGTTGGAAATGGGTGACAAATGATGGTGCAATAAGTTAGACCATAGTTTACCATGGTTCATTATCATTTTATTTTGGTTGACTATGTTTAACGATCGCCAACTATGTTTAAGCATGCTTGATAAAGGGTGTCAAATTATGGTTAACTATGTTTGGCGATAGTAAACCATTGACTATTGTTTATACATGGTTGACTTTAGTTAATGATGTTGACATTGATGCACCATGGTTGACTATTGTTCGACTTTGGTTAACCATGTTTACTTTAGTGAAACTTGGTTGTGTATTGTTCAGTTTATTTTGGTAAGATTGATTATATTTCACCATGGTTGACTAACCATTATTGAATATGGATTACTTCATTGGCCACTATTATGCATGTTTGATTATGTGAGACTATGTTTGAATGCCATTGACCATGATTGATAATGGTTGACTATGATTTTCACAGTCAGCTACTTTATGTAACCATGGTTAACTATGTTTGAACATGGTTGACTAAGTTTGACCATAGTTAAGCATGGGTGACTATTTTTTTACCATGGTTTATTTCAGTGAACCATGGTTGACTTTAATTAACCATGCTTGACATTAGTAAACCATGGTTGACTTTGCTTAGCTAAGGAATGCACCATGGTTGATTATTGTTCGACCATGGTTAACCATGCTTTACTTTAGTAAACCTTGATTGTATATGCTTCAATTTATTTAGGCAACTTTAAGATCTAATAGACCAAAGTTAATCTAAATAAATATTGATAACCATTATTCCATATTACATAATATAATATTTATTAAAAAAATCATACAATTTTTTAGATGTTATGTTGAGATGTATACATTTCAATTTATTAATAACTAAACATATATATATATATATAACTTAAAATAACATGAGTTTTTATAAATTTAAATTTAAATTCATCAACTATCAAATTATTAAACATATAAAAAAAATCTTAATAAATATTTTCACATATTCCTCAACATAGTTTTTTCACTTATTCCTGGACATATAATAAATTTCTTATTTTCACTTATTCCTCAACATATAATAAATTTCTTAAATATTTTCACTTATTCCTCAACATAATTTCTTAATAAATGAAATATTTCACTAATTGGATAAATCGGGTTTCTTGAAAATAGTTTTTGTTCATGGTTACTATTGTATATGTTGTCTCCACCATTCGATTCTTTGATGGAAAATACTAATACCTTTTATTGATATGATGGTAATACCAATTACCGATATAAAGTCATTTGTCTCAGAACAATGTATTGTTTAAATCATCTATTTGTCATGCCCAAAACTATTTTTTACACATATGAACTAAATTTAATTCTTTAAATTGGCTTCAATTTCAATCTTTCTTATTTGGTGATTTGCATGTCATTCAAAATTATGTTAGTGTAATTAATATGCCATTCAAATACAAGAATGTACTACCAAATAGTGAGAATTAATTACAATTATCAAGAGATAAGATATATGAAAACATACCCTTCCCTGCAAGCTTAAGATAACCACATATTTACAAATAGAATCCTATGTGTGATCATGTATGTATTCCCATCGCTCCATTAGGATAATAGACTCCTAGCATTTCTATCACCATTGCCTCGGTTGGAGATTAAAACAAGTTTGGTTGTAGTTAAAACCGTACATCATTTGATTTGAAAACTATATAGTTGTAAATTTTCATGATCTTAAATGGATTAATATATAATTTTCCATCCATTTTGGTGCTTTCTGGGTAGAAATATTGGATGAATTGGGTTCCAAACCCACTTTAGGGGCAGGTCTCACTTTTCAGATTTGGGATCCAAAATCTTCTAGGGCCTATTTGAGGGCTTAAACGGTGTTTTTTGGTGCCAAACATTCATCACTTGTGCTATGCCCATTGATGCAATTCTACACTCCAATACCTTACCAATGGTGCAAGAATCACCTCAAACAGAGTCTATATGAGGAAAGTTATGCCTCTCACAAGTTGACCACCATGGTACCTATTGGATTCCACATTGGCTCTCATTTCTCACACATGTGGAGCTAGCCACGTGTGGACTTTCAAGAACATTCTAGAAGGTCCAAAACCCTAATCCTAATTGGGAATCGAGGCATGCAAAAACCATAAAATTAACCTTAAACGGTTATCAATATATGTTAAATACTGGGTCATTTGTATAAGAAGAGGTTCCATTCTTATGGTGTTATTGTATTGCTCCATAGTTGATCAACAACACAGGAGTGTACATTAGGGCAGAACAAATAAAGTAGGAGATCATGTAGTATCCATTCTAGTCGCAGAGTCATAGATAACTCCATAAAAAGTACCACTTTCTCTGTATTTGCATTCTATATAAAAAGAGCAAGGCATAGTCCTCAGTTCTAGATGGGTTTTTCCCCATAGTGGGTTTTCCTAGGGTAAATCTTGTGTTGATGATGTAGATTGTGTATTTCTTTGATCTAGTTATTTTTCTTTCATTTCAGTTATTTAGCATTCAATATAAGCTAATAAAAAGAACGAAAATGTAAGATCCATTGTGACAAACTATTCCAGTGGAATATCCACAGTAGTTTACGGATCATTTCACCTTGGATGAGAAACCAAAATGTTCCATGAGTGTAACAACCAATGAAAAGTTTAAAAAACAAGAGGGCATTATATCCATGTTTGTTCTTGCATTATGTCATGGGGGAAGGAGAATGGGAATGCGATTGTAAAAGTTGAAAATGTTGGGTGTATATGAAATTTTGTCTGGGATACCCAGAAGCAAAAGGAACACATATCTGGACCTTCACAAGGAACAATGTATAGGTTCCATGCACACCAAGATCGATACCCATCCAAAGATTGAGATTTGCCTCACCTTTCCTTGAATTAATAATTGTATTTTCCATTTGAATGGACAAAAGAGCTCCAATGGGGGACCGCATGGGTATCAAAACTCAGCTGAACCTGCAAATAGTGGAAATAAGAGGTTAAAATAACAATATTAGGTCTTACAGTTTGAATAGATTCTCTCAAATATAGTCTGGCAGTGCACATTATTCAAGCCTCCACCAAACTTTAGAGTGTGTTCTTTTTTTTCTCCTCTCATAAAATATCGCTATCATAAAAAAATGTGATAAAAAAACCACCAACAATGTACTCTTCTCGTTGCCTCAATCAGCGGGGCACCTAAAATAAAATGATTTATTCTTATCCAAACAAGAAGAATTTGAGAATTTATTATGAAGTCTACTATTGAAATTAGAATTCAAAACGGTTGTTTTTTCTTTCTTTACCCCTCCATTGAAATAATAAAAAGTGAAGTAAAAAGAAATAGTAATTAGTTTGGTTACAAATGTGTTACAATGTGATCATTTAAATTTAATTGTAGAAGTGGAAGAAAAAAGTTACACCTCCATAAATCTGTGATCACTCAATAAGAAAAATAAGATAGAGAGGATCTAAGAACTTTACATGACATAATTCATATTCTATCTCTAAATGTTGTTGTCATATTGGAAAACCTTAAATGATAAATCAAATATGGTGGAGCATCTTCAACATATAATCTCATTCATACTTAATCTCTAACTAAGATAATTCTTAACTAATAATTATAAGTACCAACCCATATTTCCCTTATCATCATTAACACCTAATGCCTTATAAATTATATCCACTCCAATAGATAAGCCATATAACCGCTAACGTATATAACGCATACAAAATCTAACATCCATAATCCGTGTACCGCATAACCATTATATACATTAACCTCTTTAACCCCAAAACCTTAATCAATATAACCCTGGTATCTTATGGATCCTATAATGACAAACCTCCATAACACTTTATCATTAATTCGTTTACACCCCAATGATTATATATCCTAAATTCCAACTCCTAATGAATATAATCCCTAACCCTAACCCTAACCCCCTTATTACCTAATGGCATACCCATATAATTAATAACCGTTGACCCATATAACTCAAATCAATCATAAACATGAACGAGTATGAGTTACCCTTGAACCTTATAATGCATATTAATATTTACCCCTATCCCATATAACCATTATAACCCCATAATTTATTTAACTACTAACCCATATAAATACCTAAACCTCATAACCTTTGTAACCCCTTATGCCTACATACCATATTGATAATTAATTTAATCACCCTATTAATTATGGTTAAATTAATTAGTCATTTAAATTATCAACATGAAGATTAGAATAATTTCAAGACATCATGCATTGTATGTGAATGGTTTAGGTTTCTTTGATGATAGTTTCAATAATGTTATTATAGAAGGAAAATGCATCACTAGGCTACGAATAAAAGTCACACTTTAGAGATAGATTGTGAAATTGACTCATAATTCGTTAAAGTGTAACTGCACTTGCATAAATGAATTACACTTGCAAAAATGAAATAATACTTGTAAAAATGGAACAAGAGTTACTTTTCATCAAGTTATCTAATTTGTAATGAATTAGTAGAATGAATTGAGAACTACAAAATATTTATTTAAGATTTATACTTGGGCACACAACCTGAAATGGTAACTCTAATAATATGAATAATAGCACAATGACATAATAACACATGTTTTGTTGAGTGGGACCTACCTCCTTAGAAAATAGTATTAGATTAAACTACAACAATGCTAAATGGAACCAACAATTCACTTTAGCATAAATATTGGATCTTATATTTTCAAAATAGTAGCCAAAACTAGTTCTGCAGCAAGTGGATTTGTAGCACCTTTTCAACCAATCATTAATCAAGTAGTAAATTGAAAATACACTACCATCTCCATAAGGTCTAACAGAATAAAGTGAAGACTAGGAATTGAAATGAGAATTACCTTCGAGCCTACATCTTCGCTTTAGGCATCAAAAAGATAAATAGCAAGTTTTAAAGATAGGTAAAAAATGAAAGTTATGTAAGAAAAGGAATGTCAAAAGTGACCAAATAAAGTACCTTTTATATTCTCCCAACTTAACTTGTTACATATCCTCGTGCAACTCTAGAATATACTATCTAATCATTAGAGTTGGATGAGTCTGAATAGTAATAATTGTGATGAAGGTTGCCCCAACTATAAGGAGGATGACCATACTCCACCATCACATAATAACCAAGTTTGAGTTCAAAATATTCCCAAAGAGTTGCTTCCTCTCTCTGATCACTAGAAAAACAAAACCGATATCTTAGTGAAGGATGTTAAATGAGTTGGAAATTAAATTTCAGCCCCAACCATTGTTATATGCTTCCTTAGATAGTTCATGTGCTTATGGGATCTATTTATAGATTTTTTTGAAGTTAGGATAAGACAATGGATTTATTTTTCTTATTTCAAGGGATAAAGCATCCCATCTAAGCTAACAATCAAGCAAAGAATTCAATCTATGTTATTCTCCTCTTACATTAAAAAGAGCATGTTTTTATGTTTTTTCGAGATAAGGAGCAATGTAGGGATAGTGAGTAACCTTTTAGGATCCATGACTACCTAAGGGGCATATGATATTCTCCTCTTACCCACAGGTTGACATTTTATTCTGCATTCTTCAAATAGTACCAATCTTTACTCCACTAGATTTGGTGGACCAAGAATGATGTGAAAGCCCTCAACTGTATATCTCATATAAATTGATTAGGGTTCCATTTCTTTGAATTCATAGAAGAAATTATTGTTGATATGGGTCTCATAAAAAAAATGTCTTCCTCACAACAACCAAAATAAATATGAAGGGAAACTTCATTGGTGAAAACATTACAAGGTTTTCCTTCAGTTAGTTGGCCAATAAGACCCTAAATGTAACACTTTGTTTCCAATCCTCTTGTCACCAAAGTTTCCCCACTAAGGTTCATCATGGCATGCTTTCGTAATGTCATATATCTCATATTCTTGAACACAACAATGGATAAAAATATTTTTCCATGTTTCAAAGAGTGATCTTGAGTCCATGAGTACATTTCACTTTCATTTCCTATCCCGTAACCCGTAATAATCCCTAACCCCAAAACCCTAACACCTATAAACTCAAAATATATACCTCTAATGATTCTAACATCTAACCCTTATAAACTATAATCCCTAACCCTTATATATTTAAACCCTAACCCCTCTATCCCTTGAAAAAATAGAATACCTCATCCATATAATTCTTAAAACTTAAAACCCTTAACCCCTTACTATTACAATGTAGAAATTCCCAACTCCTATAGCCCAAACATTAATCCTTTACCCATGAAATTTGAATAGTCAGGGATCAATGACTATGGGTTATAGGAGTTGGGGATTTCTACGATGTAACAGTAAGGGGTTACTGTTATAAATGGATGGGATATTGTAGCATAATGGCAATTTGGACTACCCTATCTATGAAAATATTGATTGGTTTTCTCCCTGATGGTGTGAGTAAAATATTTTCAAGGAGGGGATTTCATTTCTCATGTGATATATGGTGTCATCAATCACATACATATGTTGAATAGAAGGCATTTATTTGAACCTATTTCATTTTATCCCTTGACATGAATGCTTATCTGAAGTTATAAGTTATTACATGGTATGAAATTAGATGCTCAAGATTCCATATTAATCAATATGCATAGTTAACACTCATTAATTTAACTTAAAGGTGATCTACAAGATTCCATTGGCATTCAATTCAAAGATAAATTCATAACAATAGTTTAGATAAATTATTGTTTCTCAATATGTGCTTTCATTGCCAAAGCCCCTTAATCCTTGGATTAAGGCTCGTGTATTAGTGGTCAAGACAACTATTATGAGGTAAAGTTAATATCCAAACCTCTAATATTCTCCAGGAGAGTGTATTTTTGTTCCTTTTGGAATCCTCTTATGCATTCTATAAAGGGGAAATAACCCCCTAGCATTTTTGTACAACAAAGAATTGTAATTTTTTTTTTGAGTAATAAGAAAATTCAAAGTTGCCATCACCTAATGGTTTTATCTATGCACATCCGGGTTTCCAATTAAATCTAGTGTTCTATTGTTAATGTTATTAGATTCTATTTTATATTTTTTTTAAATATGGCATTAGAGCCAAGTTCTTAGAAAACTCATTGGATTAGGATTTTCTTGAATGGGATTTGCAACAATGACATGAGGTTTAACCAACTTCAAGGTTGCGAAGTTTGACGAAAATAATTTATCCCTTTGGAGGATGAAGGTGGAGAATTTGTTGGTTCAAAACAACCAAGCCCTAGACTTGAAATGGATTGTGTGGAAACCTAGTAGCATGATAGATGAAGAGTGGAAAAAACTAGATATGAAGTATTTTCTATAGTTCATATTTTCCTAGCACACTCTTTCTTGTTTAATATTACTAAAGAAAATACTACAAAAATCCTTTAGGAGAAACTGGAGAAGTTGTATGACACTAAATCGGAAATAAATAAGGTTTTCCTAAAAATGAAGCTTTATCATCTGAGGATGAATGAGGGTTCATCTATCGAAGATCATATGAATGATTTTAATACCATAATCATTAAACTCGTCTTAGTTAATGCAAAGTTGGAGGAATAGAACATATCAATTTTCTTGCTTTGTTCCCTCTTAGATACCTAGAATTATTTGGTGATGACCATCACCAACTCATCACCAGGAACTATAAAATTTGATAATGTGGTAGTCACTTTGCTGGGAAAAGAGTTGAGGTGAAAATAATCTCTAGATACCTTTACCAATGAGGCCATGTCTATGATATATTCATCTAGAGAAAGGAGGCAATAAGGTAGATCATAGTCTATATCTAGGTCAATAGGACACAGGATTAAAGGGAAGTTTTGGAAGTATGGGAAGCAAGGGCACTTGAGGAAGTAATATTGGATTATAAAAATGGAAAAGAAGGATGAAAAGTAGGATCAACCATCAGTAGAATCCAGCACAAAAAATTCATAAGAGAAGGCAACATGTGAGCCTTCTATCTCAGTAATAGTAGATCTCTTTTATATGCTTGGGATTTGGACTTAGGTGCATCTTTCCACATGACTCTGCATAGAGACTGGTTTTTTAAATATCAACCTTATAGTGGTGGTATGGTCTACTTGGGTGAAGTTCATCCTTTGGAAATAGTCGGAAGAGGGGACATTAGGATTCGGTTGGATGATGGCAGAGAAAGGAAATTGTGTGATGTATGATATGTGATGAGCTCAGAATATAGGTACTCCATGGATGCCTTTTATGCCACACATAAGCAAAGAAAGGATAAGAAAGCACCTCTTTTTGTATGGGAGAATGCATTTTGGTTGATTATTAAACAGAGTAATTTAGAGATTATATTTTCTTATGTTTTAGCGTTTCTAATTACTAATCATATGAACAAATTCATGTGTGACAGGGCACAGGTGACATGGAAGAACAACCAGTGACCAAGCTCCAAACTGAAGGCTACATGAGACACAATGATCCCATTTCCTCCCGATTTGAAGGGAAAGATCATGTTAAACATGATCGTTATTTTCTATGTAGAGCTAGGTTAGAAGTAAGGATAAATAGGGACCTCTTGGGTAGCAAGGGGTCTGGAGATATTTTCTGAAAAACAATCTTCAACAATTTTGTAGTTAAGACATTTTCGTTTACCTATTCTGTAACATGGATTTATGAATTGATAATGAAATACTAGCGTTCTATTAATCTCGTGAGTTCATAAGTTTCTTTCCCTCCTGAAATACGTGTTGGGGAGGGCCCCCTCAATACGTATATCAGGAGTTTTGTGTTTCATTTCAGGCATTTTCCATGCATTCTACTTAATATTTCTACTTCCATTATGCATGAATTATCTTCAGCATTCATTTAAATATTAGATCTTGATATCAGCATAAGCACTATTCTTCCGTAGTCCGATAACACTGCATCCATAGTTTTGTAATACACTGTCTGTAGTCATGTGCATGCCCATCCGCACAACTAATTTTCATATTTGAATTTCCATATTTTTACGGCATTTCCAAAAAGATACCAGATCTATGGTTTCGTACTTCTAAGATAATAAAATATGATTGTTGATAGGACGAACCTCTACCTGTTTAGATTAGATTCAAGATTTTTAAACTAGATGCACTTGAAATAAATTAAATCAATCTCAGATCTGGAAAAACGTTGCAGAGCACCCATCCACAAAATAATCAAGAACATATACATTAGGAACAGATCACATATCCCACACCACAGCAACCAACGGTGACACACTCCCCGGGAAGAAGAAAACCGGCCACAAATACCAAACAGAAACTCTCCATTCCCTAAGAAACTGATACAAAACACCAAAGAGGAGGAGGAGAATGCTATATACTCAATGAATTAAAGCATTTAAACATACAAATCCCCATTTTGCAAGCAATACGAGATGTGCCAATATGTAATAAATTTATAAAATAAAATTGCTTCAAGAATCCTAGGTGAAGGAAATGAGATCCACCAACTATAAACGTAGTAGGCCAACTAGCAGACTTGATGTTGGGTATCATTGTTAACCCTAAATACCTCGACCCAGGCATCCCTATTGTCAATGTGACCATAAATAACAAACCTATTTCAAGCAGTCTAATTGACCTAGGGGTTGCAATCAAGGTAATGACAATGGCTACAATGATAGCCCTAGGTCTTCAATCACTAATTAGAACAACCAGTACAGTGCTACAGCTTACCGACACCTCCACTGTCAAAACTGAAGGAATGCTTGAGGATATCATCATCAATATTGAGTCCTGGGAGTA
Source organism: Larix kaempferi (assembly GCA_027924585.1). NCBI lineage: Eukaryota > Viridiplantae > Streptophyta > Pinopsida > Pinales > Pinaceae > Larix > Larix kaempferi. Next base: position 53,674,817 of record BSBM01000299.1, on the reverse strand, counting down.
TCCAGATGACTTCATAGTTATAGAGGTCAAAATTAAACTCAGTGGATACCCAATCATCCTAGGGAGGACATGGCTAGAAACAGCAGATGCCTATATAGGTTTTCAATCGGGCAACATGACAATCACGAGTGGGTAGGCTAGAAAAAAGATCACGATATATCCTCCAGCAAGAAAATCCATAGACATGGAATATCAAAATTGGGAAGATGACTATGATGTTTTAAATGATCAAACATGCAAATTGTTCTCACTATAGAAGCAACCCTAACTTTAAATGCTAACGATGAAGATGGTCATTTAGATAGAGTTATACATAATGTATCTCCTAATCATGATATTCTTGCAAAAAATTTTGAAACAGATCAGCAACAGGAAGTTTAGGATTCTCCCCACAACACTGAAAGAATGTGGGCAGAAGTGCTCTCACTTGAGCAATAGTCACCACAAGTCAAAATAGTTGAGGTCTTTCCTGGAAAAACAATCAATATTAACTCAAATTTGGAGCCAAAGCAGGAGCAGAAACTCATGAAAGTACTCTCGGAAAATGACAAGGCTTTTGCATGGACATATACTGAAATGAAAGGCATACACCCCGACATTTGTAAGCATTATATATATATCAAAGAAGGTGTTGTACCCATCAGACAACCCCAAAGAAGAATGAATCTAGCATTGAAAGATATAGTTAAAGTGGAACTACAAAAAGTTATTAGATGCAGGGTTCATCTACCCGATCTCAAATAGTGAGTGGGTCTCACCATTGGTCATAGTCCCTAAGAAAGGAGGAAAGTGGAGGATCTGTGTATATTACAGGGAATTAAATAAAGCAACTAAAAGAGACCATTTCCCCCTACATTCATTGACCAAGTGTTGGACACCCTGTCTCAAAACAAGTTCTTCTCATTTTTGGATGGATTTAGTGGATACAACCAGATCCAAATCCACCCTACTGACCAGAATAAAACCACATTTTCCTTCCCAAGGGGCACATATGCATACAAAGTGCTACCATTCGGACTCTGTAATGCCCCAGCAACATTTCAAAGGGCCATTCTGAGTATATTTTCTGATTTTATTAATGATCAAATGGAAGTCTACATGGATGAATTCACACCGTATGGACAAACTTTTTTACAAGCATTACAGCACCTCGAATTGGTCCTGAAGAAATGCATTGAAATGAGCTTATGCCTTAGTAATGATAAATGCAAGATGCTAATGCAAGAAGGCATAGTTATGGGACACCATATCTCCCAAAGAGGCATTGAAGTTGATCAAGCAAAAGTCACAGTTATCAAAACACTTCCCCCACCTGTCAAACAAAAGGATGTGTGCAGTTTCCTTGGGAAAATAGGCTACTACAGTATATTTATAGAAATTTATAGCAAAATTGATGCACCTATGTTTTCCCTTCTGATAAAGGATACTGAATTCATCTGGACCAACCATTGCATGGCAGCGTTTGATCAACTAAAAGAGAGGACAATCACATCATCAGTCCTTCAAGGGCCAAACTAGACACTACCATTCAACATCCATTCAAATGATTCAGACAAATCCATTGGCTCAGTGCTAGGACAAGAAGAAGAAAAGAGACCTTACACAATCTACTACATTAGCAAGAACTTAGCAGGAGTAGAACTCAATTATACAATCACAGAAAAAAGAATTTTTGGCCGTCATACATGCTATAAATAAACTCAAGCACTACATCACTGGGTACCCAGTCTTTGTCCATACTAATCATTCTGCAATCAGGTACCTCATGAATAAACCCAATAGTAGTGCTAGAATTATTATATGGTTACTCCCCTTACAAGAATTTGATATAACAATCATGGACAAGCCAGGAAAGCATAATGTGGTGGCTGATTTTTTGTCTAGACTAACCCATGGACAGGACAATGATTTGATCAATGATAATTTCCCCATTGAATACCTCTTTGCAATCTCCACACAAAGTCCATGGTTTTTCGATATAGAAAACTACCTGGTATCTGGAAAATTTCCACAACATTATAGCTATCACGAAAAATGCAGAATCATAATGAAGAGTGCAACCTATACATGGATACAAGGAATGCTTTTCAAGAAAGGGCCTGACCAAATATTAAGGAGATGCATCAGAGAAGATGAAGTCCATGATATACTCCATGCTACTCACAATGAGCCTTGTGGAGGCCATTATGCTGCAAAAAGATAAGCTTATAAAGTACTACAAACTGGATATTACTTGCCAACACTACACAAGGAATCCTATGATTATGTATCTCAATGTGATGATTTCCAACGCATGGGGAAGCCTACACAAAAAGAAGAGATGCCTCTACATCCCCAAATATCTTTGGAAGCATTTTAAAAGTGAGGATTTGACTTTGTTGGCCCATTCAATCCCTCATCAAATCAGAAAAGCTACATTTTAGTATGCACTGACTACCTTACAAAACGGGCAGAAGTGGCAGCACTTGCAGCAACAAATGAAACAAATGTAGCAAAATTATTCACAGAAAAAATCTTCCACAGATTTGGAGTTCCAAGAGAGTTAGTTTCTGACCAAGGGAAGCAGTTTACATCCAACCTCATCGAGGACCTACTTCTAAGAAACAAAGTCAAACATAGAAGGTCCTCCTCCTACCACCCTCAAGCTAATGGTCAAGTTGAAGTGACAAATAGAGAACTTGAAAGAATTATGACAAAAACATTCCAACTACATAAAAGGGATTGCGCAGACAGATTGAGTGAGGCAGTTTGGGCTTATAACACAACATGGAAAACAACAATAGGATTTACCCCATATGAGTTGGTATATGGAAAGAAAATAATGCTCCCCATTGAATTTGAAATTAAAACATTGAAAATTGCAGCCAGCTTAAACATGCAACTTTCATAAATACAAGAAGAACCAGCTAAACTAGCTGGATGAGCACCGCCAACAAGCCCTCGCCCACACTGAAATTATCCAGCAGCAGAGAAATAAATGGCATGACAAGAACATCAAACAGAAGAAATTCAAAGAAGGTGATTGGGCACTATTATATGATTCCAGGTTTCAAATTTTTCAAGGCAAGCTCACCACCAAATGGCTCGGACCCTACATCATTGACAAAATCTATGACAATGGAGCAGTGAAAATCACAACAATAGATGAAACAGAATTCCCCATGTTGGTGAATGGACATAGACTCCAATTATATAAGAAACCTCAGTCTAGGGAAGAGTTCACACAAACACTCTATCAGAAAAATCTAATGTTGATAGAGGACATAGATAATCACTGATTATTGTTTAAAAAAAAATTGAAAAAATGGAAAAATGAAAAAATAAAGAGAGAAAAATGAAAAAAGAGAAAAAAGAAAACATAAGAAACCAAGCAAGCACCCACGCAACTGAAATCAAACCAAGCAGGAAAAATAAAGAAGACAGAAAAGAACATCACACAAGGAAAGACAAATCAAGCGAGCCAACAAGCAAATTTTAGCAAAGCAAGGCAAAATAAATCAAGCGAGCCAGCAAGAAAATTTCAGCAAAGCAAGGAAAAATAAATCAAGCAAGCTAGAAAGAAAATTTCAGCAAAGCAATTTAAAGAAAGAAATCAAGCGAGCCAGCAAACAAAATATTAGCAAAGGAAAAGTAAAAAATCAAGCAAGCCATTGCAGCATCCAAAGCAAATATTTAGCAAATGAAAAGCCAAATCAAGTGAGCCAGAATAAAAGTCAACCAAGCAAGAGAAAATATCAAACCAACCAGATATAAAAGTAAAACTACAGATATACCAAAAATTACTACATACAAAGAGTTAACCTACTACGGAACCCTCGATCCACATGAAGACACCTACATCATTGGATAAGGTACGCAAAACATAAGAGGTAATCACTAAATTCTTGTTTGTATTCTCAATCAAATAATTCTCCCTACACAAAAGATCATTTCTCATATGAGGTCAGCTTTCAAGTAAGTCCGGCGGCACGGTTTAAGAGTATCCTATTGTATAATGATGACTGAACGGTTCAGAGTATCCCTATTATATAATGATGACTGACCAATGAGTAGCCTTAGTGGGTCATGATGGCTTACCGCAGCCAAGTCCGGGAAATGACGACCTCCATATCCCGCAGCCATATCCTTTGATAATCAAACACCAATGGGAGTGTGTGCAATGATGAGAGTGAATGCATAAGTTAAGCAAATAAGACAGACAGGGATAAGTAAGAAGACCTAGCGGGCGACACGAGTTTTCTCAGAAATGAGGGATACAGAAGGAAGGACTCGACACTTAGCCAACATACTAGAAATCGACTCCAAGTAGGAAAGTAAGTCATTCTCCCCATGCTTTGTGGTTTGATAATAGTCGACAATTACAGAAATGAAAAAAGGGTTTAAGAAAAGTGAGCCAGAGGACCACACACCCATATATGAAAAACCTCAGGTGTTGACCATCCTCTACACAGTAGGATGGATGCCATTTATTACTGGCATGAGAGGTTATGATACAGAAATAGCCTTAGAGTTTACCCGAAACCTGAAACATATCAAAGAGGAGCAATACGTTACTCGGGTAAGGGGGTTACGCATCAGACTAGATGAGGAGGCAATTGCAAAACATACAGGATTTCCAATAGGGCTTCATTGGGGAAGGGATGACAGAGAATCCAACCTGAGGGAAAAAGCAACTTTCTTTAGATAGGGTAAGATCTATGAAGAGGATAAAAATGGTGTTAAAAGAGACATTATGCCTAGACCCTGGGATGAGGTGGCTGCCATCATCCTGAAATATATCACATGCACAGGAAGGCTTAGCTACATTCCAACTTTTCACTTCATAATTTTGGACCTTCTAAGGAACAGGGGCCACATCAATTCGAACAACAACATCAATATCCCTTTCTACCTTCTACAGTCCCTCTGGGAGATGAGCAGGAAGGTGGTGTAGGGAAAGGAGGACGCGTTGGCCCATCATGGTCTAATAAATTTGATCATTTGCGAAGAATTGAAGGTTCAAAACCAAGAGCTCTCATGAGAAGAGTTAGTCCTGGTCTCAGCTGAAGATGTCCAAGGGATGAAAGGCATGCCAAAAGAAGGCATAAACCTTGCCTCGGAATCAAAAGAGGAAAAGTATTCCACTGCATCAGGGGCTAAACGAAAAATCGACTTGGACAGTGACAGTGATAATGAGGTTATGGATGAAACTCTTATCAAGATAAAGCACTCCCGGGATACCTCCCGCCAGAAAACCTCAGGAACACCTTCTAGCAAGAAAAGCTCAAAGCGGCAGAGCGGGAGGTTGGCACAGCAAGACAGATCCAAGCAGATGAAAAGGAAAGGAAAAGAAACAAGCCTTATAGTGCAGGGCATGTTGGACTCCAGAGATAATGGGGCAGAACAGGATGATCCTTCGACACCTATTGAGGAATACACCTTCCAGCAATACTTTGGGGATGAGAAAATGAACACTGAAGAGAATGAGAAACTAACTGAAGCATTGAAGGAGCTAGAAAAGGTCAGAGAGGAGCTGTCGCTTTAAAAATCGAAGCATGGCTCCATAGAAGCCAACCTGTTTCACCGGCATCACCACCATTTATGCACGAGAAGACCCAAATATTAAAAATGTAGCACGCAGGTGAACTGAAGTTGATGGAGCAGCATAATTTAGCACTGAAAGAAAACTTGGGCCAAGCCTAGGAAGAATTGACCCAGAGAAACCAGAAAATCCTACAATTGGAAGACACTTTATCCATCACTGCCAAAATTTATGAGGAAATATTGGGGTTCAGGCTGCCATCCAGGGTCTACACAGTATACCTAAAAGAAAAATGGGGTTGGTTCCAATTACAGAGGCTGAAGCAGGGTTTACCCTTGGAATTAACCACTCCTAAGCAATTTGTAGACACCTCCCTATCTTGCACTGAGCTAGAAAAAGATCAGTTATGTGAATTCTTCCTGCATAATTTTGTGGTACCAAACTCACCCAATTGGTTAGCGAACCCCTACATGGGTGACTTTCAACTAAGAGCACTGTGCTCTTGGATTAATCATGAAATAGAAAGAGCCCAAGATGTTCACCTCTACTATGCAGAAGAATGGCAGAACCCACTGTGGATCAAGCCTGAAGCTACACATCCCGGGAAGGTAATTTAGGACCATTTGGCTATAACCTCCGATGAATATCTAATTCCCATACTTCTCAAAAAGCAGCGGGAAGCAATCTCACATTTTGACAACACCACCCAAAGCACCTACAATGAAGTTCAGGAAGAAATCGGTGAGAGGTGGAGAAAAATCACAAAGGACTTGAAAAAAAGGGAGCCTCACTCTCCCCTCAGGCTAGAAGTCACACTCACCAGAGCAGGGTTGTATAGGGAGTCTCTAATAAAGAACCAACTCAGATGGATAGGAATGAAATTAAGCCCACCTTTCTTTCTTCCTCTGGCTATTAAGGAACAGATTGATGAAGATGAGGAAAGAGAGCATGGGCCAAAGAAGAACTGAGCCAAGGATACTATAGACAGGCAGGGGCTCCTAGAGTTGTTGCCTCAGATATCAGAGAGGCCATCATGGAGCAAGATGTGTCACCCAAGGATGGGTGACATCTTCAAGTCCGGGGGAGATGATGAGCTCAGAATATAGGTACTCCATGGATGCCTTTTAGGCCAAACATAAGCAAAGAAAGGATAAGAAAGCAACTCTTTTTGTATGGGAGAATGCATTTTGGTTGATTATTAAATAGAGTAATTTAGAGATTATATTTTCTTATGTTTTAGTGTTTCTAATTACTAATCATATGAATAAAGGCATGTGTGACAGGGTGCAGGTGACATGGAAGAACAACCAGTGACCAAGCTCCAAACTGAAGATTACAGGAGACACAACGATCCCATTTCCTCCTGATTTGTAGGGAAAGATCCTGTTAAACAGGATCGTTATTTTCTACGTAGAGATAGGTTATAAGTAAGGATAAATAGGGACCTCTTGGATAGCAAGGGGTCTGGAGACATTTTCTGAAAAACGATCTTCAACATTTTTGTAGTTAAGACATTTCCGTTTACCTATTTTGCAACATGGATTTATGAATGATAATGAAATACCAGCATTCTATTAATCTCGTGAGTTCATAAGTTTCTTTCCCTCCTGAAATAGGTGTTGGGGAGGGCCCCCTCAATACTTAGATAAGGAGTTTCGTGTTTCATTTCAGGTATTTTCCATGCATTCTACTTAATATTTATATTGCCATTATGCGTGAATTATCTTCAACATTCATTTAAATATCAGATCTTGATTTCAGCATAAGCATTATTCTTCCGTATTCCAATAACACTGCGTCCGTAGTTTTGTAATACACTGTCTGTAGTCCTGTGCATGCCATTTGCATGGGTGATTTTCATATTTGAATTTCCACATTTTTATGGTATTTCCAAAAATATATCAGATCAATGGTTTCGTACTTCTAAGATAATAAAATATTATTGTTGATAGGACGGACCTCTACCTATTTAGATTAGATTCAAGATTTTTAAACTAGAGTTATGCATGCTTTCCTTTCTTGACTTGATAGAATAGATTTACCAGTTTTCAGCACTCAATTCAATAGAATATAATTTAATTGTTTTTCAGCATTTCATTGATAAGATAGAATTTATTCGCTTTCAGCATTTCAATTTGATAGATAGGATCTACCAGTTTTCAACACTCAATTCAATAGAACAGGATTTCATTGTTTTCCAGCATTCAATTTGATAATATAGGATTTATATGCTTTTGTGTGTTGCACAAATAGAATAGAATTTCTAAAAAGATTTCTTTGAGCATTTCCTTACTTTCCTGTTTTCATAGATCAATACTTCAAACTATCTTAGGATAATCCTTAGGACACTTAGAAACAACAAAATATCCTCTCATAGTGCACATACACTGCAGAGTACCTCTCAAATTTGTACGCTCCTTGGTCGATAATTAAAGTATACTTCTGTTATCGCTACCCTAAATAGGTACCCATTCCTGGAGTTCACCAATATGTACCAAATCTATGGAAGAATTTTCTCTCAATTAAGATGATGCATAAGTTGGGGTATTCTACTACCTTTGGTGGCAATCATTGCAAAATTACCAAACATCCCTAGTGGTAGAAAAGCAAGAATATTATGGTCCCCTAAATCGATTATGTGGTGATACAATGATAAACCATGAAATAGTAGAAAAGTTGGGGAATGCTCTAGATCTAGTGATGTTGTGGCATCAATGCCTTGGGAATACAAGTGAAAAAGGTTTGAAAATCCTACATGACCAAGGTATGATTTATAATATTAAGTCTTGTAGTTTAGACTTGTATGAGCACTATATTTTTTCTAAACAAAAGGGAGTTTGGTTTACCACAAGCTTTGGTAAAAGTTCTGATTTTTTTACTACTTATTCAATCTCATATATTTGTACCAGTCCCCACTTAGTCCATAAATGGTGCTAGGTATTTTATAACTTTTATAAATGATTATTCTAGAAGAGTGTGGGTGTATTTTCCAAAAAATAAGTCAAAATCCTTTCATAAATTTAAAGAGTTCAAGGCACAAGTAGAGAAATGATTGGGAAAATTTGTTTTATGTCTTAGGTTATATAACAGAGGAGAGTATTGTTCAAAGGATTTTGATAAATTTTATATGCAGGAAGGAATCGAGCACCATAAGACTGCTTCATATACTCCATATCAAAATGGCGTAGCTGAGTGAATGAATTGCACAATCATGGAAAATAAAAGAAGCATGCTCAACAAATATTATTTGGATAACAAATTCTGGGTAGAGGCTATTAATACAACTGCTTACCTTATTAACAAATCACCTACAATTGCATTGAATGGAAAATTTCTAAAAGAGGATTGGTGTGGTAATCCATTTGATTACTCTCATTTGTGCACCTTTGATTTTGATGCATTTGTCGATGTGCCTAAAGGAAAAAGATCCAAGCTTGACCAAAAATCAAGAAAACATGTGTTTCTCAGCTATGATAATACAATAAAGGGGTATAGACTATGGGATCTTACTAACCACAAGGTAATTGTTAATCAAAATGTTATTTTTAATGCAAAATCCATGCAAAGGAAGGAGGTACAACAAACACCTATTGTACCTATAAAAATAGAAATGAATGAATATGAAAATGAAAATGAAGCTTCTAATCAACATGAAAAGTAGCCAATTCAAGTGCCACAACTCAAAATATCTACATGTCCCAAAAAGTGTCTAGAAATGTATTCTCCTAATTTCTAGTACTCTTTTGTTTTGTTAAATGTGATGGTGAACACAATACATCTTAGGAATCTAGACAATCTGAGAATGCATATAAATAGATGAAATCCATGGATGATGAAATGACATCACTACACAAGAATGAGACGTGGGAACTTGTGGATCTCCCACTTGGAAGAAAGATTGTTGGCAACAAGTAGGTGTAGAAAGTAAGGAACAACAATGGTGGATTGTTGGAACCCTATAAATCTCGCTTGGTGGAAAAATATTATGTGCAGAAGTCAAGTATAGAATTTAATGAAATCTTCTCTCTAGTTGAATTTGACTATAAGAGTTCGGTTTGCACTTGTAGCAGCACAAGATTTTGAGATAGGGAAACTTGATGTGAAAATTGTTTTCTTTCATGGTGATCTTGAGGAAGATATTTATATGGATTATCCCAAGGGATAAAGAAAGAGGCAAAGAGAATTTGGTTTGAAAACTCAAGAAATATCTATATGGATTGAAACAAGTTCCAAGGATGTGGTACATAAAATCTGGCAACTTCATGAAGCGCCAAGGTTTCAATAGGAGTGAAGTTGACCATTATGCATACTATAAAAGGTTCAATGATGGTAGTTGTATTATCTTGTTGTTTTATGTTTATGATATGTTGGTTGTAAGTCCTAGAATGAAGAAAATCATTGATTATATGGATCAGTTGGCTAGGACATTTTAAATGAAGGTGCTATCACATAAATTCCTCACACATGTGACATTTCAGTGTTTCTTATGGAAAGACATCATTAGCATATAGTATGCAGCTCACAAATATTCCTTATCATCAAAAATCAACATGTGGAATGAATTATAGTCAAAATTTTGTGGACCCACACAGATTCATAAAAGGGGAATCCATGCGACATCACGCAGAAAATCCTTTGAAACATGCATGGCTATACATACGAGTGAATCATAAATTCCACGATGCATTCAAATCTTCCAAACTCATTTTTGAGTGCCAAAGAGTTTCAAATTGGCTTCTACTAGGTACTTGGGATTTTCATAGCCCCATCTTTATACCCATAAGTCACTTCATGGAGAAAAGCATTCACATCTTGAACCAATTCTTTGAAGACCTCCAATTTGGCTATAAAAGGAATCCATGGGAATGCATTCTATAAGATAAATTTAGAGAAACGTTATGCTACAAGAATTCATTTGGAATACATCTCTTCAATCCACATTCTTAGCATTCATTGGAATTTCAAGCTCCCTTGACCTCTTCCTCAAGAAGCAAGTGTTTTCCTTCATCATTCCAAGTTAGTTTGAGAGTAATTAGGGAGAATTCAAAGGACCATCCCAAAGGGAGTGTTGGATTCCCATTGGAAGCTACATTCCTCAAGGTAATACCATTATATTCAAATCTCTTCCATTGGACTTTAATTATTTTGTTGAAGATTATATTTTATATTTTGTTCTTGTATCATTTCGACAAGTTTAATCATAGAAGTAGCTTTTATGTGTGTTGTTATTAATTTTACACCTGTCACATTATTCTATTTGTCATACTAACCCATTCATGTACTATTACAACCTACAAGGAACGATATTTAGCTCACCATTGATCCATTTTCCCCACAATAGAAAGAATTATGAGCAATAAACCAAATTCTAGGGATGAATACACACCAAGACAGAATCGGTAGGAATATTTGGTTAAGTGAAAAGTCATATATATAAAATATTATGCACTACTCCAATATGCATAATGCAAAACTAGTTAGAACCCCACTTCATAGACACTTCAAATGTATTTGAGTACTAACCTAGCACAAAAGTATACAAAACAAGCATGCCTCGTGTATTGTATTCATTGGTAGTAAGGAGACTCATATTAACCATGGTGAGCACCACAGTGGATATTTCCCAAGCAGTGGGAATAGTTAGTCGGTTCATGGTGAATCATGGTAAGGAGCATTGGAATATTGTGAAGTGGATACTCAAACACTTAAGGGGAACTTCAAATGTTTTTTATTGCTACAGATCAACATATTTAGAAATTGAAGGCTGTGAGGATTTAGATTTCGATGGATACATAGATGGATGAAAGTCCACTACATGATATATTTCACTCATGTTGGTGGATAAGTAAGATGGACATCTACGTTTTATCCAGTGGTGACTTTATCAACCACTGAAGTATAATATATGACAGAAACTAAGACCATAAAAGAGGCAATTTGGCTAGAGAAATTGATGGATGACTTCAATATAATGTGGGAGAATATTACTTTGCATTGGGACAGTCAAAATTTGATTTAATTAGTGAAGAATCCAACATTTCATGATCGCATAAAACATATTGACATTAGTACCATTTCATAAGAAAAGTGATGGAAGAATATAATATCCTCTTGCATAAAATTGATACTAATGTGAATACTACAGATATGCTTACAAAGCTATCAAAGACAAATAATTTTGAATGTTGCAAAAATTCTCTAGTCTTGTTGAACATGTGATGAAGGAATCATTGGGAAATATGCACTCAGATGGAAAACATAGGCAAGGAACTTCTACTATATCGACTTCAAGAGGAGAATGTTAGAAGGTGAAATCAATATCCAAATCTTTGATATTGTCTTAGAGAGTGGTATATGGTTATCCCCACATGCAATTCGTATGCACTGGGTGCACTGATCAGACCCCCAATGCTCGAGGGTGTGGGGTTAGATCCCTCAAGATGAAAAAAATTGGAACCTTCTAGTGCATTTTACTTCTTTCTGGAACCCTAGTATGTATTATATAAAAGGGAAATAACCCCTTCCATTTTCGTACTAGAAATCATTATAAGTTTTTTTGTCAAGTAATAATCAAATTTGAAGTTTCCTTTGCCTCATTATTTTACCTACACACAACAACGTTTCCATGTAAATCTCATGTTCTATTGTTATTATCATTTTCTTATGTTTTTATATTTTTCTAACACCATCTCTGGAAAAACTTGAGCTTCAAGACCCTCTAGCTAAACTATCCCCTTCAACTCATAATGGATGGACTACCATGGAATGAAAAGGGCTAACTTGCAATAATAAACTATAATATTGTTTTGCTAAAGATCTATGGGAATTAATAACTATCCAGAATTAATTACTTAAGAAAAACCCAAGTTCAAATATGGTTGGTTGCCACTATAAACCCTAGTCTACATTCCAACAACATGCAATCCAACACCTAGCACTACCATCCTCATCATTGTCATTGTTGTTTTCATCATTGTCGTCATCATCATTGCCATCATAGTCACTTTCATTGTGATTGTCATCATCATCATAATTGTCATTAACGATTTACGATATTATACATAATATATAATATACATAGATAGGTTGTTGTATTGTTTGAACTGTAAAAGGACTTCAATTAAAAGCATAACGGAATATTTATATGGAATGCATGTACCAATAATTAATGCCTCTAAAAAAATGTGTGTTGACTATCCAATCATATTACCATCTCTTAAATGCTCCAAAAATAGGCCCCATCAAAAACTTTCATGTCTATGTTCGGTTGCTAGAATATTTCAAATCATGTAATAAATAACACTCACTTTTACAAAATATTTGAAGTGTAAGATGTTGACCAACTATTTGAACATTAAATTTAGTTTGCTAGAACTTTTTCACTCTCATATTGATTTTCTAGAAATTTCCTTTGTATACATACCTAAGTGAGAATATGAATGGCAATAATGAGGGTTCAAAGATCAAAATCAATCTAGGGGTGGCATACTGATGTGTGGGACTCTGCTTGAATGCTAGCGTGGGGATCATACCTAATGATCAAAGGAATCAGAATGATCAATTAAATTAATCCATATGATGGGATTACACACACAAGACATTGATATCACCCCACTGTTCGGATATCCATCATCTATTTCGGGATACATATCTATTTCAGGATCATCTATTTCGGGATACATATCTACTTCAGGATCTTGCATGATCTAATTCAGGATATGCAGTCCAGTCACCAGTTTGATGCCTCCAGCACCTTATCCACCTTCTTCTAGCACCCGGGAGCCACTTTCCACAGAGTTTTAGCCCTCCTAAGCTGAAAGGCGCCCTCTTCTCACCTACTGACAGAGAAGGGCGCACTTGTTCACCTACCACTGCAGATTCACTCCAGTTACATTCAGTTAGCTCCGATTCTGATTGATTTCACTCCGATTTCACTCCTGACTGACTGTTTCACCTCCGATTGACCTCCAGTTCGATTAGGTGACTTGTTCTGACTCCAGTTAGCCTCCCATGCGCCCCCACTGAGCCTCCAGATCCTATATCAGTGCTACACACTTCAGTTACATTTATTATGATCAGTTAGACTCAGCTTGACACCTGGATGACTGTTTGTTGTGATTGATGAGCAACACCGATGATTGATGAGGACTCCTAGATTGAGTCAAGCTACTCCATTCAGTGATTCGAATGACCTCCTTAGGCAATTCGAATTGCTCTGTTCATTGTGACAGTTTGTATTGTAATTCATTCACCCTTTCTGGGATAGAGAGCACTGCTGCATGTTTTGCACAGTTTTGCACCATATTTTCTATGTTCATCTGTTGTGATTGATTTACTTGTTCATTAGATCTGCTGTGACTAATTTTACATGGTATCAGAGCCATTGCAGGGACAAGATCTCTTTTCTACAGGTGTTTATACAAGAAGATTTGACTGAATTGCTAAAAATTGCAAAAAGTTTGGCATGAAATATCTCAAGGGCATTCGCTCCTGTGCATGCAAAGCTTGAAAAATACTCCAATACCACTCCAGAAGCTTGAGTTACCACATAATTCCTGGATCTGATACATTGGACCTATTCAACATTGATTGAAATCCAATCCCAGGTGTGATGCAACTCTCAAAGGGTGGATTGTTCGACCTTATTGTGTTTGTTCTTATGTGATTTGCAGGTTAATTATCTCCTCCAAGTGCACTCGCTACATTCTGCATGCAAGCTTCCCTACAGCATTTCCATTCGCTATAGTCTGCATGCAAGCTTCTTCTTCATCATTTGACTCGCTCCTAGCAATGGAATACTCTTCTTCAAAGCCTATCCTCACCCCATTCAATTATTTTGATTGGAAAGATGATATGGAGATCATATTACGTTCAAAAGGATACTACCGAGTCACTCTTGGTCTTGAATTGGAGCCAAACAATGTGGCAGAAAGAACCAAACACTACAATAAGCTTGATGAAGCTTACGGTCTTCTTTGTCTCTCCATCTCCAAGGATCTTCACTTCCATCTCAGCGGATTGAAGACTCCAAAAGCCATATGGGAGCAACTTGAGACACTATTCGGCAAGCAGGATGAGCTTAGGGCTTTTCAATTAGAGAATGAATTGATTGGCCTTAATCCTGAGAATTTCGAGAGCATCAATGAATTCTTCACAAAATTCAAGAACTTGAACTTGCAATTGAAGAATAGTGGTGTTATCAAAGAGGATAAACAGTTGATCCTCTCCATTCTAAGCAAGCTTGGGAAAGATTATTCGGTATTTGTCTCCACTTTCAATTCCGGTCGGCTAACTACCCCGAATTGGAAGATGCCTACCTTGAATGCCTTCATTGAGTCCGTTACGAAAGAGCATGACAAGTTGATTCAAATGGGGTCCATAAGCTCCAAAGATTCAGCCCTATTTGTTCAAGGACCCAAGATCTCGAATGGTAAAGGAAAGCTAAAGAAGGAGAAGCCCAAATTCGAGCCTCACAAGCAAAAAGAGAAAGGCAAGCAAACGGATGCACCATCCAGTTCGAAATCCAAGCAAAAGGGCAAAGAAGGTAACCAAAAATCTAAATGTACTTATTGTAACCGTGGCTTTCATCCCGAAATTTCATGTATGAAGAAGACTATAGATCAAATGGCCCTCCTTTTGGAAAAGAACAACATAACCCTTCCTGACGGTGCAAGGAAGAAGGATCGGAATGACGATCATGAAAGAGGACAAGCACTCATGGCAACGGTTTCGAAGCCCACTCTCTTGATAGATTCGGGTGCATCAAATCATATGGCTGCAAATATTGATTCTTTTTCCTCATTCGATCCAAACAGCTCCATCCCCATCCATTTGGGAGATGACTCAAAAATTTCTTCAAAGGGCAAAGGTACGATTCATGTAGATCATGGATGCTTTCAGAATGTTCTCTATGTGCCTTCCTTAGCTTCGAATCTCCTTTCTGTGTATCAAATGACACATACTGGTGATCCAAAGAAAGTCACATTCAGCCCTAATACAGTTGAAATTTCTGATATCAAAAGTGGAAGACTAGTTGCGGTTGGAAAGGCAAACCACACTGCAAAATGTTATGAGTTTTCGCACTTTATTCCGCTTGCAAAGCCCACTGCTCTTCGCACACATGGTAATGAGGTTAGTAGGCTTTGGCATGAAAGATTTGGACATCTAAATTATAAGTATTTGCTTCTGCTATCAAATAAATCCATGGTTGATGGGCTTCCACAACTCCGTTCCTCGAAGGGAATATGCACCGGTTGCATTATTGGGAAGCACCCCGAGCACAGATTCGACCGCGGCAAGGCTAGCAGAGCCTCTACTATTTTGGGATTGATCCATTCTGATATCAGCGGTCCGCTGCCCCATATGTCATTAAATGGTTCAAGGTATGTTTTGACATTTATTGATGATTATTCTCGCTTTACATGGGTATTCTTTCTCAAAAACAAGTCAGAAGTGCTTGGAAAATTCAAGGATTTTAAGGCTTCTGTTGAGACCACCACTGAGAGCAAGATCAAAGCTCTTAGATCTGATAATGGTGGGGAATATATCAAGTCCGAGTTGCTGCAACTTTGTGCCCAAAGCGGAATCAAGATCCAACATACAGTTCCCTACACACCCCAGCAGAACAGTGTAGCGGAAAGGAAAAACCGGTCACTGAAAGAGATGGCTACATGCATGATTGAATCAAAAGGTTTGGCTGCAAATCTTTGGGCTGAAGCAATCAATGTTGCTGCATATATACAGAACCGAGTTCCACATTCATCCGTGAAAGGTATGACTCCTTTCGAAGCATTCTTTGGTCACAAACCGGATGTGTCAAATTTGAGAGTTTTTGGCTCTACTGCATGGGCTAGAATTCCTTCTGAGAAGAGACGAGCTTTGGATCCACAAAGTATCAAGTGCATATTGATAGGATATGGGGAAGAATCAAAAGCATATAAACTCATGGATATCAGATCTAAAAAGATATTCATAGAGCGCAGTGTGCAGTTTGAAGAACCGCTTCAAGAATTGCAACTAGTTGAGGAGAAAACTGCCGATTCACCGCCTTCACCAGAAGAAGATTCGAGCAGCGATAATGAAGGTATGAGTTCTGATATTTCTGATATTGTAGCAGCATATGATGATCATGACATATCAGGTTCGGAATCCGACCATTCAGATCTCCCTCAGTTACCAAAGTGGGCCCAAAATACTCTACAATCTGCTGGCTCTAGTCTTGGAAATCCTGCTGATCCGAGACGAACAAGAGGAGACTTTCAAAGGGCAGGTATGGCTCTTTCTATTGCTGATCCATTTCTTCCTGAGATTTGTTATTTGATGGCTGGTTCAGATCCCCAATCATATTATTCAGCCCATCGAGATCCGAGATGGAAAGATGCCATGGATGAAGAGTACAGTTCTCTTCAAAAGAACAATACATGGGAGCTAGTTTCTCTTCCACCTGGAAGAAAATTAGTGAAGTGTAAATGGGTCTACCGTACTAAAGTTGCTGCTGATGGAACTATCAGCAAATATAAAGCAAGGTTGGTGGCAAAAGGTTTTTCCCAAGTCCAAGGAGTGGACTACACAGAGACCTTTGCACCGGTTGCAAAGATGGATTCCATCCGCCTTGTTTTAGCTATTGCCGCATCCAAGCACTGGGAGGTGCATCACATGGATGTGAAGAGTGCATTTTTACATGGAGACCTTGCTGAAGAGGTCTATATGCAGCAGCCAGAGGGTTATACATCAGATCCATCATTGGTTTGTAGATTGAAGAAGTCTTTGTACGGGTTAAAACAGGCCCCAAGAGCTTGGTACGCAAAGATGGACTCCTTCCTTCTTTCTCAGAATTTCCAAAGATGCAAATCTGATCCGAATGTCTATCTTCAGCGAGTTAAAGGTAATTTGTTGGTTATTGTACTTTATGTTGATGATCTGCTTATTACTGGTAGCACACTTACTTCAATAAACAAGCTAAAATCTGCCCTAAATCTAGCTTTTGACATGAGCGATTTGGGCTTGCTGAGTCACTTTTTGGGCTTGGAGATAGCTCAAAATTTCGATGGGATCACTATATCTCAGCAAAAATATGCTTCCGACCTGTTATTGAAGTTTAATATGGCTGAATGTAAGGCAGCCCCGTTCCCATTCCTCTCAGGAATCAGTCTTGAGGAGGGAGATTCCACACCGCTTGCAGATTGCAGTATGTATCGACAGTTGATTGGTTCACTACTTTATTTGACACATTCACGGCCTGATATCTCATATGCCGTGAGTGCCGTGTCAAGATATATGCAGCAGCCACATGAGCTTCATTGGCGAGCAGCCAAGCGGATCTTGCAGTATGTGCAAGGTACGAGACAGTTTGGCATACATTATGCTGCAGATTCTGAGCTAGATTTCATTGGTTTTACTGATTCAGATTGGGCAGGTGATAGCATTGATCGGAAGTCCACTTCCGGTTATGTTTTCATGATTGGTCATGGTGCTATTTGCTGGTCCAGCAAAAAGCAAGCAGCCATTGCACTTTCTTCAGCAGAGGCAGAGTATCGAGGGGCAGTCAATGCCTGCATTCAGGCAGTTTGGTTGCAGGGTATTCTTTCCGAGTTTGGTTTTGGTGGCACTACTTCGACTGTCCTATTTTGTGACAATCAAAGTGCTATCAAGATCTCCACAGATCCAGTTCAGCGGCAGAGGACCAAGCACATTGAGATTCATATGCATTACATTCGACAGTTGGTGCATGACCGCACCATCATTCTGCAATATTGCCCTACCGATGAGCAAATTGCAGACATCTTCACCAAGAGCTTCACTGAGAAGAAGTTCTCTTACCTCCGTTCACTGTTGGGGGTGAGTTCCATCATGGTGGAGACAGATTGATTCATTATTATGCTTTAGACTTGAGGGGGGGCTTTCTTCCCACTGGGTTTTCCCTCTTTCCTCACTTAGTTTATTTTTCAGCATTTTTTGGATTATTGTATTGGGGTGACCTTTGGTCTTAGTTACCAGGGCCCCACATTATTTTAGTTGGCACATCATAGTCTAGCTTGAGGGGGGGTGTTCGGATATCCATCATCTATTTCGGGATACATATCTATTTCAGGATCATCTATTTCGGGATACATATCTACTTCAGGATCTTGCATGATCTATTTCAGGATATGCAGTCCAGTCACCAGTTTGATGCCTCCAGCACCTTATCCACCTTCTTCTAGCACCCGGGAGCCACTTTCCACAGAGTTTTAGCCCTCCTAAGCTGAAAGGCACCCTCTTCTCACCTACTGACAGAGAAGGGCGCACTTGTTCACCTACCACTGCAGATTCACTCCAGTTACATTCAGTTAGCTCCGATTCTGATTGATTTCACTCCGATTTCACTCCTGACTGACTGTTTCACCTCCGATTGACCTCCAGTTCGATTAGGTGACTTTTTCTGACTCCAGTTAGCCTCCCATGCGCCCCCACTGAGCCTCCAGATCCTATATCAGTGCTACACACTTCAGTTACATTTATTATGATCAGTTAGACTCAGCTTGACACCTGGATGACTGTTTGTTGTGATTGATGAGCAACACCGATGATTGATGAGGACTCCTAGATTGAGTCAAGCTACTCCATTCAGTGATTCGAATGACCTCCTTAGGCAATTCGAATTGCTCTGTTCATTGTGACAGTTTGTATTGTAATTCATTCACCCTTTCTGGGATAGAGAGCACTGCTGCATGTTTTGCACAGTTTTGCACCATATTTTCTATGT
The DNA here is from genome assembly GCA_027924585.1 of Larix kaempferi. Taxonomy (NCBI): domain Eukaryota; kingdom Viridiplantae; phylum Streptophyta; class Pinopsida; order Pinales; family Pinaceae; genus Larix; species Larix kaempferi. Next base: position 53,655,552 of record BSBM01000299.1, on the reverse strand, counting down.
TCATCTGTTGTGATTGATTTACTTGTTCATTAGATCTGCTGTGACTAATTTTACACCCACTATAGCTCCTATTGGCACAAAACCCCATCTAGATGTCTCCTCTACAACACCAATCACATGCCTAATAATTAGATTTCCAAAAAATGGTAGAAAATAAATTATATCAAAATTATAGTTTCCTTTGGCACTGGAAAAAATAGATTTAGTATGGCAAAAACAATGGTTCAACATGATTACTATATGTCCTCACATGGACATAATAAATAAAAATTATTATATATACTGGATAAATACTAGCTAATGTCCTTAAAACTCCTTTTTCTCTTTGCTAGGGAAAAAGGAATTACCTCCATTCATATTTTTTGGGGACTCCGTGAATGTTATAAACTAGATAAATCATGCTCAACATTGCCATAATTTTCTCTTACTTTCTCTTTTTGAAGAAGTAATTTGTATCATGGGTCTTTTGATGTTTGCACCTGCTGCCATGTTTACAGGGAGTGCAACACGGAAGCAGAGAATTTTACAGTTGGATCTTGGGAAATGGTTGATTAATAAGTTCCAAAGTGGAGAGTTTTTTTAATATTATCATAGGGAATTCATGGAGGGGTTCGGCCCTCCCGATGCCCATACTTAGCTTGTGGTTCATGTCAGTTTACAGCCCAGTTGTAGTATCCATTTTTTATCAGTGAGCTTATATGTATGTCACAATGGCTTTTAGGCATTGTCCTACTTCATTCATGGCTCTGTTTTTTAACATGTTCTTCGGTAGTTTGGATACATACACCTCATTTTGAAACATAGCTTAGTGGTTTATGCTGAACATGCTAATATTTTTTTATCCTCGGCTATAGGCTTAGTGTTTTAGAAATACATGGAAACATGTATTACAGAGAGATGGCCCATTTCTCCCATGCGCGGAGATGAAGGACCTACCCCCCAACAACTCGATACCGACATAGAAAGAGTACGTAACCCCCATAGATCAATAAAGTTGGATACAAAGAAATTCCATGATATGGTAGACACATGAGATCATACCCATTTTCAAGAAATACCATAGAGAAATAGTAGCAAGGTGACCCCCCTTTCAAAATAGATAGGAGAAGAAGAGACAATTCCACCTAAATCAGTGACTTACCCGCTTTGTTCAATTTTTTACCCTATAAGAAACATAATACCCCTTTCTTTGGCCTTAATATTGAATTTAGGTTAGACTTGGACGTATGAATTTCCCAATTACTAATGAATGGCCTTATTCCTATATCTTGTACAAATGCTTCATAGCTCATATCCTTCATTAAATTATGTTGAATCCTTATTTTAATGTTGCCCCTTGGTATATCCAACATTCTTTCTTGGATCAGGTGCCTTAAGGATTATTCCTATTATGAATCAGGCTCATAAACCTCCTCTGAAAAAATATAAATCATGAAAATCCCTTGAATAATTCAAACACATATTATATGTCCTTAAGGTACTATACATTAAACACATAATTAAATGTTGTATGTGCATGTGTCATACACTAATCAATCTCCACCCTCCATCTTGATCTGAGAAATATGGTTACAGCTATTTTTTTCAATGGATTTTCCATACTTGCATTTTTCATTATCATCATTCTCCTTAGCGCTCTAGTCAAGCTTGATGTATGTAAGTTGGAAGTGTTGAGGTAAAAATTATGGCTCTAGCCAGGCATTCATGCCTACTTGTGGAGTTTTTGTTGTGTGATTATGAGTAAACCCTAGATGTCATTCCTAGAGATCATGCTTCTCTCCTAGGCTCTGTCCATTGATGTGAATATAATTTTGTTGTATTTGCTATGATAAGACAATGATGTAAATATAATATTTTTGAATATAGGATTGTGCATAACTACAAGCAATTATTTTATATTTATTATCCCTAAAAAATAAAAAGAGTTAAACCTAATACACATTGATAGAGGCATGAAAAGGTAGTGGCATGGAATAGAATTGAGTTGGTTGCTTTGTTCATTTTTTCCCTAGGAGCAACATGATTGTGAATAAACCTTAGATGATAGTCCTAGAGCTTATCCTTCCATCCTAGGTATTGTCTACTAATGTGAATATAGGAGCTATGAATATTATAGGAATACAAAGTGTTGAGGCTAAGAAGGTGGCTCTACCTAGACATTTGTGTTTTCTTGTGGATTTTTTGGGTGCATAATTATGATCACACCCTAGATTCCATTCTTAGAGATCATCCTTCTCTCCTATGGATTGTCCATTGATGTGAATGTATGATTGTTGTATTTGTTATGACAATCCATTACTGTGAATATGGAATTATGCATAACTTCCATGTCTCAAGGATTAAATCTTGAGACATGTGAATGTATTTTTCCTAACTATAGTATCATTTAACTATAAATTTCTTGATGCAGTGTTGAAATTTGAAGGAGACTGAAAAAAAGTGCAATGAATGATATAATTTAGTGAATATTTTCGTAAATATGAATAATCAAATCAAAAGTCTAGAACAAAAGGTTAATGATGGAATTTTCAGTCATAAGTATCACTCCATTTTATTTTAAAATCATAGCCACAAAGATCAAATATTGGTGTATAACTTGTCAAGGAAGTCATTATCCTGGAAATTGTACAGTTTATTCTTGACCCTTAGAAATTCACAGTGGATCAAATTTGATAAAACCTTATAAACATGGAAGCAACCCTTGCACAGGAACACAATTTGATGGTGAAAACTAAAAGTAAGAAAAGAATGTAACCTTACTTTCAGATACAACTCCAATATCCCAATGGGTAAGTTATATAGATATGGCAAGTCATAATCATCTATAAAAAAAATGGTTTTCCATTATGATAGAAGTATGAAGCATTAATTTCTCATGCTTTTATGGCAGTGAAAAAACATATGATGTGGTCATTGAGAATTCAATATCAATTCATACATAATGTTATGCAACATATTCCCAAAATAGAAAAAAAATGGAAAGAGATAGTAACCCAATCATGCCTTGAGAATGCAATAAAGAGATGAATAAGAAGCTTCTTTGAGGGAGGCAACTCATGTTACAATGTCTCAAATTCAAAAGAAAATATTAGATGATTCTAAAACTAGGTCTCTTTGGTATATATAGAGGAGAAAAAGGGTATAATTACAATTAAGGTCCTAGCCGACAAATAAAGAAAATACTAGTATAATAATAGAATGTAATGTCACCATATATAGGGCTTAACACAGCCCTCCCCTTCAAGCAAGTGTTGTCCCGAAGACTTGATTAACACTTGATGTTTTATCATGAAAAAGCATCTTCCCATGTCGCCTCTTATATTGGAAAGTTCTTCTTCTTGATGAGGTACTTAGTAATTGCTTGATCCTTTTGTCAAGGATTGTTTCAAGTTCTAGTATCAATTTTCCTTCTTCATCAATCTCTAGTAAAATAGTATAGACTGGGATCTTGTCACCAATTACCCTTTTAGGAAAGAAACATGGAAGACTAGATGTACACATGAATATGGAGGAAAATCCAATTTTTAATCCATATTTACAATCCTATGCAACACCTTATAGGGACCATAGTATTTGGGTGCTAATTTATTGTCCATCTTTTGTGGCTTAAAGGACATCTGTTTGTATGGTTGTATCCTAAAAAATACCCAATTTCCTACTTCAAATTTCCTTTCACTATGATGTTGGTCTTATTTATGTTTCATCATTTGTTGTGCTATAGCCAAGTTGTCTTTTAATAGTTAGACAATATCTTGTTGGTTCACTATATGATCCTCCAATGCTTGAGCCTTATTTTCTACTTTAAGGATTATGTAACGGAAGGTGGATGATAGCCATAAAGTGCCATAAATGGTGACATTTTGATGAAGTATGGAAGATTTGTCGTACCACCATTATGATAAGGAAATACCTTGACCCGTTTTGTTTGTTTATTAGATTCAAAGCAATGAAGATACCCTTCTAGGAATTTATTTACAATCCTAATTTTTTGGCCATCAGATTGAGGATGGTAAGAGGAGTTCTAAGCCAATTGAGTACCCAAAAATAAAATATTTCCTTCCAAAAATTACCATTGAAAATTGGATCTCTATAACTTACAATAATTATGGGAATTTCATGTAGCTTCTAAAATGTTTCCATGAATGTTGTCATTAATTACTTGCTTTAAAAGGATGAAAAAGAGAGTAGAAATTAGCATACTTTGTGAGTTGATCAAATACTACCATGATAACATTCTTTGCTTCTAAATTTGGTAAACATGTGATAAAATCCATTAAGACATAATTGAGACATCTTCCCAACACTAATTTGGTATGGCTAATGGTTGTAGAAGACCTAGTATCTTAATTGTCTCTTCCTTATTATATTGGCAAACCAAACATTTTGCGACAAAATTCTGGATATCAATTTTGAGACCTTCCCAGAAAAAAAACCTTCTTGAACCTATTGTAAGTTTTCATGAACCCTAAATGTCCTATTATAGGATAAGTGTACAATTCCAAAAGGACCATCTATCTCAGTTCAGAATTCTTACATAAATATAGGCGATATTGGTACCATAGTGAATCATTCTTCCACACAAATTTATTTAATGAACTAGGTTCCTCTTGTAGTTGTTGAATTATCTTGCATTCCTTCTAATCATGCTTCCATTCTATAATTTCTTCTTCCAACCAATCATATTCAATAATGAAAATAGCACAAAGTAAGCACTATGTTCATCTAATTTTCTTGAAAGTGCATCTGCCACCAAATTATATTTTCATTTTTTGTAGATAATTTATAAGTCATAGCCTATCATATTTGTAACCCTTTTTTGTTTCCCTTATGAATATAATTTATATTCCAAGAATTACTTAAAATTATCATGATATGTTCTTACTTTGAAGGGTCTCCCTATTAGGTAAGGGCATAATTTATTCATTGCATGTAGCATGGCGAACATTTAATTTTCAGAAATTTGTTTGAGTAGGTTCTTTCCTTGAAGTTGGAAAATTTCAAAGGCAATGGGACTTCCTTATTACATTAAAACTACACCAATTCCATGCCCTAATCCATCACATTGCACAATAATTGCACAATAAAGGTTTTTGTGAAGTCATGAATGGATAATACAGGGTTGGTACACATAGCCAATTTAAGTTTTTCAAAAGATCTGGTTGCTTCTTGAGTCCAATGGAATGCCTCCTTTTTCATTAACCTTGTTATAGGTGTTTCTATTTGACCATAATTATTGACAAACTTGCGATAGTAGTCTATCAATCCTAAGAATCCTCTAAGATTCTTCAAGGTTTTAGAAATTGGTCATTCCATGATAGCTTTAATTTTGTTACTAGGGTCCACTTTAATGCCTTCATGAGATACAATATGACCCAATTATTCCACTTTATGAGCCCCAAAGGCACATTTAGAAGGCTTGGCATATAGTTGGTGATCCTCCAATACTTTTAAGAACATGTCAATATTTTGTACAAGCTCTTCCAAATATTTTATATAGATTAGTATATCATTAAAAAAATACTAACACAAATTTTCCAAGGAAGGGTTTAAAAATAGAATTCATCTAGATTTAAATTTGGAAGGTGCATTGGTAACGACAAATGGCATCATGAAAAATTCATAATCAACTTCATGTGTTCTTAAGGTTGTATTTAGAATTTATTCTTTCTTCATTATGATTTGATGGTATCTAGAACGAAGATCCAACTTCGTAAAGAAAATTTTTCCTTGTAATTCATCTAATAATTCATTAATGACAAGAATATGAAACTTATATTTAATGGTCATCTTATTGAACTCTCTATAATTTGTACAGATGTGCCATGAAATTTCCTTTTTGTGAACCATCGCCATTGGTTTAGAGAAAGCACTTTGGTTAGGTTGAATGATGCATGCATCTAATATTTCTTGAACCATATTCTCAATCTCACTCTTTTGTGCAAATGGGTACTGCATGTAGAGTATGATGTTAGGTGGTACACTTTCTGGTTGCAAGTGAATGTAATGGTCATGATATCGAGTCGGAGGAAGAATTTTAGGCATCTCTCCAAATACCTTGGAATGGTTGTCAATAACGTCTTAGGGATCCACTAGAATATAGGGTATAGATGCTTGAACATATAGTGAGCGCAATTGTGAAATTACACGATGGTGTCCCATTTTAAGAAAATTTTCCATGTTTTTAGTGTATATCATTTTAGAGGGTTTCCGTGGAATACCTCTAAGTTCAATTTCCTTTCCTTTCGAGGAGAATCTCATGAAAAGTTCTTAAAAATTAAGAGCCATTGTTCGCAATTATTGTAGCCGTTGGAAACCTAGTACAACATCAGCACCACCTATTTGGATTCCAATCATTGGACTATCCAAAAAATACACCCCCATAGTGATATTATACTATGTCACTTCCCTAAACAATTTATGGTACCTCCATTTGCAATCATTACTTGAAGTTCTGGTGATGGATATATAAAGCAATTGAGAAGTTTAGATAATTTGCAATTAATGAAGTTATGGGTACTGCCAAAATCAATCGACATTGATACATTTTTCTTTTTGATATATCCTTCTATCCCTAGAGTTTGAGAAGTGCTAATGTCAGCCAATGCATGAAAATATATAGTTGGAGTGGTATCTTCTAGATGTACCCGTCGAGACCATTTTGGTTATGGATCTTCTTCCCCTTGAAAATATGTGTAGAATAATTTATTCTCACTACACCTATTCCCCTTAATATACTCTATATAAGGGTGTTACCATGAAGATGGGTAACAATTTTTGGCAAGATGTGTGTGCGGATTTCCCGAAACACAAGCTCGATCAAGGGTTATTTAAACCCTCGATTGAGATTTGGAGCTCAATGACCCTCGATCAAGCTATTAACTTGATGGAGGGTATGATATAACGTATAATAAAACTTAATTTTTAAATAGTGGATCAATCTTTCTTCCCCCCTGGAAGAAAGATTGTTGGCAACAAGTAGGTGTAGAAAGTAAGGAACAACAATGGTGGATTGTTGGAACACTATAAATCTCGCTTGGTGGAAAAAGATTATGTGCAGAAGTCAATTATAGAATTTAATGAAATCTTCTCTCTAGTTGTGAATTTGACTATCAAAGTTCGGCTTGCACTTGTAGCAGCACAAGATTTTGAGCAAGGGAAACTTGATGTGAAAATTGTTTTCTTTCATGGTGATCTTGAGGAAGATATTTATATGGATTATCCCAAGGGATAAAGAAAGAGGCAAAGAGAATTTGTTTGAAAACTCAAGAAATATCTATATGGATTGAAACAAGTGCCAAGGATGTGGTACATAAAATCTGGCAACTTCATGAAGTGCCAAGGTTTCAATAGGAGTGAAGTTGACCATTGTGCATACTATAAAAGGTTCAATGATGGTAGTTGTATTATCTTGTTGTTTTATGTTTATGATATGTTGGTTGTAAGTCCTAGAATGAAGAAAATCATTGATCGTATGGATCAGTTGGCTAGGACATTTTAAATGAAGGTGCTATCACCTAAATTCCTCACACATGTGACATTTCAGTCTTTCTTATGGAAAGACATCATTAGCATATAGTATGCAGCTCACAAATATTCCTTATCATCAAAAATCAACATGTGGAATGAATTATAGTCGAAATTTTATGGACCCACACAGATTCATAAAAGGGGAATCCACGCGACATCACGCAGAAAACCCTTTGAAACATGCATGGCTATGCATACGAGTGACTCATAAATTCCACGATGCATTCAAATCTTCCAAACTAATTTTTGAGTGCCAAAGAGTTTCGAATTGGCTTCTACTAGGTACTTGGGATTTTCATAGCCCCATCTTTATACCCATAAGTCACTTCATGGAGAAAAGCATTCACATCTTGAACAATTCTTTGAAGACCTCCAATTTGGCTATAAAAGGAAGCCATGGGAATGCATTCTATAAGATAAATTTATAGAAACGTTATGCTACAAGAATTCATTTGGAATACATCTCTTCAATCCACATTCTTAGCATTCATTGGAATTTCAAGCTCCTTTGACCTCTTCCTCAAGAAGCAAGTGTTTCCCTTCATCATTCCAAGTTAGTTTGAGAGTAATTAGGGAGAATTCAAAGGACCATCCCAAAGGGAGTGTTGGATTCCCATTGGAAGCTACATTCCTCAAGGTAATACCATTATATTCAAATCTCTTCCATTGGACTTTAATTCTTTTGTTGAAGATTATATTTTATATTTTGTTCTTGTATCATTTCGGCAAGTTTAATCATAGAAGTATCTTTTATGTGTGTTGTTATTAATTTTACACCTTTCACATTATTCTATTTGTCATACTAACCCATTCATGTACTATTACAACCTACAAGGAAAGATATTTAGCTCACCATTGATCCATTTTCCCCACAATAGAAAGAATTATGAGCAATAAACCAAATTCTAGGGATGAATACACACCAAGACAGAATCGGTAGGAAGATTTGGTTAAGTGAAAAGTCATATATATAAAATATTATGCACTACTCCAATATGCATAATGCAAAACTACTTAGCACCCCACTTCCTAGACACTTCAAATGTATTTGAGTACTAACCTAGCACAAAAGTATACAAAACAAGCATGCCTCATGTATTGTATTCATTGGTAGTAAGGAGACTCATATTAACCATGGTAAGCACCACACTGGATATTTCCCAAGTAGTGGGAATAGTTAGTTGGTTCATGGTGAATCATGGTAAGGAGCATTGGAATATTGTGAAGTGGATACTCAGAGACTTAAGGGGAACTTCAGATGTTTTTTATTGCTACAGATCAACATATTTATAAATTGAGGTTGTGAGGATTTAGATTTCGATGGATACATAGATAGATTAAAGTCCACTATAGTATATATTTCACTCATGTTGGTGGATATGTAAGATGGAAATCTAAGTTTTATCCAGTGGTGACTTTATCAACCACTGAAGTATAATATATGACAGAAACTAAGACCATAAAAGAGGCAATTTGGCGAGAGAAATTAATGGACGACTTCAATATAATGTGGGAGAATATTACTTTGCATTGGGACAGTCAAAATTTTATTTAATTAGTGAAGAATCCAACATTTCATGATCGCATAAAACATATTGACATTAGTACCATTTCATAAGAAAAGTGATGGAAGAATATAATATCCTCTTGCATAAAATTGATACTAATGTGAATACTACAGATATGCTTACAAAGCTAGCAAAGACAAATAATTTTGAATGTTGCAAAAATTCTCTAGTCTTGTTGAATATGTGATGAAGGAATCATTGGGAAATATGCACTCAGATGGAAAACATAGGCAAGGAACTTCTTCTATATCGACTTCAAGAGGAGAATGTTAGAAGGTGAAATCAATATCCAAATCTTTGATATTGTCTTAGAGAGTGATATATGGTTATCCCCACATGTAATTCGTATGCACTGGGTGCACTAATCAGACGCCCAATGCTCGAGGGTGTGGGGTTAGATCCCTCAAGATGAAAAAAATTGGAACCTTCTAGTGCATTTTACTTCTTTCTGGAACCCTAGTATGTATTATATAAAAGGGAAATAACCCCTTCCATTTTTGTACTAGAAATCATTATAAGTTTTTTTGTTAAGTAATAATCAAATTTGAAGTTTCCTTTCCCTCATTATTTTACCTACACACAACAACGTTTCCATGTAAATCTCATGTTCTATTGTTATTATCATAATGGAAAAACTTGAGCTTCACATGTTCTCATGCTTTATATTTTTCTAACACCATCTCTGGAAAAACTTGAGCTTCAAGACCCTCTAGCTAAACTATCCCCTTCAACTCATAATGGATGGACTACCATGGAAAGAAAAGGTCTAACTTGCAATAATAAACTGTAATATTGTTTTGCTAAAGATCTATGGGAATTAATAACTATCCAGAATTAATTACTTAAGAAAGACCCAAGTTCAAATATGGTTGGTTGCTACTATAAACCCTAGTCTACATTCCAACAACATGCAATCCAACACCTAGCACTACCATCCTCATCATTGTCATTGTTGCTTTCATCATCGTCGTCGTCATCATTGCCATCATAGTCACTTTCATTGTGATTGTCATCATCATCATAATTGTCATTAACGATTTACGATATTATACATAATATATAATATGCATAGATAGGTTGTTATATTGTTTGAACTATAAAAGGACTTCAATTAAAAGCATAACGGAATGTTTATATGGAATGCATGTACCAATAATTAATGCCTCTAAAAAAATGTGTGTTGACTATCCAATCATATTACCATCTCTTAAATGCTCCAAAAATAGGCCCCATCAAAAACTTTCATGTCTATGTTCGGTTGCTAGAATATTTCAAATCATGTAATAATTAACACTCACTTTTACAAAATATTTGACGTGTAAGATGTTGACCAACTATTTGAACATTAAATTTAGTTTGCTAGATTTTTTCACTCTCATATTGATTTTCTAGCAATTTCCTTTGTATACATGTCTAAGTGAGAATATGAATGGCAATAATGAGGGTTCAAAGATCAAAATCAATCTAGGGATGGCATACTGATGTGTGGGACTCTACTTGAATGCTAGTGTGGGGATCATACCTAATGATCAAAGGAATCAGAATGATCAATTAAATTAATCCATATGATGGGATTACACACACAAGGCATTGATATCACCCCACTATAGCCCCTATTGGCACAAAACCCCATCTAGATGTCTCCTCTACAACACCAATCACATGCCTAATAATTAGATTTCCAAAAAATGGTAGAAAATAAATTATATCAAAATTATAGCCGCCTTTGGCACTGGAAAAAATAGATTTAGTATGGAAAAATACTAGCTAATGTCCTTAAAACTCCTTTTTCTCTTTGCTAGGGAAAAAGGCATTACCTCCATTCATATTTTTGGGGACTCCGTGAATGTTATGAACTAGATAAATCATGCTCAACATTGCCATAATTTTCTCTTACTTTCTCTTTTTGAAGAAGTAATTTGTATCATGGGTCTTTTGATGTTTTCACCTGCTGCCATGTTTACAGGGAGTGCAACTCGGAAGCAGAGAGTTTTACAGTTGGATCTTGGGAAATGGTTGATTAATAAGTTCCAAAGTGGACAGTTCTTTTAATTTTATCATAGGGAATTCATGGAGGGGTTGGGCCCTCCCGATGCCCATACTTAGCTTGTGGTTCATGTCAGTTTACAGCCCAGTTGTAGTATCCATTTTTATCAGTGAGCTTATATTTATGTCACGATGGCTTTTAGGCATAGTCCTACTTCATTCATGGCTCTACTTTTGAACATGTTCTTCGATAGTTTGGATACATACACCTCATTTTGAAACATAGCTTAGTGGTTTATGCTGAACAAGCTAATATTTTTTTATCCTCAGCTATAGGCTCAGTGTTCTAGAAATACATGGAAACATGTATTCTACAAAATGTAATTTTTTTTTTCTATTAAAATAAAATTATTATTTTTTCCAAGGAAATATATATATATATAAGTCATTTTTCACACATACAGAGAGAGGACCCATTTCTCCCATGCATGGAGATGAAGGACCTAACCCCCAACAACTCGATACAGACATAGAAAGAGTACGTAACCCCCATAGATCAATAAAGTTGGATACAAAGAAATTCCATGATATGGTAGACACATGAGATCATACCCATTTTCAAGAAATACCATAGAGAAATAGTAGCAAGGTGACCCCACTTTCAAAATAGATAGGAGAAGAAGAGACAATTCCACCTAAATCGGTGAGTTACCCACTTTGTTCAATTTTTTACCCTATAAGAAGCCTAATACCCCTTTCTTTGGCCTTAATATTGAATTTAGGTTAGACTTGGACGTATGAATTTCCCAATTACTAATGAATGGCCTTGTTCCTATATCTTGTACAAATGCTTCATATCTCATATCCTTCATTAAATTATGTTGAATCCTTATTTTAATGTTTCCCCTTGGTATATCCAACATTCTTTCTTGGATCGGGTGCCTTAGGGATTATTCTTATTATGAATCAGGCTCCTAAATCTCCTTTGAAAGAATATAAATCATGAAAATCCCTTGAATAATTCAAACACATATTATATGTCCTCAAGGTACTATACATTAAACACATGATTAAATGTTGTATGTGCATGTGTCATACACTAATCAATCTCCACCCTCCATCTTGATCCGAGAAATATGGTTACAGCTACTTTTTTCAATGGATTTTCCATACTTGCATTTTTTCATTATCATCATTCTCCTTAGCGCTCTAGTCAAGCTTGATGTATGTAAGTTGGAAGTGTTGAGGTAAAAATTGTGGCTCTAGCCATGCATTCATGCCTACTTGCGGAGTTTTTGTTGTGTGATTATGAGTAAACCCTAGATGTCATTCCTAGAGATCATGCTTCTCTACTAGGCTCTGTCCATTGATGTGAATATAATTTTGTTGTATTTGCTATGATAATACAATGATGTAAATATAATAGTTTAAAATATAGGATTGTGCATAACTACAAGCAATTATTTTATATTTATTATCCCTAAAAAATAAAAAAGAGTTAAACCTAATACACATTAATAGAGGCATGAAAAGGTAGTGGCATGGAATAGAATTGAGTTGGTTGCTTTGTTCATTTTTTCCCTAGGAGCAACATGATTGTGAATAAACCTTAGATGATATTCCTAGAGCTTATCCTTCCATCCTAGGTATTGTCTACTAATGTGAATATAGGAGCTATGAATATTATAGGAATAGGAAGTGTTGAGGCTAAGAAGGTGGCTCTACCTAGACATTTGTGCTTCCTTGTGGATTTTTTGGGTGCATAATTATGAGCACACCCTAGATTCCATTCCTAGAGCTCATCCTTCTCTCCTATGGATTGTCCATTGATGTAAATGTATGATTTTTGTATTTGTTATGATAATCCATTACTGTGAATATGGATTTATGCATAGCTTCCATGTCTCGAGAATTAAATCTTGAGACTTGTGAATGTATTTTTCCTAACTATAGTATCATTTAACTATAAATTTCTTGATGCAGTGTTGAAATTTGAAGGAGACTGAAAAAAAGAGCAATGAATGATCTAATTTAGTGAATATTTTCATAAATATGAATAATCAATCAAAAATCTAGAACAAAATGTTAATGATGGAATTTTCGGTCATAAGTATCACTCCATTTTATTTTAAAATCATAGCCACAAAGATCAAATATTGGTGTATAACTTGTCAAGGAAGGCATTATCCTGGAAATTGTACTGTTTATTCTTGACCCTTAGAAATTCACAATGGTTCAAATTCGATAAAACCTTATAAACATGGAAGCAACCCTTGCACAAGAACACAATTTGATGGTGAAAACTAAAAGTAAGAAAAGAATGTAACCTTACTTTCAGATACAACTCCAATATCCCAATGGGTAAGTTATATAGATATGGCAAGTCATAATCATCTATAAAAAAATGGTTTTCCATTATGATAGAAGTATGAAGCACTAATTTCTCATGCTTTTATGGCAGTGAAAAAACATATGATGTGGTCATTGAGAATTCAATATCAATTCATACATAATGTTATGCAACATATTCCCAAAATAGAAAAAAAATGGAAAGAGATAGTAACCCAATCATGCCTTGAGAATGCAATAAAGAGATGAATAAGAAGCTTCTTTGAGGGAGGCAACTCATGTTACAATGTCTCAAATTCAAAAGAAAATATTAGATGATTCTAAAACTAGGTCTCTTTGGTATATATAGAGGAGAAAAAGGGTATAATTACAATTAAGGTCCTAGCTGACAAATAAAGAAAATACTAGTATAATAATAGAATGTAATGTCACCATATATAGGGCTTAACACAGCCTTCCCCTTCAAGCAAGTGTTGTCCCGAAGACATGATTAACACTTGATGTTTTATCATGAAAAAGCATCTTCCCATGTCGCCTCTTATATTGGAAAGTTCTTCCACTTGATGAGGTACTTAGTAATTGCTTGATCCTTTTGTCAAGGATTGTTTCAAGTTCTAGTATCAATTTTCCTTCTTCATCAATCTTTAGTAAAATAGTATAGACTGGGATCTTGTCACCAATTACCCTTTTAGGAAAGAAACATGGAAGACTAGATGTACACATGAATATGGAGGAAAATCCAATTTTTAATCCATATTTACAATCCTATGCAACACCTTATAGGGACCATAGTATTTGGGTGCTAATTTATTGTCCATCTTTTGTGGCTTAAAGGACATCTGTTTGTATGGTTGTATCCTAAAAAATACCCAATTTCCTACTTCAAATTTCCTTTCACTATGATGTTGGTCTTCTTTATGTTTCAGCATTTGTTGTGCTATAGCCAAGTTGTCTTTTAATAGTTAAACAATATCTTGTTGGTTCACTATATGATCCTCCAATGCTTGAGCCTTATTTTCTACTTTAAGGATTATGTAACGGAAGGTGGATGATAGCCATAAAGTGCCATAAATGGTGACATTTTGATGAAGTATGGAAGATTTGTCGTACCACCATTATGATAAGGAAATACCTTGACCCGTTTTGTTTGTTTATTAGATTCAAAGCAATGAAGATACCCTTCTAGGAATTTATTTACAATCCTAATTTTTTGGCCATCAGATTGAGGATGGTAAGAGGAGTTCTAAGCCAATTGAGTACCCAAAAAATAAAATATTTCCTTCCAAAAATTACCATTGAAAATTGGATCTCTATAACTTACAATAATTATGGGAATTTCATGTAGCTTCTAAAATGTTTCCATGAATGTTGTCATTAATTACTTGCTTTAAAAGGATGAAAAAGAGAGTAGAAATTAGCATACTTTGTGAGTTGATCAAATACTACCATGATAACATTCTTTGCTTCTAAATTTGGTAAACATGTGATAAAATCCATTAAGACATAATTGAGACATCTTCCCAACACTAACTTGGTATGGCTAATGGTTGTAGAAGACCTAGTATCTTAATTGTCTCTTCCTTATTATATTGGCAAACCAAACATTCTGCGACAAAATTCTGGATATCAATTTTGAGACCTTCCTAGAAAAAAAACCTTCTTGAACCTATTGTAAGTTTTCATGAACCCTAAATGTCCTATTATAGGATAAGTGTACAATTCCAAAAGGACCATCTATCTCAGTTCAGAATTCTTACATAAATATAGGCGATATTGGTACTATAGTGAATCATTCTTCCACACAAATTTATTTAATGAACTAGGTTCCTCTTGTAGTTGTTGAATTATCTTGCATGCCTTCTAATCATGCTTCCATTCGATAATTTCTTCTTCCAACCAATCATATTCAATAATGAAAATAGCACAAAGTAAGCACTATGTTCATCTAATTTTCTTGAAAGTGCATCTGCCACCAAATTATATTTTCATTTTTTGTAGATAATTTATAAGTCATAGCCTATCATATTTGTAACCCTTTTTTATTTCCCTTATGAATATAATCTATATTCCAAGAATTACTTAAAATTATCATGATATGTTCTTACTTTGAAGGGTCTCCCTATTAGGTAAGGGCATAATTTATTCATTGCATGTAGCATGGCGAACATTTAATTTTCAGAAATTTGTTTGAGTAGGTTCTTTCCTTGAAGTTGGAAAATTTCAAAGGCAATGGGACTTCCTTCTTACATTAAAACTACACCAATTCCATGCCCTAATCCATCACATTCCACAATAATTGCACAATAAAGGTTTTTGTGAAGTCATGAATGGATAATACAGGGTTGGTACACATAGCCAATTTAAGTTTTTCAAAAGATCTGGTTGCTTCTTGAGTCCAATGGAATGCCTCCTTTTTCATTAACCTTGTTATAGGTGTTTCTATTTGACCATAATTATTGACAAACTTGCGATAGTAGTCTATCAATCCTAAGAATCCTCTAAGATTCTTCAAGGTTTTAGAAATTGGTCATTCCATGATAGCTTTAATTTTGTTACTAGGGTCCACTTTAATGCCTTCATGAGATACAATATGACCCAATTATTCCACTTTATGAGCCCCAAAGGCACATTTAGAAGGCTTGGCATATAGTTGGTGATCCTCCAATACTTTTAAGAACATGTCAATATTTTGTACAAGCTCTTCCAAATATTTTATATAGATTAGTATATCAGTAAAAAAATACTAACACAAATTTTCCAAGGAAGGGTTTAAAAATAGAATTCATCTAGATTTAAATTTGGAAGGTGCATTGGTAAGGACAAATGGCATCATGAAAAATTCATAATCAACTTCATGTGTTCTTAAGGTTGTCTTTAGAATTTATTCTTTCTTCATTATGATTTGATGGTATCTAGAACGAAGATCCAACTTCGTAAAGAAAATTTTTCCTTGTAATTCATCTAATAATTCAATAATGACAAGGATATGAAACTTATATTTAATGGTCATCTTATTGAACTCTCTATAATTTGTACAGATGTGCCATGAAATTTCCTTTTTGTGAACCATCGCCATTGGTTTAGAGAAAGCACTTTGGTTAGGTTGAATGATGCATGCATCTAATATTTCTTGAACCATATTCTCAATCTCACTGTTTTGTGCAAATGGGTACTGCATGTAGAGTATAATGTTAGGTGGTACACTTTCTGGTTGCAAGTGAATGTAATGGTCATGATATCGAGTCAGAGGAAGAAGTTTAGGCATCTTTCCAAATACCTTAGAATGGTTGTCAATAACGTCTTAGGGATCCACTAGAATAGAGGGTATAGATGCTTGAACATATAGTGAGCACAATTGTGAAATTACACCATGGTGTCCCATTTTAAGCAAATTTTCCATGTTTTTAGAGTATATCATTTTAGAGGGTTTCCCTGGAATACCTCTGAGTTCAATTTCCTTTCCTTTCGAGGAGAATCTCATGAAATGTTCTTAAAAATTAAGAGCCATTGTTCGCAATTATTGTAGTCGTTGGACACCTAGTACAACATCAGCACCACCTATTTGGATTCCAATCATTGGACTATCCAATAAATACACCCCCATAGTGATATTATACTATGTCACTTCCCTAAACAATTTATGGTACCTCCATTTGCTTCATTAATTGAAGTTCTGGTGATGGATATATAAAGCAATTGAGAAGTTTAGATAATTTTCAATTAATGAAGTTATGGGTACTGCCAAAATCAATCGACATTGATACATTTTTCTTTTTGATATATCCTTCTATCGCTAGAGTTTGAGAATTGCTAATGTCAGCCCATGCATGAAAAGATATAGTTGGAGTGGTATCTTCTAGATGTACTCGTCGAGACCGTTTTGGTTATGGGTCTTCTTCCCCTTCAAAATATGTGTAGAATAATTTAGTCTCACTACACCTATTCCCCTTAATATACTCTATATAAGGGTGTTACCATGAAGATGGGTAACAATTTTTCGCAAGATGTGTGTGCGGATTGCCCGAAACACGAGCTCGGTCAAGGGTTATTTAAGCCCTTGATTGAGCTTTCAAAAGTTCGATCAAGGGCTTAAATAAGCCCTCGATCGAGCTTTTTCAAATAGCTCGATCGAGGGATTAAATAACCCTCGATTGAGCTTTGGAGCTCAATGACCCTCGATCAAGCTATTAACTTGATTGAGGGTATGATATAACGTATAATAAAACTTAATTTTTAAATAGTTTTAGCTAATCTCTGGATCCAAGTCGAATAGTAAAAAACTTAGTTTTTAGTAATTAAAAAAAAATTTACAACATATACAATTAAAAGCTATGGTAAAAAATTATTTTGCTAATTACTATTCTTTTTCTAATAGTTATATTTGTATTCAATAGTTTTACTCTATTAACATGTATTGGGTGAGGATATTAACATCTAAATTTTGGAACATATAAACAAAACATAAATATAATGCATGACATCAAATACCATGGGCAAATTCACTATGGTATACCAAAACCATGGGCCATAAATCACTAACAACAAACATTAGCATTAAGTAATGTTTGTGGTTAGTGATTTATGGCCCATAGTTTTGATATCCCATGGTAAATTTGCCCATAGTATTTGATGTCTTGCATTATATTTATAATTTTGTTTCTATGTCCCAAATGGTTTTTTGTATTATCTTTTTTGCTCTTAATAAATTATATCTATATTGAGATATAAGTAAAAATAAATTTTTAGGTAATTTATTTTTTATAACAAAAAATCTATTAATTCAAATACCTTGATGTAGCTAAAAGTTTGATCTCCACACATAAACCCTCAATCGAGGTATTTAAAAAAAGTGCATAAAACCTCATAGCTCAATAAGTGCTTTAAAACAAGCTTTTAGCTCCCTTTTCTAAAAATTTATTTGTCTGCTCTTTTTGCTAGACCTAAACCTTGTCTTGCGATGCACCTTTGATGGTGGACTTCATACCAATGGATTCGTCGATGAATCATCCATCCATTGGCATATAATTTACGAGTTTTTGAGTTCATATAATATATTTTTTTCTTTTGAAACTTACATTTACAAAACCATGTCAACAACTTCGAATTAGCACAAAGAAAAATAAACAACCGAAATTGTACACATCAAAAAAATTTCAAAAAAATATATACACCCCAGATCAACGTGTGCTCTTCAAAAGGGTATTTTTTAATTATATTTTTATTTTAGTAACAAGTAAAAAATGTTTATGTGCACACACGTGTGCGAAATGCAATTAAAATTTTCAATGACCAATTTGGAAAATTAAAATATATATATAATTTTTTATCATAAATTTAAAAAAATATGTGCATCCTTGTGCATTTTGTGTAGATTATGTTCATCTTTTTTTTTGAAAATTTATGCATTTATCACCAAATTATTTTACATGCACATAATCCACTTGTAAACTTTTGCTGAAATTTACAAGAACAAACCTATCATTAAATCCAATTTTGGCATATTAAACAATTTTATTATTTTTAAAAAAATATAGGTGGAAAGATAACATAATTCCCTACTTTTTGTTTTTGTTTTGTTTGTCGAAATTCGCAAGGCATATATAATTTTTTAGGGCTTCAATTTAATGAATGAGTAAAAAATTGAATTTTCACCGTCACTTATGGCCAAAAAGTGTTACCCGACTTCATGGATTCACCCATCACAATTGAAACATATGCCCTTTTCTCTTATTTCCTCCACTTTCTAAGGTTTTAACCTTGTAGGTTGAGTGAGGTTAGGAGGGGGGAAGGGGGAACACCTCCTTCTCTATAGGTGTTAGTAGCTACCCTTCTAAAAGCCATATTTTTACTTTTAACTTTCATTTCCAGACTAAAATCATTCTACAATGATTTAGGTTCAAAGAGATGTACCTTGTTTTGAATCCTCTCCTTTAAAGTTCCCATATAGAGATCCAACAAAATTGTCACTCTAAGACTCAACTTCTAAAATTGATTAATGCTCTCTCTAATTGGGCCTTTTTCTTGAAAATTATCAATTGGATAAAGAAGGTGTTGTTCTTAATATCCTCGTAATGTTTTATCAATTCATCCATAAATATAAACCAATGGACAACAAAGTCCTTTTTACGGTCACAAATCCATTAGTGCCATACAAATTGATTAGGTTCTAAATACAAGGATGAAATAGTTACCTTTTGTAAGGCTGGCACTTGTTGTAGACCAAAGAATTGTTGCATTTGGAATATCCATGTTATTGGAACAATACCATCAAACTTTCTCATATCAATATTGGGAATGAATTAGTTCCTTGGTCCCGAGTTGAACCCATGATGATGTGGATTATGGAGTGATGAATGATCAAGTGTCAAGGATTCGAACCTCTTTTTCTCAAATTGTTTTTCAATTTTCTTAATTTATAACTGGGACAAGTACCTCTTTTTATCCTTATCATTTTCTTAAGGAAATAAATTATGAGGAAATAGATCTCTCGGCTCATTAAGAATTATCCCCTCCATAACTTCATGATCCTCTTTGCTGGCCATATTTTTCAGCTCACTTTCTATATCATTTTTTTTACCAATTGAACATTTGTCCTTGACCTATGGTTCAATTCCTTAAATTTGTCCTCCAAATTAGATAGTTGGTTACACATTTCTTCATTTCCTTCATGAGTCATCGTTGATATCTCTAGAGGATTAAGGTGTATTATTTTTCGTATAACCCCTTGACATGTGATCCCAAAATAATATTTACCTAAATGCATCCTCTATTTCCTCTTTATCACACTTTTTGAATCACCCAAAATAGATATTCCAATTGAAAGTTATGCAAGTTTCAAGTTAACATACCTTTAGAAACCCTAGTTTGTAAATTGTCTTGGTAGTCAACCTTGCTCCTAAATTTACTCTAAAATTTCGTCCCCTACGAGTTTAAAATTTATTCCAATAGTATCCTGGTATGACTTCTCTACAATGCCATGGGTTTAACCCAATTCTTATGTGCCAACAGAGAGTCATGGTAACTTCCCTTAAACTTGTTTTTTTGGTCCCTTTCTGAAGAGAAATCTTGTACAAATATCTTGCTTCTAATGAAATAGGTGGCCCTTGATTTTGATATCTCAAGCCTCATATATAGCATTTTTATCCATAACACATGTTTGAGACTAGTTTTTGGACTAGTAAAAAGTCTAACTTACATAGATTATAAATCCAAACTTATAATGAATTAGGACCTGATACTTTTAGCAGAGGCACTTAGATATGTCGTATGGGTCTCATAAAAATTTATCATCTGATGTATCTCCCAAAAAAAATTATAGCAAAAATAACTCTAATACCAAATGTTATGCACCAAATTCCCAAAATAACATAAAATTAGAAAGAGAGAGTAACCCAATGTCTTGAGAATGCAATAAACAGATGAATAAGAAGTTTCTTCAATGGGGCAAGCTAATTTTACAATGTATCAAATGCACAAGACAATATGAGATGATCCTAAAACTAGGTCTCCTTGGTTTATATATAGTAGATAAAAGGTATAATTACAATTAAGGTCCTAGTCGACCATACAGTTACAATTATTAAGGTCCTATATTACCAATAAAGACAATACTGATATAATAATAGAAATGTAATGTCACAATATATAGGGCTCAACACACAAAATCATTACATGTACTATAGTTCATCATGGTGTGATTCCTATTAAGATTGTGAAGAAATTGGACCTTGACATTTCTAGTCCTCGTAGAACACTTTTGGCTATCACGCCAGATCTATCAAATTGGTAGGATCCATTAAAGATTATTCAATAACCTTCCACTAGGGACTGCATGTCATGATGGTCATCAAAGTGGTTGTTGCAAAAAATCCAGAGGCTTATAGTATGTTTATTGGAAGAGAACTATCATTTATGATATTTTGATGGTATTATTGCATGGAAGGGGCATATTCTTTCTCTTGCATAAACATACTAGGGTGATTGTAAGGAGACAGACCATGCATGAAAACCATATGTAGCCTTTTATTCACTTACCATGAGAATTTTAACATACTAAGTGAGATGGATGCTACTGCAATAGAGAGTAATGAAAATCATGAGCCTGCTTATATTCTTCTTACCATGTACTTTGATGGAGAGAGTTCTTCATAAAATGCTATAAGATCCTAAGGATCATACTATACATTTTTCATAATGAATACAATTCCTCAAAAAAAAATATGTTGTTGGATATGACACCTTATTTCACATCCTATGGTCAACCTTAAACTTGGGATTCAAATATTTATTGTTGTATATTGGATATGACACCTTATTTCACATCCTATGGTCAACCTTAAACTTGGGATTCAAATATTTATTGTTGTATATTGATTATGGATTATCCTCAACTAGGTTAATGGTATCTCTCAAACCCCAAAATTGTTTTTGAAATACTATTTAAGAGAGTGTTGGATTTCTATCTAACTCATTCTTATATTAACAAAATATATATTGCTTTAGAATATACTAGGTCTACTTTCATGAAGTATTTTTTAGTGCTATCACTGACATCAACATTTTATATCATACCTATGTTCCACACCTTGCTTGTTTCTATCAAACCCTATGAAGTTATGATCTAAATCATCATTGCAAAGAATGTGATAAGCATGGTTGAGTGTGATATACATGTTCCATATCTTTAAGAGAGTGTTGGATTTATATCTAACTCATGCTTATATTAACAAAATATATATTGCTTTAGAATATACTAGGTCTACTTTCATGAAGTATTTTTCAGTTCTATTATTGATATCAACATTTTATATCACACCTATGTTCCATACGTTGCTTGTTTCTATCAAACCCTATGAAGTTATGATCTAAGTCATCATTTCAAAGAATGTGATAAGCATGGTTGAGTGTGATATATATGTTCCATATCTTTAAGAGAGTGTTGGATTTCAATCTAACTAATTCTTATATTAACAAAATATATATTGCTTTAGAATATACTAGGTCTACTTTCATGAAGTATTTTCCAGTGCTATCATTGACATCAACATTTTATATCATACCTATGTTCCATACCTTGCTTGTTTCTATCAAACCCTATGAAGTTATGATCTAAATCATCATTGCAAAGAATGTGATAAGCATGGTTGGGTGTGATATATATGTTCCATATCTTTAAGAGAGTGTTGGATTTCAATCTAACTAATTCTTATATTAACAAAATATATATTGCTTTAGAATATACTAGGTCTACTTTCATGAAGTATTTTCCAGTGCTATCATTGACATCAACATTTTATATCATACCTATGTTCCATACCTTGCTTGTTTCTATCAAACCCTATGAAGTTATGATCTAAATCATCATTGCAAAGAATGTGATAGGCATGGTTGGGTGTGATATATATGTTCCATATCTTTAAGAGAGTGTTGGATTTCAATCTAACTAATTCTTATATTAACAAAATATATATTGCTTTAGAATATACTAGGTCTACTTTCATGAAGTATTTTTCAGTGCTATCATTGATATCAACATTTTATATCATACCTATGTTCCATACCTTGCTTGTTTTTATCAAACCTTATGAAGTTATGATCTAAGTCATCATTGCAAAGAATGTGATAAGCATGGTTGAGTGTGATATATATGTTCCATATCTTTAAGAGAGTGTTGGATTTCTATCTAACTCATTCTTATATTAACAAAATATATATTGCTTTAGAATATACTAGGTCTACTTTCATGAAGTATTTTTCAGTGCTATCGTTGACATCAACATTTTATATCATACCTATGTTCCATACCTTGCTTGTTTCTATCAAACCCTATGAAGTTATGATCTAAGTCATCATTGCAAAGATGATAAGCATGGTTGAGTGTGATATATATGTTCCATATCTTTAAGAGAGTGTTGGATTTCTATCTAACTCATTCTTATATTAACAAAATATATATTGCTTTAGAATATACTAGATCTACTTTCATGAATTATTTTTCAGTGCTATCATTGACATCAATATTTTATATCATACCTATGTTCCATACCTTGCTTGTTTCTATCAAACCCTATGAAGTTATGATCTAAGTCATCATTTCAAAGAATGTGATAAGCATGGTTGAGTGTGATAAACATTGAGATGTGGGAATTGAATGAATTGATTTGGTTGCTTTGTTCAAAAATTTCCCCTCAAAGCGGCTTGATTATGAGGAAACTCTAGATTCCATTCCTAGATCTCATCATTCTCTCCTAGGTATTGTCCATTGATGTGAATATGGGATGGTTCTATTTGTTATGATAATCCATTGATGTGAATATAAGATTGTTCGTACTTTGCATGTCTAAAGAATTAAAAATTGAGACATGTGAATAAGTTTTCCATAACTATAGTATCACGTAATTATTAGTTTCCAATAGTAATGCTGAAATTTTGAAGGATCCTAAAAAACAAAAGCCATGAATGATGTAATTTAGTGAAGGTTTTAATAAATGTGGATAATGAAATCAAAACCATAGAACAAATGGTTAATGATTTATTTTTTAATCATAAGTCTATGACTCCATTTTATTTTAAAATAATAGTGACAAAGGTCAAATATTGGTGTAAAACTTGTTACAAATGACATAATCATGGGAATTGCATAGTTTATTATTGACACTTAGAAATTGTCAATGGGAAATTATGCATCCACTTCTAAATATAAGACTAGGACTTTGCAAAAATTAGATAAAATTTGATAAACATGGAAGCACCCCTTGCACAAGAATGCAAGTTTACAGTGCAAACTAATTGTAAGACAAGAATCTAACCTAAATTTCATATACAAGTCCATTATTCCAATGGATAAGTCACATACATATGAAAGGTCGTCATCTATTAAAAGTATTTTTCCATGGGTTATGAAATAAGTATAAACTAACAATTTCTCCCACTTTTATGATAATGCAAAAACATACGATTTAGTCATTCAAAATTCATGATCGGGTCATACACAACTTCATTATAGGTACTAGAGTTTATGATGATGTGATTCATCTTAAACTATGAAGAAACTTGTGACATTTCTAGTCATCATGACACCATTTTGGATATGAAACTAGATTAGTCAAAATATTAGGAGTTAGTAAATTGTATTTGATAACCTTTCACTAAGGCTCTTGTTGGCACCAAAATCTATCCTATCAAAAATTTTGAGGTGTTGCCAAAAGACCTTCAAAACCGGCAATGAAATCTTTAAGTTGTATATTACTCCCTTGTTTTGTTTAATGTCTACCAGAGTAATCCTACCTAGGATATTTGATCTTTTACAAATTCTGGATCAATTCCTTTTATGTCAACCTAGCCAATTTTTCATCGCTTGAAACCTCCATCCTAGTCAGTTTGTAATGTATGTCTCTAACCTTAGTTCTCTTTGTTTGCATTTGAAAATGCCATGGATTCTTATCAAGATTGTTAAAGCCTTACAAAATATTCTGCAATCTTTGCCTTTGCCTCTTTGGTTCTCAAGCCAAATATTTTAAAATAATAAAAAATATTATTTCCTAAACCATTTAATACGGTTTGGAATAATATTTTATGTTTAAAATATTTAATACGGTTTGGAATAATATTTTATGTTTATTTTATCAAAAGGGAATTTTGTTTTTATTATCCTCGGGCTTCAAATTTGAAGCCTTCAGGGCCCTTCAGAAGCCATTTTACACGTTATAGAAGACGACTTCAACTTTTACCATGCAAAAAAAATTTAATTTCATGGTAAGCCCTTCAATAATTAAATTAACCACTACTGTTTAAAATTGCAACAGAAGGGTAGCTTCAAATTTCACCCATTGACAGTTTTCATTGGGAAATTGGGAATGCGGCTACTAGCTAGGTGACTTGGGAGTGGGACTCGGTTACTCTCCCATATCCATGTGTTTGATCATTGATGGATCATGGACCATTGGGCCTCTAATAATAGCATTGACCAACTTACATGGGTGGGATTACATTGTGCATCCCATGGCTTGAACGCTTCTAAGTTCTAGTGTTTGCAGCGAGCACTTACGTGTTTAACACATTTAATGGCAGCAACAAAATTATTAAACATGGTTGATGGGTCATACATGTTGTTGGCAGCGGGCTTACCAAGTTACCAATTATCACATACCAATTCGTGAATTCTGACTCCGTGAGTTAATTGAGTATTCAATGTATAATATATTATGTTAATGTGCCCCGAATTTGGCATTTCAGACAAAATCCACAATCCAGAAACTTCTTATAATGTTGCAGGTTGTTGCCCCCGCCCGTGGCCCCTACCCACATCCCTGTGTTTTCTTTGTTGTATCAAGTTAATCCTACCGTCTACAGCTCCCAGCCTCACACCCTGTGTTTTCTTTGTTGTATCAAGTCAATCCTGCGGCTCCCAAGTCCCACCTTGTGTTTTCTTTGTTGTATCAAGTCAATGCTCGAATTCCATGCTTCCATGGCTCCAACCATCAATATATAATATTACAGGGATACAAAGAAGCTTTTTCTTATACCCCTACTCCATTGTGGTCGAGCTACTTCCAAGTTCCACCTACCCTATCTCCTCCAGTCCTCCAGGAGAGTTTGCAGAGCGAAGCTGCCAATGCCAGCTTGCCATAAACATATATAAAGAAATTTGTTTTCTTTGAGGAGCTCAACTTCAAGGCTGACTAGATTGCTGACATCCTATGAATTTACAAGTATGTACATCATTTTATCCATTCATGATCCCATCAATTATTTAAAAATTTTGTTATTTGATTAAAAATTATGTAACTTCAAAGTTCAAACACAATATTATTATTTGACTGAAATTTTGTTACTTCAAATGGGCCTTGAAGGCTTCAAATTTGAATCCTGGACCCAAGAGTGGGTTTGTCACAAATCTTCGTCAGAGGTTGTTTGGAACGACATTTATCAATTCCCAATTGTAGCAACAACAACAATTGCTTCTTTCTTCATATGTCCTGTGTATACGCATATGATTCCATGTGCTCCTTGCCTTGCCCTGTTTTCCATTGTCGCTCGATCGAAGCTCTTGAAGAATTTAACTACCCTTTAACTTTCCTGAAATGGAGGGGACAAGGAAGACCATTTTTTTCACTCGAGAACCGAATGCTTCCCCGTGCAGCTGCCACTGGCCATGGTTGCAGCCCTACGGGAAACGGGTGTGTGCACTGCGCCCCCCAGCTTTACCAAAAAGCCTGGGGATTTGGGGAAGTTCCCACTCTGCCAACCTCCATGCATCTAGTTAATGAGTCAAATCAAGAATCTAGAATTTGTATCTAAAACTATATTCCATGAGCTATTTTCCCCAATTGCTCAGTCGTCAAATCGACACCTTCCTCTAGTTCATGGTTTAAGATTCTTGGTATTCATTAATATGAATACCACCAATGCTACTACACTTACAATCCCATCTAACTATCGAATTTCAGTATGACTGAGAATATGCAACAACATCTAGTGAAGGACAATGTTGAAAGCTGGAAATTTTCTTAGAATGCCCAGTGCCCACTCCTGCATTCGACTGTACGAACTGGGACAAAAATGTTTTTGTAATCTTCATTTTTAGAAAGACAGTGCTACTTTACCTTTTGATTTTGTTGCCCTTATTGGTTGGTCTGGAATAGAACATGAACTTCAACCATATAACAAGAAATTCAACCATCTATGCATCTCCTCTCTACTTGGTCTACCTACATTTTACTTATGCTTCGCAACCCATCCTCTACTCCATCATACCACAGAGTTAGTATGTATAACGAGATCTAGGGGGAGGGCTATAGAGAATAAGCTTCAAGGGTCCTTAATCAGCTATTGAGAACAAAAGTTGCCTGGAGTCAAATAGTTCTCTTTGCTCAAACCATAACACAGCATGTAACATGTAAGGAATGCTTAAACTTACTCTATCCCAAGTACATGTGGCATTCATAGTGTTGAATGAAAAATTAAAACATATATTGTTGTCATTGGCTTTCAATTATGTCGTAGGGTACACAATTAGAGTGACAAAGAAACTTTCTATTAGTTTTCAATCCAATCCAACTTCTTTGTTGAACTGTTCTCTCTAATAGACTTGCGTGAAGGAGGATTATAAATGGCATAGGCAACGCAGTTGTTTGATAGAGGTGCATGAAAGTGAATTATGGTCCTCAATTCAACAAAGTAAAAAAAAGTTACCATTCAGATTCTTTCCCTTCACCTTTTTTATTGCCTTTCTGCATACATCTCTATTGTTCACTAATTTAGCAACAGATACAGACTAGACTCAACGTCCAATGTTTTTTACTTCTGAAACAATTTATTCCTTGTTTTGCTTACATTATCATTTTTTCCATTGTTAAGTAGGCTAGATTTTATGTAGGCTAGAATTTATATTAGTTTGAAGAATGCTAGTGCTTTACAAAGCTTGAACTTTTCCAATAATAAGCATTGTGAAAATGCCCACATAAGATCCAAAGAGATGATGTAAACCTCACAATGAAATAATTTAGGAATAATAGAAGATGAGAGAAGCATTAGAACATAGATCCAAAGGAGCTCTGATTGAGGCAGAATAATTACACATGTTTCATTAATCTGAATAGTAAACTGGTAAATATACAATGTTGAGGATGAGGATTCGAATTCACTAGGTGTAATTCGAATTAGCCTTCATGCACAGATCCATAATCATTGGAGAGTCATCAAATCATAACTAGGAGTCCACCTTCTCATCAGTGAAGTCATCAATGCACAAGTAATGGTCAACCGGGAGTCAAACTGAGTCTAACTAAGTGTGGTTGGTGTAACTGGCACATGGAAGCACTAATGTAGTGAAGGAGGCTCAATGGAGGGCGCAGATGGAGCTAACTGGACTCAGAACAGGCTATCTAGTCACACTGGAGGTCCATCGGAGTGATAAGGTCAGTTAGGAGTCAGTTAATCCTTAAATCAAGGAAAGAACTGAAGATAACTGAACTAAACTGGACTGGTAGGTGAAGAAAGGTGCCCTTCTCATGCAGTAGGTGAAAGGAGGGAGCACTAAGCTCTAGGAGAGCTAAAACTGATCTGAAGGAAACTCCGGGGGCTAGTTTGCTGAGGGCTAGGTGCTGGTACTAATGACTAGGATGCATGCAAACCCTAATTTTGCATACATGAATGAAAATGAAAATGACAGAAATGCTAGGAGGACTAGGATGGAGTATAGGAATATCCTAACAAACATCACGTTGCTTTAAGAAGAGTTGAAGAACCCAATTCTTCATCGAGCTTGTACTGTTCGAAGCAGCCTAGGAACCCATTTTAAGAGGTATTAAATATTATTATACTGGTTAAAAGTTGGATTGGAATTGGGCTAGCAAGCTAACTGTAGCTGCACTGATGCAGAAAAAAAAAAGATCTATGAAATTAGTTATGGCAATTCACACTAAACATCTGGAAAGTGGATTTTCTATGTGTCTCCTAAGTTACGTTTCACTAATAAATTCCTCGTGTTCAAGCAGATCGTGAAAGAGGAGTAAAATAGTATTAATTTTGGCTGTAAGGATGAAAGTTGGATTGGAATGGGGTTAGCAAGTTAACTGTATTATTATATTGGTTAAAAGTTTAAGAGGCAAGATCAATTTAGGAAACTGCTAAGATGGAAAAGGTGGCATAGTGGCCTAGAGACCGAGCCGCTAGATCGAGGCGAAATATGGTTGTGTTATATGACATATATAACATTTAGTGCTGCCATATCCACTGCAAAATAAATCCTCTCAACTTTACTACATAAGTAAACAATGAAATTTTGATGTACTAATACATTTTCAAATGAAAAGAATGACTTTTTTTACATACATTTTCAAATGAAAAGAATGACTTTTTTTACATGGCAGTATTGATGGGTTAAATATCTCATAGCCCTTCAAAGTGAAATGGGACCCCACCCTTCAAATTTGATCCCTGAAATTTATCCTATAAGTCAAGGTTTGAACCGAGGAGTTAAGCACCGAGGAGGCTACCCACGAGCCACCATAATGCTCAACGCGTCGGTTGCTTTTGCAATAGATGGCAATTTAAGATGGTTTATCAGCACCTTCTCATTGCATGGGATATAATATCACTGCACAACAAACAAATGAAGCGCCCAGCACTCCAGCGCATTACCACCTGTTGAAGGAAATCGCCCAGCTGATGTTCGTGAAGTTTTTCTTTCTGCTCGGATTGGTTATTTGCTTGCATCACGGAGGAGAGCAATAATGGACAGAGCTGACAACAAAAAGGGGGAACGTTGGTTTTCAAAGCTTGTATTGGTTATTTGCTTGCATCACGGAGGAGAGCAATAATGGACAGAGCTGACAACAAAAAGGGGGAACGTTGGTTTTCAAAGCTTGTATTGGTTATTTGCTTGCATCACGGAGGAGAGCAATAATGGACAGAGCTGACAACAAAAAGGGGGAACGTTGGTTTTCAAAGCTTGTATTGGTTATTTGCTTGCATCACGGAGGAGAGCAATAATGGACAGAGCTGACAACAAAAAGGGGGAACGTTGGTTTTCAAAGCTTGTATGTCTATATTTTCATGATTGAAAGGTTCATGGTGATCTTTTTCCCTCGGGGTTAAACAAGCATAAGTGTTTTTTTTCTAAATAATAAAATGTTGACTTAAATTAGATTTAAAACATTTAAGACAGCATATATGTAAAACTGAAATATTGCATTACACACTTAAATAATGTCCAAAGTGTAAAATGTTGAGGAAGGATTTACACCTCGAGAGTTTGATCGCTCTAAGATGGATTTATGCTGATAGCATATTCAAAAAATTTAGAGGAAATAAAAAATAGACATACTTGAACACAGAGCTCCAATAGGAACACTGATATAATGCACATAACAGAGATGCATTCCTCATAGAAGCTCAATACCAATCAAATGATGGAAGAAATGAGTGGCTTGTTCCATTTGTTTTGCAGCAAGTGTGGTTAGAATCCAAGAGTTCTAGGCAGCAAATCCACATCTTTAGGTCGTAGTTCTACATTCAATTGTTTGCCAGTAAAACTCCCATGAAGGGAGGATTTGACTTCAGATTTGAGATGATTTCCTTATCCTTTAGATTTAGTAATATCGATGTATTAAATGTTTAATGTAATTTGCTTATAAAGGCAACATTGAAGAGGAAAAAGAGGTTCAGCTCTTAGGCCCGAGAGAAAGTGCTAGGGCAGATTCTGTATATTTTTCATTGTAAGCTTGGAGCATTTGCCTTTTTAATGTTATGTTATCAGAGATTCCTGATAGTTATATTGTTAGTCATTATTTTCTTTATGTTCACTCTTTCTTTTTACTTGAATGAATTATAGATATTGAGTATCAATAGCTATCAGTGAGTGATAGATTCTTGAGCAGTATTATTAGTCATTATTTTCTTTATGTTCAGTCTTTCTTTTTACTTGTAGATATTGAGTATCAATAGCTATCAGTGAGTGATAGATTCTTGAGCAATAAATTGTTTGTTGTGATTGCCTTTTATTCAGGTGTTTTGTTCAAGTTTTCTTCATTCATATTCATTATCCTGGACATTCCATCTCATGAAAGTGCAATATTGATCTAGTATATGTCTCCTTGTGTTTAGTATATGTCTCCTTGTGTTTCATGTTGATTTCATTGTTCTTCAATCTTTATGTCAAGTACCTCTGTGTGATATTTAACTTGATTGCCTCTGATTCAATTAATGTTAGTAAAGAACTCCATTCCCAATGATATTTACCTCTCCTCCTTTCTCGTTTAGTCTACCTTAATCCACCATTCATTTTCAACCAACTAAATCTATCATAAACTGAGATCTCATATCACGATGGTCATTGTTGCAACAATTAAAAAGGATTATAATATGTTTATTGGATGAGATTGGTCATATACGGTAAGTCAATGATATTAGGAAATATGGTGTACTCCTGCATAAACAAACTAGGGTGACTATTAGGAGAGAGACCGTGCATGCAAAATAACATGGAGCCTTTTCTTCACCTCCATGAGAACTTTACCATCCTAAATCTGATGGATGTTCCTACAATAGAGAGTAACAAAAAAAATTTACCCTCCTAATATTGTGTGGACCAAGTACGTGTGGACCAAGTACTTTTATAGAGAAAGATATTTATACGAGTTTGTGTGGACCAAGTACTTTTACAGAGAAAGATATTTATACGAGTGTGGTGTTGGACAAATAATATAATATCCTAAGGATCATACTATACATTTTTCATGATGGCTGGAGTTCACTAAGAAATATTGTGTTATTGAATATGAATCCTTAGTACACATTTTACAGTCAACCTTAGACTTGGGAGTCAAAGATTTATTGTTGTGTATTGATTATGACATGATTCTTAACCAAGCTAATGGTATCTCTCAAACTCTAGATTTTGTTTTCATATACTATTTAAGAGATTTTTGAATTGTTAATCAGATTATATATATATATATATATAGCATATATTAGGTTTACTTTATGAAGGATTTTTGTTGGTGCTAAATTAAGACTTGGGTTATTGTAAAGGGGAAAACAAAGGGGGGCGATGTAGTCTAGTCTGCTGGCATTTTCAATCCCTTGAAGGAGAAGGTCTTACCTGAAGCATAGCCTAGACATGTTTATGATGAAGAGGGTTAACTGTAGGGATATACTAGGAACCGATTTATTCATTTACTATACCGCGACATACATTCATCATGCATACTTAAAGTTACTTACAACAGAGTTACACAATAGGTATAAAGCAAAGAACAAACATCGTCATTAATCGTATATACAAAAAATTAAAGGGGCCTAATAATCTTCATTCATGGATCTTCAATACAATAGATTCGTGCAGCTCTACAGCCTTAGTCTTTAGTCTGTGGAATGACCCATCGCAGATCTAAGTACATATTCAAAACCCATAGTTCCATGACTAAAATACATAACCCAAAACTCGGACTCAATTGAGAGAATTTATTGGACCATATGCTATGCTCTACTTCCTCTCCCCGAATCCTCTATGTCCTTTTTCTCTTTCTTGCTTCTTTCTTTTTATATAATTGTAGGGGTGGACCTGATATGGTTGCAGTTTCTAACTATTTCCTCAACCTTCGCCTTATTTTCCATGTGATCTTCCGCGATTATGGTCCTTTCCAAAAACGAAGGATCCAATAAGCCTCAACCATAAACGTTAACTTGCGCTCAAGTCAACTCTTTTGCATTCCTGAAGCTATGCATTTTTTGGTCCTTAATTTTCAAATGAAAGAGCCAACTTAGATGCTTCTTACTTCTAAATGTAAAGCTATCTCAATGGGTTTGTTTTATGGCCAGAGTTTGGAAGAGATATAAGCCTCTTGCCAACCATTTGGTATTGAAATTCAAAGCTATCCCAAAACTGTTGAGTCAAAATTACTTGGTGTAGTATTGTTGATAAAGAACGTATTTAGCATCTATATCATTAACATACTCGAAAGGAGTTCCTTTATGCAACGTATCATATATAGCTGAATGTGTCAAATTACTTTATTTTATGCGCCGTGGCTTATAACTTCACATTTATGTTAATATGTATTACGTTGCTTAATATGTTAATATGTATTGCCAATCATTATTATTACGTTTCTTAATATGTATTCAATATATGTGAGTGTAATAATTTGTATATATATTTTATTTTGTCATATTACATTTCGTAATGTATTTTGTATGTCGTATACTTTTAATATATTTTATGTTTTGTAATGTTTTGTATTTTGTTATATTGGTTGTTTTTAATATAAGTTGTATTTTGTATATCATTAATGTAACTTGTCTTTTGTTAGTATGTGAGGAATGAATTCTGAGTATAGAAAATTAGTTGTGGGTTTGCTCACCTTAGTTAGTTTAGTTTATTCTTGTTTTTTATTTTATCATGTTCTTTAGCTTAGTTTGATTTTTTTGCACTTTGAATCCATGCATTAGTTTTCTATTTCGGTACTACTTTTACGCTAGTTTTGTACCAGTGTTGTACTAGAGTATTATTTACATTAAGGTGTGTTGTCGGATTTAGGATAGGTTAGGCTAGGCTAGTCTAGGCTCCGATCCTGCACATACAGTGCTTGCACCTCGAAGCTTATGAGCCCTGGTTGATAATTTAATGTCGGATTACTAGTGCATATATTAGGCCTGACATTTTTGGCGCCGTTGACGGGGAGGTGCAAAAGGAATTGGATTTTAGGTAGGTAGGTAAGTAGGTTGCCTTTAAATTACACAACTTGGGGGAGGAGATTAACAATAAGATGCAAAGACGCCCTCACTATGGACATTCTGTAGTGTAATAGCCCGATACATCCACTTTGGTGGGGTTTCTCCAATGCCAAGGTTCCTTTTTGCAAGTGTGCAATAAAATAGTTTCAACTTCGCATGTGTGCAATAGAATAATTTATTTTTATGCAAGTGTGTTTCTTTTCCGCAAGCATGTTTCTTTTCAAGCAATTGTAGATTCATTTCAGTTTATACTTTAGTTAGTTTTGGGTGATGTAAGAGCCTCGGGTACTAATCCATTTGTGAGCAGGATCTCTAGACTTGTTAAACAAATTTAAAGTTTCCAAAGGACTTGTTGAGTGGAGGAGAGCATACTACTATAAGGATTTTCTTAAATCATCATTCAAATTTCAAGATTGTTAGTAAATATGAGTCTGTATCTTTGGAAGCAGTGAAGGATCCATGAATCATTTCCACATGAAGAAGATCTAGAAGCTTTCTTTGACCATCCTTTCCAACCTGCTGAGGAGATCAAAGAATCATGGAGCAAATCAAATGAAGAGTGGACATTAAAGCCAGAAATTGAAGAATTCCTGGCATCCTTGTCACTAGATCCAGATTTCCTTTTCATTCAAGAGCATGATGACCAACTTTTCGAAGAATTTCATGATATGATTATTAAAGAAGAGAACCATGGGAACAAATATTTCATTGAGATTTGGTTCCAAGTAGTCATCAGGCCACAACATTACTCCATGTTTCAATAGTTCTTGGCACTATCTCCACAAAGGCAGCTGGTCCCTCATACATTGGTATTCATTGAGGTACACTTTTCAGATTTGGGTATGTGTACACTAGAGATCTTGTTCCGCAAATGGATCCATTGGATGTATTCCTACACTTGAAGGAGACTTTCTTTTTCAAGTAAAGTAGGATAGTGTAAATCATGTAAATAAATGAATAAAATAGTAAAGATAAAAATAAGTTCAGTTGTGAAAAACAGTTTATTGGCGCCACTGAACATGAGATTTGATTGAAAATCGGGAAACCGACAGGTAAAGTTCACATTGGAGTTATGTATTCATCTGTTAGTTCTATCATTATGTACTTCAAATCAGTTTGTTTGTTCTCATGTTGGATGATGAAGGACATCTTATGGCCTTCCTTCCAACAAACCTTGTCCTATTGACTCCAACACTTTATCTAGGATCAAGGTTAGAGACTCATTTCAGTACCCCGAGACTTGCATGCCTCAATGGAAAGTCCTCTTGCTGATGACAGTAGGAATACATTAATGTCCTTTGTCCATCAGATTCTGCAAAGTGACTCGACTTTAACACACTTATTTGTACTTTGAAGGATGTACTGTGGCACCTTGGAACTCATTGACATCAATGGTGAGATGTCTCGCATTGGTTAACAACATTCCTTAATGGTTGGTAATCCAATGATTTCTGTCTATGTTTGACCTCAATTAAATCTATTCGCATAGTCAGAATTGTGCCTTCATGTGGTTTATGTTGAAGACTATCAGATTTATGTTCTAACTCCAGTTGCAGATTTCTAATGGATTTTGGTATTTCTATCATAATGAATAAAGAGGAAATATGAATTTCAAAGATTCCATCAGAAATTGTCACGTCCCCATTTTGACCCCCTTCGCACTTAAATCGTAAATGATGTAAATATTGTTACTTAATCATGGTGAGGAGCTCAAGGCCAAGGCCCCACCATTGATTTAGCGTTTTATGTATCGGCAATTAAAGAAATAGATGCCTATGGTTCTTGTGCTAGATGGGCACGATGTAAATAAGACATCATGTAAATATGAATTTTAATGAAAAATACCCACAACTAGCTATGCAATGCAACAAAGAGATGGGGGCATGATTCTGCAAGGAATAGGGAGGGAAATTATCCAAACCCTTGAGCCAATGGTGTTAATCCATGTGTCAATGAGAAATCTCATAAACCACCAACTACCCATTTTGGGTTATGGACCCAATCATTTAATTCTTCCAAGAAATTGGTTAAGGCAGTTAATGCCTTGGGAATGAAGAAGTATGGCAGCCAATTTCGTGCATGGGCAAGCCATCAACTTGGAAATTCGTGTTTTTGCTTGTTGGGCAAGAAAACACCCACGAAATGGTGCCCAAAGCCATTCTGAACAGTCAGTCTTCACTCATTCACGCAGTTGGAGCTAGCTGGGTCTTTCCCTACACGTTTTTCATCCAAATCCTGCATTTTTCCATGCCTGGGAGTTCGTTTATGCATATACAGTAGCTTGGGAGAGAAGGGCCACGATTTGGGGACTGTATGGAGGTCGTTTTTGCCCCCGAATGCCCAAGGACGTTTTTCTAAAAACGGATTTGGCTTCCCTGGGTTGTTCCCCAACTTCCCATTTCGTTTTTGTGGGTTCCCACATTTTTCTGAGTTAGCTAAAACCCCATCTCATGCATTCCACTGTGGAAAACGTTTTCTTCATGCTCAGCAAGTGTAGTTTTGCTGTTATGTGCATCCTTGTTTTGTTGTGAACCTGTGAGCAAGAAACTGGAGTGGTAGTGGACATAATTGGCTTGATAAACCTAGTGAAGGGAGTAACCTCTCAATAAGATCAAGAGGGCTGGCTACTTTTCTATGCACACCCTGAGAGCACTAGAAAGGAAGGTATGGCTTGAGGGATTGTGTGGCAGTGAAGAGAATACTTCCTTGTGATTGGGTGTGTAGGCATTGTGAGTGCCAAGCTGAATAGATCTGGGAGAGGTACCCATAGCTCTGTGGTTGAGCTCACTAGCTTAGCAATTCTTTCCTTCCATGTCCTAGCAGCCTGATAAACCCAATTGCAGATTGGCTTGGCTCATCTTGGTGTATGCTTGGCTATGTGTGAGTCTGCTGTTCCCCGGTTCCTTGTAGAGATCATGCCCAGCTCGGGGGTGGCAGTGGTGCTGAGAGATTGAGGAGCACACTGGCCTACGGTTGGGTAGAACGTTGCAGTTGCATAGCCAGTTGCGTGAGACTACTTTCTTATAAGATAAGTATTCTCCTGTATTAACTTGCAATTACTTATTGATGAACATCTTAAATGTATGATGGATGTGCAATTCTTAATATTCCGCTGTGATTTTCTTAAAATCATACATTTCCATATGTCTCTATTATATTATGAGAATGCTTATGGTTAAAAGTTTAATGGGGCTAGATGCCCAGTTTAGTATCACGCCCGTTATGCACTTTCATATGTATAAGTTTATTTTAATTGAATGTTTGTTTACTATGTATGGGACTAGATGTCCGGTTTTAGTATCACGATCCCCTCCATTGCATTGGTATGATGGGTGGGGACGTGACAGAAATCAAGTTCAGGAGGTTGTTTTCATGATTAGTGAACATCTATCAACCTCTGGTAGCACCATGATATCTTATAGAAAAAATTTGGCAGCTTCAAATCATTTTTCTGAACTGGTACTGAAACACTGGTAGGTGAGCCTGTTGTTTTCATTGGTACCGAAACACCTGTAGATTCAATTTTTGTTTTACCAATGCATAAATCAGTACAGAAATTTATGCAGATATGTTTTCGCATGACTCCTCGTTCTAGCTTATCATCTAAGGTTCTCTTGAGTCCATGAAAGTCCAACACTCAATATTTTACATCAATTTCAAGCAAGTTGCTCTTCACAAGTTCATCCATGCTAGTTTGTAAGTATGATATGACGTGAGAATTGTTATAAGTTAATTTAATTTACTAAAAACTAGGAATTAAATCAAAATGAATAAGTATTCTAATGCTCGATTTCCTTAGCTATTGTATTTACTTCATATCCTTGTTTGTATAAATATGCATTAGCTACTATTACCATAATCCTATAGGTCAACTTATTTGTAAATATGATTTGCCCTACCTTTGCACATAATTATTGTATTATATGGTTTTCATTTTCCTATATCCAACAGCAATTCTATGTTCCTATGTATGATGCATTATTCCCTATGTAATCTCTTACCATGTTCATGACCTATTTTCACCATGGTAGTCGTCAGGCACATCCCCTTCTAATTGGTCTAGAAGACTTATAGTTAGTTATGATGAAGAAGGTTGCGCAATCACTACAAATGAAGACATTGGTAATCCTATCAGTACCACTTCTGAGCATATAATTGCACCAAAATCTATAATGGATGGTCTAGATGGGAATAAAGGTAAATAGTTTCAATCAAATCATATACTTGACAAGATATACTAAAATGCTTAAACTAATTCTCTTAAACATACAAAGGTTGTTCACTTTCAATGATAGAAGCAAGAGTTAAAGGAGAAGCTATATGAATATGTAGTTTTGGATCACTATGTAAAGTCTGAAAATGAAATTTTGAAAGTCTAGAATGTCAGTCTGCAAACCAAAATTGAAATTTGACCACTAAGTGTACTATGTTTCATTCTATAGCTCAAGCAAAATCAGTTGTGCTAGGATGCTGAGAAGACAGTTGAATGAAAGTTGAAGAATCAGAACCAAGGTCTGCATATCCTTAGTCATGCATCTGGGGTTTAATCTTATATTGTCTACAGTTTTGTCTTTGCATAGGGACATGCAAAGAACTCGGCATGGGGGGGTGATGGCCTCTAGTTTTGTTCTCTTTTCGTTACCTTGTATATGCCCAATACCTCTTTACTACCTAACTTTTGTCTTATATATTCAGCCTATCAAGTGTAAAATTCCCTACTCGAGCATATAAGGTGATCTATTGTTCATTTTGATTAATTCTTATGATTTTGGTAAATTAAATTGATTTATATGGCATTCTCACTCATATGGAACTTTCAATACCACTTTCAGCACTAGGCTTTGCATCAGGTGAAGTCCAACTCATGTTTGTTGAAGAAGGATTCAATGTTGCATAACAAATCATCAAGGTGGCACACCAACTCCCAGTCCATTTTAGTCTTTTGAGCATCATTAATGGTAAAAAATTCTCGTTAGTTCACAGGCAACTAACTTCGGACATGTGTTTTGAGCACGTTTTGAGCAAACGGTGAGTAATTAAGAAAACGGTTGAAAACCCACTTGCAAAATCGTGTTGTTATTTTCTCCAGGCAATATCATACATTCTATTGGTTGGTGTAACGTTTTGTTAATAAACGAAAGTTTCATGATCTTAGTGTGGAACGTTATCATTGGTGATTGTTTCTTTTCATACATGTTAACTTTATTTTCTGTGTCGTGGAAACAACTTCACATTTATTTTAATAAAATGGTCTCAAAGTTTAAAGTCGTTTCTTAATATGTATTCAATATGTGAGTCTAAG
Source organism: Larix kaempferi (assembly GCA_027924585.1). Classification (NCBI taxonomy): domain Eukaryota; kingdom Viridiplantae; phylum Streptophyta; class Pinopsida; order Pinales; family Pinaceae; genus Larix; species Larix kaempferi. Next base: position 53,616,582 of record BSBM01000299.1, on the reverse strand, counting down.
AATATGTACGTATCCTTTTACTTTTTCATATTACATTTCGTAATGTATTTTGTATGTTGAATACTTTTAATATATTTTATATCTTGGCATATTATGTTTCGTAATGTTTTGTATTTTGTCATATTGGATTTATTTTGCATTATATCTTGCATTTTGTATATCTTTAATGTAACTTGTATTTTTGTTAGTATGTGTGGAATGAATTCTCAGGATAGAAATAATTAGTTGTAGGTTTGCTCGTCTTAGTTAGTTTAGTTTACTTGTGTTCTTTATTTTATCTTGTTCTTTAGCTTAGTTTGATTTTCTTGTACTTTGAATCCCTGTATTAGTTTTCTATTTCGATAATAGTTTTGCATTAGTTTTGTATTGGTGTTGTACTAGATTATTATTTACATTAAGGTGTGTTTCCGGCTTTAGGATAGGTTAGGTTAAGCTAGTCTAAGCTTTGATCTTGCACACACAATGCTTGCACCTCAAAGCTTACGAGCCTCAGTTGATAATTTAATGTTGGATTACTAGTGCATATATTAGGCCCAACACTATCATTGTATCCTCATTTTTTCGCTTGGTACAATTTCCTCATCAGGGTAAAATTGTTACCATTGACCAACTCAATTTTTGCACTCCTGATATCCATACCAATACTACCAACAATTTCCCCATCTTAGGACATTCTAAACCTCAATATGAGGAAGTGAGCATATGTCTTATTAAGGATTCTCCCATAATAGGTGTTTTTCCGGATATCCCGTGCCCAATTTCCACAGTTAATACAATTTCATCCATGGTGCAATAATCCTCTGGGTAGGCTTGATCCTTGGGTAGTACCTAATCCATACGAGCATAGTTCGCTTTCTGTGTCAAGCTCGTTAAAAAATGAAATAGATAACCATGAGCATGGTTCATTGTCTATGTCAAGCTCGTTAAAAAATGAAACAGGTCCCCCTCCCATTACGTGGAGTCTTCCACTAGATTTGGTACCTAAACCTTCATTTCCTCCAGCTGTTTCAGTTGATCCTATTTCTTCCTCCCCCTTTGGTGAACCTATTCCTATAGGTATCCAAGAGTCTAATCGGGTGGAGAAGAAGAGTCAGCAGGCAAAACGAAGCTTGGGGGGCATGTCTCTAGCCTCTGGACATCAAATTGGATTTAAGCCGCTAGCTTCTGTTGGTCATGCTGGGGGCAAAGTTCCAACCTTTGGACATCACGTTTGGAGAAAACACGTTAATGGGTATCACCCGAAGTACAAACCTATGGATATCATGTTGGGAAGGAACCTGCCAAGGGGTATCATTTATAGCATAGTTTATTTTCGATTTCAAGCTCATTAAAAAATGAAACAACTGTTCCGAGCACAATTCATTCTCTATTTCAAGCTAAGTTAAAAAATGAAGCAAACACCTCTAGCATTCTTTTCACCTATCTTTGAGCTTGTTAAAAAGAGTAAGAGGTGTTGAGATTACTTTTTAATTTGTCATGCTTTGGATCAAACATAAAAAAGATTACGAGCACTTTTGATTCCATGGTCGTGCTTGTTAAAATTGAGCAAAAAGGTGTCAAGTTTAGTTCACTTTTCTTGTACTCGTAAAATAATGAGGAAGTTTCTAACTAGTATAGGTTTATCTCTTTATCCGTGCTTGCTAGACTATCTATGGAAAATGAACTATGCCGAGTTTAATTTTTACTTTTGTCGTATTCAGTTATCAACCATGACAAAGTTTTCTTTCGAGTTATAGTTTATCCCTTTTTCGACCTCATTAGACTACATATAAAAAAAGAACCCTTAGGAGTCTCCTTTAAGCTCTTTTCGAACTCCCTAAAAATGGAAAGATTGTTGAGCGAGCTTGATTTCTTTCATGCTCGTTAAAGTATTTGAAATAGAGTTTGTTTGGTATAGGTTTACCCCTTTTTCAGGCTTAATCAACTAATTACAAAAAAGGTATACTCTAGTCAACCATTGACTAGAAGAGTTCTCTCTCGTATTGTTTTATCCTTTTTCAGATGTAGGAGACTAAATTTAAGAAAAAGACACCTTGGAGTTTTCTTTAGATTCTTTTCAGATTGTTGAGAATCTTTATGGCAGCTTGTTGTCACCCTTGAACATGGCACCTATTTGCATCTTGTATTACAGTTGGATAATTTCCTTGCCTTTAAGTCCTACCAATCTCGTGAGTCACTTTACTTCTTCAAATCCTTTGAAGAAGTTCTGGTTAGTGTTGCACTATGTTTTGGTCCATATCTCGTTGAGTCAATGTTGAAAATTCACTTGTTGTTCCATCCAATGTTCAAGGGGAGTATTTACTTGAGTCCATATCTCTGCAATATCATCGACCTTTGCATCATCATGTCAGTCTATGCTCATTTGATCCATCACTTTATAGCGCTTTGCTATGTCAGTTTTGTGTCGATGATGTGGGACACGTCATGGCCCTCCTTCGACGAGTCTATTCTTGTCGACTCTAACACATCATCCGGGAATTAGACTTAGAAACCATTTAGTACCTTGGTACCTGCATGCCTTAATGGAAAGTTTCCTCGCTTTTGACAATAGGTTTACATCATTGACCTCTAATCGGGTGACTCCATGAGTGTTCGACTTCAACTCATTTATTCAAATTTGTTGGAATGTAATAGGATACCTTGGGTGTCATTATCATTATTGGTGATTTCCCTCGCATTTGTTATCGGTTTATATTAACGACTGGTAATCAAGTGGTTTCTACCATGTTCGACTTCAATACCTCTATTCACATGGCTAGAGTCATATCATTTTAGGATCGGGTTGAAGACCCTAGGGACTTTTGTTATGTACTTTACCCAGGTTGCATTGGAGATTTTTTGATTTGGTTCTTGCATGGACATCATGTCAGTACTGATATGTATACTATCACACAAATCCACTTTGTATCAGAATGTGGTTGTGTCATTATTATATCGCGGATCTAATTTGTATTTTTGTATCCGTGATCTATTCGAGTCATGTAGATATGGATCCACATTGTATGTCAGCGGTCGTAACCTGAGGCAATACTTTCATGGATCTACAATGTACTGGTCAATAGCCATGCTTCGAGTTATTTTGTTCTAAGCATGGGTATGCCCACCTCGGGGATGATATAGATGTATTTTCTGGTCTTTGTTTTGCAGCTTCTTTTTGGCTCTCTTCTGAACACCCTTTGTACCCATATTTGATAAAGTATTTCAGCAATCAAATCCATTCTAACCTCACACTTTAGGGGGAACATGTTAACCTTCATGTTTCATTCTTGGTTTTCATGTTTTATCACCATGAGAGACATGATTCTTATGCTCCCTAGGAGTGTTAGGACCCTCCATATTGAACTTGGTCCACTCCCTAGCCATGTTTGGGAGGAAATCCAATCAGTTGGAGGTCGAAATCCACTTATCCAAACCACCTTCAGAGCCTTCTATGAGAAGTATCACTCCCTCCCCCTTGTCCATGGAGGGATAAATACAAATTCAGTGTTAGGGGAGCGATAATTCCCCTTTTTATCATCCTATAACCTTCTTTAGGGAAGCAATACTTTAGTCAAACCATCTTGGCTTGAATCTAGGAGCAATATTTTAGCAAGATTTTGAGTGGATAAACCTAACTTCTGAATATCATATCACTTTCCATTTGAAGTAAACTTGATCTCCCTTGACCCAAGATTCCCTCTCTTGATCCCATCTTTTATCCCAATTAGTTTGGCTCACCCCAAGGGAAAAATATAGAAGAGGTGGTCCCTATGATCTCGTGGTTCTAAAATGGGTTTAGAAGGGAAGCTTAAAGGACATGATGTTGCAAAGTCAGGTATATGATTGTACATGCTTCTTTTGGATTTCCTTTTAATAGGAACTTAGCCTATTTCTCCCATACTATTGTTCAATCACGTATATGTTTGCTTCATGTCATTCGAAGTAAGTATATCCTTTTATGCCTAACAATACTTTGTGGAAGGAAGGATATTTTGTGTTGTCCTTACAGATTCTTCTAGCTTTGGAGTTCTGGATATTGGATTCAAAGGCTAGAGTAGCGAGGACAACCATCTGGAAAGAGGTAGGCCTTCTATCCTCTTCTACTCTCTTCTTCCCTTATCTCATTATGTGCATGAAAGATAGATCTAGGAGAAAGTTAGTGTCTATTTGTTTGATTTATGTCTTGGATTGGGGAACCTAGGGAACCATTATTTATCCAAGATAAATTCTACATGCCTATAGGGAGAATATTCTACAACATAAACCACCTCCACTCTATCAAAAATCCACTCTTGTATGTCAACGTCAACTAGAATTCAACAAATAGATATAAAATGAATGGTTTTATATGTGTTTTCATCCTGGATATTTTTTCCCATACGACTTCCATGTTCTGAGAGGAAGCCCTCCATCCAACATTCTTGAGGTAAACTAGGGACTTTCACCAAACAAGTACCTTTGTAGTTTATCTAACATTGAGTTGAAGAGCAGTTGTCATGGCTTTAATGTTAGATATGCTTGACCCTAGAACCACACATCCCCTAATTTGGATTCCACATCTTGCATATTTATGAAAGAGAAACTAATCCATCCCTTATATAGTATATTTAAAGACGACCCATAGCCTATAATGGGCTTCCGGAATTTTTGTGGCCACGAGTTCAGATACTTCAATGATATCCTTCTCCTAAAAAACCATCCAACCAAATTTTTACCTAATAAATCAAATTTGTTTTTATACTTTAACGTATTCTATAACCACCATTTTCAAAGACTCTCTCTTATTCTTAATCACTCTGTGAGGTTGGCATGTACACAATTCAGATTAATGGACCATCTGTGCTACTATAGGTGCAACGCCCTCTAGGATTGAGAGATCAAGTGCTTGAAAGATAAATTATAAATCAAGTACCTCCGCAAAATCGGAATATAAATCCCTTGATACATTTGTCGAAGGAGGACTAGTAATAAAAACACTCCCAAGACACAAGGAAAATAAGTCATTGCCTAGAGTATATGTATGACATGAAATCTCACAATTAATAGGGTTTTGGGCCTTAGAATCACTTGACATCGAGGAAGTTGTGTCCTCCAAAAGAACTTTATTGTTTCTAAGTTCAGTACATATCCTTCCATCATATGTATGTCGTTCTAACAACAAAATTGGATCTATCAACTACACCTACTTTCACTTTGTTTTTGAAGGTTGTAAGTGTGAACAAGAGGATCCCTTGTTCTGCCAATTTATCAACCCTCACCACCTCAACATCCCCTTTGAAGTGATGTCCCTCCTCCTTGATTACAAATATGTCCCTTTTAGCTAAGGAATGCTCTCCATAATCCCATAGTTGAACATCCTCGTTGACCTTTGGGACTAGGTTTATTGTAGAAACCCTAGTTGAAGAAACCTTAGTTCCAAAACCTAGTGGATTCTCTACCATATCCCCCATGATCCTGTAGGGAAAAAAATTATGTTGTAGCCATTGATAATTCATGATAGTCCCATACACAACTTCATTATAGGTCCTATATTTCATCATGATTTATTGCCTCTTAAAAGTATGAATAAACTTGAGCTTGGCATGATTCTAGTCCTCATATTACACTTTTGGCTATGGAAGTAGATCTTTCAAAATGGTAGGATCCAATTAAATATAATTCGGTAACCTTCCACTAAGGTCCACATGTGAAAATGCTCATCAGAGTGGTTGTTTCAACCATTCCGAAGGATTATAGTATGTTTATTGGATGAGAATTTGGAATCTATGATATGTCAGTGATTTTTTGCATGGAAGGGAGATAACTAGTGGTCTTGCATAAACAAACTAGGGTGAGTATTAGGAGAGTGACCATGCATGAAAATCACATGGATCATTTTTTAACTTACCATGAGAACTTTACCATCCAATATTATATGTATGCTATTACAATAGAGATTAAAAAAAACAATGACTTTGTTAATATTGTATCGACCATGTAGTTTAATAGAGAAAAATCTGCATATGGGTGTGATGTTGGATAAATACAATGAGATTCTAATGATAATACTCTACATTTTTCATATTGGATTCAATTCCCCAACAAAAATTACATTGTTGAATATGAAGGCATAGTTCACATCCTATGGTCAACATTAGACTTGGGATTCAAATATTCATTGTTATATATTGATTTTGACATGATTTTCAACTAGGTTAATGGTATCTCTCAAAATATAGATTTGTTTTAAAATGCTAATTAAGAGATTGTCAGATTGGTAACCATCCAATTTTGGTGCAGGAAAAAGAAAGAATATTCCCATGTGCCACTCAGATTCCTTCTTCTCTAATTTTGGAATCCTTCCATTCCTCCTTCCTTAAAAGCAGATCTGGGAGGACTAGGGATATGGAGTCTGGGATTTCTAAGCGAAACTTTTATAATGGGGAAACCAGATCTCTAGATAAGTTGGATGTTAGGGATTCATGGATTCCATCTTTCGAAAAGTTTTTTGGTTGAAAACAGAATTGTATTCGAATGTGTTGGATATCCAGGCTGAGTCGGGGGTTCTGATAACCACTTAAAGGGCTTGACTCGAGGTCGGTTCAGATAACCAAGATTCGGGGATATGGTTGACTAGTTGTGGAGTTCTCTAACTTAAGGTCCAGTCTAGATGCTATAAGGATAATCTCTACCATCAATCTAGAAGTACAAAGCATTACCATCACCCAATGTCGATAAGAAATGGGTGTAGAACAATGAATATAGGGCTAATAGAAAAATATTGTCATTGTGCTTATTTAGACATGACTCAATAGATTTATCGACAAAAAATGGAAAGAGGAGAGGGATAAAAACATGAATTGACTGCAAATTCAATCAATTCCATTCAAGTATTGCTTCTCTAAATTCAATTATTACAAGGCTACAACTGCGTTTAGATACATAGTGAGGGAGATTGATCATGATTCTCAAAATATGGACTCAAATCTTCCATTATTAGAACAAATAATATATTATCCCTAATTACTCTTAACCTCCATATTTTTTTATAATTAGGAAAATTGATCCCTATGTAGTTGGGAGAGGTTACAAAAAAAAATTGATTCCTCCTCTTGCTAGATTATTCTAAAATCCTATTATTATTTTTTTAAATAAAGAAACAATGCTCTTGCATCAGACTCTGAGGGAATGAAAGATGTGTTCATGGATCTTTCCCATGAGTTCTTCAATGTTAGTACCATGTTGTTGCATCTCTATTACAGTCATCCACATGGAATATTCAAGTTGATAATTCTTCCATTTGACTAAGTATTGAAAGTACTCCTTGCCCCTTGTCTCTGCCATTATCATCTTGCCCAAAATTGACTCAATTTGTTTTGGTTGTGTAATAGGTAGCTAGTGTTTCCACTGTATTGTCTAATCACTTAGAGTATTAAGTGCATCTATTGAAACTTCTATTACCTCTTCCTTGTAAGGGTACAAGTCTAGATATTGAAAATTGGTGAGATTCCAATGTTAGGTGGAAGCTATACTTCAAACGGATTTGAAGAAAACTTCCTCAAAATTTTATAGGGTCCATTTTTTTTCAATTTCAGTTTGTTTTAATCCCCCTTGGGAAACCTTTCCTTTTGGGGGTATTCCATTACCAAATCTCCAATTTCAAATTTTAGCTCTCTTCCTTTTAGGTATTCTCTTTGTCTATACTTTATGTTTCTTTCATGCAGCTTATGCTTCACCTGTTCATGCAAGTCCTACATAGTTGTAGCAAAATCTTCACCATCAACACTCCTCATCTCTACTTTACCCAAGTTCCTCAACTTATAAATTCCTCTTGGGTACATTCCATACATGATCTAGAATATACTTCGGCTAGTGCGCATGTTTAGTGAATCATTGTAAGCAAAGTCTACTTGTGCAAGTACATGATCCTAATTCTTGGGATGTTCACTAACTAGACTTCTCATAATGTTTCCTAAACTTTTTTTCACCACCTTTTTTTTTCCATTAGTATGTGGGTGGTAAGATAAGATGAAATTAATATTGGTTCCCAACTTTTTCCATATAGACCTCCAAAAGTGGCTCACAAATCTAGTATCCCTGTTAGAAATTATGCTCCTAGGAAGTCAATGTAATCGTATAAGTTCCTTAAAGAACAAGTTTGCAATGTTAGTTGTATCACTTTTTTTGGTACAAGGTACAAAATGTGCCATTTTAGACAATCTATCAACAACAACATAAATAGAATCATTACCCTTCTGAGTTTTTGGCAATCCTAGTATAAAATTCATACTTGCTAAATCCCATGGAATAGGTAAAGGCTGATACAAACTAGTGTTTTGGATCCTTTGTTTTGCATGTCGAAAAATCTTGTATCTTCCCACAAATAGTTTGGAATCAGTTTGCATGCCCAGCCAAAAATAAAAGGCACTTAACTAAGCAAAATTTTTATCTTTCCCAAAATTTCTGGCTAATCCTCTAGTGTGTTTTCCCTAAAACAAGTTCTCTCTCTTGGAACACTTTGGGATACATAATTGGTTTCATTTGAATAAAAATCCTTCTTGTATCATATAATCCATCCATGTGATTCTATCTCTATTAATTGGATTCTCACATGTTGCATATGTTTCCTTGAATTCTACATCTTCTTTATACATCTCCTTCATATTGTTGAATCCCAAGACACCAACTTAGTACCTAGATTTCCTTCAAAACCAGACTTCTCCTACATAAAGTGTATTCAAATTTATTAGATTTCCCACTTATATGCTTGATAAGAAAATTAAAATTCTGCAAAAAACTCAACCCACTTAACATGCCTATGATTCAACCTTTGTTTGCCTGCTCATAAATTGAAAGGCATGCTTATCAATATAAAAAACAAACTCTTTGGGAAATAAGTAGTGCCTCCATTTCTTCGATGCTTTAACAATGGCATAAAATCCTTATCATAAGAAGAATACTTTTGTTTGGCTTCATTCAATTTATCACTAAAATAAGCAATTGGTTTTTCATTCTAACTCAAAACGACACCAATTACAATCCCACTAGCATCACACTACACTTAAAAAAATTATTAAAATATGGCAAGGATAAAATTGGTTTCTCTGTTATTTTGTTTTTAAGTAGTTTAAAGCATTTCTCAGTTTCTTCTATCCATTGGAATGGATGCTTGTTTCCTTCAACTATCCCCACAATCGGAGCACCAATGCCACTAAAATTTCTACTAAATTTCCTATAGAAACTAGCCAAACCATGAAAACTCCTTTACCTCAAAAAGACTCTTCGAGTGGGCCATTATATTATGGCTTTGACCTTCTCCTAATCCATTTTCAAGGCATCTTGAGATATAACAAAACCTAAATAAACTAATTTTGTCTTCATAAATGAACATTTATTCATATTGATTAGAAGTTTTTCTTATTCCAACTTACTCAAAACCAATCTCAGGTGTTTGAGGTGCTCTTCCTTTGACTAACTATATCTCATAATATCATCATTGATAGTCAATCACAAATTTCCCATTTAATTCCTTAAGTAATCCATTCATCAATCTCATAAAATTACTCGTCAAACCAAATGGCATAACTAACCATTCATACAATCCATCATTACTTTTAGATGCAGTTTTCCATTCATTCCCTTCTCTTATTCTCATCTGATGATATCCACTTTTCATATCTATCGTTGAAAGTTATTTTGCACCACTCAAACAATCCATCAAGTCATCCATACAATGAAAAGGAAATATATACCTGATTGTGATCTTGTTGATGGCTCTAGAGTCTATACACATCCTCCATCTTCCATCTTTATTTGGACTCCACATTGTAGGAATAGCACATGGAATCAAGCACTTTACAAGTCTTTTATCAAGAAACTCTTGCACTTGATTCTTAATCTCCTCATTCTCCCTTGGATTCATCCTGTAGGTTGCTTTGTTTGGTAGACTAGCTCCAAGGATGAGATCATGATGGATGATGGATGATGCTTCTTATTGGTGGAAACTCATCAAGAAAGTAATCAACAACAATATCATCATATTCATTTAGTAGTTCCTAGATTTCTACAAGCAAATTAGCCAGTTTTGTACTAGTTAAAATTACTCTCGATTTGCTAATTAAAGCAAAGTTTACCTCTTCATTTATGATTTGGTGCATAAATTTCTTACCACTCACCACCAACACTTTAGGGTTTTATTCTACAACTACTCCTTTATCCTTCATTGGTATGAGTGCACGTTTCTTTCCATCTTTCTCAAAGGTATAAGTATTCCTCCTTCCATCAAGGATTACATTCCTGTCAAATTGCCAAGGTCTAACTAAAAGAACATGACAAACATCCATAGGCATAATAATCACAAGCTACCCGATCCTTATAACTCCCAATATGAAACTCCACTTGTCATTGCTCATTCACCAAGGCTTGGTGTCCCTTCTACAACCAATACACCTTGTATGGAGTAGGTTGTGTTGTCTTCTTCAAGCCTAGTTTGTCAACCATCTATATAGACACCAAATTATCAGTACTCCCACTATTAATGATAACTTTTAAACACTTACCCTTTGATTTGAGAATTGTTATGAATAATGTTTTGCTTTATGCAATCTCCTAGATCTTCTTGTTAGTCTTCAACATAATTCACTTCATAAGCAATGATTCTCCAATTTATGTTGTATCTTCATGTGAAGGTGAATTCAAACTTCCATCTTCAACTTGAGCAACAAGTGCACTCCCTTGTCCTATTGAATTATTTTTGTATCACTCATATGATCTATGACTAAGATTATTTCATTTATAACATCTTATTTGAAAACCTCTATCTCAACCTCTTAGATAAGGTCTTCTACCTCTAGAATCATTACCTCTTTTCAATTGTTCTGGTTGGCTTGAGTCATTGTATTCTTCTTTCAGCCCTTGTGGATTTCCTAGTCAACTTTGTTATCCTCTTCCTCGTTGACTCTACTTCCTAGCCAACTTCTCTTATTTCTTCAAGGTAAACCGATATGCTTCTTCAACTGATACTAGAGACAACAAGTTGATTTCATCTTGGATATCATATCTTAAGCCATTGAGGTATCTGGTTACTTTCTCTAGGGTTTCTTATACATGACCATATATAATATTAATCTTGTATAATTATTCAATGTACTATTTGGCAAAAATTAATTTATGTTTAAGATTCTTCATTTTTCTAAGCAAGTTTTGTAATCCTTGGGCATTAATTTTCCTTTTAACTTTCTCACATTTCTATCCCATCTCTTAATCTTATATTGGCCTCTATTCTTTCATTCAAACTATACTCCATCCCACCAAAGAGATGTATGACCCTTCAATCTGGTCGCAAAAAATTTCAGTTTCTTATCCTTTTTTTAATAGAACCTGGAAATATCATTTATATTAAAAAGGTTGTGCATAGCCATCCATATACAAAAATTAGCCACATTATAGAAGCTAGATCTTCCTGAGGTAGATAACCTATTACATAATCTTCCATAAACTTGCAAAATGTTCCAACAGGATTTCCATTATTAACTAAGAAGTGAGAGGGATATACCCTCAAAAACTATTTGAACCAAAATTTACAGAAAAACATTCAAAACATAATTGTAAAAGTAGACAATTTTGTTATTCTTTCTTGCTTGAGAAGCCATAAGCTGGATGAATGATCGAGACTTCTTCCATTGGTAGTACCTCTTCATAAGGAGACTCCCGACAATGGCTTCACTGATTCATCTTAGCCATCTTGAATATTTCCTCCTTGATTACATCAACAATACCCAAGAGATCTCTCATGTTTCCTTCCAGGTCTTCAATACGGGAGGCAAACAAGTGAGATGAACCAAAATATATTTGACATCCTCATAAACGACAGTGGTTTCTTGCATACATCTACACACAATTTCATAAACCCTTCAAATATGCTTCTTGAAATCCTCCATACTTCCTCTTACATATGCAAAAACCTTGGAGCAGCTCGCCATTTTGTCCACAGGGGGATTCGAAGAAGTGTTCTGCTCTCTGCACTCCTGAGAAACACAATTATCGGCGAAAACAAAAGGGTTGCAGAAGGAAATGGACTGTAACAGCTTACAGTATGCCCCCCACTGCGCAGAGTTATCCTCCAAATTCCCTCTCATTTAAGAATCCTCCTCTGGTTAATTAAAGAGGTGACCAGGTTCTTCCTCCTTCAAATTCCTCGTTGCTTCCAACGAAGCACAATAAATTTCATATATGTGAGCCTTCCCAATTGATGGGGAAATGACCATCGGATCAAAGAATTTATTACCATCATGAGCTTCATTCCTTTCGTGATGGGCGAATCCAGCCTCATCATGCAAGGGTCCAAGTGTCCCACACCAAGGAGTTGAAGTTGAAGGGAAGGGGGACATCCCCAAACTCCTAGCAATTTTATTAAACACCAAATATTTTTTTCAAAAATACTTGGAATGCATTTTTAAGGGAGACATTTGCTAACTATGTTGTTATTGGCATAGACAACAATTCCTTACTTGTTCCCTACTCCTTTGTTAGCAATATTTTCGGTTAACCCATTGTTTTCCATTCTTACGTGATAATAATTTATGGAAGAAGGCTTTTTAGAAGCGATATACACTCATGAATCCTTCTACATCTTGAGGAGCCTGCTATGTATCCTTGCCTCATCTTTTGAATCACTTGCCTAGAGTCTCCAAAGACCAACAAACATGTGATTTTTAATGTTGAAACTAATTATAATCTGTGAAGGAGAGCCAACCACTCAGCTTCACTATTAGTTTTAGTTCCAATCCACCATGCAAAAGAATTGACTATTTTTCATCCTGGATATAAAATGATCCCTCCCGCACCTTCCACCCCTAGGTTTCCTTATGACGCCCCATCAAATAATAGAGAAAAACAGTGTTGATTTGACCACCAATGCTTGAAGTCTTGTTTTCTTTTCCTGACTTCCCATTCTAGAGAGTCTTTTAAGCTTGCAAAAGAGAATTTGGACTGAAGGGAGCTCGCCTAGAGAAACCCATTCACCCAATTTGCCTCACTAAACAAAATTGGTTCTGCATTTGGAAAGGATAGACCTAATGAGGTCAAGCTTTCTGCCATTAATTTTGTGGCTCTGTAAGAAACCCTATTATAATCAGCTTTCCTACCTTCAAAAATCACTTTGTTTCTCGCTATCCAAACTTTCCAGAATATATTTTTAGGGAGGTCATTCCAGATTCTCTAAAGGGTTGGATTCTTTTGAAGTGATCCCGGATAAAATATTTTCCAATTCCCTACTAACTCTTGGATTTTCCCAGGCATGGAAAATTTCTCACATAAATTTCCCATAACTTTCTTCCATACTTTTTTAGAAAATTCACAATCAAGAAAGAGGTGACTAGCATCCTCCTCAGAAGTCATTCAGAGGGTGAATCTAGAAGGACCTTCAATTCCTCTTTTCTTGAGATTTCCAGTTGTGAGAATCTTATTATGCATTAACAGCCAAACAAAAGCATTGGTTTTCGGAAGGCTATCGGCATTCCGTACCTTATTCCAAATGCTAGGAGAGGGAATTTGAAGTAGGTTGTCCGATATTTTCCTATAACCCTCTTTGACTAAGTAAAATCCCCTAAATCCCCAACCTATGTGGTATTTCTCCCTTATGTGAATAGGAGCCTTCCCGTGCAAGAAGGAGAGAAAGGAGAGAAAACCATGATGGAGATTAGCAAGGGTGGTTATATTTTTCCAATTTTTTCAAGCTCCATTGTTGGCCCAAACAAAAATTTCATAAAGGAGGATGTAACCATTCTCTGAAATCCAAATTCAAATACTTGTAAGGGCTAGAAATGTTCCTAGAGGAGGTTGTCCAAGTATGTTATATGTCCATAAATTTATTCTATTCCCATTACCCGGGATCCAATGGAGAGAATCTTTTAACATCCCTGTTGAAGCTTTGCATAGATCCCAGATTGGCGACCCTATACATGTCAATCCATTGTCCATACATCTCAGTTGATGCTTCCTTATGTATTTTTCCTTAAGGCTTCCTTCACCCATTATTTTTTCTCAGATATCATCCGCCATAGCAATTTTTCTCCCATTGCTATATTCATTTGCCTCGGTTCTCTCAATCCAAGGCCTCCCTTCTCCTTTGGGTTTTTGACAGTAGTCCACTTCACCAAGTGAAATTTTTTTGTGGAGGGATTTCCCCCTTTCCAGAGGAACTTCCTTATCTCTTAACTAATATTGTTCATTACACCACTAGGGGATAAAAGTAAGGAACTAGAATATAAAGGAGAAGAAGATAGGACATACTTAATGAGAGTAACTTTTCCTACTAGATTCAACTACCTCATTCCCCAATACTGAATATTGTCTTTTAGTTTTTGAACAATGGGATGCCAAATTTTTGAATTGAGCCCTTTTAAATATTAGGCACCCCTAAATATTTGAAGGATGACCATTCCATCTGCACTTTTAAGCCAAGGACTTTAGAGATGTCATTTAAAACCCTTGGATTGCAATTCTACCCATATAGGAAAATTTTGGCTGAGTTAGCTAAACCTACAGAGGCCTTCAAAAGAGGTCAAGCGAGTTCCTAAACCTTCTGGCAATATGGACAAAAGCACTCCCCATAAGGATCATGTCATCGAAAAATTTCAAATGGTTCACTGGTTGAACTGCTCTTTCTATAATTATACCATGAATATTTCCTTCCAATAATAGCCTGTTGATATTTCTACTCAGAGAATCAACAACCAAAATGTAGAGGAAAGGAGAGAGAGGGAAACCCTGTCTAAGACCTCGAGAAATACTGAAAAAATTGGTAGGGCATCCATTCACCAGGGGATCTATCCAAGGCTTACTAATACATGCTTTAACCCATCTAATAAAGGAAGGGGATGATACAAACTTAACTAGCACAAAAAAGATAAATTCATGTCAGACTCTATCGAAGGTATTGGCTTGCTCTAGCTTAATGGTCATTCCAACTTCTTTCCTTTTTTTGCTTGAATGGATTTCCTCTTGGACCAATAATATATTATCAAAGATCTATCTTCCTGCAATAAAAACTCCCTGATTGGCAGATATAATCTTAGGAATGACCTTTCTTATCCTATTTGACATTATTTTCGTTAGGATTTTGTAGGACGAATTGCAAAGAGAGATAGGCCTGAATCTTTTATGGAAGAAGGATTTATCTCTTTGGGAACTAGAGCAATAAAATATGATTTGGTGGCACATCCTGTTTTGTCCATGTCCTTTTTCCATTTAATCATTCTAATGAGGTCCTTTTTATAATGCTCCAACGCATCCTATAAAAACTGATAGAAAATCCATCTGGCCCCAGTGCTTTATCAAGGTGGAGGGACCACATAGCCTTGAAAGCCTCTTCTTCAAAAATTGGGAGGCACGATATATTATTTTCTTCCTCTATAGTTAGGGAAGTAATATCCTTGTACATCTGCTCCATTTCGCTATAATCGACCTCTTCCTCCTCGTTATATAGATTCGCAAAGAAAGATTTAATTTCCTCCTTTATTTCTTGTTGGTACAAAATCATCTCACCACTTTCCTTACTTAATTCCAAAATGATGTTCTTCATCTGTCTCTCTTTCCATTAGTTGTGAAAAAACTTGGTGTTCCTATCCCCTCCTTTTAACCAAATACTCCTTGAACACAAACGCCACTCCTCTTCCTCCTTTCTTGCCAAAAATTGAATTTTCCTGTCCACATCTTTTTCCTTGATCAGAATTTCCTCTGTCTCTGAAGACGACTCAATATCTCCCTACAATTGTTCTAGCTACGCTAGAACTTCTCTCTTCTCAACACCAGGATCCTTATAGCTTGAGGAGACCCATCTCTTAAGTGTCGTCTTTACATTTCTTAACTTGGTTTCCCAGATGTAACTTGGAGAGCCAACTACAAAGGAATTCTAGGCCTCTTGAATGACATCAAAATTCCCTCACATTTCATCCATATTGAATTAAATCTAAATGGAATAGGACCAAGATTACCAATCTTTGGGAAGAAAGAGCTATAGAGTTATGGTTTGAGATCGCAGAGGCCAAAATTTTTGCTTTAGGGATAGAAGGTGTCTTAGAAAGGAACAACTTACCAAGAACCTGTCCAATCTCGCTACAATGTTCCCTAGTCCCATGCGCTTGTTGTTCCATGCGTATTTCCCCTTTTTAGGATTGATGTCAATCAGATTCCAAGCAACTATAAGATCCTCCAGAAGCTCACCAAAGGGGTCTCTTACCTTCATCCCACCTATTCTCTCCTCAGCAGAAACTGTAACATTGAAATCCCCTGCAATTATACATGGACTATGCCTCTTATCTTCACGCATTTGATCCAGAGAGTTTCAAAACCCTTCCTTAAACCCAAAATGGGTAGGCCCATACACATTACCCACCCAAATTGTTTCCTTGCTTACTAGGTCTTCCAGTTCCACAAATAGCCAATTTTGATTTTCTGAGAAAGATAATAATCTATAATGGTTCTTATCCCACCATGTTAAAATTCCTCCCGATGTGCCTATGGCACTGATTTCCTTTCCTTCACCATTTTCCCATATCTTGTTCATTATCCTTATGTTGTCTTCTTCTTGCATTTTTGTCTCTTAGATAAAAAATATTGTGGTGGATTCAGATTTCTTCATTCTCTTAATTGCTTCTATTTTTTGATTCCCACCTAACCCTCTCCAATTCCAGGAAACTATTTTCATTATTTCTCCTGGCATTGAGTGGTGACCTTATCCTTCTTCTTCTCCTCCCCTGTCCCTTGACTTTGCTTTTCTGAATAAATTATTCTAATATGCTGGTCCAGGTTGGTTTGATTACCCGTCGCCTTTTCTCATGCTGCTTCTAGGTCTCTTAAATTTTTATTAGGATTTATTACTTTCTTTGTTTGCACTTCTACTTATTCCTCCTTCCTTCCCGAGGTTTATTCCAGAAGCACCTTCGATCTAGACCTGGTTACAGATCCTCCTGTACTATGAGATTCCTCAGATATTTCCTCTATGTATGTTTGCGTGGGAAGGGTTGGTACATAATTTTCTTCTTGACCAACTTCCACCAAACTACCTCTATTTATTACTCCTTAACTTCTTCCTCCTTTATTTCTTTAGTATCTTCATTCCCCTCATCATCTTCTCCATTTGAGAGAACTTGGAAACTTTTCAAGGGGGGCTTCTTCTTTAGGGGCAACTGCTGTAGATTAGGACTAGCCTTATTACCCATTTTCCTAGAGAATTTGTTCCATTCTTCTCCTAGATCTTCTTTTGTGTCTTGATGCTTCCTTTTTCGGCATAACCTAGTAAAGTGCCCATACTCATGACAGACTTTGCATTTGAAGAGTATTTGCTCGTAATTCACTATTTGGAGATTATTCCACCCATCCATCGATAGATTTGCTTCAGGGAGACTCTTGTCTGAGTCCACCTCCACACAAATATTTGCACAGGAAAACATTAGGGGTTTTGGTTCTGATTTGTCAATGTATCTCCCCATATATTTCCCAATAGCTCTGAGATCCTCATCATTCCAGTAGTGCAGCGGGATATGAGGAAGCTTTACCCACATTGGAATGACAGAAGGAATCTATTTTTCCCGATAGAAGGAGAGATCGCATTTATTGAGATACATAGCCCACGGACCGTAGTCCATTCATGAATATTAGATCGTGATCTTCCTTCTTTTCAAAACAAAAGACGAAAAAACCCCTTCCGCAGAAGTTTTGTTGCACTTCACCCTAAATTAGTGGCCGCTAGTTCTTATTGAGCCATGTTTCGATGGCTCATGGGGAGGGCTATAACCCAATGAAAAGGTCAACTAACCCCTTTTCAGACAAGACAATGGCTTTGTACTTGGAATTTAGCAATGATAACTTCACTTCTGGCACTGCATCTTGATTCACGAATTTCGATTCAAAAGCTGGAGCAGATTTGGTTGAAGAAGGTTGGGCTGCCATTACTCGTCTAAACCCATCCTCAAGGATGTGATGCCGCTCCTCCGATATTGGATCTGGAGGAGGAGGGGATTCCATGGAGAAACTCTAACAAACCAAACGAAACCCTAAACTCTTGCAGAGTGCTATCGATCTGACTATTGTATGTTCTACAACAACTAAAATGTAAAGAGCGAATAACAAATTTCACTTTCTTATCCTCATCAACATTCTCATAATAAAATAATTATCCATAGCATTGATCTAGTCGATAAATTCCTCAAATTTCAATTTTCCTCCATATATGGGCACCTCCATCCTTGGTCCGGTACTTTCTACCAAGACTGATTTGAGTAGTCTCACTTCTGCATCTTCTTCTGCAGCCTTTGCTTCCTCCTTGGGTTCTTCTTCTCTACCACTGAAACCTCCTATGTAAATTCCTCTACTCTATGTCGTCTCCATGGCTTCTATATGTGCTTAGAGGTTCCTCATTCCCTCAAGCAATTCAAATTTAGCAACTGGTCTTCCTCAACCTCGTCCTCTTCTTCCAAATCTAAACACCATCTCTTGACAGAAAATATTCTCTACAATACCTTTAGGAGCGTGACCTGCTCTAATACTAAAAATTGTTGCATACGAAAGGAAGAATATTCCCATGCGCAGCTCTAATTCCTTCTTCTCTAGTTTTGGAACCCTTCATTTCCTCCTTCCTTACAGGTAAATACGGATTCAGTGAGTTCTAAGTTAAACTTTTATAATGGGGAAACTGGATCCAAATAAGAAGGATGTCTAGGAGTCCGAGAAATTCTCCAGCTTTTCGAAAGGTTCTTTGGTTGACGACGGAACTAGATCAGGATGTGCTAACTATTCGAGAGTTTAAGATCTAATCCTTAATTACGTTAACCTCCATATTTATTCTATAATTAGGAAAATCAATCCCTATGTAGCTGGGAGAGGTTACAAAAAATAGTTGATTCCTCATCCCACTAGATTATTCTAGAATCCTATTAATTAATATTTTAATTTTTTTTAAGAAATGATTATCCTGCATCAAATTATTATATTAACAAGATATCTATTTGTTTAGCATGTACTGAATATTCCTTCATGAAGTGTTATATCGCACATTAACATGGATTTTTTATATCATCCCTTTGTTACATACCATGCTTGTTATTATAAAATACTAATATTTTCCCATGTAGGTCATGATTTTATTAATAGGATAAGAATAAATTAGTGTGATAAACAATGAGGTGGGGGTATGGAAATGATTTCAGTTGGATACTTTCTTCAATGTTTTTCCCTATAATATAGAATTGTGCATAGTTTTCTGGCGATATCTCAAGAATTAAAAATTGAGACGTGAATCTGTTTTCTTGACTATAGTATCATGTAATTATAAATTCCATTTGTAAAGTTAAAATTATGAAGGAGTCTAAAACCAAGATCAATGAATAATCTAATTTAATCAATCTTTTAATACATATGAATAATAGAATCAAAACCATAGAACAAAAAGTTAATGATGGATTTTTCAATCACAAGTCTATGACTCCATTTTCTAAATTTTTCATAATGGCTTGAGTCTTCCAAGAAATATTACATTGTTGAATATGAATCATTAGTTCACATCCTATTGTCAACCAAGTTAATAGTATATTTATTCTGGCACTATCCTCAACCAAGTTAATAGTATCTCCCAAACACTAGATTTTTTGTTCAAATACTATTCAAGAGAGTGTTGGATTGCTAACCAACTAATTCATGTCTTCACACACACACACACACACACAACTTTATCATTTACTAGGTCTACTTTCATGAAGGATTTTTCAATTTTATCACTAGGCATTGTCATGGACATTTTATTTCATCCTATTTATTGTTGTATATTTATTCTGGCACTATCCTCAACCAAGTTAATAGTATCTCCCAAACACTATATTTTTTGTTCAAATACTATTCAAGAGAGTGTTGGATTGCTAACCAACTAATTCATGTCTTCACACACACACACACACACACTACTTTATCATTTACTAGGTCTACTTTCATGAAGGATTTTTCAATTTTATCACTGGGCATTGTCATGGACATTTTATTTCATCCCTTTGTTCCATTCCATTCTTGTTGTTATCAAATCCTAGGAATTTACCATCTAAGTCATGATTTGGAAAAGCGTGATAAGCATAAATTAGTGTGATAAACATTGAGGTGGGGGCATAGAAATGAATTGAGTTTGCTACTTTGTTTAATTGTTTTCCTTAAAACCAACTTGATTATGAGTAAACCCTAAATGCCACTCCCAAAGCTCATCCTTATCTCCTAGAGATTTTCAATTGATGTGAATATAAGATTTTTGTATTTGATATGATAATCCATTGATGTGAATATAGGATTGTGCATAGCTGTCATGGTTCAAGAATTAAAAATTGAGACATGTGAATGAGTTTTTCCTAATTATAGTATTGTTTAATTATCAATTTATAGTCATCGTGTTTAAATTTTGAAAAAGACTAAAACCAAGAGAAATTAATGATCTAATTAGTGAAGGTTTTAATAAACATGAATAATGGAATCAACAATAGAACAAAAGTTTAATAATGTATTTTCCAGTCATAAGTTTGTTACTCCATTCTCTTAGGACTCCATTTTCTTTTAAAACCATAGCCACAAATGTCAAATATTGGTGTAAAACCATATCTAACAAAAAGTTAGTAACTCTACAACTCCCTTTTATTTTCAAAGCACGTTCACAAAGGTCAAATATTGGTGTAAAACTTATCAAGAATGACATTATCCTAGGAATTGCATATTTTATTCTTGACACATAGAATTAAAAAGTCGCATAGTTGTGAAAATTCATCAATCATATGTTAAAAATAGTTCGCCTTGGGTTATGGAAGAAGTATGAAGAACTAATTTATCCCACTATTGTGAAAAGGAAAAAAATAATGATGTAGTCACTAAGAATTCATTATCTGGTCATACACAACATCATTGTAGGTATTAGAGTTCATCATGATGCGATGCCTCTTAAAAATATGAAGAAACTTAACCTTGAAATTTCTGGTCCTCATAGCAAAATTTTGATTATGACACTAAATTTGTCAAAATAGTAGGATCGATTAAAGATTATTCAACAACCTTCCACTAAGTACATCATGTCACGATGGTCATCCAAGTGGTCATTGCAACATTTCCAAAGGATTATAATATGTTTATTGAATAAGAGTGTTTATCTATAATATGTCAATGATATTATTGCATGGAAGGTACATATGTTGTGTTCTTGCATAAACCAACATAGATCCATGCTAAATGCAGAATATCAAGCACCGAGAGGCATCCAATTTCTTGAGGTGTTATTTTTTTAATGACTTTTTATTTAGTTTTAAATTTTTATTTTATGAGCGGATATGGATTTTTTAATTATTTTTATTTGGTTTTCATTTTTTATTTTATGGGCTGACATAAAAAAATAATAATTACTTTTTTATTTTTGGTACATAATGTGACATCGTTACATAACGTTACACATCTCCCCCATACTAGGTTGTAAGCACCTCACTATTCTCGGTGCAACAAATTAGGGTGAGTATTACTAATGAGGCCATGCATGAAAATCACATGGAACCTTTTCTTCACTTATGATGATAAGTTTATCATCCTAGATGGGATGGATGTACTAAAATAGGGTAATGAGAATGATGTCTTTAGTAATATTGTGTGGACCATGTAATTTGGTAGAGAAAGATATTCATATGGGTGAAGTGTTGGATAAATATTATGTGATCATATACTATACATTTTTTTATAGTGGCTTTAATTCCCTAACAAATATTACATTACATTGTTGAATATAAAGCCTTAGTTCAAATCCTATGGTCATTATTAAACTTGGGACTCAAATATTTATTGTTGTATATTGACTATGACATGATCCTCAAGTAACTTAATGGTGTCTCTCAAACTCTATTTTTGTTTTTGAAATACTAATTATGAGAGTGTTGGATGTCTAACCATCTAATTCTTATCTTAACAAAATATATATTGCTTTAGCATATACTTGTTTTACTCTGATGAAATATTTTTTCGGCCATATCATTGGCATTATTGACACGGACATTTTGAATCAACCATTTGTTCCATACCATGATTGTTGTTATAAAAGCATAGGAATTTTTAATCTAAGTAATGATTTTGAATAGCGTGATAAGCATCAATTATTGTGATAAACATTGAAGTGAAGGCACATGGAAATGATTTGATTTGAATTTTTTTTCATTTTTCCCCAAGCAAGAGCTTGATTACGAGTAAACCTTAGATATCGTTCCCATATCCCATCCTTCTCTCCTAGGGTTTGTCCATTGATGTGAATATATGGTTGTTGCATTTATAATGATAATCCATTGATATAAATATATGATTGTGCATAGCTAGCATGTTCAAGAATTAAAAATTAAGGCACTTGAATGTGTTTTTCCCAACTATAGTATCATTAATTAACAATTTCCAAGCATAGTGTTAAATATTTTGAGCCTAAAACCAAGAAAAATGAATGATATAATTTACAGATGCTATTAATAAATATGAATAACATAATCAAAACCATGGAAGAAAAGGTTAATGATGGATTTTTCAATAATAAGTCTATGACTTCATTTTCTTTTCAAAAATTGGTGTAAAACTTGCCAAGAATGACATTATAGTAAGATTTACATATTTTATATTGACACTTGGAATTTCTTAATGGAGAAAATACACATCCACTTCGAAAAGAGAAGACTAGGACCTTGCATAAATTAGCTAAAACCTCATAAACATGGAAGCACCCCTTGTACAAGAATGCAAGTAAATGATGTAAACTGAAAGTAAGACAATATTGTAACCTTACTTCATATACAACTCCATTATCCCATGGATAAGTCACATAAATATGACAAGCCATAATCATTTGTTAAAATAGTTTTCCTTGACTTATGAAACAAGTATGAACAACTAATTTTTCCTACTGATAATGAAAAACCATATGATGTAGTCATTGAAAATTCATGATTGGGTCATACAAAAATTCATTATAGGTACTAGATTTCATCATGATTTGACCCATCTTAAAACTATAAAGAAACTTGACCTTGACATTTCTTGTCCTCGTAGTGTAGTTTTGGATATGGCACTAGATCTATCAAAATAGTAGGAGCCATTAAATATTATTTGATAACCATTCACTAAGGGATGCATGCCGTGATTGTCATCAAAGTGGTTGTTGCAACAATTCCAAAGGCTTATAGTATGTTTATGGATGAGGGTGGTCATCTATGATATGTCAATGATATTATTGCATCAGAGGGACATATTGTGTTCTCTCGCATAAAGAAACTAGGGTAACTATTAGGATAGAGACCATGCATGAAAATCACATAGAGCCTTTTCTTCACTTACCATGAGAAGTTTACCGTACTAGATGAGATGGATGCCACTACAATAGGGAGAAATGAAAGTGATGACCCACTAATATTTTGTGGAACATTTATCTTGATAAATAAAGGTATTCATATGGGTGTGGTGTTGGATAAATACCATAACATCCTAAGAATCGTTCTTTGCATTTTTCATAACAACTTGATTTCCCCAACAAAGATTACATTATTAAATATGAAGCATTTATTCACATCCTAGGGTCAATCTTAAACTTGAGATTGAAATGTTTATAGTTGTATATTGATTTTGACATAATCCTCATTAACTAGACTTGAGATTGAAAGATTTATAGTTGTATATTGATTTTGACATAATCCTCAACCATGTTAATGGTATCTATCAAACTATAGATTTATTTATGAGATACTACTTAAGAGAGTGATGGATTTCTAACCAACCAATTATTGTCTTAAAAAAATCTACTACTTTATCATATACTAAGCCTGCTTTCATGAAGTATTTTTTTAGTTCTGTCACTAACATTGACATGGATATTTTATATCCTCCCAGTGTTCCATACCATGCTTGTTGTTATCAAATCCAAATAAAATATCATCTAAGTTGTGATTTGAAAGAATGTGATAAGTATGAACTAGGGTGATAAACATTGAGGTGGGGGTCATCAAAATGAAATGCGTTGACTTCTTTGTTCATTTTTCCCATAGAAACAACTTTATTATGAGTAAACCCTAGAATCCATTCTTAGAGCTCATCCTTCTCTCTTAGGGATTGTCCATTGATGTGAATACATGATTGTTGTATTTGTTATGATACTCAGTTGATGTCTATACAGGAGTTGTGAATATAGGATTATGCATAGTTTCCATGTCTCAAGAATTAAAAATTGACACATGTGAATGAGTTTTTCTCAACTATAGTATCATTTAATTATCAATTTCTAATCATGGAGTTAAAACTTTAAAAGATCCTAAAATCAAGAATCATTAATGATATAATTGATTAAATATTTTAATAGATATGTATAAAAAACCATAGAACAAAATATTAATGATGGATTTTTTAATCATAAATCCATTACTCCATTTTCTTTAAACTTCATAGCGAGGAAGATTAGACACTTAATTCAATAATTAAATATTTAATTAGACACTTATAAATGAAAAAAATGCACATCCACTTCTAAAAGAAAATATTATGACCTTGCATACATTATATTAAAAAATCATCACCATGGAAGCACCCCTTCACAAATATTCAAGTTGATGGTGCAAACTAAAAGCAAGATAAGAACGTAACCTTACTTTCATATAGAACTCCATTATCCAAATGGAAAGTCACGTAGATATGACAAATCATAATCATATGTTAAATATGTCAAAAATGGTTTAAAGTTATGAATAACTAATTTCTCCTATAAATTATGCAAAAACGTATGTAGTCACGAATAATTCATGATCATGTCATACACAACTTCATTCTAAGTATTCTAGTTAATTATTATGTGATACATATTAAAGATATTAAGAAACTTTACCTTGAGATTTCTAGTCCTCATAGCATTGTTTAGGTTATGGCACTAGATTTGTCAAAATCGTAGGAGCCACAATAGATTATTTGATAACCTTCCAATAAGGAATACATGTCATGATGGTCATTAAAGTGGTTGTTGTAACAATTCAAAAGGATTATAGTGTGTTTATTGGATGAGAGTGGTCATCTATGATATTTCGATGATATTATTACATGGAAGGGACATATTTTGTTCTCTTGCTTGAAAAAAACTAGGGTAACTATTAGAAGAGAGACCATGCATGAAATCATATAGAGCCTTTTTAACTTTAACATATTAGGTGAGATGGATGATAATGTAATAGAGAGTAATGAAAATTATGAGATTACTAATATTGTGATAAACAAAGATCTCCATATGGTGTGGTGATAAATATTATAAGATCTTAATATTGTATTATACATTTTTCTTAATGGATTAAGTTCTTCAACAAAGTTTAATATGAAGCCTTACTTCACATCCTACAACCAACCTTAGACTTGGGCTTAAAGATTTATTATTGTATATTAATTCTTACATAATTTTCAACCAAGTTAATGGTATCTCTTAAATTTTAGATTTTTTTAAAAATAATACGTGAGAGAGTGTAGATTTATAACCAACTAATTCTTAACTTAACAAAATATATATTGCTTTAGCATATACTAGGTCTACTTTCATAAAGTATTTGTTACTACTATCACTAACATTGGCAGGATATTTTATGCCATCTCTTTATTCCAGACCATCATTGATGTTATCAAATCCTACAAAGTTATTGTCTAAGTCATGACTTGGACAAACGTGATAAAAATGAATTAGTGTGATAAACATTGAGGTGTAGACATGGAAGGAATTGAGTTGGTTGCTTTGCTTAATTGTTTTCCCTAGAGGCAACTTGATTATGAGTCAATCATATATTCCTTTCTTGGAACTAAGGAATTGAGTTGGTTGCTTTGCTTAATTGTTTTCCCTAGAGGTAACTTGATTATGAGTACCCATATATTCCATTCTTGGAGCTCATCATTTCTCTTAGGGATTGTCCATTAATGTGAATTTAGGATTTTTTATTTTTTATGATAATCCATTGATGTGATAATATGAGATATGAATATAGGATTGTGCATATCTTCCATGTCTCAAGAATTAAAATTTGAGACATGTGAATGAGTTTTCCTAACTATAGTATCATTTAGCTATCATTTTCAATCACATTGTTAAAAAATTTAAGGAATCTAAAACCAAGAGCGATGAATGATCTAATTTAGTAAACATTTTAATAGATATGAATCAATCAAAACCATAGAATAAAAGGTTAATGATGTATTTTTCAATCCTAAGTCTATAACTCCATTTTCTTTTAGAATCATAGCCACAAAGGTCAAATATTGGTGTAAAAATTGTTAGTAATGACATTATCCTAGGGATTTCTATTTTATTCTTGGAACTTAGAATATTAATTTCTCAATAAACAAAATATGAATCCACTTCTAAAAGAGAAGATTGAGACCTTGCAGAAATTACATAAAACATGAAAGCACCCTTTTCACAAAAATGCAAGTTTATGGTGAAAACTATACATAAGACAAAAATGTGACCTTACTTTCATATAGAAATCCATTATCCTATTGGATAAGCCACATAAATATGGAAAGTCATAATCATCTATTAAAAATAGTTTTCTTTTGGTTACAAAAGAAGTATGAACCACTAATTTCTCCTACTTTTGTTACAAGAAAAAAAATTATCATGTAGTCAGTGAGAATTCATAATTGGTTCATACACAACTTCATTATAGGTACTCAATTTCATAATGATGTGATCCCTCTTAAAAATATGAAAGAAACTTGACCTTGACATTTATAGTCCTCTTAGCACACTTTTCATTATGGCACTAAATCTGTCAAAATTGTAGGCCCCCATTAAAGATTATTCGACAACCATCCACTAAGGATACATGTCATGATGGCCATCATAGTGTTCGTTGAAAATTAGGAAACAATTATAGTATGTTTATTGGATGAGAGTGGTCATCTATGATATGTCAATGATAATGTTGTGTGGAATTATTTTGTGCTCTTGCATAAACAAACTAGGATAAGTATTAGGAGAAATACCATACATGAAAACCACATGGAGACTATTCTTGACTCACCGTGAGAAATTTACCATCATATTATGAGATGGATGCTACTATAATAGAGAGTAATGAAAAATATGGCCCTACTAATATTGTGTGGACCATTTAGTTTGATAGTGAAAGGTTTTCATATAGGTGTGGTGTTGGATAAATATTATAAGATCCTAATGATCTTACTGTACTTTTTCATAATGGATTGGGTTCCTGAACAAAGATTATGTTGTTGAATATGAGGTATTAGATCACATTTTATAGTCAACCTTAGACTTGGGAATCAAATCATTATTGTTGTATATTGATTATGAATTGATCCTCAAATAGGTTAATGGTTGGTTGCTTTGTTCAATTTTTTCCTCTAGAAGGAACTTGATTATGAATAAACCCTACATGCCATTCCCAAAACTCATCCTTCTCTCCTAAGTATTGTCCACTAATGTGCATATATGATTGGTGTATTTTCTATAATAATCCATTGACATGAATATGGGATTTATGAATGAAGGATTGTGCATAGCTTCCATGTCTCAAGAATTAAAATTTGAGACATGTGAATGATTTTTTCCTAACTATAGTATCATTTAATTATCAATTTCTAATTGTAGTTTTAAAATTTTAAAGAAGCCCGAGGCCAAGAGAAATGAATGATCTAATTTAGCGAATGTTTTAAAAAATATGAATAACATAATCAAAACCATAGAAAAAAAATGAATGACAAATTTTTCAATCATAAGCCTATAGCTCT
Organism: Larix kaempferi; assembly: GCA_027924585.1. Classification (NCBI taxonomy): domain Eukaryota; kingdom Viridiplantae; phylum Streptophyta; class Pinopsida; order Pinales; family Pinaceae; genus Larix; species Larix kaempferi. Next base: position 53,588,817 of record BSBM01000299.1, on the reverse strand, counting down.
ATTTCTTTCAAAATCATAACCACAAAGGTCTTGGTGTAATACTTGTTAGGAATGACAATATTCTACGAATTGTGTATTTTATTCTTCACACCTAGAATTTCTTAATGGGAAAATACACATCCAATTCTAAATGAGACGGTTTGGAACTTGAAAAAATTAGATAAAACCTCATAAACATAGAATCGTCCCTTTCACCAGAATGGTAGGTTACAATGAAAACTAAAAGTAAGAGAAGAATGTAACCTTACTTTCATATACAATTCCATATAGTTTACATGGTTGGGGCTTTTTTCTATGAATGGTGTAAATGTTCCATACAACAAAGAAGTTGAACTAATGGACTATGTTGGTCGAATGTGCAAATATAGAGATTGGATTTGGATGGTCGTGTATCTAATGAACATGTAGATATATGAAATTTTATTAAATTATAACCAAATAAAAGAAACCAATCACAATAAAATACAATCTAGTTTTATTGATGGAAGGGCAAAAGCTTGAGGAAATGTTGCACGGTTTATAAATAGTTTATGTCCTAGAAGCACCAATAAGCTACTCAAATGTGTTTTTGAGGGTCTTAATGGAAATAATTTTGTTGTTTGTGTAGTAAAACCAATATCGTTGGGGAAGGATTTACTTATTGATTACAATTTGAATAGAATTAAGGAAAGAGGTAATTATGTTTTACATTTTATAGTCATTATTTACTAATTATGTTTGAATATGATTTGTAATAGTTTTATCTTATGCATATTTTATCTAATTAACATAATAGTGTTTATATTGTAGTTGATTTGATAGGATTATTGTTTTAGGGGAAAATGTCCTAGTAACAAGGGTTAGGTTACCAACAGATCAATTCGAGATAACATGCTCTCATTTCCTACTCAATCAATTAAGTTTTGAATTCAATGGAGAAGAAGACAATGGCATTCCTGGAATTAGTTGGTTGTCCTTCGTGTTGATGTTTATCAATCCTTAGCTTTGTTCTTCAACTAAACTCTTCTATCTTAGACCTGCACACAACACAACACAACAAGAGCACCTCCTCAAAACCATTTGACTCCTTTAATTGAAATACCCAAAATTAACATGAAATTCATTGAATTAAGCAAATTAAATTTCATGATCAAATAAATTACACCACCCAATGTTACTCATCAAAATAAATAGCACATTAAACATGAGAATTTAGGGGAGGGAAATAAGAGGGATCTATTTTGTATTAATAAGAAATAGCAAAAAAATATAATATGATACTTGAGTCTTTCGTTGCAACACCTCCTTCACTAGGACCTGATTCCTCCTACCCAAACCATTGATAGATATCCAACCCAATGCTCTCTCTCTCAATATTGAATGAAAGGGAAAACCAAGGGTTATTATAATCCCAACTCAATCTTGATAGAATAAGTGCTTAGACATTGGGATTTTTGATAGGAATGGCATTGTAAAAATATCATGCACTCCATATTCAATTCTTCAACAAAAGGCTATAATGATGGAATATGGTCCCACTTCATGGTTTGAGGATTACATTTATACCAGGAATAATTGGTTAAGGAAGTTGGGTCAAGTTTAATCGAGCGCATTTGTACCAGTAACAACCAAAAACTACCCGAACACACATGTGAGCATGCATGTTTTTTAATTTTTAATTTTTCCATATGTATACACATGTTGCTAAAGGGGAAAACATGGATAATACGCATTTTGCTAAAGGGAAACCCATGTATGCAAGCCAAAGATTGTTTTTTTGAAGGATTTATCACTCTTTAGGATGTGCAAAGGGATGTAAAGGGGTGAAAGAATTATTTAGGTTTACAATTATATAACATATGCCCCCTATTGTATGAGGTTAGAAGAGAATCCGATGGCCAAAATACATTATAAAAAAGGAATGGAAATATGGTGAATGGACCCAGGTAGAGTGAACCAAAATTGGATGAAACTATACATCTAGAAAAAAACCAAGGATTAGAAGCCTCTCTTCCTGAGGCGGGCATACCCATGCTCAAGTATAAATAATCATGGCCACCAAATCAAGTACACAACGGATCCATGAATTATATAAAAATGTTGAATCATGGCCATGACAAAGATACACAGTGGATCCATGTCAAAATAGATAATAGCCACAAACAGATACACAGTGGATCTATGTCTCAGTAGATATTAGGAGAAAAACTTGAACTAAAGTGAGTGTACATTTTTTCTCCATATCGTACCAATGTTATATTGTGCATAGTATGGTCTTGTGCAACTCAGGAAATAGAAAATTTGAAAGTGCTAATGAAGACCAACATCTTCCAACCAAACCATCATTATGTACATGTTCTTACCATGTGAATAAATGATATGAATTTGAACATGGGGAACACCATTTTATTATTAATCATTGATGTATATCGTTAACAAACACGAGACAACCCATTGATGATGATAATGGGATTCAAGGTACTTAGTACTTTCTATCAAGCGTGAATAAGGGAGTTGTCACCAAACACTTGTCGACTCTATCAATCAAGGGACATTGGTGTATTCCCACTATCAATAGTTAGGGAACCTGCCACTGATGAATTTAATCCCCAAGGTTCTAAAAATTATCTAAATCCCATTTCCATATAAAAATGAGTTGGTGTCAATGGAAAGAGATTGAGGTATCCCCCATCAACCAGCATGAGGAAGTATCAAGGCTAATTTGTTTTGTAGGGACATACCACCAAGTACACCTCATGAAATCACTAGATGTAAATAGAACACAAAATAGACCCTCTGAGAAACAACCAATAATGTGATTCATTGATGGAATCGAGGACTTCCACCAATTATGAAAATGAAATCCAATGTATTGCACAAATCCTAAAATGTGAATAAAGATCTTGTCATCAAACATAATGGGAAACCACTCAGCCAATGACCAATGATGAGATTTCATCTGTCGAGTGCAAGTCAATATGTTTATGAATGAAACAGGACTATGGTGCTATTACTCTAGGTCAATCTCTAAGAGCAACGAGTTGAATTCAATGAGAGAATATCCACCAAGAAGAAATTTGTGGGGACCTTTCCATACTAGCAAAAGTAAAAATTGGATATGATTGTACTGAGAACAACTTGACAACAGGGAAGGTTGACTTGCATGGTCAGGAAAACTAAGGAATGGCCGACATAAGCTAAAGACAACCCTTAAACATTAGCATGACACAATTGTGACCTAGGTTTCATTAGACACAAAGGGAACAATGATATGAATCTTCAATGGAAGAGGAATTAACAGAGTCTCCATAGTGATTGGAAGAGTAACCAACTAGAGGAGTATAAACTCAAAAATCATGGTTCGGATTCCTACAGAAATACTAAAAATCCAACTTGTTGAAAAGACTCGACAATGGTGCTTTGTTCAAAGGTGACATGAATCGACTTGCTGTCGTCAACAATAACAAGATCTAACATATTTCCGTCATCTCTCTTGTTTTATAAACATATGATTTTTTTATCTTTTTCATAATAGTAAAGCCTAAAAAAAATAAAAGAATGTTATATTACAATGGAAGAAACAAGTGTCACAAGGCATGCAATTATGTTCCTAGCGCATGGAGTAGAACTATGCAAAACAAAATGTAAAAATGATGTTGGAAAAGAGGTGGACACTCATCAACATGTTTCTTGCAAGGATATAGTCCAGAATGCAAATCCAATGGATGCAAGTGACAAGCAACATAATGAATGAAGTGTAAATATGAAAGTTGCAGCAAAGCATTGGGCATAGGTATGCAAGTAGCTGTGAGAAAAAACAAATGCATGATGAAAAAAAAAGGGAGACTTATAGGAAGTGGCCAAGAATATTAGAGAAATAGAGGCATGAGGCTTCTTCTCAAAGTCATGGTAAAACTAAAAAGGCTCCCAATCCTATCAGAAAAATTTGGCATGGGAACAAAAATGGAAAGAGGGTGCTAACTACGGTGTCCCATGTTAGGTAGGATCTTTTGTCGTATTGGTGCAAAATGTAATTAAATAAGGATAACACACCAATATCCAACAGGTTTGACACTATGGAAAACTCAAGTGAAAAAAGATTAAAATGTATCGTAACATAGGGAATACCTAAGGGCCTATATGCAAGTTTCTGGATATACCCGATCGAAACAAGAAACCATGCAAAGAATGATCCCTAAGAAACCATGAATCCAACTTAAAATCATGTGTCCAAGAAACAACAATACCATGATCATTTCTAAAAATATAAAAAGAAATATATGAAATGGGTCACTTTGATAGGTGTATTTTCAACTTCGATGTTTTCAACAATATTCATTACCAAGGCAAACTCTACTAGGGAATACTCAAGAGAGCCAAGGCCTAAGGACCTAATATCAATAAGATCAAACTCATGAGGAAGATTAAAGATGAAAGCAATAATAGAGTGTGTAGGAACATACTTATCATCACAAGAGTCTAAGAATCCAAAAAAATAATCCAAATCATCAAGAACAGGAAACTTGTAGTTCAATGGAAGAATCCAAAGAGTAAAAATTTCCATTATCTAAGTATCCACAAACAATGAGATCAGACTCAATAGGAAAATCAGTCCTAGAGTTGATTGCAACTAGGTCCAATCCAAGGAGATGATCTTTGGAAAGGACGTAAATATCGGAAGGGATGTTAGACTCGATCATACCCTCTAAAATAACTTCGACATCTGAAGGAAGGATGTCATCCCAGAGAGAACACATGCAAAACATTCTCTTGGACCAACAAGGGGAAGAACATGATCTAATGCTCCCAATAGATGAATCACCTCATCAATTATCGGAACCAAGTCCCGAGAAGGTGAGCATGAATGCATAGGATTCTTCTCAATAGAAATTAAACACGAGGGATATGAGACCACACAATTCACCTAATGCAGAGTAGTTTCTAAAGAAACACTGGGAACAAATAAAGGGGATGCTTAGCCTAAAGTCTAGTAATGATGAGGATCAACAAATGCAAGTTGATCAATAGTGACAATGCTTTTGTTGTGAGAAAAATGCATCAAACAAAATAGCATAGACACCACAGTATTCATAACATATACATAATCATTCCCAAGGAGAATATTGAAGTCAAACGGGCCCTCCACCACAATAAAATTCACTAAGACAATATTTACACCTAGTGCAATAGGAAATTAAGAAAGAAACCCCAAATGTTCACTAAGTATTCTATCAAAAGTAATTGGTTAGTTGGCAGTCACCACAAGTTTGAGAGAACCCACTCCTCTCCATGCATATGTGGATAAAATACTAACAAAGGCTCCTTCATCTACAATAGATCGAAAAATTGTATGGTGTTTAATTTGAACCCTTATTTGAAAGGGTGCATAAGAAGGAAGGTGTGACCCATTTAGAATATTCCAATAAAAGGAATAAATCCTAGAGCTTAGTGGGGGCTCACTTGAATTGAACGAAGTTCCCCCTTTTCCATAAATTTTTGAAATAGTAGTGAAGAAAGCTTGAGTGGTAGCCATATTACTCTCCAAAGGAAGAGTGGGGTCAACCAAAGATTGCATTAGTTCAACCACTTCAATATTTTCACTCTCCAAGAGAAGAGTGAGATCGACCAAATATTGCATTATTTTGACCAACTCAATCTTATCACTCTCCAATAGAAGAGTGGGATCGAGCGAAGATTGCATTAGTTTGACCACTTTAATCTTATCACTCTCCAAGGGAAGAGTGGGATTGACTGAATATTTCATCGATTCGACCACTTTATTAGTTAAAGGATAAATGGGACACTAGGAAATGATAGGTTTCTTAGGAGTAGAAGGTCCTTGAGATAGTGACCACACTCTTTGTACCTCTAGAATAGTAGGGCTCAGGTGAGTAAGGTGATATCCCTTACAAATATTACAAGGGAACTTAGGATTGTGTCTTATTTTCCTAGGTTTTTCAATAATATTTATAGTCCTAGATTGACTTGTAGTGGCTGGTTGTTTTCCCCCGGCATGACTTCAATGGTTGGTTTCTTTCCCTTAGCATGACTTGCAGTGGTTGGTTGTTTGTATCCAATATGACTTGAAGCTATTGGTGACTTGTCTCCAGTATGACTTGGAGTGATTGGTGACTTTCCTTTATCATGACTTGCATTGGCTAGGGAATTTTCTCCATCATGACTTGCAGTGGTTGGTGGCATGCCCCTTTCTCTTTGCATCCTCTTCTTCTTCCTATTTTTTTCCTTTTAGACTATTGGTTACTAGTCTATATATTTTCACCACATGAGGTAGAAGGAGGAGAAAAATATGTCACTAGAGAATAAGGAAAATGGTTTTGATTCTCTTAACATACAGTGCCTTCTTAGGAAGCATCAGGAGTAGTCAGGACATTCATAGGGGAAAAAAACCAAACGACTATCCCCACAGTGAATCCAGGAAGATTCAAGGTGGCCATTAAGGGAGCATCGATGTCTCCAACAAATGGAAAATAAAAACAATCCCCTTGCATGGGGATCCTTGGTTTGGTCTCCTCAAGAACTTCAACCATAATCTCCAATTTGAAAAGGAAATAAATATCTAAGGCCTTCTAAGGGTAAAAATATTACAATAAACACACACCTATAAAAGACTCTATAAGACATAGCTAAGAAAACTCACTCTCACAGAAATCAAACCAAGGTGGTTAAATCCTGAGTTCAATCAATGAAGATCCAAACACAGACCTTATGAAGGTCATCCTAGGATGATTAGGGTTCATATCCAACCAGCTAAGGTGTGAGAGATAGTTACAGTAACCCTCATGCGACAATCACTCAAGGTATAAGTTCCCTCGTGAAGATGAACACCCTCCAGGGGAGTTGAGGCATAGATTATGCGTTTGTCTCAGGTACCGCAAGCACTTCCGACTTGCAGTTACCCGGGAGGAACCTAGGAAAATCCACTAAGGGTACCACTTCACAATTAGTAGTTGGGAAAAATAGTCATGGGACAATCTCTTACGTATGGGCAGGGAACATAGGACATAGATCATAAACCCGAAGCATCTGCTAAATTGGTGTCACCCCAAGGATTTTCCAATCCAACAGTTACCCCCCTAACACATGAAATCCCACTAAAATGAAAGGAGAGGGGGTAATCTCTCACCTACACCTAACTTAACCTTGTGCTTGATGCATGTGTTATATGTGCTTTCCTAGAAGTACTTCTTGATCTTAATGGATTTAACACTCTCTAGTCAAATCCTAGTCTCATTTTATATGGCCTTGGAGAATTTACTCTCCAAACCTACAACCAAAGCCCATCAAATAAAAAGAAGTCTAGTCCATTGCACCGAGTGAAACGAGGTGCTCTACAGCCCAATATGGGGGAGATCTTGTAATGTTTGTCCCCGTTTGTCCTTATAGTCGGCCATAATAAATAAAGTTTATCTTTAACATAATAATAATGAAAAATTAATATTATGTCGGCGATTAATAAAAGGACGTGTATTTTCGTTTGAATTAAATCCTAGGCTATATAATACATGGACATGTATTTTCGTTTGAATTAAATCCTAGGCTATAAACGCTTGTCTTTATTATTGTTGGCCATTAATTAAAATGTAAACAAATAAAATGTAATGGAAAGTATTTAATGAAAAGTAAAAAAGTAAAATGTATTGTCGGCCATTAATTAAAATGTAAAAAAAAAAATGTAATGGAAAGTATTTAATGAAAAGTAAAAAAGTAAAATGTATTGTCGATCATTAATTAAAATGTTAAAAAAAAGTAAAATTATGGAAAGTATTTAAAAAAAATCCATGTCGGCGCATAAAATAAAATATTATGGAAAGTAATTAAAAAATAGATGTTCGTTTATTAAATAAAAAATTAAAACTTAAACCCGGATTTATCAATCAAGAGAGATTAAATTTCTTGAGTTTGAATTTAAAAAAAGAAATACAACTCAAGAAATTGGATCCCTCTCGGTGCTTGATAGATACAGGTTTAAGATGGATCTACAATGGTTTTAGTCACATTGCTTATAAAGGTTGTTGTTACTCAAAAGAGATGTGGAAGTGAGAAAAGGATGATGTTCTCAATTGGAATGGATACCAAATATACCACTTGCAAATGGAAATACCACTTAAAACTTTGAAATGTATACTTGACCATAAACAACTTAAAAAGGAAAAAGGAAAAAGGACCAAGCAGAATCTTTGAAAATATGTTTGTCTAGCCAAAAAACCAATTTAAATCAACTTTGAATTTTTTTTTTTTTTTTTTTTAACGGTAATGTTAATATTTATATTAAAAAGGGATTGTGGGAAAATCATTCAAAAGAGGTTGTGGTCAAATATGACAGCATGATAGTACAAGGAGAAATGAGATTGACTGCAACATGGAGATCTAAAAATATGAAACAACAAAAGTTTCCACCTAACTATTGTTCTATCTACCCTTCCGAGGCACTTTTATTATATTTTTGGCAAGTATATTGTCATACAAACTGATTTAATAAAAATACTAATCAAGCAATACAATACAAGAGAAGATTCGTTGATATAATTACTTAAAAAATATGAAATTATGAATAAGAATAAACAAGCAAACTCTAGGTACCTGGTTCTTTTCTTTGTTATGCTTCAATGTCATGATGTGTTTGATTGGTTTTCCACCATTTTTTGAGAGGATCCAATGCCATCTTTCTTAATGTACTTATGTAGGAGACATCAACATATAGAGGAGATCTTACATATTTGAAGGTCTTTACCACCTACGATTTTATAACAACCTCTTGGACCTTGGGAAGTTTTTTTCCCATCTTTAAGGTCTTCCTATGATTTCTTCCAATATACCTCCTTTTTTGTTGTGCCATTTTCTTGCATATCTTCTTTATCCACTCTTGTGTCAAGTTATGTCATTTTGATTATTCATATACTTTGATTCTTGCAAGAGGGATTTTCTCTTAATACCCGAGGGATATTATCTTGGAAGTCATTTTCTAAAATAGCCACTCATTCCTCTTGTGTATTGTGTGGTTCTAAGCTACCCCAGATTTGGGTGGTTTTGGTCCACCCTCGGGATGATGATCCTGTAATTTCTCAACCCCCTTGATTCCCTTCCCTTAATCCTCTAGATTTCCAGGGTCTTCATATTTGTTGTTGCTTAATTTGGGTCGGCTTTCTTGAGTATTGTTTTTTATTGTTGCACCCCTTAGGTTAGGATTTTCTACACTTATTAATTACTAGTTAAATTGAGTTCTTATCCATATCACTAGAGGGATTCAAAGGATTCTTTTAGGGAGACTTATCCCCTTGAATATTTGGGTATTTTTTAGCAAAGTTCTCATACTCATGACAAGAGTTACACTTGAAAGGAAGTCGCTCATAATCTAGTACTTGTTAGTGCTCCAACAATCCAATTTAATTTGAAGCACCTCTTGGAGGCCCTTCACATAGTCCACTTCCACACATATTCTCACATCGCATTCCTTTCAATTCTATTCGATCAAGGTATTGACCCATCTTGTCCCTAGTGGCTTTAAGGGTGCTTTCATCCTAGAGATTTAAGGGAAAATAAAGTAGCATGACCCGCACTATGGTTGTGTTATCTCTTATTCTTGATTGAAGTCAAGGGAATTCAAGGGTCTAATAGATTGAAGTTAAGGTTCCAAGAGAAATAAACAGACCCCTCAATCTCATGAAATAGGGTCTGGAGTGGAATATTAGGTCGCAATCCTCCCCCATTTTGAAACGAGAACATACAAAATCCACAATCATATGCAAATTAAGAGAATACATGACCTTGCATATTGGGAGACCAGTATGGCTACTTCCCATGCCTCGATAGCTATTGGACTAATCCAAAGACTTGTAAACTTTCCAATCAAATCACACTCAGTCAAAATGAGTACTTTTTTACTTACTTGGTTCCAAGATGGGAGATCCAATTAGGATATGGAATCCAATTGCTTGATGAATCTACTTTGCACAAGGTGAGTACCTTTGGTTGGTTGGTCTAATGGATTGAACCAAAGAGTTGAATGCTTCCTCTTTGGAATGGAAAAAGTCTTCCCTTTTAGCTCCAATGTATTTATGTTTCACCTCAGTTTGGATGGAGGCTAGGGTTTCAAATCCGACTTGATCGACAAATTTAATCCTCACAGTGTTCCTCTATGACACTAATCTCACACGGCAAATCAAATTCAATGTATCTTCTTGCATTGATATAATCATGAGAGACAACATGTCAATGCAAATTATGGAATCTGAAATTTTTTATGGGAACAGTGGCTAAGGTAAACCCTATCCATGGGTATGGATTTCCTTCTCATTGCTCATCCTCTTCATATTCACTCTCAATGATATTTTGTAGTTTCCGGGTCGATCCAGCTTTGAATTTTTGTTGCGAGTGCAAATGAACAATAATTACAAAGAAATTTTCCTATAGGTGCAAGAACAACTAGAATCCTATTCAAAGACATTGTGAGAAAAGAGTTTTCTTCAACCAAATTTGTCAATGTGCTAAAAGATTATTACACAAAAGGACATTTGAAATCTTTTATGCAATCAAATTTTCAAGGAAGTATCTATCTATTAATTGAATTATACTTGATTTTTAACCATAATTATTTTGTTATTGCATTTTGCTACAAAGTGGAAAAACATAATAACAAACCTACATGTTTACAATGCAAACACGTGTTGAGGCCAAAATAAAAATAAAAAAAAATAAAAAACTGTGTTGCCTCCCTTTCAAACTATTTTTGCAACAAATGTGAGAAACCAAATCTCCACGGCTAGTCTCATTGCAGAAAGTGTGCCAAAAATCACAACATCCACTTATGAGCATAGCCTCTAATGCATCCTAGAGAGAGAATATGGGACAATCGAGTGAACCTTGCAAAAGTGAGTCCTTCAAGAATGATTTCCAACAGTCATTGGTATATCCTACGAACACCATGCACTGAACATTTCATTGACAGTGTTCGTGTTGCTCAAGATGTCTCAAAAATGTTTATTCATGCTAACATTAGATAATCTTGTTACACAGATAAAGAAACCTTAAGTCCCATAGTTTTACTTCTAAATAAATTGCTCTATCCAAACTTTGTGACTCCACAAACAACAATAATGAAGTGACCTTTGTTGATTATCATTAAAAAACTAGAATTTTGTCTTCAAATAGGTTAAAACCCTTATTTCTTGTGAAGCCTTGAAAAATAAAACAGAATATATGTTTTACCGCGGTGTTTATGTTATGATGATTTCTTGTAATAACAGAGGACTACTTATCATTTTCACCCTTCCATCTATATGGATACTCAAATAGTTGTAATTGTTACATTGATAGAAATCTGAATTAGATATATCTCATATTTGTGCTTTTATCTTTCAAATTTTGTATTGCTTTCATTTCATAGATAGTTATATTCATACTACTCATTTTGTTATTATAAAATACTTCCAAATATGTCTCACATTTTTGGTTTTATCTTTCAAAACTTATATTGCTTCATTAAGTTGATTTTCCTATTCATGCTATCACTTTTTTTATTATAAAATGATTCGAATACAATAGAGAAAAAAAAACATGTACTAGACATCTTTCGATGTTTGGAAATATTTTCTTGTGATGTTGCCTCTAAATTATAGTTTATCACCCCATGTCAATCATTAATTCCCTCATAGATCATGTTTGATGTGATGGTTATTAATTTCATTCTTTGCATTTCTTGAAAAATATACAATGATATGAAGTGATTCATAGCTTTCATAGGACAACTACTTCTTATGAAATCATGTTTCGATATAAATAATTTGTGGCTTTATGAGAAGAGGTCAACACTATGGACTTTGGTTCATGGCTGGCAACGAAACAATAATCAATTTTATCCATAATAGCTTAACTAGTTTAGGGATTTATCAATGATCCTTTGCTTCCATCCTATGCAATTTTGTTGATGTTTTCCTCAATGGAAAAACAAGATACAAGTGATACTATGATTGCAGAAGAAAATCCCAATTTGTAGTGGCCAGAAAAATTATCCATGTTCAAAACAAGACCAACATAATAGATGCTATATACTTTTTACTGAATGTGCTTTTATTGGGGAAAACTTCTAGAAGGCATTTTGCCCACCATATTTCAAATACAATAGAATCAATGTGTAATGTCCCTATCTTGCAATAGGCGACAACCCCTTGCTAACTTGACCATCGGTAGACTCGGGTGAGTGGGAAATCAACACGACCAAGGAATGATCAATGCATTTGGGCACATCTAGGAGCACACAAGGAAATCGCGGCAGTGATGGATCGCGCGTGAGCACAAAGGTTTCGGCAAAGGAGCACACGACCAAAAGGATTCAACAAGTTGGAAAAGGTTTCATCAAAGGGGGCGTTGACAAGGGGTTTCGTCCTTAGAAAATAGAAAAGATGAAGGAACACCATCAGGTCCACTTTCCCAAGAGGAATAAAGCAATTGCACACCACGCTGGCACATGTGGACACCATTGGGTACAACACTCGGGTTCTCAGGCAAAGGCACTCATGTGCATGGCAAGGAATGGGAAAAACAATTGGAAAAGGGAGCAACAACAAAGGTGTGCCCAAGAGAAGGCCATTAGAGGAAATTTGGGGTCTAAAATGGGCCTTATAAGAAAATGATCCATTGATGCATTGGAATTCAAGACCCAATAGAATTTCAAGAAAATGAGTCAACCATAATGGTTGACTTGACATATTTGTCATAAAAAACTACTTTTTTTGTTTCATATTTTCAACTTATATCCCTATGGTTTTACTGAAATTTCGAGCGAGAGCACCCATTGGACGCGGAATTCAATTTTGAATCCAAAGAGTACCCACATTGCATACTTTTGATGGGGCCCCGCCCCACGAAAAATGAGAAATACATTAAAAGTAACACATTTTTTAATGTATTTCTCATTTTTTGTGGGGCAGGGCCCATCCAAAGTATGCAGTGTGGGTACTCATTGGATACAGAATTGAATTCCACACAATTCCGCATCCAACCTAGTTCTCCCACTTGAAATTTGAGTAAAACCACAGGGAGATAAGTTGAAAATACGAAAACAAAAAGTAGGTTTTGTGTCATTTCCTTTAAAATTTATAATATTATTTTATTATTTTAACTATTATTGTATTATTTTCCGTAGGAGGCCCAGTTTAGACCTCAAATTTCCTCTAATTATTGGCAGAAGCGCACAAGTGCTGAAAATGTGGGTCGAAAAAACTACCAAAGGGCCTCCATGGGAAGACCTTGGGAAGAGCGCCCACTTTCCTTGGGGTTTCCAAATAACATGTCACTTAGAATATGTGTCAGTCAAGAATTCATTGAGGTAGAGCACCTAAGTGAAAAATGCAGGTTACAGGTAGTAGGCTTTGAGAGAGACAAAGATGGAAGCAATCGAATCGACAGATTTTGGGATGGATCACCCAAGGGGTTTTGTTTGTTGTATTTCGAGTAGTAGGTTCAAGGTCACACCACCTTTGTATCTAAGGCTCCGACCATTTCTTGAACCATCCATTATAACTTTTTCACTTTATTAAAGACTTTTCAGGTGCCTTCTTTGGGCACCCACTTGATATGTTGTGTTGTGGTTTAGTTTCATTGTTGTCTAACTATTAAATTGGCTAAGTAAAGAACACACCCATAATAAACTAATTACAAGTGTAGGTCGTTGGTACTAATACCAATTACAAGTGTAGGTCGTTGGTACTAATACCAATTACAACAGGTTTTCAAATTGATTCATAGAGTTAAACACAAATAAACATTAAGCAATGACACACAACACATCAAGACATTACACAGAAATTACCCTGGAAACCCCACTCTTGGGGGAAAACCAGCAAACCAGTGAGCTTACTGCTCAACTATGAATCAAAAACTCAAAAAAAAGTGTTTACAATTGTGACTTGCCTGACCAAAAATCACACTCTGTTACATGATCATGCTATGCACTGCTTCTCATCGTATATTACTGTACATCATGCATAGCCATTACATCTTTCATGCCATTACATCTTATTTATAGATGCAATACAACCAGCTCCTCATTAATGAAAATCCATAGCGTCCTAATCACTTTTAGTTATCCTATTACAATCGACTTGACTAGGTCAACTTTTGGTCGATCGTCTATTCAGATTTTGGTTGTTCCTTTGACTTCTCGTCAACCAGTCATTTGTCTTCGACCAAATGAATATTCCAATCGGTCGGCCGACCATACTTCCACCGTCTATCGCCTCTGACTCCAATCAACTTATTCCAGTCAACTATCGACTTTGCCAATCGATTTTCATGCAAATAATATAGCATTCCCAACATTCTCCTACTTGTTGTCTTCTTTGCATAAATAGGATATTTTGAACTCATGTTCACTTTAGCAAGGCTAACAAACCCATCATTTCCCTACACTAGGAAAACTTCTATGTACTTACCGACTTGGTCAATGAGTCCACAACATTCTTCACTGTGTCTACATTTTTCGGTAACACCTTTTGGTTCTCCACCATCTCCCTCACAAAATGGTATTGAACATCAATGTGTTTCATCTTCGAATGATATGTTGGATTCTTTTCCAGGAAGACTGCACTCTAACTATCACAACCCAACCTAACTGCATGCTATCCAAACCCAACATTTGAACATAGTCTCTGCAACCAAACAACTTTCATACATGCATGAGTAGCTACCATGTATTCATCCTTAGTGGTTGACAGTGCAACAACCGAATGCCTCCTACTCATCCAACTCATTGCTCCTCCTAATACCTTAAACACGTACCCATTGGTTGATCATCTGCATTCGATGTCTCTAGCCCACTTGGAATCGACAAATCCTTGTACATTGATTTCCTTTTTGCATGTAGCCTTTCCTCCATAACAGATTACAAAATCTGTCATTCCATATAGATACCTAAACACTCTCTTGACTGTGATCCAATTCTCTTTTCCAAGTGTTGACATGTACCTGCTCAATACCCCCACTGCATAGGAAATATTAGGTCATGTATAGACCATATCATACAATAGAATACCTACAACACTAGCATAGGGCACACATAACATGTACTCTATTTCTTCTTGTGTCTCAGGACACTATTCAGCAAATAGCTTAACTCCCACAGAAATAGGGACCTTGATTGGTCTACTCTCATGTATGTTGAAACATTTCATAATTGTCTCAACATATTTCCTCCACTTAACCATATCCTTCTACCTACTCGGTCTCTTGTGATTTCCACTCCAAGAATAAAATTTGTTGCTCTGAGATCCTTCATGTCGAACTTGGAGGGTAACTGCAGTTTCACCTCCTTTATCAGATCCATGTTATTTTTACCAACAACGTGTCGTCGACATATAAATCTACATTTAAATGGCCACCAACCTTCTTCCCATACACACAATGATCGTCTTGACTTCTCACAAACCCCAACTCCTGGATATACATCTCAAACTTCTATTACCATGTCCTAGGTGATTGTTTTAAACCGTAGAGAGACTTCTTGAGCTTGCATACCATCTCGTTTATTCATCCACTCTAAAAAATTCAGGTGGCTTCATATATATTTATTATTCAAGATCATCATGAAGAAATGTTGTCTTTACATCCATTTGTACCATCCCAAGATCAAATTTTGCACCTAAAGAAATTAGTACCCTTATTGAAGTTACCTTAGAAACAGGAGAGAAAATATCACCAAAGTCTACTCCCTTGACTTGGGAATACACTTTTTCTACCATTCGAGCCTTGCAATTCTCAACTTGACCTGCTACATTCAACTTTTTCTTGAACACCCACTTATTGCCAATAGGTTTCCTTCTAATTGTATTGCAACTAGATCCCATGTTTTATTATTCTTCAAGGGCTCTATTTCTTCTGTCGTAGCCCTTTTCCAAATATTTCCCTTTGTCGAGTCGATTGCCTCCTTTACTGATATGGGATCCTCTTTTATGGAAGATAATACAAAATTAGAGTGAAATTCGGGTGGATATACCTTTCTGGTTTTTTCCTTGCTCGACCATACCTCCTAACATCTGGAGTCTAATGTTCCACCTCTTTGTTGGATTTAGTTGACTCTTCCAAATCTAAATGTAGGAATCCCTCTCTTACACATCTCTTACACTCCGAGATGTGTAAGAGAGGGATTCTTACCAACCCATGCCTCACTGGATTTTTGTTGACAAGAGCCATTGATGGCAACCTATTCACCAGGTAACATGTTGTGTCGATTTCCTCTGTCCTAAATTCTTGTGCAACTTCTGCACCACTGAAAATGCTCCTCGCTTTCTCCATCAGCATTTTGTTTATTCTTTCAACAACTCTGTCCTGTTGAGGCATGTAGGGAGTTTTGTTTTGTTTAGTTATATCATGTTTTCTACAAAACTAGTTGAATGCTTCTCCATAGAATTATCCTTCGTTATCAGTTCTCAATACCTTTTTCTTTTTACTAGTCTGATTCTCCACAAACGCTTTGAATTCTTGAAATTTATCAAAAACCTCAGATTTATTCCTCATAAAATACAACCATGTCATTTTGGAGAAATCATCTATGAAAGAGATGTAATATTGAGACCCTTCTAGTGAAGGGACCGACACAGGTCCAAACACATCACTATTTATTAACTCCGGTATTTATTTATCCTTAGTAGCACCAAATGAAAACCTTACATGAATCTATTTACCATAAATACAATGCTCACAGAAGTCCACTTCTTCGGGATAGTCAAGGAGACCTTTGACCATGCCTTTATTGTGCATATCACAGAGACATTTCTCACCTATTGTCCCATCTGTTGATGCCACAACATGGTCAAGTCGACTAGAAAAGAAGATATGTTGCCGAACTTTGAAAAGACCACATTAGCACTTTTGTCGGTGTTTTTTCTACTCAATAGCTTATACAAGGTTCCAGTCCAAACTCCTCTCATAAATACCATCATTCATTGTGCCATCTTTTTCATGTCCCAAATTTGTCATTGGGTCATAATGGCCTAATCAAATTGGCCCTATTCATTAGAGTTTGTCAAATTGATGCTAAAGGTCAAATAATTGCCAAGGAGGAAAATTACTAGTTTCCTAGGTTTGGGGTGGAAGCTTTGGGAGTTGGAATAATGGGGATAATAAATGATGTTGAAGCATTAGGATGGAATAAATATTTAATAAAGGAGATCAATAAATATATACAAGTGAAAATCAAAGTGGCATTTGATCATGAAGACACATGGAGGAAGTGGGACCCACACAAGCTAGAATTTATGTGCCACATGGCATCCTCTTCTTGCAATTTCAAATCCATGGGAGGCCTAATGTTCTTGGGATGAGTTATAAGGTCAATAATACTTGGCATGAGTCAATGAGGTCGAAATATAGAGGAAGAGTAACTCCCATGGAAGAGGAAGAGGCAATTTGGAGCTAGTGAGACACTTGGGCTAGATTCCCTAGCTCTATCACAACAATGATGAAGATGCTATGACACCTATGACACAAATCAGACCTGAAGGATGACATATGACATATATGACATGTCAGAGCTATAAATAGACACCAAGAGGGCGCTCAAGGGTGTTAGGGCAGCTAAGATGCTCCCACATGTGATTTGGTGGAAGTGGGAGACTAGGAATTGTTGTACAAGTGGCGTCCTTTGGAATCTCTTCCCAACTTGAGTTGGCATGAGTCTCTTGGAAGGAATTCGAACCATGGAGGACATTAGAACTTTATAAATTTCAATAACAAAGAATGAAACTAGCTTTTGATCATTTGTAGAATTTGCAATTGCATTTGTGTAGAGGGAGAGCTAGTGGATGACTAGTTTCTTGCCTTAGCCAATTTCGAGGGTGAAAGATTTCCATCCAAGTTGGTAATTGGAAAGGCCATTCAGACCTTTCATTTGGAGATTTAATGGAGTCTTTATTTGCAGGTGTAAGCTACAGGGAAGCTCATGGTTTCTTCTATTGCAACACATTCTCTCAACCATTTTCAATTTTGATGGCATATTCTTGATCCTTGAGGGAGGGCGTTTTTGGTGAGCTCTTGTACTCTTTGGGGGAGATTATTATGCCCCATTTATTTTTTAATATGAATTAAATACTCTTTTCTTCATCTCCAGAAATTTTCAGGTCAAAATTCAAGTAGAAATGTATAAATCTCATTTTTAATGAAAGACCAGTGCCATTTCCCCACTACATTGATGTATAGCATGATAATGCTGATGATTTCGAATGAATGGATGGTTCTCTGATACATTTATGATTAATAGACTACCATGGATGTATTTTACAATTTTGATGTACTGTACTTGAGCATTTGAAGTATTTTTACTTAGTTTAATTGCATTGGGAGAAGAAATAGTGCCATTTCCCCAATGGTCGAATTGGTGATTTTTGCAACTGAATGGGAGAGGGTTGGAACAGAGATAATAATAAATTAATGATGCACATGATACCTTAATAACATCCTTGAGACATCCCCTACCTCTGTTCAGAAATTTGAGTGGGTTTTGTGGCATTTGGGAAGCCATTTTCAATAGTTACCCCAAGGAGATTTGAACCCCAAATTACTAGTAAAATTGCATACTTGGTCCATAATTTTAATAGAGTTTTCAGAGGCCTTTTGGTGGCCATATATCATCCCTGAACATCATATTCAAGTCCTAATATAATTCATACACCTTCCTTGAATATTTGAAGGCATTTGAAGTCAATTTGAGACCTAGAGACCAATACTAGTCAAAGGGAAATTACTAGTAAAGTTCCCTACATTGGCCAGAATTGAAAGAGAATTTGCATAAGTATTTTATAGGTCTAAAAGAATCCCTGAAACACATATTTATGTTCTAACATCATCCATATACCTTCTCGGAATATTTGGGAGCAATTGGAGCAATTTGGGGACCTAGAGATCAAAACTAGTCAAAGGTCTAACTAAGAAAAAAAGTGAAAAATTGCCATTTTAATAAAATTCCTAACAAGGGACATTACATATCTTGCACATATCTTTCTCAAATATATATTCACACCAGCATTCCCCATCTTACTTACTAAGATTCGGTTTCAAGCCAAACCTGGGATATGCAATTCTCCTAGAAGTGTTCCTATTCTTCCATCATATTCTTCCATATTTTAGTTTCAGTCAAACTTTACCTCATCCAACTATCCTAGTCAATGAATCATTTCCTAGTAGGACATCACCACCATTGAGCTTCTCATACTCATAGAACCATTCTCTTTGAAGCGTCATATGATATGACACACTGGAGTCATCGGTCAAGACTCTCTATCTAACTATGTACTTGTGGAGTTCGAATACACATCGTCTTTTTCTTCTTACAAATACTTACTATCATTTGAATGACCTTCTTCAGACCATTTTCCTTTCTCAAATTTCGTCGACTTGCAGTTTCATCTATAATTCTCAAATTTACCACATTGCTAGTAGGTTTTTTTCGTTGGACAAGGGGATTTGGTCTTAGATCGACCCCTCGATTTCAATCTTCTACTGGAGTTTTTTCCTTTTCCTCTGTCTACCAACTAACCTCTTACCGTCAAGGAATCATGGTTCGATCATTCCACATTCTTTCATCTTATCTCTTATTACAACAGAGATGCA
The DNA here is from genome assembly GCA_027924585.1 of Larix kaempferi. Classification (NCBI taxonomy): domain Eukaryota; kingdom Viridiplantae; phylum Streptophyta; class Pinopsida; order Pinales; family Pinaceae; genus Larix; species Larix kaempferi. The sequence goes on along the minus strand of BSBM01000299.1, from coordinate 53,569,218 downwards.
ACCACATCATCAATCTTTAATGTGGTATTTTTTCTTCCAATAGAAACGACCAGGCTATCCCAGGAATCTGGAAAAGAACACAATAGGATAATACATTTTTCCTCCTTTGTAATTTTAACATCCACAGACAACAGTTGACTGATCACAGTGTTGAACGCATTCAAGTTCTATGTGACCGAGTCACCTTCACCTATCCTCAAAAGATACAGCTTCTTCTGAAGAAATAATTTCTTAACCAGCGATTTTGACTAGTATAAGTTCCCCAAATTTTCCCATGGCTTCTTTGCAGTGTCTTCTCTTGAGACATTCAACAATACAGAATCTGCTAAACAAATTCGGATTGTACTCCTTTCCTTTATGTTGATATTTTTCCAATATTACTTTGACACACTCACTGAAATCATTCCTCGGTCAAATGCAATCCATTGTTCTCGATCTACAAGGAGATCCTCCATCTTAAGCTTCCAAAGCTCAAAATTTTGTCCATTAAATTTTTCAATTTCTATTCTCAACGTGTTAGCCATTCTAACTATATATCAATGCTTTTGGAAATCTCCCGCTGTAACAAGTATTCCCCAGATCAAAGACCAAGCTAAAACCCTCAGCAACAAAGGCATCCCCCTGCAACCAAATACAAATATGATACTAATTGTTGGTACTAACACCGATTACAATAGGTTTGCAATTGATTCATATAGTTAAACACAAATAAACATTAATAAATGGAACATAAAACATCAAAACATTACACATAAATTACCTTGGAATCCCCCCTCTTGGGGGGAAACCAGCAAACCAATGAGCTTATCTACCATCTATTAATCAAACACTCAAAAACAATTGTTTGCAGCTGTGAATTGCTCGACCATAAATCACACTTCATTACATGAGCATGTTATACACTACTCATCGTATATTATTATACATCATGCATGGCCATTATCTTATTTATAGATGCAATACAACCAGCTTCCCATTAATGACAATCCATAACTTCCTAACCACTTTTAGATATTTTATTTTAGTCGAATTGATTGGGTCAACTTTTAGCCACTCGTCCGTTGAGCTTTCGGTCATTGTGTTGACTTCCCACCAACCATTCATTTTAATTTAACCAAATGACTATTTCAGATGATCGATCGACCAAACTTCCACCGTTTTCTTCCTCCAACTTCAGTCGACTTATATCAGTTGAATATTGACTTTTCCAGTTGATTAATGCAAATAATATAACATTCCCAACACATGTTGGGAAAGGTTGTTGTGCATGGTTGGATTAAACAACCAAGTAGTTCGCAACAGAAGGTATGGGCATGCCCTAACTGAAGAGACATAGTCCACCAAATAGTAACCTTGGGTGACCAAGTCCTCGAGACAAAATCTGGGTGGTGTCGCATGATCGTTGAAGTTCAGGGAAGCCTACAGAACCGAATATTTGGGGTTGTGACAATTGGTATAAAAGCTTAAGGTAGTCCGTAAGAAGTTTCGAGAAACTCCTCCCAACTATCCCTGAAGTGACAAATGGTGTCGGAGCTAAAGGAGGCCGGAAGAAATATCATTAAAGGTTTCGGCACCAGCAGGAAAAGGATGCAAAACATGACCTTGCATAGGGAATAATTTGGGCACAGACAACATCCATTGCCAAAGCACCCATAAGATAATGCGCCCAGAAAACAGAGCGCAAAGAAGATAGGGTGCCCGGAAGAAATAACACCTAGAACTCAAATCATGTCGACAGAAGCATGCCCAAGAGATTGTTGATGCACCCATTTATAGAATAACATGTCGACATAGGTATGGCCATCAGCAAAATAGTCTCTGTCGGAAGAAGCACATCAATGGTACAACTCCCATCAATAGAGAACCCATAAGTCAAAACTAAAGGTGCGAAAGGCTGAGGTGATGGATTAATTGTGCGAGACTCTTTGGATGTGCTGAGAATTTGCAGTGAACGTATCCATTCACTAAGTTAATAGTCGAATCTAACTCTCACATTGAATAATAAATAGGAATAATATATTAGATGATGAATGATTACAATTGGCGGCCACCTTTATATAAGGTGTGGGCAGCCATGAATGAGGAGACGTGCCCCTTAACCTAGTACTGATTATTATTTATTATTATTATTACATTTATACTTTATATTCGTTGCATTGCCACCCCCTTTCAGGGAAGCTTTGTCCTCAAAGCTGATTTTACTGATATCAACCTGATTCTGGATTTGCGTTGAAGTGTTGAATGAGATGTACATTCTAGATTGGTTCCTTTCTTTGGATGTGAACCTGGACATTCGTGTTGTAATCCTTTATGTTTGAGTGGTGAGTTTTTGAAACAATAGACTTTGTAATTATTTGTTTTCCATATCACCTTTTGGATTCCACTTATGAGCAATTGTGGACCTCTTGTCACAATTGCTTTTGATTTGGACAACTCTTTGATTATACCATCATCAGTGGTGTCTTGAAAATAACATTTCACTTCTTTCAAAACGACTATTTTTAAGGCTAAAAGTCTATGTTCGTGCTCTTCTTCTGTTGCATGTCTTCTCGTGGGTTTTTCGGGGTTCTTGACTACCTTGCATGATGATTCACTTGACGAGCCTATTTCGAGCACCACTTTGTGTGTATAATTAGAAGCACTCGCATCGTCTTGCGTTTGTTGTTGTTGGGCGTTGTGATCAATGGAAAACTTTGCCACAGTTGATTCTAATAACATTTTTGATTCAATTGTTTTTATTCCTGAGAATGAAGTTTCTTCTAGCTCTTTATAATTTTTATGTTCTTTATCTCGTTTTTCTTCCGAACTTTGAAAATCATATTTAGATTTAGTTTCAAAGTCTTTGTCTTCAAAGGCCTTCAGGTTGCTTTGTTGGCTTATTTTCTTGAAGGTGTTGTCAATAGCTTTTTGAGCAGCTTTTACAACTGATTGTTCCATCCGATCAAACATTTCGTCCATTTTCCTATGAAATCGATTGGAGATCTCATCCAATTCTTTAAATGAATTCATAGTTAATCAAAAAGTTGAAAGTTAATTATTAATTATTATTAATAATTAATAATGATTATAATTAACTTGGGGGAAATTTAAAAATATAATAAAATTATTATTATTATTAACTTTTTATTATAATTGGGCTTATAAAAACAATTATTAATATAATAATAGTTATATTATTATATAATTTTTTTGTTTTTATGAAAATTTAGGGTTTTAGATTTTTGAAGGGAGAGTCGTGGAGGAAATGGAGGGTGGAAATGGATGTGAAGGAGCAGGGAGGGGCGGTGTCGTGGGCGGTGCGGGAGAGGAGGGTGCAAGGAGAGGGCGCGGGAGTAAGGCGTAGGCAGGAGGATGGCTGCGGAGTTGAGTGGATGGTGGAGCAGGGTGGGGGAAGGTCGATACGCAACAGGAGGCTGCGAGGAGGAGAAGTGATGGAACGCGGTGGAGGATGGAGCGTTGGGGAAGTCGGATGGCGAGGGTTATGCGTGCAGCTGGGGGAGAGTAGAGGCACTGGTGGAGGGAAGGCAGTGGGTTGCACGCGCAGGTGGAAGGGAGCAACGCGCAGGAGTAAGGGCAGATGTGGAAGTTGAGTGCGTGGGAGTGCGTGTGGAAGCAGTGCAGAGGTGACTGCATAATGAATAGGGAAAGGTGAGCGTGGGGGTGTGACAGGAGGTCACGGTGAGAAGGGGCGTGAGGTGAGAAGAGGGATGGGCATGCGTGCAGGTGGGAAGGGCGTGCACAGAAGTGGTAAAGTGCTGAAGGGATGTTTTGATGGAAGAGTGAAAGCAAGGAGGGAATGATGCGTATGGGGTGGGAGCGTAGGCAGTTGTAGAGATGGTGTGGAGCAGGAGGACGGGGATGAAGCAGGTCGGAGTGGAAGGAGGACCGAGAGGAGTGAAGAGCGCGGGAAGATAGGGCGTAGCGTGGTGAGGGCATGCAGAAAGATGACTGTGAGGAAGTGGTAGCAGCGGAGGAGGATTGTATGTGCAGGGAAGTGTGTGAGGAGTGCAGTGAGAGTGGAAAGGTGAGAAAGGAGTGTGGGAAGAGCCGAATCCGAGCTCTATGGGGGAGGAGCGAAAGCTCTGATACCAAATGCAGTGAACGTATCCGTTCACTAAGTTAATAGTCGAATCCGACTCTCATATTGAATAATAAATAGGAATAATATATTAGATGATGAATGATTACAATTGGCGGCCACCTTTATATAAGGTGTGGGAAGCCATGAATGAGGAGACGCGCCCCTTAACCTAGTACTAATTATTATTTATTATTATTATTACATTTATACTTTATATTCGTTGCAGAGTTGAACCATTTCTAATTGTGGCATGGATGGTTCCCGAAGAGTCATGAAAACCAAGATGGAATATGCGTTCAAGGAACAAGAACAACAGCACCAGGAGACACTTGATTTATCCCTTACGAACATGAGTCAATTATAGTAGACCGATGCAAAGGCCGAAGTCATGCCCAAGAAAGTGCAAGCTTTGACAAAGAGGTTGTCATTCAAAAAAGAGAAGACCAACTTCGAAGCAATGTTCTTGCGACATTATAATCAAGGGAGGCAACGAAGTTGAGTGGGGGAGGATGTAACATCCTTACCTTGTAGCAGGAAACAACCCTCTTGCTAACTCAACCATCAGCAGACTCGGGTGCTGTAAGATTTGAACATATAGATATAGGCACATAAACTAAAGAGATATACAAAGAAAATCAAATCAGCAAACAACTATAATGTAACAAATGATTTATCATAGATCATTACACAATAACTAAAATCATATAGGAAGAAAAGAATGTATTTCATTAACTTGAATGAATGGAGGTGAACAATATTTAAAGAAAGGCAATTCAAATTAGGTCAAGAGGCAATTTGAATTGCTCATCCAGTGTAAGAGATTGTAGTCAAGCTTAACTAGAGTCAAGGACCCATAGTTAGCCATGCTTATGGTCCTCAACTGAGTTACACTGACACGTGACTTCACAACCACCATTTCTAACTAGAGATTGCTCATGCACTAATTGTTATGAGCATGCAAAACCCTAATTAGGTCAACAGTGGTGCTAATGGCTAAATTTGGACATGAATGGTCAATTAGGAGCTAAATTAAAGGAGCACTCTTAGTCACTAACTGAAGTTGAACTCCAACATTCCTAAAATCAGGGAAAACCTCCCCAAATCAAGGGAGGTTACCCCAAATCTATGAATGCATGTAGGTCAACCAAAATTGGTCATTAAGGTTTGCAGTAAGTGGCAAATAAGGTGGTTTGGAACCCTTAGAGTTTAGAATTAAGCTCTACGGTGACTCGAGTGGTCAATATGAGTGAGGTTTGGCCCACTAGAGTCATGAAGTCAAGGTATAGGTTACTAGGTAGGAGAAATATGCTATGGATAAGGTATTTTTCTCCAACACCCCCCCCCATTAGCCTGACTAGGTGAAATAAATAAAAAATGAAAAAATGGGTCTCTACAATTTGGAGCCATATTAGGTACCCATGCACACAATATTCTCTTTAAATTGGGTAAGAGGGAAAAAAATCACATGGGAACCCCCCCCATAAAAGAGAATGTAAAAGTTAATCTACTTCGAAATTTTTGTACAGAAATTGGTGAGTAGTAGGAGCAAAAGTTGTAGCTCATGAGTCTGAAGAGACATGTTGGAGGTATTCTTCAATGAAAACTTCATTTGGGACAAGTTCTCCTATGGATTCTTCACATAGAACTTGATTTGGGACAAGTTCTCCAAAGTCTTATGAATCAAGAATGCATGGAGTAGAAACTACTAAAAGTGCATACATGCAACTTGTTTTCTTGTTGCACTCATTTTCTTCCCTTTCTTCAAAAAATATTTTGCACCTGCAATCTTCTTCTTTATGCGGTCCTTTATTGCAGTAAGGATACCATGGATTCTCCTCTTCGGTCTTTCCATCATCGGAGTTGAAATATTCATGAGAAATCCTTGATTTTTGCTCATTTTTGCCTTTGTGTGGGGGCTTTTGCTTGCTTGCACCCTTCATCCCCTCAATGGCTACAAGTGCAAGCACCTTTGAGGTATTTTGGAGACCCATTTGTGAGAGCTTATCTTTCTCTTGAAGGAGGGAGGCAACAAATGAGTCCAAAGAAGGAATTGTGTAGGAGGATCCAAGAGCCAATTTAGTGGAATGGAAAGCACAAAAGATATTGTAATCAAAACTCGATTTCAAGAGAATAAATTTGTAGATCGCCTCTTCTTTTGGGCCTATAAAAGGGTCTTCCTCAACTAAGTGGTGGATCATGGATTTGCATATGTCCTCGTAGTCCATATTTTGCAAAGCTTCTGGGGCCTCTTTCATCCTCTCAATATATATAAATATGTCCTCGTAGGACATGTGTTGTGAAGCTTCGAGTGAACCTTCAACAAGACTGGATCTAGCATATCAACTGTGTAGAAACTGAGCTGGAGAAATAGGAGATCCATGGATTCAAATGAGCTCTCTAATGGCTGCAAAATCACTTTTTGATGGTTGCACATGACCTCTTTGGTGGTTGTAAATGCACTTCTTTAATGGTTGTAAATGAGCACTTCTTTGATGATCACAAATGAACTTCTTTGATAGTTTCAAATGAGCACTTTGATGGTTGTAGATGATCACTTTAATGGCTACAAATCACCTACAAATGAGCTCTTTAGTGGCTGCAAAATCCTTTTCGATGGCTGCAAAATCCTGGCTACAAAATCCCTTCTTTAACCTGCAAAATCTTGATCCCTGACAAAAAACCACTAGTACACTAACTAGTTTAGTACCCCTACTGCTCTAAGACCATATAAGATTTGAACATATAGATCTAGGCACATAAACTAAAGAGATATAAAGTGAAAATCAAATTAAAAAACAACTAATTGTGTAACACGTGATTTATCATAGATCATTACACAAAAACTAGAAGCGAATAGGAAGAAAAGAATGATGTATTTCATTAACTTGAATGAATGGAGGTGAACAATATTTAAAGGAAGGAAATTCAAATTAGGTCAAGAGGCAACTCAAATTTCTCATCCAGTGTAAGAGAGTCTAGTCAAGCTTAACTAGAGATAAGGACCCTTAGTTATCCATGCTTACTCTCCTTAATTGAGTTACACTAACACATGACTTCACAACCATTAGTTCTAACTCAAGACTGCTCATGCACTGATTGTTATGAGCATGCAAAACCCTAATTAGGTCAACAGTGGTGCTAATGGCTAAATTTGGACATGAATGGTCATTTAGGAGCTAAATTAGGGGAACACTCTTAATCACTAACTAAGGTTGAACTCCAGCATTCCTAAAATCAGGGAAAATCTCCCCAAATCAAGGGAGGAGCCTCCAAATCTAGGAATGCACCTAGGTCAGCCAAAATTGGTCATTAGGGTTTGTAGTAAGTGGAAGATAAGGTTGTTTGGGACCCTTATAGTTTAGAATTATGCTCTAGGGTGACTCAGGTGATCAATATGAGTGAGGTTTGGCCCACTAGAGTCATGAAATCGTATAGGTTACTAGGTAAGAGAAATATGCTATAAAGAAGGTATTTTTCTCCAACAGGTGCATGGGAAACTGGAACACCCGACACAACCAAGGGATGATCAATTCATTTGGGAACATCCAAGAGCACACAAGGAAACCACTGGCAGTGATGGATTGGGCATGAGTGACAAAGATTTTGGATACAGGGAGCGCGACCAAAACGCTTCGGCAAGTTAATAAAGGCTTTGTCAAAGGGAGCATCGGCAAGGGGCTTTGATAGTCGACAAAACGATTTGATAGAGAAGGCTTTGGAAAGAATTAAAGAGGAAGGAATGCCATCAATTCCACTTTCCTAAGGCATGGTGGTAAGACACCTCAAGAGGGGAAAATGGTTGCACACCATGGCGAGCACATGTGAACGCCACTGGACACAACTCTCGGGTCTATGGACAAAAGGGCCCAAGAACATGACAAAGAATAGGTGAAACAGACAAAAAAGGGATCACACAATGAAGGTGTTCCCAAGGGAAGGCCTTGGTAGAAGCGCCTAAGTGTCAGAAAAGTGGATCGGCAAAGCTACCGAAGGGCCTCCATGGACAGACCTTCGGAAGAGTGCCCACTTTCCTTGAGGTTTCCAAACGACACATCACTTAGAATATGTGTTGGCCAAGAAGGCATGGGTGCCCACTTGAGGAAGAATGAAGTGTCTCCTTATATATCTATATATATAAGTTGGCTGCGCAAGTATAAAAGACATCAACCAAGAGAAACCAAGAAATGAAGAAGCTATTCATCCACCAAAGAACTAAGGCAAAGTGTAAAGAACTCTACAGTTGGAGGGCTGTTAAGGTAGAGTGCCCAAGTAAAAAATGTAGGTAACAAGCAGCAAGCTTCAGGAGAGACAGAGACTGCAGCAAGTGAATCGGGATATTTTGGGCCAGAGTTCCCAAGGGGTTCTCTTTGTTGTATATTGGGTGCCAGGCTAAAGGATGCACCCCCTTTGTATCTAAGGCTACAACCATTGTCGAGACCACCCATTGTAACTTTTTCACTTTAATAAAGACTTGTTGGGTACATGGTTTGGGCACCCACCCAATATGTTGTGTTGTGGTTTGGTTTCTTTGTTATCTAACTATTAAATTGGGTAAGTAAAGAACACACATAATAACCTAAGTCCAAGTGCAAGTTGGGAAAGGTTGTTGGGCGTGGTTGGCCTAAACAACAAGTAGCTCAAGGCGAAAGGTTTGAGCATGCCATGAGTTAAGAGACATAGTCCACCAAAGAGTAACCTCGAGTGACCCAGTTCTCGGAACAAAAAACAAGCAAAATATCCATTAATAACTTTTTAAAAATAACAAATGATAATACCTTGTTGCAAAAGAAACAAAAGATTTATTGATCAATGATAGCCAAAAGTTTGTTTCTAACAATTATGAGCCTAGCATATTATAACCCTTATGTTATACTTAGTCAAACTAAAAGGAAACTGTTGCAAGCAGCATTCTTGTGCTTACTAGACTAATCATGTCATGATGCAAAAACTATAAAACAATATCCTTCCTTTGATATAAGTTTAAGGACTAATATCCATATTTACTCACCCATCCCTAGAGATCAACCATTAAAAATGCATGCCTAGAAAATTAAGAGGGGTTACATAATGGACAAAAGGAAATTAACCTCCCTATCACTTAGAGAATGGTTATATATATATAGACCTTGAAAATTTTAACTTGTGAATGAAAAAATTGATAATAAAAACCACACTTATTTATTTAGAATATTTGTTCACTTTCTTTTTAGTTTAATTCTAGGCAAAGTATTTGTTCACTCAATCTCAATCTTAATGTAAAGCAAATAATGTTAATTTAATATAAAGTAAACAAGGTGATTGAATTAACCTGTCTCAAGTATAACTTAAAAAAAATTGACAAATTTTCAAATTCACTCAATTACAAAAGGATAAACTTATTTAAAGAAAAGATTAGAGAAATTTATATTAGCAAAGACAAGTCCAGCAAAGATAATTCATTTTCATGGAAGCAAAGAGCATCATTAATGAAAGAGACAAATATGAATTGTGAATACCAAATTCCATTGGCAAAATTAGTTGTTATTACATAGGCAGCCTCATAATAAAATTGATATCAAGTGAAGACATTGATTTTTTATAAATGTATCTAGACTTTAAAAGATTAAGAAAACTAAGTACTTGATGTTTGGGAATGACTATATTTTTATTGTCACTGGAAAGCATGTAAGAGCCTTTTTTCATGCTTGATACAATTGGTTTTTGATTGTCACATAGAATGAAAAGCATGTAAGAGCATTTTCTTAAAATCCGATACAAATGGTTTGCTCTCGCAAGTGTGCTTAGCCCCTAAAAAGGTAAAATACAATGTCAATTAAACTTATAAAAGATGGATATCAAATTTTCAAACAATGTAAAGCTCACATTTGACCAAGTTTGCCATGAGAGGGTATTGTTCTATCAAATCCAACCATGATCTCTTCTTGGAGTCTCGCTACTTGATGTTTGGGAACGACTATATTTTTATTGTCACTGGAAAGCATGTAAGAGCCTTTTTTCATGCTTGATACAATTGGTTTTTTATTGTCACATAGAATGAAAAGCATGTAAGAGCATTTTCTTAAAATCCGATACAAATGGTTTGCTCTCGCAAGTATGCTTAGCCCCTAAAGAGGTAAAATACAATGTGCATTAAACTTATAAAAGATGGATATCAAATTTTCAAACAATGTAAAGCTCACATTTGACCAAGTTTGCCATGAGAGGGTATTGTTCCATCAAATCCAACCATGATCTCTTCTTGGAGTCTCGCTGCTAGAAATTTGCCTTCATAAAATTGGACCTAGTTAGATGACCCAAGACACAACCATCTTGACTATTGAATTTCAACCTCACTATCAAAATATATGTTTTTTAAAAATAAAATAGGTTTTATAATAATGCTTCAAATTTAAGTTGAAGAAAATGTATACAATGATTCGGATTAAGACTTTCTATGTTGTCAACTTTTAACAGTTGTTCACTCAATCTCAATCTTAATGTAAAGCAAACAATGTTAATTCAATATAAAGCAAACAAGGCGATTGATTTAACCTGCCTCAAATGTAACTTTCATATCAAAGAAAGAAAAGATTACAAATTTGCAAATTCACTCGTTAAAGAGATCAATTTATTTGAAAAAAAAGATGAGAAAAACTTATTGACAAGTTGAGCAAAGATAATTCATTTTTATGGAAGCAAAGAGCATCATTGTTGAAAGAGTCTACCAAGTTCCATTGGGAAAATTAGTTGTTATTACATAGGCAGCCTCATATTAAAGTTGATAAAGTGAAGACCTTGATTTTTTTTATATTAGAGTATTTAGGCTTTAAAAGATTAAGAAAACAGAGCACTTGAGGTTTGGAACCACTTTAGATTTTTATCGTCACTGGAAAGCATGTAAGAGACAGTGGGTAAATACAATTGGTTTTTCGTTCTTATTTAAAATGAAAAGCATGTAAATGCAATTTCTCGAACTCTGAAATTCTGATATAATTGGTTTGCTCTCACAAGTGTGCTTAGTCCCTGAAAAGAGTAAATTACAATGTCCATCATACTTATAAAGATGGCTATCAAATTTTCAAACAACGTAACACTCACATTTGACCAAGTTTGTCACAAGAATGTTTTGTTCTGTCATAACTAACCATGATCTCCAATGTCCATCATACTTATAAAAGATTGCTATCAAATTTTCAAACAATGTAAGACTCACATTTAACCAAGTTTGCCACAAGAATGTTTTGTTCTATCATAGCTAACCATGATCTCTTCTTGGAGTTTCACTACTAAAAACTCACCTTCATAAAATTGGACCTTGGTGGCTGACCCAAGACAACAATCTTCATTATTGAATTTCAATCCAATTGTCAAAATATACCTTAAATTTTAAACATAATAAGTTTTATAATAATACATCCAAATTTTTTAAATTAAAGAAAATAATATATATTAAATTTTAACATAATAAGTTTTATGATAATACCTTCAAATACATTGATTCAGATTAGAACTTTCCATGTTGTGACATTTTAACAACTTTCCATGTGACATTTTAACAATGGTAAAAATGTATACATTGATTCAGATTAAAACTTTCCATGTGACATTTTAACAATGGTTTTAACTATTAGACTTTTTAGAGCAATATTCGAGCAGAATCTATTAAAATCACAACCAAAAAAAACCAGTCTACTACAAAATAAGATCAAAAAAATCTAACAATAAAACAGCTAAGAACACTTTCTCCATTGCTTTATTATTTTTTCTCATTAATTTGTAAGTCAAGCAGACACATCACAACCAGAACACCATTTCTAACACAGGGGTGTAAGAGAACGTAAACAAGTTTCGGTACGAAATAATGTCTACAATCTTAAACTAACGTCCTGTATATGTTTTTAGAGGTAGTACGTCTCTCTTTCTCATGAAAACAACTCGTCCACGTAGTTTTTCTGATATTTAATTATCGAAATGCCTAGGAGTGGATAAATATGCATAGGGGATTTTGGTGGTCATGCATAAAAGATTTAAAAAGTAGCTCACCTAATTCAATCATGATTGGATCATTCATCTTCCATAATGCTAAAGATTTTGTTTGGCAAACTTCAGCGAAGCGAAAAAAAAAAATCAAAAGGATAGATTCCAAACCATGAACTCACCCTCTAACAGGACATAGGTTCCAAATCATTTTCTGAATCAACTCAGAGATCCTCAGAACCCTTGAATACACGGAGAAATCCAAATACTTCGACGCATAAAACTATACTAAAATACCTAATTTCTGCCAAATATGGTGCCCATTTGCCAAAAAGATGATAGTTTTGGAATATCTGCTTTGATGTAAGCATTTAAAAACCATTACTTACGCTTGTGTATTATTGAACCTCGAAAGACCAAAGGAGGCTGGCTTCTTCGTATAATGGGAAACTTAGATAAAAATGAAATACAAAGGTGGTTCGCAACACAATTGCGGACGTATTAAATGACTGGCATAAAATAGAATTGACAATCTATTGATATTGGGATGTAATTGTGACACCAAATCTGTGGGCACATAAATCCAAGTTATTTAAACAAGAACTTTGAATTCAATACCCGCTATTCTGAAACAGTATTTATAATACTATCCAACAATCAAAGAGCATCCTCTGTAGAATATTGATTACTTCTAGGGTTCAATTGCTTTTATAATGCTCAAAAATCAAACCGCTTGTTGAATTCACTTCGTGACCTAAGGGTTGCTAAGGAGATATATGGAAGGCATTTCGAATACTTACTAAAACACCCATCGACTAAGACATCAGGCAAAACAAACCGCTTGTTGACTCTACTTCATGGGCTAATGGTTGCTAAAAGATATATGGAAGGCATTTCAAAACAACTAGAACACCGCACACCCATCAACTCAGACAGCAGACAGGATCTTTCAGGACCTCAACCCTCCCATTTTCTCAGACAGCAACCAGTATCTTTCAAAACCTCAACCCTCCCATTTTCTCAGACAGCAGACAGGATCCTTCGAAACCTCAGACTTCCCATTTTCCTAGAAACAGCAAACAAAGTGAAGTCAAACTTCCCATTTCCTTAGAAACCCTTGTTCCAGGCTTTGAAAAGGCCGGTTGGTTGGAGCATTGCTTTCTATGCAGTGAAGTGTGTTCTCAAAGTGTCCTATGCTTACATACAGTTGGGAACTACAATCTAAACGGTAAAGAATGATCCCTAACACTAGGGATCATTCTAAGCGAAATGTATAAACCGTGAGAGCAATGTTCACTTACAAAAATGCATGTATTCTACTAAAATTCATCAAAGACCAGTATTTTTAAGATGTACAAAGCAATTATTCTTAATGCCAGCCACAGTAATGTGAACAATGACAACTGTCTATTGTACAAACCCTTCGCAACAACAGGAACTGTTTATTGAACAAAACCTTAGCATTCACCAAACTAGAAAATAAAAACTGTTTAGATAAAATACATCCTATCCTACTCAGAATGATGCATACTCTATCCAATTGTTGAAGGAACTTGAAAATCAATAAATATCTCAATGGTTTGGGCCTCAAGTGCAAAAAAAATAGCATTGAATTGATTACAATGGGAATTGAGTTTCCATATTTCAACAAGAAAATGTAGCAGGAGATTAAATCTAAGAAGAAACATACACCAGCATACATCTCCACTGTTAATTCCCACACCAGCACATTGATAGTGGTAAGTCTCCAGTAATGTTACCCAAAAAACTCTAAACTACATAAAATGAGCAAGCACTATTCCCCTAAAGCATAACTTAAAGGGCCCCTCTGAAAAATGGCCACCTCATGCAGAACCTCAGTCAATCTTCACTGATGAGTATATTGTCCGCACAAACCAGAGGCAGGCATAGAAACCTATTGTACCGGTCAAAACAAAAAATGAGTATGAAATGATGGTCATGTAGCCAAAATACAAAATTCCAGAAACAAGCTTTGTCATCTCCAACTTGGTGAAGAAATAGAATGTGGCATAGAGAAACAAGTAAAATGCTGAGGAGCCTGCAGTCAAATAAGCTCTCCACCACCAGTTGTAATCTTCACTGCACAATTGGAAGTAGCACAGAACAATAGTGATCTCTGCACATGTAACAACGAGGATCACAAAGACAATGAACAGGAACCCAAAGATATAGTAGAACTGATGCAGCCATATTGAAGTTAAGATGAAGAACAGTTCAATGAACACAGCGCCAAACGGCAAAATGCCTCCAATTAGTATTGAGAAAATGGGCCGCATATACCAAGCTTGTTCTGGAATCTGCCTGGGGATTTTATTGGTTTTCACTGGATCCTCAATTGCAGGTTTCTTGTAGCCAAAGTAACTGCCCACAAAGACCAATGGCACAGAAATTCCAAACCATAAAAGGACCAAAGCAAACATAGTCCCAAAAGGAACAGCACCAGATGATTTCTCACCCCATATCAGTGCATTGAGAATAAAAAAAATGCAAAACGCAATGCCTGGAAACAAGAATGCTGTCTTGAGCGTGTTCTTTCTCCATTCTGTGCCCTTGAACATCTTATATAGACGTGATGAGGCATACCCCGCAAACAAACCCATAAACACCCATAAAAGCAGCATAGCTGTCATCAAACCTCCACGGTTCGAGGGAGAAAGGAAACCAAGGATAGCAAATATCATTGTCACTAGTGTCATCGCAAAAAATTGTACTCCAGTTCCCACATAGACACAGAGTAAGCTTGCATTTGTTGGAGCCCTGAACACATCTCCATGGACTAACTTCCATCCTGTTTCCTCCTGAGCTTCATCCTGTGTTTCTAATTGGTTGTATTTTGAGATATCTCGGTACAATGTTCGCATCATGATCATTGCAACCATTCCAGAAAGAAACAAAACAATCATCAATGAGTTTATGATAGAGAACCAATGGATCTGATCATCTGTCATAAGAAGGTAGGTATCCCAACGAGACGCCCATTTCACAGGGCTATCCTGCAAGATCCAACTATAATCAGAAGCAAAGAAAAATGCATAGGCTTAAAAGGTAAAAACTCAAGAGTCAACACATCTTAAAAAGACCAGAAATGAGATGCAACTATAGTAATAAGGCACTGGGTAATACCCGGAATGTAACATCATAAGTGAATATGATTTCTTTGTCTTCCACAACTTCTTGGGGAGTCTCAGAATTTGAAACTGTGCGCTTGGTATTTGGATCACAGGTTGTCAAATGGGGTTTGTCTTTATCCCACGGCTGTTCATACTCATGCTTCACACTGCAATTCAACATTCAAAGAGAATTAACTTCGGAATAAAATCAAGAAGAAAAGACAATCTTTAGGGATTGAACTTCATAAAGATAAAATAAAATTAAAAGTAACACCATTAAAGACACGGTTCAAGTGGCAATGTGCTATTCAATTGAAATAAGACAAAAGTCATAATTGCATGTTCAAACTCTTAACAGTTCAAGATGAGTTGAGTGTAACAAATGCATTTCCTTACCAATTTTATTTCCAAATGTAAGCAGCTAGATAAAAGAAAATTATCAATATAATTTAGAGGCAGGAGAGGAAGAAGTAAAAGGAAGCAGATCGATAGCTTTCTTTTCCATGGCATTTTAATGAGGAATAGTTAGAGTTTTAATATCAAGTAGATAGCATTCCCTAGGAAGCCCAACCTGTATGGTGTAACTTCAAATCCAACTATGCGTGCTGAATCAGTTTCAAGATCCTTATGATACATCACATCAAAAGATAAATGATTGTGGATGAAATATACTTCTTCGGAACTCTGTACCAAGACAGTAAACAGATTTCAAATCAGATTCATGTCTAAATTCAAAGGTGCAAAAACTCGTATGTGCTCCTTGCATGAGAAAACTAATTCATTATTTCCAAAGACAGGAAATCAAACTACCATTACCAATCTCAGACATAGGTTTCTGTTTGTCCTTGGCCCTTGCATGAGAATAATATTCACCACTTACCCCTGTGTAGCTTGCTTTGAACCCAACCCGGAAGCCATGCTCATAAGTAGTAGGACTTCCTTCAGCCCTCTGTCTGGCTACTGCTACAGGTAAATTATCCAGAATCCTGCTTCCATTAAACCATCATCATGTAAATTAACCCTGTCGTATAATTTATTGATATAGAATAGACACCCAAAAGTGCCTACCAGTGGGAAAGCCACAAGTAAATGAGCACCAATCAAACAAAACTTAAATACCCATGCAAGAGTATCTTGCAACAAGGTTACAATGTAAATAATAGATAACAAATAATTAAAAGCAGAATATATCATATTGACACATTTTTTCGCCAATTTTCTCCTTCAGGACATTGACATTCACAGATACACGACAAAGCCACTCACATATTGACAAGATATTCATCATCAATCTTCTCCTTAAAGTCCTTTGCTGCCTTTGCATCAAACTTCCTCTTACAAACAACATTGCACAGCTTACTTTCTCTCATTTCAAACTGCAAGAAAGGACCCCTGTTAGAATCTTATGTATTTCTCATTACAAAAATAGCAAGGCTAGTGCCATAATCACCTTAATAGCCAAACCAACCACAATGAGAAATGCCTAACTCACCACATAAGGAGAGTTTTCAATGCGATCACCTCGAAGAACTTCTCCAAGGTTTTCAGAGGTGTCAACAATCTTACTCGGATGGCAGTATTGCAGAGAATAGTAATCATATGGAAGCTGAGTCTTTATGGAAGTCAACTTGTTCACTTTCACTTGTAGCACATCCCCCTGAATACAACAGAATAAGATAATCAGTTAATGGGCACATAATTTCCTAACTACAAAGACAGCAAAGCACATTTGCATCTCTATGCAAAACGATTAAAGACATCAGCATGTTGGTCTAGATTACATGATACATTTCTTCTATGCAGCTAAAAGTGAAATTGAGTTCTAAACTATAATTTCTTAAAAAGTTATACTACTCTACTCTATGAGAATCCAAAGCTTGTTACGCGTGTATGTGAAAAGCCGTGTGTCCCCAACATGACATTGTCACGTGTTGATATATCAAGATTGTCAGTCATTAACAGATAGATTAATCAAGCACACAGCAGCACCCCCTGTGATTGTGACATGACCCGCAGAGGGACCAGTACATCGCTCTAAATGATTCTCATTATCCAAGATTAAAAGGTCAATTCTGATTCACATCACTTCAAAATGATCTCAGCCTCAAAATAGTAATCCTCTTCTTCCAGGGATCCTGGCTAATCACTATTACAGAAACTATACATGAACGAACCGAAAGTGCATATCATTTTCACTGTAAGAGCTTGCACTTCCTGTATATGTGACTAAACGATCATCCAATTATTTAGAAAAACTATGGCTTACATGAAATTCAGGTACTTCAGAAAAAAGGTATAAAACATTATGTAATTTAATTCAGCCAATATATATCCACAAGATGGGAACTAGATCATAATGACCATCACATTATAAAAACCCAGTGCCAACAGAGATACGTTATTTACGGGGAAAAAATGAAACCCGTTTGCATGGCAAACCTGAGACTAAAACTATGAAAACACACACCACACTACCCATAGAACCAAAGGTATTTTTCAGATTCTACCTTATAACTGCCCAATAAATAGATCTGTGACAACCAAAAATCAAGATAAAGAAATAGAACCGGACTAGGATCGTGTGCTTAAAAGCAAACAACAAATGCAATACAACTAAGCCAAAATTAGCCCAAGCTCTCCTCGACAATAAAATCAGGACATGGATTTTGAACATGTAGAGAACCGCCATAGGATTTGAACACGTGAATGCCAGATTGCAACAGAGCTAAAATCTAACCTAAACCCACTTCGTTCAGGCTATCAAATGAAAGATATTTGCCAAAACCCTAAAAGGACTTGGGGTTCCGAAAACTATAGAAACCCCATGAATTCATCCAAACAGGTGTTCGATACTAACCTTACTGAAATCTTGGGGTGCGACGCCTGGAAGATAAAAGCAGTTGGCCTTGAAGAAGAGCAGAAGAAGCACCGAGGTCCATACGAGGATCTGCATGAGTCCAGTGAGCGCCATTTTTAGATCTGATTGGATCTATGGATCCACCAAATCGAATCCTGCAACCCCGACTCGTTTACCGATGACTTCCGATGAAACGATGTTCGAAACAGTTTAAATGAATTCAGGGTTTCACTTCCCATACATAATAAGCCTAAGACAAATGGGATTGTACGCCGTGGATCACAAAAGACCCCATCGTTTTCGTCGCGAGCTTCTTGCCCATTTAACTAATGTACGCATTTCATCCCCGTCACGTCCTTCCTGGTGTCCTTTTCTAAGACCTTTATACAAAAGATATTTAAACAAATAGCACTGCTTAAGGCTAAGGCAGGAAGGGAAGCGCTAAGGCCTTTAGTAATAATTTGATAATAGTCTTTATATATCATCTATATATCATCAATTTAAATTTATGAAGTTATTATTATGTAACGCTGGAAAAGAATAATAAAATTTGTGAAGTTATTATGTAATTCTTTAATATATATATATATTACAAATTTATGTTTTAATTAATAAATTTTATTTAAAAAATAAATTGAATAAAAACTTGATGTACTTCTATCATGATGAAGGTTAGTGAAGAAAGTTTGTCACCCTCCATTCCATCCCAATGTGACGTAAAGAAGTGCTCTCTCTATCTCCCCTCTCATGGCAAGTCGAGCAAAGAAATCATGTGGTAAGTCGAGGAAGAAGGAGAAAGAGCCATTCTATTCTCCCTTTAAAAATTGCGAGTGGTTGGTGAACTTTGTGGCTTAACAAGGGCTTCAATATGTGTTTCTATACACCCCTTCTAGTTCTAAAACTCTGAAGAAGATGATAGTTTAATGGTTGTATATTCAAGTTTCATACATTTTTCGAGCTTTACAAAAACTAGGAGGAGAAGAATCTTTGCCTCATTGAAGAATTCAAAAAAAATCTTTGAGCATGCCCATAAGTATATGTAAGTATATGTGTAAGTGGCTTCTACAACCTTCTAGCCATCATTCTTGAAGAGGAGAAGCCAAGACTGAGCTCCTCCAAGCAATAAAACCATCTTCCAAGTTGGAATTTGTCTAATATGTCTATTTCTATTTTGTTTTGTGAAAGTCTCTTCTATATGTTTGTCTATCTTGTTTATAATGTTTGTATATGTGTTTGGAAGCAAAGTTGTATATGTGTTGTCAATTTTGTGTGATATGTATGAAGATTATAACATTATAACTCTCGACTAACATCCTCGTAGATAGTTATATATGTAAGAGCATACATATGTCTCATGGTATGTAACAATACTATTGCATTGTCTACTTGTTTTGATCAAAAGGGACAATATGATGTACTAAAGGCTCTCTTCAATCATTTTTATGACATAAATAAATGTAAGAGAAGAGTGTCATGAATAAATGGTCCATATGACTTAATACTCGTTAAGGTTTCACAAATGGGATGGAGGTTCTACTATGTAGAAATAATACAATAGTTAGGCGTGCTTGAATCATAATTGTAATGTCCCCAATTTGACCCCATGGCATTAACATTATAAATGATGTAATATTGTTATGAAATCATGGTGAGGAGCTCAAGGCCAAGGCCCCGCCATCGATTTAGTGATGCATAAGGTTTACGTGCTAGCCAGGCACATTGAAATTATAAAAATGCATTTTAATAAATACCCACAACTAGATATGCAAAGCAATGCAACAAGAGATGGGGGCATGATTTTACAAGGAATCGAGAGGGAAAACATTCAAACCCTTGAGCCACTCAAGTCAAGCCAAGTGTCAATGAGAGAACCCATCAAACCCTCAACTACCCATGTTGACTTTTGTACCCAATCATTGATTTCTCCCAAGAGTTGGTTGAGGTAGTTAATGCCTTGGGGAATGGGAGGTATGGCTGTCCAAATTCAGGTATGGGCAAACCACCCTGCATGGGAATTCGCGTTTTGCTTCTTGGGCAAGAAAAGAGCCATGAATTTCTCCCCCAAGCCATTTTATCCAGGAGGATTCCTTCTTCCTCACGAGTTTAGAGCTACCTGGGCGTTTTCCAGGCATGTTTGCTGTGTTTTTCCTTCATTCTCCCAGTAGAGAAGGGCGTTTTTGTGTTGTATACCAGTGGGGAAGAAGGGGAATGGAACAGGGGTTCCATAAGACCGTTTTTGTTGTTAAATGCTGAGAGAGTTGGGGAGAAAACGTTTTTCCTCCCTGTGGATGCATTTCCCTTCCCACAGCTCGTTTTGGGTGAGCCACGATTTGGGGAAAATCTATGGCCATCTTGTTTGTGAATTCCATTGCTGGAAATGTGTATCTATGCCCAATGTTTGTGCTTGTTGTGTGAGAAATGAATATGTTGGGGTATGGGTATGGGTATTCATTGCTTTGGCTTGAGCTTGAGAGTAAGCATCCAGGGTTCAATTGTAGTCTGATAAACCCAGCTATGGACTGGCTTGGCTCAGATGGAATGATTAATTGGCTGTGAATGACCTTTGTTCCCCTTTTCCTTGTGAGAATCATGCCCAGCTCGGGGGTGGCCTTCGGATGGACTCGGTATAAGCTGTCAAAGAGCCTATGGATGGGTGGAACGTTGCAGTGACATAGCTAGTTGCTTGGGACAATTGCCCAATGAAGATAAGTGTTTTCTGTCCATGTATTTACTTCTGCAATGCATCAATTTGATGACTGTTTTGATATGCTGGATGGGCATGGATTGTGTGTGTGGATTAGTTTTAAATTCCGCTGTGCATGTTGCCTAATTTGTATCCGCACACCAATGTTTAAATTCTTATGATTCTAATTAGTGGGCTGAGTTTTATGAAATGCCCAGATTTTAGTGCCATGTTCCCTTCCTTGTATTGGGTCAGCAGGTGGGTACATTACAATAATTAGAATAAGATGGGTGACCTTCCTAGCAAATATTTGTTACTATGTGAAAATCATAAAGGTGATAATTGATGTTTTTTGTTTTCACTCGAAAAAAACTATACTTACATTAAGTATATGTAAAGGAGTAGTCAATACATCACGGCCATAGGCCAAAAGTCGAAATAGTATACAATACATCACAACAATCATAGGCATATACCTAGAGATAATCTAGTCACCACCGACATAAGGAGATACAAACATACCCAGCCAGATAGGCCACATGCATTCACAGCAACAACTATTTAGAAAGATAGTAACATCACCACCAATTGTGAATTACATCCAAAGTCCACATATGAACCCAACACTCGAGGTGAATTCATTATGATTCTTGGTGGGAGAATGACGGGTAGGTTTTCTCAGACCTAGGGAGTTGTGTTCGCAGCTCCCAACCGTACCAGTCCTGCAGCACTGACAAGGACACCTCGTGTATGGCGCTAGAAGTGGACAGCGGCATTTAGGGCTCTCACGGTCTTATTCAGGAACCATGGGGGGATGTGGTAGACTACTCGACGGACCCTTTCGAGGGTAAAACCATTTTTACCTCCCCCACTATACACCAGCCATCGGTTACTTAGAATAGGATGGGGACATCTGGACTACCAGATGGCAGTGGTCATACTGCTGGGGAAACCACTTGTTTAAGGGAGTCTCCGGCACAAACTGTTGAGTCCCTCGAACTGCCCCTTTTCCCATTTACTGAAGACTCTGACCTCCTTTCGCCAGTAGCAAGACCCTTGGCACCTGAACTGGGTGGAACCTCGTTTTCACTTTTTGAACCGTCGTTGAGCTCAAGCATTGGACTCCCTGCATCGACTAATGCGACCATCATTCACTCTGACCTGCAAAACGTCGAGTGGGGGGAGCCGTTTATAGGGTTAGGAACAAAATTTTTGGATGAAGGATGGCCTCTCTTGATCTCACGGGACCACACCCATGTGCCTTACGGAATCCTTGATTTTACTTCAGCCCAGAAGGCTTCATTGCCTCTTTTCTACAAACATCTAATCAACAAGGCTCTCTTCAGGATGAAACAAACTTCAAAGGGGCATTAGCTTCTAGATCCAGTTCAAAAAGCTCATAGAGCTCACCTGGTGAACCGACAGTGAGGAAGATAAAGACGAAGTGTCCAAAAAATTCAAAAGAAACCCTAAATCTCATCTGTGGGCAAAATGTCTCAGTTGCACAATCATTGGACATGGTTGAAACAACTATGGTCGAAAGGGCTAGGGGGGAATACCCTAGCATGGAAAGTCTGGAGAGGTGGGTTGAAACAAATTGGTCCTCATTATTGGACTACAAACCAAAGATCTTAGTACTCTTGCGGGGGTGGTTTGTTTTTAAACTCTGAACAAAAGAAGAGGTTGGTCGCATACTGCAAAAACACTGGAGTATTGGAAGCACACCTTTTATTTTAAAAAACTGGATGCCTATGTTTGACGCGGAGAGTGAAAGACTTGATAATATTTCGGTCTAGGTTAGGCTCCCAGGGCTCCCTTGGGAATTTTAGAACTGGGATTCTTTCTGGGATATTGGAAACGCATTAGGTAATTTCATTGATGCAGATATGTCGTTCAAGCACACTAAACGATTGACTGTTGCTAGAATTTTGGTCTCCTTAAACATCCGGACTGGGCTCAAGGAGGAATTAAACTTTATTTGGGGACAAGCGAGGCACAAGCAAAAACTGGACTATGAAGGGGTCCCTTTTCATTGTCACAGGTGTCACATCTACGGGCATCTGGCAAAGAAATGCACCCAGGGTTTCGGCATAGCAGGGAACAGACCCAAAAAATGGACGGATGGTAGAAGCGGAACTGAGGATACAAATGAATTGTTCAAACATGGAAAAAAGGAGGATACAACCCTAGAGAAACATCATCCACTGCACGAGGAGGAAAACCCTCACCCGAATGATGGGCTCCCTACTACAAATCCATCGGAGGATGGCTCGCACTAGCATCGGGAGAAACTTAACCATCCTTTGTCGGCATCCGAACCATCTGGTAAGCAAGATGATCTCCATATTCATCTCTCTTCTCTGGAAGATCACTTTAATTCTTTATGTTTCGTTCGAAGGGATGAAATAAACACTTCTTCATCACCCTTGCTTACTGTCAACACCTCTGCTCCATGTGCTCCCCCCCGCCCCCTTCACCTTTGTCCCCTTCAGATACCCACTGCTCCCCCTTCGGAAACTCCCATCGCCCCACTTGTGGCTAATTGTCCTATCTATTTTCGACTACGGTCGAGAGATATCCCTGCTTCCTCTTCGCTTACCTCACTCAACCAGGGTTTAGGGAAAAACACTCTCCTCTCAACTAAAGGGAAAGAAAGGGGGAGACCTTTTCTTCTTACTACGACACAAAATCGAGCACTACAAGAACTTGTGGATGGCAAACAAAAATCCATCTTTGGGGCGCTTAGAGCAGCGGAAACCCTGGGAGGGGTTACCCAATGAAGCTTCTCTCCCTCAACTGCAGGGGGTTGGCAAGTGCCCCAAAAAACTTGCTTTGAAAAGGCTGATCACTCTACAACAACCTGATATTTTATTGTTACAAGAAACTCTAGGGTCTAAGGAAGGGATCACTACACTGCTAAAAACTACCTTAAATCAAATGGAATTTTTGGCATTGGATGCAAGAGGTCATTTGGGTGGAGTTTCTTTGGGATGGAATCCAAGGACTATCCGAATAAATAACTCTTGGGGAACAGGCTCGACACTGGGGGTGGAAGTATACCATGTTGTCCTCAACACTTGTTTCACCATACTAAATGTCTACGGACCCTATGAGGAAAGGGTACATTTTTGGGACATTATGAAACAAAAATCCTTCTTAAAACTGGAAAATCTGATTTTAGGGGGGGACTTGAATTTGACTCTCGGCAATCATGAAATTTGGGGCCCTAGTGCCAGATTTGACCGCTTGACGGACTATTTTCGAAAACTTCTGCAAGACTGTAGGCTGGTGGACTTAGCCCCTAAAAACCTGAAGCCAACCTGGTCAAACCAACGAACGGGGGAAAAAAGAATAGCCAAAATATTGGATTGTCTTCTACTTGTTGAACACTTATTGGAACAAAATCTCATTTTTAGACAATGGGTTGACATAAGTGGGGTTTCAGACCACTCTCCCATTTGTCTGGAAATTTCGAGAGATGTTACAAAACCTCTTGGCCCTTTCAAACTATGTGTTTCCTGACTGAAAGAGGAAGAAGTTTCGAAGATCATAAAAGATAATTGGTGTCCCTATCGTCAGGAGGATGGGTTTGTTGCTCCTCAATTTGTAAAAAATATCTCGTTAGTAAAAAGAAAGCTCAATGAATGGGCCTTCCACAAGAAGGAAAGGAACGAACTGGACCTTAATATCTAGGTTGAACAGGATCTTTGCACGGCTCAAGAATCTGATGGGGGTGGTTATCTTACTCATGCAACAAAAGAACAGTTGGGGGCTCTGGAAGCCAGAAGGCGAAATTTTTTACAGGATCAGGAAGAAATCTGGCATCTCAAGAGCAAAGCTATTTGGCTCGAATGTGGTGATGACAACACAAAATTCTTCCATGCCTTTGCAAAAGGAAGAAAATACCATAATACTATTTGGGAACTAAAAAAAGAAAACAATGAGGATGTCTCCTCATTTCATGGGCTTGCAACCCTTGGAACAAATCATTTCAAATCTCTATACAAAGCTGACAACAGAGTAAATATCGTGGAGATCATTCAACTCTCTCAATATTTCTCAGGGTTTATAACTCCAGACGATAACCAGAATCTAATGGAGGAAATATCAGAGGAGGAACTCAAAGAAACATTGCAGAGCTTTCAAAAAGACAAAATCCCATGCCTCGATGGATGGATGATTGAATTCTTTCTGGCACACTTTGTCGTTATAGGAGAGGATCTTCTACATCTGGTGGAGGAATCTCGAGTCAGGGGTCTCATTCATATGCCTCTAAATTCAACCTTTATTGCATTAATCCCAAAATCTGATAAACCCAGCTCTTTTAATGACTACATACCTATTTCTCTTTGCAACATTACTTATAAAGTGGTGGCAAAATTCATTGCAAGGCTCCTAAAAAAGATTTTCTCAAAGGTTATCTCACAGGTTATCTCACAGGAACAATTTGGTTTTTTGGAAGGAAGACAGATACATGAGGCTATCGGGGTCGTGCAGGAATGCCTCCACTCGCTCAAGGTAAAAAAATTAAAAGGGGTTGTCATAAAACTTGACCTTTCCAAAGCGTTCGACAAGGTGAGCTGGCTTTACCTAAGAATGTTGATGACACATATGGGCATGACCACAGCCTCCTTTGTTGTTCTAATAAATGGTTCGACTTCTTCTTTCTTTCATGCTGAAAGGGATCTTCAACAAGGATGTCCTCTTAGTTTCCTTCTGGTAGCAGAAGGGCTTAATCGAGCTATTCTGGATGCAAAGCGCAGAGGGACTTTTAAAGGCATTGGCATCACAAATACACTCCATCTCACACACCTTCTGTTTGTTGATGACATACTACTTTTTTGCAATGGCTCTGAGAGGGACGCGGAAATACTGGAAGGCATACTAGATATTTTTGGGAAGGCTACTGGAATGGATATAAATGTCAACAAATCCACTCTCTCCATGCAAAATTTGGAGGAACGGGAAACTCAAAGGTATAACACTCTTTTTCCCTTCGACACAACTGATCTGAATGATGGGCTTAAATACTTGAGCTTCGTGTTAAAACCAAACCATTATATTAAATCAGACTTGGGGTGGCTGATTGCAAAACTTGAGAATCAACTACTTTCGTGGAGTCACCGATGGCTCTCAAGAGAGGGAAGACTAGTTCTTATAAAATTTGTGCTGGAAGCTATCCCTGTCTATTGGATGTCTCTTACTTGGATCCCAAAAGGTATCCTAGACAAGACTCGAAAAATATGCTTCAAATTTATGTGGTTTGGAAAAGCAGATAAACATGTTTCCCCTTGGGTCAAATGGCAAAAACTTGCAAAACCAAAATCCTTTGGAGGATGGGGACTTAAAAAAATTTGTCTTTTTGCTTAGTCACTTGCGGCAAAAGCAGGTTGGAGACTTCTTACTTCTGATAATCTATGGAGGGCCATAGTCACTCAGAAATACATTGTGCCTGACTCCATAATGAATTGGGTCAGGATCTCAACCAGATCCTCCATTAGAATCTATGTTATATGGAAAGTGATACTATCCTCTTTCCCTATTATTGAGACTACTTTAGCCTGGAAAGTGGGAAATGGTGCTCATGTGCTTATTGGGACCAACCCCTGGTTGGGCTGCCAGAACGGACACTTGCTTCCTTCACCGCTTATTCAATTACTACACTCCCAGGGGATTCATCATCTAAATCAGATTGCAGATCTGTTGACCACCAATATTTGGCAGCAGGGATGGAAAGGGCCTATAATGCTAGGAATACCAAAAGCCTTCTGGGGCATCTAGAATAATTTCCTTGTATCTCTCTGAGCCTCACATATCAGGCTTACCGACTCTATGGATGCCTTCACCTGGGCCTCATCACCTTTGGGACTATACACACCAAAATTGGGATACAAGTTATTGGCCGGGGAACTAGATGCGATAGGCGAATCCTGGTGGTGGAAAAGTTTGTGGAAGTCTAAATGTCCACTAAAAACAAAAATCTTTATGTGGTGCACTCTGGAAAAAAAGGTTCCAGTTTGGGATAGAATGACTCGATGGAATTTGGAAGGCCCTAGTTGGTGTGCCTTATGCAAACATGACTCTAAGACACTTCATCATTTGTTCACCCCTTGTCCCTTCACTCTACAAATTTGGTCTTTACTTCGTGCTCAATTAAACTTGGGTTGCGATTGGATTGGTCCTTCGATTGAGGAAGCTTGGAAGCACTGGCTCGACACCCCTGCAACTGAACCATATCGTGCTTTGCCTCTCCTGATCATCTGGGGCACTTGGCTAGCCCGCAATAAGGCGATATTTCTGGAAACACCCTCTGTTCCGGAACTGGTGGCCTTCCATAGTATAGATATCCTCTCCTATTTTCCACAAGGGAAACATACTCCTGCTATTCGAAAAATATATGTTGAGAGTTTCGACTCTTCCAAACCATGGGCGTGCCGTGGGCATATTTTGATGGGGCGGCCCAAGATCAACAGTGTGGTGGGGGGGTTGTTCTTCACATATCCAACACTCATTATTACCACATACAAATGGGTCTTGGTTATGGCACGAACAACTTTGTTGAACTCTTTACTCTAAAATTGTTACTTTGCTTCGCCCTTGAAAAAAATTGCACACACCTATAGATTTTCGATGACTCCATGCTTGTGAACAATTGGGTAAACAGAACACAAAAATGTCACATTCTTCTTTTAAATAATATCATGGATGATGCCTTGAGACTCTTGAGGGAATTTGAATTCTTCTCGTGTCGGCATGTCTACAGGGAGCGGAACACAAAGGCTGACAACCTCCTAAAACAGGGACTGAACATTCCTTTTGGACATTGGAAAATTTTGAAATCAGAAAATGGAGAGATGTACGAATATTATCACAGACCTTTTATAGAGGGTGTGGCGACTTTAAATCTCTAAAGGATCTTGTCTTTAGAATATGTATATTCAAAATATATGGACTATATGGAACTCTCTGTTACATGATTATGGGTGCCCTATGGGGACCGAAGCCACTCTTTCATATTTTGATGCACATCATGGCTAAAATCCTCCCATGAGGGGATATTTTTGCAGATGGAAAAGATGGCCACATTTTTTGGAAAAGGATTTCTACAAGCTTTCTGCAATATGTAATTTGGTTATCTTATTAATGAAATTGCATTTTTTTCCTTGGAAAAAAAAATGAACCCAACGCTCGTATAAAGAAAATAATATAGCATGGCATCTGGCAGATGAAATCAAATAGAAAAAATTGTTGCTAGCCACGACTAAAACCGTAAGTGTTCATCAAAACACCCCAAAATATATAAATACTGACATAATATGTAAGTATAGTTGCCCAGGCCTCTCGCGAATAGTGACCCATCAAATATACACCATATAGCAACCAAAGGACTCATGAGGTAATGATTGATGTTATGTGATTTATATCACTAGTTTCAATCCCATCTCTTTATATTTATAAGCATCATCCAATATTAATGTGAGTTATTCAAACTCATGCAAAACAAATCATTGATTCAATCACATTCATAAAATATAAGTTGAAATAAATACATTAAATATTAAATACTCCATAAATTTCTAAAAAATCTTGGATGCGGGTGACAGCTCTGGTCACGTGACACTCGAGCCCAGACATGAGACACCTGGTCATGGGCTCACGACACGCAACTTGGATGAGGTCAGCCATGCGACGTCAAGTCTCTGGGCTCTTTAATTCCCCTTCCCTTGACATCGCCTCATCCTAACTAGAAGCATTTCACATGGATCTTCGACGTGCGAAGATCAGGCTGCCAGGTTCACAGTACTATGTTTTGTCACGGCCCTCTGTGCTGCGCATTTGCACTCACCTGGTTCTGCTCCAGGCTCCTCGTGCTCCACTTCTCCTCACGTGCTCGCTTACCTGCACCTGTAACACTGTCTCATTGGCTCCCATGGGCAGGACAAAGGGTACCAAGACCAAGAGCAAACAAAAAGATGCAGCTCCGGAGAAGAGTCACACCAGGCAGGGCTACGATGATGAAATCTCCATTCTAGTCCGTTTACTGATTGATAACTAGGAGGCTAGGATAATTGTAGACATTTTGGCTAACAGGAATCAGGTGCAGACCTAGGACCCATATTGGCTTGTAAAGAACATGTTAGGATAGCTTATGGAGGACATGTAGACTAATTGGACCTCTGCTCGCCACGCCACCCAAACTCTGCGAGCTACTCTGCCAAATTTGGAGGCCACCCTCGGCACCCTGGAACACACGCTCAGTTGGGACTCCTTTGCTCCCACTCGTCCCTTCGGCCGTGACATTCATCCTGGGAACATTACACCTAGTGCCACCTCATCTGCTGTCAGACCTAAAGCCACCCATGGAACTTTGGCCACTTCTCTTGGCATGGATAAGTCTAACCCAGGGGGAAACATGTCAGTTTTGACACGCAGCATGGACCTTCTGAAGGGAAAGGAGCATCAACACACCTCCTTCCCCATCCCCTCAACCTTAGGCCCAATCCTAGCCAAGCGAACTCGCAATAAGCCAACTGGGTTCGTTCCTGTCATGCCCCGAAAGACCGCGCCCTTGCCAGTCAAGCTCCCTGCTCAGGCCACTCGTCCGTCTGCGAAGACCACTCTACCTCCCATGAGAGCTACGTTGACACCTGGGATTGCTGCTTCAACACCTGGGAATGCTGCTCCAACACCTGCAAGCGATTGGAAGGACACAGACTTTTACAACTGCCCAATTCTGGAGGAGACACCTTCTGATGCAGAAGACCCCTCTGCAACTGGTTGAGGAGGTTCTTCTGATGTCTCTTTCTTACTTTTTGTTTGTTTTGGTTCTGCTTATGACTGCCAGTTTTCTATATGTGTAACATCCCGAATTTTCATAAAAATTTAAAATTTTTTATAACAACATTAATTATGATAATATTAATTGTGGAAATAATAATTGAGATTACGACAGCATTAGTTGTAAAGTTGTTAGTACTAAACATGTTTTAAATTCTGTTTTAGCAGCAATATGATAATGACAGTTAAACACTTAATTTCGTAAACATGATTATGATAACAAATATACTAATCAGGCCTAGTGTTGGAAGGACACGAACTTTTACAACTGCCCAATTCTGGAGGAGACACCTTCTGATGCAGAAGGCGCCTCTGCAACTGGTTGAGAAGGTTCTTCTGATGTCTCTCTCTTACTTTTTGTTTGTTTTGGTTCTGCTTATGACTTCCAGTTTTCTATATGTGTAACATCCTGAATTTTCATAAAAATTTAAAATTTTTGATAACAACATTAATTATGATAATATTAATTGTGGAAATAATAATTGAGATTACGACAACATTAGTTGTAAAGTTGTTAGTACTAAACATGTTTTAAATTCTGTTTTAGCAGCAATATGATAATGACAGTTAAACACTTAATTTCGTAAACATGATTATGATAACAAATATACTAATGAGGCCTAGTGTTGGAAGGACACGGACTTTTACAACTGCCCAATTCTGGAGGAGACACCTTTTGATGTAGAAAGCCCCTCTGCAACTGGTTGAGGAGGTTCTTCTGATGTGTCTCTCTTACTTTTTGTTTGTTTTGGTTCTGCTTATGACTGCCAGTTTTCTATATGTGTAACATCCCAAATTTTCATAAAAATTTACAATTTTTTATAACAACATTAATTATGATAATATTAATTGCGGAAATAATAATTGAGATTACGACAACATTAGTTGTAAAGCTGTTAGTACTAAACATGTTTTAAATTCTGTTTTAGCAGCAATATGATAATGATAGTTAAACACTTAATTTCGTAAACATGATTATGATAACAAATATACTAAACGATCGGAAATATGATGCGACATTCTTCTTCTGCAAAGATACTGACAGTTTGACTTTTGATGCATAAGGGTGTCCTACGAGGTACCATGGAGCTTACTTAGCTGTAATGCTAAAGCATAATGAATGTCCTATGTGTAGACGACAGGTAAGAAGTTTCATGACTACATGTAAAGTTCAGTTTCAACGTCGTAATTAATAAAATGTTATAATTCTGTTGCGATCCTCCCTGAGTATGTAGGTATGGATTTCATTGCTATAATTATAGTTTTTCAAAAGTTGTCTTACTACCTGACAATGTTTAAAACATAGTTATTTATGACGTCTTCAAGATGATAGGTTTGTCGCTATGATATTCATTGTTATAGTAGCTGGCTTGTTGTTGTCTTGAGATACTTTACTACCTTCATCATTCTAATGTAATTGATATATTGCAATTGTTTAAAGTTTGTAGTGAGAGGATATGGTAAGCACACAAAGCACTTAGTTAACTTTTATGTTAACCTTTTGCCAAAGGATTCATTGAAATGTCTATCCTATAAACTATCTATAGAATTTATATGAATACCAACAATGTCGCCAAGTTAGTGTTATAGTCTCTTGTGTATGGACTACACCAATTATAATTCTATAATGTTGAACTATGCATGATACGTGTAAGCTTTTAAGGCTCATGTGAAGTATCGTTTAAAGTATGAGTTTCCTATGAATTAAGTCTATGTCAACCTTGTGACTATAACTATCCTAACAACTATTATGTAAACCAAATATTTAATAATTAAAAAGAATCTACAAGGCTTACATTTGGAAAATAAACTTCTATGTATTAATATAAATCTAAAAATGACCTAGACTTTTTGAAAACTTGGT
This sequence comes from Larix kaempferi, assembly GCA_027924585.1. Taxonomy (NCBI): domain Eukaryota; kingdom Viridiplantae; phylum Streptophyta; class Pinopsida; order Pinales; family Pinaceae; genus Larix; species Larix kaempferi. The sequence goes on along the minus strand of BSBM01000299.1, from coordinate 53,537,808 downwards.
GGACCAATATAACATCGTGGGTCATCACAACATATTAATATGTTTATATATCATGGCTTAGAACCATACGTATTATGAAGTCGAATTAACGTAACATAACAATAGCGTTTTGAATTTATGAATAACCAATAGAACTTATATCGTAATTCTCCATGGCGCTGACAGGCATTAATGTTGACAGGGTTCGAGTTGCTGGTTCATTAATGTGACAAGAATGTTGAGCTATCGTGAAGATTGTCCTTCGATCCTGCATTGATAACTTGGGTCGACTCCTCAGCTGACAAGGATTTGCCAGCGATCCACGTCATGAAATTGATGTAATCGTTGTTGTGGTTGCCAATATTTAAGGGTCAAGTGTTTTGAATCGTTTTCAAACTGGTTATTGCTCGGCCTTTCCAAGTGACATAGTGGCATTGCCAGGCTCATACTGAGGAGTGGGCATTAAATGTATTTGTTGCTTGTCTCAATGCTAACTCGCTGGCACAAAAGTGATCGTTGATGAGAATGAGTTTGGGCCGTTAGATTGTAACCCTAATCATCTGTCGTTTGAGTTGGTTTATGAGATTGGAATGTGGTTTATTGTTTCCATTGTTTTCGGTCTCTGGCCGACAGGTTGCCGAAATTTCTAGGGTTAACAAGCTAGCAGGAGGTTTCGACCTCGAGTCCTGTAGAAAGATTTTGAGTTGCAGTTTTTATACCATTGTAATGGCGTCGTTTTTTTTTTATCAGACTGGGTATCTGTTTGTAGTGTCAATGGTTGATAGTTTCTGGAACTTGTCGTTTTAGTTTGAGTAAAAGATATGCCTGGTGAAAAATGGAAAGAGGGTTTCCTGTCTCGTCTGCAGCGTGGAATCATCGTTTAAACTGGTGAAAGTGGAATGCTTTGGTTGCTTACAGCAAGGTAATCATTCTTAAAGAGAATAACGATTTTCTATGTGGCATTTCATCTTTCAGTTTTAGATGTAACAGTTGTCTAAGCTGAACCTTGTGTTGTCATCTTGTAAGTTGTGAAGAAGACAATCGAGCATGGGTTTTGCAAAGTCGACGATCTTTCATTCTGGTAAGCTCCGGGTCTTCCAAAAAACCCTCGTAGGTTCTCCGTGACTGTGGTTGATGAGGTTTCAAGAGTTGTGAAGCTGGTCTTGCCGTGACTCGTCGTGGTTGTAATTTGAAGAACTTCGAAGCACTGTTTAATAATCAAATGTTGTTTGTTTAGTGTTGTGACTCTCGTTTGATTACGTAATACTTGGTTTTTATACCTTGATACTTATCTCCGTCGATCTGGGCAATGTAAAACTCGTTGATGCCGAGGGTTTAAGAACTCGTTTCAATGTTTGAACTTGGGAATCTCCCTGTTATGATTTTGTTTTGAAAATCATGTTGTAATTTGTTTTTCTGAGAACATAGAGTTTGTTTTAATGGGAATGGAACTTGTACTGGTTTAAGCCATTAAGCCATGACCTATTTTGTTTAATTTATAAGAATGATACAAGGGGCCGAGGCTCGTTTATAGTGAATACAATGCTCGCTTCTCGGCAATGAATGAATATGCTATTTGTTTCTGTGTGAAAATCGTCTATGTCATCAAACGTAATGCTGTAGGTTAACATTGTAAAAATTTGTTCGATACTAGGGTTTGTGAATGATAACTCTGTAATGTATGTTGTTTGAATGGTATTTAAATTTGTTGGTAGTGGAAATGAATAAGCCATACCCTAAATCGTGTTTTATTTGAATAGATACTAAATTTCTGAAGTGAACTTTTAAAAGAACTTTGGGTTGATCAGAAACCTGTGTAGATTGTAAAGGTTTTCTGTTTGCAAGTATTCGTTTTCGTTCTGAAAAACTTTGAACAAGAAAAGTGATTTGATTTCGTCGATCTGGTTGAATGAGTGTACAGTTCTAGGAAATAAAACTTAGGGTTTTTTAGAATGATACGAATCTATAAACGGAATTCTATGTACAATTTATAAATTAGAGAAATGAAAAACAATACAGTAAATTGAAAACAGAAATAGAGATTTGTTATTTTAGCAATAGTTTTGGAAATTTCTGACATGATTTAATGTAAAAATTCTCACAGTGAAAGATGTGAAAACCAAAATCATATTCTAAGTTACTAATGCATTAATAAAAGAATACTTGAAAAAGATCTAGGGTTTACAAAGCTTTTGTTTACAGTCTTTATGATGATGCTGAATGACTATGAATGAAACATTCTACCGTGTTATTAAGGAGGAAAATTCAATGACTATGGAAAGAAATGACTGTGTGATTTGTTTGCATTTACAGTATATGGATAGTGTAAATACTACTGTTTATTTTGATGCTAAGATATAAACACTATTTTTTGATCTACAATTGATTACTATATAAATTAATAAAATAAACAAACTGTAAAACATATATATATATATACAGAGAAGAGAATAATACTTATATTTTATGAAACAATACAGTAATTTAGGATCTTCTAGATATTATACAGTAAATTCTATTACTGTTAAATATAGGGTAGAATGATGAAAACAAATCAATCACTGTACCTATTTATCGAATCAATGGCAAATGCCTATCCTCTCATCTATTCTTAAATTGTGTATCTATACTAGAGTACGATGCATAAAACAACATGTGGAAAAATATAGATATTGGTTTATCAATTCCAATTCATCATTAAACTTTAACATTCATACTTTAAACAGATTTAGAATTAAATTCTTTTTCGAAACAGAGAACATAAAATACTACTTTACAGAATAGAATTTCTAACTGAGAATAAGTAGAAAATTTGTAGAATCTGGGTAAATCTGTAGGGTAACAAACATCCCAAGAAGACTGTTCCACCCAACCAATTCCTGAAAACAGTCAAGTACTGCCTTAGGACCCCCAAGCCTGTTCACTGAACCACCAAGAGGAAGAAACTTAGGAAATAGGATCTCCACTTGCAGTAGCACTAACTGTCGAATCTTCAAGAACTAGCAGTCTAATAGACCTGCACCAGTATCTCTGGTTCTTCTCGGCAATATGCAGACTCAAGATTGCACTCACAACTAGCCTCCCTAATTTGAATCTCTCAGTGATCACCTGATGCACATGAGGAAAATATTCTGCATAAATATTTGTGTAAGAGCTGCCTGCTCAATTCGAATTTACCTTTTGTAGGCTGCCTAGGCCTTTTCAGATGTTACTGAGTCATTAAATGAGCTGCCTGCTCACTCCCTCGACCTGGGGGATAATGCCACATTTTTAGGGGTAGTTGTCCCATAACCAATAGCTAGTGGTGTGATGCAATTGCTGCCATTTGTCCCATACCTTCCAACAACTTCCATTCCTCCTAGTGGGTTAGTGAACACTCATTTAACAGTCCCCTTGGGTGTCTGTCTCCTAATTAATTTATTTAAATAATAATATTCAGTAATTACATTCATCCTTGATCCAAAACTGATCATAATTACAAAACTTTGTAATTAAATTTAGCATAGAGTATTTTGCAAATAAACTAATAATTTTCAGAAATTTGGGTAGGTGACATACACTCCCCCTTATGTCTCAACATCGTCCTCGATGTTGGTTAATCACTCCTTGAGTGTTCCTGAAACAGAGTTGGGTATGATGCCTGCATACTACTCTCCAACTCCCAGGTTGCCTCCTCTGGGCTAAGGTGCTTCCATTGCACCTTCACTTGCCCAATGCTGCAATTCCAGAGAATAGTTTCCCTCCTTCCGAGGATACAATCTGATTCCACCGGAAAATCTCCGTCTTGTCCCACCTGTACATCATTCCAGTTTACAACATGAGTAGTATCGTGCACATATTTTTTCAAAAATGATATATGGAAAACATTATGTATTTTTAAGTTGGTGGCAAAGCCAGTTGGTATGCCACTGCTCCAACCTTAGACAATATTTCAAAAGGACCGCAAGACCTGGGTGCCAACTTGGCATAACTCCCTAATTTCAGTGAACTCTTTTTCGGTCTTACCTTGAGGAATACATGTTCACCAACCTCGAACTCTTTATGAGTTCTTTTTGAACCTGCTTGACTCTTTTTCCTATCTTGGGCAACTTTTAAATGTCCTTGCACTTGTTTCACAATTAGTTCTAACTCCTGCAATAATTCAGGTCCTAAAACAACTCTATTTACTAGATCATTCCACGAAACAGGTGTATTACATTTCCTACCATAAAGAATTTCAAAAGGACTAAGTTTGGCCGATGCATGATAGTGATTATTATAAGCAAATTCTGCTAAGTGCAAGTAGTCTTCCCACTTACCAGGCTGATCCTTAACATACATTCTTAATAAATCTTCTAAAACTTGATTTACCCTTTCTATTTGACCATCCATTTGTGGATGAAATGCTGTACTCAAATTTAAAGTTGTGTTCAACCCCTTAAACAACGACCTCCAGAAGTTTCCTGTAAACTTTGAGTCACGATCTAAAATTATTACTTTCGGTATTCCATGTAGTCTAAAAATCTATTTCATAAAGATCTCTGCAATATCTGGAGCTTTATGAGTAGTCTTTACGGGTATGAAATGTGTTGCCTTGCTGAGTTTGTCCACTACCACCATGATAGAATCATGTTGTTTCTGATTTTTTTCGTAATCCTGTAATAAAGTCTATGCTGATCACTTCCCATTTCCAACTTGGTATCGGTAACGGTTGCAACAATCCAGCAGGATGTTGGTGTTTAACCTTCACTTGTTGACAATCCAAACATTTGGCTATGTACTCTGATACTTCATTTTTCATTCTGGGCCAACAGTATTCTTTTCTCAACATAGTAATGGTCTTTTGATAACCCGAATGACCAGAATAGTGACTTTTATGCATCTCATTTAATATCAGAAATTTTATTTCTGGTATGTCTGGTACATACAATTGGTTTTTAAATAGTAATAAACCGTTTTCCTTCATAATGTAATCTGTCATGCAATTTTCAGAACTGTTGTTTGCTGTCTTTTCCTTCATTTTTCTGTATTCTTCATCTGTTTCACCTTTTTCCATAATCTGATTTTCCAAATCAGTTGAATAAGTACTAATTGCTGAAATAAAATTTAGTTTTGCCTTACGACTCAAGGCATCTGTAACCTTGTTCTCCTTCCCTTTAATATGCTGAATTTCGAAATCACACTCATTTAAGAACGTCAACCATCTAGCTTGTATAGCGTTTAGGTTTGTCTGATCTAATAAATATTTCAGACCCATGTTATCTGTCAATAATGTAAATTTCCTGCCAATAAGGTGGTGACGCCACATTTTTAAGGCATGAATAACTGCCAATAAATCTAAATCATAGGTAGAGTAGTTCTTTTCATGTACTTTCAACTTTCTAGATTCATATGCCACTGCATGCCCTTCCTGTGTTAGGACTCCGCCGAGTCCGTCTTTGCATGCATCTGTACAAACTACAAAATCCTTGTTGGGGTCTGCTATCCTGAAGATAGGTGTTGTCGTCAATAGTTCCTTTAATCTCTTAAAACTGTCAGCACATTTATGATCCCAAACAAATTTCTTCCCTTTCTTCTGCAAGGAAGTTATGGGGTTGGCAATTTTTGAAAAATTCTCTATAAACTTTCTGTAATACCCAGTAATGCCCGTAAATGATCTTACATCCGACACATCTTTAGGAATCGGCCAGTCATTAATGGCTCTTATCTTGTCGGGGTCAACCGAGATTCCTTCTGCCGAGATTATGTGTCCTAGATACTGAATTTTGTCTTTGTGGAAGTCACACTTACTAAACTTGGCATATAGTTGATGATCTCTTAGTACTTGTAAGATAATCCGTAAATGTTCATCATGCTCTTCTTTACTTTTTGAGTACTCTAAAATGTCATCTATAAACACAACAACAAACTTGTCTAAGTATTTATGTAGAATATTATTCATCAGACACATAAATGGCATGACTACGAACTCGTAATGTCCATATCGAGTTCGAAAAGTTGTCTTAAAAATATCTTCATCCTTAACCCGTACTTGATGATATCCTGATCTTAGATCAATCTTTGAAAATACTATTGCTCCACGTAGCTGATCAAATAGATCATCTATGCGGGGTGACGGATACCTATTCTTGATCGTCATCTTATTAAGCTGGCGATAATCTATGCATAGTCTCAAGGTTCTGTCTTTCTTCCTAACAAAGATGGCAGGGGCTCCCCAAGGAGACACACTAGGTCTAATATACTTTTTGTCAATAAGTTCCTTCAACTGTGATTTTAATTCGTTTAACTCCAGTATGTTCATTCTGTATGGAGCTTTCGAATTTGGTACTGCTCCTGGTATTAACTCTATGGTAAAATCTAAATCTCTTGTGGGTAGTAATCCTGGAATCTCCTCAAGAAATACATCCTTAAAATCCTTTAGGACAGGTATGTCCTCTATTTTCAGTTTGTCCTCTCTATCCATAAACTCATCATTTACCATGTTTACTGCAAACATCTGGCATCCTTTCCTAACTTCCCTCTTAACTTGCATGGCTGAAATCTGTCTAAGGGTTACCTTCCTTGAGATGCCTTTTATATCTACAGTTTTTCCTTCGTCATTTAAACATGTAAAACTTTTTCCATAACAGTCCAGGATGACATGATGGGCTTCTAACCAGTCCATCCCAACTATAATATCATAAGTACCTAAAGGTAGAATATTCAACTTGATTTGTGTTTGTAAATGATTCATGGAAAAAACACAATTTTTTATAAAATCTGATACTTTTCTCTTTGTTCCAGTTGCTAGTGTAACTAGCCAAGATTTACTAAACTTTTCAGTTTTCAATTTAAGATTTTCTACAATGTCTGGTGATATATAACTTAAGCTAGCACCTAGATCAATTAAAACAGTAACAGGATGATTATGTAGCATACCTTCGATCTCTACCATGGAGATTTGATGATCTGCTTGCCTATTGTCAAGTGCTGCATTGATTTTGGGCATTTCCCTTGCCACATCTCCCACCGTAGGTTCAGCCTGTATAGAGTTGATGTTGTTTGCTTTCCACTTCCTCAAGGGACATTCTGATGCGTAATGAGGACCTTGGCATTCAAAACATTTGATAGGTGCCTTTGGATCACTGGTCTTGACATTATTAGATGCATTTCTGGGTGCTGTAGAATTCTGCCGTGAATTGTTTTTGGAATTGTTCCCTTGATGATTCCGATTCTGAAAATTTTTCCTTTGAAATCCGGAATTTCCACTGAATCTAAAATTTTTCTTTTTCTGCTCAAAATTGTTGGGTTATGATTTTTCCAGTTTGACATTCCTTCTCTTTTTTTATTTGTGTCATAACAGAAAACTGCCTTTCTCATTGCCTCTTCCAAGGTTTTAGGATTGTCGTACTCGATTCTGTCCTTAATATTGAAAGGTAAACAGCTCAAGTACCTTTGAATTTTCGGTTTCTCTTCTATGAGATATGGTACATATCTTAGTAAGTTCAGAAACTTGCTGTTCATTTCCATAATGTTCATACCTCCCAGCTTCAAATCGTAGAACTCTTTGGATTTTTCTTCATAGTACTGTTCAGATAAATACTTCTTCTTAAAATATCGTTTAAAAGTACTCCAGCTTACATCTTTATCTTTGATGCCCTTTACTCTTTTGATGTCCTGCCACCAAATATCCGCTTTTCCGGTCAAGTTATATAAAGCCATTTTTTCCTTTAAAGACTCTGAATAGTTATAAGTCTGGAAGTATTTCTTCATACCGAACAGCCAAGCTTCAGCTATCTCTCCCTTCTCAGTTTCTCCATTGAAAGTTGGAGGTCTAATCTTTTTGAACTCCCCAGAAATCTGCTCATATTCCTTTTGATTTTTCTTTCAGGGTTTGGAATCTCCTTCACTGCTATCACTAGTGTAGTTACGTTTCTTTCTACGTGTTTCAATAGCATCTCCTGATGAGGTTGAACTGTCGTTCACCTTGCTGATTTTCATTTTCTTGTTTTTATCAGCATGAGGCAGATCCTCAACTTTGGAAATATCTTCATTATCTTTCTCTTGTTCCTCAGTTTGGCTCTGTTCAAACAGCACTTGGTTTAATTGTTCTTGTGCTTGCAGAATCCTTTCATTGTCTTGTTTCACCGATCTGATTTCTGCTTTTAATTCATGAAAGGAATGTAACAGTTCTGTCAAACTGTTATTTAGTTCACCGTGACCTTTTGCTACATAGTCCTGTCCCGAGCTGTGACTGTTTGGCTGAAATATGTCATCTAATTGTTCAGCTAAGTTCTCCATACTTGTAACTGAAAATGATTTCTGTATAACATAATAATTAAAATATCAAATTAGTACAATTTTCTGCTGTATAATATTTTCTGCTACGTGTGTTTGGACCTCTTTCAGGCCTAGTGTTCGAACCTGGCTCTGATACCACATGTGACATCCCGAATTTTCATAAAAATTTAAAATTTTTGATAACAACATTAATTATGATAATATTAATTGCGGAAATAATAATTGAGATTACGACAGCATTAGTTGTAAAGTTGTTAGTACTAAACACGTTTTAAATTCTTTTTTAGCAACAATATGATAATGACAGTTAAACACTTAATTTCGTAAACATGATTATGATAACAAATATACTAAACGATCGAAAATATGATGCGACATTCTTCTTTTGCAAAGATACTGACAGTTTGAATTTTGATGCATAAGGGTGTCCTACGAGGTACCCTGGAGCTTACTTAGCTGTAATGCTAAAGCATAATGAATGTCCTATGTGCAGATGACAGGTAAGAAGTTTTATGGCTACATGTAAAGTTCAGTTTCAACATCGTAATTAATAAAATGTTATAATTCTGTTGTGATCCTCCCTGCGTATGCAGGTATGGATTTCATTGCTATAATTATAGTTTTTCAGAAGCTGTCTTACTACTTGACAATGTTTAAAACATAGTTATTTATGACGTCTTCAAGCTGATAAGTTTGTCGCTATGATCTTCATTGTTATAGTAGCTGGCTTGTTGTTGTCTTGAGATACTTTACTACCTTCATCATTCTAATGTAATTGATATATTGCAATTGTTTAAAGTTTGTAGTGAGAGGATATGGTAAGCACACAAAGCACTTAGTTAACTTTTATGTTAACCTTTTGCCAAAGGATTCATTGAAATGTGTATCCTATAAACTATCTATAGAATTCATATGAATACCAACAATGTCGCCAAGTTAGTGTTATAGTCTCTTGTGTATGGACTACACCAATTATAATTATATAATGTTGAACTATGCGTGATACGTGTAAGCTTTTAAGGCTCATGTGAAGTATCGTTTAAAGTATGAGTTTCCTATGAATTAGTCTATGTCAACCTTGTGACTATAACTATCCTAGCAACTATTATATAAACCAAATATTTAATAATTAAAAAGAATCTACAAGGCTTACCTTTGGAAAATAAACTTCTATGTATTAATATAAATCTAAAAACGACCTAGACTTTTTGAAAACTTGGTGGACCAATATAACATCGTGGGTCATCACAACATATTAATATGTTTATATATCATGGCTTAGAACCATACGTATTATGAAGTCGAATTAGCGTAACATAACAATAGCGTTTTGAATTTATGAATAACCAATAGAACTTATATCGTAATTCTCCATGGCGCTGACAGGCATTAATGTTGACAGGGTTTGAGTTGCTAGTTCATTAATGTGACAAGAACGTTGAGCTATCGTGAAGATTGTCCTTCGATCCTGCATTGATAACTTGGGTCGACTCCTCAGCTGACAAGGATTTTCCAGCGATCCACGTCATGAAATTGATGTAATCGTTGTTGTGGTTGCTAATGTTTAAGGGTCAAGTGTTTTGAATCGTTTTCGAACTGGTTATTGCTCGGCCTTTCCAAGTGACATAGTGGCATTGCCAGGCTTGTACTGAGGAGTGGGCACTAAATGTATTTGTTGCTTGTCTCAATGCTAACTCGATGGCACAAAAGTGATCGTTGATGAGAATGAGTTTGGGCCGTTAGATTGTAACCCTAATCATCTGTCGTTTGAGTTGGTTTATGAGATTGGAATGTGGTTTATTGTTTCCATTGTTTTCGGTCTCTGGCCGACAGGCTGCTGAAATTTCTAGGGTTAACAAGCTGGCAGGAGGTTTCGACCTCGAGTCCCGTAGAAAGATTTTGAATTGCAGGTTTTATACCATTGTAATGGCGTCATTTTTTTTTTATCAGACTGGGTATCTATTTGTAGTGTCAATGGTTGATAGTTTCTGGAACTTGTCGTTTTAGTTTGAGTAAAAGATATGCCTGGTGAAAAATGGACAGAGGGTTTCCTGTCTCGTCTGCGGTGTGGAATCATCGTTTAAACTGGTGAAAGTGGAATGCTTTGGTCGCTTACAGCAAGGTAATCATTCTTAAAGAGAATAACAATTTTCTATGTGGCATTTCATCTTTCAATTTTAGATGTAACAGTTGTCTAAACCGAACCTTGTGTTGTCAGCTTGTAGGTTATGAAGAAGAGAATCGAGCAAGGGTTTTGTAAAGTCAGCAAGCTTTCATTCTGGTAAGCTCTGGGTCTTCCAAAAAACCCTCGTAGGTGCTCTGTGACTGTGGTTGATGAGGTTTCAAGAGTTGTGAAGCTGGTCTTGCCGTGACTCGTCGTGGTTGTAATTTGAAGAACTTCGAAGCACTGTTTAATAATCAAATGTTGTTTGTTTAGTGCTATGACTCTCGTTTGATTATGTAATACTTGGTTTTTATACCTTGATACTTATCTCCGTTGATCTGGGCAATGTAAAACTCGTTGATGCCAAGGGTTTAAGAACTCGTTTCAACATTTGAACTTGGGAATCTCCCTGTTATGATTTTGTTTTGAAAATCATGTTGTAATTTGTTTTTCTGAGAACATAGAGTTCGTATTAATGAGAATGGAACTTGTACTGGTTTAAGCCATTGAGCCCTGACCTGTTTTGTTTAATTTATAAGAATGATACAAGGAGCCGAGGCTCGTTTATAGCGAATACAATGCTCCCTTCTCGGCAATGAATAAATATGCTATTTGTTTCTGTGTGAAAATCGTCTATGTCATCAAACGTAATGCTGTAGGTTAACATTGTAAAAATTCGTTCGATACTAGGGTTTGTGAATGATAACTCTGTAATGTAGGTTGTTTGAATGGTATTTAAATTCATTGGTAGTGGAAATGAATAAGCCATACCCTAAATCGTGTTTTATTTGAATAGATACTAAATTTCTGAAGTGAACTTTTAAAAGAACTTTGGGTTGATTAGAAACCTGTGTAGATTGTAAAGGTTTTCTGTTTGCAAGTATTCGTTTTCGTTCTGAAAAACTTTGAACAAGAAAAGTGACTTGATTTCGTCGATCTGGTTGAATGAGTGTACAGTTCTAGGAAATAAAACTTAAGGTTTTTGAGAATGATACAAATCTATAAACGGAATTCTATGTACAATTTATAAATTAGAGAAATGAAAAACAATACAGTAAATTGAAAACAGAAATAGAGATTTGTTATTTTAGCAATAGTTCTGGAAATTTCTGAGATGATTTAATGTAAAAATTCTCACAGTGAAAGATGTGAAAACCAAAATCATATTCTAAGTTACTAATGCATTAATAAAAGAATACTTGAAAAAGATATAGGGTTTACAAAGCTTTTGTTTACAGTCTTTATGATGATGCTGAATGACTATGAATGAAACATTCTACCGTGTAATTAAGGAGGAAAATACAATGAGTATGGAAAGAAATGACCGTGTGATTTGTTTGCGTTTACAGTATATGGATAGTATAAATACTACTGTTTATTTTGATGCTAAGATATAAACACTATTTTTTGATCTACAACTGATTGCTATATAAATTAATAAAATAAACAAACTGTAAAACATATATATATATATATACAGAGAAGAGAATAATACTTATATTTTATGAAACAATATAGTAATTTAGGATCTTTTAGATATTATACAGTAAATTCTATTACTGTTAAATATAGGGCAGAATGATGAAAACAAAATCAGTCACTATACCTATTTATCGAATCAATGGCAAATGCCTATCCTCTCATCTATTCTTAAATTGCGTATCTATACTAGAGTACGATGCATAAAACAACATGTGGAAAAATATAGATATTGGTTTATCAATTCCAATTCATCATTAAACTTTAACATTTAGACTTTAAACAGATTTAGAATTAAATTCTTTTTCGAAATAGAGAACAAAAAATACTTCTTTACAGAACAGAATTTCTAACTAAGAATAAGTAGAAAATTTGTAGAACCTGGGTAAATCTGTAGGGCAACAAACAACCCAAGAAGATTGTTCCACCCAACCAATTCCTGAAAACAATCAAGTACTGCCTTAGGACCCCCGAGCCTGTTCACTGAACCACCAGGAGGAAGAAACGTAGGAAATAGGATCTCCACTTGCAGTAGCACTAACTGTCGAATCTTCAAGAACTAGCAGTCTAATAGACCTGCACCAGTATCTCTGGTTCTTCTCGGCAATATGCAGACTTAAGATTGCACTCACAACTAGCCTCCCTAATTCGAATCTCTCAGTGATCACCTGATGTACATGAGGAAAATATTCTGCAGAAATATTTGTGTAAGAGCTGCCTGCTCAATTCGAATTTGCCTTTTGTAGGCTGCCTAGGCCTTTTCAGATGTTACTGGGTCATTAAATGAGCTACCTGCTCACTCCCTCGACCTGGGGGATAATGCCACATTTTTAGGGGTAGTTGTCCCATAACCAACATCTAGTGGTGTGATGCAGTTGCTGCCATCTGTCCCATACCTTCCAACAGCTTCCATTCCTCCTAGTGGGTCAGTGAACACTCATTTAACAGTTCCCTTGGGTGTTTGTCTCCTAATTAATTTATTTAAATAATAATATTCAATAATTACATTCATCCTTGATCCAAAACTGATCATAATTAAAAAACTTTGTAATTAAATTTAACATAGAGTATTTTGCAAATAAACTAATAATTTTCAGAAATTTGGGTAGGTGACAATATGCCTCTATGACCAGGAATACTCCTCATATTCACCCTAGTTCCCCTCCAATGAGCAGGGTTTTTTTGTAAAGTTTGATTTTGAATCGCCACAACTCTTCTGATACCTATGGCTGGCACCTCTGGATAAGACCACCGTTGAATGTAATCTCTTCTATATATCTATTAGCTTAATATAAATTTGCAGCTTTACAACAACAAAAAAATCTAAAAAATATTATTTTCAAAATCATAGAATTTTTTTTAATTAAATGAAACAATTAAAAAAATGCGTAGTCTAAAAATTCTAAGATTTGAGTCCGAAAGGATGAATTTTTTGGGCACAATTTTGAAAAAATATGGCCGTAATTTTTCAAAATCCAGGTTACAGTTGTCAAATTCTAAAATTTTGGGTGCCCCATGGGTATTGAGGGTGCTGAATCCATTTCTACCATAAAAAAACTCGATAAAACACAACGAAATTTAGATTTTGCAAAATAAAAAACATTGGATTCCGGCTAAAAATGACCATCCAATCCAAATTGTCAAATTTTTAGACAACTCCAAATAAAAATATCTAACATATTATTGAATTTTATATTTAAAACTTTGCAAATACATTATACTCCAACACTGTATTAATTTAAATGGCTCTCTTTTTACCGATTTTGTCTACTTTGTTATAATATCTAATATGCGTTTGGAAACAAAATTGTATACGAGTTGTTAAAGTTTTGCAATATGTGTGAAATCTAAAGTGTTATAACTCTTCGTTGACATTTTCAAGGATGATTGTGCCAAGAGGCGCTTTTTATAGCCCAAAATGAGGGAGAAATGCAATTTTGTGCTCAACGTGGAGCTGACATGTAGCAATTCAATAAAATAATAAAATATTAAGTAAACAAAAATTTAACAATGGCAATCCTAACGTAAAGTAAATCCCTTGAGGTGCAATTTTTTCCTCGAATTTTGCACTATAAAAAAGGTTTGCACCTCAAGGGATTTGATCCCTCTGGGCGCTTGATAGATCTGAAGTTAAGATGGATCTATACTAGTTATATATGCAATTTGGAGTATACAAAGTTTCAAGTGATGTAATAGGACTATAGTAATGTTTATTTGTTGTGATTTAAAGAAATAATATGACATATAAAAAAAATTAAAAAGTATATAGCTAGATTAAAATGGGTGATTTATTTTGTAAGTTCTAGTTATTAGGTGTATGTTTTGAAAGTGATGATTGATGCTATGTGCTTCATTTTACTAATTTTAATCCCATTGCTTCACCCTAGCAAACATCATATAATGCATTGATTGTTGAGTGGACTATTTAAGCTCGTGAAAAATGAAGAAGGTTAAACATTTTACATTTTCAACTATTTTTAATTTGTTAATTACTAGGTGCAAGTTTTGAAAATGATGATTGATGCTATGTGTTTCATATTACTAATTTCAATCCCACTCCTTCTTCCTAGTGAACATCACTTGATGCATTCAATGTTAAATGGACTATTCAAGCTCATAAAAAGTGAAGAAGGTTAAACATGTTACATTTTCAACCGTTTCTGATTTGCCATCATCTGAATTGACCAAGCAATATTTACCAAAATTGTAATTTTGGATTGATGAAATTGTTGTTTATATTGTGAAAATGAATTCAATACCCTCATATATTCCTATTAAAATTAAGTTGTACAATATTAACATGTGATATTTGCAATTTCATCGATTCAAAATTATTTTTATTGAATTTCATACTAAATATTTTGATTTTCCTTCTTTATATTTTGAACAATTAAAAAAGAATCAATTCATAACACATTTAAACAATAATACATATAAAAATAAATCACAATAAATAACTAAAATATTAAATACTCCACACAAATCATTTAAACAACAAGAGCCACGTGGTGGCAATATCCTTGGCATTGCCACCTGCTCTATTTGTAGAAAGTTGTAGGAAGGACCTATTTACTTGGAGATGTGGACAACTGATAGAAGTTAAGATGAATAAAAATTATGTATCCATAAACTTGCTCAAATCATTAGTCCTCAACTTTTCATGAAATAGAGGTTTGCCACCACCTCCACAATTCTCAACAGTACTGACCATTCCCCAAAAGAATGGAGATTGAGTATGAAAGAATGGCGGACCATTTGAATTAAAGTACCTCCCAACTGACATCTCTAGCTCTTCCTTTGTCGTTGTTTTCCTTTTTCATTGAGCATTAAATCCTACAATAGCCATAACAATCTACGATTGTTAGCATAAATAAAATCCTCTATGCAAAGCAGAAAGGTGACTAAGGTATTATATCAGAATACACTTATTGTAACTATCTGTGCGAAAGATTTGTTTTGAAAGACCCACCTATTTTTATATGGATTATGTTTCTTGGTAATTCCACAAAAGTTATTTGGGGTTTGTGATGGAAAGCAACCCCAATTGTGTAGGAATTGAATACTAGAATATTGGGATGAATAACAGGGTCAACTGTAGGTGAACCTTCACGGTCGGTGCATACCTTCCATGCCATAGTCAAAATGTGGATGCTTAAGTTACATCTGAGCCCCGAGCTTCGCTAGCTTAAAAAAAATACCCTCTTTCTCAAGACTACTGCCCTTGATGATTGTTCCGAACTTTATATTGTTTTTTTGTGCATTATGCGATAGACTAGAGTTAGATTAGGCACAAAGTAGAAAAATAAAAAAAGCAAAAGTATCATAATGAAGCTTGTTGCCTCTGGTCAATCCTATTTGAGATTGGTCAAATCATGGGAGTCGTCAGGTTGTAGTAATTGCCTTCCAAAGCAAGAATATTGGATTGATGTCTAGCTAAATTGCATCAACTTCCAATGCAGAAAAGGGAAAACAAAGCGTAAAATTGCTACTTGATCTTTAGCAGTGACTTTAGAACATATAAATTTTAGAACGTTTGAATGGAAATTTCAGGAGATCTGAGTTTTCTGAGCAGACCTAGACAATTTTTTGTGAAGTTGCTTCTTCTTGTCAATGTTTTCTATGTGATTATTCTTACTTATATGTTGTGCACTGATGACCTCGAGGGAACCAATTTAGCAACATGATGACCTCTAAACAGGGCCCAAAGCTAGGGAACCAATTCAACACCAAGCACCATGTAATTTCATATTCAACAAAAAAATAACTATAAGGAGAACCCTCTAATGCCCTTTACAACAAATAAACATAAAATAATTAATATTTTCAACATCTTACTTTTTTATTCACATATTGTAGTTTTTAACGTTTTATTTTTCTAAATTACTATTATGTATGAAGTTTATTATGTTTTATTTAAAATTTATGCAAGAGTATATTTTTATTTTAATAATTTATATAAAAATATTATATATTTAGTATTATAGATTTTTATGGTTTTTTTTTTTTTTCAATGTGGTTCACGTACCGGTCCCACCGGCCGGCATCGCTACATCCACGGAATAATAGCTGGCGGGCCCACCCAAAGGGGCCTTCACACCCTCGGCACATTTTGCGTACCTAACCCCAAGAGTGTCGAGGAGAATGGATCCCGCGACCTCACATGCTGGGAGGCCTAACTACGGGTGCTCGACCGATTGAGCTAACTCTTGGGGCTAGATTTTTATCGTTTTATTTAGCTTATTTATTTATTTTATTAATTGAAATTTATTAAGTTTTAGTTAATCAATTTTATGTTAAATGTTAGAATCTTAACATAAATGCTAAAATGTTATATGGATGCTATAATCTTAACATATGTAATTCTATAATTATCTAATAAGAACTTGCCACATTTAGAATCCATTGTAATAAAAAGCTATGGTATAATGCTCATTTTATCATCAGTTTTTTTGTTATTATCTAAAGTATTTACGATTGTCGTGGCTAGAAACATAATATTCACATTTACTTTTGTATATACTAAGAAAGAAAATTATTCATATTTACTTATGTACATACTAACATAGAATTTTCTAGATAATTCAAATTCCTGGACTCCTTTTTTACTTGTAAGTTAAGCAACATGGACAATCTTCGCATCACTACTCATTTCATCATTTTATGGAGAGATTTTCATAAAATTTGCAATAAGAAGTTATTTTGAAAATTGATTAATAACCTTTCATTTAGTATTTGTGTATGTGGCAAAAACCTGGCAAGAAACTACTAACTCTTCATCTGCTTTTTTCATATATGTCAATGTTATATTTCATGATTTAATATTGGTTTTAATCCCTTAAGTAAATATTAATGATCCTATGACCATAACATCTAAATAGACCTTGAGTAGATACAACTCATGACTTGGTCGTTGGATGTCTTTTTTTATTATAAGATCCATACTTTGTTTCTTAGACATATAACTCCAAATGTTGTTGGGTTTTGGTATATTTTTTAGATATTAGTATTTATACGAAAACTCATAGAATGCAAAGCCTCACGATAAAAGCCTTAAGGTCGTATAGATTTGAATTTGTTGATTAACGTTTAATGTTATGCTAAGTATGAAAACCATGACTATCATTTGGCTCATACTCGATTATAACAGTATCGGTTATCAATATTCCTCTACGTTTTAAAGGGTATGGTAAACATTTGATAATGCTTCATAATCAAGTGATTGGACATATAATAGGATTGTACTGTGGTTCCATTTACATGTCGATCTAGCATAGTAAGTTTAATGACGAATTACACTCGATCCACTCATACCTCATACATGCCATTTTTGCATCAAATCAACATATGATATTGTGTTTAATGATTGTCCTTTTTATTTTAAAATTTGTCCAAAACATGTCTAGTGCCAATTTCGATGTCAGTGAAATAATTTTTTCTGCCAATTTCGATGTCAGTGTATTAATTTTTCTTTGAATTAAGTTTTATTATGCATACGACCTATCCTCATCTGAAGCTTTTGAAGCTGGTCGTGGAAACCAATGGTATTAACACCTGTCTGGTTGTTGCTATGGAAAGCATGTAAACAGATCAGATGTTGATCATGGTTCGGATTTGGCATTCGTGACTTTATGTGGGTATTGCAGCCACTGTTACTTGGCCATCCTTTAGATCGAGATGACATGATAGCTGTAGTAATTTCTACGTGGCAATCCTTTGGATAATGACATCAAAGTGTCGTTGCTTAAAACACGTACAACTTCAATGCAAGGTCAATAATTTTTATAATCAAGTAACACCTCCATTGTCAATCCGAATTTTCAAGATCTTTGATGGCGGGTCTCGAAGAATGGCATGCTTTTGTTTCTAATATTCAATTCAAAAGGTCTAGCTGATATTTTTGTGATTACATGTGGATTGCCTGGTGTTCTTGGAAAAACCGTTGACCTCTTATGTATTATTCAGGTATGTCCATAAACCCTTAGTTCTGGAGACTTTCATTTTGAGAATTGTTATCAGCCGCTGTACCAAGTGGTAATTAATCCTCATCATGAACTTCTGGCATCAGTATTTGAAAGGCAATTGAATGATTGAGATTTTTGTAGCATTATATGTAAGTGCCTATTTGATTATGATTCTTCATTAGCCTAGGAATTGGATTCTAATGTATAGATTTGCAATGAAAATTTGCAGTAAGGAGGAAGCCAAGGATGCCATCTTTTACTCATACATGAGATGCATTAATGGTTTTGCTGCTACTGTTTACGACGAGAACAGTTTCTTTCTCTCTCACGTGAATTACTTGTCATTATCTTTCTCGATTTTCTAACTGAATCGGTGGTCTTGATGTTAGATGTTGTTAATCAGAACTCCCATAGGTATTTTCTATATTCGTTAACCGAGCAAAAAGTCTGTAGACAAGTTGTTCATGGGGATTCCTAGTATTAGAATTTGAGAATGAAGAAATTCCTCCGCAATCACTCTAGACAAAAATATATTTTGGGAAGGATGTTAGCATTGCCAACCTTGATTCAGGTATCCCTCCTGCTTAATTTTTTTTTTCTTATCCAGATTCCACTCTTCCTCGTAATCACCAGTCACAGTTGATAACTCAATGAGATTGAGCTAGACTAGAACAAAAACTCCCCTTGAAACAATCCATTCTATCCAATTTAACTAGTCCATTGGCCGTGTTTGATAAAATATTATCAAACTTAATTCATTTGATTAATATTGTTGGCGTTGTTGCTCTTGTTGTTGTTGTTGTGCCTGGGTGTATGGCCTGAAGTTGTTGTGGTGCCCATGTGTATGGCGCGTGAAGCTGCAAGCTTAGCTCTTCGACTTACTGGTTCGTCGGTAGGCATGGCACAATAGTTTTTTTTTTTTTTTTTTTCCCAAGAAAAAAAAGCGTAATTTTATTTCAAGCCGAAGCGATACAAAATTACATTCTGTAGGTGCATAAGCCCCTCTGAGTCAAGACCATAGGTCTACAAAAAAAAAAAAATAACAACAGTATTGTTACATAAGTTTCTAGGAAATAGGGATTTTATAATAATCCTCTAATTTCCCTTTCTTCTCTCTCTTCTTTGATTTCACTTCTGTCCATCCCCCCTGCTGGGGTACAACTACAATCATCTCTTTACTCGCCTGCTCCACTGATAGCTGAACATAAGTTTTTTCTTTATCAGAATCTGAATTTTCTGATTCATGTGCACGCTTTGACCCGGTTAAGGAAGTAGCCATTAGTTGCATGTTTTCCGTGAGTGTTTCCTTACCGGCATTTTTTAAATCTGAATGATGTGTCTCCACTGTTTCAGGTTTATGTACTATGTCCTCATTGACCTCCTCCTCTTGTTTTTCTTCTGGTTCACTTTCCTCACCCTCTGAATCCTCAACAGTAGGGGGAGCATAATCTGCCTGCCATGTTTTCCCTTTTGTCTTCATCCCCTGGTTCTTTTTGGGATGTCGTTTTGCAAGAGGGCACGAATCTTGTAAATGTCCTGTTAGATGACAAAATCTGCATCTAAAAGCAGTGTTTTCATAGTCCAGTTCCTGGATCCATTTGTGCTTTTCATATATCAGCTTGATTCTATCAGGTAGACCTTTGCTAAGGTCGATCTCCACACAGATTCGTGCATAAGTAAAAAGTCCCTGTTCATGCCGGTCCGTATCCCTTTTAATGTACTTCCCAAGCAGATTGCCAATGTCTTCCAGGACTAAATGATGCCAGAAAGGAAGGGGCAGGTTTGGCAGCCTCACCCATACCGGCATTTTGGTTACCACCATAGTGTTGACATCAAATTCGGGAAACCAGGGAGTTAAGAAAAGCCCTGCTCTCCCCCAAAACCAAGGACCCTGCTCAATGATCTTCTCATATTCTTCCTTTGATTCAAACTGTACAACAAAGAATCCTTTGGAGCATAAAAGAATTTGACAATTTGTTGTCCAATTTGTGTAGATCCAGTTATGAAGATCATAAGATCTGGGCCAGAAACCATTAAAACGACAAATGAGAGCATGTGTTTGTAGAGTACTGAAGAGTTGTGTTACCTCTGTATTCTTGACCTCCAAAGATGGGATATCATCTAGTTTCTCCACGATATACGGCTTGGGTTGTGAAGAATGTGGAGCTGATGACGACTGTGGCCCCTTTGCTCGAGCTGCATCTTTGTATGATGAGGGGCCTGCTGTGCCTCTATTCCCAATCGATCCTCCCCGCAAACGAGACATCACATGCAAAGTGGAGTTCTTGGAGATCTAGCAGTCCTTCAGCCTATCACCCTCATTCAATACTATACCTCCGTACATAATGTAAAAGGATATTCGAGAGTAACCCTCTCTCTGCGCTATCTTAGTTTTTAGAGTGTCCCCTGTATCATTAACATAAACCCACACCAAAACTGTTTTCCCTGAAAGCGTTTTTATAAAAATCTGGAATTTTTCCTCCTCTACCCCAAAACCAAAATCAGGAAATCGATCTTGTGATTCATACCGTTTTTCACCATTTGGATGGACCGATGGTGGCCTTCCAGAGCGCATGCAGTCTGATCTCCAGGCTGTTTCTCCTTTTTTTTCTTCAGTATCAGGACATGCAGCAATAGAACTTCTCGCATGCAGAGAGCAATAAGAAAAAATTAACTTCACGTCCTGTATATTCGCCCAAGACGTTTCTGTAGCCGCTCCACATCTATAGTAAACCATAAAAGACCCCGCGCCAACACACCAGGTAGCCGAAATAATGAAAGAGTGATTCAAGAAGTCCGATCCAGACAGGTATAATACCATCTCTGCCATTTGACGCTGGAGATAAAACAGTTGCCCTCTGCCTCTACAGGACTCCACGCTCCCATTTCTTCCATTACATAAAAAAAACAGAGATGATTCGCCTCTTCTGCCTGGCCATAGGCGACGGCAGTCCTTCTCAATAGCTCCCAGAAGAGCCATCCCTGAAGACTCCCGGCGGCAGCTAGGGCACGGGTTAGGTATTTTGCAGAGCACATCTCGACTTTCTCCGACAGTTCAGATTTTAGCATGGCACAATAGTTAACATAAGGTTTAATATATATACTTGCTTGCTTGGAGGGAGTTTGGCCTACGACTGGATGTCGTGGCTTACGTAGCTCCTAGCTAACATCTCGTTTAAACCCGTGCAGGGTATGTTGGACGTAGCATGGGAGGGGATCGTGAATTACATCCTAGCGATCATATCCCTACCCATCAAGGTCAACACTTCTTGTTTTGGTTTATGCATATGTTAAATACACTAAAACTCTAACACTGTGGGTCTTCCACCTCAAGTCAATCACATAGCCCTCAACATTTACATTGACAGTGAAAAACTATCTATCGAATTGGTCCATAGGTGGGGAATGTAGAGTATCCTGCCTACACCTATCCTTGTACTAGTTCTGCATTAAATTCCTTCGACGTGTTCTTGGTTTCCTGGAAAAGGTGGGTTTATTCAAGTAGTTTCTCATTTCATTTGCATTCCTTTGGGTGGTGGAGAGGCTCATATACCCCATGACCCCGTAGAACGCACTTACGTGAGCCGGCCGTCGAGGCCCGAGCACCAAACATCGAGGCTAATGCCAGCACTCAAGAGCCAATGAAAATTGAAATAAATATTTTTTTAAAAATATATTTAATATGAAAAAATATAACATTACCATAAACTTAAGACACCAAAAAAATTCTGCCATGTACTAGGATGTTAATAAGACTGACCGAAAAATATATGTCAAGGACATAACATACTTGATCCAGGATGGGGTGATGAATCATAGAAGAAGGCCGACAGACAACCCTCCGCATGCAATCCACGCAACAGGGGGTGATCACGTTGTACCACATGATGATGCAAGGTAGTGGCATTCTTTGGGAGGGACAGTTGGCACGTCCACTCCTACATTTAACAATGAAGTCATTTTGTCGTGAGAGGGATATGGTGTATCCAAAGCCGAATGTGCATCGCGAGTGGCAATACTACGGATCTCTATTGGTTCAGAGTATGATGACGAGCTCGCAGGATGATAATGCAGACAAGCAATTTAAGGGAGGCAATCTCCTGTTGTTTATGTCACAGGTGTTTGTTTCCATCCACTTCCTCAGTAGTTGTGGCTCTTGTGTGGGGTTTGAGAGGAGTTTCAAGGAGTGGTGGGAGGACTTCGGCTAA
Source organism: Larix kaempferi (assembly GCA_027924585.1). Lineage (NCBI taxonomy): Eukaryota > Viridiplantae > Streptophyta > Pinopsida > Pinales > Pinaceae > Larix > Larix kaempferi. The sequence continues at coordinate 53,515,258 of BSBM01000299.1, read as the reverse complement.
CTCGAAGGAAACATGGGTGGTCTTTGGCAGTCTATTTTCTTGTTGTTAGCGCTATAAGATGCTCTTGACTACAAGAAGAGCATGGATAACACATCTTGAATAATATGATTGACTGATTAAGTTTGTATGTGGTTTATATATCTGAGTGCTCATCTGACATTTAGACTTTCAACCCACTATGACTTTCAACCCACTATTAGCTCTCAAATTGATAAGCTACACCCATGAAAAGAAGGCCTTTTAATACAATGCTCAGACATTTGATTTGAAAATAAAGTAGGAAGAATAATGGAGAACATAACAGTGAACACGTCACCCTCTCATCCTGATTTAAATGACAGATTTACCAAAAAAATAATGCTCATAATCAGAAGCCTTTTCCAACTAAGAACACAATATTTGAATATAATTTTGAGATATAATCCATCCACAACAAATCCTTCACCATCTCTGGAATCTATAACTCATAGTAACAGCATATACTATATTGTCAACCATTACATCCAACTAAGAAGAATCAAGACAAAAACATACGATGAAAACACTGTCAAGACATTGTATTAATTGGAGTCTTCAGTAATTTGGTACAAACATAGCAAACTCGGAGTTTTGAATACAAAAAGATGGATTATAATTCTTTATCCTATTCAGAATCCAACCCCCTGTAGATTGAAAATCATATAATTTATATAAAAAATATACAATGTGGACTAATGCAAACTTCTAGGAACAGATTCTAAAAATAACATAAATCTCCAATTCACCTGCAAAATATTTGGAATTGTTGAGATTGAATGCCTTCGAATTTGGAGTTGATCCCCTGACTAGCCATTTTTAGAAAATTGAAATCCACGAAATCTGGAAAAATCAGTCTCAAAGATCCACATGTGGCGCTCAAACTGTTGCTTGCTTTGGCAAACTTCCCCACGAGTCACCTAATTGGGCCCATTCCCGAAAAAATCCATGTTTCGTATTTTTGAAATCAACTCCATTTGCTCAGGAAATGCATCGTAAGTTGACTGCGAAAACAATCACCTACAGAATTTCTGGCAGCGCCTTTGCATTTTCACGGTGCTAAATTTTTAGGAGGCTCGACGGGATTTCCTGTAGCGGCCTTTTTGCAGTAAATTCAAAATATGAACGTAGTTCATAACCAAAATTCACTCCTGCTTCTCCTAATGTTTCTTGAATACATGTGAATTGCTTTTCAAGCTGGAGTTCTAACATGGACTGCAAATTTTGATGATGTCTCGAAAGCAACTGTTGTCTTTCAATTAGTGTCACAATTTCACAAGCAAGCCCCCTTGTAAAAACCTTCAATAAACAATTTGCCCATCGTGAGACTTTGTAAAATATTTCACCTTTGTATTGGCTCATCATTTGCCACACTACCATCTACACTCAAAGGTTACATGAATGATTTTGTTAATAAAAGCAGGTGTATATAGCTGATGGAGTTCTAAAACATAAGCTCTATGTGCAAGCTAAACTGTGTGCTTTCCCTTGGCATTTGTTGTATGAGATCTTGCTCTCTGTCTCAACGTTCCTCATGGTACTTAGACAAGGCACTTGACATTTGGATGCTAATCATTCATTCCCACACTTTCCATTGGCGTTTACTCCTCATCAGCGCTCTAATATTTTTATTTTCCCAAAAACTTATGTAAAACAAGAGCCACGTGGTGGCAATGTCCTTGACATTGCATCTTTGTTGACTAGTGGTTTACAATTGCTGGAAGTTTTATTTGATAAGAACAATGTTAACTAGTTTAACCTGTAGTATAAAAATTTAATATATTTGAAAACCATTAAAAAAAATGTGATTTTTACTATAAGTTTGAAGGGTTTATTGATTTTTATTATTATTATTTCAATAAGGTTTGGAATTATCTGTATATTATGAAATGAAGATAATATCCAAATACATATGATATCAATATATAATTGATAATATGGACAACCTTTATAAATTATCACCGCCAAAATTCTCCAACTTAAGACACATTATGTAATACAGAGACTGTCCATGATCCATTGCATAATACATAGACTGTCAATTTTCCTAGTGTAATGACAAGAAAGTGCCTTTTTTGCTTTACCCATTTTTCAACCTTGTTTCACCGTTTTAAGAAAGATTCCATGATATATATATTGTACAAAGGAAATTCCTTGCCATGAATGACTAATCTCCTCATTATTTCATGTCTATCAATGTACTAAAGCTGTTTCTCATATCCTTTCTTTGAAGATAATGTTTATTTGAATAGTTAAGCTGTCTATAAGATATGAACCTCTGTTCTTTTATAATAAGCATTCATACTTACCATCTAACCATAGGCCAATAGACTTATTTTTCATGTCCTCCATCAGAAACCTTTAAATCAGATATAACTAACTTTACCAAAACTGAAAAATATATAATCTCCATAATCACAAGGTTTGTTCCTTGAGTCCCAGCTTTGGATAGGATTTTAAAAATAGATAATTTCCATAATTACAAGGTTTGTTCCTCATGTCCCAGCTTTGGATAGGATTTTATCCCCTCAGGGTGCACTGTTTCAACACAACAATAATACATATACCAAGAAGCAGAGGAAACAAAATTCAAATATATTAAAGAACTGTTAAGCTTCCCATGCCTCTCTTTATAGTTAACAATCGTTGCAGGCTTTGCTTTATGAAGTTTGGCTTCGCAAGGTAAGAAGAAGAAAAGTTAACATGAACTGAAATCCTATCCCTCGTTGAATGGAAGAGAAACTCTGTTAGAAATATTTTAACTGGCATGGTTACATGACGAATGTATTATATATTCTCCAAGCATGATCCTCTAGCCATCCATCATTCCTATTTGGCCTGTCTATAGGCGGAGGACTAAAGAGGGTACCAGATGCATTTATTGACAAAAGGAAATGGAAAAATTGGAAGGACTACAAAACCCAAAACAACATTCGATACAAGGAAGAACTGTCTAAAATTATGCAAAGTAGAAATTTCTGAAGGCAGAAATTTCTAAATAAACTGAAATCAGTGCATGTAACTGATGTATTTGGATTTGACAGAGAGCCATGTTAAATATTTTATTTTAGTAAATTAACTGATGTTGTTGGATTTGATAGAGACCTACATACATTAAGGAATTATAAGGAATAATTTACATCCATGTGTTGTCCATTTTCTAGGAGTCTACAGCCTCTAGAGAATAAAGACAAAAAGAGAATAAAGACAAAAAGAGTGTTTTCCAGATTTTCCTATTGAAGTTGTGTTGACTTTTCTTGCTGTATCTTACTTAATGAGTTCATTAATCGAGCGACAGTTGCTGGCAGCATCAACATTATGTATCTTACTTAATGAGTTCATTAATCGAGTGACAGTTGCTGGCAGCATCAACATTATTTGCAGTAAATATGATGCCCATAAATTTTACAAACATAAATTTTGGGCAAATGCATGAAAAAAAAAAGAGTTAGTTCAACAGTTGTTGGAAATAAGGAAAATCATTTTCACTTCTTAGCAATGACTATACCATTGGACTGTGGATTCAGTTTACTTGATAAAGCATCAGGTTGAAGATCCCTTCAATATTCAACTACATCAGAAAATCAATTGGCACCAACAAATACTTGCATTCTTGTTATAAATTGTTCACAACTCAAATACAATTACCTGTACACGACTCTCAATATATAAGAAGCGCAAAGGTGTCCACAATTAATAAGAAATATTGTGCACAAGTGCAAAGGTTTACAATTGGAATAAAGTTGAAACACAACCTTGAAAGAAAAACCTAAAACTCGTCAGTGTAACAAACTCTTAAAAAATAAATGAATGGATAAAAGAAGCAAGACATTGCAAGAAATGTAAATGAAAATGTTCCATTATGTACACTCAATACAAAAGGGAGTAATACAGAGCAAGAGAACCAAAAAATCCCATGAATGGCCTTCTCCCATCATCTACAGACAGTGGGTGGAGACAACATTTCCTTTCTCCCTCTGAGTTACTGATCATTTCAGCAAGCAACCTCCAAATACTCTTACATTCAAGAAATAATAATGCACCAAACTTGAAAAATCATATCATGGTTTCAACCTTATGGTGGAAATCAACAGAGACAAGGATTTGAACTAAAGTCTAGTACCTTTCTTCCATGGCTGCATAACTGAGTCACAATACTTGGATGGCAAGGCATGAGATCTAGTTCTCTTAGAGTAGCGCAACTGGGGGATCGCCATTTGATCTTCATTATCCCCATTACCTATAACCTAGTTTTCACTTTGCTCTGTACACACAGGAGTCCCCAATATGGAGATGCTATCGACTGTCAAGAGAGACTTTGAATTGGCAGCACTCAGATTCCCCAGTAGATTATGAAGCATCTTTGGAGCATCGGGCTCACCATGTTTAAAAGCACTTTTGGCTCTTCTGAGTCTTCTCTTTTGCAAGAAGGATACCCTAGTAGGTGTTAAGATGGCCTTTCTAATCTCTTTCTCTCCTTTGTTATTCTCAGGGAGACCAACCTGCTCATTCTCCATAATCATAACGACTTCAGCTAAAAGATGAAGTTCTCGAAAGAGGATTTCAAATTTGGCCTCCGGATTTTCAATTTACGGAAGCTTGTCTCCAGCCTTAGAAATCAAGCTTTGATTCCTCTTCGGATTCTTGCTAGCAGGTGGATGGCAGGGACAATTGATGTAACTGGAACTGGTTTCAGACTTAGCAACGGTCCTCAAATTCCTAATTTCTCCATTTCTACTCAATGACTGTAACTGCATATTATTTACAACCACCTTTGAAATTGAACAAGACAAAGAGGCCTCCATCGAGGTTTCCCTGGTACAGGCTATACATTGATCAAACTACCCTTATATGTAATAGTCATAGAATCTTTATAATAAAATAGAGAATGATTAATTAGTTTACGACTATCGTGCTGGCGAGGAAGCGAGTGTTGGCTTCAGCCAAGCACACAGACACATAGAAACCATAACAGATTCTAAACCCAACATAAACACATAGAGCCGTAGATACATCAAGACAATCCCAAAACATAGACAAAGTCCTCGAATTTAAAAACCACCACGGAGACGGAGTACCACGGAGACAGAGTGCTAGTAAAAAACTCTTTATAGTGCTATTTAATGTTTGGTCAAGAATTGTTATTTTAACAGAACTATTTATAGAGCTAGAAGGCTATGTACCATTTGGTCAAGGATTGTTATTGTATTGGAGCTCTACTCAAAGGATATTTGCCACCCCCTCTAGGAAAGAGGCCAGTGAACATTGCTCTCTCTTTTAGAATTATCAATACAAGGGCTATATTCTGCAGGTTTAATCTCATTGTCTCTTGTATTTTCTGTTTCGCACTTATATTTCTTTGAATATTGTTCATGTTCTGTTGTTTCTGCTGGATTCCAAGAGGTGTTGCACTTCAATTTTTCATTGACAGAGAGTAAAGTGAACCCACTGCAACTTCCACCACCAAACAACCTATCAAGTCCCAAGTACCAAATAGACTACTATCAAGTGCCAAATAGAATAAAGCACAATTCAAAAGCAGAATTCCCCATGTTGGAAAACTCTGAAATGGCAACTCAAGTACGAAATAGAATAAAGTGTGAACGATAAGGCATCATTCTCTCACTGACAGAAACAAATTTCCATGCTGGAAAATTTTCATATAGTAACACATTGATGAAAACATTGATCAACATGCCTCTATTTCCCTTCTAGCTCCTCCAATGATAAATAACACCAAATTCTCTTCAACTGATTAGAATCTTGGACAAAACTAATAAGTAATACTATACCCAAAGACCCATATGCATTTTAGGAGGGTTAGCAAGGGGTTAAGGCAAGTGGTTTTCCTATGGGTTGGTGGCTGGTTTGCCTAAGGGCTGGTGGCTGGCCGCTGGATCATATGTGAAAAAACTGCAAATGCTACCAGTTATACTTTCACATGAGCAACACTAAAAAAATGCATCCTGGGTTACAAGAGCTCTGTTTAAACAAAGATGAAAAGTGTAAGTAAACAACTATCAAACTAATATGCTACACATTTTCTCTCAGTTACAACTTAAAGAAGATAAATACTTTTAGCAGATTTATGTAAATCACCAATACACATCAGAAACCCTCAGATTGCATATAATTTCAAGGCTAAACCTCACAGACAACATTTTGTCAAAGTTGCCAAGTCAAATATAGAAACTCTCAGACTGACAATTGCAGAGCGTACAGTACAACTGCTTATACTTTAACATAAGCAGCTCTAAAAATCTAGGCCACAAATGACACTCTGTTTAACCAAAGATAAAGACATGACTGCCATTGTGGCCCAAAGATCATATATGTTTCCTTTAGACTTTAGGTGTTGATCATTAACTACCTTCAAGAGGCGGGCACTTTAACACACTATATCAAGATGTGTGACCACCCGGATTGACTTAATGGCTATCACAAGCCTGACTTATATGTTGACTTACATGCCTTGATGCCTTTTGCTAAACAACATCCCCTTTTCTGGGGAGAAAACAGCCACATGCAATAAGAGGAATCAAAACCTGGTGTGGGTCTAGTATCACACCACTTTCATCGACCTGGTGCACCTTTCATGGCTCAAAGATAAAGAGAGTAAGTAGATATCTATCACATTCATCTGTCTACACATTTTCTAATAACTGCAGCTAATATAAGCTAAATATCTAAGCAAATTTATGTAAATAAACTATACAATGACAGAAACCCTCAAATTGAATATAATTTACAGGTTAAAACCTCACACAAACAACAATTCATTAAATTTTCCATCAAAATCACTAATTCAACAACAGAAAGATAAAGAGACTCAGAAGTAGATATTTATATATTAAATTAATCCATTCACACATTTTCTAGCAACTACAGCTAAAAAAGCTCAATCTTTACAGCAAATTCATGTATATCAGCATTACAACAACATAAACCCTCAGATTGCCTATAATTTACAGGCTAATAACTCAAACAAAGAACATTGCATCAAATTTGCACTCATAATCACCAATTCAACGACTGAAACCCTCAAATTATGGATAATTTACAGGCTGAAACCTTATACAAACAACGTTTCATCAAATTCGCAATCAGAATCGCCAATCCAATGACATAAACCCTCTAACTGCGTAAAATTTAGAGATTGCGTACCCCTATAAAGTCAATTTCTGGTCGACTCCTTTTGAATGTTATAATCTGCCAGAGTGCGCCCATCTTCCAACTGCTTGCCGGCAAATATCAGCCTATGCTGATCAGGAGGGATCCCCTCCTTATCCTGGATCTTGGCCTTCACGTTATCAATGGTGTCTGAACTCTCCACCTCCAGAGTAATAGTTTTCCCAGTCAAGGTTTTCACAAATATTTGCATGCCACCTCTCAACCGAAGCATAAGATTCGGGGCCGATTCCTTTTGAATGTTGTAGTCATCCGATGTCCTTCCATCCTCTAGCTGCTTACTAGCGAAAATTAGCCTCGGTTGGTCCGGGGGATTCCTTCCTTATCCTAGATCTTGGATTTGACATTGTCGATGGTGTCAGAGCTCTCGAATTCCAAAGTAATTTTCTTTCCAGTAAGGGTTTTGACAAATATCTGCATACCTCCTCTCAGACAGAGTACCAAGTGCAGAGTAGATTCTTTTTGTATGTTGTAGTCAGTCAGGGTTCGACCATCCTCCAACTGCTTCCCAGCGAAGATAAGTCTCTGTTGGTCTGGGGGGATTCCTTCCTTGTCTTGAATTTTGGCCTTAACGTTGTCGATGGTATCAGAGCTCTTGACTTCCAGCGTAATGGTTTTTCCCGTGAGAGTTTTGACAAATATCTGCATACCTCCCCTCAGACGGAGAACCAAATGCAAGGTAGATTCTTTTTGGATGTTGTAGTCAGCGAGGGTTTGCCTGTCCTCAAGCTTCCAACGAAGATAAGATGTTGTTGGTCAGGGGGAATCCCTTCCTTATCCTGGATCTTGGCCTTTACATTATCGATGGTGTCCGAACTCTCGACCTCGAGAGTGATTGTCTTGCCAGTGAGGGTTTTAACAGATGGAAGCGGGGATATTGAGAGTTGATGGCCGAGTGTCAATATCCTAGGAGGCGATGCCAGGTTTCTTTTACATAGCATATACATTGAAACGGAAACGGAGACTCGGGCGAAGACAAAGGGGCTGCCATAATAGCACCGGAGACGGTGCATAGACATTGCCGGAAAGTCAACATCGACGTACGAATCCGGACATGGCTCTCTCTATAAGATCTGATTCAAATATGGGAAGCGAGATACAATGAGGTCACAGCGCCATCGAGGTCCGGGACGCAAAAAATGAGAGAGACATCATATGTCCGGATCCAATAAAATCATGAAAAAATAGTCTATTTATTAAAAAAAATTAATAATAAAAAAACTAAACTAACCTTTTGTCCATAGTTGTATCAAATATTTCATTCCAAACCTAGATTAATGCAGCTCACCAAATAATATATGTCAAGGACATAATAAAATAATTTTAAAGCAATTTTTTAAAATATTTTGAGCTTTGGGCAAAGGACAAACTTGAAATTTTAACATAGGAAAGACAAGTTTAACTGACTTTAGAGCATATTGAGAAATTCACATCGAATGACGATTGAGACTAACGAGAAAATGGATAAGTTTGAGAAGTTGGAAAAGAATTGATCTGGAAAAGAGGATCTCTTACGCCGAGTTTAATTGGCAGTTTGTTGATTTCGTTGCCGGAACAGACCTTATATTGCAGTGCATACTTAATGAAATTTAACCATTTCACTGTTGAAACTTCTCGCAACGAACACCTTCAAAAACCTGACGATTTTGCTGTCGGATTTGAAGATCCTCCGACAAAACCTCAAAAATTTTGACATGTAGATTTCAGTGCTAACATCTACTTCAAGCAACCCAGTCGATTTACATGGCATCCCAATGTCATGGGCATAGTAAAAGCAATGGCAGGGGAGGGCGTCAACTCACGTGTGCGCAACAAGAGGTGGAGAACGTTTTTTATCAGGCCATCCTTTCTGACATTAGGGAGCATATTGCTAGAGCATAATGTTGGGTGAAGGGTGAACAGGAGGTCACCAATTTGGAGGAGATAGTAGACGATATGGAATTTTAGGTAGTGGACATAGGAAACACCAAAACAAGAGACACAAAGTTCTATCGAACCCTGGAACTACACTAAACAATCAAATCCTTGCTTGGCAAAGTGTTGTTGGACACCAAAGATGAAAGAAACGAGATTTTGTTACAAATGGATGAGTTGAACAACAAATTGGACATTTTGATAAGGGGCAATTTTTACACCAAAATCATGTCATCATGACATGCGTACCCTTGGTTTGTCCTAATTCTTGAAGCATTGATGCCAAATTGTCTGAAAAGAAGGATTTATGCCTTTTTTCCATATTTTGACACCGACTCACTCTGCACATTTACAAGTAGCGTTAGGCCTATGGTGACGCCCTCTTCCCATTGGTAAGGTACGTCACTGGCCCTGCTTTCCTTTAGTCAACATGCATCACCCCATCCCTAACGCGGGCTGCTAGCTAGCAAGGCGCGTCAATGTTAGTTAGAGGAGAAAAAGATAAGCTTCAAGCGCCTTCTAGAACCAATCTCTTCGTGGAGGCCTATCCCAACAAATCAGTAAAGGTGGCATTCGATCCCCTAAATTCTTGGGATGATTCCTTATCCTTATCCATCAAATCCTCAACCCCTTCTATCCTCTTTGGCCTATATATACAAGCCTCCTCTTCATAGTTAGGGGAAGAAGGATTAGAGTATGTAAACGCTGGAGAAATTCTACTAGAGTTGAAACCCTTTCATCCATTAGAGGTAAGATTGGATCTTTGAGGCAAAGATGATTTGGAAGAAATTGCAACGTCAAGGCAATGGCTGTAATCTCATCTTCTTTATTTTCATTAATACAACAATATATACTCTTTCCATAAAGTTTTATTGTGCATTATAGATCTTTAGAATTAGTTTCATTGACCACTAGTTTAGATTAATCAATATTGCATATCAGTATCGGTTGTGTGTTTCCACTTGTTTGTTATATCTTGTTTTGCAGCTGAAGATCAAGGGCTACATCAGGCAAGGAGACATCACTATGGTTGCAAGGTAAACAATCCCTGCACATATTTTGTAATTTGATCAATCTAGGAAAGTTTGTGTGTTTTGTTGCATTCTGTTCTAGATCTAAACCATTTAGACTAGAGAGCTTTGTCCTCGTCTACATAGACGAAGTGTCTTGAAACAAAATTGGAGACCATACTGGGGAAATTCCGTAGTCTTTGGATTGTTTGAGTTGTGATTTGCATTGTTTTTGTTTATCCTCCTAAAGCCTTCAATTTGCCTCTTTCTTTTGGATCTATCCTTCGGAGAGTTATTGGGTGATCCAGACTCTATTAGGGATCTTTAACTCGTTCAGTTACCTCTTTTTGGTTTGGAATTTTTTATTTTTTCAATCTTGGATCTCGCCTGACGCACTTGGGTAGTGTCATACCCACGTCACTGTAATTTTGACACACCTTGTCTTAAGGAAGATCACGTCACTGACGCACTTAGCCAGTGTTCAGAAAGCATCACTGACGCTCTATCCCTGTGTGCAAACCGCGTTGCTGAGGCTCCGACGCCCTGGTGTATACCTGCAAGTCGCGTCACCCTACAAATATTGGTATCTAGGGTTGAATTTACCACAAAAAGTTGGTTTGATTGGTTTTATGAGATCTGTGTTCCACTTGTCTCAGCCATAGTTTTTCTCAAATTTGGATTGTTTCTTTCTTTGATTTACTTTGAGATTTAGAGCTCGATTTGAATTCTTAGTGAGTCCTAGGTACTCAAGCGGTTGCTTCTTTGGCCTTGGGTAGTTATAATCCCTCGCAAGTGAAACTAGTCTTGTGACTCTTTGAGAATCCCAGATATGTTTTGCTATGAATTCTAAGTCTTTGAAAAGCCCATGTTGTGGTCATTTTAGCGCATTTGGTGTGAATTTTGAGTTGTGACACTTTTTGGGTGATTGATTTCTTAAGAACCTATTTTCATTGGATCTAAGGGTCTATTCCTATCACATTGGACCCTGAATTTTAGCTCATAAATGGAGATGATGACGACATCCCCTGTGTGGGTGAGGCTTCCACATTTTCCCATCTTCCTTTGGGATGATTCCACTCTTAAATATATTAGGGACAAGCTAGGTCATTTTATTGACGAAGTTGAGCCAAAATGAGTTATTTATTCATGTCCCGGGATATGTGTGGAAATTGACTTGGGGCAAGGACTTTCATAAGCACTCAATATTGTGGGATGGAGACATGTACAGGCTCTAGATTATGACTAGATATCATCAAGTGCAATACATGTAATGAATATGGACACTTTGTAAAGAAATGCTCAAGAGCTCAAGAAACTTAGATTTCGCCAAAGCATATTCAAAATCGAAACAAAGAAGTAGAGAAAGGTTCCTTCAAACAAGTTTCAAAGATACGTTGGAATCAAAATACCAAGTGAACACATGGCATTAAATGAACTCAATATGGCCTTCAACCAACAATAGATACGAGGATCTTCAAGATCTAGAGGAATCGAAAAATGAGGGTTGAACTAGATCCTTCACTAATCCCTACATTGGAACCAAAGAAAGAAGCAACTCATACAAAGGTTGAAGAAAAGGAAGAAACAAAGGAAGAAGAAGAAGCAACAAAAGACTCTAAGGACATAGAGGAGGAGCAAGAGCTAGTAGTAAAAAAATCCAGGGAAGTTGAGGTTCCTATGGCAACAAACCCAATTGCGTTTTTTTTAGACATGTCAGAATCCCCCTCTTTCCTTTAAATTCTAAAGAAGGATTATTGTCCCTCTCCTTTGCTCAAAAGGGGAAGGAAATCCAATTGAGCACAAAGAGGAAAAAGGACTGCAAGAAATCACTTCTTACTAGGTTATCAGTTAACTTTGGAATCTACCCTTTCTAAAGGGTGAAGAATCTCTTCATAGCAATAATTATGTGTTGTTTCTACCTTTTTTTATGCTACAAATTTGTAAGAATTTATTCATGTACTCAATAAATAGTAACAAAGAACAATTTTAGGAATTTTTGTTGGATGTCCATTCCTTTATTGGACAAGAGAAAGAAGGATATACAATATGGGTTCACACCCCAAGAATTTTTGTAATTACAAGCCATCTAGTATGGTCATTGTGATTTTTAATGCAAATATGTAATCATTTCTGTTAAAAAAATATATTAAAACATACTTGAGAGGCATGAAAGGAGTGAGGGGTATCATCCATGATCCTAGAGGAACCCAACTACTAACCTATGCATGGGGTATTGGAGTGGAAACTACTAACCAATTAGAAGAACTTTCAAGCCTCTACCAAGGACTACTACTCAGCTCGAAAATGGGAATCAAACATTTCATTGTTCTGGGGGACTCGCCAACTATTATTATCACATGCATCACTCAACAATCATCCCCTCAAACACTCACTTAGCCAAGGCATCCCATAGAATTCACTTGATTGCAACAACCTTCAACAAAATATCATACTTCTAAGTCCTAAGATGTCAAAACAAGGAAGATGATGGTAAAGCCAACCAAGCAACAGGCCTTGACATTGGAATATTAAAAAAATGGGGGATTATTGACAACCACCCCCATCCATAAGAGAAAATTGTAGCATCACTATGAAAATGGCATTGACTCATTATGACACATGACATAATCATGGTGCAATCCCTCACACACAAAAATTCAACAATCATCATTTAAGTCAAACCAACCTAATCTCATTCCTGACATGTAGTTGAAACATCACCCATACATTTGGTTTTTTTATGCCCTCAGTCATGAATAGGTCCTAAGCATGTGGGAGATTTATCTCTAATCTCGCTGTGATACAAATAACTTATCACTCACCCAAAGTAGTGAATATATCCAACCTTGAGCTTACAGGTCATTACATTGTGTGAAGCAGTAGAAAAGTAGAGGAGACATGTCAACCTATGTTTTGTCACCTCTCAGTAGCACACCATAGTAGATTTCTACCCAGGTTTATGGAGAATCACCACTCAAAGTGATGTGCAATCTATTAGGTTTTGGAGATGCATCGAGGAGTCAGATGTTGTGATCGTCACAATGAGGAGCTACAAGAATGTCATGGGCTACTTGTTCAAAACATGGACAAGTGGAGAAGAATTTGCAACAAAGACATGAAGAGGTGAAGCACTAATCGAACCAAAAAATAGAGAAACTTGAAGAACAAATAGATTCAATGAAGATAAAGCAATAGATGAATGAGATTGCAAAAAACAACATAAGCACCATAATGAACGATCTTGAAGAAAAGTATAAAAACTTGCCTGATCAAACATAGCAACTGGAGTAGAGCAAGAAAATGACTAAGGACCTAGCCTCATCATTCTCCCCTCACACCCACTTTGTTGGTACCTATGACTTAGAGGTGGAGAAGTTAAAGGAAGAAGCAATTATCTAGCAAGCAACCAAAAATCAATTAGATGAAGCACAACTTTCAAAGATAGGAGGTACAACATTGGTCCACTATGGAAAAGCTCCTCTTTAGATATATTTTTTTATGCTACACAATTTTTTCTTTCTAGTAGGAAAATATTTAAGACATTGCACCTGCCATTTGGAACTAGTTCAAGCAAGAAGAAGAAGATTTTTTTTGAGAAAATCCATAATAAACACCAGGTAATAAAAAATATTTGTAAGAAATATGGGCCTCCAATTTTGTATTACCAGGCTGCATTGTTCGGTCCCAGCCTAATTTTAATACAAAATATTTATATATGTTAATGTGTGTGTGTAGGTTTTAACTTTGTCTGGATCTTGAGGGAGATCTATTGTTAAAGATATGGTATAAGAATGGATTTTTTAGAATGTGATTCCATTAAATTTAAAAACCTAGATTGCTCTTTGAATCTAGTTAAAAGACCTTGTCCAATTCAGAGCATATTTATTAAGTGGTTGGAGGTCATCCCTCAATTGGAGTTATCTTCTCCAAGTTCTAGGCAAAAATCTCTCTTTTGTTTGAATGAACTTTAAGCATAAATTTTACTGGGCTATGGGAAAGCCCATGAGATATGGATTTATGGGTAGCAGAGCATTGGATCTCCAAGACCCAAGGTCAAGTTTTTCCTTTTTCTTTCCAGCGAGGTTTTTTTACTCTTATCTTTTTTTGCAAGGAAGATTGCAACCTTGTTTTTCATTTTGGACCTTATTTCATGGGATCCAAATGGATGCTCTTAGCTCCATGGTCTATTGACTTCAATCCAAAAGATGAGATTACAACCACCGCAATTTGGATAAGGCTATCTCATCTTCCATTAATATTCAGAGCTATTTGGGACAAACTAGGTTTCTACATCGATCAAAAAAACTAAAGGGAAACATGCTCTCTTGTGCTCAAATATGTGTGGAAGTGAACTTGGAGAAAGGCCTCTCTGAGGTTCTACAAATCACTATGGATTGATGGTGCCATCATCAAGCCTTGAATTATGAGAAAATCCCTTTCAAATGCATCTCTTGCCATGGGTATGGAGATTTTGCTAAAAAATTCCCAAATATTTAAGGGCTACAATCTACTTAAAACCAAATTTCAAATCCCTGCAAGGAATTATTTTAGAATGCAATCAAGACAATAAAAAATAGACACAAAAAAAGCTCACACCAATGATTCATGACAATCTTAGAAAAATCAAGAGGATATGCCTACATCAAGCAAGAATAAATTTGAAGCCATTGAATCTTTAGAAGATTTACAGAACGAAAATGAGGAGATCGAGAAATCAACTAAAGATGTTGAAGTTGGAATACAGGAAGAACTTGAAGGTAGTATCAATCCATCCAAAACTTTTGTGGAGCCAAAGGCTGGTAATACAACAGAAGAGGTCCCAAAGCAAGAGACATTTTAGAAATCTCCCGTAGAAGAAGAGGCTCCTCTTGCTTATTCAAATCCCCCATATTATGTTGGAATCTTGAAGAAAATTCCACATCCCTCTCCTCCTCTCACAAGGAGAAGCAAATCAAATGAGGATCGAAGAGAAAAACAAAAAAACAAAATTAAATATGTTGTTAGGCCACCAACTCAATGTAGATTCACCTTTGTTTAAGGGGATGAAACTTGTTTATCCTAATCAACACATGCATTTTTTCCAACGTTTTCACTTTTTCCAAGTGTAGTCTAAATATTCTAGGTGTAACGTCCCCCTTACCCAATCCGACCATCAGGAAAGGACGCTGGCCAAATCTGGGCTTACAAATTTTGCCCCAAGTTCATCATACATTTTTCAACAATGCAATGTGTGCATAAATGTAAATAAACATGCACAGCGGAATTCAAATCTATCCACACACACACACACATCTAATATGCAATTACAAGCATAAACATTACAATAATCAAATAAAACATTTCCAATTTAAATACATAAAAATACTTATCTTTATCCAGTGCAGATCCAAGCAACTGGCTGTGTAAGAGTGGTTTTCCACCCAACCATATGCACTGTGTCCAACATATATTATTTCTGCTGCTAAGAGGCCACCCCCAAGTTGGGCTATGAGGCCACCAGGGCGAAGGAAACACCTACATGCTTCTATCTCTCATCCCACAACCCATTCTACTCTCTGTGCTTCGCCAAATGCTCATACGGAGCTCTACAGGGATCTCACACAGCCCTCACAGCCTTGGCTTCCACAATACCTGCCCCACACAACATCCTTCTTGCTCAGGCATCCCCTCCACCGATCCACGGTTCTCTTGGGAGATCCATCTTGTTGGGTGCTTCCAATGGGTACATAGAAGAAGTCCAACCTGGTATTGGCTGCTATAAAACCACCTGCAACCTCAATCTGTGGCTTCTCAAGCACCTATGAGCAACATAACTCAAGGGTAAGGGTTCCTAGCTTTCACAACCTCTCTGCTCACCTACAACCACAATACCCACTTCCAAATCTGCAACATGGTCTCCAAATTCGATTTCCGGGTTCAAAACAACATGGTAAGTTCATGGACAACAATGGAGAGCTCTGCACCTTCTAAATCTGCATGTAAGATGGAGAAAAATGAGGGTTGACTCTAAGGGATATGGGAAAATGGTGAAAAGACAACCGACATGACTTCTGGCAGTAGGAGAAAGGACTTTTGGCAGCTGCATACTGACTCCTTTCATGACATAACTGACACAAAAGTCCAACCAGTCTCATGCTTCAATAACTACATGAAGTGACTTTTTCCACCAACCACACACATGCATTAATGATTGGAAAATGGTCAAAATGAGATATTTGGCTTATTCTCATCACATGACAGAATTTAGGTGTGAGTTCTAAGATTGACACTTGGCAGCAACTATCATACATGCCTAAATATTCACTAGTTCTAGCATATTTACATCATTTACATAATTTGGATAAATACATTCCAAGTCAAACTAGGGGTATTACACTAGGTTTTCAACCTCCATCTAATTTTGTTCGTATTTAGGTTGGAAATCTTTAAAAAAAATCTTAGAATCACAAATATTAGTTATGGAAATTGTATAATTTAGGTGCTTTGGAGTATTTGAAGGTGTGAATCTATTTATGGATTCAAAAATACAATTTAAACACGTAGAAATTTAGATTTTACCAAAAAATAATTACAACATTCCGACCAAAACCTACCATAAAGTAAAAAAATAGAATAAATAGACTACTCCCTTTTTTTCACATTTTGCTTTCTGCTTTGTCTGCAATTTGTAATAATTTACTTCCCCGGATGGGGTGTTAGATAGCTAACATGATCATGGCTTGTACGATCGAAGGCTCTTGACAAATGGTGGCACGAGCATCCATGCAAAATGAAGCAAGTATTTACTCTTGCCCTCGCAACATGAGAACTCATTTATGCCAGTTCTGTCATTAGATGTTAAGGTATATTTGCGTGATCCGAGAAGATAACAATGTGATGGGTTTTCATTCTGAGAACGGGTCGAGAGTAATTGTTTGCTCTTCTCATTTACTGCAAAGTACTTGGGTCTTAACAATGGTACGTGTGCGATTCTGCTACTTCAATGGCCAGGATCTGTTGCTTTATTATCACATTATATCTGCCTCGTTTCAGCTCAGTCATAGCCATTTTCCTTTCTCTATATTTGCCTCCTGCTCTTCGCCAACCATGCCTCGAATTAGGCTCAGGGGTCGCCCTCGGCGAGCGAGAGGTCCTTATCATCGTCTGGATAATATGTCGGGAGAATTCACCCTAGCAATATGGTCTCCAAGTCGTTCTGTAACAACCTCTTTGGATTGTAAAGCAAAGTCAATAATAACTTCGTTCTGGAGCCAACTCTCGAACGTTCTTGTTTTAGCTATTGTTTTAGTGGATAGATTTTTCTGTCATCTTCCAGTTAGGGTTTTATATGAAATCATAGGTATATTTATATCTCTGCTCTGGTCATATTTCCTTCTGTTAAAGACAATGGCTTATTAGAGCCTATACTGGTTTTCTTGATAAGAGTCTTATTCTTTTTTGGTTCAAATTGGTGCAGGATTAATTTTCCTCCCAAGACAACCCAACTACCAGTATATTCTTACTGTGTGTTTTTAAAGTTATATAATGTTTGACTGCAACTCTTTTTAATACAAAATTTATATATATATATAACACTACTCAATTGGATTTAGATTTAATGGTTGTGGGATGGAGTGTCATCCTCCTCACCAAGGTTTTATTCTTGTAAGTAACATGTTGAGCTCATAATGAGTATATTCTTGTAATGGCTTCTAGTCATATTGTTGATTTGGTCTTGTGCCTTGAAGAATATGGAGTTTACCCTATGTACCATAGGGAAATCCCCTAGGGGTTTGCATCTAGATAGAACAGTTTTCCAAAGTTTCATTTCAACATTTTTTAGAGAAATTAATGCTAGCACATATCTTCTACTAAAGCAAGCTTTGGAGTTGAATGAAGGCTTCATTTATTTTGAGTTGATAAAGGATTCATATGTCATCTCGGATGGCTCTTTATCTTTATTATGATTTTCCTTTGTGGCAGTTGTATTTTTTTGGTGTCAATCAAGGATACATGAAAAGTTATTTGGAGGATTTGTATTATGAATTTTGAATTGGTGACTCTCTTTATGGACTGTTAATCTCTTGTCTATTTTTGCTTTATAATGACTAGATAATGGATTTGTAATATTCAATAGAGTTTATAGTTTTGAGGTGGATAGGAGAAGACAACCTATGTAATGGTTGTGTATTGAATTTTTATACTTAATAAATGTATAATACTTGTTTTTATGTTGAAAAAAATATTACTGATGGTGATGATGATGATAGTTATTAATATCTACTTAAACCAATTTTAGTACCTTAATATGTATATCATCATATACATATTATTAAATTTTAATTAAAAACACATTTTAAATAATCAAAGCAATAAAGCCTCAATGAAGAGTATAACACTCCATAACAAAATCACTCAAGCTAGACCCTATTTCAAACCAATATCATACCCAAAAGAAAATTAAATAAATTTGTCTTATATATTATTAAATTTTAATTAAAAACACATTTTAAACTAACAAATTGATTATATTCTAAATTAATATAGTTTTGAGATATAATTTTTTATTCTCTAATGAATAACAAAAAAAAAATATTTTAAATTAATATTTATTTTATTTTATTTTTTATAATAAGATTCCTTATATTTTATATTTTATCACTCATGCAAAATGCCACTATAAAGATTCTCAATAAATTAATTATTGTAAAATCAATATCATATATTAGTGTGACGTCATGTAATTTGATATAAATATACGGCATGAACATGAACACACATTGACTTTCTCATTCAAACAAGGCGGGGTTGTGCCTACCTCGACGTTGACCAAATAATTTCTATGTAATGGGTGTAATTAATTATTTATTTAAAAATATAATAGATTATTATTATTTTTATTTATAATAACAATAAAATCATATACAACATTTTTCATTTTTATTAATTTGATAAATTAAAATTTTCAATTTTAAAATTTTAATTAATTAATTTATTATTCTTTGTCAAAGTAAGGATATACTTTCCATCGGAAAGTCAAATTGCTATTACTTTTAATTTTTGCTTAATTTTTTATAATATTTTGTTATGTTTTCATAGAATAGTTTATTAAACAATTGATTTTTTTGAAAATTGAAAATATATATTTTATTTTCTGAAAAATGAAAATCTGTTTTTTCTATTCATGAAGTACCCTTAGGATTTGACATAAATCCTTGCTAGAAGAATTAAATTTTCAAAAACTAAAATTAATTTAAAAATTCAAAATTCAAATTTTTTACACCTGTCCAAAACTACTGATTAACTGATGGAATGCATGATATTAATGACGTATCTGTAAATGAAGTCAGAAATGGATTTCTGCCAAAGTTTGAGGATTAGATTTGCGGGAGAAGAGAATGTGAGTTAGTATCTAAAAGCGAGAACTCTATGACAGCTGGAAGACATGGATGGGGAAATATGTTGTGCAGTGCGAATAGTTATAAGCATTGGAACCTCTTGACTACGTTCTGCATGGTGCGTGTTCTTTTACTTTCTTAGCAGTTGTTCACACGGCACAAGTGTTGACTTCACGCTCTATGGGTCACATGGACAGTGTAAGTGGAACATGCCAAAAGCATTTCAGTTTATTTACCAAGAATGAATCTAATAAGAATACAGTGGAAACATGCATAATGGTAGCATTTTATCATAATTAAGGTTAAGCGAATCACTCAATCATGTTTGTAAAATATATTTATTTAATCTGAATCATGTTTGTAGAAGATTTATTTATTCTGAGTTTGTAAAAGATTTAGTTATTCTGAATATTCAGTCTATTTAGCTTATTTAAAATTTAGTTAGACTTTCCCATAACTATGACTCTACTTTGAGTCACAGTTTCAGACGACTGAAAAAAAATCTGCTACAAAATTAAACTCGAGTAAAGCCTGATGACTACATGGGAGCAGTTGAGATTGTACGCATTGGAACGGTAGTGATCCGTCCATTCATATTCTTCAAAATCATTGTATTTGGACGATGGAATTAATAGTAGCCACTAAATTTTGAGGATTGTAACCATCATAATTAGCTTCTTCTGCATGTGACCTCCGCAATCCACACTGCAGATGAGATGGGTTTTCGATGGCTACTTTAGCTTCTTCATCTCTTTCACTGCCATGATCTCTGCATTCCTTCTCTAGCTCTCGATCACAATCAACTTCATGTTCACGATATTTCTCATGCTGGTGATGTTCAAATGTCATTTCTGCAGTGGGTGAAAGCATGCCATGAATACTCTCGTCGTTTGAACTTTGAAATGTTGAACAACTAAAATCCAATATTCACACAGAGAGTCAGCTAAAAAGCAACAAATTTTGGTAATTGCAAACTCAAGAAACCCACCAAATACACTTTTGCTTTGCACTGGATGAGATTGTACAATCTTCCAAGTCAGTCGCTCATCTGTTTTGTCTTCCACAGAAACTCTCTGAATTATTGATGTGATTATTAGTTGAAGATTAATTGGAATTCAACAAAGGAAAATTTTAGTCCTCTTGCGCACTACTGGGTGTGTTTAGGTTTAATAAACAAGGAGTGTAGTTTAATGGCAGATGAATTAGTTGATCCAAGATGCCATTCTAGGCTGAGACAATGGCAATCTACAAACAAAGATGGCAACAGGTCAAGGAAGCATATGAACTCTTCAATATTATTGAATCTCCTCCTAATTTGAGAGATTGGATAATAAAATGACATTAAAATTCAAAACATTTATATAAAGCAATTAACCAATAAAGACTTCATCGTTATTTATTATATGGACATTTTATAATGAATAATAAAATGGCATTAAAATTCAAACCATTATTGCATGTTGCAAAACATGATACAAAACTAATCGAAAAAAGAAAAAGAAGTAAGCAATAAAATTTCTAACAATCACCTTGAAAAATGCAATGAAGAAGCAACACCATGAGCATCATATTTATCCATTGACAATGACGCGCCTTCCTCTTTCCATATCAATTGGAAAATTAGATTGCAATTCCATGCACAAACGAATGAACAAGCCAAGCCCGCGGTGGGTAGGAGGATTGGATCACTTGGGCTTAGTTTTCATCGATTCATTTGTTCAATTCAGTGATCAAAGAGTTGGTTGTAGTTAGAGCTAGCAGAAGGTCCAATTGACACAAACACGGTTGCATCAAATACTAACATTGACGTAATGGTGATTTCAAAAGATTTTCCCCAATTCAAGCCTTCAAACCACTTGAATTACAGAACACAACTCTACAATTGGATATTTTTTATACAAAACCCAAAGATTATAATAAAGACTACTACCTCCAAGGCAGAGAAAGTAAGCAAATGTTCTCCAATGGTAGAATGGATGAAATCGGTAGGTTGTCTGCATTCCTTTTCCAATTCTCAATCACGATCAGCTTCATGTTCACGATCAACTTCATGTTCATGTTTAAATTAACCAACACTTTCCCTATGAAATTGACATTTCTCTGATAAGTGTTTTCACTAAAGCAGTTATCCTCCAAAGCATTTATGCTGGAATGATAGTTATTCACTTTTAATACACATTTAATTCTATTATCATCATAATCGACCCAACTCTTAAAGATAACCAATGCAAATTTATTATAAATATGGAGAAATACAATCCATTTATTTATTATAGATGATTGCATATGGTAGTAATTAAAAATGTAAATTCATTTATATACATTGCCATCACTATTCAATATACAATTTTCATTACAAACTAACTTCACAATATAAAGATTAATAATTACCCCATGTAATTATATATAAATATATAAAATTCATTTATATAAACCCAATTTCAACATGCACATGCTATTACAAAACAAGCCAATCGCTGCAATGCAACTAAGTCCCTGCTTGGGCGGGATGATGAAAGTCAAAGCTAAGTGGCAAGCCAACGGGAGGATTGGTGGCAGAAGGACAAGCTAGAGAGAGTCACCTGGTATGCCTTTAGTTTCATTCCTTCATATAATCTTATAAATTATGTGCAATTTTGATTAATTATTATTGAACTTTACAATGCCTCCAATCCCTTCATAAATATTGGGTTACCATGACGATATGCAGTTTATGTTGTAGATGTAACAAATCGGTGCATTTATAATGTTCTGTAAAATTTGTTATATTTTATTTTGTTATTTAATGTGGAGAGGAGATTTTATAATTCCCGAGGTACTTTACAATGCACATTATTAAAAAAACCAAGGCCACTGAATTAATGTTTTTGATAAAATAGTGGAGGTGTGCGCCAATACCATATTCTTTAACATGTCGATGAAATAATGCTTTCGGATAACATAGCGGAGGCAGAAGACTTAATGCATTGATATCTTATTCTTTAACATGCCAATTAGATACAATAGCGAAGGCTTAATAATTAACGCGCCAATAGATACATAATGAAGTTATAAGCACCATATCGCAACCATAGTAGAGGCTTAAAAATTACTGCACTGATATAATCGACAGCTTAATCTTTAACTTGTCGATGTAAAACAAAAATGGTTTCGTTCTTAATCTTTAGTATATCAATATAAATGTGCTACTTAATCTTTAGCTTTCGTCGTCTTGATGGCTTAATGTTTAGCTTTCCACGCTTTTATAACATTGACATTGGCAGAGAATTAGCTGCATTGCAGCTTTGAATCTTGTTTATATTAAGAAGAAGTATTCATGTTAATTGGCATGTACATGAATATTCAAATGTTATCTCATGATGGAGATTCTAAACAACTAAAGCATAATCAAATGTATTCCACCGTAGGTTATTTACCAATTCAACCATGTGTTTTTTTTTCTATTTTATTTTTATTTTTAAAGACATTCATGGTAAAGCAAAGCACGCATACATTTCAAAAACAATTATATTTAAATTAGCAATTGTATCTCGGGGTATAATAAAATAACGTTGTATTGCAAGTAAAGCAAGGAGATTCATAATGTAGATAAGATTTGTAATGCATCACCTCAAGAATGTGCATTGAAGGGATGTGATGGGAGCAGGTGTAGCATTGAAGTGAGTACTCAATCTGCATTGAATTCATAGGTGCAAATAAACCGCTCCTGGACGGACCTCGTTCACTTGCTAGATCGGAATCGCCTATGTGTAAAGGCCCACACCCCTCTGTATGTGAAGTCACAGGTGCAAAACATATCCACATTGAATGGGGATCCACATTGAGAATCGACGAACTACCTCTTTCCAATTGTCGAACACAGAATCTTACGGTTGTAATTAACATAAGGGGAAATCAAGAGAGTCTTTCCGACTTGGAAAACACCTTACAATGTAAATATATATATTCAAATTGACTTAGGACTAATATTTTAAATAAATAAAATTATATTCTAGTTAAATTGATTTATTATGTCCATTGGATGTAGCTTGGGTGGTTGGGAGGAATGATCGTTACCCTCCCCACCCAAGCTCAATTCTTGTAAGTGATATGATGCTCTTGTTGAGTCCCTATGTAATGAATGTAATTCTAGCCATACCTTGATTATTCAGAATAGCAGGTGTTGGCATATTTCTCGGTGGATGTAGCTCTTTAGTGAACCACTATTGAAAATATATATATATATATAAATAAAATTATATTATAGTTAAATTGATTTATTATATTTAAAATATAATTTGCATTGTAATATATATATATATATATATAAGTGTGGTCCATCGATGTCAGGGGCTACATCCACAAAAAGAACAAACAATTGCTATTCATGAAGAATCAAGGTATCTCCAATGTCCATCATAACATGTCACAAGCTAGATTTGAACCTAGGTGGGGAGTATCACAACCATTACTCCCAACCACCCAATCTAGGCTTTGTTGTCTCACACACACACACACATGGAAAAGGGTAGAATTTATAATTTGTACTTAAAGAGCTTTGAATGTGGGTGTTAATCCACGCCACCCACCATCCCCATTGGAGGCTAGGTGGTGGTTTGAATGGACGACTGATGTGGATGGAATGTGTGGCCATGTGGATAAGACTGTGGGTGTGCACGCGTGGGTAAGTTAAGGATTGGTTTTTAATGTTGTGAGGTGTGGAAGTGATGGGCAATAGCTGGCGAAGGAAGTCAACGGGACTCAATGTTATGGAATTTGCAAGTGTGGGTGCCGTGGGGATTCAATGCAGGTTTTATACATGCAAGCATGAGTGTGGGAGTGATTTTAGGTGTTGGGTTTTAGATTGTCTTTAATATGACACTTTAATGATGTATGGAACAACCGAGGTGTCATGGGACATAAGGATCCCATACAAAACTGAGTTTTTGTTTCCTTCCTTTTTGTGCAGCATTGCCCAAGCTCCACACTTGGTGGTGTGACCAGCCTAGGGTGGGCATGTCAGACTACAACTTCACTTAATTATGTGTATTCTTTACTTAATTAACATGTTATAACCATAGTGCACATAACCAAGATCACAAAAAAGAATAACACAAGTATGGGTTGGGCGCCACCTCAAGAGGGTGTGCCAAACATGTTTATATCAAAGTGCCAAGTGAGAGTTACAACAGTTAGGAGGGTGCCCAAGGTAATGTCTCCTTGGATGAACCCCTTCCAACTCTAGTTGATTGGCTTGGTAACATTTCTGTTTGGACTCCCAAACCATGCTACTCCCATGGGCTCCCAAGTTGTGTTACGACATCGGTATGCTTACCGACGGGAAAGGCGAGTTCTCCCAAGTTGTGTTGTGCCCAAGGGTCCACTTGTCAACGGGTACGATGTGGGATCCCAACCCCTACTCCCACTTTTTCAGTCACTACGTTTCGTTGTGGCATGCTGCTTCCACACGCCATCTCTTGTTGCACGCTCTCCTTACATACTCCTCCATCGTGTCATGTGGAGCACCCAAGTGTGTTGCACGTGCATCGTTTGGCCCATCCACTACAACATGTTGGTCTATCCTCCAGGCATACTTTGTCTTTGGCATGGGTGCCAAGCACCTTGCCAAGGAAAGCCCATCTTTCCACCATCCAGAATCCTTTGGTGCTAATGCGCCCATCTTCCACACATCCCACCAAGTAGTCCTCGTACCGGGCACATCCTCGACATGGGATTCCAAATTCGGTTCTTCAGTCCATGCCAACCATGTCCATCGTGGTCCTTTGTGGAACATGTTGTGACCTGAAGTCTTCCTGTGAGTATGAGAGTTTCCCAATGCTCTTGTCTAGCCAAGGCTATGACACAAGGGTTTAATGGTAATTGGGTCTCTACCTGGAGCATTTATTCCTTGGTTGTATGGTGTTCCTCGGTTGTGTGGTGTATCTAGGTGGGTTGTCTTTTGGTCTAGAGTCATGTCACCCCACCAATGTACTCATTGTTATAGAGGAGGGATTGACCGCCATAGGGATGGAAATGAAGCCTTCAACTCTAGAATTTTGACTTACATTAGGTTGGAAATTGAGAGTATTGAAGCCCAATTCCTTATCATTTAGATAAAAAAGATACAAATCGTTGACCTATCAATTCGTACTAGATTGTCAAGAACATGCTCCATTGGGCACTATTGGAAAGGGATCGACTCAAGCATGGAATTATATGAGTGATTAATGATACCATAGCGTATTTGGATATAATTTGAGGCATTTTGGATATCCTCATAGAGGTCGTTGAAGTAAGCCTTCCCATTCCAGAGGTCCGAAGTTGAATGGATGACTCTCAACATATCATTGGCTAGTATTTGTGTTATGTGCTTACAATCTCTATCTTTGGTTTGTCTTTTCCTTTCAGTTTCATCTTGTTTCATGCACAAAATTTGAGGCATTAAACTATTAGATGCTATGTTAAGGGGGATGATATGGTTTCCCCTCAAAGGGAAGACTTCCCTCTCAAGTTTTGACTATTCTTTATTATGGATCATAGTTACAGTGTCAACTTTACAATTAAGTTGTGGTTGATCTGGTTTCCTTCATGGCAGGTCAGCCACAAATCCTATTTTGTATTTTATGTACATCATTAACAATAGAAGGTTTCACCCACTAGCTTACAAAAAAATTGTACTAAAAGAAGTTGTGGTCAAGTCAAACAACAAAAAAATATAAAATTAGGAAATCTTTTAAGCACTTCCAAGACTTGCATCCTACCATCAAGGAGATGGAAGGAAAAGAGCCAACACTTTTTCCTAAAAAAAAAAATACTCCATTTCCTAGTGTGCGAGAGTATATTCTTATGAATTGCTTACAAAGCAAAATGCAAAAAAAGTACAGTTCATGAAACGCAATTATTTCAGTTGTTTCATGTCTTCCACTTGCATCCAATTTCATAAGAGGTTCATTTTCCAATTGCTACCCAATGGGCTGTACACTTTGATTCCCTTCTTCATTCTGCACAACTGGGTTCATTCTTTGGTAAATATTTTTATTTTGCAACTCAACGTTTAATGAAATGACAACATGTAATGGGATTCTCACATTCTCTGGAACATAGTTCATTCTTTCATAAATATTTCCACTTTGTGCATTAACATTCCCTTCAACTGCAATTGGATACAAAGGTTGCCTCTATTGTCCAACAACATTGTTGTTTTCCAATGAAATGGAAGCGTGTAATGGGACCCTCACATTCTCTGGAACATATTTCATTCTTTCATAAATATTTCCATTTAGTGCATTAACATTCCCTTCAACTGCATTTGGAGACAAAGGTTTCCTCCATTGTCGAACAACATTGTTGTTTGTCAATGAAATGACAACATGTAATGGGACCCTCACATTCTCTGGAACATAGTTCATTCTTTCATAAATATTTCCACTTAGTGCATTAACATTCCCTTCAACTGCATTTGGAGACAAAGGTTTCCTTTGTTGTCCAACAAAATTGTTGTTTGTCAATGAAATGGCAGCATGTAATGAGACCCTCACAGTCTCTGGAACAAAGTTCATTTTTTCACAAATATTTCCACTTTGTGCATTAACATTCCCTTCAACTTCAATTGGAGACAAAGGTTGCCTCTATTATACAACAACATTGTTGTTTGTCAATGAAATGGCAGCATGTAATGGGACCCTCACAGTCTCTAGAACATAGTTCATTCTTTCACAAATATTTCCACTTTGTGCATTAAAATTCCCTTCAACTGCAATTGGAGACAAAGGTTGCCTCTCTTGTCTAACAACATTGTTGGCAGTGATTGGTTGCTTACATTGAGGACATTGAGTTTGAAGAATGGCTGTATGAATGCTTGTTGTTTGAGGGAAACTTGTGGACTCGCTCTGTGGTATGGAGTTCTGATTTTGAAATCCTTGACATTTTCCATGAGCAACAAATTGCATTGTCTTTTTACCTCTACCATGAGTGAATTGAAGGACAATGTCACGTGGTTCCAAAGTTGGAAGTTTTGAGTAATCTAGACCCTTACATCAACCTCTTTTTCGAGGAATATTTTGTTGATATGGCTCATTTGAATGATCCATTGATGAGATACTCTGCAAAATAAAATAAAAAAACAATCAATATTGGCATTAGATTTCACACA
Source organism: Larix kaempferi (assembly GCA_027924585.1). Classification (NCBI taxonomy): domain Eukaryota; kingdom Viridiplantae; phylum Streptophyta; class Pinopsida; order Pinales; family Pinaceae; genus Larix; species Larix kaempferi. Next base: position 53,487,623 of record BSBM01000299.1, on the reverse strand, counting down.
TAATTTATTTAATTAAAAAAACTGAAATATATCATAAATGTAATTTTCCACTAAGAGGCAGACATGGCTTTGAGCATATGGAAGATAAAAGAAAATATCAATGGAAAAGTTCAGGAATTTTACCACAAACCGTTCATAGAATGACCAGATCTGACAGAGGCTCTTCAACAACTTCAAGATCTTTCCTTTTTTACCCTTTTTGTTATTTCACAGAAATTTGTCTCACCCAGTGTTTGGCTCTTTTTTCAAAACTCAGAGTCCTTCTCAGAGGAATTTTTTGTCATAATATGTTATTATGTCTGTTAAACAAGCAGATAGTTATTTTAAAGATCAATATCAAAAATGTAAAAAGCCAAATGCCCCAGCAGCATAAAAGAAGACTACAGGTCTATCCAAAAGGCAAGAAATATTAGAATACACTCCTTACAAAGTTTAGATACATCATGTAATTTTGTTCTCATCGGATGAAATAAAATTACTTTTTTTTCCCATGAAAAAAAATGTAATTTTACTCTCAAATTTAACTTGTAATTTTACACTCAAATTTTACTTGTAATTTTACACTCTAAGTAACTTAATTTTTTGCAACAAAAATTCAAATTTATGTCATTTGTCAAAGGCTAATTCTGAAAAATGGCTTAGTGTTGGAAAATTGGTCCAAGTGGCCTTGGGAAATTGCCCGCCGTACCTCTTAAGAGAGTGATACAAATTATCTAAAAATATAATGCTATAGCTTGTGGAAGAGGCTATCTTATCATGGTCTCAGTTCTCAAAGAGGGTATTTGATGACAAAGTTAAAAGCATGCCAAAACAGGGTTTCAGGCTGTTTTTGCACCAGTGGTAGTAAAACTCCCCAAGTGGCCTCAGGAAAATGTCCGCCATAATTCATAGGTTAAGGTAAATGCCCGCCCCATAGTGTCAGGTTGTAGCTTGTTGATTTGTCTACCTGACCATGGTCTCAGATTATCTTGAGAGTTTCTAAAAAGGAAGTTATGGGTCTGCCAAAACAGTGTTTCAGGCTGATTGCTCCAGTCTAGGAAAATGCAAAAATTGTCTAAGTATAAAATTACTGGTAAAAATGCCTGAGTGACCTCACTAGAATGCCCTCCATTTCCTGTGGTTGATGTCTTAAAATATTTTTAGGGTATGGGTATCTAGACTGTTGATTGGTGCATCCAAAAGTATCATTGGTTTGTCCAAACAGTCTCTGTAGGTGAAGATATTGATCTTCCAAAAGTGCCTCCTAGCTTGATTTTCATTGCCCCAGAAAAAATGCCCGCCAAGGAGAGATAAATAAGTTTCAAAGGATGAAATTGGTCTGGATGGAATCACCTTGTTGGCCTATAACCATTGGGTGTCTCACACTTCCAATTTGATGAAAAACAAAATCTCAGGTTACCATAGGGTTTGACAATTTTTTGTCAAGTGTTGAATTAACAATTTAAAAAGCTAGTTTCAAATGCCCGCCAGATGATGTATGTGCATCAAAAAAATTAAAGGGTGACATGGATCTGTTCCTTGTTGAAGTGGTTATCCAGTGATGTTTTCAGTTTTTCTTTATTATGGTCACATGTGCAAGAAGTTAACCTTCCAAAGTGAGGAAAAACTTGTTTTGCATATTAAGAACAAGTGAAATTTGGCTAAGTGTTAAAATCACAAGGTTAAGGGGCTATTTGGAAATGCCTGCCAGGAACTAGCCTTGTGGGGATAAATTCATCAATTGACATGAACTTGTTCCTTGTTGAAGTAGCTATTCGGTCATGGTTTCAGTTTATTTACCGATAGTCACATGTGCAAGAAATCAACCTTCCAAAGTAGGAAAAATATTGTTTTGCATATTAAGAACAAAAGAAACAAAAGAGGTCCAAATTCTAAAAAATGGCTAAGTGTTGGAAAATTGGTCCAAGTGGCATTGGGAAATTGCCCGCCGTACCTCATAGGAAAATGATAAAAATTATCTAAAACTATAATTATATAGCTTGTGGAAGAGGCTATCTTACCATGGTCTCAGTTCTCAAAGAGGGTGTTTGATGACAAAGTTAAAGGCCTTCCAAAACAGGGTTTCAGACTGTTTTTGCACCAGTGGTAGTAAAACTGCCAAAGTGGCCTCAGGAAAATACCCGCCATAATTCATAGGTTAAGGTAAATGCCCACTCCATAGTGTCAGGCTGTAGCTTGATGATTTGTCTACCTGACCATGGTCTCATATTGTCTTGAGATTGTCTGAAAAGGAAGTTATGAGTCTTCCAAAGCAATGTTTCAGGCAGATTGCTCCAGTCTAGGAAAATGCAAAAAATGTCTATATAAAATTACTGGTAAAAATTCCTGAGTGACCTCAGTAAAATGCTCGCCATTTCCTGTGGTTGATGTCTTAAAATATTTTTAGGGTATGGGTCTCTAGACTATTTATTTTTTATCCAACAATATCATTGGTTTGTCCACAGATTCTTTGTAGGTGAAGATATTGATCTGCCAATAATGGCTCCAGGATTGATTTGCACTGCTCCATAAAAATGCCCGTCGAGGAGAGAGAAAGAGGTTTCAAAGGATGAAATTGGTCTTGATGGAATCACCTTGTTGGCCTCTATGCATTGGGTGTCTCACACTTCCAATTTTATGAAAATAAAAATCTCATGTTACCCTAGGGTTTGACAATTTTTTGTCCAAGTGTTGAATTAGTAGTTTAAAAAGCTAGTTTCAAATGCCCGCCAAATGATGTCTATGTTTCAAAAAATTTAAAGGGTGACATGTATCTGTTCCTTGTTGAAGTGATTATCCAGCCATGCTTTAAGTTTTCCTTATGATGGTCACATGTGCAAGAAATTAACCTGCCAAAGTGAGAAAAAACTTGTTTTTGCATATTAAGAACAAGAGAAATTAGGCTAAGTGTTAAAATCACAAGGTTATGGGGCTATTTGGAAATGCCCGCCAGGAACTGTCCTTGTGGGGATAAATTCATCAGTTGACATGAACTTGTTCCTTGTTGAAGTAGCTATCCAGTGATGGTTTCAGTTTACTTCCTAATAGTCACATGTGCAAGAAATTCTCTGGTAAAGGAGATATTTTCCTGCCAAAACAACTATTTTGCTTGTTTAGCACCCTAACAGAAACATGCTCGCCATAGGAAAAATTGGTTAACTGTTGAAAAAAGGGCTTAAGTAACCAACAACTCATTGCATTTAATAAAAACATCATTTCCAAAAATTTTGAGAGTCAACCAAGCATTTTATATAATCACTGAACTAAATTCAAAATTTAGATGAATTTTCTAGCCTGCACGACATACCTTCAACCCAATGAAATTTTCAAAAGAAGTTTTTGCTTCGATGAATTTTCAGGAATTGTCTTTGCTGTGAGTCTTCTTGATGGCCAAAGGTAAGGACAAATACAATGGCATGTTTTCGTTCTTTCATCGCCATGCCAAATATCACCGCCAAAAATAATGATTTTTGAGAAACATTCCCAATATTATTTCTTCCATGATTTTTTTTTAAATGATTATCGGTTTAATTTCTTCCCAGGATTATTTTTCAGTTCTGGCACCAAATGGGTGATCGAAACATTCCCTATATTATTTCTTCCATGATTTTTTTTAAAATCGTTATCGTTTTAATTTCTTCCCTGGATTATTTTTTTGGTTCCCCGCCAAATGGGTGATCAGGTATGAATGTGGATAAGTTTCTCAGTTTTTACCAGTCAGATCATGCTCAGGAATGTATACTCCACCACTCCTATCACATAAATGCGCCACCATTTTCTTAATTTCTTAGAAATTAAAAACTATTTTACTTCAAGGTTTCACTCATGGATTAGACTGGTTATTGAATGCGATTTACAAATTCAAGACTCTTACAGCCACCTTCGTAGCTGCCTAACTCATGTTGAACCTGCGTTAACTCTTCTATTTGCCTGAAAATGTCCCGATTTGCCGGGAAATGGTGCCCATTAAAACTTTTATGGCCAAATACTTTTGCGATTAGTTGACTCACTCACCGTCTTCACAATAAAAAATATTATTTCCTCCACATGTGGAGAATTTTAACCAATAAAAAAGGATCTTTTTACAAAGAAATCATCTTAAAAGCATCTTTTGGCATTTTTACTAATGAAATAGGATATGTGCTAGTTAGAATGTTATGAAGGATTTGAAGATGTCGGAGGAGCCTCTTCCATTGCAAGAGATCTTTGGAATGTATCTTGTTACGGGACCTCTTCATTAACAACCTTTAATTCCACATAAGGATTAGACATATCATAATCGCCTACAACTTCTTGTTGTTTTCCATCTTTATCCTCTTCAGATGGTTTTTCAACCTCCTCATTTTCAGTTTCCAAATCTTCTAAAGATTCAAGGGATTCAAATGTGTTCTGGCTTGGTTTCAGAAAGTATTCGTGGAATTTTTGAGGTTGTTTAGACTCCTTGGAGTGAGATTTCCTATGATTGTTCGTAACTGTCCTAAAAGTATTATGCTCTGATTCTTTATAGGGAGATAACAAGATCGAGTCTGGATTCTTTGGGTAGTTTTTATAAAAGTGCCCATATTCATGGCAAGGGTTGCATTTGAAAGGGATTTGTTCATAATCCAAAGATTAAATATGGAACCAACCATCTATAATGACTTGTAGAGCCTCCAAAACGCCTTTCTCCAAATTCACTTCCACACAAATGTGAGCACAAAAAAGTTGATATCCCTTATGTTCAACTATTTCAATGTATTGGCCAAGCTTGTTCCAATTAGCTCTAAGAGAACTATCATTCCAAAATATTACAAGGAGATGGGGAAGCCTTATCCACACAAGGGAGGCTATAATCTCCTCTTCCAGGTTGATATCGAGAGACCGAGGAGCTAAGTGCATCCCATTAGAACCCATGAAACGGGGTCCAAAGTGAAAAATAAGGTCATGATCTTCTTTACAAGAAAAGATGAAAAGAAAGAAACCCCTTCCACACACAAACAAATCGACTTGGCCTTCAACTTTGAAGACCCAATGCTCTACCTCCAACCACTTGATAAATTTACTCTGAACTAAATTGCCTCTTTCAGAAGCATCATCTCCATAAAATGCCATCATACCACATCTAGTTATTTCTTGGGATGAACTTAGGGAAATCGAGCAATCGAGTCTATCTTGGATGAATTCCTAGTCGTTCAAGTAGTGCGATGGATTTGGAAATCGTTCAATCCGAGCGCAAAAGGATGTCGAACGAGTCATGGCATGAATAGATCTAGAGCATTCGACTGGATCAGAGCACAAAACAAGTAGATCGAGTCTATCTTCGATGAATTCCTAGTCGTACAAGTAGTGCGACGGATATGGAAACCCTAGTTGTAGGCTGCTTTTCTTCTTCAGCAACAATATTTCCATTTATTAAACAATTTATAATTTATTAATATATTTTGCATCATTAATAATATACCTTATAAAATACGGTTAAATAGTGTATCAATTTGAATGTTTTTATTTATCATTATTGAAATATGGTCATACAATACGGAGTTTTCTAAAAATTGGACGATTTGGATTGATGGCCATTTTTAGTTGAAATTCAAGATTTTTTTATTTTGTAAAATCTAAATTTAGTTGTGTTTTATTGGGATTTTTGATGGGCACCCAAAATTCTAGAATTTGAGAGCTGTAAAGTAGATTTTGAAAAATTACAGTCACATTTTTTCAAAATTGTGGGCAGAAAAATAATTTATTCTTGAATTTTTAGACTACAAGCATACAATTATGATCAAAATTGCAATTTGGAGTAATGAATTGTTATTTTTAATGTAAAAATAGATTCAATAATCTCAAATACCTTGGTACAACCAATTTGTGCATTGTTAACATATGATATATACAATTCCATTAATTCAAAATGACTCTCCATTGTTGAAATTTGATGGGTAAATACCAGTCATTTGCCATTTTACACGTCAAAATATGAATTTTTTGGGGCCCATGATAATGGCCCATGTATTGTTAGTGAAAAAACCTATTTAAAGGTTTTGAGAATAAACCTTCTCTATCATTATGTGTGTGCTTGGTTTAATCATTATATTTAATATGATTTTTTTATTTATTATATTTTTGTAAACTTTTTATATTTATATACTATGAAGCAAGATATGAGAATTGAATGTTTATATATTTATTATAAATATTATTTTAAAAAAATCAATTATTATCTAAAATTTCTTAACCTTAACATTCTTTCTCACCAAATCAACCTTCATGTCTAGAATAAATCTCCTCCAGTCTTCGACGACCTCCTTAAGCATACTCGCCCCTACCACAAAAACCAGGGGTGGAATTACACTGCAAGCTGAAATGGCATCATATTTGTCGTAGACAACATACCTGTTAGGGGAAAATAAAGGTTTGCAACCCTCTGAAACTCCTCAAACAAAGCTTTGGGTAGAGCATTTACCAACACCACAAGCTTTCCATTCTCTATTGAGATATTTCCAGCCTTTTTTTGTAGTCGAACGACTCGACCTCTAGCCTTGTAATATAAACAATGTGTCAGACTTGGTTTTTGTAAAGAAAGAGAAAAACAAAACACCCAGTGCATCACATTAACATGTGCAGTTGCTTGGGCTATGAGTATGATAAAGAATGTAGTGGCCTGCTTCATCTTTTCTTGCAGCCTTAGCATCAAAGGACAATAGGGATGCAAAGGAGAAACTGCTCACAAACGGGATCGAAGCAAACCTTTATGTATTTCACAAACAGGATTGAAGAAAACTTTATTGCGCCGAGAGATGCTCTACAGCCCAGTATGAGGGAGATCTTATAACATGTGAGTGTTTGTCGAATGTTTGTCCAGTTTGTCGAGTATTTGTCTAGTAACAAAATAATACAAAGTAAACAAAAAAGAATAATGCAAAGTAAAAAGTAATAAATATTATGTCTGCCATAAACAAAAAAGAATAATACAAAGTAAAAAGTAAATATGAGACTTAAACTAGAGACTTTAGAGCTTAGGATTAGGTGATAAATATTATGTCGGTCATAAACAAAAAAGAATAATTCAAAGTAAAAAGTAAATATGAGACTTAAACTAGAGACTTTACTTTTTACTTTTAATACAAAGTAAAAAGTAAATATGAGATTTTAGAGTGTTTGTCGAGTAACAAAATAATACAAAGTAAACAAAAGAGAATAATACAAAGTAAAAGTAATAAATATTATGTTGAACATAAACAAAAAAGAATAATACAAAGTAAGAAGTAAATATGAGACTTAAACTAGAGACTTTAGAACTTAGGATTAGTCGGTCAGGTATTGCACTCAAGGAGCTATTCAAGGAGAGGTTTGCACCTCGGGAGATTTCATCCCTCTCTGTGCTTGATAGAGCCTAGGATTTGGATCTATGCTGGTGTATTTTGACCAATGGAGTCAAATTCACTTGATTTGTTTGGCATTTGCTTGAGTATAATTCATTTATGAATACGTTGTGTTGCTAAAAAAAAATGTTGTAACCAGGAGCTTCGTCGAGCTACAACCATATCTGGATCCTTTGGTTGCAAGTAAAAATATGAGGACGCAGTCTTACCAATAGCTGTATTGTATTCTCCAATTGCAGAACCAGTCCAGTTGCAAGCTCTATTTACATATAGAATAAGCATTACATTATCAAAACATTGCAAATAATCGGGTACGCTGGTTTTATGTCCTGAGCTTTTCTGTGTTGAATTAGGAAACATAAGTATCTGTATTTTCATGGATTGAATCATTTTCCCCGTGAATCTTGCGGCCATTGCAGAAATGCTAATGCTTAGTGGAGATGGCGCGCTCTTAGATGATGAAGCTCTTGTTGCACATTTCAATGGTCAATCTTCAGCTAAGCGAAGTGCCGAGCTATCTTGTTAACACGGCAAGATTTGTAGATGCTACGTGCAGAAACTAGAATCCACTTGGCATTATGATATGACACAGACATAGAAGTTCACGTGGCCCTGTACTTGCTTATCAAGAAATTAAGGATGTTGATGCATTGGGGGAGCTGAGCAATTTACCAATGAAAATGAGTAGTCTATTCTGTGGGTGGATTTGGGTGGATTTTAGAATTCTTGTATGTTTTTTTAGTAAAATTATTAAGAAATTAAGGATGTTGATGTATTGGGGGAGCTAAACAACTTACCAATGAAAATGAGTAATCTATTCTGTGGGTGGATTTTAGAATTCTTGTATATTTTTTTTACTAAAATCTAAATTTAGAAGTGTTTAAATTATGTTTCAAATTTATAAATAGATTTAACATCATTGATATCCCCATAATATCACCATTTATAAATAGATTGACATAAAATGAAGGTGATCAAATTCTGTAGAAGTCTCGACCCAGGTCTTTCAGACATACCACAATAATTTCAATTTCATAACTTATTTTATTCATTACTTCATCAACCACTAAAAACTACAAGGTTGATCTCTCTACCTCTAGCTTCATCAGATCAAAAGCCCAGAGTTTTTATGCTCACAAAATCATCAAAAGTGCATTCTGCATAAGAAATGGATTCATGTTGCACTTTTTCAAACCTCATTCTTCATTCTTCATGATTTCCATAGGTAGCCAACCATCATCAAATGCCTAGAAAAATTCTAATAAGCATGCAATCTCTCAGCCTTAGAGTCGTTCTATGTGTCCTGATATACATATTTCATCCACGTCACTCATTGTTGTTTTTTCTTTTTTATAACACTCATGCAAATGGTTTAAAGAAATTGGATTATTGTTTAAACAAATACCACTCCTTAATAATTGTTAAGGCTCTACATACTAGAAAGGAAATGTTAAGTCTTGATCGGTAAGAGAAGGAAAGGAACTATTGTAGTTGTGATAATAATTCTTGAAAAAATATGGTGAATTTTGGTAGAAATGGACATTGTACATGGGTTGGCATTGGAGATAGTTTGGAGGGGGAAGTCCTTTGTGTAGAGTCTAAATTACTGGTGAGTTCCATTCAGGTGCTCATTGTGAAGAGAGGTAGGTCATCTATATAAATCTAGTTTTTCAAAGGAATCGGGGAAGAGTTGGGTGCCTCAGTTGGTTATGCATTTGATGATGTTCCGGAATCTATTAGCGGCCCGAGGATAGTTGCAAAGATTCGGAACCAGAGCTCTTTAAGCCTTTGGTCCAACACTTGACCTCGTTGGAGGGGCACCACCCTATCCTTGGTGACTGGAGACTTGAAGGTGATCATTGATTGGGTCTTATTTAAATGTCAATTACAGGTACTAGCACTTGAAAGTTGGAAGGAAATAATTAGAAGTCTTCAGGTTGAGTTTTTTGGAATCTCATTTCATTGTCACATCCCCTCCTACCATACCAGCATGATGGAGAGGACGTGGTGCTAAAACCGGGCAATTAGCCCCATGAACTTATAACTAAGCATTCACATCCTATAAAAGACATATGGATTGTATAATTATAAGAGAACACAGTGGAAATAAATTCAATAACACATCCATCATTCATTCCAATATTCATCAAATAACAATTGCAAGTTAACACAAGAGAATACTTATCTTATAACAAAATAGTCCCAAGCAACTGGCTATGCATCTGCAACATTCCACCCAACCATAGGCCATTTGTGCTTATCAACCTCTTGATACAACTGCCACCCCCGAGCTGGGCACGATCTCTACAAGGAACCAGGGAACAGTAGACTCACACATAGCCAAGCATACACCAAGATGAGCCAAGCCAATCTACAATTGGGTTTATCAGGCTGCTAGGAAATGGAAAGGAAGAATTGCTAAGCTAGTGAGCTCAACCACAGAGCTAAGGATACCCCTCCCAGATCTATTCAGCTTGGCACTCACAATGCCTACACACCCAACACAAGGAAGTATTCTCTTCACTGCCACACAGTCCCTCAAGCCATACCTTCCTTTCTAGTGCTCCCAGGGTGTGCATAGAAAAGTAGCCAAAGCCCTCTTGATCTTCTTGAGAGGTTATTCCCTTCACTAGGTTTATCATGCCAATTTTATCCACTACCACTCCAAGTTTCTTGCTCACAGGTTCAAATCAAAACAAGGATGCACACAACAACAAAACTACACTTGCTGAGCATGAGAAAAAGTTTCAACAGTGGGATGCATGAGATGGGGTTTCCTGAGCTTCAGAAAAACGTGGGAAGACCCAAAACGTATTGGCAACTGGGAAAATTCGACTAGGAGAGAAAAACCCATTCTAGAAAAATGCCCCGGGGGAAAAAACGACCTCTCCCTCAGTCCCAAATCGTGTCCCTCCTTCCCCAGCTGCTGCACAATACCAAAAACGAGTTCCTGGGCATAGGAAAACGTAGGGTTATGGTGAAAAACGTGAGGATAAATTCCAGTGAGCTCAGTCTGCGTGAGAGAAAGAACGTAATGGATGAGGAATTTTCCTTAGGCAGCATTTCGTGGGGGTTTTCTTGCCCAGCAAGCCAAAAATACGATTTTCAGGTTGATGGCTTGCCCATGCACGAAAATCTGACTGCCATACTTCTTCATTCCCAAGGCATTAAATGCCTCAACCAACTCTTGGAAGAATTAAATGATTGGGTCCATAACCCAAAATGGGTAGTTGGTGGTTTATGGGTTTCCTCATTGACACATGGATTAATACCATTGGCTCAAGGGTTTGGAATAATTTTCCTCCCTTTTCCTTGTAGAATCATGCCCCATCTCTTTTGTTGCATTGCATAGCCGGTTGTGGGCTTTTTTAAAATTCATATTTACATGATGTCTTATTTACATTGTGCCTATCTAGCACAAGAACCATAGGCATCTATTCCTTTAATTGCCGATACATCAACGCTAAATCAATGGTGGGGCCTTGGCCTTGAGCTCCTCACCATGATTAAATTACAATATTTACATCATTTACGATTTAATGAAAAAGGGGGTCAAAATGGGGACGTGACATTCCCCTCCCCTTACATTAGCACTGTCCTCAGTGCTCATCAAAATTGAACAAAAATGGATATGCCACCCTCATGGCATCCTCTAGCTCCCATGTAGCCTCATCGGGACCGTAGTGCTTCCATTGCACCTTTACCTGTCCGATGGCTCAGTTCCGAAGCAATGTTACCTTCTTGTCTAGGATGCACAACGGATCGGTGTGGAATTCTCCCTTGGGTTCCACCTGGATCACATCCCAATTAATCACATGGTTAGGATCATGTACATATTTCTTAAGCAAAGAGACATGAAAAACATTATGAGCTTTAGTGCTAGCAGGCAATGCAAGTCTATATGCAACTGGCCCTATTCTTTCAAGCACTTCAAATGGCTCACAATATCTAGGTGATAGCTTGGCACAACTCCCAAGCTTCAAGGAACTCTTCCTTGATCTCACTCTAAGATACACATGATCCCCAACACTGAATTCCCTATGCATTCTATGTTTATCTGCATAGCTTTTGTGTCTATCTTGGGCTGCTTTTAAATTTTGCCGGATCCTTGCAACCTCTTGTTCCATTTCCTTAAGCAATTCTGGCCCAAGTACAATTCGGTTCACTGGATTGTCCCAAGTCACAGGTGTCCTACATCTTCTGCCGTACAAAGCCTCATATGGACTCATTCTCAATGATTCTTGCTGCCCATTATTATATGCAAACTCTACCAGGTGTAGATAATCCTCCCACTTGGATGGCTTGTCCATTACATACATGCGAAGCATGTCTTCAAGCACCTGATTTACTCTTTCTGTTTGCCCGCCTGATTTGGTGTTCACTCTTCACCTGTTGACATTCCATGCACTTAGAAATGTATTCAGCGACATCCTTCTTCATGCCCGGCGAGAAATAATATTTCCTTGCTGTAGCAATTGTTTTCTGATATCCTGGGTGACCAGAGTATGGAGCTTTATGGATCTCATCCATAACAATTCTCCTTAAATCTGCCGCATTTGGGATATAGACTCTATTCTTATAAGTAAGAAGTCCGCCTTCTTCCAAATGATAGCCTTCATACTTCTTTTCAAGGTTTTGCTGCTGCAATTTGCCCTTTATATGCTCATACACTTCATCCTCAACCATATGGTTAACAATCTGCTGCTTCAAATCTGGTTGGCAAATACTAAGCACTGCCACATACATTTCACGTGCCTTCCTGCTGAGTGCATCAACCACCTTGTTTTCTTTCCCTTTTATGTGTTTGATCTCAAAATCAAATTCACACAAAAATTCCAACCATCTAGCTTGCCTAGCATTTAAAGTTGGCTGATCAAACAAGTATTTCAGACCACAATGGTCTGTCCTTAACTCAAATTTTCTTCCCATTAAGTAATGCCTCCACATCTTTAAGGCATGTACTATGGCTGCAAGTTCTATATCATGAGTAGCATAGTTCTTCTCATGCTCCTTCAACTTTCTTGACTCATAGCATATCACGTGGTTGTCTTACATAAGAACTCCTCCAAGTCTTTGATTGCATGCATCGGTACACACCATAAAGTCTTTTTCTGGGTCTGCAATTTTCAAAATTGGTGCACTTGTAAGAAGATTCTTCAATCGTTGAAAACTTTCCTCACATCTTGGTGACCATTCAAACTTTATCCCCTTCTTTTGCAAAGAAGTGATTGGGTTTGCAACCTTGGAGAATCCTTCGATAAACCTCCTGTAGTAACCAGCAAGGCCCATAAAATATCTCACATCAGTCACATTCCTTGGAGTTGGCTAATTCATAATGGCTTCAATCTTCTCAGGGTCTACAGATATTCCTTCATCTGAGATGATGTGACCCAAATAATGAATTCTATCTTTATAAAAGTCACATTTACTCAACTTTGCATACAGCTTATGCTCCCTTAGCAATTGCATTGTCATTCTCAAATGTTCTTCATGCTCTTCTTCATTCTTAGAATAGATGAGAATGTCGTCTAGGAATACAAGAACAAACTTGTCCAAATATTTACTAAAAACATTATTCATGAGACACATGAATGTAGCTGGTGCATTTGTGAGACCGAATGGTACCACTACAAACTCATGGTGTCCATACCTTGTTCTAAAGGCTATCTTATGAATATCTTCTTCCTTGATTCTTACCTGATGGTAACCAGACCTCAAGTCAATCTTTGAAAATACCTTTGCTCCTCTCATTTGGTCAAAAAGGTCATCAATTCGGGGCAATGGGTATTTGTTCTTCACAGTGACTTTGTTCAACTGCCTGTAGTCAATACATAACCTGAGTGTTCCATCTTTCTTTTTCACAAATAGAACAGGTGCTCCCCACGGGGACACACTTGGCCTAATATATTTCTTTTCCAGCAACTCTTGTAATTGCATTTTTAATTCTAACAATTCCGGTGTACTCATCCTGTAGGGTGTCTTAGACACTGGTGCCGCTCCTGGCACAAGTTCAATTGTAAAGTCAATGTCTCTCTTTGGAGGGAGTCCTGGAATCTCATCAGGAAAAACATCCCTGAATTCTTGCAATACATGATAGTCCTCCAATTTAAGAGTTTCATTCTCTGCTGCCTCTATAATGTGGGCTGCATACAATTGACATCCCTTCCTACAGAACTTCTTCAGCTGCATGGCTGAAACCTGTCTAACAGAAGTCACCTTGGGAATGCCTTTTACAAACCTTGGGTTTCCTTCTTCGTCCATGCATTCAAATGTCTTCTGTAGCAGTCAAGTTTAACCCTGTGTGCTTCTAACCAATCCATTCCAATGAGAATATCATAGGAACCAAGTGGAAAAATACTCAGATCTGCATAAGTGAATAGCCCATCCATCTCTAATGGACATTTCTCTATTATTTCACTAACTTTTCTCTTGGTTCCAGTGGCTAGTTGAACTAACCATGATTTACTATGCTTTAATTTCTTGAAAGCACAAATCTCAACAATTCTAGGAGTGACATAACTGTGAGTAGATCCAGGATCAATCAAAATAGAAACAGATTGCTTAGCAATCTTACCTTCAACTTCAACCACAGTTGACTGATGATCTGCTTGGCGGTCTTCTAGTGCTGCATAGATTCTAGGGATTGTCCTCGCCACTTGACCCATAGTTTCAGCTCCTTGGATGTTGTGAACTTGATTTGCATTCCCATTCCGATGTGGATAGTTCCTAAGCAAGTGGTATCCTCCACAACCCCAACATTGAAGTGGTTCTCTTGACTCCTTTGGATCTCTTGGCTTGTCTCCCATCATCCTAGTTGGCTTAGTCACAACCTGTGATGGCTGCCTTTGCTGATTCCGGAATTGAGGAGGCTTGAACCCCTTCTTCCTTTGATCAAACTTTTCATTTTTCCTATCCTTCCATGCCTTATGAAATTTCGGTTTGCTTCTATTTTGATCAAAGCAATACTTGGCCTTTCTTAAATTCCCCATGTGAATTGTTCTTGTAGTGCTTCTTCCTCTTGCTCCTGCGAGATGAAGAGCTTGAACCTTCAATGGATTTTTCCGAGTCAGATGATTCATTAGAAGATATTTCTGGAGTATATGTTCTGTCTGTAGAAACTCTTCTTGGGCTACTGGCCCTCTTGCAGGAATTTCTTCTAGAGCTACTCCCACCCCTTTCTAGATTTGATGTCTGATGCCCAGAGTTTATTTGCCTTTGGATGTCTGTCAAAATCTGTAGCATGGCCGCATTCAACTGATTTTGTTCTTCCTGAGCTTTAATCATCCTTTCATTATCTTCCCTACAGCTTTGCAACTCCACCCTTAGGCTTCTCATGGTGGCTGCAATACCTGGAGGAGTCTCTTGATTTCTTCTCCCATTAGATTCTGTTTCAACATTTTCAACATGTATGTTTTCCCCCATGGCATCTGTCTCAGGTTCATAGGGATTCTGTGCATCATCCATAGTGTTGATTTTCTTGGCCCAACCAAGATTCAAATCTTTCCAACTGTACTATCTAGAGTGCTACCCTACTGTAACTGTAATTCTACAAAATGTGTTCATCTACACAATTGTTAGCTGCATTATATTCTCATAAACTCATAAATTACTCCATGCATGTGGGAAAATATTACGTTGACAATTTGTCAAATCACAATCAACGACGTATGAGGGGAAAAACAAAGGGGGTCAAGGGGGCTTGCCCCCTTGCAGATGAAGCCTTCCGTAGTTGCTGGGCGGCTGGCTGAATCCTTCCGCAATTGTGGGGCGGATGGCGGAATGCTTCCGCAATTGTGGAGCCATTCGGTGAAGGCTCCCACAGTTGCGGAGCCATTCGGCGAATGCTCCCGCGGTTTCGGGGCGGTTTGCGGCTTGCCTCCATGGTGGGGCGGTTCGCCGAACGCTTCCAAAATTTCGGGGAGGTTCGCGGAAGCCTTCCACAGTTGCAGAACGATTCACCGAAGTCTTCCGCAATTGCAGAACGATTTGCCAAAGTCTTCCGCAGTTGCGGAATGATTCGCCGAAGTCTTTTGCAGTTGCGGAACGATTCGCAGAATCCTTCCACAATTTTGGAAGAGAATTCCTTCCGCAAATTTCGGAGGAAAATTCCTTTCGCAAATTTCGAAAGAGAATTCCTTCCGCAAATTTCGGAACGATTTCCCGAACTCTTCCGCCTTGTGGAACGATTCACAGAATCTTTCCGCAGTTTCGAGACAACTTCCCAAATTCTTCCCGAAACAGACTTAAAACAAAAATTTCAAAAACACTCAAGAAATTTTTTGAAATTTTCCCTACTTTTAGTGATGACTGCTGCTCATCAGGAGGTGACTTTACCCCTGCAAACTATCCAACTTAGCCATTTTTTTTAGGCCCTATGCTGCTATCTGTGGTGATCAGGAAGGGACCTTCCCAAGTGGTTGTGATTGGATTTGGCCCATAGAGGTCCAATGCTGCAACCAGCAGCTCTGATACCATTATGTCACATCCCCTCCTACCATACCAGCATGATGGAGAGGACGTGGTGCTAAAACCAGGCAATTAGCCCCATGAACTTATAACTAAGCATTCACATCCTATAAAAGACATATGGATTGTATAATTATAAGAGAACACAGTGGAAATAAATTCAATAACACATCCATCATTCATTCCAATATTCATCAAATAACAATTGCAAGTTAACACAGGAGAATACTTATCTTATAACAAAATAGTCCCAAGCAACTGGCTATGCATCTGCAACGTTCCACCCAACCATAGGCCAGTTGTGCTTATCAACCTCTTGATACAATTGCCACCCCCGAGCTGGGCATGATCTCTACAAGGAACTAGGGAACAACAGACTCACACATAGCCAAGCATACACCAAGATGAGCCAAGCCAATCTACAATTGGGTTTATCAGGCTGCTGGGAAATGGAAATGAAGAATTGCTAAGCTAGTGAGCTCAACCACAGAGCTAAGGATACCCCTCCCAGATCTATTCAGCTTGGCACTCATAATGCCTACACACCCAACACAAGGAAGTATTCTCTTCACTGCCACACAGTCCCTCAAGCCATACCTTCCTTTCTAGTGCTCCCAGGGTGTGCATAGAAAAGTAGCCAAAGCCCTCTTGATCTTCTTGAGAGGTTATTCCCTTCACTAGGTTTATCAAGCCAATTCTATCCACTACCACTCCAAGTTTCTTGCTCACAGGTTCAAATCAAAACAAGGATGCACATAACAACAAAACTACACTTGCTGAGCATGAGAAAACGTTTCAACAATGGGATGCATGAGATGGGGTTTCCTGAGCTTCAGAAAAACGTGGGAAGACCCAAAACGTATTGGCAACTGGGAAAATTCGACTGGGAGAGAAAAACCCATTCCAGAAAAATGCCCCAGGGGCAAAAACGACCTCTCCCTCAGTCCCAAATCGTGTCCCTCCTTCCCCAGCTGCTGCACAATACCAAAAACGAGTTCCTGGGCATGGGAAAACGTAGGGTTATGGTGAAAAACGTGAGGATAAATTCCAGTGAGCTCAGTCTGCGTGAGAGAAAGAATGTAATGGATGAGGAATTTTCCTTAGGCAGCATTTCGTGGGGGTTTTCTTTCCCAGCAAGCCAAAAATACGATTTTCAAGTTGATGGCTTGCCCATGCACGAAAATCTGACTGCCATACTTCTTCATTCCCAAGGCATTAACTGCCTCAACCAACTCTTGGAAGATTAAATGATTGGGTCCATAACCCAAAATGGGTAGTTGGTGGTTTATGTGTTTCCTCATTGACACATGGATTAATACCATTGGTTCAAGGGTTTGGAATAATTTCCCTCCCTTTTCCTTGTAGAATCATGCCCCATCTCTTTTGTTGCATTGCATAGCCGGTTGTGGGTTTTTTTAAAATTCATATTTACATGATGTCTTATTTACATTGTGCCTATCTAGCACAAGAACCATAGGCATCTATTCCTTTAATTTCCGATACATCAATGCTAAATCAATGGTGGGGCCTTGGCCTTGAGCTCCTCACCATGATTAAATTACAATATTTACATCATTTACGATTTAATGAAAAAGGGGGTCAAAATGGGGACGTGACATTCATCATATCTACATGGAATACAATGAGGTAGTTGATGTGCTATCTAAGTAGACTTTAAATGTGGAAGAAGGTTTTTTTATACTTTTTTGAATTTAGTGACTCCATACTCATTGCAGAGGGTCAGATCCATATTTTTGTTGTTTAAGCATAAAGTGGGTAGTTAGCAAACTCTCCTTAGGAAGGTTTAATTTTGGAAGACTGTATGATGCTCCTTTTAGGACTAAGTAGATCAAATATGTTATTTCCCAATTCAGTTTTGTGGCATGATACTTAAATATATGTTTTGATGATGGTTTCGTCAAAAAGTACAAAACAATTTTGGATGCATGTCTACAGGTTTAATGACCTTTGGATATATAGCTTTTGGATATGTTATTTGTTGTTTCTATATGAGGCATTGTAAATTGTATTATACTTTATTAATGAAGTATAGTTTTTTTCATTGAAAAATAATAATTTAATAATTATAAACTAGTTTACAAAGCCGAAACCCAAAATTATGAAGTCACTTCATAGAAATGGAAAAAATAATAATCTCTTACTATGCCGTTCATCACAAATTCATGTTTCAATTAATAAATTTTGTTTAGAAAATATATATTTTTATTGGGTGAAGCTCATCGTATGGCCATCATGAAAGGAACTATTATAGTTGCGATCATAATTCTTGAAGAAATGAGGTGAATTTTGGTAGAAATGGACATTGTACAGGGGTTGGCAGTTAAATTGGAGATAGTTTGGAGGGGGAAGTCCTTTGTGTAGAGTCTAGACTACTAGGGTGTTCCATTCAGGTGTTCATTGTGAAGAGAGGTAGGCCATTTACGTAAATTGTTTTCTTCAAAGGAATCAGGGAAAAGTTGGGTGCCTTAGTTGGTTATGCATCTGATGATGTTCTGGAATCTATTAGTGGCCTCAGGATAGTTGCAGAGATTTGGAACCAGAGCTCTCGAAGCCTCTAGTCCAACACTCGACCTCGCTGAAGGGGCGCCACCCTATCCTTGGTGGTTGGAGACTTGAAGGTGATAATTGATTGGGTCTTATTTAATTGTCAATTACAGGTACTAGCACTTGGAAGTTGGGAGGAAATAATTAGAAGTCTTCAAGTTGAGTTTTCTGGAATCTCATTTCATCATATCTACATGGAATACAATGAGGTAGTTGATATGCTATCTAAGCAGACTTTAAATGCGGAAGAAGGTTTTTTTTATAGTTTTTTTAATTTATTGACTCCATACTCATTGCAGAGGGTCAAATCCATATTTTTGTTGTTTAAGCATAAAGTGGAAAGTTAGCAAACCCTCCTTAGGAAGGTTTAATTTTGGAAGACTGTATGATGCTCCTTTTGGGACTACATAGATAAAATATGTTATTTCCCAATTCAGTTTTGTGGCATGATACTTAAATATATGTTTTGATGATGGTTTCATCAAAAGGTACAGAACAATTTTGGATGCATGTCTACAGGTTTAATGACCTTTGGATATGTTATTTGTTGTTTCTATATGAAGCCCTATAAATTTTATTATACTTTATTAATGAAGTATAGTTTTTTTCATTGAAAAATAATAATAATTCGTGAAAAAATAATAATTTAATAATCATAAACTAGTTTACAAAGCAAAAACCCAAAATTATGAAGTCACTTCATAGAAATGGAAAAAATAATAATCTCTTACTATGTCGTTCATCACAAATTCGCGTTTCAAATTAATAAATTTTGTTTAGAAAATATATTTTTTATTGGGTGAAGCTCATTGTATGGCCATCATGAAAGGAACTATTATAGTTGTGATCATAATTCTTAAAGAAATGAGGTGAATTTTGGTAGAAATGGACATTGCACAGGGGTTGGCAATTAAATTGGAGATAGTTTGGAGGGGGAAGTCCTTTGTGTAGAGTCTAGACTACTGGGGTGTTCCATTCAGGTGCTCATTGTGAAGAGAGGTAGGCCATCTATGTAAATCTTGTTCTTCAAAGAAATCAAGGAAGAGTTGGGTGCCTTAGTTGGTTATGCATCTGATGATGTTCTGGAATCTATTAATGGCCCGAGGATAGTTGTAGGGATTTGGAACCAGAGCTCTCGAAGCCTCTGGTCCAACACTCAACCTTGCTGGAGGGGCACCACCCTATCCTTGGTGGATGGAGACTTGAAGGTGATCATTGATTGGGTCTTCTTTAATTGTCAATTACAGGTACTAGCACTTGGAAGTTGGGAGGAAATAATTAGAAGTCTTTAGAACTCGTTTTTTGGAATCTCATTTCATCATATCTATATGGAATACAAGGATGTAGTTGATATGCTATCTAAGCATGCTTTAAATGTGGAAGAAGGTTTTTCTTACTTTTCTGAATTTAGTGGCTCCATACTCATTGCAGAGGGTCAGATCCATATTTTTGTTGTTTAAGCATAAAGTGGGAAGTTAGCAAGCCCTCCTTAGGAAGGTTTCATTTTGGAAGACTGCATGATGCTCCTTTTGGGACTAAGTAGATAAAATATGTTATTTCCCAATTTATTTTTGTGGCATGATACTTAAATATATGTTTTGATGATGGTTCCATCAAAAGGTACATAACAGTTTTGGATGCATGTCTACAAGTTTAATGACCTTTGGATATATAGCTTTTGGATATGTTATTTGTTGTTTCTATATGAGGCCCTGTAAATTTTATTATACTTTATTAATGAAGTATAGTTTTTTTCATTGAAAAATAATAATAATTCGTGAAAAATAATAATTTAATAATTATAAACTAGTTTACAAAGCAGAAACCCAAAATTACGAAGTCACTTCATAGAAATGGAAAAAATAATAATATGTTACTATGTCGTTCATCACAAATTCATATTTCAATTAATAAATTTTGTTTAGAAAATCTTTTTTTTATTGGGTGAATCTCATCATATGGCCATCATGATGGAATTTGGCAAAGAGAGTTTGACATCATCTATTGACCCTGCATTATATCAATTATGCATGTATAAGGAAAGGCATATGATCAATTATTGCATATTTTCTCTTTATTAGTGGACTTTCCTCCTAGTGTGACATCAAGAAGTGCTCTTTGTATCTTCCCTTTCATGTAGAATTTTGTAAAGAAATCCTATAGTAGGTTGAGGAAATTGA
The DNA here is from genome assembly GCA_027924585.1 of Larix kaempferi. NCBI lineage: Eukaryota > Viridiplantae > Streptophyta > Pinopsida > Pinales > Pinaceae > Larix > Larix kaempferi. The sequence goes on along the minus strand of BSBM01000299.1, from coordinate 53,467,075 downwards.
GAGACCGAGCCTCTATATTATCTCTTTGGCAATTGCGAGTCAATGGATAAATTTGTGGTCTATCAAGGGCTTTAGTCTATGTTTCAATATCCCCTTTGCAATATCCCAACTGATATTTTCTATCTTTTTGTAGAGTTTATGAGGTAGTTGTTGTTTTGCTTGAGGTCGTGTTACCCAATACTTAAAGAAAATATGAATGCATGTACAAAACTATGATTGCATGACAATGCATGGGTTGTATAAACCCTAAAAACCCAAGTAATCAAATATGCAAGAAGATAAGGATATAAATGATGCATGTACATACCAATGACTCATACTTGGTTTGTAGATCAATATGAGATAGACATGCAAGCCATGCGCCAAGAATAGACCAAGATATGAGATGTACTCTGCAAGATAATTCGCCCATGTGGCATGCAAAGATGGCGCCTTCTCCAATCTTCAAAATGAATAATAAATGCTATAGAGATGTGAGATAGCTCCAAGAAGTATGCATTAGGCTTCTAATGGCCCTCTGATCAGTATGGAAGCTACATGCAAGGCATGCACTAGGTCTAGGCCATAATGTGAATTGCTCCCTCAATGAAAGTCGCCCATGCAAGGAAAGGCGCCCTCTTGATATATGAATTAAGGATAACTCTCTCCAAAAACTGATGTATAAGCTTGTATTTAGTAACAAGGCTAATAATGGCCCTCCAAGAAGAATGGAAGAGACATACATACCAAATAGCAGATGTTGGTCAATATATGAAGATCACTGACTTGTCCAATTCACCCATGCAAGAAGGTGAGTTCTCTTGATCCAATATGTAGATTTGAACCTGAAGAATGCAGAAGGTTGATGTACCAATTAATAGCAATGATGGACCTATATGATCTTACCCTGGAAGTGACTAAGGTAGATATATTTCATTGGCGAAATACACTGAATGTCTAAGGGATGCACCCTCAACCCTAACTCTAGTCACATAGCTCTCAACTCAAATCTCAATGATGAATAATAAACTTAGCAGACCTAGCCATTCGCTTTTTCCTTCTTTTATCACTTTGACACTGCATGCCCTAGCTTTTGCATTCCCTAAGTCGCTTTTCTCTTCTATTTTTCAGTTGAGTTGCATGCATTGCTTCCTATATGCATGCATGCTTAATTAAGGTGCTTATGTGCATGCATCATGAAATATGACCCACATGTAATGCATGTAAGTTGCTCCTAGTTCATGTGGTCCTCTTTTATCTACCAATGACCTAATAACACTGATTAAGATCTTCTTTTGTTCCGAATGGTATCAGTCCTCAGTCAATTTCCTTAATGTCAACACCCGCTCGAACCTAGGGGAATTAGATAAGTTAGCGGGATGGTCACTGGCACTTAAGCATAAGGGGACATTACACCCTTCTATCTCTAAGAAGTATCCCCTTCTATCTGTAAGAAGTAGAGGGAGATGATGAACAAGATGATTGTTGAATGGTTGCATCATGTGTTTGTATACTTTAGTGAGATTTATAGACCATGAGGAGAATAATTATTACCTCATGGAAAAATTCAAAGAGAAGGCTTTAAGCATGCTCAAAAGTATATGTCTGGGTGGCTCTGACAATTTCCATGCACCATTATTTAAGAGAATAAGCCAAGACTGAGCTCCTCCAAGTAGTACCACCTTATCCCATGCTAGAATTTGTCTACTCTTTCTATCTCTGTTGTGTTTTGTGAAGTCACATCTATGGTTTTTTCTATCTTGCTTATAATGTGCATTTATGCGTTTGGAATCAAAATTGTATATGAGTTGTCAATCTTGTGAAATATATATGAATTCCATAGCACTATAACTCTCGAATATGGCAATTTCTTCTTATTTTTATCAAAAGAAACACCATAATTTACTAAAGACTCTCTTCCATAGTTCTTATGACATAAAGAAATAAAAGAGAAGAGAGCTATGAATAAATGGTTCATAAAGCACAATACTTTTTAATATTTTGTAAATGGGGTAGCAAGTTAAGCGAGCTTGATTATGGAGACAAAACTTAACGGTTGAATGTGCTTGAGACATAATCCAAATAGGATGGGTGATCTTCCTAACAAGTCCTAGTTACTAAGTGCAAGTTATGAGGGTGATGATTAATGCTATATGATTCAAATCACTAGTTTCAATCTCACTTTCTCATCTTTATGAATATCACTTAATGCAATGAGTATTAAATAGACTATTCAAATTCATGAAAAAAATAGAATATTTAAACTCATAAAAAAATTGTCATTAATCAATAACATTCATAAAAAATAAATCACAATTAATTTTAAAAATTAATATTTCATAATGTTTAAATAGGCATAATTCTTGTTACTAGTTACCGGGTGCAAGCCCTAGAAATGATGATTGATGTTATGCGATTCATTTCGCTAATCTCAATCCCACTTCTTCACCCCTGTGAGCATCACTCGATGCAATGAGTGCTAAGTGGACTATTCAAAACTATGAGAAATTGGTTAGTTGCAATTATACTCATGAGATATGAGTCATAAATTAATGACTTACACTATGCAAATAACCCCAAAAATTATATATCATGCATAATTCTTTTTTACACTTAAAAATAAAATAATAAAACTATATAACATATTATATAAACTTTAATTAAAAACACATTTTAAACTTGCAAATTGATTATAGTCGAACCAAACAATTATAATCAACCCTATACCATATATCCATGTTGTGACTTAATGTAATTTAATATTAATATCTCACACCGAACCATGGATAAGGAAATTATGACCACTCATCTTCCATAAACTCTTTCTCAATCAAACAAGGTGGAGATTGTGCCCACTTACTCTCTTAATCAAACAAGGTGAGAATTGTGCCCTCCTATAGACGTAAACCAAGAGAGTCGTGAACCAAGAGAGTGGCTTGGTATCTTCTTTTTACCTTGACTCCTTTCACTTTGATTCATTTTTAATAATTACCTCTAACCATATTCCAATGGTTATGTTCCATTTCATTTATAAATATATTATTTGGCCTACATCATTTTTATTTCTATCATTTAGTCTTGATTCATTAATGATAGGTGGAGTGTCTATTCAAAATGTACATATTTCTAAATTTGAAAACAATGCATTTTAGAAATATTAAATAATAATATTTTTGTAACCTGGAAATTAATATTCAGTAGTAAAACTTATGTTTATGGAAATGGGTATAGACATATGATTAAACAACACTTTGTTGAGGTGGCAATTTGCATGTTCTATATCTAATGCTTTGCTTCCCTAGGCTATCCCAACCATCCATTTTCAAAGGAGAATTTAAGATGGTAGGATATAATAAAGTGAAATTGATTAAGTAAATTAGAAACTTGTTAAATAATAATTTTTTTGATTGGTAAAATAAAAAAGTTATCATTTTATATTAAAATCTAAATATTTTCCGAAATGTATTTATTTTATTTTCACGGAAAATATTTCGCATTTCATTAATATTGTAATAAAACATATTATTCAGAGACTATGAAAGTATTGCCAAATATTACATCACCTGAGTGAGGCTATTCTATACTTGTAGTGTCCTACAATTTTCCACAAATATCAGGTTGTGTTCACTACTCCCCAAAAATAGAAAACAACCGACAACTATACAAAGACTGTAGTCATTTTAAACATTAAAAAAAGTTCTCATAAACAGATATAAACATTTTTGTCATAGCTAGAATCCCACCTAAGAATACTATTTCAGCTAGTAATTGACCCAATAGTCATCTTGGAAATGGGCCAAGATCATGCTCCCTGATATTATCATTGATTTGTTCCCACTGATGCCATGAACCTTCAACCACCTTGAGGCCTTGTTTGGATAATTGGTCAACTTGAACATTCCTTTCCTTGAATATATATTGAAAAGTGATGGATTGAAACCTACCTGCAATGTGGATCAATTCTTCAAATATAACAATGAGATAAATATTCTTGGGTGGTCTTTTCAACCTCATCTAGTCCACTACCAATTGTGAGTCACCAAAAACCTGTAACTTCATGATTCCTTTGGAAAGAGCTACTCGTACAATCAATTTTAAGGCCATCAATTATGTAGTATTGTTAGTACATTGACCCATGCCAGCTACAGACTTTACCCAATGTAGATCTAATAGAAATACAATGCCTCCTGCACCTCCCCTGATAGGATGTCCCCATGATGCCCCGTCGAAATATGCCCAACTGCCAAACCCATCAATTACTTCTGCCTCCACCCCTCTCATCTTTGGAGGACCATTGTCCCGTGGGAATAGACTGAGAGTGGACAAACATTGGTTTGCATAAATTTCTAGAGCCATAAAATTATCATTAAAAATGGCCCTATTCCTTGCTATCCACACACTCCAAATCAATAATACAGGAAGAGCCAGGTGATATTTGTATTCCATGTTGTTGTTCCAAGCATGAAGGGCATCTTGAATATACAATCCATTCCAAATAAAGTGAACCCCTTTTATCAAGGAAACATGATCCCACATCTTGCCAATATATGGGCATTGGATGAATAAATGCTCTAAGGTTTCATTGATACTATTACATAGGGGACACTAGCTAGGCCCAATCTAGAATCTCTCAATCATTATTTCCTATGCAGGCACCTTTCTATGTAAAACCAACCAAAGGAACAACTTGATTTTTAAAGGACATTTCAACTTCCAGATCACTGGAATCCACCATGGAGGCTCAGGATGATTGTCTTCCTCTCTAAGAACTCTATATCCCAACTTGGGATTGTAGGAGCCTCTACTTTCATTCCTAGACCATATTAGTTCATCCTCCCTATCCACCAAGTGAATACAACGATCCTTTAAATCTTTTATATATCTACTATAGATAATACTATATGCGTCTTTGAAATCCAAGTCCTCATCCCTTAACCAAATATGATTGATATGGTTGTGAGTCATGGAAAAACCTATCTAACTGATGAACAACTTATCTTGATTCCTAAGAGAATATACCATATGTACAGGGATCCTATGAGTTACTATACTTCCAATCTAGGGGTCTTGACCAAGTCGAATCTTTCTGCCATTCCCAACTTTCCATACTAGCCATGATCCAATAACCTCAAAAGCATTAATAAGTGCTCTCCACATAGATGAGACATTCCTAGTCAATTTTTCTGGAGTCCTGATCCATTCTTTAATGGAAAGAGGTTAAATATATTTCTGGTATACAACTCTGACCCAAGGACCACCCCCCTTCAAAATCCCCCATATACCCTTCGCAACAAGAGCCTTAGGAAAAACAATTGGGGTGTTTCAAATCCCAACCACCAAGTTCCTTAGGCAAAGAAATTTGATCCCAAGCCACCTAGGAAAAGGCCCTATCCTCTTATTTCCCTTTCCATAAGAAATTATAACACATTTTCCTAATATGCTCCAAAGTACTGATAAGTACATATGCCAATGGAAACCAATATACCAAGAGGACTTCTAGAATAGATTTCAGTAATATCAATCTTCCACCTATAGTCAACCATTTATTGCACCATAATTGTAGCATGCTCTCTATTTTCCCTGTCAACCACGCCCAATCCCTTCTTAAGTAATCCTTAGGATTTAGCATGAACCCCAGATATTTGAGGCCATCATGGGATTCCACAACTTCATAGTAAAAAAAGAGAGAGAATCTCTTCAATATTTTCCTGCACCGTATTCATGAATACTACTGAATATTTTCTATCATTTACAATCATTCATGTAGCTTCTAAAAAGAGATCCAAGATAGATTTAAACCTGTCAATATCTCTCTCAGAACCATCTAATAAAATGAGGATATCATCTACACAAAGTAGATGTGTTATACATATATTCCCAACAATCCCAATGCCTCTTAGAGAGCCATTTGACCTAGCTTGAATAATGGCCCTACTTAGACCCTCCACCACCAAAATGAAAGGTAGTGGAGCCAATGGACATCCTTGTATAAATCCCCTCCCATGTATAAAAAAAGGGGAAGCAAATCCATTTATTTGAAGAGAAAAAGAAACAGATTGTACACATGATAAAATCCAATTATCAAATTGAAGATTGAATCCTACCTATAAACGAACCAGTCTGAGGATTGGCCAATTGACTCTGTCATAAGCCTTTATGAGGCCAAACTTAATAATGGCATCAGGAATATTTTTAGTCTTAGCAGTATGCATCACCTCCTATGCAGTACCGATGGCATCATGTATATGTCTTCCCTTCAAAAATGAAAACTATTCCTAAGATATAGAGCTAGATAAAAAAAGTCTTAATTCTTCTCACAATGACTATGGCAGTCAACTTATATATGCAATTGCAAAGGGAGATAGGCCTGTATTCCTCCCACTAGGTCACATTGTCCACCTTGGGAATGAGGGAAATGAAAGTGGCATTAAATGATGTTAGAATCCCGCCATTGATTATAGATTCTTCAATAAAAACTAAGAGATATCTTTCAAAAATGTCCATGAAACTAATGAAAAAATCCACTGTCCATCCCTCTGGTCCAAGGATTTTGTCCTTTTGCATCGAAAGGATCGCTTCCTTAATTTCCTCTAGGGAAACCTCCTCCATCAACTCATTATTTTGATCCTCGTTAACAACAAAGGGTAAGAAGCAAATAATCTAACCATTTGGGAAATTGAGGTCCCCTCATCTTGTTTATAGAGATTGATGAAATGATTCACACCAGCTCTAGCCAGATTCCTGAACTCCGATACCTGAGAACCATCATCCTATTCAAGATTCCATAAATAATTAGTATGTTTCTTGTGTCTGACATAATTGAAAGTATTTTGTGTTATCATCCCCATTTTGAATCCAAGTGGCCTTGCTCTTAAGGCGCCATGTAGCTTCCTTCTCATCCAAAATCTTGGTATGCTTGACCTCCAATTCGACTACGAGTCTTTTATGTTCCGAGGAAAGAAAACATTTCTTATGGAGATCATGAAGAGAGTCTTCTATCCTTTTAAGCTTCATATCCTATTTCATTTTTCTGTTAGCTGCCCAGGCTATAGATCTAACCTTAGTCCTCTTGAGATTGTTTAAGAATTGAATACTTGCATATTCATGCTTACGATCATCATAATTAATCCATAAGCTTTTGACCAAAACCATATATTCCTTATCATCCAACCAGTAGAAGTTCAATTTGAAAGAGCTAGGAGGTTTGTCCAAATCCATCATTATCTCCATGAAGATAGGGAAATTATCAGAATCCCCTACCTACCCTACCCATTGTCTTAAACAAATTGCAGATTGCAAGAGACCTCTATTGATAAAAAATATATCCAACCTCTTGGTGATTCTATCTTGTCCTATTATCTTGTTCCACCATGTTGGAATAAGTTTTATAGGAGTTCTCATCAAGTCTCCTGAGAAAGTAGTCTATCAAAGAACCCCTGTGTGCATTTGGTCCCCAGATATCACCTTCTCCAAGAGAAAAATTTAGATAACCCCCAATAATAACTCTCTCCCCTTCCAACATGCTTGATCTAAACATTTTTTCCAACAAGTCACTCTTTGCTGGTAAGGTCCATAGATTATTGATTATGGTAAAGGCTTGCCCAAATTCTCTTGAGAAAAGAAAATTTCCAATACTTGTTAGAACAACCCAACTGTTATTGCAAAGGAGCACACTAGTCTTCCATCCCGTAATAAGACCCCTTGATATGCAAGTGGCATAAATGTTTACAAAATCCCATTCAGGTAGTAATCTCTTCGGGTCCTCCAAAATACAATCACCACAAGCAAGTGTTTCTTGTAAAAGGATAATAGATGGATTTTTACTAGTAACTAGTCTCTTTAGAGCCGGATTTTTTGAAGGAAACCCTAACCCTCTACAATTCAGGGACATCAAGAGCATTGGGTAACCTATGACATGGATGACTTGCTCTAAGAGTCCCTTTAATTGTTTTTTGACAGCTTGCCTAACATCACGTGCTACTTGTTCATGAGCAGAGGCCATCACATACTCCCTCCCTCTTAACTTGTATCTAACATCTAAATAATCCTAAATAATACCTCCCCTCATCCAAGTCCCTTGGTTATGTATGGACAAATTTTGAGGCCTTAGGAAGTATCTAGATCCCTAGGTGCAGGAATATTTTGTTCATCTCGAGGATGGGGAGAGTTATATGGTTGTTCCTTATAAAAAGCATGTCTTTCAGGGCTTACAATTCCACAAACCATGAACATCTTTGGGGGTCGATGCCATTCCAAAACAAGAAAATTTCCTTCAGCCGAGTGGCATGACACCACAGGAGGACATTTAAGAATAAAAGACTTTGAAGGAGAGGGGAGCTCATCCTCCCAAGAGAAAACAAAAACAGAGCTTGGACCACTCCTCATCAAAGGATCTACAAGGGTCAAATCCTTGTACTCACTGTCAAAATGCATCAGATTGAGCAGGATATATTTACTTGTTAACCATTGGGAGGGTTTGATCCCCCCAAAATAGGAAAAGAGAGTCAAAGGCTTCGAACCCAGGGTCATTAAGCTTGTATATAAACGAAGAAACATTTTGACCCCCCCAAAATAAGAAAAGATGAGTCAAAGGCTTCGAACCCAGGGTCATTAAGCTTGTATATAAACGAAGAAACATTCTTTCCCAAAATCCTCATAGAGGGATCCTTGAAGGGTTTGCTATCTTCATTCCAAACCATCAAAGATACCTGTGAACTAACAACAGATGAGGACTGGGCCTTATCATCAAAGAGAGGCTTTGAAAGGACATGTTTCAAAACTGTTCCTTTATAAGCTAGTTCAAAAGAACCCAAAAACTCATACTTAAATCCCATAAAGAGTACATTATGAGAAAGTATAGACCTTAAAGATGAACCCTCGCTTTCCTTCCCCTCACCCAAAATGTATTTGTAGTTTATAAATTAAGGCACAAAGCATGTAATGTAAACAAGATGATTGTAACTGAAATCATGTACTAATTATTCACAAATTTAGTAAAATAAAATTTTATCATAATAATATAATTACACAATAAATTCATAAATCCAAAAATGTATTTTAAAAATAATAATAATAAATTAATAAACATCGTCCCAAGGTAATTTTAATGGGTGAATTTAGTGGGTGAATATATCCTTGGAAAAATCATTGAAAAAAACAAAAAAAATTATAAAAATACAAAGAGTTGAATTATAAAAAATATAAAAATATAAAGAGTTGAATTATAAAAAGTTGGGTGACTAATAAAGTATAAAAAATAATCATTACTTTTATATAAAAAATTAAATACCTAACATCTTTAACATTACTCCATTATGATGTCACGATTTTGATTTAAAAAATGTTTCCACATAATTAAACACTAACATCTTTAACATTACTCCATTATGATGTCACAATTTTTATTAAAAAAATTGTATCCACAAAATTAAATAGCTAACATCTTTAACATTACCCCATTATGATGTCAATTTGATTCTTAAAAATGTATCCACTCATTGAAATGCAACAGGGTATTTACTAAGTCAACCATGTATTTTTTGGGGGTTTAAATAGGTATATTAAAGGGTGTAGTATAAATCTTTTTCAAATTTTTTGGAGTATATTTTTGTTTTTTTTTAAAGAAAAAAAAGATGATACTGTTATATTAAATAGTATAAACAATTGGCGAAAGTATAGAAATATTCTACTTGGAACAATGAGACCAACCATACAGGGTAACATAATCAAAACAACAATAAACCAGAACGGAGGTTTAGACCCCACAAGCATCAACCGGCCTCTAGTAGCCCCAAATCAAAACAAATGCCACGAGGCATCCACATAAGGTCCAGCAGTCCAACATCATACACCATGACAAATAAGATAACAAAAAACAAGCAACAATATGCCATAAACTGTCAAAGCCACCCCAACTGGGTTCCATCAACCCAGGACAAAATTTAGCGATCACCAGAAACAACTACCCGTGCAAATCCAACAAGCTGTTGGCGATAAAAAAAGGTCAAAAACCTGCACAAACAATCACCAGTCCGCCAAGGTAAATCCAAATCAAAACTGCTGATATAAACTTAATCAAAACTATACCTGCAATACATTAATAGAACCCTCCAAGGTGAGATGATCGAAGGACCATTCCTCCCAGAAAATAATACCCTCCAGGGCTGAGAAGGCCTTCTTTGATAAACCATCTTCAAACTGATTATGTTCCCTATAAACATGTTCAAAAGAGATTCTATCAAAATCCTGAATCATTTTTTTTGTCTCCTCCATCCTGAAGACAAAAGAAGAACATGGAGATCCGAAATTCCTAAAGCCCAGTTGATGATAACTTCGGAATCCCCCATAACTTGTAAGGAGTCAATACGTTTGTGCCTGGAAAAAGTAAGGAGCATCCATACCGCTAAAATTTCACTTCTGGTGTTGGAACCCTATCCACAGTTCATCCATAAATTAAAGAAATGGTCCTTACTTAGGAACAAAATTGCTCCTGCACCGCTTGACAGAAGCACCACATTATGAAGCACCGCCAAAGTAACCATGAGGAACGTTTGGAATCAATACTAGACTCCCATGTGGCTTATTAGATTGTTGCTTCGTTGGACATGTCTGTATAGAATTATATTCCGCAAATGAAGCAACGACCCGGCTACAAATGTCAACGAGAAACAATAGGTTTCTTGTCCTCAAATAAGTATAAGTTTATAGCCTTCCATAACTCCCACGAAACAAAACATGGGAGAGCCTGCCATCGATCCTTTCATTTAAGACAAGTCCACATACTGTTCAAAAAGGACACTGACTGCCACAAATAATTGATTCCAGTAGATCGAGAGATTGCTTTCCAAACCAGTGTCCTGAAGGGACAAAAAAAAAATGGTTCATCGATTCTTCCCCCATTTGGAAAAGAGGACACCTTTTGGGCCGCAAACCACCTTTGCGAATGAAATTGTCCCAAGTCAATATACTATCGTCCATGGCAATACATATGAAGAGAGAGACCTCCAGAGGACACCGCACAGACCAGATCATTTCGTGCCACCAAAACTGTTGGATTGAAATATCATGAAATATGGATTCATAAGCCAGTTTAGCGTTGACAACCTCTATAGCCTCATTCCAAGACCAAACTAATACATCAACCCGCTCCTTCAATGAATATTCAGTCTTTTTAGTTCCACAGTATATACTAACCATTCTGATCCCAATTAGCCATATAGACCCAGTTGATGAGGTTGAATCCAAATGTGACATCTTGTTCTGTGGGCACAGTTCATTGCTATCTGATTCAATGTAAATAACCTTTTGCTCGAAGACATGATATAAGTTTTGAAGATAATTGGAATTTTTTAGGCCCCCCTAAAATGGGATCTTCCCCTAACCTAATTGACCTACCATTCCCAAGACTCCAAACCATCCATTGAGAAATTGTCTGAAAGGAGCCTAGCAAGCCATTCTAGAAGTTGGATACACCTTTAGTACATTTCTTCCTTTCATGAAACCACTGGACTAGAGGAATGTTTTTCAAATATTTATCTTTATCAGTTTGCTCCAAAGTGAGTCCGCAAATAGAGCCCTCCACATACTCTTAGTAGAGAGGGCCTTGGCGAAATAGTGCAAATGCTTCAAATCCCAACCACCAAGTTGTTTTGGATTTTCCAGGAGACCAAATGGTACTTCCTTTTTTCATTTCCCCCTAACCAAATAAAATTAAAATTTCTCATGTGCAATGCATCAATGATAGTCTTTGGCACTTTGCATAATGAAAACCAGTAAACTGAAAGATTCTGTAAAATTGATTTTGCCAGTGTTATTCTACCGCCCAAAGACAACCACCTCCAACACCAATGCTTTATTCTCTTATCAAAATTTTTAAGTAGCCAAGTCCAATCCGAAGCATGATAATTATTTGGTTTTATATGAAAACCCAAATATTTAGTACCCTCGGACAACTAACCAAATTTAAATGGAAAGAACTGTTCAATTTCTGCTTTGATACCCCCCTCAAGTTCATTCTCTAGGAAAATTGATTTTTCATTACTAACTTGCATTCCTGAGGGCATTACATAAAAGTGTTAAAATACCTTTGATTCCCGTCCATTCCTCAAGAACACCTTTTCCGAACACCATAACATCAACGACAAATAAGAGTCGTCGATGTATTTGCAATCACCTTGAGACCCTACATAATTCTTGAATCCTTTGCTTTGATAAGAAGCCTACTTAAACCCTCTATTATAAGAATGAATAAGAGGGGAGATAGGGGACAACCTTGTCGAAGACCCCTAGTAAAATTGCAAAGGAACGCCATTGATAAGGACCACACGATTCGTTGATGAAACACATGCCATTATCCAATTACTCACCTCCGAAGGAATCCCAATCTGAATTAGTATCAGTCTGAGAAATGTCCAATCCACACAGCCACAAGCCTTGACTAAATCCAGCTTGAGGATAAGAGCTTTTAGATGTTTTGACATTTCGGTTTTGTTTTGTTTAGAGTTTGGTTATGTAAAAAACCTTAGAAATCTCAGAATCACATATATTAGTTATAGAAATTGCATAATTTGGATGCCATAAAGTATTTGAGGGTGTTGAATTTATTTATGAATTCAAAAATATAATTTGAACATTTTCAAATTTAGATTTCCAACCAAAACCAACTGGAAAATCCAAAACGTAAAATAAATAAATTGCTACATAATAAATCCAAACACATCCATATAAGTCAATAATTATATATGTAAAATAATATATTTTTCAAACTTACAAAAGATTAAGATTTTAAACCACTAAAATTATATTCTTGATGAATTATTTGATTAAATATTTCATTTATAATTTTTTTTTTCACTCGGAAATATGTCAATTTGTTTCATTACATAGGGGGTCAACAAGAGTATCATATCACTTACAAGAATTGAAACTGAATGGGGAGGGTAACAATCTCTCCAAACCTCTCAAGCTACATCCAATCAACATATTCTCATATAAATTATATTAATTTATATTTATATATTTGAAATATAATTTATATGAGAATATCTTAATATTATATATTTTATTTATATCTAATAATTAATAATATCTATTTATCTAATAATTAATAATATCTATTTATTTTATGGAGAGTTAAAAGAGAGACGATGATGATTTTAACTTTTTTGCATAGTTTTAATTAAGCTTTATTTATTTTTTGTTGTTGTCTTAATGGATTCACTATTAGAATAAGCTCAACGCTTTTATTGACCTGGGATAAGTTGAGGAAAAGAAATTTACATGGTCTAGGTTGGTGCAGTCTTTGTAGGAGTGGAGATGAATCTACTGAACATTTATTTCTTTTATGTCTTTTTTTCAAAACAAATCTGGCTAGGCCTTGGGGAATCTCTCTGATTGAAACATTTGTGGGAAGCGAACTCCATTGATGCTAATTAAACACTTGGTTCGTCACTCTATATCTTAATCTTTTGAGATGTATCCCTTTCCTAGTGTTGTGGTTCCTTTGGATAGTAAAAAATGCTATGATTTTTAGGATATCCATTATCCATCCTTCTATGTCATTTCCCAGGTTCTGTCTTCTTACAGGTTTTTCATTGATTAGAATAGCAAGACAAATGTTAGGATCATGAAAGAGATTAAGCTTAGCGAGGAGGAGATCTATGGGTTTTTTTATGGAGCCTGTGAGGATGAATCTAGACTCTATGGATTGTTAGGAATTTTGGTTATTTCTAAGAATGTATCAATATAATTCAAAGCTAATGGGTGTACAGGTACTAATAACCAAGCTGAAGGGCTAACATTGATATCTTTATTACAAATTGAAAAAGAGGAACAAGTGAATAACCTGAAGATCTATGGAGACTCAGAGCTTTGGATTAAACACATGAGGAAAGAACACTGTATCGGGAATCTGCACTTGCAAAACATTGGACAAAATCTGGACTTGGTAGCTTCTACCTTAAGCAGAATCGATTTCAACCATATTTTAGGGAACAAAATGAGGCAGCAGATGTCTTTTCCAAAGAAGGATTGCTTATCGAATCTAGTGTATGTTTGGTAATTGTTAAAATAAATGGACTACAGGAACAAAAAAGGAATATCCTAGACTTTTGGATAGAAGGCTGATCATAAAAGATTCAATTATGTTATGTTTTAGAACTTTTTCGTTTTTTTTGGTGAAATATTGTAATGAAACAAATGGCTATTTTGATTGTAATGAGCTATGTTGAAGAAAATTTGAAAGCTCTAAACTGTGCAGAAGCACCTGAGGAATGTATTCTCCTATTTCGTTATAAATGAAAAGAATATGATTTTTTTCCGTGGAAAAAAAAGCTCAGATCTTTTAACATTACCATTTAAGCCAATTTTAAAGTATGAAATGCAAAAGCATTATGCCAATGAATAAAAATTATTGAGAAAGATTTGGAAGAAACCCTTGTGTTGAAGTTATACAACTCTAAGGGGACAAATTATAATAACTCTAAAACTAAAAGATCATTTAATTTAACATTGTAGGAAAATAATATTTCTTCGCAAAATTGGAACTCAATGTGGAACAAGATAAGAGAGAGTTCATGGTTTTGAAAGTGAGCTAGATTGGTTATCAAATACTACGATGTTATGTCTAAAATGGAAATCCCACTCTTGTTCATTTTATGCCTCAAGATTTGTAGATTTGAGATTTTTTTTATATCATAAGTAAATACATTAAGTAGATATATGATATTCTTCTTTATTAACAATATACATGACAAAACAACTATGGGTAGGAAAGATCCATTTCAGTGTTAGGACATTTATTGTAAGAAAAATAGTCTTTATTTTGTCGAATAATTTAGATGGTCCTATTACTACTATAACAACTCGTATTAAGACTATTATCTAGTAGGTATGGATCATTGTTATAACTCGTATCAATAGAAAATGAAATGAATTATAAATGAACTAAAACTCTAGCACCAATTGTTATAACCAATTATTTTAGGAAGTTGATCTACAATGGAAATGTCAAAGTGTTGAAATCATAGTGGAAAGAGAATGCATTAATATTTAACTAGATTCTAAATTAATTGAATTTCATGGTTTGAGATAAATTATTGAACAAAAGTATGAATTACATGCAAAAGTGAGAGAACCAATGAACACTAACAAAAACTAAAAGAGTTTAATGGAAAATGAATTAAAAACATAATTACAATAAGTTTAGAAATTCAAATGATACTTCCACATAAGGAACTTCAAATGGGATTTGCAATGAGAACATCATGCATGGAATTAAAATGGGCCCAATAACTTTTTTTGTTAATTTAATGAAGTAGAATTGCTATATCAGCAAATTAAACCCTAGTTGTTGCTTTGTTCATCTAGATGTCACTTCCCTCTCAAACCCTTTGGCAATGGATCTATATCCAAAGGGGTGTTTTCCTTCCCCCTCTTGATGCTAAAGTCACTATGTTCTAATCCCTAGTGGCCTCCCTAGGGAAATCCACTACTAAGTCACAACCTTCTTGATTTGTTGAGAAAATGGACAATATTATTGAGGTGAATCTCCCAACTACATCCTCCCATATTATGGCTTTGGCTCTATTTGATATAGGTCTCATTGGCCAATTTACTAGTCTATGGCCTACCCCAAGAACATGGATACCTGGATGTAGAAGAACTTGATCGCTATGATCAAAGAGAAATTCTCATGCTATTTCTATGGGAGAGGATTTTATGTCTTTTTGTTTGAAAAAGAAGAAGAGTGAGATCTCAATTTTGGAATGGCCCTTATTTTATGGGAACAAGAGGTAAGCATGTCAACCATTAGACTCCCAATTTTGATCCTAAACTTGGTGTGCCCTTCGTTGTTCTAGTTTGGGCTTATTTGCCTCACTTACCCTTGCATTGCTATAACAGTGATTCTCTAAGGATTACTAGCAACATTCTTGGCAAATATATCGATAAAGCAGAGAAACAAATTAGCATTTTTACCCATTCAAGAATTTGTAATTAAGTAGATCTAGAAAAAGGGATACTGAAAGCAATTCTTCTAAATTTGGACAACTAGAAACCTTGTGCAAAACATGGATTATGGAAAATTTCCATTTAAATGTAAATCCTACAATGAATATGACCATTTTCCCAAAGACTACAAGAAGAATACACCTTCAACTCAAGAAACTTAAAAAAAGGAGGATCATTGGTAGATAAGGAAGAAAAAGTTAGGCCCAAATCAAGATGCCCCCTTTGGCTCAAACCAAGTCGCACCTATCGGTAGAAAAAAAAGTTTTCCTATCTAGCTCAAATCAAGGCACTCCTTTTGGCATAGGTCAAGTCGCTCCTTTAATCTCAAATCAAGTTGCTACCTTAGGTGCAAATACCCAAAAAGAAAATTTGATTCCCACTACAAATAAGTTTGAAGTTTCCTCTCAACTAGAGGTTGCTACTTTAGTTGTTGTTATATCCCCCTCGAACAAAGGATCCTATAAGTCTCTTTCCTATTATAATTTCTCAATCATTCCAACAACCTATCTATTAAAAAACTCAAGTGGAAGCCCTTATAATATTCCTAAAAGAAGATCCCATCTCAGAGAAGAAAGAAGAAATCAACCCAGTTCGAGAAAAATCTCATCTTCAATATAGTGGGGTTGTGACCAAGAAGAAAGTGTAACATCAAATTAAGGAGGATGATCCGAAGGAAGAACACTTTCCTAAGAAAGTAGGAAGAAAATTGGAAAAGGGAAAAAAAGGAAGGAAGCAAGTAATAAGGAAAAAAATGGGTATTTAGACCACCATTGAAAGCTTGTTAGGAGCAAGTCAAAATTTCAATCACTTAAAATCCCAGGATCTTAAGTGCCATCAAATGGATGCTTAGGTGGCAGTTCTAAACCCCCATTGGAAAAATAATGTTTTTGGTCTCTTGCAATTATAGAGCTATGGGCACTAGGTTAAAATAAGAAGCATTTAGAGACATGATTAGATTTGAAAATCCAATTAGTCTTCATTTGTGAGACTAAGCTAGAAGAAATCAACATGCTAGATATTGAGAATAAATAATGGAAAAATAGTTTAGATATAGCGGTTTGAGCTAGAGGAGATTCAAGAGGAATATGCACATTATGGGATACTACAATGTTAAAAATGGATTATTCCTAAAGTACTAAGTATTGGGATATGAGTTGCCTCACTCACTAAGTTTTAAGTATGAAATCCCACATTTTTAATGTATATAAGCCAATTCATTTCAAGGAAAAGTAAGAGTGTTGGTAATCCTTGTAGGCATTAAAAGAGTTTGAGTACATAAGGAATATTATTATGGTAGGGGACTTCAATGTGGTCTTATCAAAAAAAGAAAAGAGGGGAGGCAGTATAGTAAGGGATCCCTTTGGAGAAAGAATGGAGGATCTTATTGATGCTAAACCATGAAAAGGAAAATATACCTGGACCAAAATGAAACTGGGACCAAGTCATATAGCGGGAAAACTTGACCGATTCATCATTCATAGTGATATTCTTATCAACAAATAGATCGCCAAGTCTAAGATGATTCCTTCCAGTGTCTCAGACCATAAGCCTATATTGATTATCCTTCGTTAGGCTCAAGACCTTGGCCCTATTCCTCCAGAGTTAACCCTCTCTGGATTCACAAACCAAGAGATTTGGAAGTTATTTCTTAGATTTGGAGTAGGCCAATCGTAGGGTCTCCATCCTTTATGTGGGAATTTAAACTAAGAGTTGTTAAGTTCAATTTCAAAGGGGTAAATCTTCCTTTATCTCTCCTGTCCAAGAAATATTAAATCTATAAAATCATTTGGAACTCTCTAGTATAGGATGGAAGATGGTAAGGTGTCATTGAAAATATTGTTGGAGGGAAGATATATCTAAAACAAAATTCACAAAGATAATAGAAAGGATGAGGAGTATTGACAACTAAAATCTAGGAACCTATGGTTGAAATCCAAAGACAAAAATACTTCATTCTTCCACAAATAAACAAAAACAAGACTTTAAAAATATTTAGTAAGAGAAATAAGCCTTGAGGATGGGATGTCACTGAGTGATTTTGTAGGCATCAAATATGCAATGAGCTCTTATTTTGACAATTTGTATATAATAAATTACAATCCCCAAAATGTACCCTAAGTAAGAAATGGATTAAAAGACAATGAAGAGGTAATTGGCATGGTTAATCACATAATAAGTTAAACTCATAACTCCCATACAACTTTTCCAATTCTAGGAGAAACAATGTGGTGTTAACTTATTTTGCACATGAATCAATGTGGGGTTAACTCAAAATTTTGAAAATTTCATGAAAGCAGGTAACAATGGGAAAATCCCTTGTTTTTCATCCTCTTCAATTTACTCAAAACATGTGATCAAACTAAGCCGTCTACCCTACTTGAACGATCTCTGCAAGAGAACCCTGTCAATAGACTAGGTTGGATATATTTCTTGAGTGAACCTAACGAGAGAACCCTGTGAAAAAATAAAGTCCAATGCCCCACTTGAATGAACACTATGAGATAAACTTTTGGGTTGGACAATGCCCTACATTAAAAAACGTTAATAAAATCATATTGGATGTGATCCTTGATCAAACCAAATTGGATTACATGGAAATGTGTTAAACAAAATGATGGTGATCCATTCATAAGATTATTTAATTGTTATTTTTATTTGGACCAAGGCTAACTATTTTGGAAGATGTATTTTGTTTTAGAGTTGATTGCATTTATGTTTGGGTTCTATAAGTTATCAAAGGTACATGATATAAGTAGTTTCTTATAGGACATGCAACAACATTATATAATGAATAAAAATGTTTTTATCGAGGTAAAATCTAGAAGAAATCCCCTTAAATATGATTGTTTATAAAAGGTGGAGTATGGACCTTAGGCGAAGTTGTAAATAGGAATATCTAACTAGCGAAGCTCATACAAGCCCTTATTATATGGATTTATAAGCACGTTTCGAAGCTATAACACCTTGGGGGGTTAATTGAAAACGCTGCCGAACTAAATGATCATTTAAATGAGCTTTGTAGGAAAACAACATTTCCTAGCAATTTAATTGGATTGAAGAATAAGATAAGCCAAAGAGAGTTCATTATATCTAAGCTAATCAAGATTGATCATGAAATACTAGGATGCTATGTAAAAAATGGAAATCCCTCCCTTGTCCATTTTCTACTAAAAACTTGTAGACTTGAGAAAAAGTCAGTATCATAAGTAATACATGAGGTAGATTTGTGGCATTCTTCCTTATTAACAACATATGTGAGAGATCAATTAGATTCATGAATTCATGCATATAGGTTTTCAATATTGATTTTAGTGAAATTTTGGAGTGTAACTCTAGGAAGATAAAATAAGTTGGTCATGAAGAAGAGTAGAAGAAGGGTCAAGGCCCTTATAGGACTTTCATGATTCAATTGAGCATCATCTCCATGTCTAATTGGATCCATGGATCCACAATGATTCTAGAAACCCTAATTTTTTCATCGATGATTTCACATGAAGGGATGTTCAAAATTGTTTATATTTGTTAGGTCAACCTTGACTCAGTCAAATAGTGATTAGGTTAACATTGATCGAGTTAATTATAAGTAGTTTATAGACCCATGGTATTTAATGTGATCAAGCCTATTTAAAGGCTTATTGAACTCCATTGTAAAGTGCCTAAACTCTTAACTAGCTTGGTTGGATTGGCCAAAGTAATAGTAAATACATATTTTCTCTTACCATGTATACTAAGCATAATGCGAATGAGATTCCACACCTTGGGACAATAACAGCCCATCATCTTCCCATGAGTTTCCTACCCATTTAATAATATATACATTTCATTGCCATCACTCATTTTTGGCGTTTTTTTTGTAAGATTTACGCAAATGGTTTAAATAAATTGGGTTCTTGTTTAAACAAATACCACTCTCTAGTCATTGTTAAGGCTCTACATGCAAGAAGGGAAGTGCTAAGACTTGATATGTAAGAGGGAAGTGAAAGAGATATTATAGTTGTGATAATAATTTGTGAAGCAAATTTTAATAGTAACTTAGTTTACAAAAGCACAAACCCAAAATTATGAAATCACTTCATAGCCATTGAAAATAAATTATATAATAATTTTTTACTTTGTCGTTAAATCACAAATTCATGTTTGAATTAATATATTTTGTTTGGATTTATTTTTTTAATTGAGTGAAGCTCGTTGTACATCCATCATGATGGAATTTGGTGAAGAGAATTTGCTACCCTACATTATACCAACTCTACATTAGGAAGGAAATGCATATTATCATGTATTGTATATTTTCTCTTTGTTAGTGGATTTTCCTCCTAGTGTGATATCTTAAGAAGTGCTATCTATATATCCCTTCCAATGCAAAGTCATGCAAAGAAACCATATGTAATTAATTAATATATTATTATTCAAAATTTCACCTTAAAAGGCCAAAATAGCATTCTACAAACGTCTATGGCATCTTATAGTAAGAGTGACGAATTCATAGATCTCCTTAAGAAAATCCTTAAGGATATAGATGAAATAAAGAAATCTATGGACGAAATGTTTAAAGAAAATGAAGATGGATGTGAAAATCAAGTAGAAGAAACCATCCAAGCTAATGTAAAAGATGAAGATACAGTAGATTATTATGTCGCCTCCTATGAGAGTAATAGTAACAATCAAGACATTGTGCAAGACAAAGATATAACATACCCTAGTAATGAAGAAAATGACAACAAAATATTTGACAAGAAGGATGATCCTCACCACGACTGTGATAAGAGACAAGCTGATGTTCTTATGAGCATTATAAGCACAAAAAGCCCGTTCAAGGGAACTAACAAAATATGTGTTGGGAATAACAACACAAAAATAATTAAGGTCGTAAGGTATGTTGAGCATGTTCAATTGACGACAAACATAGTTAAAAGAAGCAATCACGCAAGTAGAAATAGCGTAAACAAAACTTCACCAAGTTCGTACTTAATGCAAATACCAAGACTTAATAATCAAAATGAGGCAATGGTCGTAATCAAAATCGCATCTCTCAAGTCATCAGTGCGACATCGAGCCAAAATAAAAGACGTCATGAGAAAACTCAGCTTTGAGAACAAAGCTTTCCTAAGGGGAAGGCAATGCTGTGAATATTTGATTAATATTATTATTTATAACTTAATAGATTATTAGGTTATTAGTGAAAGGTCGTAACCCTTCATTATGATTGCTTAAGCCTAATAAAGGCCATCTTATTGTAATTTTATAATCATCATCCATCTATAATATTATCATTTTATCATCAATCATGGACAGCGGATACGCTTCATAACTATCCAGCTAGATACGGTTGTAGCATATGGTAGGTCGAGGAAGAAGGAGAGAGAGAGCCTCTTTGTTATCCCTTTAATAATTATGAGTCGCTGGATAACTTTGTGGCCCAACAAGGGTTTCAATCTATGTTTCAATACCCCCTTTTGGTTCTAAGAAGTAGAGGGAGCCGATGAATAAGATGATTGCTGAATGGTTGTATCATGCGTTTGTAGATTTTAGTGAGATTTGCATAGACCGTGAGGAGAATAATCATTGCCTCATGGCTGAATTTGAAGAGAAGGATTTGAGCATGCTCAAAAGTATATGCGTGTGTGGCTTCAACAATTTTCCAAGCACCGTTCTTGAAGAGGAGAAGCCAAGACTGAGTTCCTCTAAGTAGTGCCACCTTCTCCCATGCTAGTATTCATCTACTCTTTCTATCTCTGTTGTGTTTTGTGAAAGTCTCTTCTTTGGTTTTGTCTATCTTGATTATAGTGTGTGTATATGCGTTTGGAATCAAAATTATATATGAGTTGTCAATTTTGTGAAATAAATATGAAGTCTATAGTACTATAATTCTCGACTCAAATCTCCAACAATAAATATATATGTAATTTAGAACATACAAACTCTCAAGGTATGTAATATCTACTATAGAAGTATCTTATTATTTTGATAAAAAGAAACACCATGTTTTACTAAAGGCCCTCTTCCATAGTTTTTGTCATAAAAAAGCATAAGAAAAGAGCGCTATGGACAAATGGTTCACAAAGCACAATACCTTTTAAGGTTTTGCAAATGGGATAGCAAGCCAAGCTACCTTGATTATGGAGATAAAACTTAATGTTTGTGTGCTTAAGCCATACTCAAAATAAGAGGATGACCTTCCTACAAAGTTCTAGTTACCGGGTGCAAATCATGAGGTGATGATTAATGCTATGTGATTCTTATCAGCAGCATAGATCCATCTTAAACCCGTATCTATCAAGCACCGAGAGGGATCCAATTTCTTGAGGTGTATTTATTTTTTTAAATTTAAACTCAAGAAATTTGATCTCTCTTGATTGATAGATCCGGGTTTAAGTTTTAAGTTTTTATTTTATAAACAAACATCTATTTTTTAATTACTTTTCATAATATTTTATTTTATGAACCAATATGGATTTTGTTTAAATACTTTCCATAAAAAAAAATTTATGAGCGGACATGAATTTTTTTAATTATTTTGTTAGTAACAAACATTACATTTATGCTTTTTTTTCTTTTGGAAAAAAAAAAAACAAACATTACATCACAAACCTTACAACATCTCCCCCATACTTGCTTTACTTTACTTTACTTCTTTTTACTTTACTTTACTTTACTTTACTTACTTCTTTTTACGTGTTTGATTAGATCTAAAGCTACATTTTTAGGTTTTATTAGATGTAACACTACATCACACATGTTAGAAGATCTCCCCCATAGTAGGCTGTAGAGCACCTCATTTCACTCGGTGCAATAATTTCAATCCTACTTATTCACCTTTGTAAACATCACTTAATGCAAAAAGTATTAAATAGATTATTCAAGCTTATAAAAAATATAGAATATTCAAACTTATAAAAAATAATATTAATACATTATAAAAAAATAACTCAAATATTAAATACATTGTAAAATTAGCTCTAAAAATTGAAATAATAATTCATAATATTTGAATATACATAATTATATTTGTATACTTAAAATAAAATAAAATAAAATTATATTACATATTATTATATTTTAATTAAAAATGCATTTTAAACATAACAATTGATTATAGTCGAGACGAACTATCATAATAAACCCTATACCATATATGCATATGTTGTGACCTAATGTAATTTGATATTAATAACTCACATCCAAACAATGATAAGGAAATTATGGCCACTCATGTACCATAGCCTCTACCTAAGTCGGGGATTGTGTCCACCTACTCTCTCTCAATAAAACAAAGACCAAGAATGTCTTTGTAATATCTATGTAACTTGGGCCATTCATATCCAATGGAGAAGTTTATGTTCATGGAAATGGACACGTACATCTTATTAAAAATAAGACCTTATTTAAGTGGCAATTTGCATGTTATAGATCTAATGCTTTGCTTCCCTATGCTAGCCCAAGTGGCAATTTGAATGTATGTTCTAAATGTAATGCTTTGCCTCCCTATGCTAGCCCAACCCATTTTCAAAGGAGCACGGTAAGATGGTGGGATATAATAAAGTGGAATCGATTAAATAAAGTTAAAAACTTGTTAAAAGTAATTTAGTAAAAATGCTATTATTTTATGTTACAATTCATTTTTTTTTTCTGGAATATGTTTATCCGATGCTTACCACTAAAATCATGTACCAATTC
Source organism: Larix kaempferi (assembly GCA_027924585.1). Taxonomy (NCBI): domain Eukaryota; kingdom Viridiplantae; phylum Streptophyta; class Pinopsida; order Pinales; family Pinaceae; genus Larix; species Larix kaempferi. Next base: position 53,443,411 of record BSBM01000299.1, on the reverse strand, counting down.
TTCACAAATTTAGTAAAATAAATTTATTATAATAATTTAATTATAAAGTAATTTTATAAATTTAAACCTTTCTTTTAAAATTAATAAAAATAAATAAAATGTAATTTTTCTTTTCAAATGAGATAAAACTTTATTTTTCTGAGTCCGTGTATTTTTGGCAAACCCATGATAAGACAAAATGAATCATAAACATTTGAAAAGTTAAGTGACTAGTAAGTTATGAAATGTATTCATTAATTTATAATGTTTCACAAAGTTTATGAGAAGTGAGGACATGGGAGAAATTTTAAGAAACATCAAAGAGGACGCCGAAGTCTTCAACATATGGAATTCATCCATAAATACAATAAAATTTATATTATAATACATATAAATTTAAAAGTTGGAACATAAGTTATTAAAGTTTTTAATTTTATAATGCAGAGATTAATACAAGTTTGTTTACAACATATATCTAGTAAAATAAAATGAAATACAACCATCCATAAGATACAACTAAAAGATAAAAATCGAAAATACAATCATATTGAGTAACAAAATAAAGTCAAGGCTAGAGACAAGGAAAATGCAACGTGGCCTTTTATCATTTAATTTTTTATTTTTGGTAAAAAACAATCAAAGGAAAGGTGGAGACATGAGGAAACGTTTTCCTTTTTTCCAAGAAACATCTCCTTCGATGTTTCCTTGAGTTTCCTTCAAACGATGATGTGGAGAGACATTCCCAATGAAGTTTCCAAGTTTCCGGGACGTATCCAAGAGAGATTGTTCCCTCCGCTTCATGGTCACGTGTTCCTAGTCTCACGTTTGTTCTTCCTGCTCCAGGCGTTGTTCCAATGCCTGGAAGTCTCATTCACAGGTTGGAGAGAGCTTGCTCATAGCTCTGTCTAAGTGTCTGGCTTAATCTTCCACCCTCTGCAGTCCGTGGAATTGAATACATCCCCCCTTCTGCGTGCATGGTGCCTTTGGCATGGTTGGCTACCCTACAACTATATCCTTGACACTCAACTTTTGGCTCTGTGGGATTTCTTGTCTCAGGTCTGTCACTCAACGAAAGACAAACAGGATTTCCAGGGGGTCATACAAATTTAAAGCCTTACTACCTTGACAAGTAATCATCACAGCTGCAGTGAAAATCATCATTGGAGCCTTGGGTCATTTGATATACAAGACGAAGTCAAAGAGATTTCCTTCCTCAACCATCCCTTAAATTGTGTGAAGGATTCTGAAGCAATTCTGAGCAAATTTGGAATGAATACCTTTCAATGCTGCGCGTGGTTTGGATTTGCTGACGGGGTATATTATAATAATTGTAAAATAAGAAGATGATTTATTCAGTTTTATAGGAAAATGATATTTTTTTGCAAAAAATTGGATCTCAATGGAGAACAAGATATGCTGGAGTGAGTTCATGGTTTCGAAATTAAGATTGGTCATGAAATAAGTCTATGATGTTGTGACTAAAATGAAAATCCCTTCCTTGTTCCTTTTTTCCCTAAAGAGTTGTAGACTTGAGAAACTTTTAATACCATAACAAATAAATTCGGTACATCTATGACATTTTCCCTTACTAATAACATAGATGACAAACCAACTATTGGTAAGAAAGATGCATTTGACTATTGTAAGAAAATAGTCTCGACTTCCTCTAATGTACATAGTCCTACCATTGTAACGACTCTCGGTTGATACTATATCCAGTAGGTATGGATCATTGTTATAAATCCTATCAATAAAAAATGAAATGAACTATAAATGAACTTAAAGTCTAACACCAGTTGTTATCACCAACTACTCTAAGAAATTGACCTAAAGTGGAAATGACAAATTGTTGAAATTAGAGTGGAAAGAGTGTTGGTCAATTTAATTGCTTAAATTGGTAACATAAATTATCAATCCGGGCGTTCATAAACTTATGAGATGCTGACAAAATATATGCAAGATTAGGCAACTAAACTACTTCTACTGAATTCAAAAGCTAGATTGCAAAGTGCATTCATAAACTTATGAGATGCTGACAAAATATATGCAAGATTAGGCAACTAAACTACTACTGAATTTGAAAGCTAGATTGCTAAGTGGATCAATTGCTAGGAATCATAATGAAACAATTAAGGGTATGTAATCTACTGTAGTTACAGTCTTTTATTCTCTGATGAAGAATATTCATGCAACACTTTTAGTTAGTTCCTTGATTGATTCAACAAACTTCTGTGGATTCACAAAGCATAAAACCAGAACTTGAGTCAAGCTCAACACACACTTAACTAGATTAGTTGATATCAGGATCAATGAATAGGTATAAGAGTCTAACTATGCTTACACAATCAGCTATAGGAAATTCCTACAGTCCACTTACAGTTAGCTTCACCCAATGTCCTATCTCAATTCCCATAACTTTGATCAAACCTAAACATTTTAATCAGATTAAGGAAGACTCTTAAATTAAACCAACTCCATGATGCTTCAACCTATAATCCCAAGTTTTGTGACTCTCTCAGTCTTACTAGAGTTCCTGTGATCACAACTTGTGAGAAATCATGGTAATAAATCAAGACACACCACTCAGAAAGGATCCGACTACTTAATCAATCTCACTTCAATCTTAAAGAAGGAGATTAAATGGAAAACAAAGCAAAAAAGGAAAATAAAACAAAGAATAAATGAATAACATTCAAGAAAGCAATTAAATTTTTTAAATGAAAGCTGTCCTGCAACTTGTAATTAGAAATGAACTAAATGCATTAAGGAAGATACACACAACGATCTAATTAATTTGGAAATACATACACATGAAAATAAATGAACAAACTTCTAAGCCAAATTTGTAGCATCTATCCAGAAAAAGGGGCCCTCCTGGTTGGGTAGTGCTGTAGGATTTTCACATGACTATCTCAGAGCTTCAACAACAATTCCTTTTCATTAAGCAATGGTTCACAATTACATAACGTAGAAAGTACTACATAATACAATCTTTGGCTTGTCTCCTACAAAGCGTGGTACAAATACTTTTATAGAGGATTTTTACAAATGAGATAATAGGCTTTGAAAATCGCGGGTCCTGAATTCGTGGATCTCATACAACCAAATGCTAAACATAGGTATGGGAGTTGTGCTAGCAACGAGAGTGGATTTGATGCAGTATATGATAAAACCATCAACTTGGGATGATTTCATGACCACAAGCATGAAATCATAACCACACACTCATATTTCGTTTGTACACTTGGATGTTGACCAAATCTATTGATCACCGATTTCATGTTGACCCAAAATAGGAGAATCCTAATATTGATCTGTTTCCAACAAACTCCACCTGTTCATCGTTGTTCTATAGAGGCGGATCAAGTCAGACCACAAAAAGCGCTCCTGGATAACCCTACAAGAATTCTGGTAGTTGTTGTCTGCAAATCTAGTAGTTGTTGGACTCTGTGGTTTCGGTAGTCACTGGTTATAGGATTCTGTGATTCCAGTAATCACTGGTTACATGATTATGTAACCAGTGATGACAACCAAATGCTTTTGCAACTGCATGGAAAGCTTGAGAAATCCCTATGATGGTTACTCATGAGAAACCCCTATTCTAAATGTACATTGAAACACAGAGGAATGTGCTTGAAAACCCAGTTAATTACCTTAGACAACCCTAGAGTAGATATTGCATGGAAATAACTTTTGGGATGACAAAAAGATAAGAAAGAGAAGCAAAGATGGATTAAAAAGGGTTATTTGACAATTGCAAAACGAGACAAAATCAAGACTCAACATCTCCCCTGCACTTGAGCAATTGCATGTCCTCATGCAAACAACTCTCTACAAAAAGTCTCCAATTCCGCCCCTTCTTGAATGCACTATGTTACCCAAAGCAACATATTGAGTCTATCTGACTGCTCCTTTTAATCCCCGTGCTTTTGCTTGAAAATATTCAATTTTAGTCTTCTGTTCCGGTACGCTAATGTCCTAGCTTCTTATACCATTGCTAGGCCCTCTTAAATATAAATCTGTACTTTGCAACTATCCGAACCCTCTTCTCCCTCAATCGAGCATTCCTCCTTTTGAGGGTCCCATTTTCTTCCTTGATATATCTGTCCAGAACTTTGTATTCTTTAATCACCTTCTTCAATTTTTCAACCCTCTTATTCTTATTTCTCGCCTATTTTGGCAAGCTAGATGAGTGTGATGGGTTGAGGCCATTATATCTTTAGTCGTATTAAGTGCCTCCACATATGCTGGGCTAGTAGGTATGGTTCCTTCAACGACATCAAATTCCTCTAGTGCTTCTTTTTTTTATTTTGGGATAGGTCTTCTATTGCCATCTCAGGTTCTGTCGATTTTGTGTCCTCTACAAGAATTGGTTCAGAGACCCTCTTTGTGGCGGAACAAGTTTGTGGCCTTCTGGGTAGACTTTTAATGACTATAAATTCATCTCTGTCATCCAGCTCCTTTTGCTCAGATTTCTTAGATTCGGGCTCCTTGAAAAGTTGTCTCGAATTCCTTCGAACAACTCTAGTATGGGAGGTCTCTAGTGTCTCTGTTAATGGTACTTCTTGAGGATCCTCTATTTGTTCTTCTGCCTCAACCCCTCTTTTTGTGGTAGGAGTTCTGAATCCTTCAAAAGATTTGGCTTCTAGCTTGTATACAGGGGGTTTTTCGATGCTCTCTGATTTGATTATGGGTCTTCTTCTATGCCCACCTGTAGGAAGCTGTGCTACATTCTCATATTCTGTTATAGCCCTCTTTATTCTAGCGGGACTTGTTCAGATTTTCCTCAAGGGTTTTTCCTTCAGTATGCCTATAGGGGATCCTAGAGGATTAACCTCAAATTCACTCCAGAACAGAAAATGCTCCCATGTTTGTAGTTGTTTCCTCAACTCTTCCTCCACGAGTAATCTAATCAGCTCATGGTGAAAAAGGATGTGCTCTACGTTTTCTGGGTGCATTTGAACATGCATAACCATTTTGGTTAAGCTTCTTTGGAAGAAGAAGGGGAGATTCATCCTTTGTACTTGAAAGTTGAGAAGAAATCAGATATGATAAATGAATGTAACTGCATACCTCCCTTCACATGTGATGTAATTCTGCACTACAATGAGAATGTCATGCCATTCCTCCTTCACCCATGCACGTGGAATCCCCTTACTCCAGTCTAGGTTTTTATGGTCTGGTAATAGGAACTGGTTACAATCTGCTCCTTTAATTTCCCTGCCTTTGAACCAACACTCACCTTCCTGTGGAAACCCTTTGCTAGCAACTATTGATCTCTAAATGATGTGTAACACCAACTTTCCTAGTTGAGCCTCATGTCTGTCAAAAGTCTCAACAAAATTCCTTGTGACCTCACTATGGTGACCCTGCAATTTTTCACAAAGTGGCATCCACCCAGCTTCTTAGAAGTGTTGCTTGCTCTGTGGACGATCTTCAAGGAATCATGTCCCTGCTGGTTCAAATCTAACCACTGAAGCCTTTTGCTTCATCTTTATACTATTATTTCTCCTGTGCTCATGTGCAAAGAATTGGCTTGTCTTGACCCATCTCAAGATTGCAATGGCAAAAGGGTGAAAAGGAAATTGGGTTTCAGGGTTTTTTTAATGGCAAAATGATCATCCAAAACTAATGAAATTGTGATTGAAATCATGAATTGATATAATGGATTGTATGAGGTGTCTTATTAGATCAAAAGGCAATAATTGGATAAGTTGGAAGTGTTTTTGATAGGTTGATTATGGAAGTCTCTGACATACAAAAAGAGGAAGGTCAAATGAGATTAAGAGCATCTAGATAGATCATCAAACCTCATGCTTAATGAACATCTAGAAATAGAAAGTTTACCTGACTATAATTACCTTGTAGATGATGTTGGTTGTGGAGCCTGATTATAATCTTCCCGATCCAGAGGTCGTGTTTAAGCTGTGTTTGGATCCCAGTACCTGACAGGGGGGTGTGGGGGGGATTCCCCCATACTATAGTTGTCAGCAGGGTCCAAGGGGGGCAGCACCCCCGTAACGATTTTTTTTTAAAATTGCCTTGCAAAATGTTGTAATTTCGTAGTCAATCTGGACCATTCATCATTAGGTCATAGATCTGACGGTAGAAGTTATGTTAGGGTTTTCTTCCCTAGAAGGCAACCCTCTTTATGTATGAGGGATTTGTCTTGCAGCTGTGTAATATTGTGAAAGACGAGTGTGTTTGAGAGAGAGACTGTGAGATAGTGAAGAGGAAGTTGCAGCAGATGTGCTGTGGGTTGTATCCTTTCATTTTGCTGGATGGTATAATAGAAAGGACTAGATGTTTCTCTGTGAACGTAGCCCATACTGGGTGAACCATGTATATTGGTGTCTCTCTTGTATTGTGTTCTTATGTGTTTTATTTCAGCATTTTATTTTATGTTATTGCTTTGCTATCCTATTTTTCTAACAGATGATATGACTGACTCAGCAGATCCAATAATGATTTCGCCACATATGCATGCTGGCAAGTTGCCAGAGTGGAGGAATCCGGTAAAAACAAATTTTTTGACGGCCTAGTGAATTGCCAAAATCGAGGAATCCATTGGTAATCTATTCTCTGGGAATCTCATGTGATCTATCGAAATCAAAGAATCCGGTATCATTTCAATCTTTAGTGAATATTAATAGACTACTGGAACTCGAAATTCCTCCAGTAATTTAGCCTCCAACATCATCGATGGTCTATCGAAATCATGACTTCCTGGATTGAACTGATCTATCAATGATACTGCAATGCTACTAGAATTTCTAAAGGTGCCATCTGCCATACCAAAATTCTGCAAGATTTTCTAATCCATATGAAGCTAATCCCTTTGAAAGGCTGGTCAACTGAATCATGACAGAAGTTTGATCCTATTCAAGCTATGGATCAAAATATGCTCTTTCGGATACCATGATAATCTAAAGATGATGAGCAGAAGATCAGCACTAGAGGCTTAAATATTTGGGGTAAAAATAGTGTGTTGAAGATGATCTGAAATAAGTTTTTTGATGCTGTTGAAGTTGTGCATGATACTCTAGAAGTTGACCTAGTTTCCAAATTATTGATGCTAAGGTGGATTATCCAAAATAAGTCATATGCCCTAGAAAAAATAACACCAAAGTCTGCCTGCGATTCCGGTAGTAAAACCTGCAATTCCAGTAGTAATTGGACAGGACAGTAATATTCATGAACTACTGAAATTGGGAATTCCAGTATTAAATTGGTCTTATGAAAATATTGATGTACTACCGAAATTGAGAAATCCGGCAGTAAACTTAGTTACGGAAATTTCTAAAGATGTCCAGCTATTGCAGGAATTTGAACTTATTGGAAATTTGAAGTTGGCATCCATGAAGCAATGCATTCTGGAGTTAATGAATATGCACACAAGAGAGAACTGAGCCTGAAAATCACATGCACTAGGCCAAACCAAAGAAGACTGAAATGACCAAAAATACCTGCAGCTTATGAAAAATGATCAAAACATAAATGCTGAAGCTACTGCTGAAACGATCTGAGGCTTGTCATTTACAAAACATAAATTTGAAATGTTGGAGTGTTGATCTCTGATTTATCATGAAGGCTGATCATAAAAATATTTGCTCTGACTGGGCTGCTATGTAATGTATCAAAATACATGTGGAACCTGGTATGCTAGAGGATTCTTGAAACTTTGTTGCTCTGCTGCTTTGGGAGAATTTGATTTGCTGTTGGAACATAAAGAGATATGTATTACATGATCAAGGATAAGATCTGAAATTGACCCATGTACGCTCATCTCTGCAACTGTCCTGCTGAACTAAATGACCTAGAGACACTTTTGAATCTGAAAATCTGTTTTGCCGCTTATTAGACATGTCAAATAAGGAAATACCGTTGAATAATAACCATGATAACTTCTACAAGGAATCATAAACTCTGCCACAGGGAAAGATACTACAACATGAATGACATCCCCTTTTTATTTGCAAAACCAAAGAAAGCTGCAACTGCTGTATGTAATATGAAATCATAAAGTAATGAAGCATTACAAACCCTTGGTACAATTCTTGCCATGCGAATGAGTGTGTTGAAGTCGAGCATGGGAAGAAATCATTGGATTATCGGCCATTGATGTATGCCATTAACCAATGCGAGACAACTCACCATTGATGTCAATGAGGGTTAAGGTACCTTAGTACATCTTGCTAGGTATGAATAAAGGAGCTGAAGTTGAGTCTCCTGCAAGATCTGACAATCAGGGGACATTGTTGTATTCCTGCTGTCATCAGTGAGAGAGCCTACCATTCTTCGCTAATATTCACTAAAGATAAAATCATCATTCCACATTTCATCTGTATGACCGGTATCATTTTAATCTATGAGGAAATCAGGTCATACAGATGAAATCATTATTCCACATTTTATACTCAAACCATACATTCTAGAAATATGGTGAAATATTAGGTTGCTCAAAGCTTTATTAATATCAAGAAATATTACAAAGATTGAGAATGCTTTGGAATTACAGAAGAAGATTACAAATAACAAAGGAGAATTTGTACAGGATGACATAAAATTGAGATCTAAATCTCATGAAGCTTTCTGACTATTCACAACCTACCTAGTCCTAATAAATTGTGATCGTACAGTCTCTAGAGAGACCCTCTCCAAATAATGCATGATAAAATGCTGATAGGATCTAAATTCTCCTCTTATAGTTGTTAGTTGTTTCTTGATACCTAAGTTGCACGAAACAGGGAAACGGGGACGAAACGGGGAAACGTCAAAACGAGGGAAATATGACCCCCCCAAATTTTGGAAACGGAGAAACGCGATATATATATATAGGTAAGAACATTTAAAAAAATGAATGTGAAATATAAATCACAAATCATACATGTCGGTGAATCATTGCCTATATTGGGATCCTATTCATCAATAGCACCCTATGCCTCCCTCCTCTAGGTTCTAGCCCTTGCCTCTAACTCGAATTCAAAATTGATCCTCCAAGGACATTAGTTAACGGCTCAACACCCTACAATTTTGATGAAACTTCCTAATCCAATAGTTAAATTGAGGTAGAAAAAGCTTCCCATGCTTAATAAGTGATTTTGCTCGAGTGAAGAGTACATTTTTATTAAGGTCATGACAGAGGAGTTCAACAATCAACACCACCAACATCAAGGGACATATAGGGGTTGATGTGCTTGATTAAATGCCAATTCCATGCCCTCATACATGATAGAATCTAGTGGAAACTTTGCAATCCTGAAATCCTGAAAACTATTAAGTCTGTTGAATTCTGAATGGGATCTAAAATTCTACTTTTTGCATATGAAGTCCGATGAGGTTGGAAGCACTCTCAAACATCCTGAAACAATTAATGGTAATGTTAAAAATTTAAGTAAAAGGATGGAAAATAAAAGATAAGGAGAATGTCAAGTATTACCATTAATATTACCAAATACTATTGCACCATGGTCATATTTTTTCGAAAACGTGACCCTGTTGACTAGTTCCGTACTGGCAACGCATTTTCGTATGGACGAAACGCATTTCCATCTTGAAAACACGTTTTGTCCATACAGAAACGCGTTTCCGGACCATACGGTACGTGTTTCTGAGTTTCGAAACAACAAAACGCTAGAAATGGGGTTGGGGCCCACGTTTCCTGCAACATAGCTTGATACTACCCCTGTTTTCTAGTTATCTCAAAACTGCTTCCTGATTTACCTTCTTGCTTGTCTACTTCCCATAATTGCTTTCTCTTGTGCTAGCTCTCTCTTTCTACCTCGTCAAATGCTTTTTCTTTTTCTAGCCGACTAACTACCTTTTCCCCTTTTCAACCTTATTGTGTGGAGGCTTGTTGTGGGGAAGCCTACCTTGAAGCTTGTCCTAATGTTGATGGCTGGACTTGGGTTGGTAGAATTACTTTGTGGTATTTGGCAATGTTATGCCAATTCTTTCCCATAGGATATTTGTGGGATTTCAAGGTATTTATCTCCATCACATTATTTGTAAGGCATTCATATGAGATGGGTGGTAGGATTTTGAAGGTGAGCTTTAGACTAGCTAACAACTCAAACTCATTAGACAACAATTGGACTATAGTTGTCCCTTTTAGGATGTCCCGACTCTTGAAGGCTCTCAAAATTGTCATCATTGTTCCTCTTATCATTAAATAATTCCTTATATGCTCCTTGATCATAGAGGTCACCGTTCCCATCCCAAAGGGAGGGAAGTCCTATTGCCAATGCATCTTTGAACAAGCCTTTAAAGAGAGCAATTTCTATTAGGAGATTGCCCACTTTAATTTGAGCCCTGTTCAATAGAGTCCTTTTTTTATATGACTTTGTTTGCATCTATTATTTATTAAGTCATGTTGGTGACCCCCAAATCTTGAAACTACCTTTTGGTTCTATTGTTTAAGAATTTGACCACATTGCTAGCAATGTCAAGCTTTGCTTCTAGCTCGATCTGTGTTCTTTTTATCTCTGATGTTGCAGTTGTTGCTAGCTCCAACTCATCTTGGATGAGCTCAAAATAGTCCCAGTGTTGAATTATTTCTTCTAATATTTGATCCCATTATGACGTTTTGGCCCCTTTTAGGGGGATTTCCCTATCAGCCTCTTGTTCAGTGACCCCACCTCTTGCTGTAATTCATCTTTATCTAGATCCAACTTATCTATATTACTCATATTTTTCCTTTACATCACTCTCCAACTATGCAATTCTCCCCTAGTATCTTTCTCCTAGATTGTTCTTTATGTTGTCCACCTCTATTTAATTCATGGTTAAATCCATCAAGAGATTCCATGCCCCTTCAGTGTGTTGAGGGGTGGCCTGAGCAAGTATTGTGGTTTTCTCTAGTTCCGATCTTGATATTTGGAGCTCCAGCTCAACTACCTTATCTTTGTATTCCTCCATTGAGGCTTTGTAGTCTAACACATGTTTGTGCATCTTATCATTTTCCTCTTGCAACACCATCATCTCAGGAGTCTGTACATGCTCTATACCAAGCACCTTCAACTTCTTTTTTAGGACCGAAATTTCATTGTATTTTTGTTGCATTAAAGATAGCACAAGGATTAGCAATGGGGTTGGCAATGGGATTGGCCCCTAGTGTAATGAATTGCTACTCCAACTCTTTAATTCTTAGTTGTTTGGCCCTTGCAGCCACCTTCTCAAGATTGAGTTGCTTCTCTATCTTTTGTACCATCAATTGCATTTTTTTGACACTGGCAGAAGATTGGAGCACATCTTTGCAGAGCAACTCTCCAGGTTGCTTGTAAAATTCCACTTTATCTACAGGGTTAAATTCATCAAATTTGAATTTGAACTGTGTGTCTTTATGATCATCATATGTTTTAACCACTAGGACTTTTGGCTCCAAAATTGCCATTTTAAAAGTGCCCACTACAAAATATGGATCAACTATTCAATGAAGGTTCAACGTTTTTTGCATCAGAAAGGTTCCCTAACAAATGTTGGTAGTGTGTCGTTGGAATAGCGTCTCTTAAGACACGCTATAAAGAGTCCCTTAAGTGACATGAAATGACTTTTCCATTTTAAAAAATAGTTGCTATACATCATCGACCCCACATTGGCAAAGCGACCTTTAGTGATATCACTTAACATCAATTCAACGTCCAAAAAGTGACGTTACCAACATCGGCGTAATGTCCAATTAAGGTGGATGGTATTTGGAGCTAACGTCCAAGATTCTGACAGGTAATGGATGTTACAATTATGCTACTGACGTTTTGTACACATCCAAAAATATATGCCACGTCGGTGGAACGTCCAAAATTAGACGTCAACAAAGTAGATGACACATCGATGGAACATCCAAAAGCAGATGTTTTCAAAGTAGAGTTAACGTCAGGTAAATTTCCGAAAAGAGATGTGATAAAAGTGGACTTAACGTTAGCTAAACGTCTGAAAAGAGATGTCTAGAATTTCATCGAGCAAAAAAAATATAGTGGATGATCCGTCAAACTATTGTCATGTCTTCTCTGCATAATCGAAGTTTGAGCTATGGTAATGGCGTTCAACCTGTTAGTAACTAAGTCTGCTACCTTAAATCTTATTCCTTGAAACCAAAAACTCTTTTAGGAACTTTATTTAGAGCCCTAATTATTTTACAATTTTGGCTTGTTTCCATGTTTGGTTTGTTTGTAGTGGTCCATTAGTGTTTTGATTTAAGTCTTCTGTTTCAATTGGTTGCAAATTATTAAGATTTTTGGTGCTACACAGTTCTGTCATGATATGATATGTGGTCCTTCATTCTTTACAAAGTCTCGAGAGCTAATGAGACGCATTTTTACTTTTAAAGTGGAGGGTTACTAATTTTGCAGTGGAACATGTTATTATGAGCTTAAGGCACTACCAAATTACCTCTCTTAATTTTGCAACGGAACTTGGTTGATTTTCAATTATAACACTACAGAATCATAAGAATTTGACGCCACTAAATATAATGATGAATCTTTTTAAATTTGTTGAATGTTTAATCAAATTATGCCGCTTGTCAGAGTTTTTCTTATTCATGCCAATTTGATTGACGTGATAACATGGAACATCATGAAGGGGATTGTTATCATTTGAAATCATGTCCATTGATATGATTTTGCAGTCACACTACCTCGTTTTTCCACGATTATTCATATAATCGAGAAATTTAAATCTATGCCACATTCTTAACTCATTTAATAGCATTCTCTCTCATCTTTCTTTCGAAGAATGTTTTGTGTTGAGCAGGTTATATAGCAGAAAACCAGTAGTTTTCTAGAATGTTTACTCATAATAAAAGTGGCCAATTGGTACGTTATGAGCCATTGGGAACGTACGTAATTGAGGCTTACTTAGAAATTGGTGGTAAGTTGAGAGCGGCCGGATGGTTAGATTTCTGTCAAAGTTTACAAGGGCATCATTAAGGCTTACCCACAAAAGATACACCATGGCATTTATCACCAAGAAATGATAAAATTACTTATTGTTGATGAGTTAACTAAGATTCACCGCAGTTAGGATCATTTCCTATTTTTCTAACTAAGATTCACCGCAGTTAGGATCATTTCCTATTTTTCTAACTAAGATTCACCGCAGTTAGGATCATTTCCTATTTTTCTCTGGTTTTGAAAGTGAAATTGGTCAGCTTCAGGGGAATAAAATGTTAAAGTTACAGCATCATGAGGCATTCTCCAGGTCAATCTTGTGTGTCAAGATTGAGCCTCGTGTGTCGAGGTAGTGCCTTGTAGGAGCCTAGGTTGGACTCAAGAAACTTGGAGAAGAATCTTGAGTTGGACTAAAAAATGGTTAAGCTTCATGTGTTGAGGCAAGTGCTTTGTATGTCAAATTGACGATGTTGTACAGTCTTGCTAGTCAAGGCGAAGGTCTTGTGTGTCAAGACAGATCCTTGTGTATTGAGGTGGTGCCTCATGTGTTGAGGTGATGCTTTGCATGTCAAAGCATGTATGGTGTGTGGTGTACTACTAACCATGGTTGAGCTATTAAGTCTCCTTTGGAGACTGGCCACCTCTAGAGTGAATTACTTTAGCATATAACCACTTGGAACGATAGTAGAACAATATGATCACATCATTGGGAAAATCTCCCTAGTATATTTGATATGATAATTAAGATGGCACATGTGGACCATGCAAATAAGACAAGAGATAAAGATAAGATGTGATAAGATATGAGAGAATTCGAATTGCACATAAAAGAATTAATTAAGAGAGAATTTGAATTGTTAAACTTCAGTGAAGACTTTAATAAATCAAGGGAGAACTCGAATTGATCACTACGGTGATGTTAACAAGAAAGAATCAGTTAAGAGAGTTAACTAAGCGATAACAAAGAAGATCTAGTTAACTAAGTGTTATTGCATGACGACACTTGAGTTGTGACACTTGCATGACGACACTTAAGTTAGCCACCTAACAAAGTGCGCAAGCTTTCAGTTAAGGGGCGAGTTAATCTTAAGAGTCAGTTCAGTGAGTTAATGCACTGCATGAGAAGTGGGGCACACTTCTTCATGCAAGATTGATGCATCCAGATGGAGGGCAAGTTCATCCTGAAGTCAGAAGATAAAAATTGAAGCCGATGCATGTAAAGAATATATAAATATGTTATACAAGATTGATGAATTCAATGTGAAGTGAATTCTATTCTCTCTTGAAAGTAATGTGCTTCTCTTTGTGCAGGATATTATTACGAGTCTCTCTTTTTTATCTTTCTCTTGCTCTGTAATTACACAGGGGGTGCTTGACGTAAAAGACATTCTCTGCTATCTATCCTTATACTAGGGAAGGTTTTGCTGGGGTTTTCTCCCTCAAGTCATAGAGGGTTTCCCCGAGGTAAATTCATGTGTCGAATGTGATTGCTTATGTGTATGATTGTTATTTGATTTCAAGTATTATTGCAGCTCGAAATTAAAGATAAAAAATTAACATGGTATCAAAGCTCAGGGCATGAAAGAGCTAAGTTCGGCAATCAAGCTTGAGCCTACGTAGATCCTGAGTGTGCACAGTACTTGAATAATTATGGCTTCAATCTCAGTAAGACTGGAAGACCATCTTGAAGGAAATTCGAACTTCAATACTTGGAAGGCCAAGATCCTGAATATCCTGGAAGACCATGATTTATATGGATATGTATCCAATGTTATTGAAGAGCCTACTTCTAATGCAGGGCGCATTACCTTCAAGAAGAATCAAGCCAAAGCAAAGAGAATCTTTTATGATTCCGTGAAAGACAACTTGATGCCTGTGATTACTCCATTGAAGACCGCAAAGGAATGCTTTGACACTTTGACAAATCTTTATAAGAAGAAGGCGCCCAGTCAAAAGAGAGCATTGAAGAACAAGCTTCGAAATCTGAAGATGGAGAAGGATGAAGCTGTGGCTTCCTTCTTCACGAAGAACTCTCAAGTAAGAGATCAACTCATGAGCATTGGTGTGATGGTCGATGATGATGATCTCATACAGACCGCTGCCGATGGTTTTCCAACTTCATGGGAGACATTCTTGGCTGCACTAAATGGTTGAGAAGTGCAACCTAACTTCGAGAGATTGTGGCATGATTGCCTACAAGAAGAAGGGCGAATCCAGAGCAAGTACACTGCCTCCAAAGAAGAGAACCTCGCTCTTGCGGCACAGATGAAAAGATGAAATAAATCTCACAAGAAATTCTCTCATCAAAAGGAGAATGATTTCAAGAACTTTGATAAGTCTAAAGTTAAATGTTTCAATTGCAATAAGAAGGGTCATTATGCTAGAGAATGTCGTGCAAAGCAAAGAGGAAAGTTCATGGGTAGGTTTCATACTTCTACTGCTACATAAGATGAACCTACAAGAAAAAATTCATCTGATGATCAAGAGACGAGGAAGGAGTACTTTCTTGTCTCGGCCTTTTCTAGATCCATTACCACTAGTGCTGAGACATGGCTGATAGACAATAGCACATCCAAGCACATGATGGGATATAGGAGCGCTATCACAGATCTAAAGGAACATAAGTTTTCCTGTAAGGTGGAGCTTGGAGATAATACCACCTATTTGATCCAAGGTATTGGATCCACTTCCTTTCAATTGGATTCAGGAAATGTACTGCATGTGGATGAAATTTTGTTTGTCCCCGGATTGAAGAAGAACCTCTTATCTGTTTCGGTTCTAGAAGATAAAGGATTCAGAGTTATCTTCATGGACAACAAAGCGCTCATGTTGCCTAAGCATAAAGACTTGAACTTTGCATCAGTGATTGGAGTTAGAGAGGGAGGCTTCTACAAAATTCTTGGAAAGCTCATTCAAGTCATGATCCATGACACAATCAGTCCGTGTGAGTTGTGGCATAGAAGGCTTGGTCATCTCCATTTCAAAGCACTACCTGGATTGGAGATGATGGTGAAAGGTATGCCCATATTTAAATATGATTTTGATAGTGTTTGTAGAGGTTGCACTCTTGCCAAAAACATTAAGAAGAGTTTTCCAAGTAGTACCAATAGATCCAAAGGGATTATTGAATTGATTCATTCCAATCTATGTGGTCCTATGTATGCACCCTCCTTGAGTGGTTACTTGTATTATGTGCTTTTCATAGATGACTTCTCTCACAAGTCATGGGTTTATTTTCTGAAAGCAAAGAGTGAAACTTTCAGCAAGTTTCAAGAGTTTAAAGCATTGGTTGAGAATTAGACTAGAAAGCACACTCGTGCTTTGAGATCTGATAATGGAGGAGAGTTTGAGTCCCGTGACTTCAATGACTTATGTCGAGATGCAGGAATAAAAAGACAGTTGACTATACCCTACACCCCCCCAGCAAAATGGAGTTGTTGAAAAAAAGAACAGAACAATATGTGAGGCGGCGAAAGCCACGATGTGTGACCAGGATCTGCCCACGTCCTTATGGGAAGAAGCCTCCAACACCGTTGTTTATATTCAGAATAGAAGCCCTCATGCTATCTTGGGAGAAAAGACTCCTTAAGAGGTTTTCACTGGTGAAAAAACAGATGTTGGACACTTGAAGATTTCTGATTGCCCTATTTACATTCACATACCAAAAGAGAAGAGGACAAAGATGGAGCCATCCAGAAAGAAAGGAACATTTGTTGGATATAGTGAATCCTCCAAAGACTACAGAATCTATGTTCCAGGACAAAGAAACATTGAAGTCGGCAAAGATGTAACATTTCATGGAGAGGCTTCCTTTAAGCGCTCCAAAGAACTTTAGTGTGATTCAGACATGGAGGAGCATGATACTCCTATGATGGAGAACCCAGTTTCTGATTCTCCCCTTTCAGATGTTGAGAGGGAGAATCCAGAAGAGTTCGTAGATACGCTTGATCCTGAAGAACTAGAAGATCAACTAGAAAGATCACTTGATGAACCTCTTACTAAGAGGATATCTGCATGGTGTTGAGACATTCTGCAAGAGGCAGTAAAGCATGGAGCACCTCCAGGCTCATCCAGAGAGCGAAAGAGGCCTGAAAGATTTTCAGGATATGTAGCACAGATGAGTCACATCAATGATTCCAAACCCTCTACCTTTGAGGAAGCCTCAAAGCAGCAAGTATGGAAAGATGACATGGTACAAGAATACAAATCTATCATGAAGAATGATGTGTGGGAAGTGGTTCCTAAACGTGACAAAGAAGTCCATAGTAACTTCCAAGTGGCTTTATAAAATCAAGCACAGCTAATGGAAATATTGAAAAGTATAAGGCAAGATTTGTGGCTTGTGGCATCTCACATAAAGAAGGGATAGACTATGATGAGACATTCGCTCCTGTGGCCAGGTACTCTACTATCCGAACCATAATTTCTCTTGCTTCGGTTTTGGGTTGAAAACTTCACCAGATCAATGTGAAGACGGCCTTCCTCAATGATGAGGTTGAGGAAGAGGTGTACATACAGCAACCTGGGGGGTTTGTAGTTCATGGGAAGGAGTCCCATGTATGCAAACTTAAGAAATCCTTGTATGGGCTTAAGCAGGCCTCGAGGGCTTGGTATTCAAGGATTGACAGCTATCTTCTGAGCTTGGGGTTCTCCAAAAGTGAAGCTGACCCCAACCTGTACTTCAAGGTTGTGAAGAACCAACCATTGATATTGGTTCTCTATGTTGATGACTTGTTCCTTACTGGAGAGGAGCAACAGATAGCTCGGTGCAAGAGGGAGCTCACTTCTGAGTTCGAAATGAAAGACTTAGGTCTTATGCACTATTTTCTTGGTTTAGAAGTTTGGCAAAGGAAAGAAGAGATCTTTCTCTCTCAAGCAAAGTACACTGTTGATGTATTGCGGAGATTTGATATGATGGACTGTAAGTCCATGTCTACTCCAATGGTGTCTAATCTAAAGAAGCTACATGAGTCAGATTCTGGATCGGATGTAGTGGATCCTACCATATATAGACAGCTCATTGGTTCCTTGATGTATTTGATACATAGTAGACCAGACATATGTTATGCAGTGAGTATCTTGAGTCAGTTCATGTCTGAGCCAAGACATAGACATTGGGTTGCTTCCAAGCATGTGCTTAGATACCTTCGAGGTATTATTGCTTATGGAATCAGATATGCTTCTAGTGGTGGAGTGATGCTACTTGGATATGCCGACTCCGATTGGGGTGGAAGTATGGTGGACCGAAAGAGTACATCCGGATTTTGTTTTAGCTTGGGATCAACTATGATCTCTTGGTCTAGCAGGAAGCCCTGCCTGTCGAGAAGTTGTGTGGCTTAGGAAGCTACTTGCTGGGTTGTTCGACGAGAAGCTTGAGACTACTGTCATTTGCTCTGATGATCAGAGTTGCATAAAGCTCTCGGAAAACCCTGTGTTTCATAACAAATCGAAATACATTGAGATGAAGTATCACTACATCAGAGACATGGTCCAGAGAGGTGCCATAAGACTTTAGTACATTGCTACTGGCGAGCAAATAGCATATATGTTGACTAAGCCTCTGTTAGTGGCGAAGTATAGGTACTTCCGAGACAAGCTTAGCATGGCAGAGAATGCCTCCCTCACTGAGAGGGAGTGTTAAAGTTACAACTTCATAAGTCATTCTCCAGGTCAATCTTGTGTGTCAAGATTAAGCCTCGTGTGTCGAGGTAGTGCCTTAAAGGAGCTTGAGTTGGACTTAGGAATCTTGGAGAAGAATCTTGAGTTGGACTCAAGAATGGTTAAGCTTCATGTGTTAACGCAAGTGCTTTGTATGTCAAAGTGATGATGTTGTACAGTCTTGCTAGTCAAGGCTAAGGCCTTGTATGTCAAGACAGAACCTCATGTGTTAAGGTGGTGCCTCATGTTTTGAGATGATGCTTTGTATGTCGAAGCATGTATGGTGTGTGATGTACTACTAACCATGGTTGAGCTATTAAGTCTCCTATAGAGTTTGGCCACCTCTAGAGTGAATTCCTTTAGCATATAACCACTTGGAACGATAGTAGAACAATATGATCACATCATTGGAGAAATCTCCTTAGTATATTTGATATGATAATTACACTGACACATGTGGACCATGCAGATAAGACAAGAGATAAAGATAAGATGTGATAAGATATGAGAGAATTCAAATTGCACATAAAATAATTAATTAAAAGAGAATTTGAATCGTTAAACTTCAGTGAAGACTTCAATAAATCAAGGAAGAACTCGAATTGATCACTACAGTGATGTTAACAAGAAAGAATGAGTTAAGAGAGTTAACTAAGTGATAACAAAGAAGATCTAGTTAACTAAGTGTTATTGCATGACGACACTTATGTTAAACTAAAAGACGACACTTGAGTTGTGACACTTGCATGAGAAGTGGGATGCACTTCTTCATGCAAGATTGATGCATCTAGATGGAGGGCGAGTTCATCCTGAAGTGAGAAGATAAAAATAGAAGCCGATGCATGTGAAGAATATATAAATATGTTATACAGGATTGATGAATTCAATGTGAAGTGAATTCTCTTCTCTCTTGAAGGCAATGCACTTTTCTTTGTGCAGGATATTATTCTGAGTCTCTCTTCTTTATCTTTCTCTTGCTCTGTAATTGCACCAAGGATTCTTGAAGTAAAAGACATTCTCTGCTATCTATCATTATACTAAGGAAGGTTTTGTTGGGGTTTTTTCCCTCAAGTCATAGAGGGTTTCCCTAGGGTAAATTCATGTGTCGAATGTGATTGCTTATGTGTATGATTGTTATTTGATTTCAAGTAGTATTGCAGTTCCGAATTAAAGATAAAAAATTAACAGATAGGTTATGGATTTTCCTTCTCAACATGCTCCTGAAGATTGGCTTCCTCCATAAGTATCTAAAACTTGAATTTCCATGGAACAAAATCGGAAGCTCCATCCAACCTGTCACACTATCTAAGAGTCACCTTACACATCCTAAACAAGTCTTAAGTGTGCGAAATCAATAGTATATGAAGTAGACAAAACCCTAAGGTTCAAATGCTTCTCTAAAGCAACCTAGGGTTTTACACCCAACAACCTCACAAGGTCAATAACTCTCTCAGGTGATTTTAAACTAAAATACCAACTTCCTCATGCTCCTAGAGTTATCTCAACCACAAAAGCTCTGATTCCATGTACAAATTTCCGAACAAACAACAATTAACCAAAAAAAATCACCTCCTAATTAGAGCTTTCTTGAATCTCAACCTCATGAGTTTAGCCTTAGGACTGTTCTGAAATACAAAACAAAACAGCAACAGCAGCAAACAATATTTCAATCCTTAACAAACCCAAGCTTCTAGGAAATCCAAGAGAAAAGATACCAAAGTGTTCTAATAAGTTTCAAGCCTCTGGAGTAATCTTATCATGTATAAACCAGATTCGAAAACCATTATTTACAGCAGTAAAACACCACTTGTCTTCTTCATATAATTTAACACTTACCATAATTGGCCTTTAACTTATGTCAAATCAACAAGACATATATATCTGGAAATTACAAATCATGAAGAACATAGATGGCTGAAAATTAAATCTGAATTTACACAAGTATTGGAGAGTTGAAAACTTCATTAATATGCATAAGGGGAATTTCATATACATACCATCGACCTATCACAAGGCTAGTACAATCCATTAGCTCTCCAAAACCATAGCTAGAGAAAACAATGGAAAACCCTAACTCAATCAAGGAGATCCAACAAGCATGAATTGCTCAAGATAGTTCTCCAAGGCAAGACATCTCCTCCTCTCCTTCACCAAATACAACCTGGGGTTTCATCTAAAAACCCTAATCTCCTAATCTACAAGGGATAAAACCCTAACCGTAAACTTCAAGAGGCTCTAGGAAAATCAACAAACCCTAGCAACTCCATTAGAGAGAGATATCACATACAAATGAAACTATAAGAGGGAGATGCTGACTAGTGCGCTCCTCCTAGTCACTCTACACGAGTGAATAAGAATGATGATTGAGTAAAGGACTCTCTCTTCCTCTATATATATGGGAGGTAAAGGAGGCCGACAATACAATGTGGGTCAATGCCCTTACAAGAAACCTATAATGATCATATGTAGGCTCACACAAGTGGAGTGCTACACTCTAGAGTCTAAGGGTACACATGTCAAGTTCCAAGGTGATGCCATACACAATAAGGGCTCCAAGATGATGTACACAAGGTATGTCCACTCTCCATCACAAGCCCATGTGGACGCCATCGCTCCTCCTAAACCATGTACTCCACTAGGTCCACTCCCCCTGCATGAACACTCATAACCTAGGTGTCCCTTAGCCAACTCCAACCCTCCATATATGAATCCAAGCTACCCTATGCTATCTAGAGCCTGATGCCCTCCCCCTAAGTAGGGTGTTCTCCAAGCGAGTGAATCTCTCCATGTGGCCATCATGAAGGACATCGACCAAGATGTTAAGATAACTCCAATGTCCTAGGGAAGAATGCCAAACAAGCACCCAACTGAGGTCAAGCAACCACTAAGTAAGCTACCTCCAATGTGCAAACCCATAACAAACCATCTTCCATGTGAAAATCCATCTCGGTCATCCATGGACTAAACATACACCGCGTGCTTGAAATCTCATGAAGCACCCCCAAACATGGTGTAAGCACTTTCGGAGTAGCCTAAAAGCTAAGAATACTAGGTCTACAATTAAGGCAAACCTAGTCAAACTTGATATGCAGGCTCGATAATCCTCTTGGGCTAAGTGCCCTTGTTTTGTGGGCCCATAACCCCCTCTTAAAAGGACACCTCAAGTGAGTTGATTATAAATACACAACTCAAGCTCTCATTTGTATTATCTCATCTTGTGATCTTCTTGACTGAAATACCAAGTGTTATCAGCCAAAGGACACTTCAGCATAGTCTGAATAGATTAGGTTTAACTAGGAGTTCACATTGAAATTGACAGGATAAAAATCCTCAAAATATAAGTGTCTACAGTCTAGCGCTCTATAAATGTATTCTCCTGAAAGAAATTCCATTTTTTCTTTAAACTACTCGGAATCAACTTATATTACTAGTACTTCAAAATGGCTCAATGTGTGACAGTGGAATATTTTTTGCTAAATGTTAATATTTATGTCATGTGGCATCATTTGGCGTAGTGACATCATAGACTTGTATAAAAATAGTGAAGGATTCAGTTCTGTGATTCTAATGCTTGATGGCACCATGTTGGCTTACCAAGTGTTTGGGGCAAGTACAGAATTTTGGATATGAAAGACAGTTTGAATAACTTGCCAACTGACCACATGCCCCTTTCCAGTAATGATATAAATTTCAGTGGCTATTTTCACCAGTTTCCTACTTTCACAAAAAAATTAAAATGAAATTCATGAATAAGCAACTTTCTCTGAAATGCTGGCCTAAATGATTGATATTTTCCAGACAGACTCTTCAGCTGAATTCTCTATAATTAATGGTTAAAGATTTGTTTTGCTTCAACATTCATTTCTGCAACAAACATTCCTAAGGAATCCCTCAAAGTTTGCCCTGCAGGTAATCTAAAGTTTAAACTAATTGATGAAAAGATATACAATGGGTATCAAATTAGCAAACAGAAGATACTAAAGGCCAGAATCATCAATAATCTTAATTCCATGGGATCTCAAAGAATTGATTAATGCCCAGATTTTAGCTTGGTTTTTGAAGCCTTTGTTGAGCTCCTTCTGAACATTGGAGTAAATTTCGGGAAGACCCTCCACTTTTATCCGCATTGCCAGAACATCTCCAACTACTGCTGCAGCTTTAGCATTGCATGTTCTTTTACATTCAAAATGCTTTTTCAGTTCCCTCTCTATTGATGAAGCAGTTGCAACTATGTGACCTCTGTTCCTGTCCACCACATTTGCGGTTATGTATCTGTGTGAAAAAAATAGCCTCAGAACATAGGGCTTGCTAAGCACCATATCACTTCAGTGTACTCTCGTCTGACTAGAAATCAAGTTATTCCAAAGTTTTGAACCTGGAACACCTGAAAAAGAAGAGCGATATAAAAGCTAATAAATTAATGTGCACAAGTATTATTAGAAGATCCCCAAACCAATTTCATGATGAAGCAATTTTACACTTGTGACTTAGGTGTGTGCATGTTTGTGTAGAATAAAAAATTTATAAGAACACGTCTTACCAAATGGTTCCATGGAAGGGACTTCTTTTTCTTTGGTTGTGGCTTCTTGGAAAACATGGTAATAACTGGGCTGAGAAATACAAAACAACAATCCTTTGGGTTGGCATTTAGTTTCAGATGGGAGTATTGAAATTTTAGCAAGAAAAATATACTGAGATGAGGGAGGTGAAGCAATAGATGAATCATTTGGCAATTTTGTTTCTAAAGAGATTCTTAAGCTGTTGAAGCTAGATCTGACCCCCTCTCCTACATGTGGTTGAAAAACCATTGTTAAACAGTAGAAGCTTAGAAATTTGAGGAGCAGATTTTATTTGTTCCACTTCCTTTAAGCCCCTTTATTTCTACTCCATAGAACCATCTCCTAACAAAAATGAGTTCCTTAGCCCCCTCCATATGACCATCAAATTATTGTTTGGGCACAACTATTTTACTTGAACAAACTGTTTCATTAATGTTAGCAATTAAGTTATGAACAAAGTTTGAGGGTGATACCATGGCTGTTGGGAGCACAGAGCTGGAACAGGGAACGGGAGCAGGAAGCAGAATTTTCAAAAAGCTTAAAGGAGCAGAGCATTTTTATATAGTACATATTTTAACACATTTTTATGCATATATATTAAAAAACACATGCAGAATGCCAAATTAGCTATAGAAAACATGAAAACATAGATCTAACTACTAGATTAATAATGATCATTAAATCATCAACCATTCAGTACACAAATAAAATCAATCATCTAGCAGCTATAACTTATAACATTGTCATCAAATGATCAATCATCAACTACAACATCAACCTTCAAGTTTCAACATATACCATTTTCCATCAACAAAATCTAATAGATATTGTCAACCACAAAATGAAACAGAGCATCATATTCATTACCAAAGGGTTGTAAGATGCAATCAACAATTTAAACTTCAAAGGTAGGTTCAAACTTCAAACTAACCATCAAGAACATACCTAACTTGTGCCCAAAACTAACCATCAAGAACAATGTCCTCCACTTAAAGTTCATGTCTATCAGATGTAGATGCAACCCTCTCTTTCAAACCCTGCCATGAATCACTTGAGACCATATGAGCCAATGCCTCTCTTACCTTCAAAAGGTGCCTAAAGGTGAGGCAGTAAGTAGAAAATCTGGTCTTTGCAATCTTAAGTTAGCTCCAACCTAAAGTGATTGCAAAAAATGTGGTAGGCCATGCTATGATTGGTAATAAATTTTATCATTTTCTTCCCTCTCTTGTACAATGCACCAAACCACTTATAAATAGGGTCCTTCATCTTTAATAATATCATGCATCAAAAGGTTTAATATGTGAACCAAGCACCCTGACCAAAATATGTTAGGTTACATATCCTCAATGATTACTCTTAGTGATGACTTGAATGACATTGTACAATCCAATCTCTTGAATGGTTTTAACTAGAGGTTCTGCAATATTGATACAAGTCTTGTAACGATCTGAGTAGTCATGGGTTGAAAGGAACACCGCAACACTAGCAGTCACACCAAGCATATTTATCAATGGCCTACCTTTAACATTTCTCCAATCATCAGATACAATGGATACCCCATATTCGGTCCAATCATTTGTAAACTGTCCTAGACCATTATGGATTTTGGCTCTTTCCCTGTCAAATCCCATGGTTCTAGCTTTGGCATACCCAAAGCTCATGTATCCTTTAGGGGCATCATTGATGGCTTGCACCATTTCATGCCAATATCGTGAGCAAAGAACATTTAATGGTACACCACATGCATAGGGAAACTTGAAAAGTTTTGCATCCACATCATCCCTAAAACCCCAGTCAAGGAAATCTGGTATTGTTCTATGCATAAGCGAGAACCCACTACCATGGGGGGATGGGGATCAACCACCATACATTATATGTGAACCTGAATTTCAGATTAAACCCTTGATTTTTTCATATTTGTTTTGTGCAGACTCCTCTTCCTTCTTGTATTTGTTTATCTCTTTGACTGGCACTTGGTCACAGGTTTTGACTCCTATAATCTTACCTTCATCCCATGGCATAATCCCCAATAGATGCCTTCTCACCTAAGTATATGAACCTGTATAAGTTTTAGTACAATGTGAGCATATAAACTTTGTGGTTTCACCCTCTTTCCTTCCCCCAAGCCTTGTCACATACTTCCACAAGAGTGTTGAAGTCTCTTTGTGTTTTTGTCCAACATCATTGTTAGCATCATTATCATCATCCCTTTCCATTTCTTCCTCCTCTCCATGGTATGTGCCACTGCCTGCTTCTTCTTCCTCCTCATCGCTATTATTTCAGCTTCCCAATACCACCATCATATTAAAAAACGGAACCAAAAGGAAAAATCAGATACCCATCATGCTTCTTAACTCAAGATGAGAATAATATGTTGCTAGAATGATGGAGAAGAACCAATGGGAAAGAGTAGGAGAAGAGAATATTCAATATTCAACAGAATGGAAAAAAAACAAAAACAAAGAGTGGGCTTTAGAGCTTACCTCTTCAACTCTTCAATGGTGGTTGAATTTAACTATGGCAGCTTTCAATCTCCCTTTCAAACTCTCACAAACAACAATCTTGAATCTCCCTTCCAAGCTCTCATAAATTTGCTCGTCAACAACGAGAATTTCCATAAGCAAAGTTGGAACACTCCCCTCCTAGCATTTAAGACAACCTGTTAAATTGTCTCTTGTCATTACTATTTCTTTTGAACACTCTTGACAAGTGTTCTACTTCTTATTCATGTGATCAATAGCATTCATCATAGAAGACTTTCATTCATTTCAACAACCAAAAGAAGTGGAAGACAATCGAAGCATCAATTCCTTGATGTCCTCATCACTAACAAAATTGATAGATGTTCAACTCATCTGCTATATAGAAAGAAAACACATACTGACAAGTACCTACATGCAAAATCACACCACTTTCAAGCATAGAAGTAGGGCATTATAAACACTTCAGTAATGAGGGATATTACAACCTCTAATATTGATCACATGAAGCAGGAACTAGGGAATTATAAACACTTCAGTAATGAGGGATATTACAACCTCTAATATTGATCACTTGATGTAAGAACTAGACCACTCGTCAAAAGTGTTCAAAACAATGGTTATAATGAGAGACAATGTAACATGGTTGTCTTAAATGCTAGGAGGGGACCCCGGATAAGGAAACAAGACAAGAATGAGAGAACAAGGGTTACATCAAAGGAGGTAATAGATAAAATTGCAAAAACCCTAAAAAAAGCAACATTAGTGTCGCTTTCTCCCCTCCTAACACCATAAAAAGGGGCATGATAGTCTTCACAAAAGATTTGATTGGTCCTAATAAGAAGAAAGGAGTCTATGCCATCCCATTTTCTTGTGGGAAATTCTATATCAAAGAAACTGGTAGATTTATGCAAGTAAGACTAAAGGAGAACTATGCAACATCATACATAACAAAATCCAAAAATTGGCACTAGTTAAGCATTCAGGCAAAATCGGTCATCATCTCTGTAAAGAAGATACTAAATTAATAGCCAAGGTGGTTTAGTACACGAAGACAAAGATTAGAGAAACCATCGAAATTTAGAAAATGAATATAATATGAGTATAACCATACAGCCCAATGGTTATACTCAATATGTTGACACTTCCTGTAGAATGATGGCAGCAGCTCTGTCTAGGCCAATCTAAGAAAGTGTGTAATGAATCATTCAAAGCCAATTTTCCATCCAATGAAGGCTAAAGAGAAAGGGCATTTCTCAGGATTATCCTGGGTTATGTTGGAGGAGTTTTAATTAATGAAATTCTGAGGTAATTATAACTGAGGGTATCCTCTGAGCAACCTAAGGTCCTAATCTACCCAATATGCATTTGCAGCAGTCCATCACATTATTACTGATATGGTCTCTCTAAGCAGCATTAAGAAGACAGTTTGGGCATGATTCGGGATTCTCTCAGCTATGAGCCAATAACAAGAATACACCAGTAGTATGTTCTGGCATACAGTAGGCTACAGCAGCTTGGGCAATTATGGACCTATTTGTGACCTCAGACAGCCCTAAAACAGCATTTGTTCCAGTCGAGTCTGAGTCTATGGCATCAACGATGAGGAATGCAAAGATCCCCTGACCTTAGCCAATCAAATCAGATGCGTCCTGCTAGTGGCATGCTTACTCCAAGAGAGTCACTTGTTTGGTGAGTGTGCCCCTTTTTGGCTGCGATGTACCTGTCAGATTATGGATTAAGATAGACAGTGGAAGTAACATCTCTGTTATCTGGACATTATCACAGATTCATTGACGACATTCGAAATACTATTTGAAGGTGCTGTGCAACAGTTTTCAAAGATGGACATAGTGGAGAAATGGCTGGGCATGATTGTCCTATTGCAGATGGTGTGATGATGGCATCTCTGGTCTTGGTGAACAGTTTCATTCCTTTTCAGGATTGTTGTGCCCTTTATTAATATGAATGTCCATCCAGTCAAGGCACGGGAGTGAAGACATGATCCCAGAGATTCAGACTCGGTTGTCTGTAGCCTTCTAAACAGAATCAATAGAAAACAATAGCCATATTATATTTTAAAGGTGTGCTCCAGAAGAACTATTCTAGGCAGAACAGTAATCTTGTTGGAAGAAAAGCGCTATAGTGAAGGTAATTACAGCAGAGTTCAAGGGGCTGCTTATTGATCAAATTCTAAGGCCAGAGTCCTGGATTGGATAATTGAAGAGGTATCAAAGGATCTAAACGCAAAGAAAAATCTTGGCACACCTGAGACATACATCTAGGGACATGCATACACCAGGTTG
Organism: Larix kaempferi; assembly: GCA_027924585.1. Lineage (NCBI taxonomy): Eukaryota > Viridiplantae > Streptophyta > Pinopsida > Pinales > Pinaceae > Larix > Larix kaempferi. Next base: position 53,415,542 of record BSBM01000299.1, on the reverse strand, counting down.
TCAGCAGTTACAGGTCTATTTAGGTCAGAAGGTGTAAATGAACAACAGTCTGACTTGGACGAAAAAGGGAGCACGATATGCGTTACTTCTCACCCAACGAGTAACTACTAACTAGTAAGCCATCCGGAAAGATGGATGCATAGAAAAATGCTGACGTAGTCTCAGTCAATCATGCCACTGCAATTTGCAGCAAAGGTGGGTGAACGAGTCTTGATACAGATCGACCTCACGCAAATTTGTTCATGCAGCAGAACCATTTCATGATAATTTCGAGGCAGTGGATGCACGACATGCTTGGTGTCCGGTATATTAACCAGCATCGATCCATTTTAAACCCGGATCTATCAAGCACGGAGAGGGATCCAATTTCTTGAGGTGTAATTTTTTTTTTACCTTAAGTTTTTACACGTTCAAAAAAATTTACATCTCAAGAAATTTGATCCCTCTCCATGCTTGATAAGGACCCCGTTTAAGATGGATCTATGATGGTTTTAATTTTTTATTTTATACACAGACATAAAAAAATTAATTACTTTTCGTTTGGTTTTAATTTTTTATTTTGTGAGCCGACATGAATTTTTTTACTTATTATTTTTGGTAGTGTCACATTACATAATGTTACGTGACAACATCTCCCTCATACTGGGTTGTAGAGCACCTCGCTCCTCTCGGTGCAATGATCCCTTAGAAGGGAGTTGTGATCCCTGTTCATCAAAATCTGTGGGTCAAGGAAGCAATTAACGCGTGGTCACATTGAAACTGTGGCTTATGGACATTGTGATGGAGCCATGCAATGTGTTGTCCCCTTCATTAAATGACGTAGGAATTAAAATGATCCAGCTGTAGACTTATGTGATAGTGTTGAGAAGCATCCGCCATTCAAAAGTTTTGGGCGATAGCGTGGAACATGATTTAAGAAGGTACCCCTTTCTTTGGGTTTTCATTATTTTATTAAGGGGAATAAAGTGGATCCACCACTTTAGGAGAAGGTTGGTTAAAAGAGGTTTAAAGGATGGTCATCATTCTTTATTATTTAAGAAAATAAAGTGGACCCTAACCACTTTAAGCAGTTTATTAAGAATGTTGAGGGGGTTGAGAAAAAGGGACCCCATGTATCTTGAACATTGTAATTGTGGCTTTGACCACCACCTTTGTGTATGGGTTTGTTAGAGAGCTTGTTAAAAGCTTGTTATAAGTTAGGGTTTTTTATGTTATTTTGTTGTAATAGTGAAGATGAGCTACAACCTATATAAGGGTTAGCTCTCTCACTCATTGGTCATGGTTAGATTATGAGAACATTTCTCTTTTTGGAGTCTCATTCTTATATCTTTTATGGAGTAATTTGAAGTTCAAGGTTTTTCTTCTCCAAATGTAAGTGGTTTTTGTTTCTCATCTTTAATGTTGCTAATGATGTATGGAATAGCTAGAACATGTTATTAGGGCCATAGAAGGACAATCTTGTCACATTGGAAGGATTGTAACTTGTAAGAGAAGTTTCCCCCATTCCTTTGTTGTTTTATGAATGAACGTTACATTGTTCTGGGCATCTTTAGAGAGTAGGAACTTAGAATTCTTCATGGTATAAGGCATACCCTATTAATCATTTGTTTGAGTTGGCACCAAAAGGAGGCTCCTAGTGATTTCCACCATTGTAATGCACCATGTTAAGGTTTGTTGTTTGACACCGCAAAGGATCTAATTCTCCCTAACCATTCATGAACTTCCCCATCTTCCATTGGTCTTGTTTCCTCTTGACTCCATTTTTCCCTTGGGGATCGGCACTGGCCTTCATGGTCCTCCCATCACCTATACTATAGCAAAAGACCTCAATTTTTGCTAGTGCTAACTCTTCAAATCACCTTTGATCCATCATCGCCATAGCATAGCAATCCTATCCTAGGGAAGCCTCCCTCAAGTTGGAGAAGAACCAATGAGAAGTGTAGAGAGGTGGTTATCGAGGTAAAAGTGGGTAATGCCTCTAGGTTGTAGCTACGCTAGCTGTTCTTTGGGGCTTTAATCACACATGCCAATTCAAGTTGTAACACAATGGATACCTCATAATCCAATCATTTGTAAATTGTCCCAAAGCATTATGGATTTTGACTTTTTCCTTGGCAAGTGCCATGATTCTAGCTTTATCACACGTAGAACTCATGTATCATTTAGGGGCATTGTCGATGGCATTAACCATATCTTATCAATAAGGTGAGTGAAGAACATTCAATGGTATGCCACATGCATAGAGAAACTTGCACTTTTGCATCCATGTTGTTCCTATCGTTACAGTCAAGGAAATCTATTATTGTGCTACACACTAACTGCATGGGTGTGGATACACTAGCATGGTGGGATGGAGATCAATCGTCAAACATTTTATATGATGCAAGAGACTTGACCTTTTGTCTTTTGATTTATTTTGTGCTTCGAACTCTTCCCTAAAGTATTTTTATCTATCTTCCTTTGGTATTTTGCACATGAGGCAACTGTATTGTTCTTCGTTTCATCACTAAAAAATAGCCCACATAGATGCTTCCTCACACAAGTATATAAACTGTGTAAGTTGTCTTACAATGGGGGCATGTAAATTTAGTGGTTCCACCTTCTACTTCTTTCTCCTCTCCATGGTATGGACCATATTCACCATGAAGATTTTTATATCCTTCTCGTCATTAGTATTTCCCATCAACACCATCATAAAAAAACAAAAGCATACACCACATACCCATCATGCTTCTTGAGTAATAGAATGAAGGAGAAAAAGGAATGGGTAAGGGAAAGAGAAGAGAACATTCAACATCAAAAACATAAAACACAAAGGGGAAAAATTCAAGTGAGAACAAGCTTAGAGCTTACCTCTTCAGCAATCCACTACCATTGAATGTGACTATGGTAGCGTTCAATCGAACCCTCCAAGCTCTCACAAAATATGTTCCTCAACAACTAGCAGGAAACCCATATAAAACCCTTGAGATGAGTGAAATGAGTGTATAGAATGAGAGGAAATCACACTTCTACAACAATTAGTAATCGCACTTCCAATAGAGGCAAGAAGCACTCTTTTTGCCCTAGACCATGCTCTCAAACAATGCTATTGAGTGGGTTGAATTGGGGAGTAGGGGCGTGCAAGGGGGTGGGTGCTTCAACATAACCCTATAATAGCTACTCCAAAAGCATGACACTCAATACGGAAAGTCTCATCATAGTCTAGCAAGGCTTTTAGTTACCTTCTTCTACACCTCAAAATTCTTCTCACCATTGTCCATACCAATGTCTTCCCCTTGGTGCAACCTATTAACAAATAACAATGCAAACTTTTGATCCCATTCTTATTAAAAAAAAACATACCATGGTCTCTATGCCTTTATAATACTCTAAGGTGTAGACCATGCCTCCGCCTTGTTCTTGTCCATGCTTAAGCCTTCAACATAGATCAAAAATCCCAAAAACATTTATCTATCTTTACAAAATTCCCTCTTCAAATTTACAAATGATCTTTCGTTCTTTAGCGCATTAAAGACTACTCATGCATGTTGTAGAGCTTTCTCTTTAACCTACATTTCTACCTTTGAGGGGAAAAGATCAAGATTATAATAGCTCACACCTACTTGGCGGTCCACTTCATGGAGCCTTGCTTTAGCATGCAACAAGCTCTCCAACCTTGGCTCAACAAAGGTTATGGCTCCCTATCCCTAATCGAGAGCAACATTTCTAGAGTCAATTTTAGGACATTTTGTCAAGCTTTACCTCCTAGAGGTGATTATCAGACCCACGGTCCTCTATTTTTCAAAAATCTAGGGACCAAGCTTGCTACAAACAAACTGGACCCGAATGGAGAGAATTCAAACTCCGCTCCTCAGATGCATCATCTGATGCAAACACACAGTTCCCCATCCCATTATTCAAGCAGAATTCAAAGCCCACCCCTTTCGCCTCGAGGTCATCTTCCATTTGGCCTCTTTCCTACATAAAGTTAGGACCTTCGGTGACTTTACCTCTAGAAGAGAGAGATACCCCTACCTTGCACTCTGCTCCTCAAAGTACCTTTCCTTAGATTGCCCTAGAGCTCGTGCACAAGGTTGGTTTTTAGGGGCCTCTTTGCTTCTTCAGTTGATGACCATCTCCCTTGAGTGCCTTCCCCTCTTCAAGTACATCCCTAAACACACCAGGCCATCTCTTAACGACTTGAAAAGAATTAAATTGGGCCATCAAAGAGGACATTTATAAATTGTATATCCAAGTTAGTTGGACCTTGCCTATAGAGAACCTGGGCTCAAAAATGTATATCTATCTAGAGCAATTCTTGGAGTTGCAGAATGGCAACATTGTCCGTCCCCCATACACAGACAGACACTAGATGCATTCACTCTAGGCCAGCTTCGAGTTCGCTCCCACAAACTTGGGTGCAAACTAATCACCATATTTCGCCCAAACAAGATCTGCTAGATGTGCCACCTTTAGGAGATAGATACAAAGATGCACCTCATTTTTAGGTGTCCCTTCTACTACGAGATTAGAGGGCAATACCACTACCTCTAATCTCTTTTCTACTCTCTTCTGCTATCATGACCAAAGATACCCATCCCTCTTCATCAGGGATAAACTCAACCACTAATCTCGGTTCTTGCACACCCCACCTGGCCATGAGACTACCAGGAGGATCACCTCATACTTTCATGTTGCCCCACTAGATAGGAGCAACAAGAGACAAGGGGATCTTCAGAGTATTCTAGACCATAGAGTGGTGAGATCCCATGCCTCTCGTTAATCTTCCCCCAAGGAGGCCAACCAATATCCTTGAGACTAGTTTGGAAGGGCCACACTAGACCTTTGACCTCACATCATCATAGTGGCAAATGGACTTGGAGCAAGGCACCTCCCACCCATCAAACTACCTCCCATCTTTAGCTTCGACAATGTGGCCTGAGTTCTATTCGGAGCTTCTTTCCTTCAACCTTGGTTAGTAGGAGAGCAAGGTTCCCTCACTCCTATGCCCCCCCCCACCAGGATCGTACAATCGGATCCTGATTCCGACTCTGGCACTCGATGACTCCAATAGGGAGCTAGCGCCCCAATTGCCCCCCGTTCACCCTCAATCATCAGGACCAAGAGACTTTGACATCATCCTCATTTCTCTCTTTTTCTTGATTAGCACCGAGATGTCCAGCCTTGACTCTCACTTTGTCGTTACACCTATGGCACTATTATATATCTCTTGAATTTGGTTTTGGTTAGACCTAGTGATTAGCTTAGCTGTAATGTCCCTATTTTTGGATTCCCCTGTTCTGTGGTTGGAGCTTTTGTGTCAACCAGGTCAAAGAAATGAGATTATGTTACCAGTGAGTTTAATGGGGCCCAACCTAGTCCATTTACCATTATTCATCATTAGGATCACTTCCGTACAGTTCGTTCTTAGTTTTGTTGCATTCCAGCTATTCCCGTAAATTGGGAGGATTAGTGTGCATAATTTAATTAAATTCACTAAGGGCATCATCTTGATCGTATTATTTGAGGGAACACCTTAGTCTAATAGCTCATTGGAACCAGGATGAAGAGCTTTAAATGATGGGAGGATAAAAAGGGTGACTTTCAGTGCCCAGAAAGGTGTAAAACAAATAAAGCATTTTTGGAGGTTAAAAAGTGATTTAATTAATAACATGAAGAATAACCTTAGAAAGTCACTTTCTTAATTAAAAGGAGAAAAAGGTAGAAGTGGCCAAAAAGGGTCAAAATGAAGATAATAGGGGAAGAAATCACTCACTCTCATTCATTCATGATATTTGCATTTTCGAAAACTTGGAGAGCTCTTGGGCTTGTTACTCTTGGAACAAAAACCCTAGGAGGAGAAATCGATTTTGGTGGTGAAACTATCCACCCTAGTCGATCTTGAGGGGCAAGATCACACAGATCTGGCCATTGCGCTTATTTCCGTGGAAGAGAAACAAAGGAATCAGTTTATTTGTGACAATGTGGGGTTTCAAGTTTACTGGGAGTGGGCGCACCAGTCAAATAAAGGGGCCGAGCTCATTTTCCTTCTTCACTTTCAGATATCTACCCTCTATAGTCAAGAAAGGAGGACGATTTATCCCAGATTGACTGAAGTCTGCTGAGGGCGCATCATTTGGAGCTTGTAGAGTCTGGAAAGGGAGGCACACTGTCTTTTGGGAGGCCGTGTACATCTGTGGAGGCTGCATCCTCCTCCACTGTTGTTTCATGTTGTTGGTTACTGCTGAGAAAGGGGCTATCAAAGAGTGCTGGGCACATTTACTGGAGATTATCAGCTGTACATGCCAAGTACCAGCAGTTGGAGAGCCAAGGAAGGTCGCAGCCACTGTGAAGAAAGACAAATACTGAATCTGGGCACAACCAGGAGCTGCTACAGCCATTAAGATCCGAGGGGTCTCTACTGTCACCTACAGCCAAGTCGTGCATCCAAAGAGGGACAAATCACTTTACAAGATAGCTGTAGTAAACAGTCACACTCAGGTACACTGTAATCTGATTTTATCATCTATTTGTACTGCTGATAATGTTGTTACAGCCAATAGACAAGACTGTGATTTGACTGTACATTGCTGAGTGGAGTTAATCTATGCAAAAGGAAAATATACCAGTCTTCATAGTCTATTAAGCACTGACATTGTCTCAAAGGAAGCTGGGTCACCAGAGAAGGTTTAGAGGTCAGATATACAATTATTTCTAGATCTGATTTATGCCAGTAGCATACTGTTATTAACTGCATATGTGTTCACTGTTGTGCTAGAGAAATATTTGGTGTAATTTCCTTTTTGGTTGAAGCAAAATATATGATATCTATGATCAGTTGTATGGTTGAATGTCAAATATTGAAGTTTGAAATATACACCAAAGGCCCAACACAGATCAGCTATAGTGACAGTGAAGTCAGTGGACCTCTAAGTGTTTGTCAAAGTCATAAGCCAGAAAACTCTACAATTAACCAACAATCAGCTCAGACTTGTTTGGGAACAATTACAGTGGTATTGGAACCTTGTTGACAAGTGTTTGATGGGAGTCTCAAGTCAAATGCACCAGTAGTTGACTCAAAAATTAGCCCAAGCCTAGTAGGGGTCATTACATTAGCTAGACACTTCTCTAGACAGCACTTTTTTCTGGCCACTTTTGCAATCCCACATTGTATTCATCGCTTTCTTTATCTTACTTTCAGCACTACTTAGGAGCCGGTTTTGCATTCCTACATTGTATTCACACTAAATGTATCTCTTCAGTCCCATTGACCTACTTTTGTGGTCATTTGTTAGACATTCATAAAATTATCTTATCTTTAATTGTCCTACTGAAAATCAAAATATCATCAAATAATCAATTACAAACTTATCAACATACTCCTTGAGTACATGATTCGTCGTCCTCAAAAACACGTGTCTCATTTCAAAGTCCAAATGGCATCACAAGTCATTCATACAAACCATCCTTGGTATTAAATCCAGTTTTCCACTTATCATCTTCCAGGATTACAATCTAATAATATCTTCTCTGCAAATTAATTTTGAAAATATTCTTGAACCAAACAAACAATCCAAACTAGTGTCTATATGCAGGAATGGATAATAGTACTTAATTATAATCTTAATCAAAGCCTTATAGTGAACTCACATTTGCCACATATCTCCTTCTTGGGCACTAACAAAGTTGCCTTCATTCATAGTCTCACGTTTTCTCCACTAAACCCTTTATCCAACAACTCATTGATCTGTCATTTCATCTCCTCATTCTCTTGCAAACTCAATTTGTATGTTGCCTAGTTGGCAATCTCCAATCTTGGGATTATGAATGACAGAATGTGACCACTAATAGCCACCTTGTACATGTGAGGTAGAATTCACATGCAAGCCAGTGGCAGCATTTCCTGGGAAGCGTAGCAGCGATTGAACAAATTCCATTGTTGAGCAGCAAAAGTTCAGACACCAGAAATGCCCGCAGCAAGGCAACAATCTGGAAGTTTTGATCCTTCCAGCAGACAGCAGTTCAAAGATTTGAGAAATAGAATTCTGAACAGAGTTGTGGCAATTTACACTAAAAGTTTGGTGGGGATATATTTGAACAATGCAGCAGAATCTGTTGGGAAATTGCAATTAATAAATATTGATGTTTTGGATTGTGACAGCATGAGAAAAATTCTCCGGAGGTTTTGATCCTTCCAGCAGACAGCAGTTCAAAGATTTGAGAAATAGAATTCTGAACATAGCTGTGGCAGTTTTGATCCTTCCGGGAGGAAGTGGCGCAGAGATCTAGGAAATACAATTATGAACAGAGTTGTAGAAGCACTAAAAGTTTGATCAGGATAGATTTGAACAAACGCAGCAGAATTTGTTGGGAGATCGCAATTAATAATTATTGATGTTTTGGATTGTGACAGCATGAGGAAAATTCTAGTGATAGTTTCCAGGGGGCAAAGTGACCAAAAGCAACTGTTTACAACAGACAGAATTCTCTGACGGGGTCATGGTACTGCAGGATCGTCACCAAGGCAGGCACACAGGAATTTTGGCCAGAGCAAGCACACAGGAATCGTGGCTAAAGCAGGCACATGGAAGTCACATGGAACAGAACACTAGGGAAAAATAGGTATTGTTGGGCTGAGCTGGTGTCACTCAGAAGAATGTATGTTGCCAAGAGATTAACCAAGCTGGGGGAGGTAAGATTTGAAGTTGTGGTGCACATGAATTTTGGAATTCCCTAAGAATGTGTTCATTTCGGTCACAAGGATTGTTCAACATTTATTGTGGTATTGGGCCTAATGACAGTGCAAGGTTTTAGGTGTTGAGTCAGAAATCAAAGAAATTGTGGACAAAATTCAAGGAAGTTTGCACCGAAATTCAGGTGATTGACATGCATAGAATTTGTGGGAACATACATACATCCTGAGGCAAGCCAACATGCACAAAATTTGAAGAATTTTCTGCACAGAATTTCTGACATTTCTTGCACAAAATTCAGAAATCAAGGTATTTTGTGCACAGAAACCAAGGCCTAGACCTCAAGAGTCAAGACAAAACTAACTCACATAAATCAAGGAGCAGACCCAAGGAAACAGAAAGTTGCACAGAATAGGAAGTTAGGAACAATCAGCTACAGGCAGTGGGTTTGACGTGAGACAAAGGTAATAGATTTTGACTTTCTGATACACAAGAAAAATATTATGTGACAGTATACATTTTGGTAGCAGCATAATGTAATTTCAAGAAGCAGCAAATATCAGAGGTAAAATTTTGTGGCAGATAAATCCAGAAGGAAAAATTAATCTATGAAGCATAGAAAATTTGTTGGTAGGTTGTACACTCATTTTTGGGTGGAAGTTGATATTGGAGAGAGAAGTGTGGCAGCCATGCACGGAATTGGTTCTAGGTGACAGAGAAATCCAAAGCTGGAAGGTACAGGCAGGTATCTATGAGCATTGTGGAGGAAAGACAACAATTTCTGGGAAACAAAGAAGTCTAGCAGAAGTGTTGGGCACAGAAAGAGATGTGTGATCGTGGTAAGCCACAGCAAGAAGAAGCTGGATGATTAGAGAGAAGGGATAAGGCATTTAAACCTGATTTTGTCTTTAGGTACACATTTTTTATTCAGATCAAGAATTGTAGACATGGTTGTGAGCCATGACCCACGTAAGGCAGATCTCGGAAGTGCGTATTGTTGCTTCGAGTCAATCTTAGTCACCATGTTCAGTGAATTTCAAGCTCAAGATTTGAAATTTGCCAAACCTCAACTGAATTGGAACATGAAGCCAAATTTTCAGCTGAACTTAAAGCCGAAGTCGAACTTCAAGCTGAACTTCAAGACAAATTTTATCTAATTTATTTGAATTCAATTTTGAAAGGGAAAAAAAACCTAATTCATAAAACCTAACCCAAACCCCGAAATTTTAACAATATATCGTCGTTTAAAAATATATGTTTAATGCTGACAAGCAATTTCCACTTTTATCATATATGTTTAATAAGTGCATGGAATTTTATTTTATATATCCTAGGGGAAACCTCTTGGGCATTCTCCTCATTTCGAGGATGGTACCAAAGGAAAACCCTAGATTTTTACAAGGCACAAGGCCGGGTCAACAACTTATGAATAGATAATATATATCTTATCAACAATCGACTCAATAATAACACACATGTCACAAAGTGGGATTTGAACCCAAGTGAGGAGGGTAACAATTTTTCCCCACAACCATTCGAGCTATACCCAATTGACAGCAGCTTTATATATATATATATATATATATATATATAATTTTTTGGATTTTAAAGTTTCTCGAACCTATGTTGTTGGGAGCAGGAGCGAGGAGCGGGGAGCGAGAGCGGAGCAAAAAGCGAAAATTTCAATAGCTCCCGTTTTGGGAGCGTTTTTTATTTAGTATATATTTTAATATATTTTGATGGATTTATATCAAAAAAACATGTAGGATGTTGAATTAGCTATAGAAAACATGGATTAAACCATATAACATCAATCATCTAGTAGTTATAAGTTTAACATTATCATCAAATGATCAACCATAACAACTTTTATAGGAGCTTGGCAAAGAAGGGAGGTACCATAACATTGTCATCAAATGATCAACCTAGTATCGGAGAGGTAGGGAGCGCCTCGAGAGCACCTTGGGAGCGTTTTAGGAGTGAGCTTCTGAAGGAAGCAAGCTTCGGGAGCGGGAGCGAGGGGGTGGGGGGTGCTCCCACGCAGCAAAATCTCGAACATAATGCGAAATTTTATTACATAGTTTTGCACTGCCAAGTATTTGTCGAACCTCATGGTCACCAAACTCACAAAAACACAAACACAAACTTGAACCAGGTGACTACAGAGTCAACCATAAGGATGGGAGACCAAAAGACAAAAGGACAGCAAAAGTAGGCTTGTTGGAATGCTGACAAAGAAAATTTTTCAGGATAATCGTATTGCTCGAAGAACATATTGATTATGCCAGCAGGAAGATAGTGCCATGGGAAAGAAATCAAAGTTAAAGGTGAGAGAAAGCTCCAGGAGCCATCCACTGTGCTAGTTATTGCATGCCAAAAGAGGCAGGAGCAAATTGTAGGAGGTAAGTTCTTCTTGCTTTGGAATTCAATTTCTTCTATCTTAAATTTGTGAAAAGGAGGCAATTCTGAAAAATTCATATTCTTGAAAGTTTGGGGCTTGGGCAATAAAGGCTTGTGGATTTTTCTACGTGTGAAGATGTGATACTTTGAAATGGGCATCTCAGCGCATAAGAAAAATAGGAGAGATTTGTATGTTTGAATGTTTCCTTTGTGGAAGCTAAGTCTACAACAAAAACATTTACACTACGCAAAAGCAGGACCCATGAAGTTAAAGGTCATGGGGATGTACAGCTACAACTATTAGGCGATAAGTCATTCATATTAAAAAATGTTCTTTACATTCATGGCCTATGTAGAAATATGTTTTACGTTGGCCAAATTACAGAGCAAATTCTGCATGTAGGAGTTGTATTTACAACTGGCAGATGCATGGTGAAAGACAAAAAGAGAAAAGATTTTAGCTTCAAGAATGGAAGAACATAGTGTTACCACTCAAAATAGCACCCTGACCAAGGTCATGGATCACGGTGCAACGAGTGGTAAGCATGGGACGAGATAGAGCCCAATGTCACCACAACCTAGCCCCTCAACACTTTACGTCAACTCTTAAGACCAAGGGAGAGTCCCTGATGTCAATGGTAGATATCTGCAGTTGCTTAAACAACACATGAACACCTTTTCCAAGAAACTTCTCACCAAGGATCAGTGTCGTATGGAGTCAAAACAATAAAGCATAAACAACACTAGCAGAGGGGTAGGAGTTATAACACTTAATTACGAATTCCAAGAAATATAACTTCAATATGCTATTGTTGTTTTAAGGTTGCAGCAGTTAATAATGATCCAAAAACTTGATAAATATCAATCAAAACAATGCCAACTCACCATATGAGATGTACCTTGAGGTATGGAGGTGAGGGGAATATGCAATAGGATGAAGAAAGGGCCTTAAATCAGATCTGAAAATGTGAAATCAGATCTAGGGCGCACTTTTTATCCAAACAAAAATTCCAAATTGCAAAAAAGAATTGAGATATGTTTTTGTAATATTTAGGGGTTTTCTAATATTATATTTTTGGGGGATTTTGCAATAAATATACAAGAGAATTTTGATAAAAAAACGAAGAGAAGGGGTTATGACCTTAGTCCTCAACCCAAGGACATTTAGAGATCGAGGTCAACATCTCTACTCAATTTGGTTATTCAAGATTTACCAACTAGGGCAAAGGCTAGTAACCCAATACTAGGTTGAAGTAACCAAACCCTAATTAGGGTAAACAATGAATCCTAAGGCCATAGTGGAGAACTCCTTCAAGAAGAAGATCTCCTCAAGCAAGACTAACAAGATTCCAATAGAACCCTAATTTACCTTGCTTAAGGTGCAAAAGAAACATCAAACAAGAAAATGGAGAGATCTTACCAACATCAACCAAGGAAAGAGCAAGAGAAAGAGTTCTTAGGTCCTCCTTAGCCGCGAGCTATTACAACTATTCTTAGGATCAATTTTACAAGATAGCAAACCCTAGAAATTCCACCATTCAACCTTCATCACATGTAAAACTCGCCAAAGAGAGAGGTGCAAACCACTTAGAAGCTCCAATATACCAAGAGGAAAAGAAAAACATACATAATTAGAACCCTTGTATTGTTACAAATGAATGCTAGAAGCCTTTATTTAGACGAGGCTTCCTAGACTTATCTAACTTTAGAGCCTACCTCACTAAAAACTAAAATTAAAATAACTAAAACCTAGGGTTTATCACCCACAAGCCGGGGACAACTAAACCACAAAAGACTAAAAATAATGATAAAATGATGCAATTGGCTTCATCTAAATGAAGTGATGAGTCAAGGGAGGGCGTCATGCCCCAACTAACCCCAACAATGTAGAAGATCCCTCAACGTCGTTCCCTTTAGCAAGGCAAATCTCTCTAGAAAAATATGACATCTTGATGAAGTGTGCACATGCGAACCAAGAGGAGGGGTCATACAAGAAAAGGAAGGTCCAAGAGGGCATAAATGAGGTGTGCTAAATCAAGTATGACAACCCTTACACACGCAATCACCTTCTACATAGCATAAACATGAGTGTGGCTAGGAGACCTGAAGCCATGTGTCCTAATGGGTCCATCCCAAGAAGCACCAAACACCGACCCAAGGCACAAATGACCCAACATGATGGGGGACTTTTGCCCATTAAGGGGCAGTCAACAATTCCACTAAGCCAACACTTATTGGAATGAAAACCAAGAGGACCTGCCATGACCAGACCATGGGTCTTGAGCTCAGCTAGACCACCACTTTTACATAAACAAGCCCAGGCTTGGCCTTTTACAATGGAAAAAGATCCCTTCACTCTGGTATATCCTAGCAAGCATGCTACAGATGATCTGGGGCGTAACAACTAGCTCCAACTATGGGACATGTGCTTCTCTCAGGAATGCATGAGAACCTTTGAATCAATTGGGACCTGTATATCTACATACACATCTAACAACAAATATGTCAAATGCATCAAAGGCAAACACTTCTGTCCCGCCTTGTTCAAATCAAAATGAAATGCAGTAAACAACAAGGGCAATGCACGAGTAAAGGTAAATGCTGAAATCAAATGAACCTAAATCTACTATGCAACCTACCTACCTAGCTACCTGCTCTAAGCATGGTAAGAGGAATAAGTTAGGTGAAATCATACCACCAGTGAAGCCACCTTAGCATATCATTCATGCTATGACTTCTTCCTTTATCTTTGGCAATGGTCCAAGACAAAAGAATGTCAATAATGAGATGAGTAAGATGTTATTACCTTCATCGGAATGGGACCGGACCAATGGAAGGGACCACAAACCTGAATGCCTTTAAATTCATGCCTAGATGGAGGGCCCCTTTCACAAGCCCCCTCTTTCCAATCTTGGACAGGGCTTAAGTACAAATTGTTGTCATCATAAGCCCGCTCACTGATCTTTGCTTGCTGCCACGAAGCTTCTTCAAAACCATGTTGTAAAGGATAATTTCTAGCCATCAACACCCATGATATATCTGCATGATAAGGCTAAAAACCCCTTTCCAAAGGATGCATTATCAATGCTCCAAAAGGATGAGAACATGGCCGGAAAAAAGGCTTCAAATCTGCCCTAGGAGAGGTTACAATTTGTTGTTCCACACCTGTAATAAAGCCTCCTTCCTGCTGACCAAAACATGCATCAATTCCTGAGAAAAATGGCTAAAAATGATGACTGAGATCCACCCTTGGAGAGAGTAAACCTGGTTGTTCAAGATCTGCAATAGAATCCTCCATATGCAACCCTATATCATCATCATTGGTGAACAAGCGTGGCTAAACCAATTCATAAGGATCCTCATCAAAAATAAGTTCTTCAAGGTCTTCAAAATATACACTTCCCTCATTAGAAGAGTCATATATGGGCTCTCCAACGAATTTCCAATAATCCACATCCATATCATGATCATCATGAGAAAAATGCACATCATCATATCCATGGCAACCATACTCGGTAGCAAAGAGATCCTCAAACCTATCATCTTCGAAAGATTTATTTTCAAAAGGAAAAGAGAGGAAGGATCACCATGAGGAAAACAAGAAGATGCATCAACAATACCTCCATCAACCATGTCTTTGAAATCCTCTTCAATTGACAATGGTTCTTCGATAAGAGCTTCTTCATCATCTTCTTTGTCTTCATAGTTATCTTCAAGGAAAATTTCTGCACATTCTTCCAAATCTACAACAATCTCCGACGGAAAACCCTCAAGAGTTTCTTTTTGGGAATTTTCATCTTGATTGATCTAACTATCTTCATCATGGCTTTCTTCAAGGTCTTCCTCAAGGGCTTGGCCTTCAGCGTGGTTTTCTTCCTTGAACATAGTCTTCAAATATTCAACATAGGGCAACCATTCTTCATGCTCTTTCGGAAACCAATGGCTACAAAATGCCTCTATCAATTCTACAAGAGACGAGATTTGTCCCTTGCTTAAGCCTTCAAACCAAGCATGCGCCTTTCCTTCCAAGGTGAGCACAAATGACCTCATATACACATCTTCATTCTTAATATCAACATCTAGAGCTACTACCAAGAATTTCAAGACATGGTCCATGGGATCATCATCATGATCACAAAAATATCACCAGAATGGATTTGGTAAGTGATTCGAATAACTTGGAATGTTCGATAAATCAAGAGGAGCAAAGCGCTTATCCAACCTTGGAGGCCATGCCATTTTTCCTTACTTTTAACTTCTTCAAGGAGGTCACCAAATCTGAATATGAATATATCAATATGTGCGGAGTCACCAAGATGAGCTCTTCTTCTTAACTTACGAATGTGCTCACCCCTACACTCGACAATGTTGTTAATAGTTGATGCTTTTGTCTTGAAGTGCACTTCTTTGTTTATGATTTTCTTCAATGGAGTCTCCAAATAAGACCCACAAGGTTAGTCCTTAACAATAATCTCATCAAAGTACCAAAACAAAAACTTACCTCAACTTTCTTATCAAATTTGTCATTCTTCCCAAGGGAATGAAAAATTTGACCTGAGCAACACGCCCCAACTGTCGTGCAACAATCTTTAAGTGTCCCTGGCAATGATGGCAAAAAAGGTTACCATTGTCGGACTTCACGAAATGCTTTTTCACAAAATCTGTTGTTTATGCCAAGGAGATTGAACTTTGACCGAGGAGCGTGCTCAAACTATTATGCAACAATCTTCAAGCTATCATCAGCAATGGCGGCAAAAAATGTTACCGCTCAAAATAGCACCCCGACCAAGGTCACGGATCATAGTACGATGAGTGGTAAGCACAGGAGGAGATAGAGCCGAATGTCACCACAACCTAGCTCAACACTTTAAGTCAACTCCTAAGACCAAGGGGGAGTCCTTGATGTCGATGGTAGATATCAGTAGTTGTTAATAATATGGGACTCCCATCAGTTAAAAGCAACTGCAGATATCAGCAAAGATCAGTGTTGTATGGAGTCAAAACAATGAAGCATAAACAAAACTGGGAGACAGGTAGGAGTTATAACACTTAATTACGAATTACAAGAAATATAACTTAAATATGCTACTGCTATTATAAGGTTGCGGCAGTTAATAATGTTAGTTTTTCACAATTTAATCAATACTCATTTAGGATCTTATTGAGAGAATAACAAGCACAGCATAAACACAAGAGACACAAAGATTTTCACCGAGGAAACCATAAAGGAGAAAACCCCGCAACTTCCTTAGAGATAGAATGATCACCCAATACGATGTCACAAGATAAAACCCCAAAAATAGATATGGTCTTCAGCAGCTTCTCTCTTCTCCACTTGTGCGAATTGTCCTCCTCCTTTCTAATGCGAACTTGATGAGTGAGTGAGTGTGTAAATGAGAGAGCCTAGCTCTCTATTTATACACTCACTTCCACTTTAACTTTACCACTTGACAAGTCGGCCCCTAACTAAACCTGACTGGGCCGACTTCTTTAGGGGACTTAAAAACCCCTTTACAAATTGACTCTGGGGAACTAATGCCCCGACTTACAAGGGAGGATTTACCTCAATGACTTTACATGACCAAATGTAATAATTACATCCTCGACCGGAGGAATAAACATCTCCGTCGAAGGTACAAATAAAATGCAATAATAATTACAATATAAAATACAAGTGAATATCTTTCGCAGTTACAATAACATTAACACTCCCTCTTAACTAGGAAGGTATTCTCTTGACACAATCATCAACACATCTGGACACAAGTCTTCGCCGCTGGATCAACAATGAAGGAACATCATCATCAACACTAGATCGTCGTCATCACTGCTGCTGCAATCCTCATCATGTCGACCATCAATTGGTGCTATCTCTCAGTTCTACTCGTCATAGGAAGTTCTACAGAGCCATCCCTTTTTTATGCTGGATGTAGACCTAGCCCTCATGTAGGTCTTCATCATCTTTGCGAGCAAGCCATCAAGTAGGTACAACCCAGGACCAATCATTACATTGCCTCTGTAATCACCTACATCTCCTACTGTTGCCTCATCACGTCCAAATCATCTCATCGTCAATGAAGCACGGCCCAGATGCACATCACACGTCTACCAGCATGGGAAGACACACCTACAACCATGCGAGACCCAACTCTTACATCTACGCCATGGGAAGACAAACCTCAACCATGCAAGAATGGCACTGCCCTTACATCTACGCCATGGGAAGATAAACCTACAACCATGCGAGAATGGCACAACCCTTATATCAACGGCCATCGGAAGACAAACCTACAACCATGCCGGAATGGCTCAGTCCTTACATCAACGGCCATGGGAAGACAAACCTACAACCATGCCGGAATGGCTCGACACTTATATCAACGACCATGGGAAGACAAACCTACTACCATGTCAAAATGGCCCCGACACTTGCATCAACGACCATGGGAAGAAAAACCTACTACCATGTCGGAATGGCCCCAGCCCTTACATCTGCACCATGGGAGGACACACCTACCACCATGTGAGAATGGCTCCATCCCTTACATCTGCACCATGGGAGGACACACCTACCACCATGTGAGAATGGCTCATGTGCATCTGCATCTTCCAGACTCATCACTTCCCCTTGGAAGGAACCTCAATCTGAAGTACACCAAGCTTCTCTTTGAAGTACTCAAACTTCACTCTGGCTAGCGGCTTGGTCAACACATTGGCTATCTGCTCATCCGTCGCAACATACTGGAGCTTCAATGCTCCTCTCTGCACCATATCCCTGATATAGTGATACTTGCTCTCAATATGCTTCAACTTGTCATGGAACACTGGGTTCTCGGACAACTTCACACAACTCTGGTTGTCACAATAGATACAAGTCGCCTCTAACTGGAGATCAAACAAATTAGACAGTGGCTTCCTAATCCATACTGCCTCGTAACTAGCCGAACAAGTTGCGACATACTTTGCTTCGGCTGTACTCAGTGCCACGCAGGACTGCTTCTTGCTAAACCAGGAGATCATACCGGATCCCATACTGAAGCAGCACCCTGAAGTGCTCTTCCTATCTGCAGCACTGCCTGCCCAATCCAAATCAACATAACCCTGCAGGTTAACCTTTTGATTCGTGTCATATCTGAGCCCATAATCCACTGTACCCTTCAGGTACCTCAATATATGCTTTGCAACAACCAGGTGAACTTGTCTCGGATCCATCAGGAACTGGCTCAATGAGATCACAGCAAAGCATATGTCTAGTCTCGTGTTCGTCAGGTACATCAATGACCCAAACATCTGACAATACATCGTGGCATCAACTAACTCTGATGAAGCATCACAAAGTAGCTTCAAGTTCGATGCCATAGGTGTGGCCATTGCCTTGTAGTCCATCATTCTGAATCTCTTCATAATCTCTACTGCATACTTCCCTTGTCCAAGGAAGATCCCATCTGGATTCTGCCACACCTCCATGCCTAGGAAATAATGCATCATACCCAGGTCCTTCATCTCGAACTCTACGGCAAGTTTCCTCTTCGTATCTGCAATGAGCCCATCCTCTCCTGTAACAAACAGGTCATCTACATAGAGTAGAAGTATCACTGGATTTCCCACTTCAACCTAGTAGTAAAGCTTAGAATCTGCTTTACTCTTGGTAAAGCCCAAGCTCAACAGGAAACTATCCATCCTATCGTACCACATCCTGGGTGCCTATTTCAATACATACAAGTCTTTCTTCAATTTGCTCACATTAGTCTGCCTGTCATGTGTCTCAAATCCGAGTGGCTGCTCCACGTACACTTCCTCCTCTACTACACCATTCAAGAAAGTTGTCTTGACATCCATCTAGTGTACCTTCCATTTCATTACTGCAGCCAATGCAAGTATTGTTCTGATGGAAGTGTATCTGGCTACAGGTGCAAATGTCTCCTCATAATCTATGCCTTCCTTCTGGGAGAAGCCACATGCCACAAACCTTGCCTTGTGTTTCTCTATGCTGCCATCTGCAGCATACTTGATCTTGTAGATCCACTTGGAAGTCACAACAAACTTCCCTTCTGGTCTCGGAACTACATCCCAGACATCATTCTTCACGATCAACTGATATTCTTCGATCATGGCATCCTTCCATTCTTTCTTCTCTGTTGCTTCCTCATAGTTGGAAGGTTCTTTGTCAATGATGTCACACAACAGGGCTACATAACTGGAGTA
Source organism: Larix kaempferi (assembly GCA_027924585.1). NCBI lineage: Eukaryota > Viridiplantae > Streptophyta > Pinopsida > Pinales > Pinaceae > Larix > Larix kaempferi. Next base: position 53,396,262 of record BSBM01000299.1, on the reverse strand, counting down.
TGGCCTAGGTATCTTGCTTTCTCTGTGCATCCCCTCTGGAGCGCCATACTTCTCTGCATCTTGAATTGCCTCTCGTACCCATGTTGGCTTCCTCTTGTGAGAGTTCTTCTCACGAGGTGGATCTACAGGTTCTTGTGGTTCTTCCATCTCGCGGTCTTCGTTATCTTTTGGAACTGCTTCTTCCATCACTGAATCTCGAATCCTAGGAACTTCAGGTTCTTCAATATCTTCAACAGGTAGTTTTCTTGATCTTCGCCGCTTGTTCTTCGAAACAAATCTCTATTGTAGGTGATGGTACACGATCTTTCCTACAAGACAAGTTCAATTGCATGATTAGAAACATCTCATCGTTTTCAGAACAAATTCTTACGCATAAAGACATAGGTCATATAGTCATGCAATTATCTTAGCCAATGCTTCAATACAACATTCATCCATATCCCGTAACTTTCTAGATGCCTTCCATCTTACCAGAACATTGTTAAGAGTGTGCACTACTCCCAACATGTCAGCAAAAAAGGTTTCATTCTAGATAAGTAGCAATGGAATGTTGCACAGTACCATAGGCCACTTACCCGTTACTTGCATATTAGTAGTATTCTATTTACTAATGCAACTTTTTCTAACATGCATATAATACACATCCTAACTCTAGGAACATAAGTATGTGCACGACTAAACAATATCATTTAAATAATTGGATATACGAGAAATGACAATTCAAATACTTATCTTTGTTTGGTTGTTGGGTGGACTCCCTCTTAATCTTTGCTTTCTTGCAGGAACTACTAGAGTCTCTAACAGTGTGCTCCTTTCTTCTGCACCTTAACCAATGTTGAAAATGGATGAGAGGTTCTTCCATAGAGCATTGATCTTTATTTGTTTTTCGGAGTCCAACTTTGTAGGAGCTTATCCTACTCCTTTCATGTAATACAGAAAGTCATCTCTAGCTTTTTCTAATGAGGTGGAACTTTCTGAATAAACACTTGTAGCTGGTTACCTTCATTACAATACATATTCTTCATCACTTGAAGAATCGTCACTTTCTTCTCCGGTTCTCTTCCTTGGAGGTTCATCATCTTACGCCAGAATCATTTCATTACACCATTACGCCAGATTCATATCAGAAATTTTATTGAAAATAGCAACAGAAGATTACAATCATGCAGATCGGCTTCGGATGGCGAAGCTCATCACTACGACTCAAACTTACTAAATGCCTAGGCACAACGTTTTAGGCTCATTTACCTTTGGGAATCAGCAGAACTGACTCTTACTCGGAGGCTTCCTGGAGATCCTGAAATATGCCTACTAGCACCTAAAACATTTTACAGACATTCTTTACAGACTGAGCTTGGGTATTCTGATGCACTATTCTACCACGAAGGCAACCTGCAGAGCATAGACCTTCGGCTCTTTACAAAACCTAAGACTCTGGCAGAGCTCCAACTACTGGATCGCTTGCAAACTCTAAGACTCGATGATTCAAATGGGCCTGAGGGTCTCCTATTTATACAATTCTCAACCAGTTACCCGGTGAGTCTGGACCAGCATATGGCGGTCAAAAGCAAAGATTCGGGGCAATCACGAGGACTGTCATGATTGTTATCTCGTCCCTTCATGGTCAGTGACATCTGGGGACCAGAACCGACCTTACAACAAAAGCAAGGATACATGGCCAACAATAATGGCCTACAAAGGAATAATTACAATAGTGGAGCAAACCGGCCCACCACGGCTTCTTTAAAATATCAGACTTTTACGGCGAATATGGATCACGGCCTTATGTACACATGCAAACTTCACGATCGCCGATCATAATCCCTCCACCGGTACAGTCGAAACCGCCAAGGATCTCATCATTGATTTCATCACTGAGAGCGCGGTCATAATCATCATACGGCTGGGAATCATCAAGAAGTGGAACAGGAGGATAGAGATCGCTGCTGAAGCATCTCTCGACATCGGATCCTTTAAAGATTGGATTTTCCGGACATAGATATTCTACTGCAAAAGGTGATTCCACTTGGTAGTTCAGTGGAAGCTGTCTTGTATGAACTTTGGAATCTATTCTTTTCCCTTCGTGATCACGCTTTATAAATTTTTGTTTGATGAACAAAGTATGTTCAAGCCACGTATAACGTCCACCATGGTGTCTCAACAGGAACTTAAACCATTGATGGTTCTGATCTGCAACCTACATATCTGCTTGAAGATGCTGGATGAAGTTGGCTCTTCTGTTTTCCCAATCAACACGGGGACAAAACATATCAAGTAACACCTCAGTCCAACCGGACCAAGCCTTATTTCTGAGAGTGCCTGGGTCACCACAAATGACAACAAACTTTTCTTCTCTGCAAAATTGCAGAATTAAATTATAACTAGTCCAAGTTAAATCACCAGCACCAATATCTACATACCAAACTTCTTTGGCATTTTCTCCTTCAAAATTACAGTCTATCCACAGCTCTTTGCATTGTTTTAACTTTTCTCTGGCCTTCTAAAAACTTTGGAAAGCAGACCTTTCCCACCGCTCCATAATCTGGATCTTCAAAGGAGAATCATGGATTTGCTTGATTAGTGTTAAATCCAGATACCTTTCAGCTTCTCTTCTATCAGCAAAGTCTAGAAGCTGCTTGTGTTCTTCAGGAGCAACAGAGTCATCCCATGGTTTCAAAAACAGGGACTCTCTGGGATGATAAACAAGCTCAGCAGGAGCTTTTCCTTTGCCAATACTGGAACTTGATCCAGAAGTAAAGATATTCAAAGATGGTCTAGATTCTTCAAGCTAGGATTGTTCTCTGGTTAACATATCAACCAAACAATTTAGATAGCCAGGCTTATAGACAATTTCATAATCAAAACTACTTAACCAGACAAACCATTTCAAAATGCGACTACTATTTTCTGCCATCAGGTTCTCATTTTCAAAGATACCTAGCATTATTTTCAAATATGTTCTAATGACAAACTTTACAGGCTTAAGAAACAAAATAAAATGCTGCACAGTCTTTTTTACTGCAAGAATCCTTTGTGACAACTTGGGTAATTAAGTTCTGCAGATTTGAAGGAACCAGAAGCATAGCCACAAATATTCTCTCTGGTGTCGATAATTTCAATCAACACACCACCCCAAGTTTTGGATGAGGCATCAGTCTCAATGACTAACTGGCCAGTGCCTTGAGGAAGGCTCAATGCTGGGAGATTCTGTACTTTTCTTTTGATTGACTGGACTGCAACAGTCATCTCTTCAGAACACTTTGGAGGGCTCTTCTTCAAACGCTGATGCAACACATGAATATCTGTTGCTTTCCCTTTATAGAAAGGTCTGATATAATTCAGGCTTCCAAGAAATCTTTGAAGCTGCACTTTTTCTAGTATTTGGTCAGGAAAATTACTGAAAACAAAAAGAACATGCTTCTGTAAAATCACTTGGCCTTTCTGGATTTTAAAGCCAAGAAAATCCATTTCTGTTTTACCTATCTCCATCTTTGGTTGGGACAGGACTAATCCATGTTTGCAGACCAAATCATAAAACAACTGTAAGTGCTTCAAATGTTCTTGTAAATTCTTGGAACAGATGAGTATATCATCTATGAACACTAATGCCCACTGCTTGTCTCTAAAGATATCCTCCATTCTTTTTTGGAATTCGGAGGGAGCATTATTTATTCCAAACAGCATCACTTTCCACTGATACTGTCCGTGAGGGACAACAAAGGCTGTTTTGAAGCGATCCTTTTCATTAATTCCAATATGGTAAAAACCAGATTTCAAATCAAATTTGCTGAAGATAGAACATCCAGCAATTCTTTGCAAAAGACTTGACTTATCAGGGAGAGGATAGCGTACTTTCTGCAAAACTGCATTCAGTGGTTTGTGATTCACCACAAGTCTCGGCTTACCTCTCTTCTGCTCTGAATTTTTATTCACAACAAAAGCTCTACATGCCCAAGGGCTCTTTGATGGTTCAATTAAGCCCTTTTGCAGTAATTCCTTTATTTATGCAGCACAAAATTCTCTCTCAGAAGGTGACATTATCCTGGAAGAGGCTTTCATTGGTTTGATCTTCTGAAGAGGGTCAAATGGAAGTGAAACAAAGTATTTTTCTCTTTTCCAGAAAGCATTGGGGCTTTCTGAATAGCAATCTTTAATCAACTTCTCAGTTATTGCTGCAAGAGACTTTTCTTTATGGCTTTCCGCATAAGCCACAACTCTTTCCATTTTGTTCAAAGCTGCTACACTTGGTTTAGGAGTAGGACTGGGCAATGAAGATTTACAACGGTATGAAGGAGTAAAAGATAACGGGGAAATCACAAGCTGATTATTGATTGTACAAGAAAACAACATTTTAGTAGTATCTATGGAAAACAGACTCCAACGGTGCAGACACTCTGATCCAATTACACAATCTTCCTTCAAGCTATCTAATCTGTGCAAGGATAGATTAGTAGAAGAATTGGATATTTTTACAGGGAAATCTTTGACTTTACCTGTAAGAGAAACTGCAGTACCTTCAATGGCTGAGCCATGGTCTTTGGCTTTTTCCCAATAGAAGCTAGGGATAGCTGAACCTTTTGCAAGATTCAACTGACAACCAGAATCTATCATACAATCTAAAGTATAAGACTTAAATTCTGGTGCACAAAATAAAATCTTTACAAACAATTTAGGACCTTGGAACATGCCTAACAAACTAGGAAGTTGGGAGGCAGGGGATTGAGGAGGAGAGGAGGAGGGAGAGTCTTCCTTTCTTTTAGGGTCAACCAGAGCTTGCTCAAGGTGTTTACTTAGATCATCATCAGAAGATTGATCTTTCTCCATAATCACAATTCTGAGCATTTCTTTCAAGCTTTCTATCTCTGTAACGAGCTTTTTCAAGGCTTGTTGTTTATCTTTGATTTGCAATCTAAGCAACTTCTCTTTGTCACTTCTGTGACTCTGCCTTTCTTCATGTTGATCAGGATAGTGTCTATAAATATCAACTGGATTATAGTGTAAAGCTAAAGGTGTTGTCAAGACCTTCTCTTTACCTTTTGTTTTCTCGAGCTGACTCAATAATCTTCTTTTCTCTTCTCTAAGATCTTGCCTTTTCAGATATTCATACATAGGCACTATGCTTAATTGCAGATCTATATCTACCAATTGTTTTTCTAAAGAAGATTGTTGGTTGAAAGACATCATATTGAGAGAAAAATCGAACTCTGGCACTTCACACCCCCCTAAGTTTGCACAAGACTCGGATTCGGAGGAAGAGGAAGGAGCAAACTTAGCTAAAGCAAAATCAGAATCAGAATCGGATTCTGACTCTTCAGATTCTTCAGGAAGAAACAAAACTTCACCCTGGGGAGCAGGGTCTTCTACAAAGAATTCACAAAGATCCCACCATCTTGGATCCAAAGCTATACAAAAGGCTGCTAGGCGAGGACGGGACTTTTTGTCTGGACATTTACTTGCCCAATGGCCTGATTTGCCACAGATGAAACAAACATCTTTGCGACCTTTTTCAGAGCGTCACTTCACATATCTCTTGAAAGGCTTTTTGTAACGTTTCCTTTCAGAGTATTTCTTTTTCTTGTATCTGTAATGTTTGTCAGAATGATACCTAGGCTCACTAGTATAGAATCCCTTTTTCTTCTTTTTTACAATGACAGGATTCTCGTCCAAGATGTCCTCTGTTGTGCGCACCACAACCCCAATCGGGCATCTGAGCTACATCCTTACAAAAGGAAGCTGAAAACATCTGTTGGTGCCTTTTGAAATCCTTACTAACACGGCGTTCTAAACAGTGTTCTTGCCATGTTTCAAGTATAAAACCATGCAATTGTGCAAGGGACATTCCTCGAAGAGGAATATTCTTATCTTTCATATGCTGCTCAACTACATCAGGGACATGACCAAGATAACTTCTCAGATAAGCTGGATCACCGGATTTACCTGAGTTTATCAATAATTATTGCATATAGCAAAAATATTCTTCACTTTTACTAAGATCACATAATCTTGCTGACATAAAAAGTGAAGCTAAATGGTCATAGTCTTCGCCTTGATCTGGGCCATAAAACTCTCTACCAAGGGCTGTGAGGATTTGGTCATCAGCATCATCAGCTGCTAACATCTCATTGCGAGCTTCTTGAGGAAGCCATCGCCACCATTCACTTGCTAAACCCGAAAGTCCAGCAATTAGTTGAGTTGCAATGTTTTGCCCAGTGAGATTATTGTCTTGGTTTTTCTTGTACAAAACCCATTGACTTAAGAGCTACAAGGCATTCTTTATCTCAGCTCTTGACTGACATTGGATGTTCAGAACAGGTTGTTCTGGCATCTGTGAGATTAATTGATTCAAAGAATTAATTCCAAAATGGAATCTTTGAGGAGGAGGAGTAGAAGCATTTACATCTGCCATATGCACATCAAAAGCAGGAGGAGGTCCTTGGTTTCTAGCAGCAGGTCTCGTAGGATTTGGCTGAGGTGGATTATTTGAGGAAGATCCTTCAGGGAATCCTAAATCCAGGGCTCCAAGTCGAGAAACAACTTGGGGATCTACCAAAGCTTTCAAACATTTGAATTCTGAAATCCATTCATCTAGTTCAGCAATTTCAGAATCTATTTGCCCAAAATCACAAGTAGGTAAGGAGTCGGTATCTTGAACAGTAAACTGTCCAAGGGACACACTTTTCTTATGAGAGGAAGAATGACCTTTTGATGCTAACTTAAACACATGATCAGGAATATTGATGATATGCATCACGATATTCTTTTCCTTAAAAGAAGTTGCATAGAGCATAAAAATCAATTAGAAGCATTGTCGACAAAGCTTGACTTGTTTAATCATCTTCTTCATGATGCAACAGAGATTAAAATAAGTCTAGATGAAGCTTCAAATAAAGCACAAAGGAGACTTTCAGTCCTATAAGATATGCTAACCAAATCTGAAGATTTTCATCCTCCGCGGTGTGAGCGTGGTGCCTCTTCTTGTTGTGGGAGCCACTTTTATTTCTGGGACAATTTCTGGAGTAGTGTCCCTTCTCATCACAAGTATAGCATCTAACATTAGATAGATCTTTCTTGGATCTTCTAAAGTTATCCCTTTGATTATGGTGGTGGTGTTTCTCCTTCTTACTGTGGTGGTGCTCCCTCTTGTTGTTATTCCTCCTGGAGTGTGCTGTGAGAGCTTGATCGTTGTTTGCTCCCATCTTCTCTTCTCGAGCTACAAGTCGAGTTTCTTCTTGTGAGCATTCCTTCCACAGCCTATTGAATGTGATTAACTTCTTTCTAGCACAAATCCCTTCAATGAAGGAATCCCATGATCTAGGGAGACCATTCAAGGTGGTCATCACAATTTCTCCATTTCCTATATTTTCTCCCACAGCTTCAAGTTGCTCCTTGATTTGAGAGACCCTTGTAAAGTAGGATTGCATGGTCTCTACATTTTGTATCTTCACATTCTTCAACTGGTTTTGCAAGGTCATCTTCCGATTTATATTCTTCCCTTCAAATAGCTTGGTCAAGGAATCAAACATCTCTTTAGGTGTCTTTAAGGAAGACACATGGGATGAGGTGATCCTTAATAGAATCAGCAATGATCCTCTTGGCCTTAACCAAGTTCTTCTTGTGTAAAGCTTTAGCCTCATCTCCCTCTGGAACTAGAACTTCTTCACTCACATATGTGTCCAATTCATTCTCTTCAAGGACAAGTGTAATCCTATACTTCCATGCTCGAAAATTATCACCCCCTTCAAGCTTATCCTCAAGCTTGGTGTTATGAGACATCTTTAATGAGAACCTCAAATGGAAATACAAAAGATTTAGATCTTACCAATTTGAGATGCTCGGGCTGGATCTGGAGCTGGTTGGCCTACAGTTTGTCAGAGAAACCCTAATTTTCCAAAGTTGGAATTTAGAACTTCTAATTAGATAGATAGATGCGCCTCCTCAAGGCGATTTGTCCAATGTACTCACTTCCCTAAATCAGTGAACAGAAACCCAAAATATCCGATGCCCTAGTTTTCCTCCGGTAGTAGTGACCGGCTGAAAAATGAAAATTCTCAAAATTGAATTATGTTTTCACAGGAGGATGCGCCTGGATAAGGCGAGTATGCTGGTACACTTGGTTTCTGAAGATTCCAAAAATTCACCCTTGAAAATTGACTTGCGAATTTCAGATCTGTAATTTCTGGCTTTTTTTGGTTTTTTTGTTTTTTTGGTCCAAAGTCAAACTAGGGTTTGACTTTCCTGGAGTTTCACCCACTCAAAAACTTTGATCTTGGTCTCTAAATTTCGATTTTGAGGAGGAGCACTTCCCTATGTCGATTGCACTCCAAAATTCCACTTATGTGAAAAGCCCTAATTTCCCGTAGTAGTGACAAGCCAAAAAGTGAAAATGCTCAAAATCTACTTCTACTTCGACAGAAAGATGCGCCCTCCTAAGGCGAGTTAGCCTAGCCTCTTTTTGTTGATGATCTATGGAGAGAAGTCCAAAAATTAAGAAGCCCAAGCTTCCGTAGTTGCACAGCGTCTTCTTCTCAGGTTAGCTCTGATACCATGTTAGTTTTTCACAATTTAATCAATACTTATCTAGGATCTTATTGAGAGAATAACAAGGACAACATAAACACAAGAGGCACAAAGATTTTCACCGGGGAAACCATAAAGGAGAAAACCCCACAACTTCCTCAGAGATAGAATGATCACCCAATACAATGTCACAAGATAAAACCCCAAAAATAGATATGGTCTTCAGCAGCTTCTTTCTTCTCCACTTGTACGAACTTGTCCTCCTTTCTAATGCGAACTTGATGAGTGAGTGAGTGTGTAAATGAGAGAGCCTAGCTCTCTATTTATACACTCACTTACACTTTAACTTTACCACTTGACAAGTCGGCCCCTAACTAAACCTGACTGGGTCGACTCCTTTAGGGGACTTAAAAACCCCTTTACAAATTGACTCTGGGGGAACTAATGCCCCGACTTACAAGGGAGGATTTACCTCGATGACTTTACATGACCAAATGTAATAATTATATCCCCAACCGGAGGAATAAACATCTCCGTCGGAGGTACAAATAAAATACAATAATAATTACAATATAAAATACAAGTGAACATCTTCCGCAGTTACAATAACATTAACAAATAACGATCCAAAAACTTGATAAAAATCGATCAATTCAAGGGGGACTATCTATTTGGCTCCTATTTAGCATTAAGGAGAGATGTAGCTTGTGATAAAATGTCTTTTCCCCATGCACCCTATTCATATTAAGGGGGTATGTTGAATGCATGAATGTAATCTTCATTTTCAGCCATGTTGACCATGTCTTGAATTGGGTATTCATAAACCCACATTCGCTTGTATCAAGGTGGATATTCATAAACCCACTCTCATTGCTATTCCAAGTATAGTCGATCTTTATAGACTTTGGTATTCACATAACCCCACTCCTATTTCTGACGATGACCAACCCTATATTGAGTTAGGTATTCACATAACTCCACTCCTGTTTCTGACTAAGACCAACCCTATATTGAGTTGGGTATCCATAAACCCACTTTCATCATTTCTCTCCATAGCCCTCTATTCAACTTATCAAGGGATGTTGTGAATGGTGTAATCCTCACATTTGGCTATGATCAACTCTTATTGTGTCATTAATGCGTTTGGTTAGGCATTAATGTAAACTTTTATTATAATACTAGGTTATGGTTAAGATCAACCTAATCAACTTATATGTGGGCCCATAACCCCTATTGGGAGGGCACCCAACTTGTTGAGTTGTGTATAAATACACAATCAAGAGTCATCTTGTGATCTTCTTAATCATTCTTTAGCCTTTGTGCATCATTCTTTAATAAAGAGTTTTATGCCTAAGGGCACCTATATCTTTGGCGTTCACTTGTGCTTGGGGATTTCCCTCTCTCTTGTGCATGGGTGTATTTCTCTTTAGCACTCCTATGGATCAGCTCTAACACTGCTGTCGGTGTTATCTTGGCTGTTATTGGCAGGTTTCTCTAGGGCAGAGCTGTTATTTTCTCCATTTATTATATGTTTTAGGATTTGCTAGTGGTTCCATTCAATCCTTCTCTCTCTCTTATGGATCTCGGTTCTCAACACCGTGAGTTAGTTAATCTCAAAATGTATGAACCCTCATACTTGGAGGAGCAGGTACATGTGCAACATCCAAAAGATGCCATGCCAAAGAAACAGGCTCAAAGAATGTCCTATTTGACACTCAAATTAGAAAACCAAATAAGCAAATCACATCATATATTTAGGCCAACAAGGGGCCCTCCTCTTTCAAGCCAAACAGATTTCGCAGGGTACATTTGAATAGCATTTCCCACATCTTCATCAAAAAATTGAGGATAATTTCATCCCAAGCAGGGAGGAAATGATGTATATACTAGTCAATATTGTATAATTTTGTAATTATGTGGATTATGAGTAGTTAAACTTTTAATTCCTTGGGCAGAGGCAAAGTCAACCTCCCAAAGGGTAGTTTAGGTTTTGTATTATTTTAATATCACTTGGACAGCCCGAGATGGCCACCATTTTTGTATATAAGGTACCCTTGAGTTCCATATCAAGGTAGGAATGTAATATAACTTATTTAGTTAGAAGCAATGTCCTTCTCCTGATATTTGTCCCACTTCCTTTGCACATTTCAATTAACTCTTGGGCCTCTTCCACAGCCTACAGGCTACAACACCCCGCAATAAAGTAACAATGTTATGCTATGCAAGTAGTTCTTAATAAACCAGCAAGTTGTTAATAACATGGGGTTCTTACAGCAGAGAACCCAACAAGCATCTAGGATTTACACAGATTTTGCACTTCGAAGAAAACGTACACGGATATGATCATTTACTAATACATTATAGTTGACTCCTTCCCTTACCACTACATACCTTTTTCTCTATCCACAAAATAAATTATATTTAATGTAATAAAACTTACATAACAGTTACAATTACATCCATGATGGATGTCCCCGTTGGCTTCCTCTTGCATTGTAATGCTCATTTCCCTTGTTGATTTGTTTTTTCTTCTGCCAATAGCCTAATACATGTCCAAATTCTTGTGGCATAACCTAGGGGACCCACAAACTTTTAATGTAATAAAGTGCGAACAGCTTTAATCCAGCTTGGCATCATAGGCTTTTTTCTTCTTTTTTTCTGGGGCCGGGGAGGGGTGCACGAACCAATTCTATGGTGCTCTCATCTTTCACTGCATAAAATCTGCAGTGCTTTTTGCAGGTTTCCAAGAACCTGCATCTTGCAATTGCAGACGACTTATCTGAAACGGCTGCAAGCCTGCAACTTATGCCTGCATAAGAATAGGGGCATCTTGGTGAGCAGATAGTTGCATTTGTATTTGATACTTGATAGCAAGAAATAGTGAAAAATGGTCTTGAAAGTTGTAGTTGACCCAAAATTCATAAGCAATATGTAGTTGAGCACCTAATCTCCAGAGTGCAATCTGGGTGGTTGTGACAATGTCTAGACTCTACTGTTTATCAATATGGAATTGTGACAGGATTATTAAGTGAATCTGGACTCTGGGGGTTAATCACAAACAGCTTGAAAAAATCTAGCTTTCCACTACCCCATCATAGGATAATATCATGGAACAAGGAAGGAAAGATTCTTAAAATTTGTCTCAGAAGAATGATTCCAACATCAAAACTTAGCCCAAAGATCTAACACTGGAACTAAGCTTGGATATTTACTAGCAAAAAGAAGTCCTGAAATAGTTTGTGATGTTGTGGGAGCAGTTAAATAACTTTACATGAATATAGGACATTGGCTCAAATTCAAAAAAAATGGGTTGGCTGATAAGTGGACATTTTATATGATAAGCTGTGGATACAACCAGGTGCACTATTTAATTCCAAGATTTGACATTTTCTCTAGCACGCTTATATGCTGAAGACTTTACCTGGAGGCACTGATTGTATGGCTCTCTAGCTTCTATAGAACAGATATCAGCAACGATGTGCCAGCATGTCATGGCTTTGTGCTTGGGCACCTAGCCACCTCACTCACTCGAGTCGGGCTTAGAGTGGAAGCTCGCCCAAAAGCTCAAGGAACGCGGAGTTAGCATGACATCCAGCTCGACTTGGGAGCACAACACCACGAGCATGCCAAGTTGGGAGCTTGGCGTGCGTGTGACTTGGCAAGGGGCACGAGCGCAGCAAGATGCGCAGGCATAGAGAACAAGGCATGGGCATGAAAGCGGACAAGTGTTGGCTTGGTGGAAGTGGCGTGCCGACAAGTTGCAAGGTTGGGCGCTTACCCACACCCGCGACACCCATGAGCTTGGCATAGCACAGGTTGGAAGTCCTACCACCTTTGTGTGGCAAGCAAGGAAAAAACATATGGCATGGGTTGGAGCACGCCATGAGGGGCGCGCGCCGAGCATGATGGCACATTTGGCATAGAACGAACGGACCGGTCAGCAAGTGTGCGGCAAGGGCAAGACTTAGTGTGGGAGAAGTGTTGGATGGGCATGACTCCAAGGAAGCGTGTTGGCATACTTAGCGTGTGGGAGAGGGGTGCCACAAGGCAGAGCCTCAACTGCAAGTGGCAGACCTCAGCTACAGCAGAGAGACGTCCAAACTTAACTCGTGAAGGAGGAAATATCTTGGGGTTTCTCGTGCGTGCCGAGTTTGGTACCGCACTGGTGAGGTTAGTCCATGGGGGTGCCCCAAGTCCCCGATTGTTGCTTATGTAATCTATTGTACTCTGTTAAATACATATAAGACTTTGGGCGCGTCGGTTGGGATGCCCACCTTACATTGTGTCTCTTGTATTCTTTAGTGCATGTGTTATGCATGTTGAACCGGCTAAGTGTAAAGATAACACAACTGTAACCAAGTATAAGTGTAACAAATATATAAGTGTTGACTTGTAAGCTTCCACAAAGGTTAGGCATAGTCTGTCGATGAGCCTGCCAAGTTGGTCTCACCCTTGGCTAGGCACCGAGCAGTGCCGCATGGGTCTCCAACACGGTAGAAAAGCCGAGCGTCGAGAGACCCTGTGACAGTTGGTATCATAACAGCGGTTGCAGCTACAGCAGTAATGTTGTTGCAAGTTCACCAAGGGTTGGTCACCAAGTGCTATGGAAAGTGTTGGGGGAGCACGTTGAAGAGTGACAGAGGTGCATTGTGCCCAGTGCGTCGTCACTAGTAGGTGCCACAACAGTGCAAAACGACAATTGCAGAGCATCAAGTAGGGTGTCAGTGGCAGTCAAGAGGTGAAGCGAAGTTTGGTTGGGTGAAGCACTTCGAATAGCACATCGAAGATGAAAAATCTTGCCAAAGGTCGAAGGTTGGGGCGAAGCCTTGGAGGAAGCTGGTGCTAGGAATGCACCCGGCAGACGACAAGCACCACAGGGCAAGTTGATCAACAGCAGAGGCACGAAAGCATGCTAAGGAAGGTGACGTCTAGGCTTGTGACTTGGAAGTTAGTAGTAGCTCGGTTGATTCCAACGAGTCAAGTGTGCCAGGATCTTGACGTTGACAGGAGCAGGCAGACAAGAGTGTCCAAAGCGTGCAGACCTCCACAATAGGTTGATCGGGCACCTTGATTTTAGAAGAGCAGGATTGAGTGTGCGAACTCTTGGCAAGTTTGGAAAGAAGGCGTTGAGCAGACCCACGAACGAGCACTTTGGTGGAAGTGAGCACAACAGAGGTACCCCGCGACAGTGAAAATGACTAAGTCTACAATGAGCAAACACGCCACAAAGCAATTGGTGGAATTTGAGGCAGAACTGGAGATGGGGCTCAGATGCAGAAGAGGAATCTCTCCGTAGAGAACATGATGGTGGTTCGGTGCCAAAAACTCCTAGAGTGAAGACTAGGGTCTCTGTGCTTGAAAGAAACATGGAGCATATGGCCAGAGCTCTTTGCAAGCATGGCGAGAAAGTCAGCACCTTGGAGTAAGAGATGGACTGAATGCAACGACACTTCAATGGTGTTGTTGTTAGATTTTTAAGTGCAATAACATTACGGATCACAGAAAGATAAACAAGCACAACATAGACAATAGTACACAATAATTTATCCTGGGAAAACCCTCTCAAGGCAGAAAAACCCAGCAAACTTCTTCTATATAGATTCGTCAGAATGTACAATAGTATTCCTCATGCAAAGACCCAAAACAAGAGGACTCCAAAAGCAGCTATTCACTTGACTCTATCTCTCCTACTCATTGAAATCAACGAGTGAGAGTGGTGACCAAATGAGGAGGGCAAGTTCCTCATTGATACTAATCAATTGACTTGACCTTTTTACCAACAGGGCCAACTTGACTCTTCTAACTGGGCCGACTTGTCTAATTCACAAAAAAAATTATTTTCTAGATCTTTCCAAGCCAACCTAACAGTTAGGGTTTACAATGACTCTTTCAATGACTTTTACATGATCAATTACATCAATAATAATCCCCGTAGGGTGTACAATACAAATGATACAAATAATACAAATAAGAATATCTTATGAAGTTGCATTCTTCAACACTCCCTCTTAACAAGGAAGGTATTCTTCTGACATCATCACCATTATCCTCCAGCTGCTGCACTTCTTATACATGGACTATTGACATCGGACATCTCTCGAATCTATATATCATAAGAAGTTTCACAGAGCCAGCCCTTTTTCATGCTGGATGTGCCTTGCAGTGCCATCCCTTTTTCATGTTGGATGCAACTCTCCACAAAGCCAACCCTTTTCCATGCTGGATGTGCCTTGCAGTGCCAGCCCTTTTTCATGCTGGATGCAACTCTCCACAGAGCCAGCCCTTTTTCATGTTGGATGCAACTCTCCACAGAGCCAACCCTTTTTCATGTTGGATGTGGCCTAGATCCAATCTAGGACTTTAATATCCAAGTTGGGATCTCCCCTTGGTGATACGCCCAGTCATACTGGGATCCAACCCCTGGAGATACAACCAGCCACACTGAAATCCACCAGTCAACATGCACTCACTCAATCTAGTCTGTCGAATAGCCTACTACACCAGTCCAACCCAATCCATCGGGGAACCTACATTGGGATCTCCCCTAGTGATACCACCAACCATGTTGGGATCTACCCCTGGAGATACGACCAACCATACTGGGATTTCCCCTTGGTGATACTACCAACCATGTTGGGATCTACCCTTGGAGATACAACCAGTAACTCAAAGATACAACCAACCAAGCTGGGATCATCCAATACAGTGACCAGTCCTTTTTCATAATGGGTGTACACCACTACAGAGCCAATCCTTTTTCATATTGGATGTAGATATCTTGTAGAGCCAATCATGTTTCATACTAGATGCACACCACTACAGAGCTAGTCATGTTTCATACTAGATGTAGATATCCTGCAGAGCCAGTCTTGTTTCATACTGGATGCACACCACTACAGAGCCAGTCCTGTTTCATACTGGATGTAGATATCCTGCAGAGCAATCTTGTTTCCTACTAGATGCACACCACTACAGAGCCAGTCCTGTTTCATACTAGATGTAGATATCCTGCAGAGCTGGTCCTTTTTCATACCAGATGCAACTGTCCTCTTCCACGAACTGAGCAAGCCATCCGGTGGGTTCAGCTCAGGAGCTCCATTACATTGCACACCGCAACTACTTGCATTACCTCACCACTCATCCAGATCCACTCGTAGCCTAGGAGTCTCAATTACGTGACATGACCCATGACTACCTGCTACCTCATCCGAGCTCATCACTCCCTCTTGATCTAGAGCACTCCAAGCTTGTCCTTGAAGTACTCGAACTTCACCCTTGACAGAGGCTTGGTCAACACATCGGCTATCTGCTCCTCTGTTGTTATATACTGGAGTCTCACTGCTCCCTTCTGCACCATATCCCAGATATAATGATACCCAATCTCGATGTGCTTCGACTTGTCATGGAACACTAGGTTCTCAGACAACTTCACATAACTCTGGCTGTCACAGAAAACACAAGTTGCCTCTAACTTGAGATCAAACAATCCTGATAGCAACTTCCGAAGCCACACTACCTCGCAGCTTGCCGAACAAGCTGCCATATACTCGGCTTCGGCTGTAATGAGTGCCACACTTGTTTGCTTCCTACTGAATCATGAGATCATACTCGATCCCAAACTGAGGTAGCACCCTGATGTGCTCTTTCTATCCGTGACACTCCCGGCCCAATCCGCATCAACATAACCTTGTAGGTTAATCTTCTGATCCGATGCATACGTGAGGCCATAATCAACCGTACCCTTCAGGTACCTCAGCACATGCTTTGCCGCAACCAGGTGAACATGTCTCGGCTCTACCATATACTGACTCAGAGTGTTCACCACAAAGCATAAATCTAGCCTCGTGTTCGTCAAATACATCAACGAACCAATCATTTGCTTATATACAGTGGCATCCACCAGTTCTGAAGAAGTATCAATCAACAACTTCAGATTCGATGCCATAGGTGTGGCCATGGCTTTACAATCCATCATCCCGAATCTCTTCAGGATCTCTACCACATATTTTCCTTGACTCGGGAAAAGTTCCTCTGGATTCTGCCACACCTCAAGACCTAAGAAATAATGCATCATACCCAGGTCTTTCATCTCAAACTCTGCGGCAAGCTTTCTTTTCGTTTCTGCTATGAGCTTCTCTTCACCTATCAAAAACAAGTCATCTACATACAACAATAGAATCACAGGATTTCCTTCTTCAACCTTGTATTAAAGGTTGGAATCCACTTTACTCTTGGTAAAGCCCAAGCTTGTCAGAAACCCATTTATCTTGCCATATCATGTTCTGGCTACCTGTCTCAAACTGCACCACATATACTTCCTCTTCGTGAGGGGAGACATCCGGTATCACTCTGAGCATATCCCTGAGATACTGAGGCAAACAACCTTTGCCACAGATAGAGGCTAAGTGATAATGTCTCACAATCTGTGTTGTAGTCACTCCCTCTAAAGCGGAGCTTTCCTACTCCCTCTGTAACTGAGCACTAACCTCCCTCTACAGCTTGTACTCTCTACATCGGGACATTATGCACTGGAGTGACTGGTAGCCTTCTCTTTTGTTGATCTTTTGTGTATCCATCTATGGCATCTCTCTAGGTCACTGGATACCAAGATCTCGAATTCTGTTGCAAGTTCTCTCTTGCACCCATCTATGAGCTCCTCATCTTCAACCTTGTAGCAAAGGTTGATATCTCATCACTCTAGGTGATCCTCAAGCTCATCATGCTATCCCATGGGTGCCTTCTAAGCACGTGCAAAGCCTTCTTCAATTTGCACACATGTGGTTCTCTATAGAGAGTCTCGAATCCTAGAGGTTGCTTGATATACACTTATACTTCGATTACACCATCTATTTAGTGTAATATCCACCACTGAGGAAGTGTGTCTAGCCACTAGAGCAACGTCTCGTCATAGTCAACTCCCTCTCTCTGAGAGAACCCTCGCTTTGTACTTTCGTAGTATGCTTGATTTCGTAAATCTTCTTGAATGTCATAGTTGAACCGTCGTCACTTGTTCTTCGAAACAAGTCTCATCATTATTCTCTTGTAGGTGATGGTACACGACCTTTCCTACAAGTCCAATTCAATTGCATGATTAGAAACATTTCATAATTTTCAAAACAAATTCTTATGAAAAAGGACATAGGTCACACAGTCATGTAACTATCTTAGCCAATGCTTTAACACGACATTCATCCATATCCCGCATTCATACGGTAACTTTCTAAATGCCTTCCATCTCTACCAAAACATTATTAAGAGTGTGCACTACTCCCAACATGTCAGCAAAGAGGTTTCATTCTAGATAAGTAGCAATGGAATGTTGTACAACACTATAGGCCACTTACCCATTACATGCATATTAGTAGTATATTGTTCATCAATGCAAACACTCTAACATGCATAATACACTTCCATCTAAACAATATCATTTAAGCAATTAGATATACAAGAAATGACAATTCAAATACTTATCTTTGTTTGTTTGGTAGGATCCCTCTTGATCCTTGTCTCCTTGCAGGAACTACTAGAGTCTCTAACAGTGTGCTCTACTCCATCATCTAATTATGAGGACCTGTGCCTTTCTTGCTTATGATCGACAATGTTGAGCAAGTCTTCTACACCATAGATCACATGGAACTATGTACTAGTGTTGAATCTGTGTGTCCCTTCTTCTTCATCACCAATCACAGCTGCATCCCTTCTTATCCAATGGAGAAGAGGTTCTTCCATCTTCCTCATTTGAGTCCTTCTAGATCAAAATACATGTTCCTCATCATTGGAGGAATCTTCTTTAGCTTTCTTCTTGACTTGTTCATCATCTTATGTGATGTGAGTATAGTGTCTCCTCTTCTTCTTGGGACAATCTTTTGCAAAGTGTCCTTTCTTCTCACAAGTGAAACATCTGAGTTGTGAGAGGTCCTTCTTCTGAAATCTTTTATTCTTGTGAGAATGTTCTTTCGTCTTGTTCTTTCTCCAATTGTCTCCAAATCATGCTCTTCTAGTATTATAAGTACTCTATAATTCCATGTTCAAAAGTTCTTATCTCCTTCAAGCTTGTCCTCAAGCTTGGTACTGTTTGTCATCTTGATAAAATGAGAACCTCAAATGGAAATAGAGAGAATAGGACTTACCAATGAGAGTGCTTCAATTGGATGTTTACTTCAATGCTTTTTTGGAAAACTGCTTCTAGTGGACCTAGGGTTTGATAGAGAAACCCTAATTTTTCAACTTTCGTGACTTGCAAATATGAGAGGAGGAAAAGATGTGCCTCCTCAAGGCAAGTTGAGCAATGTACTCCTATTCCAAAATCTATGGACAAAACTGCAAAATACTTGATGCCCTAGTTTCTTCAATTCTTCTACTGAATTGTTCGGTCTTAATTCTGATGTATCTCAGAAATTTCTGCTCCTCAAGATCTGAAACTTTTTCCTGAGGTAGTATCATCTGTCCTCTGTCTAACCCCATAGGTTATATCAATATTGGATTCACCAAGTGGAATTTATGCTAAGTTTCCCAAGGTGACATGTTTATGGATTGTTTCGGTATAGTGAACTTGTATCGACTGCCATGTGTCACTGTTTCAACTTCGGGTTCTGAAACTCGCACCAACGAAACTACAGTCTGTGCCCTTTCTGGAACATCTTACAAAATTCGATTTGGATCTTCCTAGCCCGAGATATAGCAATTCTCCTTAGGTCACTTGTTTAAAACTGAATTTTGGAACCCTGATTTGCATGGATCATATCTCCTAAAGTACAGCGAATC
Source organism: Larix kaempferi (assembly GCA_027924585.1). Taxonomy (NCBI): domain Eukaryota; kingdom Viridiplantae; phylum Streptophyta; class Pinopsida; order Pinales; family Pinaceae; genus Larix; species Larix kaempferi. Next base: position 53,376,981 of record BSBM01000299.1, on the reverse strand, counting down.
TGAGGTTGAAACTTGCAGACAAGGTACATAAACATTTCATCTTCGGCATGTCCGAGTTTCAGCTCCTGGACCTTCACCAAAAGTGGGTTGTAGCGAAAATGCCCAAATGACTAGATTTTTCCTTCCAGGGTTTCAAGCATGAATCCCTAATCTCCAATCATTGCAGTTGTAACAGTGTTATGGCTGGACAATGTTCTCTTTTAGGCCTGCTCTGATACCATGTTAGATTTATAAGTGCAATAACATGAAGGATCACTAAAAGATAAACAAGCACAGATAGACAATAGTACACAATAATTTATCCTGGGTGTTACCAGATGAATTAGTAGGTCAATTCATCAATAAGCAAATAAACTAGTGTATCCCAATGTCACCTCAGATACAATGTGCTACTTCTTTGGAAGTCAAAACCTCCAAGGGGAGAGCCCTTAGATAGATCACCTGAAATGAACTAGATGGCCAAATACAAATATGTCTACACAAAAGATACGAATGACCAGTGCCTTATGGAGTCGAATGGACAAGACAAACCAAGAAATCACATCCAACAATCAAAGTGATATTTTTAACCTGTGATATAGCATCTAACATTCATATATTATGTAAGTAGTGGTATAATCAATCACAGAACTCATTCAACGTTATTAAGGCCAATAATGTTATGCATCAATGATTTATCAACCACGTAAACAACATGTCAGTGACCACGAGCACCCCGATAAGGATCAGATATATCCCACTTCAAGGTAACCAAAATATATATTTCAGATCTGTATGAATTGATGCAGTATAGCAGCAGAGTTGTAATACCATCAATTTGTAAGAAGTAGTAAGAGGAGTATGAAATCAATTCTACTATGTTAACAAAACCAAAAATGTAATATCCACAAATGTCTCCAAAATGCAAAGCTAGTGCAGCGGTGAAAAACCTCTTTTGATATGAACATTACATCAATATTCAGTGGACATATACGACATAAAAACATGAAATTGACTAACCACTCATTTGCAAAAGTTACAGACTGTAACAACCATTTTCAGACCTCTGCTTAAGCAATAATCAGAAGCACTAACAGCAGTATAGCAAATAGATGAAAACCAAATATTAAATGATATTAACCATGCGATTTTATTGTACTTAAAATAAGAACATTCACTGTGAATATAAACAAATTTCAGACTGCTGTATATGTAAAATTCAGACCTCTTTTAAGACTAGTTTTAAGAGTTCCTCTTGTTAAATATTATAGGATTTAACCCCTTTTTTGCTGTGCTTGTTTATTATATGCAGGTGTTAGCGTTTGAGAGGTGGAGAGGAAGGGAAAGTGGAGCGAGGAGGAGGAAAGGGGTAGCGAACGAGTGAAGGGAAGGTAAGAGGAAGAAGGGGGAAGAGGATGGAGAGGGCAGCGAGATGATGGTAGGGATAAGTAGAAGTGAAGGAGAAAGAAGGAGGGGCAGCAAGGTAGCAAGGAGAAAGGGAGAGGAGGATGGGAAGGGAAAAGGGTGGGGGCTGAGCTAGAATGAAGGCTCAGCGAAGGTAGGGAGATGGCAGCGAAGAGGAAAAGAAGGAAAGGGAAAGGGGGCCAAGTTGAAAAGGAGAGAAGAGCGAGGGTTTAGGATGACAGAGGAAGGGGAGGCGAGCTAGAAAAGGTGGAGAGCGAGGGTAGGAGGTCAGCAAAGGAGGGATCCGTGAGGGTCTTAGGTCTGTAGCTATGGCAAAAATCAGAAAATTAGGGCTCTTTAGGGTTTTTCCAATTTAATTTTTATGAAAAATTAATGTAAAAATCAGTCCTAAATTACAAAAATAACAAAGAAAACTAAACTAACATAATGTATACAAAAGTACAAAACTCAGAAAATAGGTTTTAAAGATTTAGAAATTAGGGCAACTTAAGATTTGAAAGGATTCTAGCCTAACCCTCGAGCATCAAGGAAAGAAGCTTCCCCTCTTGAGATGGTACTTGACAAGCTTGGCACTAGGGCCTACCTTAACAACCACAAGGGTTGGTTAAAGGAGACCTAGTTGTAGCAAAACTTGAAGACCTAAAGCTCAACCCTAAGAAGGACTCCTTTAGGGGAGGTCCTAGCAATGCTATTGTAATGTCCCAAATTTGGCATTGGGTCACAATGGCCTAATCACATTGTCCCTATTCAGTAGAGTTTGTCAAATTGATGCTAAAGTTCAAATAATTGCCAAGGAGGAAAAATACTAGTTTCCTAGGTTTGGGGTGGAAGCTTTGGGATTTGGAATAATGGGGATAATAAATGATGTTTGAACATTAGAATGGAATAAATATTTAATAAAGGACCTAAATAAATATATACAAGTGAAAATAAAAGTGGCATTTGATCATGAAGACACATGGAGGAAGTGAGACCCACATATGGCTAGATTTCCCCACTACACTTGGTATCATTCTCTCACCAATTCGAATTCAAGGTGAATGGTAACATACTGGGGGAGTCCAAAAGATATTATTCATGGCATGACTCATCCAAGGTCGAAATATAGAGGAAGAGTAACTCCCATGGAAGAGGAAGAGGCAATTTGGAGCTAGTGAGACACTTGGGCTAGATTCCCTAGCTCTATGACAACAATGATGAAGATGCTATGACACCTATGACACAAATCAGACCTGAAGGCTGACATATGACATATATGACATGTCAGGGCTAAAAATAGACTCCAAGAGACCGCTCAAGGGTGTTAGGGCAGCTAAGATGCTTCCACATGTGATTTGGTGGAAGTGGGAGACTAGGAATTGTTGTACAAGTGGCGTTCTTTGGAATCTCTTCCCAACTTGAGTTGGCATGAGTCTCTTGGAAGGAATTCAACCCATGGAGGACATTAGAACTTTAAAAATGTCAATAACAAAGAATGAAACCAGCTTTTGATAATTTGTAGAATTTGCAATTGCATTTGTGAAGAGGGAGAGCTAGTGGATGACTAGTTTCTTGCCTTAGCCAATTTCGAGGGTGAAAGATTCCCATCCAAGTTGGTAATTGGAAAGGCCATTCAGACATTTCATTTGGAGATTTAATGGAGTCTTTATTTGCAGGTGTAAGCTACAGCGCAGCTCATGGTTTCTTCTATTGCAGCTCACTCCTTCAACCATTTCCAGTTATGATGGCATATTCTTGATCCTTGAGGGAGGGCGTTTTTGGTGAGCTATTATACTCTTTGGGGGAGCTTCTAATGCCAGATTTCTTTTGTAATATGAAGTAAATACTCTGTTCTTCGTCTCCAGAAAGTTTCAGGTCGAAATTCCAAGTAGAAATGTATAAATCTCATTTTTAATGGAAGAACAATGCCATTTCCCCACCACCTTGTTGTGAACCAATGTATTGATGATGATTTCGAATGAATGGATGATTCTCTGATGAATTTGTGATTAATGGACTGCCATGGATGTATTTTACAAGTTTCATGTACTGTACTTGAGCATTTGAAGTATTTTTACTCAGTTTACTTGCATTGGGAGAAGAAATAGTGCCATTTCCCCAAGGGTCGAATTGGTGATTTTTGCAGTTGAATGGGAGAGGGTTGGAACAGATCTAATAATCAATTAATGGTGCACATGAGACCTGTTATCACACAACTTGTAGTTGCCCCTAGAGGTATCCCATCCGGGACGGTAGAGGAGCTAGGCAACTAAAGAGGTGACCCAAGAGATGCCACGGTTCCCAATGCAGGTGGGAGTCACGTCAACCGAGGCACTCTTCGCTTTAGGCCAAGGTGTAACTAGACCAAGGGGGAGACCCTATACCCCAATCACAGTTGATTGGACCTAAGCAAGGTTTCTAAGGGTAGGTAAGTAATGAGTTACGGAAACCAATGCAAGGCTAAGTGGACCTAAAGGTTAAGGTATGGTTGAAGGTGGTGTAAGAGTTTGTTTAATGTTTCAACCTATGTATGGTTTAGGCCACATGATGGGGTATGATAACTAGGTATAATACCATGTGTTTACACAAGTGGGTCTTGTTGTCTTGGGAAGTGTGAAATGTTTCTAGGTGGACCCACAAGGTGAAGTTAAGTATGAGGATGGTACTATAGGTTAGATCTAGGTTAGATCTATAAGTTGGAGTTGGTTCTAGGATTACCCATGTGCTAGATCTAGGGTTTGACACTAATCCCAAGAAGTGCGCCTTGCTTGGAGAAGGACTAGTGCCTTGTTGGATGGGCTAATGGGGTCAAGAAGGATGTCAAAGTGTAGATCGGGACACCTAGAAGCCAAGTCAAGTGGATTGGATGAGATCCAATGGTTGGATCTTACTAGATCTAGGTTTTTTAAAAGATAACCAAAAGTGGACCACAATCCCTTAAAACAAGGAATGCAATCCCCAAGGCGGATCTTGACAAAAGGACAGTATAGACCTAGGTTTCAAGGCATGGGCATTCCAAATCCACAAAAATCTCCAACACCCACTTCCTAGAAGTGGACTAACTCAACAAATCAAGGAGGTGCGACTTGCTCAAGGAGAGTCAAAAATTGGGTTTTGGTGGACCAAATCAAGTTCAATGGCCACCAAAATGTAGATCCGGGATGTTAGTACCCCGATCTATGTTCCTTCAAAGTTTCAAGTAAATCCAATGGGTAGATCTTAGTAGATCTAAGTTTTAAGGTACCAAGAAGGTGAAAAGGGGGTTTCAACCCCTCAAAACATGGAGAGATGTCCACAAGGTAGTTTTCACCAAAGCAAGGATAAGGGTATAGGTTATCAAGTATCTAGATGTCAAATCAAGTGGGATCTCACCTACCCATGTGCTAGATCTTACCCAACAAGCTTCTCTTAGGAAAATCGATTTAGGTTCAAGAAGGCTTTTTGCATTGAAAGGTGTGTCAATTTTTAGCCAATCACCACCAAATTATAGATCCAACTAGGGGTGGATCCTATAGAGGTGGGTTCTTAAAATCTTTTCAATTGCAAGGGTAGATCTAAGTAGATCTAAAAAATATACCAAAATTGGGGTTTTGATTTAATTAGGGTTTTATGACCAATGAAGATAGAATGGATGAAAGAGACACATACCTTGTAGATCTTACCTCAATTGTTTATGGCCACCTTGCAAGTTGATAGCATTCTCCTATGTTTATATTCAAGAGTGAGATCCAAGTGCTCCAGCCAAATCGCCCTTCTCCAAGATAGCCAAATCGTCCTCCTCCTACAAGACAAGATCAAAGAAACAAGTCAAGCAAGATGATTATGAAAATGGTAGAAAGATGTAATAGAAAGCATCAACTATGTCACGAAGATACAATAATGATACTCCCTGTCACAAGATCAACCCAAGAGAGAATATGTGGATCCCTCCAACAATAACCCTCAAAAAGTCGCCCTCCTCTCTCCAATTCGACTTTCCTGTCAAAAGGTTAGCAAAAACACCAAAATCCACAATGATACATAGAAGAGATACTTTATATTCAACATGCAAGAGAATCCATAAGCCAAGAGAGATGTGCTCCACAAAAAATCTTCTATTCCAATATTCCAGAGCTCCAAAGGTGAGCTTTACAATGGGGGGTCTCCTCCTTATATAGGATAATAAAGACCAAAACCCTATACCACTTCATAATACTACATCAAATGAGTGGTTGAGATTATAAGATCTCATCATACAATCAATGGCTAGGATGAATCCATAACATAATATCACATGGATCACTCAACATAACAATAGCGCCCTCACAAAATGGTACAATGAGGGTGACGTCATCCCACTAGAGGGGTAAAAGGTACAACAATCCACCTCATGATGACTAGGACATGATAAAATATGCACATGGTGGGGCTAGGAGGTATAAATCCTTGCTAGCTCACCCCAAGGCACAATAAAATAATAAAATATGTCCAATGTAATAATAATGACCAAAACTGTCCTCAGAATCCATGACAGTCAAGCAGTAAATGTCCTCCTGTGATCAATCTGGAGATACCCACATGGTGAAAACTGACTGGAAGATAGTGAGATCACCCTGGAAGACCTCTGTGAAAACCAAATGCCAAAACCTTGCCTCAATTGCCCAAATCGATTTCCTCAGTGACCACTTTATCCCATTTTTTTAACTGCCTCGGGAACTGTAAAAGTGCCAAAACTGCCTCCTAGGGTGCTAGCGCTGTCAATCTGAGCCCACCAGGCTCTCCGGAAGGGGGGATAAATGGTAATAACAAGTGGTTGGACCACCCCCTCCATCATCAGCGCCCTAGGTGAACTAGCCTCTCGGGGCCCATGCTGCTCAGGCTGGGAAATCAGCCCCAAATCTGGTCAACAAGTATCAAACTGCATCAATCACTGTTAGAAGTGCCCGGAACTGAAAGATAAGTGTCTCAATGGATCCAGAAGACCCAAATCCACTAGGAATGAGTACTCATACACCCTGGGTTGCCCTAATGGGCCAGCTGTAGGGTCCACCATATATGGACAATGTATAATCCGCTGATCTGAAATAATAATAACCTGCTGAACTGGATCAAACATCATCTGCATCATATGTCCATCATATGATATCATCATCAAACATGTGGGACCATAAATCATCATCATACATGGTCCACATCATCACGGATCCCAAGAATATATATAATCAAGGATACATCACATCAGTAGACTAAGACAATGCTTCTTCAATCATTCCATAGCTAAGCTCAAAGTACAAATTCCATTCAGTGGCATTAATTATATTAACATATTCCATTGTTATAATAAATTACTTGCACCATAGTTCAAATGACAAACTCACCCATTGGACATGGTCAAACTGCTAGTGAAGGATGAAGGCTAGGAGCAAGGTTGGGCCAAGGGTTTGACTTGTCTAACTCAACTCAAAAATACTTTGGACTGGGAGAGGGGGAAGCTACAAACTCTGTGTTGGACAAAAGAACACGGGGGATGGCTGTGCCTCACAGATGGATAAGTTGTTTAGAGAGTGCTTATTCAACTTAGGCATCATGTCTACATCAAGTTGATCCAAGTTCATTAGGATCATTCAATTTATTTCCATGGCCTTTTTGGCCTACATAACCCTTCGGATTTCAGATGTGCTGAGAAGCACAACTAGTTGCAGCTTGCATCCAGGGCATGTTTTTTATATTTTCACAAGGTCAGCAATTGTTTAGATATAGCTTTTAAGAACTATTGCTTTTTGGACCTTTCTTATACTCTTCGAGGAGTATTTTTAGCTTTTCATTGCTCTTGCCCCTTTTTTTTGTTTCCATGGGCGAATTCATTTAGTTTCCACAGGTAGAACATGAGCTTTCAGTTTTAGCCAACAACATCTCAAGTGACTAGGGGGAGTTCGAGCCAATGCCAAACATCGGGACAACCGACCAGAATGATTTAGGCCTACAATCCAACTTACCAAAGGCAAGTTCTGTCACCAACTCAGAGCCGAGACACTGAATAAACAGGGATGCGGTCCAAACACAGAGGTAGAAAAATAGGGAAGTCCTCAGTATCAGAAAGTCAAATGAGACAAGTCAGGGTTTAAAGTCAAACAGGAAGGTCATGTATGGATGGAGACAAGTGGATATGGAGCCTCTACTAGCAGACAACTGGTGTCGGGAAAGACCATGTCTATGTAAGGTGAAATACCAGTAAGTTTTGTTAGATGACCTAAAAGTGCAAGCAATTGTCCATTTTATGATTTACAGTTCATTTTAAATAGTTTGCCACATCAGGAATAATATACCAAGCACATGCTATAATCATGACTAAATCAACAAGCTAATAATCCACTGTCAGTGAGAACATATCCAAAGATCATACAACATCATCATAATAGCAATCATCATGCATCATCTGAAACACTGCTGAAGTACATCTCTAGGCACTGAACTGAAACTGTAATGGGATAAGTGGTCACATCAGTCATCAAATCTGAACTCTCAAGGCTCAGCCTTGACACAAAGTCATATACAAATCTGAATAATATACTGCTCTGATCATGAGTGATCCATAATATGTAGCCATGCTCTGGAATAATGTAAGCTCTGGAATGTGCAGATATCTGCTGTACAAAAATAGTAGCCCTGCTACTATGGTGTGATAACAAGACCTTAATGACATCCTTAATACATTCCCTACCTCTGTTCAGAAATTTGAGTGGCTTTGGAGGCATTTGAGAAGCCATTTTCAGTACTTACCCCAGGGGGATTTGAACCCCAAATTACTAGTAAAATTGCATACTTGGTCCAGAATCGTAAGAGAGTTTGCAGAGGTATTTTGGTGGCCATATATCATCCCTGAACATCATATTCAAGTCCTAATATCATTCATACACCTTCCTTGAAGATTTGAAGGCATTTGGAGTCAATTCGAGACCTAGAGACCGATACTAGTCAAAGGCAAATTACTAGTAAAGTTCCCTACATTGGCCAGAATTGAAAGAGTATTTGCAGAAGTATTTTAAAGGTCCAAAGGCATCCCTAAAACACATTTATGTTCTAATCTCATTCATATACCTTCTCAGAAGATTTGGGATCATTTGGGGCAAATTTGGGACCTAGAGATCAAAACTAGTCAAAGGTCGAACTAGGGAAAAAAAGTGGAAAATTGTCATTTTAATAAAATTCCTAACAAGGGACATTACAGTGGTATCAGAGCATGGTCCTTGCACCTGTGTATTAGGTACATACATTCAAGAATAATTGGCAGCAATGTCTTACTATTAGGATGAATCCTATGAGTACAATTCTTATGAGGAATATGCAGATGCTTATGAGCAATATGAAGCAGAATGTGAATGGTACGAGGAAGAGGTGCCATCGTGCAACACTTCTTACAATTTCAAGAGAAATGAAGATTATTCTTATGACTTTAAATCTGATGAATATGAGTGTGTCACACCAACCAAAGATAATTCTATGAGTGAGTTCCAAAGATGGAGAGCAAAATATAGAACCTTGCCCCAACAATATAAAAAATATCAAGAATATCTTGCTTTTAGCAAAAATACACAAAATGCCATGTCTTTTGAGTACTTTGCTGAACATGTTTTTGAAAATAGGCCCAAAAATGAAGATGTGGAGTTAGTAAAGAAAGGTTTATGCCTTTCTTGTAAAGAACCTTGGAGTGAGTATCATATATATGTGCATGAAATTATGTCCCACTTGAGGAGAGCTTTTGGGAATTCTTCAAAAAGAGATTCCAAAGATATTGATCATAAGGAAAACAAGGGGCAAAATGCATCATCTTGCTTGAAGGATAAAAATGAAGAGACATCACAAGAGCATGAAGAAGATTCTATTGAAAATATGGAAAATCATTTCGAGACACCTTCTAGCTTAGACATGAACCAAAGAGCATCTACTGATGGATGCTTAAACTATGAAGGAGTACCTACTGATGGGTGCTCACACCTCTATGTTGGTGACATAGAGATCACTTTTGAAAGTGTTGCTGCAAGCCCAAGTTCCATTAAGCATGATAATGAAGACCTTGTAGCAGTTGAAGAAGAACCAAGATCAACTTCCCCATCACCACTTGAGCTTCATGAAGTTGGTCCAAGCAAAATTGAAGAAGATGAGGAGGTTCATTTGCAAGAGTCTCATTTTCTTGAAGGGTCCTTAAAGATGAATGAAAATAAGATCCAAGAGTCCCTCAGCATTCTCCATGACACTCAAGCATTGGTGTCAAATTCTTGTTGGAGAGCTACTTCATTGGAGGAAACATCCTTCCTTGAAGACATGGAGAAGATTCAAAGAGCAATGTGCCACATCAAAGGTAATTTCATGTCTTTGCTTTTTGATAGAAACGATTTGTTTGAGCTTAATGAATTGTTACATGATGCATACTTGAAGAATAATGAGGATATTCATAAGCTCACAATTCAAAATGAGCAACTTCTTGAAAAGTTGCAAGATACTTGTTTTTCCTCCTATGTTTCAGATTGTCAAATGGTAGATTGTTTGGAGGATTCTCATGACATGGTGGATCATGAGAAATGTGGGAATTTGAATGTGCTTAATGTGTTTGAAGATGAACTCGAAGAGATCCAAACACTTGATGTGGTGAAAGAGGAACTTGAATTGTCTCTTGATGTAGCTTATGCAATTTTTAAAGAAGAGCATAATTCCTCTACATTGGAACCAATCTATGACAAAGGTTTCCCACTTTTGAAGGAGCTGCATGATACTACCCACATGGATCCTTCCCATGATGAAACTTCTGCACTTTTTGATCATTTAAGTGAGTTAGTTCATTCTCCTACATCCTACAATTCCATGTTTTGCAGTATTAGTCTCAATGAAGTATGGGTGAAAGGGTTCTTTTTGATGGTGCCACATGAGGAGTATGGAACTCCTAGATTTACCTTTTATGATGACATGGTTGGAGCACATTCTTATTCACATTTGCAGCAACATTATTTGTCACTTTATGATGATGCAAATCTACATGGATGCACCTATGATATGCATTTGAGTCACTTGAAGACTCATGGTTTTTCTTGCTCAACATTTGATTCATTTGATGTTGGAGGAACTTCATCCAACACTTGGGAGAATAGATTTATGATTGGAGAACATTTTTGTTGGAAGCCACATACTTTGTTATATTTTTATGATTCTCACATTCATGGATGTATGGGTGAGACTTATTTGAGTCATTTGAAGTCTCCTTGTTTTTTCTGTTCATTATTTGGTTCAGATTTTAGTGGAGATTCTCCATTCACTTCTTGGATGAAAGAATACATGGCTGAATATTTTGATGCATATCACATCCTTTTGGAGCAGCATTATAGGACATGGGATCCTCACCTATGTCATTGGAGCAAATTTGATTGGTCACTTGAAGCTTGTATGCACTTGAAAAATGGTGGTCTACTTGCTTTGAGGTATAAGCACTTTCATGACTCTTTGATGAAGCATATCCTTGATGTACATTTTCATTATGTTGTTATGTACTTTGATGATATATATTTGGTACTCATGATGTTTGGAAGAATGCATACAAGAAAATGGGATCCAGGAATCCTCTTATCTAATGGTGTGGGTTGGAGAGCACTCTTAATTGTTGGGGTGCAATACAAGCAATGGGACCCTGGAATAATTTTTGTCTCATTGGTTTCATTTTTGGGGGGGAAGCAAGCAGTATGGAAGATGGATTCCCCACTTAATAAAGTGATTTTAATCAGAGTAGTGCAGTAGCAAGCATGTTGGTTCCTCTCGAAAATCTTCATGGTTTCTCTCTAAAATCTTCATGGAAACTTAAAGACTCAGGGTTGGGCAATTCAATGGCAACTTCAAAGAATTATACAGAAAGCAGGTTCTTCAACACCCATGTTTAAAATTGCTTGAGGACAAGCAATATTGGGAAGGGAGGATTTGTAATGTCCCAAATTTGGCATTGGGTCACAATGGCCTAATCACATTGTCCCTGTTGTCCGCCAAACTGCACACCAGCAGCAGAAATCTTTCGAAAGCTGTCTCTTCACTACAAGTGAGAGAGGTGTGGCCTTGGAGGCAAGCAATGAGCCAGGTACTGTCACCTGAATCCCAGCTCCTCTGTTTAGGCTAACTCCTAACGAAGCCAAGGGGGGTAGTTCCTACAAAGAGTTGTCTAAGGCTCTTGTGTTTTAAAATATTTCTTGTATGGGGTGATGCGGATGAATATTGTTTAGGAGTTTTTGTATAATGATGAGAACACAATTAAACACGCAATCCACGTTGCAAATTCCACATGATACAAATTGAGAAGATGACAAAATACTTTGACTTAGAATTTAAAACAAAGCATCCACAAGATAAAGATCAAACAAATGACAAGGACATATGGTCCAGATTCAGAAGATATATAAGAACTTTTAAAGACCAGTGCCAAATGGAGTCAAATGAAATACTTGTGATGCAGAAAAATGTAAGTCAAAAGTAGCTGTTTGTGAGATCGTTTTGAAATTGTTCTTGGTAAATTTTAAGTGTTTTAGGTGTTCTTGATTATTATGGCTAAAACCAAGGATATCAAAAGAGTGTCCGGAAAGACATTCTAAGCAGCTCCTTTAAGAGACATGTCGGACCTGTCTAGAATCACAGCGAGGCACGCAATGCTAACCAGCCACTGTGTCGCAGATTGGGCAATCCGGCGCCTCCCCTGAGAACTGCTTCGAATACTTTTTGAACAACGCCGGTTCATTGGTTATGGGGGTGAAAGTTTTAATTAATTATCACTTATGAGTTTATCAAATCCTTCACCTTTCTAAGTACTAGTCCAACCGTTTCCGGTTGGCAGAGCATACGGGTGTTGGATAAACGACCAAGTTAAATTAATTAAGAGGGAAATGTGGATTGAAAAGTTTTATTATTAGGAGCACTTGTTCAACTCTCCGACAGAGACCGCTCTTGACTCAATCTTAAGACCACAGTTCAAGAGACTTTCTACTTTAAAATGCCTAATGCAGGGGAAGATGCAAGTCTAATAATGCTCTCCGATAGAGAGTGCTCTTGACTTGGATTTGGCCAAGTTCAAAAGACTTTGTTCGTTTTATGAAGCAAGAAGCAGTTGTGATAACAAGATATTGAAATTTTGAAATATTTAAATCATGTGATAACTCAACAGATGTGAAACACAGCTAGCATGCTACTTGCAGAATAAAATGAAATAACTGAAGGATCTAGTGTTCTACCAAACAATTTTACACTAAAGGTGGAATCAACCTCCGAACAAGGCTAATCACTAGAACCGTCAGTCCTGGAAACCTTCCAGCTAGCTGGACGTCCACAAGATGCTGATGGGGGAACGAGAAGCTACCACAAAACTATGTGGCCTTTGGGATACAATCCCAAAGTTAGCTTACTCTAGTCAAAACTTGGAAGAGAAGCGACAAGATGAAAATAAACTACTCTAAAACATAAACTGAAAAGATCTAAGCTAAGCAAACCCAACACTCTTCCCCAAATGGGGAAGAAACCCAAAGGTGGAGGACTCCTCCACTAGAAACCTTTATTAATTTTTACAAGTGCCTTTGGGATCTAAGCCCTTGAAAGGTCTTTTGATAAGAAATGAACTTAGAACCAATGATTAAAAGAAGCTTGATTAAATAGCTTGTACAAAGGAGATTGATGGTTTTTTCTTTGGTTTCAACTGTGCTTTGGATTCGGTTCAAATCCTCCTTGTTTTTGTCTTCTTCGCTCTTCTCTTGCTCTTTGCCCTTCAAAAAATTGTTTTCCTTAGCTCTCTTCTTCTTTAAGTACCTACAAGTACTCCATTACACTCAAACCATATACCCATTAGACATTAGCAAAATAAAATAACGAAAAATTGAAACTAGCTAGTTACAAACTTTGAAAAATGAAATCTAGACTGCAAAAAGCATGAGATTTTATTTTTATTTTATAAAAATAACAAAACAAACCAGCAAGCAAACAACTTCTAAAAATTATAGGAAAGAGATCTACACTACAAAAAAAATGAACTATCTAATATGCAATTTTTATGTCTTTTGAATGAGATTGCAAAAATATAAAAATTTGACTAAGTGCAAGCCCTAAATGAGGTCTTAACAAGGCCTAAACTAACTCCTCATAAAAGCAAACAACTAACTTAAACAAATTCTAACTTTTAACTTGTCTTTTGTTGATTTTGTGAAGGTGGACGAAAGGAGGAAGTGATGAAAAAAGGTAGGGGAGCGAATGGGAGAAGAAGAACTTGGGAAAGAGGAGGAGCGAATGGGAGAGGAAGAGAAGCAAATCTTGGAATGGGAGAAGAGAGAAAGGGGCAAACAAGAAGGCAAAAAAGCCAAGGATGCCAAAAGCAAGGGCAACCTAAGCAATGGTCTCAAACTTGGAGAGGGATGAAGCTTTGGAAATCCACAGTTTGGATGGTAGATCTAGTAACAAATGAGGAAGTTTTTTGTTGAAAAGTTGATGGAGGAGATAAGAAATCCTTGATATCTTTGAGTTTCTCTCTTGAAATGGAAAACTACTTGAAGAACCTGCAAGATGAAGGCGTTAAATAGTAAAAGCGCTTGATTAATGAAGATGAGCTTGATCCCAAGCTAATATTCACCTTTGATGATCTCTGCAAAACAATATTCTCAAGCAACAAACTAGATCAAATGCCTATTGTACTAGATTGTTAGTCCTCACAAGGCATACAATGAATAATAATTTGCAACAAGAAAGATAGAGTGAGAGAATATCACCAAATTACAAGATGAAACCACAATGCCAATAGCTCCAGCATGGACCTCCAAAGTCTTAACAATTTTATTAACAAAAGAATGCTTACAATTTCATCAGAGTTTCTTTGCACAAATCTCCATGAAGAGAAAGCCCAAATGGCCTCTCTTATATAACAAAACTCAATGCTAAAACCCTAATTCGAATTGGTGATGAAGAGAGCCAAAAACTCCATCAAAAACCAATCAAATCCTTGTCAACACCAACCAAATCGAGCTTGGAGTCTTAACTCGTCTTTAAACTTGAGTTTGGAGCCCATAATTTGAGGAAGGAGCCCCACATGCATTGATTTCATAATCCAACAACCCATTAATCAATTGCCAAATCACAAAAACGAATTTGCATGAAGGTGGGCGAATTTCAACTGTAGATCACTCCCAGTGCTCCGAAACTGATCTGAATCAGGTGGGTGAAGATTCCAATCATCATAAATGCTTTTTGCCATGTCATTTTGACTTTTACTTTATTCAATTTGGCCTTTTTTGGAGAGATTTAAATTATCTCCAATTTATTATTTTTTGAATATTCTAATTAATATTTCTCATTTTTTTATTTTTTGAGAAAATATTAATTATGAGGCCAAATAATTGTCTGAAACTTAGGGTTAGTTGGTCCGGGGATCATGAATGATTTTTGGCTTAAGTCTGGAGCCTTCAATCACTTAGATCGGATCCCGGATGACTGACATATTACAAATTGAAATTTCTCTATTTAAACTATAGAGAAATTTATTAAAATTTAAAAAATAATTAAAAACCCAAATTCGACTGACCCGGTAAAAAAATTTCGAATTTTTTTTTCTGAGGGTCCTAAAGACTTGGGACATGACCAAAACCTATTCTAATAGTGTCTAGTAGGCTTATATACATTAGTTGGACTCTAATAACCCCCCATGGCTAAAATTTTCAAAATCGGGCATTCCAACTTTGGAGGAAGCGAGAGAAAACCTCATCGATTATAGCTCGGCTATAGGCAAAGTATAATTGACAAGGGAAAAAACTCCCTGGAATACCTTAGTTGCTTAATCAAGTCATGGGGAACTGAGACACTCAGATCCTACTAGCACACTTTATTACAAACCCCCATGGGGCCATGGTCATGTCGACTCAAAAATAAAACTGGCTAACTGCTGCATTCTGAAACCCAGATACTCTGGAAGTGAACACTGATGTGTTCCAACACTGGCGGCTCAATAAGGTTTCAACAATTTGTACAAATTAGGTGATAACAGTCCCTATTCAGTAGAGTTTGTCAAATTGATGCTAAAGTTCAAATAATTGCCAAGGAGGAAAATTACTAGTTTCCTAGGTTTGGGGTGGAAGCTTTGGGATTTGGAATAATGGGGATAATAAATGATGTTTGAACATTAGAATGGAATAAATATTTAATAAAGGACCTAAATAAATATATACAAGTGAAAATAAAAGTGGCATTTGATCATGAAGACACATGGAGGAAGTGGGACCCACATATGGTTAGATTTCCCCACTACACTTGGCATCATTCTCTCACCAATTCGAATTCAAGGTGAATGGTAACATACTTGGGAGAGTCCAAAAGGTATTATTCATGGCATGACTCATCCAAGGTCGAAATATAGAGGAAGAGTAACTCCCATGGAAGAGGAAGAGGCAATTTGGAACTAGTGAGACACTTGGGCTAGATTCCCTAGCTCTATGACAACAATGATGAAGATGCTATGACACAAATCAGACCTGAAGGCTGACATATGACATATATGACATGTCAGGGCTAAAAATAGACTCCAAGAGGCTGCTCAAGGGTGTTAGGGCAGCTAAGATGCTTCCACATGTGATTTGGTGGAAGTGGGAGACTAAGAATTGTTGTACAAGTGGCATTCTTTGGAATCTCTTCCCAACTTGAGTTGGCATGAGTCTCTTGGAAGGAATTCGACCCATGGAGGACATTAGAACTTTAAAAATGTCAATAACAAAGAATGAAACCAGCTTTTGATCATTTGTAGAATTTGCAATTGCATTTGTGAAGAGGGAGAGCTAGTGGATGACTAGTTTCTTGCCTTAGCCAATTTCGAGGGTGAAAGATTCCCATCCAAGTTGGTAATTGGAAAAGCCATTCAGACCTTTCATTTGGAGCTTTAATGGAGTCTTTATTTGCAGGTGTAAGCTACAGGGCAGCTCATGGTTTCTTCTATTGCAGCTCACTCCTTCAACCATTTCCAGTTTTGATGGCATATTCTTCTATAGTGCCATTTCCCCAAGGGTCGAATTGGTGATTTTTGCAGTTGAATAGGAGAGGGTTGGAACAGATATAATAATCAATTAATGGTGCACATGAGACCTTAATAACATCCTTAATACATTCCCTACGTCTGTTCAAAAATTTGAGTGGCTTTGGAGGCATTTGGGAAGCCATTTTCAGTACTTACCCCAGGGGGATTTGAACCCCAAATTACTAGTAAAATTGCATACTTGGTCCAGAATCTTAAGAGAGTTTGCAGAGGTATTTTGGTGGCCATATATCATCCCTGAACATCATATTCAAGTCATAATATCATTCATACACCTTCCTTGAAGATTTGAAGGCATTTGGAGTCAATTCGAGACCTAGAGACCAATACTAGTCAAAGGCAAATTACTAGTAAAGTTCCTTACATTGGCCAGAATTGAAAGAGTATTTGCAGAAGTATTTTAAAAGTCCAAAGGCATCCCTAAAACACATATTTATGTTCTAATCTCATTCATATACCTTCTCAGAAGATTTGGGATCATTTGGGGCAAATTTGGGACCTAGAGATCAAAACTAGTCAAAGGTCGAACTAGGGAAAAAAAGTGAAAAATTGTCATTTTAATAAAATTCCTAACAAGGGACATTACAGCTATGGTGACTAAAATCAGAAAATGAACTAGTTGAGACAAAATGCAACATTAATGGCTACCATTCAATCCTAAACAAGCATCATTCTCCAACAATTAACAAAGAGACATCAAAAAGAACATAGATACCTCCTTGTGCATGTGTTTAAACCAAGAAATCTAGCATCACCTTAGCAAGAAGCATGAACAAGAGAAACTCCAAGAAAAATTGCTCCAAACCACAAGTAGAACTTCCCTAAAGAGGTGCGCATCAATCAAAGAGCCCTAAGAAGGGTAAAAATCAGCATAAAAAGTTTTATCCCATAAGTTGTTATGTTAAAATGAAGTGAGGAGAAGTGTATTTATACTTTTCTCACGCTCACTTTTCAAAAATAAAAAATATCTAGGCCAACATGCCTTTCAAAATGTCAATTTGAAATTATAAAATGTCAACTTAAAATTAAAACAACAATAATATAAAATAATCAAATATGTGGGTAATTTGGGGCATTTTCCCTAAAATTTACCCACACGACTAAAATAGCTAAAAATAAGCAGATCGGTATGTTATGAAGGCTAGACTCCAAAGGGGGGTGGTCGTCATGACCCATCTAACCCCAACAGTAGTGAAAATCCCTCAACGCACCCCCCTAATCAAGCATTGCAGACTGGCCTGGAGGATGACATCATCATTAAGAGGAGCTCAAGGAGAGAGGGCGTTGGTGAACTGGAGGACCAGGAGGGTGTGGGAGGTGACCTGGAGGAAAGATATATGCCTCAGTACTGAACGATCTGTCAATGGAATGATAAATCAAGGTTGGGTTCATGTGACCCAGTGATCCACCCCTGGAAGCCCCAAACACCAACCTCGGGGCTTCAAGCCCTTTCATGAGGCAATCAGCAATGCCACTAAGCCATAGTACTTCCAAAGGAGAAACCAGAGGGTCTAGCCATAACCCCTACTCAGAAAAAGCTTCCTAACACCCCTCCTGGTCAAAAAAATGACCCCCTCTCCCTGGGGGACCTCTGCAGGTGCGCTGGTACCGGTACCACATAACACTGGGAAAACCCTCTCAGGGCAGAAAAACCCAGCAAACTTCTATATAGATTCATCAAAATGTACAATAGTATTCCTCGTGCAAAGACTCCAAAAGCAGCTATTCACTTGACTCTATCTCTCCTACTCATGCAAATTCAATGAGTGAGACTAGTGACCAAATGAGGAGGGCGAGCTCCTCATTTATACTAATCAATTGACTTGACCTTTTTACCAACAGGGCCGACTTGACTCTCCTAACTGGGCCAACTTGTCTAATTCACAATAAAATATTCTTTTCTAGATCTTTCCAAGCCGACCTAACAGTTATGGTTTACATTGACTCTTTCAATGACTTTTACATGATCAATTACATCAATAATAATCCCCGTAGGGTGTACAATACAAATGATACAAATAATACAAATAAGAATATCTTCCTAAGTTACATTCTTCAACAGTTGCAAGCAGGTTCCAGGAGACCATTGACTCAGTAACAGAGTTTCCATTGAAAGAACTTGTGAAGAAGGGGGAATAGTTGGAAGACATGGTGGACATGCTCCAACGCCACATTTTGGAAAGAAATGACTCGGAGGGACGGGTCGTGAAGCTAGAGAGATTGGTGGAAGAGCTCCAAATTCGCATAAAGGACCAAGATGACACCATTTCCTTGCTGAAGCGAACCTTAGCAAGTGGGCATGGTTTAGCAACAACCATGAAAATCAGAATGAAAGAACCCAAACCATATGACAACACCCAAAATGCCAAGTTACTTGGAAACTTTTGCTGGGACGTTGAGCAATACTTGGATAAGATGAATGGCAGTTCAGACGAATCCAAGGTTAATGCTGCAACGATGTTTCTCACAGCCACCGCCAAGTTGTAGTGGAGAAACAAGGCAAAAGATGTCGCTGAGGGTAAAGAGACAGAACAGATTGAAAATTGGAACCAAATGAAGGCTGCGCTGAAAGCTCAGTTTGGGCCTGGGAACCAAGGATGGGTTGTCCGCAATGAGCTCATGAAGCTAAAGCGCGTTGGAAGAGTCCAGGCATACATAAAAGCGTACACAGGCCTCATGTG
The DNA here is from genome assembly GCA_027924585.1 of Larix kaempferi. Lineage (NCBI taxonomy): Eukaryota > Viridiplantae > Streptophyta > Pinopsida > Pinales > Pinaceae > Larix > Larix kaempferi. Next base: position 53,357,859 of record BSBM01000299.1, on the reverse strand, counting down.
GGAGATAAAGGATATGAGCAATGAGGACAGGTTCTATCACTTTATGAAGGGCTTACAGCCATGGGCACAAATGGACCTGCGATACCAAGGTGTACAAATCCTTGCAACAGCAATCTCGACAGTTGACAAGCTCTTGGATTACCGTGTGGACGAGAAAGACAAGTCCAAAGGAGACAAAAAAGGCAACGAGAGAGCTCAAGGCAGATTCAAGAAGAAGATGAAAGGCAAACCAAAGTAGGGTGGGAAGCACAAAAACGAGAAGGATATGAGTGCAGAACAGCCCAAGGAGAAGGGTGAGCCGATTTCATGTTACATCTATGCCAAGGATCACTATGCAAAGAACTATCTGCTTAGACCACAGAAGTTGTAGAGAAGCCCACTGTAGGAGTGTTACAAGTGTTGAACTCTGTATTAGAGGAGCCATCGACCACACAAGAACCAAACTACACCAAGCTGTGTTACATGCCTACAGAAGTGAATGGGCAGCAAGTGGTTGCCTTAGTTGATCGTGGTGCCACGCACAACTTTATGAAGGAAGAGGTTGCACGAAGGCTTGAGTTGAGGGTCGAACCAGGACGGTCTTCTTTCAAGGCAGTGAACTCAAGTATGCAAAGAGTGGTTGGGCAGGCTAACCACGTGCCATTGAAGATAGGAGAATGGACGGGCGAAAGAAACTTCACGAATGTTCCCTTGGACGATTTTGACATTGTCCTCGGTTAGGAGTTCATGAGGAGAGCTAAGGAAACTCCTATGCCTCATTTGGGGTGCTTAGCATTTCTTTCACAAGATGACCCAATCATGGTGTCGACTGTGAGGAAGCCACGAAGAAGTGGTAAAGTCACGTCCATGACAGTGACACCTTCCGCAAGCGCGACAAACCTTCACAAGGATGCAAAGGATGGACAAGGAAAAGAAGAGCATTCTGATGGTAGGGTGTTGGAACCGACTAGCCAAGAGTCAGTGATTCGTTTGGAGAAACGAATGGACGCCATAGAGGAAGTGCTGAAGTTAGCCTTGACAAGCTTGGAGAAACTTGTTGACTTCTGCATAACCATGGGAAAGAACCAAAGTTGTGAGACGGAATGAGCAGCAGTTACCTGGGCAGACGAAGTCGCACCGAGTAGTGGTGCAAACACTTCAGTCACGGACGGGCAAATCTAGCTTGACGACCCAGAAGCACAACGATTATTCATTGAAGGTGACGACACTATTGGAGGCAATGTGCCACTCCTACACTTGAGCAGACAGGTTGCAAGAGAACCAAGGTTGGAGGATAGTTTGGGTGATGGCCAAGGGTGCCACCCACCCACACTCCTTGGATGAAGAAGCCAAGGGCACCGGCCCTCTAAGTTTGGCACAGGTAGATGCGATCGTAGATGCTTTGAGTAGGAGGTCTACCAGAAGAAGAAGCCAAAGGCGCTTGGTACAGCAGGTTCAAGTGCCAAGGTGGGTTGAAGCGAGCAAGCTTTCCACAAGAACAAGAGTCACCAAGTTGCGGAGACGTGTGTAGAGAAGGCAGTGGATAGACAAATGGCAGACTCCAATTGGACGGATTGATCACCCGAACAATTGTGAGAGACGAGGGAAGACGGACCATGCAGACTGGCAAAGATGAAGCACGGGGGTGGACAAAGCGACTAGAGTCTAGACTATGTGACCTGTCACAGGGTCAACCAACGCTCAGACTCAACTTCCGTCTCGGATGCCCGTGCGGCACTGCTCGGTGCCCAACCAAGGGTGAGATCATCTCGGCAAGCCTACCGGAAGACTACACCTACAATCTTTTACCCTATGGAGGCAATTACAAGTTCGCTCTTCTACACACTTAACACTTGGCACTTGGTTACACTTATGTACAGCTATGGTTATGTTATTATACTTGGCCAATTTTCCAACAATTAGCCAGATTTCACATAACATAAGTGTAAAAGAGATAAGTATGTATTCTGTAGGTTAGGTGAGTCTGTCGGATGACCTGCAGAATTAGCCTCACCCTCGGCTAGGCTTCGGGCAGTGCCACACAGGCTATCGGAAAACGAAAAATAGAGTTGGGGCTAGTAGCCCGGTGACAAGTGCAACAGTTTGACAGAGGTTTCTAGAGGCAGTGAGGTGTCTTGGAGACATTGTCGAGGACGACAATTACTTGAGGTGGGGGGGATATCATGGATTCATGCTTGGGCACCTAGCCACCTCACTCACTCAAGTTGGGCTTAGCATGGAAGCTCGGCCAAGAGCTCAAGGAGCACGGAGTTAGCATGACAACCAACTCGACTTGGGAGCACAACACCATGGGTGTGCCAAGTTGGGAGCTTGACGTGCGTGTGACTTGGCAAGGGGCACAGGTGCAGCAAGACGCATGGGCATAGAGACCAAGGCGTGGCCATCAAAGCGGACAAGTGCTGGCTTGGTGGAAGTGGCATGCCAACAAGTTGCAAGGTTGGGCACTTACCCACACCCATGACGCCCATGAGCTTTGCATAGCACGGGTTGGAAGTGTCGACGCCTTTGCATGGCAAGCAAGCAAAAACACATGGCATGGGTTGGAGCATGCCGTAAGGGGCACGCGCCTAGGCATGATGGCACACTTGGCATAAAATAGATGGACCGGTTGACAAGCGTGTGGTAAGGGCCAGATTTAGCGTGGGAGAAGTGTTGGATGGGGATGACTCCAAGGAAGTGCGTCAACATACTTAACGTGTGGGAGAGGGGCACCACAAGGCAGAGCCTTGGGCAAACCCTCACGCCAAAGGCAAGTATAAAAGAGTGCACAAGTGGAAGCTTGAAGGCATCAAGTATAAAAGAGCGCACAAGTGGAAGCTTGAAGGCATCAACCAAGTGTGGGAGATCCACGCAAGAGCACAACCAAGTGGTAGGCCAAGGAAACAATTTGTGGGGCAATGCGAGCTGCAGAGGGTCGAGCTCTACATGAACTGGGTAGTCACTTGGGCAGTGGGTAGAGAGTAACGCGGGTTAATAGGCTGCAGGTGGCATACCTCAGCCGCATCAGAGGGACATCCAGAATTAACTCGTGAAGGTGGAAATATCTTGGGGTTTCTTGTGCATCCAAATGTGGTACCACGCCGGTGAGGCTAGTCCATGGGGGCGCCCCGACTGCTGCTTATGTAATATGTTGTACTCTGTTAAATACTTATAAGACTTTGGGCATGCTGGTTTGGGCACCCACCTTACAATTTGTCTCTTGTATTCTTTGCTGCATGTGTTATGTGTGTTTTAGCTAAGTATAAATGTGTTGAACCAGCAAGTGCAAAGATAACACAAGTGTAACCAAGTATAAGTGTAACAAGTATATAAGTGTTGACTTGTAAGCTTCCGCAAAGGTTAGGGGTAGTGTGCCAATGAGCCTGCTGAGCTGATCTCACCCTCGGCTAGGCACCGAGCAGTGCCACACACGTCTCCGAGATGATAGAAAAGCCAAGCATCGGGCGACCCCGTGACACAGCACATCTTCCGCAGCGCCCATTCTATCTGTTGATGGTTGAACCAATAGTTGGAAACTTGGAGGGATTCACGATAAGCATGTAATGTCCCCTCCCGCCTTAGAACATGCAGGGGAGAGACCCTTCCATCATCCTATGCAGGGAAGGAAACATTAACAACACAACGGGGCTTTTGGCAGACTTAGCCCCAATATTACATTACTTCAAAAATTCATGACAATTAAAAACTTCTGTGTGCAGATTCGAGCTTCAATATAAGCACAGCGGAATTAAAACACATTTGCACGCACACCAACGGCAATGCTTCAACACATCTAGCACAAACAAAAGATGATTCCATATGCAGGGATTCAATCCCTTTCTTATGCTATGCACAGACTTCATTTCAATTTCAATCTCATAAATAAATAACATTCAGATTTATCACTTTACAGAACTCAGAATGTATATAAATTAATTCACAAGAATACTTATCTTTTAACACAAATGTCCAACGACTGGCTACGTGAGAGCAACGTTCCACCCAACCATAGATATCTGTCCAGCCTGTATTCTTTCAGCTGAGAGATCACCCCCGAGCTGGGCTATGTATCCACTAAGGAGGAACTAGATGGCTCACTCACAGTCAGGGTTTCACTCAGACAGCCATGCTAAGCCAACACACCGTTGGGTTTTTCAAGCATGCAATAGGAAATGGAGGAGGATGCTAGTCTATTGAGCTCAATCCCAGAGCCACATACACTTCAAGCTGGACTCAGCAATCCCATCCTTTGTTCATACATCCACTCTTGGATTTCTCACAACTCTGTCACAAATAACCCCAAATCCGTCACTGATTTTCTGGGCTGCAAAAACTGGGTATCCCTATGGATTTCGGGATATCTAATGCTCTCAAATTCGCCCCAAGGTTCATACCAATGGATCCCCCATTGGATTTCACTGTCCAATGCCAAATCTGGGCGTTTTTGGCTCTTCAAAACGTGGGTTCTTTCAAAGTCGCGATTTCTGGTTTTTCACTCTGCTGGCAATTCGTTTTTTGGATGGCAAATGGTGCTGGTAACTTCCACAATGGAATGGGGATGAGGAAGAAGCAACCTCCCATGAGTTTGAGTGACTTGTGGTACAAGAAAACAGAGCCCATACTCTGCCATACGAATTTCTGGGCTGCCCATGCTCCATTGAAGCCATGGACTGAAATCTCCAACCACTTCCTTACAACAGAAATAAATGTCAGCAAGGTAAGTCAAATGGGTTCTCAAGGTGACATATGGCAGCCTATGGTTCAATCCCACAACCCCCTCACCACTCCCTAGTGGATACACGTGGCCCCTTCTCATTCGTTGCCTCCGTAGCCAGTTTTGGTATTTTATATTGCATGATGTTTATTTACATCCTTTTTACAATTTCCATGGCCTAAGAGCACATGGGCATCAAAATATCAATGCTTGCCTTTTAATCAAAATTCAGGCTTTCACTAGCGGGGCCTTGGCCTTGAGCTCCACGCTAGGAAAACATACAACGTGTGTATACAATATTTACATTAGAAGCCAATATTTCATAAGGGTCAAAATTGGGGTATTACAATCCCCTCCCCCTTAGAATAACACCGTCCTCGGTGTTCCAAGACTTAGGCATACATAAACAATTTACACATGTCCCAAAACTTCAAAAACTTTGCAGATCTTCCCTGCATTCTGTTCTTTACTTTGAACTTTCAGGACCAAGTCCTTTGATTTTCACGAGCTGTTCCTGCTGATTCGGATCTTCCAGCTCATCCATAAGTCTGAAAACTTTATGGCTGCTACCCTCTTGAGGTTCTTTTGTTGGGCAGTTGCGGAGGCAATGATCCCCTCCACATTTCCAACACTTCATTGGTTGCTTCATCTTTACCTGCTCAATTCCCTTTGAGTCTTCCCACCTGGAGCGTCTCTTAATCGGACGATTGGATGGATGCTTCTTCATTGATCCACTTTTCTTTCCCTTGCCGATTGCTTTCATAATGCTTTTTACCTCTTTCTGTAGACGAATAGAGTCCTGCAAGACCTTGTGGTTCATCTCGTTCTGCTGCTTTTGCATCTTGAGCATCTCTCCAAGATTTTCTTGGGTCTTGGCAATTGTTTGAAGAAGACTTCCAGCCAATTCTAATAGCCTATGGTCTGTTGCCATGGTCATTGTGCACAGTTGGTTCTCACTTGGCTCACAAGCAACACTTGCTCATAACAACTGCAACCAATTGATTTAATTTCCACCTGTGAAATTCATCATTACAATTCTCGTTAGGCCAAGCATAACCCAAACATAAAAAAAAATCAGTCAATGGTTTTTCCCCAATTGACATAGAGGTCCCATGCTCTATTCATGAGACTTTCACACTTTCCATGCTTTCCCAACTTACACATGAATTCCTTCATGTTCATCCATTCACAGGAAATTCATCAATTAGCATTCACAATTCACTTTAATTAAATAAACACACTTTTACTTTCAATCATGCATGCATTCAACAATTTTCTAATTTTATAAATGCATCAATAAAAAGGAAAGAGAGAGAGCAGTAAGAGTGTTCTCCTCTTAGTCTTGTTCCATTTTGGAACCCACACCACCATTGTGGTTTTCATGCTCCTGTCTTCTTTCACTTCACGTGAATGCTCGACCTGCCCTTCTTGGCTATGACACTTAATGTCTATGGTCTATTTCAGACCTATCAACCATGGAGTCCCTCCACATGGTTTATCTACAACTCTTGGTTGCTAGGACTCACACAGTCCCACTAGCCCCATCTTTCCATTACTGCTCATGCTGAGCTCTTTAGGACGGTTACATGTCCACATGCATCCTTAAGATGCTTTCATAGTCATTGCTTCCAGCAATACCTACACTCAAACATTGAATTAATTCACATGTTTAGTTTATTTTCATAGGAAATCATAACCAAATCATATACACATGTATATTCATAAGCAAGAAATTACAAGCTAACCAAATACTTATCTGCATTGGATGTCTTCACTTTATTCCATAGGGTCCTTCTTTGCTTTATAAGCCTTGGAAACACCTATGGATTTGGATGTTTAGCCAGCGCGCAGGCTGCCCCTCAACATCAAATAGTCTTGTATGGTTGGTCAGCACGCAGGCTACTCTAAATCATCAATACTTCACAACCCTTCATCAAAATCCCCACAACCTCCACAACATCCTTTTATTTATGTTAACCCTTCCACCACAACCCCTCACAACATCCTTTTATTTATGTTAACCCTTCCACCACAACCCCTCACAACATCCTTTTATTTAGATTTTTTTTTTTTAGTGTGTAACATCAATTACAATTTGTTTAGGCTGTCAACACAAGATGGATAAGCAAGTTCATTAGTATTGCTGCTCTAAACTGTAAACATATTTCATAACATTCACTATCCAACCTTGAAACACCAGGAATGCGTCCATTCCCTTAAGGCGTAGTCAATATTGGCATCCCTAACATAACTCAGCACTAGAAAGGCGTGCACTCCTTACTGATGTGAACTATGAAGGTCCTAATCATACTTCAAGCAGTCTTCCATAATGGAAATAAAATCAAAACATGCTCTGCATATTAACTCTAATAAACAGACATGCATGTATGTATATATATATATTCAGGGTTTGTGGAACACTTATCCATTTGCAGATGTTATTTCTCTTCTTTAATGAGGAATGGGGGCTCCTTCTCTGAGTTGACAGTCCCTCGGTTTGCCATCCCAATTCCTTTTGATGTTACATAACCTTCATATGTCTTACTGACATAATCTTCACCATCCCACTCATATTGTTTACCAATCATGTAGTGTAGATGAGACATTAATAATGTCTTCTGACGTTTCACCTGAAACCCATTTTCAAATCATGGAATCCATTCCCATGAAGTTTGGCTTCTGCAGGACCTCTCTCACTTGGTCTTACTGCAATGTGTCTCCTTGGCACACTTATTAAACAGCCAAACAGTCAGCAACATTTAACAATACCATTCAAATCTGATTGTTCCATAACCAATTTCTTGGCACTAATAATTAAATTCAGTATGAATTTGCAACTCTGTCTACTACAGAAATTGGTTTTCTTATCCATGAGGCTATCCTCATATTGTTTGGCTCCTGTAAGTGACACCACTTTTTCTGTTATGGTCTTATGCCCGCTGCCATACATGAGCATCCACTTACAACATGTCCTCCTGACACATTTTCATATAAGCCAAATAGTCATTAGCAATTATTAGCAACATTTCAAATCCGAAACATTTACAAATCTGAGATTTACAATTGTTCTTACTAACAGAACTTAGAGCTCTCAATCATGAGATTCCTTCTCATAAGCTCTAAATTGAATTCGCAAATCTGCTCCCTACAGAATTAGACTTGCATCCATGATATTATTCTCATAAACTTAAATCATAACATTTTCAGATCTGTTTCATGCATAAATTAAATTCCACAACCATGAGAACCTTCTCATAACCTTTGGCCTTTGCACATGGTAGAGTTCAGTCTTTACTATGGTCTTATCCCCATTGCCATACGCAAGACATTTCTACCTGGAGTCTGAAACTTTCAATCAGTCAAACATGTTGTGAGTCCCCATGCATATTATATTTCATTGCTGCAACAGTCACTGAAACATTTCCAGAATTATAACATTCCATAATTCAAACACTTCTAGCTGTTAACATATCCATATCACCAAACTCATTTATTTCACGTAAATCATTATCATACTAAAATTGCAAGGTACAGTCACATCATTTATGCAATTAACTTAAAGCTTTTAAATGCTCATTAATTCATAGCCATATCATTTATACAACTCTATCATTCCAACAGAGCACTCTGGAAGTATGTCAATCATGACTACCTTCATGCAATTTCTTCCCCTGCATTCATAGCAGCTCATGAAATGATATCAGAATTATCATTAATTCATCATCTAATCTATTGCTCAATTATAATGAAACATATACATATATCACAATCATGCATGCACACAATATATCTCCTTAGGTGTAGGTACCCACCTGCATGCATGTTCACAACATTTACTCAAGTTTTTCATATGCATTCTCTCAATGCTTAACTACAAGATTTATAAAATCTCTTAATGCACATCCACTCAATGCCACCTTGCATTGTTTCATGAGTACTATGCCTTTAAGCATATTATGACTTAATCATGTCTATCTCATACAACATGCATTACCATATTCAGGACCACCGGTCCTCACTTGCTTTGGTTATTAAGCACATAACCAACATACACATGGCATGATATAAATTCATATGAATGCATTGAGATTTCTAAACAGTCATAGGGTGTAAGGATCATTTCCTTCACTTACCCACACCTCACCAAGCTTGGTAGGTTAACAGTCCCAATCAGTATTCAATATCACATGCAAACTAACTCAACATAGCTCAAACATAGTTGAAGAGATCTTACCAAATCCTCTTTCAACATTCATGCAATTTGGCACCAATAATCATTACCTGCGTGGTTACCACAAACATCGCCTGATGTTACCTGATCAGCTGGCCTCTTACCAAGGCTGCTCAGTCCTTTTTCCAACTTTATGATCATAGATTTGTTGCACCATCCTTTCTACATAAGGTTGTTGGCTTCATGCAATAACATCCTCAACACATTTAGCCATGCTCTTTGTTATCTTTGGTCCTACAACCAATACCAACTTCAATAGTGATTATCAACCATAATATTCTCTATTAGTGGTTCATTGCATATGCAGACTTCATTATTCTACCAATATGCAATATCCCATTTATGCACAAGCATTTCCATATGCACTATGCAATGTTTGTTAAGATGCCATCTAGTGCATATATATATCTATGTAATCCCTTACGTTTTTAACATTTTTATGCCATAATTTTATGCACATAAAGCTTATAAAACATAAATACAATTAGCAAGACAGGTGTTAAGGAATTCTCCCTTTCTAATCCCTCATCCTTGCATGAACTTCCTCTTTCACATCATGCAGGTGGAGAAATTGTCCACATTGACAACAAAATTTGTTTGTCAAAACAGCCACTGGCACTCTTCTACATTAAATATCTAGGATATATCTAGACCTCATTCAAACTCTAGTCATGCATCATTGTTCCCTGCTGGACAAGCTTTCCAATGCCTGTCTTCATGCTCCATTCCGACATCGGGTGTGGAAACAGCATTGTTTCAAAAATGACAACTCTTACCAATAATTCTGCACATTTTACACAGTTGTATTTAGTCCAGAATGCCAACTTCAGCCACCTGTGGAAGAAAATCTATGAAGAATCACAAAACTTTTATATCGGGCAAAGTTAATCCATATAACAAGGAACACTTGGCACTTCGCGGATCTCAATTTCGATGCACCATTCATTTTTTATAAAATTATGGGTTTAACTACTTCTACTTTTCACATTTTTAACTCCCTTTGCATCCTGTGCGCCACCTGCGCACAACCTGCGCGCAATCTGTGCGCGACCGACACGCAATCCGCGTGCAACCCGCACGCAATCTGCGCGCAATCCACGCGTAATCTGTGCGCGATCCGCACGCAATCCGTGCGCGATCCGCGCGCAATCCGCGCGCAACCCGCACGCAATCCGCACGCAATCTGCGTGCAATCCGCGCGCAATCTGTGCGCGATCCGCGTGCAATCCGCGCGCAATCTGTGCGTGATCCGCGCGCAATCTGTGCACGATCTGCGCGCAACCCACACGCAATCTGCGCGCAATCCGCGCACGATCCGTGCGCAATCTGTGCGCGATCTGCGCGCAATTCGCGCGCGCGCAACCCGCACGCAATCTGCGCGCAATCCGCGCGCAATCTGTGCGCGATCCGCGCGCAACCCGCACGCAATCCGCGCGCAATCTGTGCTCGATCCGCGCGCAATCTGCACGCGATCCGCATGCTTGCGGGGGTCATATCTCCCTCGTCCCTTAACCAAATTAGGCAAATTTGGTACCGTTGGAAAGCTCTTGGAGAGCTCTATGCAATGGTGTGATCCTATGCCATATCTGAGAAATCTGACCCTGTCATTTTTTTCCAATCAAAGTGCTGCCCCCAACTTCCCAATTCCACATCAAAACCATTCTGTCTCTTGCTTGCAACTGCAACTTTTCACAACAGTTTAGAAAATTTTCTGGAATGTGCCCTTTCATCCCCTTACAGAGGTGAACTACTACAGATCAAACTTGCATAAAAACAATAAGAGAATGGCAAGAACTTGCATCTCTAATAAGGGATTTTCTTTTCATTTCACATTCAACAATCCAACCAATGGATTCACAATTAATCTCCAAGCAGCCAACAAGCATGGGCAAGGAAACTCATGAGTATAAGGACGTAATTTGTAGGCTTTCCTCACTTCTGAAAACCATCAATTGGCCACACAATGTGGATTCATTGTAATTAACAATCATCATTAAGACATGGGGCTGTAACAACTGACTGTTCATGCTTTTACTCAGGAAATTCACAAACAGAACTCATTTCCAGCCATGCTCAACATTCAAGTTCATGCATTCAAAGCATCATGGACATTCAAGGAACATGGCTTCATCATTAATCAAGGTCTCAAGCACATGATGCATCATCTCCTATGCACAACAATTAACAACAACAACAACAAAACAATATAAAATGGCAGAGGTTGCCCCTCCTTTCTCTCTCCTCCATGGAGGCAAACAGATAAATACAAAACTAAATGCTATAGCATTGGGGACAAATTAGAGCAAGCATTCAACCTAAAAAATGAATTTTCTCCCTCCTTCCTCTATTTCATAGAATGCAATCAATGCAAGCAGCTTGCAAAAATCCCTAAACAGTCATGGAAATGATTTCCCATTCCAACAAATAAAAGCCATGCGATCTTGAGGTTTCTTTAATGCATTTTAGTTCCAAATACAAAATGCATGTACACACAATGATTTATATCTCTGTGAAGGGCCCAACAGCCGTAGTGTTGAACCTAGAGCTCTGATACCACTATGTAATGTCCCCTCCCGCCTTAGAACATGCAGGGGAGAGACCCTTCCATCATCCTATGCAGGGAAGGAAACATTAACAACACAACGGGGCTTTTGGCAGACTTAGCCCCAATATTACATTACTTCAAAAATTCATGACAATTAAAAACTTCTGTGTGCAGATTCGAGCTTCAATATAAGCACAGCGGAATTAAAACACATTTGCACGCACACCAACAGCAATGCTTCAACACATCTAGCACAAACAGAAGATGATTCCATATGCAGGGATTCAATCCCTTTCTTATGCTATGCACAGACTTCATTTCAATTTCAATCTCATAAATAAATAACATTCAGATTTATCACTTTACAGAACTCAAAATGTATATAAATTAATTCACAAGAATACTTATCTTTTAACACAAATGTCCAACGACTGGCTACGTGAGAGCAACGTTCCACCCAACCATAGATATCTGTCCAGTCTGTATTCTTTCAGCTGAGAGATCACCCCCGAGCTGGGCTGTGTATCCACTAAGGAGGAACTAGATGGCTCACTCACAGTCAGGGTTTCACTCAGACAGCCATGCTAAGCCAACACACCGTTGGGTTTTTCAAGCATGCAATAGGAAATGGAGGAGGATGCTAGTCTACTGAGCTCAATCCCAGAGCCACATACACTTCAAGCTAGACTCAGCAATCCCATCCTCTGTTCATACATCCACTCTTGGATTTCTCACAACTCTGTCACAAATAACCCCAAATCCGTCACTGATTTTCTGGGCTGCAAAAACTGGGTATCCCTATGGATTTCGGGATATCTAATGCTCTCAAATTCGCCCCAAGGTTCATACCAATGGATCCCCCATTGGATTTCACTGTCCAATGCCAAATCTGGGCGTTTTTGGCTCTTCAAAACGTGGGTTCTTTCAAAGTCGCGATTTCTGGTTTTTCACTCTGCTGGCAATTCGTTTTTTGGATGGCAAATGGTGCTGGTAACTTCCACAATGGAATGGGGATGAGGAAGAAGCAACCTCCCATGAGTTTGAGTGACTTGTGGTACAAGAAAACAGAGCCCATACTCTGCCATACGAATTTCTGGGCTGCCCATGCTCCATTGAAGCCATGGACTGAAATCCCCAACCACTTCCTTACAACAGAAATAAATGTCAGCAAGGTAAGTCAAATGGGTTCTCAAGGTGACATATGGCAGCCTATGGTTCAATCCCACAACCCCCTCACCACTCCCTAGTGGATACACGTGGCCCCTTCTCATTCGTTGCCTCCGTAGCCAGTTTTGGTATTTTATATTGCATGATGTTTATTTACATCCTTTTTACAATTTCCATGGCCTGAGAGCACATGGGCATCAAAATATCAATGCTTGCCTTTTAATCAAAATTCAGGCTTTCACTAGCGGGGCCTTGGCCTTGAGCTCCACGCTAGGAAAACATACAACGTGTGTATACAATATTTACATTAGAAGCCAATATTTCATAAGGGTCAAAATTGGGGTATTACAAAGCAGAACAGGTGTGCCCCTAATTTCCCATATATAGCTAATAGCTCTAGAAGAAATATGGCTTCTATCTGCCTAGTGTCGTCAGAATATTGGGGTTTTCATCTAATGTGGGAAACAAATCCAGTTTCAAAATTGTAGCAAAGAAAACCAATTCCCCAAATCAATGTTGGAGAATTTTTCACCTGATATGGAAAAACAAACCCAGTTTCAAAACTGTAGCAAAGAAAACCCATTACCCAAATCAATGTTGGAACTTCAACACGGAAAAAAAACAGAGTTGTCTAAAGATTAGACGATTTTGACTTTTCCGGTTATTATTGACAGAATCCAGCGATCTAATCTTTGGCCAGATCATAATTAACATTGTTCGGAATCCATTTTTTATTGCAGAAATGAATTCAACGCCCTCGAAAACCCCTGTTCCACCCCAAATGTGCAATCTCAACACCTTAATCTGCGATTACAACAATTCTGGCCAGATTTTGAGGGAAAATGGTCAGAAAACCAGCTGAAAAAAAGGTCGAAATCGTCTAATCTTTAGAGTACTCTGAAAAAACCCATTCTAACATATCGGGAAAACAATTAAAAATCTCATGAGAATACATGATATTCGATGGCTAACTTTCAAACCAAACAGCTTTAACAATTGTTTAAAACTTTAAACCAAATCATCAAGGATGACGAAGGATGTTAAAATGCTGAGATGCTCATTAGATCTTTTGAATACCAAAGAAGGTGACCACCATTTTTTTTCAAGACGACTTAAAGAATATAACCACATGTTACGAAGAGAATTACCCTCACCAACAAATGATCTAGTCATACACAAAATTCCTCAATGAAAATATCAACCCAACCACTAGTAGATATCACAGAATTCCAATAGACTAACCCAGTAGCTTTGTGCTGCTCCAGTTAGTCCAGCTCGAAATGTCTAATTTCATATAGTAAAGTCCTAAAACGATGCCATCAATTCAGTGAGCGTTCTATATAACTTGCCTGTTGCCACTGTTTTAAATTGAGTGTGCCCTGTGTCTCTTATGTATGTTTCGCTGTGCCGCCGCGTTAACATTAACATGATACGGGTTTTCTTAGGATGACTATAGATTTCCGAGAAAAACCCAGAGGAGGGAAAAGGAATCGCAGGCCAACTGTTTGACGAAATGCGTCAGAAAATATAGATTCAGACATTAAAAAACAAAGTCTAATTAATTTGGACACATGAAGGTATTCTTTGCAGAGGATTTCAGGACTACCTTCCGCAGTATCCATGGGTATTGAATGCAATATGTTGATATAATGCCTTCACGGGTTTAGGTCTTAAACTTCATTTGGACGATACCATTACTATCTTCGGTTAACAAAATGAGTTTATTTTAACGAGTTGCAGGAAATATATGCATAGGTACCATTGGATAATGAGGACTGCAGAATTGGCTTATTCCTCCTCTTGTGGCAAGGGCTAAAGGTTTGTGGATATGTCTCAAAGAAATTGAAGATTAAACAGTCTGCAAAACAAAACGAAGAACAACGCACCTGCTCGTATTTGAATTGAGTGTCTACTGTTTTCAAAAGTCGATGCGCTCAAAGCTTCATGCAGAGAAAGAAAATTCTGGTGTTGTTAATATGGAGATATGGACTAAAAAAAAGGCACAATTCCAATTAACTCCGTAGATAATATGTCTAGAGAATCCAAGTCATTAATTAATAAATGTAATCAAACTCTTCTTTTCTCAATTTATATTTTAATCATTTTTTCTTTATTTACATTTGGAGGTTAAATTTTATTTATATTTTAAATATTTTTTAATTAATTTTGTTTGAAATTGAGTTAGATGATTATGAAATTTTATTAGCATTGGATCATTTGAAAGAAAAAATATTTTAAAATAAATAAATATTTTTTAATAGTTCTTCTCATTTTAATAAAAAAAAAAAATTTATTTAACCCTAGATGCAAGTATCTAATGCTAACAAACGAGACGATTACACTTGGCACATGGCATGCGAGGTGGGATGCGTGCCCAGTTTCGTCAATAATGAGCCGAGGAGGAGGATATATTGTAAGCTCGCAGAGCGACGCATGTAGGCGGTGATGTTCATTGGTTTTGGTACGGGAGTAGCTATGGAAAGAAATGGATGTAGTCATGACTGTCTGGAAGGGATATTTGATATGCGGGGAGTTAATTCCATAATGGCTAGGAAGGTGAGTCTAGATTTGGGTAATCATTGGTGTAGGGTGGTAACCTGCGAGGGTCGTCTGGCCACTGATGTCATCCAGACGAAAGGCAGCTTTATAATGGAGGTGAGGAAGATTAGCTGGCATCGAGCGGTTGTCATTTGGTGGAAGGTGGTAGGCTTGCATGCTACTATTTCCCTGTTTTTTTGTGTAATTAGCGTGGGAGATCTACCGGTATCAATGGAGGCGAAAGTAGACTCAAGGCGTAAGCAGGCTAATCGTGAACAACTTTGGACCACACAAGCCGCATGGATGTATAAGGTGTTGATCCCTCAGGTAATTCAAACGGATATTGAAGTAGTGGAGTGGTCGCTCTGGGGAGAGTTGGAGAATGCCAAGTTGGAGGAGGAAATCTCGGCTCTTGAGGAATGGATTTTTGACCCGGGTACCACTAGGGTCGCCTGTCTTTGTATGCATGCATGGTCTCTCTCTTTTCGGTTATTAAAGGACTATTTTGGAGAACTATGTTGGAACTTGAGGCTAAGCAGTAGGGGGATGTTTAATCGGCTGGTTTTGGGAAGGAGCAAGGGGCAGACTCCCAATTAATGCATAAAAGGATTGATGTAATTACCCATCATTTGGGCATCACCTTTTTGTCTCGTCCAGTTGGGGAGGATGGCGTCTTGGGTGGTAAGCGAGCGGATGCGGTCCGCTTGAGTGGTGACCAGTTGGCTCATATAGGAAGGGAGTCAGATGCTAGAAGAGGCTACTCGTCAGGATTCTTGGTTCCATGAATTGGTTATGCTTTGCTTTTGGTCTTGGGTTCGCTGGTTTTATGAAGCACTAGCGTCCCTGCTGGGGGGATTTTGTCTGTAAATGTGAGGCTCTCTATGTGTTCAATAGCTAGAAAGTATGTTTGTAATTGCAAGGTATAGAGTTTTCTCTTAGATGAAGTTATCAATGTCGGACTGGGTACCAAAACCCACGTTTCCCTGAGGTGGGGGGTATTTTTTACAGTTTAGCAAATGATAGATAGGTGGTTAGAAGGTCTGGAGTCTTATGGATGGAAGGATAACTATAACTCTGTTATTTTGGATGTATGACATTATATTTATTTCAATTTAATATAATATAATGTCCTTTTACTTTTAAAAAAAAATTATTAAATATTTTATAAATTTTATATAAAAAAAAAAATAGCTAAAAATTGGAGATTTGAATATTATACTAGGTCTAATATTTTATAATTGACATTTTAAAAATTAATAAGATTTAGTTTAGAAAGTTAACTCAAATAGTATGAACTAGATCTAAAATCTCTCTTCCTAAATACTAGAGGAGTTTGAATTTCACTAAAAGTTTACACTTTAAAATAAATTAATTATTAATAATATTTTATTATGAAGTAATTTTTGGAGTTGTGTTAATAGTTTAAGGACGTTTCTAAACTGTAAATATAACTCCAGAAATTACTTCATAATGATTATTCGTATTCACTCTAAAAACATCCATAATGAAATATTAATAATATTTATAACCATTTCAATAATTATACTTAAATTTGAAGATAACATACTTAATAGAATTTTTGGGGCGGCAAGTGCATGGGATCTTATTGGCTTTCGAAGGAAATAAAAGGTTTTCTTACTAGTGAGGAATGGGCCAAGCAACGAACAATCAAGTAGAGAGGTAAGCCATATCAGTGAGATTAGAGCTCATCATTTCCCTTAAGATGTCCAAAATCTTGATCTTAGGCGACTCCCTCATAGTAATATCTCAGGTAAGAAAAAAGACTTTCAATGATGAAAAGAACTTGGATTGGCTTCAATGTAGAATTCAAGATAAGCTACATCAAAAGGGAAGTGAATATTATTCATATCCATCAGTATAACAACACAAAAGTGAATAAGTATGCCAATCAAGTGGTCGCACTTGAGTGGGGAATTTTTGTTTTAAATGGGGACATCCCTAACGTCGATGGCTCCCCTATAATGTCTTCGATTTACCTCACCCCGCATTAATGAATCACCTAAGACTATCGATGGGAATGCGAGACATTTGGCTCGTCTCTATTGTCCTAGGCATGTGACTTACAAGGCATTTAATCTCTCGCATGGGAAAGTCTTCTTGCACATTCTATGGGGTAGGTTATTTAGCTCTGCATATCTGGTGTATGACACTGTGGTTTGGATCCATTACTACAAGTGGGACATCTCTAAGAAGGGATTCCCATGGAATAGCAGAATACAGTCGCATTATTGTTGTGGGATTGGGAGACTATGGTTGGGCGGTGAAGCGACAAGAATTTTGGCACGAGTTTACAAGTATTTCCTTGAAATATTGCCATGATTTGTTAATATCACAAGCTCACGGTTTAGTGGGAAATTCTGGGATTTATGGGTTATGGGTTTTGGGTTTCGAGACCTCAATGACAGATTTGGTATTTTTTGAGTAGTATGGCCAGTTTGGATGGGGTTTTGAGCTTGGGGAAATCTAGTGTGCAATTAGGGACCTACGTATCATGATGAATAGGTTAAACTCCCAGCTTGAAGGGGTCACTGCAACTATAGAACAACTCCCTTGCCACATTGCATAGATGAACTCCAAAATTCAACGACCTGGAAAGTGAAGCCAGAGAATAGCGGGGACAGTCAAAAAGTATAACTTCAACCTCTAAAGCCCATCAAGAAATAATAATGGGAGGTCATTTGCAGAATATCCATTGTGAACACTCCAAGACAATTGATGAAGACTTTGTGCAATATCCAACTATGGTTCCCATTGTAATCTCCAGCTCTCATAGACAAGAGGAAGGAAATTCGAACATGGAGGCAACCTTCAATGAGCAAGGCCATTTTTAGTTCACAATTTTATGCACTTTTTGTAATTTCTACTGGGATAGTAAGTGAAAGTTTTTAGTGTTCAATACTCTATTAGATATATTACATGTACTATAAAATTCCAAACTAATGGAGAATTTTGTGGTATAGCTTTGCTTAAACAAGAGTCATTTTGTCAAATAAATTGGATGTAATTTCAACTGTTATTTTCAGTTTTTTTAATATAAAAGCCATATTTATTTCAATAAAAAAAACATATTTATTATAAATTCATGTAAAATAAACTAAAATTTACATATCTCTAAATTTACATATTTTTTATAATAATCTTTAAAGTGAAATTATATTAATAAAATAATTTTTAATATTAATCTTAATATTTTATTTTTATTAAGCTGCAGAATTCTATTAGACATTGAATATAAAAAATACATGGAGAGTAGCTGGCTTCGGTGGTCTAAGTATATGGAGCCACTAGCCCAGGTATTCAAAAATATCAAAAAAGATGGACCCAAAGTTATCAAACTTCTGCTCAAAGTAGGGAGAGCCAGTATTTATAGGAGAAGAACAGAGATTGTAAAAACTTGTAAAAAAACAACTGAAATATACAAAATTTATAAGCAGATTGTAGCAAAGACACTGAATGTCACAAGTAGCCACAAGAACCTTTTTATCTTGTTGCGTTTCCATCGAGGGGAACCTCTTCAAGAATCGGGCAGCTGAAATTGTCCTCCTCCGTCGCTTCTTGAGCCAGCAGCTTGATAGGTTGAGGTTCCACCTTGCTCCAGGGGAGAACAATCTTTTCATTCTCGTCGTGGACTCTTTTGATAGCCATGTGTCCAGTTGTGTAAGGGATAGGGAAGGTGTTCATGGCGATATCTTTGTCGCGCTGCACCAAGGTCGTTAGTCCAGTTTCACCACCTCCAGTCGTTGTAGAGTTCTCCCCAGGGGCTCCTATTGCTCCAATGTTGCTGCCTCCAACATGACTACCACTGGCCTGGCTACCACCAGCATCGCTACCACCAGCATGGCTGACACCAACGTAGGTCTTCCCACCAAAGATGGTTTCCAGATTTCTCAACAATCCTTCCAATTGAGCCAAGTGCTTCATGGTATGATTTGTGTCCCTATCCTTGGACCAGTTAGCATTGGTGCCTTCCATAAGAGCACCCAAAATATTCTTGACGAGCCAGTAGTGATTGATGCGGCCTTCATTCTTTCCATAAGAGAGGTGGTCTATGAGCAGGCGAGCTTCACAATTGTCAATCAGAAGCCGAACAAGAATGGAGACCCCCTCCCCATAACCGTTTGTTGCAACCTAGTCCTGATTGTTGGCAATTCGAGTGAACCTCCCTCTTCTGGGATTTCCCTGTTACCTTGGCATGGTTACAGAGAACCAGGAGCCTATGTTGGAAGCAGAGTGCACGGATGAAATCGAAGTGTCGAGGAACATGGATTTGCTTGCAGCGAGCCAGGATTCCCACACTATCATCTTAAACAGTTCATAAGACTCCTCTACAACCCTCATAAACATGTACATGGCGGGATCCATTAGAGCCACACGCATGAGCAACATGGAGGTGGTACCTGGAGGCCAAAACCAGGTTGGCGGACATGACATGAAATCTACCAAAGTGAATGCGCCGAGGTGTAATCCCCACGGCACATTAAATTCCCATCCTCGCTCATACCACGGGTCGGTCTCGTTAGCTGGTGTGCCATGGGTTCGCCATGCGCCAAGTCTGTCGTGGGCTCACCACACACCAAGTCGGCCACTACACCCGCATCCGGGTAATATTAATCTTAATATTAGTAAATAAAATACATTATAATTAAATAAATATATTTATAATAATATTGAAAGTAAAAATATATTAATAAAATAATATTGAAATTTAAATAATTTTTAATATTAATCTTTATTTTAATAATAATAATAGTAAATAAAAAACATTATAATTAAATTTGTGTGTGAGATAGTATATTAATTACATGGATTGGTCTTAAAGTAAAACTTAAAATGCTTTTGATTGTAATGTCCCTTTTTAGAAACTTATTAAAATGGTGAATTTTTTACTTTTTCCCTAGTTCGACCTTTGACTAGTTTTGATGTCTAGGTCTCCAATTTGCTCCAAATGCTCCCAAATCTTCGGAGAAGGTATATGAATGATATTAGGACTTGATTATAATGTTCAGGGATGATATATGACCACCAAAAGACTTCTACAAATCCCTTTAATATTATGGCCAAAGTATGGAATTTAACTAGCAATTTGAGGTTCAAATCCCCCCAGGGTAAACGCTGAAAATGGCTCTCCAAATGCCTCCAAACCCACTCGAATTTTTGAACAGAGGTAGGGGATGTCTAAGGGAAATTATTAAGGTATCATGTGCACCATCTTTCAGTTTTTTAAGCATGTTCTAACCCTCTCCCAGACAGCTACAAAATCACTAGTTCGACCTTGGGGGAAATGGCATCAAATCTTCTCCAAATGCAATGAAACTTCACAAAATGACTTCAAATGCTTAAGTACTGAACATGAAACTTGTGCAGCTCATAAATGACAGTCCATTAATCATAAATACATCAGAGGAATGATCTTTCATTCTAATACATCAATACATCATTGCTACACATCAAGGTAGTGGGGAAATGGCACCATTCTTTCATTAAAAATCAAATTTATACATTTCCACTTAGAATTTCGACCTGAAACTTTCTGAAGATGAAGAAAAGAGTATTTAATTCATATTACAAAATAAATGGGGAATTAGAAGCTCCCCCAAAGAGTATAATAGCTCACCAAAAGCGCCCTCCCTCAAGGATCAAGAATATGCCATGAAAAACTGGAAATGGTTGAAGGAGTGAGCTGCACTAGAAGAAACCATGAGCTGCCCTGTAGCTTACACCTG
The DNA here is from genome assembly GCA_027924585.1 of Larix kaempferi. Classification (NCBI taxonomy): domain Eukaryota; kingdom Viridiplantae; phylum Streptophyta; class Pinopsida; order Pinales; family Pinaceae; genus Larix; species Larix kaempferi. Next base: position 53,336,941 of record BSBM01000299.1, on the reverse strand, counting down.
CAAATAAAGACTCCATTAAAGCTCCATGAAAGGTCTGAATGGCCTTTCCACACACCAATTAGGATGGGAATCTTTCACCCTCGAAATTGGCTAAGGCAAGAAAACTAGTTTTCCACTAGCTCTCTCTATTCACAAATGCAAATTCTCAAATGATCAAAAGCTTATATTCTTCTTTGTTCATGACTTTTATAAACTTCTAATGTCCTCCATTGGTCGAATTCCTTCCAAGAGATTCATGCCAACTCAAGTTGGGAAGAGATTCCCAAGTATGCCACTTGTCCTTCCAAATCTAGCCCTCTCCTTCTCCAAATTCGAATTGGTGTCTCTTTGGATGCCCTAACTCACTTGAGCGCCCTCTTGGAGGCTATTTTTAGCCCTGACATGTCATATATGTCATATTTCAGCTTTCAGGTCTGATTTGTGTCATAGGTGTCATAGATTCTTCATCATGGTTGTCATAGGAGTTAGGGAATCTACCCCTAGTGTCCACAAACTTCTAGTTTGACTCTTCCTCTTCCATGGAAGTTACCATTCCATCCAAATTCGACCTATGATGCTAAATGCCATGTGTATGAGCCTACCAAATCATCCAAGAATGTTTTCCTTCTCATGGATTCGAAATGGCAAGAGAGAGATGTCACGTGGCATTGAAAAATCAAGCTAGTGGGGGTCCCACATCCTCCATATGTCTTCAAAACCAATTGTCACCTAGAATTTCTCTTGAATTTCTTTATTCAACCTCTTTATTAAATACTTGAACTATTCTAATGTCTAAACATCCTTTATTAGCTCCCTTATTACAATTCCAAATGTATCCATCCAACCTAGGGAACTAGTAGGATGGATGGAATTGTCCTGCTATGCATTTATTTGAATGAGTTCATTGCATTGATTGGTTAAGAATTCATCTTTCTTGGATGTAAGGAACATGGAACAAGACCCAGAGATATCTAGTAGGAATGGAAGCGTGCCTTTTTATGGATCACTAGCGGGTTATTTTAGGTGGCATTGTTTTCCTTAAATAATAGAGATAAGTCTACTTACATTTGAGAATAACAACCAATAATGAATGTCATCATTACCACTTTCACAATTGAATTATGATAATTTTTATCACTTTTAAAAAAATTATTAATTACTTGAATAAGCAATTAACATATATCTACCTATTGAATAAATTAATTGACCTTTAATTTAGAAAGAGAATATCCATGTTGAAACTTTTTTTAATAGTTGATTCCAATTGTTAGATTAGTTAATAAGGTAACCAATAGATGTTAACTAGTATTAATCACAATGATGTTGTATGTTTTCTCTCCAATTATTTTTATTTTGAATTGTGGTTTTACTAACTAGTTTAGTATTTTTTTCACACTGAAAAAAACCAACTTGATATATTAAAATCGAAGTTGCATCAGAGCATTACATCATGACACAGAGAAGTGAGATCTTGTCTTTTCAGACCACTCACCATTACCCCATACATCATACAATTCTTCCAATATACATATACTTCCCAAACTAGTGAATAAAAAAACCTCAAAAACTTATCCTAAGCTCTTCCATAACTGTATTGTTTCAAAAATCATAAAATCAAGCACAAAAGACTTCATACATACCATATCTAATTACTCTGCCAGAATATTAGACAATAAACTAAACATCATTGAAACATCTCATACAACCAGATGCTATCTTACTCCCATCTCTAAATTCATCAAAAATAATTATGCCATCCATATTTCCTATAGACTTCTTAGATAGCAAATATGTTTCTCCATTGAACTCCCTGTAGATATGCTTGAAAGAGACTTGCTCAAAATCAGAGATCAAACCTCTCACCCTTCTCATCCAGTGATCCAATTCCAAAGAGTGAACTGAAATGTCACCATTTATCCAGTCAATGATAATTTTTTAATCCCCGGTCACCTGAAGGAAGAGCAAATTTCTTTGTTTGGCAAACCAAAGAAGTCCCCACATAGCTAGAAGCTATGCTTTTGTATTTGTGCCCTTACCAACACCCATCCATAAGTAAATCATATGGTTTGTTTGAAGTTTAATAACCATACCTGCCCCACATAATCCATTTTGTTCAGCACCGTAAAAAAGCATGTTATCAAATTAGCATCAAGTGCTGGAAGTGGAGCAAGTATATATTTTATTACAAGGAATTATTATTTTTATTTTTGAAATTTGATTTTATATGAGTTAATTAATTATAAATTTGATTATAAATCATTTTTATATAGGTTAGTTAGGGATAAGCAATTGTGTATAATTTGATCGGTTGAGAGAAAAAAGTTGTCACTTTCTTTACATGGGTCCAAATCCTACATTTTGACATATTTGTTATTAGTGAACCAATTTTTGAAAAGATATATATGGTGAGGTTTTATGGAGTAAATTGTGTTAGATAATTGAAACAGGTTCAACATTTCAAGTAGACACTCCACCCATCATTAGGGGATAGCTCATGAATAGTTCAAGGTAGAGAAGAAAGAGATTAATTAGGCATTAATAGGGTTAGAGAGGAGAAGATAGTTGTTTGTAGTTTGAAGAAAATTAATAATTTAAAATGGTTTAAAAATAATACAAAAAATGTCTTAGACGAATATCTCACCAGGAGATAAAAATGATTAAAATATAAATATAAATAAAATTAATAGACGTCAAAAAAAGTTTTGTTATAAGCCAAGGAGCTTGGGTTTAAAGAAAGGATAACAAACCAGGATTACCATAAGAATGAAGAAGATGAAAGAATTAAAGAAAAATAAGATAATTGAAGAGAAAAAAGGAAGGGTAGGCTTAGTGAGCTATATATGATCTATCCATGAGTTGTTGATATGGCCTTATGCCCTATAGAATCTTGCTTGTAGTGTTGAGAGCTTTCCACCAAGATATGTTACTTGAAAAAAAAATAGCGAAGGACAACCATACATAGCTATCACAACATGTCAAAAGAGCTTTACTCTCGATCAAAATTATCGCACCATGCATGTCCTTCTCTAAAACATGATCCAACAATGGATATGCAAAGTAAGTTAAGATGACAACTAAATTTTCCTGAGTTTCTCTCCACACTACTTGTTAAGTTGAAAGTTTGCTCACCTTCCCACACTCCTTGAGGACAGAGGTCCATGTGTATGAAGATTTCCTTAAATCAATTCATCAATGCCCTCAAATATCTTTATAAATTATCAGTGTATTCCTCATAAGTTAAACCATATCAATAATTATATCCAAATTCCCATTCAAGGTTGTCCAAAATCCCCCAAACTAGATAGCCTATGATGTTATCCCCCTTGCTACTTATATGAGCACATTGCAAAGACAATGCAAGTCATTTAAGTATACCAAACTCCTTGGGCCCTACGTTAACAAAGCCTTAAGTTTATGTAGAATCCAATTTACCCTAGGTACCATTCTCAAAATGACGGGAAGTACCCAATAAGTTTACGTGGGGTATGTATTTCATGGAAAAAAATCTGCAAATGAAGAAACCTATTGAATTCTTCATCTCTCGTCTTCTTGAAAATGTAATGTATTTCAATGTAAAGGAATGACGAATGGGAAAAGTATAATAACTTTTCTATGTTAAAGTATGAGCAAAGAGCACACTACACTGAACTCCAGCAATGGTCTTTCTTCATCACCCTTGAGAACATGGTCTCTAAATAAAAAAAATACAATGTTAGCAACATGATTTGAAAGGTTTGCCTCTTAAGGACATGGAGTTAGATTGGGGAGTCGTCCATGGTGTGGGATTTGTATATAAAGTTGTGGCTGCAAAGAAGGGGGGCATAGAGGCACTTTGAGCATTGAATTGCATTTATTGTAACATGACTTAAAGAGGTAACTAGAGGCTACTACAAAACTAGACTTCTTGGAGGCGGACAAGACTTCACTTTGACGTGGATTAACTTTGAAGTACATTCATTGTAATAGGATTTGAGGATGTAATGAGAGGTTGTTGCGAAACTAGACCCGCCAAAGTTGGACAACACCCATTTTGAAGTGGATTACGAAGCTTTGTGTAGAATAAATGATCAACATATGTTTTACAACATGCTTCCTTTGACAACGAGACTAAACAATTTGCATATCTCATACATACAGGAAGTTGCCATCATTGAAGTAAATGAAATCTTTTGTGTTACCAAGAACATATGTCATCATTTAAAGAAGGACCGACAATAAGATGTTGATCACATATATCCTTAAATACATTAAGTTAAATCATTGAAATTTGAGTGATTAATGGTTTGCACACATGGTAACATTTGAAATATGTTTTATTCAACCTTTGTCATAGATTGCAAACCTTAGTCAATCCTTTCCATCACCGTCGTCGTGGAGTTTTCAAGCCCTTTTATCCATGGATCTAGATCTAGGAGGCTTTTGTCCTACCCCTCCAGATGTAGATGTGATTGCCTTACATGCCTTTGTTTATTTTAAGGGGAAATCATTTCAGAAATCTTATCCATCTAGTCTTGTGAAGAAGATGGATCAAATTCTTGAAGTAAATTTTTTTGTTGCCTCCTCTTGGCACATGGCTTTAGCATTGGATACAAGATGTTTCATATGGCAATTCACTAGCATTTGAATCTCACCTAGATTGATGGATATTTGGATGCAGAAAAATTGGATAGCCATGATCAAAGGGAAGTTAACTTATTGCTTATGTGGAAGAGGGTTATATGCCTTCCTTTACCGAGATCTGATTTTTGAAATGGTCCACAATTTTTTTTGGAACTATGGAGGTGAATCTTCATCACTGGACCCTATATTTTGGGCCTGATCTTGATGTTCCTTATGCAGCCTATGGTTAGGTTTGCTTGTTCCATTTGTCTTTACATTGTTGGGATGAAGATTATTTAAGGAGCATAAGCAACACCTTTGGGAAATAGATTCACAAGTCTAAACGAAAGGTTGGTATGTTCACATGTGCAAGGATTTATGTTAAAGTAGACCTAGAGAAAGGATGCCATCAGCTATCCTTCTCACCCTCAACAATTTCAAGCATGTGCAAAAGTCGGACTAAGAGAAATTGCCATTCAAGTGTAAATCTTTCCATGAATATAAGCACTTTTCCAAAGTCTCTAAGTAGAATCTACCCCAAGGTCAAGTAGTATCAGATAAGGAGGAACAATGTCAAATGGTGAAGACAAAACTTGTTAAGGGCTAGTAATGGTGTTACTATTGGGTACATGGCATTTGGAAAAGGATGGATCATAGGTTATAGTGGCACAAATACCAAGGGAAGAGGTAGTAAAAAGGGGTTTTGGGTCCTTGATCCGACTAAGTAGGTGGATATATTTGAATATTTTAACTTGATATGGGATGAAGCAAGGGTCTATTCATAGTCTTTGAATAGTCTAGACAAGACTCCATTCTTAAGGGAGGTCCCACTCATAACAAGGTTTATAGGGAAAGGAAATGGTATCAAGGTTTTGACTAAGAATAGTCCAGGAAGTCCAATTGAGAACAAGGTGGAAATAGAAAAGAAGGTAATAAAAAAAGGAATATTTGGGTTAGAATGGTTTTAGGGGAGCCTAGAATAGGAAAAAATAGGAAAACAAGAAAAAAAATACAAGCACCATAAAAAAGGCTCAAAATAGGGAGCACACAACCAAGGATGAACTATAAGTTTAAGCTCTATTATGGTTGCCTAATATGGTATGGGTGTTTTTGTCACAAACTAGTGTTAAAAGTCACTTACTCAAGGCTTGTGTTTCTTGAGTACTAGATAAAATTATAGAAGTAAAAACAAAAGGAAATAACAACATCCTATGCTATTCTATGCTATGTAGAAATGATGAAACTTGGGATAAAAACATAACATAGACAACATAAAATAAAGAATGAGCTAGTTTATACTAATAATGGAAAGAAAAGAATAAGAGTACAACACCTTGGTATTAATTGTTGAAGACAAGGACTCCACAACCAACTCAAGGGAGGGTTCTCCTCCTCCTCTAGTGTTTCTCCAAACAGTTGATGATGTAGTATGGAGTCCAATGGTAGAAAGAAGAGGACAAATATGCGAACTTTCTCTTATCTATAGGAAATTCAACAACATAACTTTACTTGTGGGTGAGTGTGAGGCATATGTGGATTCCCATGAGAGATTTATTTATAGGAAAGGATGTCGACATCTCTTAGAACTAGCTCTAATGTGCATAATCCCTTTTCATTGTTGAAGTAGAGGGATAGTGATAGATACTGGAGACCATATCAAAGGCTATTTTTAGTAATAACGGTTTGGTGATGTCCACTTTCATCCAATACACCTTTTTTTGGAAGGCCAACAACATTAACGATTAACCAAATTCTAATTTTGGGGCCAATTTGTGGTTTTCAAATATGTTAGCTATGCGATGACCATGTGAGAATTTTTAGGGGAATTTCACATAATGATGTTTTATTGTCAAACTTTAGGTTTGGATCAGTTTTTTGTCACAATATTGAAGTATTATGATGATGGGGATAATGGAAATGGGGCTAATGCTGTTGAAAGTGGTGTGTAAAGTTGATGATGCTCATGACAAAGTGGGTACAAAAAATTTGGTCGTTAACTATAGTCCAATCAAGAATAGGGTGGAAAGGGTACATAAGGTAGTAAAACAAAGCAAGAGTGGGGTTATAATGGTTTTAGGGGAAGAATTACCACCTATGGAATAGGGCTTAGAATATTTTGGAAAATACCTAATAGGGAATTTTTATGTCTACCATATTTTTGAACACATTCTCAATTATTGGCCTCAAAATATTTTGGCTTCTATATTGGGTTATGGCCCAATTTTTTCATCTAATAGCAATAGGTTGGATTGGTTTTCTATTCAAATTTGAGGAAGATTCTTTTTTTTTAAAGGTGGTTAATGGTATTAGCGGTTGAGTTTCTTGTCTCTACAAAGTTTGACTCCTTCTAAACCAATGCTAGAAGTCTCCATGAAAACTTTGATATGGATAAATCATCATGGGATTCCCATGGAGCTGTAGACTAATAAAATCTTAACGGGAATTGGTGATAGCCTAAAGAAAAACAATTGATATTGACAATTCTTTCAAGTCCAATGCATTTAGGACAATCGCTTTTATCTTGGTTGAGGTTGATATAAGTGAAGGTTTATTAGAAATGATAAAGATAGTAATTCACAACAAATTTTGTATTGCATAAAAAATCCCTTTAGATTTGACCATTCGCACACATATGTTTACATAGTGTAGGATTATACTCTTTCTTTCTCAAGAAAGTACGGTGGAAAAAATCATATGAAAAGGAGGATGAAGAGACTGGTAAAGGAAGTCAAGTGCATTTGAATTAGATTTGTCTAAAAAATATTTTGTCCCAATTCATCCTAATTTAATAGCTGTAACCAGGTCTAGTTCGATTTCAAGTGGGGAATACCGGGAACATCCAAGGAACATGGAAACACAGAGCACGCAATTGATGAAAAAGTTGGATATAGAACCATGCCAAAAAGAGATGAGATTAAAGATATGAAGGTGATGTAGAAGGCGGTGGATGTTTTGACAAGCAATTATGAAGATGATAAGTCTTTTCCTCATAATTTTGAAATCATTCTTTCCACAAAAAGATATAATCTTAATTTTGAGGATGAGGCTAGTTGGCATTTCCTATAGAAATAGGTAGAATTCCTTTGAGGGGTATCGTTGGGAATGAAAATATTAGGGTTTATGAAATAGATCGAGGTAACACTAATCATATATCTGGAAAGGACAATGATATTGCATCCCTTACGAGGAGTAGTTCATCCTAGAAGGATTCACAAGACATGGGACACAACTATTTTGAATCTATAATGGGAGAGCCTCCAAATGCAAAAGGAAATTTCATATAGCATTTCGATCTAATAGGGAATATAAAGACATGGGGGAAAAGGGTTTGAAGAGGGACTAGGACTTTACCATCAAGGATCTTGTTTCATCCTCAATTGGGAGAAAATATTTTATCCATCATCCACAAGAAAAATATTTGAAACAAATTCAATAAGGAAAATATAAATCATTCAAAAGGTCCTTAGAGTGGGATAAAACACTTAAAGGGTAACACAATGATTATTTTATCCTTTAATGTTAGATGTCTCGGAAATATTTCCAAAAATAATTGCCTTGGCTTATATAGTGGGGCTTCTCAAGCCTAGTGTTCTTTTATTGAAAGAAACAATAGGGGAAGGGCATAAGATTATAGGTTTTCTAGGAAAATTAAGGAATGGGACTCTTTGGTTGTTTATGGATTAAGAAGTTTTGTGGGGATTCTTACTGGGTAGAAAAAGACAATCCCCTTACTCAATTATTCTATTATTATATCAAGTTTATGGATTTTTTTTATTTTATTTCAAGAGTTAGGTTAGAATATTCTAGTGATTAATTGAAATGGTACTTATGATGAAAGACAATCATAGTGGGGGGATTTTTTCTCTTTAGAATGTACAAAGAGCGAGAGGTTGAATAGTGTGAGAGACTTAAATTTCTCTTTAAATGGATTAAAGGTGGCAGAGGGGGAATTTAAGGATGGATAGGTTGATAGACCATTTTAGATATAATGTAGAAGAAGTGGTTTTTTTTTTTAACCTATAAAACTTGTGCCCACCTAGAGGAATAATATAATAGGTGAAGCTGGGGTTTCCAAGATACTTGATAGATTCTTGGTTTTAAATAATCTTCTAATTGAATTTGTTGGGGTTAGATCCTAGGTGGAGGTTGGAGGGGGTTTACATCACTTACCCATTCTCATTCAATTAGATAAGCATGATATGAAGCGAACTAGTCCCTTGAAATTTAATCCTAGCGAGTTGGAGGAGGAGGAGTGTCAATATTTGGTCAAAAAAGAATCGATAAGTTTTGATGCTAATTCAAGGAAAATAACTATCTTTTAGTTTGCAATAACATTGAAAATGGTAAAGGGGCCAACTTTAACATAGGAAACAAATGGAAATAGTCATTTAGATAAGGATGTAATATATGTGGAGATGGAAATTACTGAATTGTATGATAAGAACAAGGAAGGAATTTTCATTGAGGAAGAGAAATTGAAGATAAGGGACTTGGAAACTAAGAAGATGGAGATGTTAATTTGAAGAGGGATATACAGGAGAATGAAAAGCAAGATAGGCTAGTTGGAAAAGGGGGATGCAAATACACAAATTTTTCATAATTATGCAAAGTGAAAAAAGAGAATCATTACAATTTGGGAAATGTAGAAATTAGGTGGAAGTCAAGCCATGAAATTTTATGAGATTTTTTAAATAATAGGATCTCCCACTTTCAGTCTATATATACAAACTAGATAGGGTAAACACAACTGAAATTATGAAGTTAACCACCAACATTCCCATATTTGTGAGAGAGGAAACATATCAAATGCTAATAGAAGAAGTCTCAAAGGAGGATTAAAATCAATCTTAGCATCTTTCAAGAAGGAAAAGAATTTAGGACCAAATGGATGGCTAATAGAGTTCTTCATTGGTTTCTATGAGATTTTGCAAGAAGATTTAATTAAAGTAATTGAAGGGGCTAGGCCCATTGGAGAGTCATTATGAGCTCTCAATTCTACCTTCTTAGCTTTGATACCGAAAAGGGATAAGCTAGGATCCTTTTACGACTTCTGGCCGATATGATTACGTATTTGTATTTATAAAATCATGGCTAAGATATTGGAAATAAGAGTAAAGATAAAAAAAAAATAAAAAATAAGTGTTATTATTAAGAACAATTCATGTTTTTATCGGAAGGCATATTCATGATGGTGTGAGGGTAGCCTATATATAATTATAAAAAAGAAAACTACTTGTTATGGTCATGAAGTTGGATCTATAAAAAGCATATGATAGGATGGTTATATCTCAAGATGATGCTACTACACATGGGTTTCAATCTCCCATCAGTCAAATGGATAATGAGTTGTATAACTTCATTTTTTTCTTTTTGTGTGTATGTGTTTATTAATGGATCTGCCTCTAATTTTTTTAATCCATTAAGGGGGTTGAGAAAAGAATGATCCTTATCACCCCTATTATTTTTGCTTGTTGTTGATAGAATAAGTAGGTCCAATATGGAAGTGAAAAAGATAGGGATCTTTTCAGGTGTTCGATAAGCATGGCCTTATCTTTAACTCACTTTTTATTTGTTGATGATGTTCTTCTATTATGTAATTGTAATCCAAGGGAAGCAAGAAAAGTGAAGGAAATCTTAGAGATTTCTAGTACATCTACAAGCATTGAAATATATGTTCAAAAATATTCAATTTGCTTCAATGAACTAGAACATGATATAGCAAATCAATTGCTTTTCCTTTTTCCTTTCAAGCATATTAAATTTCAATACAATTTCAAATAACTTGGTTACCGGAAAAAATGAATCAAGAATTAATAACTTGTGTAATAGATGGTTGTTGATAATGGGGATATTAACGTAGGTGAAATCATTTTTGGAATTTATCTTTGTGTTTAAGCAATCTTTGGCTTACATCCTAAAAGAAGTCTTGTAAAAGATCATGGAAAAAATGTTTCATATTCTTGTGGTCAAGGAAAAAAGAAACCAAAGAAATCCTTTTGGTAAAATAGGAGAACATAGCTAAGCAAAAGGAAGAAGGTGAATGCAGATTGAATAACATACATTTCTTTGGTAAGTCCTTGGTAGATAAGTGCCAGTGGAGAGTTATTACAAAAGAACCATGGAAAAAAATAATTGAACAAAAATACATAAGTCCCGGAATCCTATGCGACTGGATTAGGAGCCTAAGAAAGAATGTGAACAATGTTTCCACTCATTGGAAGACTTTAGTACAAGCCTTTTTTGTGATTGGGAATTGGTTAATTTGGATGGTGGGAAATGGTGACCAATTTATAACTAGAGTTGACCCTTAGTTAGGATGTAATGGAATGGTTTAATTGCTAAAGGATGTGATCAAAGTTATATAAAAATAGGAGATTCTAGATCCTTAATCAAGTGGGAGTTCTGGATTCAATAAATATTTGGTAGCAAGGGTGGAAGAATGCTCAAGAGATAGGTTTGGATGGAGAGTATGTAGCACAATGGAATTAATAGATAGAAATTCCTAATAGAATCCATATCAGGTCTAGGGATGGGGAGGGTACTCTTTCATTGTCTAAAAGTAAGACATTGGTGAGTAAACTGTATGCTTGGGATACGAAGTAATGTTTGATTTAGATCTACAAATGGATTTTCAGGATTCTTCTTAAATTTTCCATGGATAAAGATGTCAAAAGCATCCAGATATTTGGGGGTTCCATCCTTTTCATTAATCGTATGAAAGGCACCTTACAATGGAATAACATCTTGATCAAGTCTATTGGGAGAAACTAAAAGAAGTTACAAATTCCTTTGTAGAAATTTTCTGGAGTTGAATGAGGAAGTGGATGCACTATCAAAAGTAGGCCAATAGATAGCTAAAGGGTTCACATCACTAGAGGAGATCGAAGATGGATTTTCTATCTCTTACCTTAATAGATTATGAGTTATGTTTTTGTATTTATGTTCTCTAAATATGAAGGGATTTATAGATCTACTTAGGGTAGTTAACTTATATGAGATATTAGGAGGGATAGTTTTTTTGTTATCTTTGTAAATACATAACCTTTTATGTTTTCAATGTAAGAAAGTATATGTGGTCTAATTAAAGCACTATTAAAGTTATTTCTCGGGACTTTATAGGAGTTGGAGATAAGCTTTAATGTCGAGACTAGTTTAGTATTTCCATGAAGTTTGCAAAGTGATATATAAACTTAAAAATGTAATTTTCATTCTCTCTATGAATAGAAATTGTGATTTTTCCTTGGAAATAAAAAGTAAGAGTTATCCTACCACTTACCCATTGTACTAGTAGGATAGTTGGTAAGTCACTAGGCTATTATCTAACATGTCACATGTTCAAATCCATAGTGAACACATGGATACAAATTATATAGACCAAGGATGAAATGTGTCAGAAAGAGACATTAAAGAGACAAAATATGATGCATGACCTTGGAATGGGACACAAGACCATTTCTATGATATTTTGTATCCTTTTTGCATTTTTGTTAACACAATTAAGGGACCAAAATGAAAGAACCAAAAACACCAAGAAAGAAAAAATTGACATTAATAACGAAAAAAGAGACACATAATCAAAGCAAAATAAGATACAAATACAACATTAAAAATAACTCTAATAAAACACAAAAGAAGATGACCACATTTAACATTTTAATTTACATTACATTTTTTCTTTTTTTCTTTTGAACAATACCAAAACAACAATGTGATGATTAATGCTATTTATTTTTATAGTAAAAACACTTTAAAAACCTATATTGTAGTAATACTAAAATTAATAAAAATATATTTATTTATACATTTAAAATGTTATCTTCTCATCTTCTCAAATGACCTTGACCTATATAGGTGAGTTTCTAATTTGGTTTCCCTCTAGTGAGCATAGATTCCAAATCCTACTTAATTCAATGAATTGTGCGTGCGTACTATCCACCATAAGCCATTTTGAAAAACCAAGAAAGCTACATGCTAAACTCAACCTTTTTTTTCACCGCGAAAGAAATCAACACTTGATATTTTCATTAGAATCAAAGTGTACAAAATCTTTCCCACATCAACCATTTGGATGCATTTTTTACAATCAAACTATAATAGATACAACCATCAAATACATCTTGACATATCCCTTAAAAACGATAAAAAAAAACAACTAGCATTCTGTTGTCATACTTGTCTTAGTTAGGCAAGTAGCTCCCACTGAAGGGAGGTAGTGAGCGAGATCCATGAATCATAGACAAAAACCAAAACATAGTGGGCATATAACTTAGAACAAGATGAAATATATATCATTTCCAACAATTAGGAAATCTGTAGAAGCCTGTAGAAAAAAGGATTGGGGCTGATCCAGAATGTCCACTGTCCAAAAATATATCTGAAGAACAAACATGGAGGATGAGATCCTTTTCAGAAATGTCAATTAGGGCATCCGTGAACAGAGCAATGCTAACTAGTCAAAACAGATGTTTTCTTGAAATGAAGTTCTGTATTAGCCTGATGGACATAAGCACCATTATTGAACCATGCCGACAACAGACCACAAGATACCTAGAAGAATAAAATTGGATCCAAAGATTTGAATTGATCCTTGTTGAATCAATGAGTGGTCTAGCCACTCTTCAAATTTTAACACACCCTCCCCTGAGAACATGCCCATCTTAGATCATGAATCTGCCATTGTATTATACTCCTTGAAGACACGTGTGAACTAGATTGACTAAAACTTTCCTTAAAGGTCCTTAATTTTGTCATGCCACCAATCCAGAAGGAGCACCTGAATATTTGAGCACCCTTGAATCCAATCAAGCACCACTTTAGAGTCTCCCACCACAAGAAGGCGTGTGATCCTCAATTTGTTAGCAAAGAAAAGGAGGCCATATAGACCCTGCAACTCACTTTTGTTATTTGATCCTTGCCCGCATCCCATCCAGAGCTTGAAGACATGGTCTTTGTTCAGTTTCAAGTACATCCCAACTCCATCCTGGAGACCACCCTCTTGGTATGCTCCAACGAAAAACCCTGTAGGCATGTTGTCAAAGATTAGAGGAGGCGTGATAAACCTCCTACGATGTTGTTGGGGCATGGAGTGAAGTTCCTTATACGCAACAATGGCCGAAAGAACAACTATTAGAATTTGTATAGGGAGGTTTTCAAAGAGGGAAGCATTCCTTTGCTTCCAAATATGCCAATATATGTAAATTGGCAACCCGACCGAATGAGGATCATCCTGTAGCCAATAACAAAGAGATTGTTCAAAGGAATCCTCCCTCCAATTCTTGGAATTTTTTAAGATATTCAATGTCTCTTTCCAAACTTGTTTGGATATAGAGCAGTGTATAAAGAGATGCTTCATAGTCTCAGCCTGTCTATGGAGAATAGTGCATTTGTTAGGGCCCTCTCCTCCTCTCTTAAGAAAATTGTCCTCAGTAAGAATTTTGTTTTCCAAGGTGAGCCACTTGAAGCATTTGATATTCAAGGGGCATTTCCAATTCCATAACTCTGAAAACCACCATTTTTCTTGTAGGTTTGATCTTTCATAGGTTAAATCCTCATATGCCAACTTAGTCGTAACTTGTCCATTTTCCCTGTTCTAAGACCAAATTACAGCATCCTCATGATTGGTTACAAAAATGCCATTCTTATGGAGACCCCAAATGTAATTTTTCCATTCTTCCTTATTACACTCAATCAGACAAATAGTCTGGGCATCACATATATGAAGTGGTTTGGCTCTAATAATGTTAAGGAGGGCACACCGGTGAAGTTTCATCCCTTGCAAATACCTCCATTGATCTAGATATGGAAACCGATGTTGAAGGGCCAAAAAGGAGGTTATGGATTTGATACTTCTAAGTATCTATGGACTGTGAGACCTACACCATTGTGTCTAGAGCTTCATTTCCAGTTGGAAAAACCTTTTGTCTCATCGAAAAGGACTTATGGATGACCAGGATACAGTTATTTTATCAGATCTAAGAGTTTCAGTGTTGAAGAGCGCACCTGTTCATCTCCATCTTTGCATTTATTAGGTTTTGAGCTGAGTAAGAGCCATATGTAAATGTAATCAGTATTATTGTTGTTATAATAAACTCTTAATAAATATTTAGAGATTTTTCCTTCATGGTGTGTTCATCTTTACCAGTTACAGTTGAATCTATGTATTGTTATGTTACCTATGGTTGAAACTACCATTAAAAGTAATCTAGAGTCTATATGTGGTTTGTTTAGCTAATATCATATTGTTCAATTCAATTTGAGTCTTTGTGTTTGAATTTGGTAGGGCCTCCGCTTGTCAGGAGAGAATTGGAAGCCAACAGTCTTTATTAGTCAAATCTAAGCTAGTCTTCCTTACAATGGTGAAATCTGGTTTGGTTTTCCTCTGTTATGAGTTATGAAGCTGAGTTGGTGTTTCAGATATGAAGTATATGTCCTAGTTGTTGTCGAGTTGCTTCCAGTATTGTACCAAAAGCAGAAGAGATGCACATAATTCTTGGGGAAATTACCTCTGGTCATCTGGGTCTACCCAAATGGTCTGCCCAGGTGTGTTGAACTCTGAAATGTGCATACTGTCGAAGTAGAACCTTGAGTTTACCTTCTATAAAGTCTTGCAGGTCTGTAATAAGGGTGTTGTAGGTTGTTCTAAGTGTGTAAAAATTCCCAGTGGTTTGGTAGAAATAAAAAATATCTAGTGGTGTTTGGATCTAGTTGAAGACAAGTAGTCTTTATGTGCCTAGTTTGAAGAAAAACACCTAGTTTTGAGAAATTTCGATTTCATGAGTGAGGGCTGAGTTAATATCTCCACATTTCAGATTGGGGATATTACAGTTGTATCAGAGCATGGTACTCTTTACCTATGAGCTACAAACCAAGTTCCATTGTTTAGTTGATGAAGAAAAAGTGGGAAAAATGAGACTAGTACCTGCTATTGATGATCAGGGTTTGGAATAAGGGGAAGAGTCATTCCCTGAGGAATAAATCATCTATGTAGATGGAGGTTTGCATGTTTCACATGAGAAGGATGAATGTTTATGTGACATCATATATACAGAAGACAATATGCATAAGCCACCAAAGGCTAGACTTGTTGATGGAAGAGTGTTACCCACTTTCCTTCCTGCCTCGCTAGTAGAAGAAAAGGAGCCTACAACAGAGGAGTTACTCAAGAATCATGATAAGACACTCCAAGTTCTTGAGAGGAGTATGCAGAAATTTATAAAGTCCCTATCAACACCATTTTCAATGTGAAACTTCAAAATACTCTTCTTTGGTTTATCTACGAAGGAAGACTTCAAAAATCCTTGTGAAGAAATTGGTTTCGAGGGAAGTGCATCCACTGTCACTGTTCAACATTCTAATGAACATGAAAGGAGAAACAATCCATATGTGGTTCCTCTATCCAATGCATTGAGACCTCCATGTATAAAGAAGAAGACACCAAGCCAAGGTGTGAAGAGAAATCTTATTTATGTAGCAGCCATATTTTCTTGCATCAATACACTCCATCTCATGTAATGAAAATGATATTATGGAATCTTCTAATGTTGATTATTTGGATGTTATGGATGAGTTATCTGATGTGTATGTATGCCACAAGCAATCTAATTTTCCATTACAACCAATAGAAAATGTGAAGATGACACTTTCAGAAGGTGGCTGAAAATTGGGAGGGTACTCTAGTTTCTTTGTTGGTGAATTCGAAATCACTAATAAGAAGCTTGAGGAAGAATTAAGTTCCCAAGAGAAAGAGGATGGAGAAAATCCAACAAAATAAGAACAAAAATTAGACTTCCATCCACCATTGTAGCTTCATTATGAATCTAATGACAGCTGCACGAAGGGCGAGAAAAAATAAAAAAATTCAATGGTAGATTTTCCCTATGAGCCACGTCATTTAACATGGCCATTGAAGGTAAGCAAGGAAAAGAGTATGGAAGCCTTGAAGTATTTTGATGGTACACACGCATTGGTATCAAGTTTTTGTTGGAGATATTCAGGGACAAATGGTAGATTGGAAGAAATTTTTTCCATTTCAGACTTGGAGGAAATTCGAAAAACAATGACAACTATGAAAGGTAACTATCTACACCTGCTTTCCGATAGAGATCAACTTCTTAATCTTATTGAGATGTATCATTGTGCCATACAAGAATATGAAGATGAGATTGGAAGACTCTCTTAATTCTCATGAGCTAGATCTCACCCATGAATCCTTGAAGAGAACTCGAAAGGCACTTTGAGAATCAAAGATTCAGGTTGGACAACTTCGTAGAGAGTTGGAAAGACCACACCCTTCCTCCTACACTTCAGACATCCAATTGTATGTGTCTGATTTCATTCATGGTTCAAGGAGGAGCCTCATGTGATGGTGGATCATGAGGATCATTTTGATTTGCAGGTGCTTGAGGAGAGAGTTGACTGAGAGGATTACAAGTTGCCTCTGTGGGAGAAACATATAGTCATGGAGGAGGTAGGTGATTGCATTCTTGTTGGGCCATCCAATAGTGGAGGTTATTCATCCACATGTTTGATGGATGAACTATGAAATGATTTGAGGTTGGTCCATCTTCCATCATCCCATATATTTGTGACAACCATAGCACACAGGGATATGAACAGAACTGAATATTGGGTAAAGGGATTCTTTCTGATGGTGTCCCGTGAGGAGCATGATATATACATATCTACTCTTGATTGTGATCCTCTGGTCATACATTTGGGTTTGAAAAATGAACCAATCCCTTTTCATTCATGTGAGTAGTAGAGGCATCCACTTACACTACTTAATGCCTACATCACTCATAACAGGACATGGGGGTTCCACCTAAGTCAACTGGGTGAGACAAGTACCAACATTGTGAGCCCTAGCACTAGAGTGCATGTGGTGCATGAGGAGTTTCATACTTTGATTGAGAGTTTCACAGAGTTTTGGCCCCACATTGGAAGTGATGAACTTCCTATTTGGTGTTGGGATCCAAGCATCCATTGGCATGATAGATTGTATCGGATGAAATTGATGTTTGGAGGAGTGAAACACAGGCAGTGGGATCTTGGTATTGCTTGGTTCGAGTATAGTTGTTGGAATTGGAGTAGTAGATTAGTTTCTGGCATGAGAGAGAGAGAGAGCCAATTATCATTCTCAGGAGTCTATCCATGTGGATCAGTGCTTCAATTTCCTACATGGGAAACCATTTGATGGATGGACACAGTATTTCCTAGCTTGTTGGTTTGAGAGTCTTCATAAGGCTCCTTATGATGATACTATGCAGTGCAGAGGTGGATGTAACAAACACCTTGCAGCTCTAAGGTTCATCTGGGACCATGGGATCATTTTGGGACCCAATTTCTTCATTTGGGTTGAACATAAGTTGCACGGGGAACATAGTTATTTTTTAGGGCATGGTTATAATCAGAGTGGCGCAACAACATCATGGTGGTTCCTTTTTAAGTTTAGTTTGGAATTTGGAATTCCAATGCTTTTCAGTTCAATGATAGATCTTAATCCTTGGTGTGGAACAAAATGTGAAGTAGAGTTTATGACTTGGTCCACTTAAAATTACAGCTTTATACACAGTGATCACTAAGGAAGGAAGTAGAAAATCAATGAGTAGTAGTTGGGATGAAGAGCAATCATTAACACTCCATATTTAAAATGCTTGATGACAAGCAATCTTTGGCAGGGAGGACTGTCATGTCCCCAAATTTTCAATTATAATCCCTTGATGAAAATAATTAAATTTGGCATAAAGTCACTAAGTAAACTCATAAATTTAAATGTATGAGGCCAAATATTTATTTTTAATGCAATATTGATTTAATTTGGTTAAGGAGGGCATATGGGATGTTCATTGGGACCAATATGAGGTGTCTTTCTCAAGAAAAATGGTAAAAAGTAGCTGAAAGTAGGAAAAGCAACTAAAAGTAGGAATGTAGCTAAAAGCAGGAAAGCAAGTAACCTTCCTAAAAATCAAGTTAAGCACCTCTATTTTGAATTTCAAGGATGGTAAATGTTTTACTTGGTCAAATAACATTATAAAGGGATGCTAATGTGTTGTGAGTGATTATTCTCTCATATTATTCAAATTTTATTATTATTTTTTGAGAAAATTCTAGAAGAAGGAAAAAAACCAGCAGAAGCTCATAAAAGAGGGATGAGAACCTCCATGGAGGATCTTTTAGCATTTTTTACTTTGTGATCCTTGTGATCTTGGAGAGCTCTTGTGTCTTTTCATAGCTTGGGTGATGTGCCCATTGCTATCTTGGGAGATGTGCCCCTTGCAATTGTAACAGAGAGGAGAAGATAATCTAGATCTCTCATTTTAGCTTAATTGCAGGTTTTAGAGAGAGACCATTTGTGAAATTCTAAGTCATAGTAGATCTAAGACTTGAGTATACCTCACAGAGAAATAATGAGCATAAAAGTTGAATTAGAGTGAAAACTGCAATAAAAAAGAGCAGACAATTAATTATGCAGAAGAACTTAGATAGGAGCAGAATAATGTCACACGATCCAATAATCAGTATAGTCAACAATGATGATACAATGGAGAGAATCCGAATCACACATGAGAATTCAAACTTCAGTTGGTATAGCATAGGAATTGTCACCACTGGAGTGCTCTGAAAGACTCAAACTCAACTGAACTGAACTTAAACTCAGTTAACTGAAGACATAATCAGTTAACTGACTAAGGAGGGCGCAATAGTGATTTTGTCATGCATGAAAGTTAGAAAAGGGCGCATGAGGCCACAATTAGTGGCATTCGTAGCTCTAAAACCCCACAAGGGTCAGCTAACTCAGGTGGATTTCATTGCAACACTGAGTAGGTTCCTATAAAATAGGGAACTGACTAAAGTGGTCCTAAAATGATGCATGCGGGGATCAAAAGGTGGTAGATGGATCCTGGATGACATCTTCACACCACTAGGGGGAAAATGACATCATCAACTACTAGGAAAATGAAATAATACTAGGTAGGACAAGGATGGAGTATTAAAATATTCTAACACCATTCATTTTTCTCCATTGTGTTTAACTTATTCAGTTCATTGTAAGTTTTTATTAAAGATTAGAAGATTTAACAATGTTTTACAGTTGTGGTGTGTTAGTTTCTAGTGGGCTCAGTTGAGGAGGGTGCACTTGCTCTCTTGTACAAATGTTCCATTGTCGATATGAAGTGGTGGATATGATAATGTTAAGGAGGGCACACCAAGGAAGTTTCATCCCTTGCAAATATCTACATTGCTTTAGATCTGGAAACCGATGTTGAAGGGATGAAAAGGAGGTTATGGCTTCGATACTTTCGAGAATATATGAATTGTGAGACATATGCCATTGCATCCAAAGCTTTGTTTCTAGTGGGAAATACCTTTTGTCTCATTGAAAAATACTTCTGAATGACCAAGATACATTTATTTTATCATATCTAGGGGTTTCAGTGTTGAAGAGCGCACCTGTTCATCTCCATCTTTGCATTTCTCGGGTTTCAAGATGAGTAAGATCCATATGTCAATGAAATCAATATTATTTTTGTTATAATCATCTCATAATAAATATTCATAGAGTTTTACTTTGTATTGTGTTCATCTTTACCAGTGACAGTTGAATCTATGTGTTGTTATGTTACCCGGGGTTGAGTAGTCTTAAATATGTGTGTGTTAAAATACCATTAAAAGTACTTTGGAGTCTGTATGCGGTGTGTTTGGCTAATATCACATTGTTTGAGTCAATATTATCCTCTGTGGTCGAATTTGGTAGGGTCTCCGTGTGTTTGGAGAGAATTGGAAACCAACAATCTTTACTAGTCAAATCTGAGCTAGTCTTCCTTACTGTGGTGAAATTTGATTTGGTTTTCCTCTATTGTGAGTTATGAAGCTGAGTAGGTGTTTTAGATCTGAATTATATGTCCTAGTTTCTCTCAAATTTCTTCTAGTATTGCTATCAAATGGTCTGCCCAGGTGTGTTGAACTCCGAAATGTGCATACTGTCAAAGTAGAACCTAGAGTATACCTTCCATAAAGTCTTGCAGTTCTGTCATAAGGGTGTTGTAGGTTGTTCTAAGTGTGTAGAAATCTCTGGTGTTTGGTTGGGAGAAATCGAAAATATCTAGTGGTGTTTTGATCCAGTTGAAGACAAGCAGTCTTTCTGTGCCTTGTTTGAAGTAAAACACCTAGTTTTGAGAAATTTCAATTTCTTGAGTGAGGGATGAGATAAGATCTCCATATTTCATATTGGGGATATTACATCCCACATGCATGATGGAGAAATATTCTCCCATTGCCATTCATTATATAAATAGGTGGAAAATTATTTATCCCACATGTATTTTGGGATGCTATTCTTCCATACATATTGGTATATAATGGAGGTGGGGGAGAGACTTTGGGCATATATTGTTGAATGCATTGTGATGTTATTGTAAAGCTATAAAGCAGATGTGGGGTGGATCTCTCTTTTAATATTGGAGTTTTTTGAAGAATAAAGATGACCAAACCTTCCCGTGGATGTTTCCTCATTTGGGTTTTACCACGTATATCTAGTGTATTGTTCTCTTGTTCTCTTGTCTCTTATTTCTTACATGATTATTGTTGCTTGTATGGATAGAAGGCTAGACTAGTATATCCTTTCTATTGATTTACATGCTAGTATAAATGTATTGTTGTATGTTATGTATATTCTCAATATTTTGACATGGTATAAGAGCTAGTTGCTATGCTCTACCTTCTTCGATAATTCTTTGAATTTTTTTTACAAGAAACAATTCTTCAAATTTTGAGTTGGGTCCTCCATATTTTGTAGGTTTGGCATCTTATCTATCAAACCCAAGTGGTATTTTTTAATATCTAGTCATTTTGCTACATGTTTGAATTATTTTTTTTCAAACCCTAACCCTCACCATTATTTTTCAGAAAATTTCAGATTTTTTCAAGTTTATCTTGATTTTTTCTATAGATCTGGATCATAATATATTATATACTAAATTGCTAAACGATCTATTTGTTTTGCAGTAGACTTGGTTTGTTTTCGGCTCTGGTTGTTTTTTTTCGTAGGTTTTTGTACAGGAGGACTACTGTTTTACAATTTTCTGATTTTGACAGGTTTCGGGGCAGTTATAGCTAATTCACACCTTTTGGTCTAAGAAAGCACGAATACTCCTAAAATTCGCACCCTGTGTTCAACAAAAGCATGGATTATTGTCTGCATTCACACCTATTGTACACAGAAAGTGTGAATACCCATGTTTCAGCATTTTTTTCTTCAAATCTGATTCTCTGCTCTCAATGTTTTGCTACAAGGTTACATATCTATCTGTTATTTGTTGTTAGGATCCATTTTCAGTGAGACGTTTTTGGTTTTTTATCATTTCTTCTTTGCAACAAATAATTTTTACACTTAAGGGTTTCATTATTTTGTCACACTATGACTTCATAAGTTGTTTATATTCCAGCACTAGTTGGATCTAATTATCTCTCTTGGAAGAGAAATATAATTGATGTTCTCAAGAGCAAGAACTTATGGAGATTAGTTAAAGGTGATCTAACGAAACCAAACGATGCAAAAGATTGGGCAATATGGTAAGATAGATGTGATCAAGCAAGAGGACTCATTGGACAAACTGTTCCGGATAGCTTACAGGTACACATTGAGATTGAGGATAGTCCTATTGAGGTATGGAAAACCCTAGCTTCTTTATTTGATAAAAATGATGATGTTTATGCTTACTATCTTGAAAATAAAACCCATGAGTTAGACCTTAAATATTTTGATACAACATAGTCATTTCTTGCTAAAATTAAAATCTTTAATGAAAAGTTAAATAATTTTGGTTCTAATTACAAGAAAAATGATAATGCTCTTACTATTCTTGTAGAACAAAAGTTACTTCCATGTTTTGATATGTTCGTCCAAACTAGGAATAGAGCCATTGAAATGTCTAAGGATACCTTAAAACCGTCTTTTGAAGATTCTTCTAAAGGTTTGATCAATAATCAAGATAGATTAATTGCTAGTGGTCAATTATCTAAAAA
Organism: Larix kaempferi; assembly: GCA_027924585.1. Classification (NCBI taxonomy): domain Eukaryota; kingdom Viridiplantae; phylum Streptophyta; class Pinopsida; order Pinales; family Pinaceae; genus Larix; species Larix kaempferi. The sequence goes on along the minus strand of BSBM01000299.1, from coordinate 53,314,339 downwards.
TAAAGTTGTAATAGCACATAGTGAAAAGAATCCTAATAGAAAATTTAATAAACATTTTAAACCCAATAATCAAGGATCAACTTCTTCTAATTATGATGTTTCTTACATGGTGCAACAAAAAAGAAGTGTATAATCCTTGTAAGCACTGTGGAAAAACCAACCACCCTAAAAATATTTGATTTAAACGGAGACGTGAACTTGCCAAAAGCAAAGAACAAGTCTCTGTCCCGAACTATGAAAGAAATAGTGAACCCAAAAATGAAGTTGCAATCCTTCTCTTTCCCACTTCTTAGTACAACTCTTGCCATGAATAAAAGGAGTTGTCCTCCCATCATATATTTCTATAGTCATAATACATTTATCTTTAGGAAGTGATAGATCTAAGAAATCAAACTCAGAAGGGGAGACAAACCTATATGTCATTATTGCTTGTTTGTTTATGTGTTTCCCACCATCTAGTAAGGGTCTCCCATAATCTATATCCATTACAGGGATTTTTTTATCGTCCACAACTTGTGTGTTTATGTATGCAATGAATTATTCTAAGTTTACAATTCCATAATATATAAGAGGGTTTGTTATCTCAAATCTAATCTATCTAATCGATTTAATAGTTGTGGAATGTCTAGAAGAGATATCATGCATCCTATTTTTCTACTCATTTAGTTCTTCTTTAGAATCACTATCAAAATACTGGATACTCCTCCCATTAACTAACCCATATGTTGTAGGATTAATGTAATATTCTCTTATTCCCATATTCATGTTATAAATCTGATCTAAGACATCCTCTTCCATAGTGTTCATGGTTGTCTCAGTATACTTGGGCCCTTGATAAGGATCTAATGGTTTCATTACCTTCATACCATTTACCTCAAATGTCATAGTTTCCTTATTTAAGTCAATAACAACATAATTCTCAAAACCCAATCAATCCCTAATAAGGTTGGGTAGGGATTTGTTTTTTCCATGATATCTATCACTTCAAAATCAACGAAGGTTTTGACACCAACTAATTCAACCTCTAGATTTTCCAACCTACCAACGGGGAATATTATGTATCGGTTGACCACGCACAACTATATGAGAGAATAAACCAGTGAGGACTCCCCATTGCCTCCCAATACTTCTTTGGAAGGATATTGACATTCAACCCAAGTTCTAACATTACGTCTTTAATATCGTACCCATTACCTAGGCATATAACATGAATTCTTTCCTAATTCTCATTTTCCTTTGCCTCACTCTATGGGTATTTCTCTCAAGAATATTAACAGAAATAAAATCCTCCTCTTCTTCAGTTCCGGGAAGCAAGATGACATTGTTACACAACTTTATTGTCAATAGTTCATCTTCTAAGATATCGGCAAATAATGTGGCCCATAAATCAAAAAAATTCTTGGAATTAGTTGAGGTTCTAGCCTCTAAGCTTCTTCTGCAATCCCTAGGAGTTAGGATAGGACCATAATTACATTCCTAAGGATGTTCACTAACTATAGGTGGAGAGGACACCGACAGGCAGTGGAGCATGTCAACTACTTCCTTAAAGAAACCTTTTTGTTGCACTAGGTCAAACTTATACATCCATGGTCCCACTTTCTGAATTTTCAAAAATTCCAAATTGTTACTACAATCCCTAATCCAGGTTCCCCCTCTGGTAACAACATTGATAGTAGGACTTGTCTCTTTATTACCATATATGGATTCTAAATTGATTATATTTGTGTGTCTTTGTCTCACCCAGTCCTCCCATTCCACAATCAATTCTAGGCAGTCTTCAATACCATGGTTATTCACCCTATAGTAAGAACACCATGGATATATAGGAAACACATAGACTTGGGAGAGGTGACCCATATAATCACTTTTATAGCATCATCCAATCCCTCTTCTTCCACTAGTTCTACCTCCTCGATATCAGCCACCTCCCCTTCTATGGCCTCATGCTCCAGCTTGAGGTTGTGAATTGTTAGATACTCAAAAATAAGTTATGTATATTCCATCAACTAGGGAATCCAGGCCCTACACTTATCTATATGGTGTGTGGAAATGCCACATAATTCATAATCCACTATATTAGGGATTGAATAAAATTTTGTGGAATTTGACAACGTCTAGGAGGGTTCCCATACATTTTGTGAATCTCATAAAACTCCCCATAGTGAGAATACTGAACATTCATAAAGGCATGATATTGTATAAGGATACGCCGAACAAAGTAGAGGTATCCATTTGTGCAACGGTTATAGATGGTCTTCTCATAAAAGGTCCCATAGGGGGTTGGATGAAGAACCTCCCCTCAACCTAGGACGCTCTAAGTAATGATGCCCATCAATCATACATCTTGTGCACCAGACTTGATCCTAACCAACCTTTAGTATCACTAGCTCTTATATATTTTTTTGTGAGGGTAGCAATCTTGTTTGGACCTACTAATGGCACAACAACTCTAGTATTTACAAGGTACTTGGCCATAGCCTCATTTTTCATGGCTTGTTATAATGCATCTCTCGGAATATCAAAATTTTTTCTATGTGAGTGGGATTCTCGTTAAAGGAATCAATCCATGAATAACCCATTCTTTATGATGAGTTCACATATGGGGAAGGAAATCCTACCTATCAAATCCTGAAATCTCTACGCATGCTCCCAAGGATATTCTCCTTAGAATTTTTGAATTTATTTTAACTCTACAATACATTGTTGTTCTAACTTAGGTTACTGAAATTTTACAAGAAAATATTGCTTTACCCGTTGCAAGGTAAGAGGTGCAACACTAGGAGTGTGTTCCACAAATGTCATATACCATTGTAAATCTTTGTCCCTTAAAGTTGTTTCAAACTCTACCAATTTGGAGGCATCTTGAATTTCCTTTTACCTCCATATGGCTTCACACAAAAACTAGTGTTTGTATGCATCTTCTTCAATCCCCTTTCCCCTTAATTATGGGTATCACATGGAATATCCACCATGGATTCCCATTATCCTAATAGGTTGAAACCCAACTAAGATAAATCAACCACGACCTGGCTGCGTAATTAGATTCAAACCTACTACTAAAGATGAAGTATTGTTTCTTAGAGTACTAGTTGACAATCCTACACTAATACCGCCATTCCTTCCTCTTAACAATGCTCCAACTTGAATACTACAACAACAACTACTAATATGATTGTAATAGTGAAAACCCAAGAGAGGATTAGAAGAATGAAATAAAGTATAATTCAAGGGATCCAAAGGATTGGTTGAAGTCAAGCTTGTTCCATTGACTTCAAGTATCCTTTCCATGAGTTAGGAGGGTTTGGGATCTTGAAATAAACTTCGTAGGTCCACCAAGACATCGTTAGGTCATCTTGATTTTCGAACTTAGCTAGATCACCTGAATCAGGTTGTTTCGTAACCTCTTCTGAAATTGGGTCTACACCAATAGTATGGACATCAACATCCCTATTTTCCACCTCATTCTCCCTCTCTTCAAACTTTGTGGAAAATCCCTCTCCCTAATGTTCTCTTACTAGCATTCCTTCAATCATTATCCCCCTCTATTTCAACTGGGTGCTGGATATCTCTCCATGCCTCACAACTTCTACAACTCATTCAAACTTCCTTTTTCACTCGCTTCCTCACCTATCTCTTTCTATAATTGTTCACTTCTCTTTCTAATTGCTTGCATCTAATTTATCCACTACCATTTTGTAATGGTCAACCTCCTTAGAGCTTGTTCAACCCTTGTACTATTCTCTAGCTCCCCCTCATTTGGTAAATATTTCATATCTTGAAACTCATTAGCACCTTCTCCAACCACTACCCCATGGCATAGGGTATCTTCTCAACCATGGAAAAATGACTAAATTGCAAACTACCTTAATCTAATGTGGGATTTCTCTTATCATTCTGCCTCAAGATCCTTTCTTAAAATAAGTTTCCACTTTAGAGAAAGATTGATGGTTTTCCAAGTGAATTCCCTATGTATATGTTAAGAAATTTATCCACCCAAATATCTACTTCCCATGTGATTGGATGGTCAAGTTGATGCAAATTCCTAAGATTAGCAGAATTCCATTTAACACTTTTCCTTCTCTCGATCTTGATATTATGGATTTCCATAAATATTTTCAATAATTTATACATACTTACAAGGAACTCACACTCATCCAGGTAAGGTCCATCATATAACACAAACTCGCTAGGCATAGTTGGGACCTTCTATTCTCACAACTCTACTTCTTGTAAAAAAAATCCTTGAACTTTTTACCCCATCAATCTTGGATCTTGTACTTTATAATTCCTCTATCCATCCTAATAGTATTCCCCGTTTAGGTAGGGTTTGGGTAATGAAACCATTTGTTGGCATCAATTTGAGACCAAGGTTTTTGTGAAATGACCAACAAAGGCTTATTATAGTCTAGATGCACTAGCATTTTCTATCCTCCCTCCCTAAAGGGAGAAGTTCTCACCCAAACAATAGCCAAGACCATGGAAAGATAGGGGAAGAATCTTATGGGATGGACACAATGTTTAGTCATACTAATGGTTCAACATCTAAATGTTATTGTGATTTAAGAATAAACAACATATAATGGATGTGAAATAGAAATCATTGCAACCAAAATATAATTAGGTACATATATAGACAATAAGCCATACTCAACATGTATACACTTACACATAAAATTTAAAGGGGTCCCAAATATTATCTTTTAATTCATAAGCTTTAAAATACAACCAATGGATACTTCTATTACATTATTATATTCAAATAATGCTCACCGCAAGCATCTCACAACTTCTATCACAATCATTACTCAATAGTAGAAAAAAACTATATATGCTTATTAACATCATCACTATACTAATAGAATTAATCTATTTTCCTTAGAATCCATATTACCTTACACAAAATAAGTTGCTAGCATTGACCTTGTCAAGATGGGTACAAAGAGGTAAGGATGACCAGGTCAATCCACTACCCCTAGTCGATGCATTAATTGCATCCTAACCTTTCGACCATTGGCAGTTGACTTGTATTGTGTCCCCTTCATATGTTTTAAACATCTCTTTTGATGAGCAGAAATCTCTTCCTAATTATCCATCTTCTACAAACTTACTCAAGAAAAAGGGGCCAACACCCAGTCTTCCATGATCTTGGAATCGCCAAAAATTTGAAAGAGTTCTTAAACCCTTTTCAACAACAACTTTCAAGATGAACCACAAAAAAAAGATTCATCACAATTGTTGGTTTATTTCCCTACAATTAGCTTCAACTTGAAATGATGGATTGGTCCAAACATATCAATACACCACCAATACACATGCCCCGCACTAGCCTGGAGGTCCTTGGCAAGCTCCATTGAAGAAACCCTAGGCTTGACCACTATTCATTGCATGTTCTTTTAGCATTTTAGAGTCCTTTTCTTTAAAAGAGCTTCAACAACCATCACATGCTCTCCTAATTTGTGTGCCACTTGGGTGAGACTCAAAACAATGTCTTGAAAGATTACTTTATTTCTTGACACCCATAAAACCCAAACCACAAAGCAAGGTAAAGTCCTTAAAAAATTATAGATCTGTCCACAAACCAAGAATGAAATCATTCAATCAAGGTCCTCTGCTCCCACTTATTTTTACCACTTGCAATTTGGAGAATTTCAAACCACACAACTCTAGTGAAGGGGCATGAAATGAATAAATGATCAACATATGCCTCACTTATCTTATAGAAAAATCATCTGACGGGACCTCGCATGTTCCTCTTTTACAATTGTCCCAAGTCAAAATTTTGTTATCTATAGATAAACAAAGAAATATTTTTGCTTTTAATGGGCAATATAACTTCTAGACTACTTGCCACCACTAGACTCTTCCTCCATATTGGCCTTCTTCCAATTTTGTAGTAGAGCCTTTATTTTTTTACCACTTGACAACATCATCATAATCTAAGCCACCAACAACAAGAAACATAATGTTTCCATTCCTTTGGTTTTGCACCCTCCAAATTAAATTCCTCTTCCTTCTTCCAACCTTGAGCCAACATATTTCTTGCCTCATTTGAAATTGTGGCCTCCAAACAGAAAGTCCCCTATAAATGCAGATCTCTTAACATTGAGTCTCCAAACAATGTAATGTTGTATTTCCATTCAATCTAGGGATTCTTCCCTATCTTCACCTTGTTCCATTTCCCTATCTTCTACGAAATCTAATTTCCAATTTAAGGAAAAGCCTTTACTAAAGCTTTCTAGACTACAAAACCACTATGAAATAATTTTATTTTCACCATGAACCAGTCTTGAAAGGAACTTCTTCTCAACTGTACTTAAACATCATAACCTTGCCCCACAAACCTTCATTTTACACCAATCTCCATAAATTAGTATCTAGAACTTAGCTAAAAGCATAAGTAGATTTTAAACCCCAACCTCTAGCTTCTTTAAGACTTGCCACTTTTGACAATTTCACTAGAGAAATTCCTTCCTTATCCATCTCAATAGATGTGTGTAAGAAACCGTTAAAGGCAATATTAGGAGAGAATCGTTGCAACCCCCTCCCAAACCACAATTAGAGGGGCAATTCCAAGAATTGTCGCCATCATAATTAGTATTTTTATTCTTATTTTAAATTAAGATTTATTTAAAAAACATTATAATTTTTTGTAAACCTTTATATGTGTGTGTGTGTGTGTTTTAGCGAAAAAAAGCATACTATTGTTATTTATAGAGATAAATCAAATAGTACAACGATAAACCAGTATAGCATTATAACTGCTATATTTCCAAAAAATTCAGATCTGACAAAATTAACCCAATATAACAAAAAAATTTGATATAGCCTCATTCGACAACCAACCAAAAAGTGGATAAATCAGCAAAAAAACCATCACTCCAGGTAATAAACTGAACCTTGAGATTCGATCTTGGAATCCAGAAATTCCTCCCATATCAGCATACCTTCTTCATCATCCAGGGCCATTTTAGAAAGTTTATCAGCCATTGAGTTGTTCTCCCTATATATATGATGCAATGAGATAACTGGACAATGATTGATTTCACTACGAATTCTATTACACCAAAAAGCTTGTAATCACCCCTGGCCCATTTAATAGTGACTCGAGAGTCACCAAAAACTTTAAATTCCGCCAACACAAATATATTTACCACTTTGATGACCATCCATAAAGCAAGGATTTCTGCCTTCATATTAGTACCTCTGCCACATTTAAGACATTTTTAATTTTTTTTATTATGGGTCTATTGGTTTTTTATTATTTTTAAAACATATTTAAAGTCATATTTTTTCAAATTCATTTTTATGGATTGAGGGAGGTGCATGGGCATGTAGCATTTATTTTTAATTTTTCTTCAAAAGCAAATATGTGTTTTTTAATTCAAATGTGTTTTTAATAGATTTTTTTTTAATTATAATATGATTTTTTTTATAGGATTTTCCCTTTAGTTTTTTAATTTTTTTTTTATGATTTTATTTGCAATAGTGTTAGTTGTTTAGGTCATGGTCTAAAAAATGGTGCAATTTTAAGCCCAAAAATAAATGTTACTAATAACACTACTTTTCAATTTGAGAATTGCTTTTAATATTTCTATCCACAATAGTTACAGTGGTTAAACAAAATATTAATTTAATCCTGCTCGTTCGCTTTGATTATGGAGCTAACCCGATGGGGACATCAAGTGAGGCCCTTATATAGCAATGTATGTATAGCCACCCTTGGATTTGACCCCGAGACCTTCTGCTCACAACTTACAGCACTCAACCACTTGAGCTAGCCCACCGAGCTATATATATATATCGATTTAATCATCAATTTTAATGTTTTTGTTTGCAATGGTACCAGTGGTCAAGGCTACAATTTCAAACAAGTTATAATTTTAGCCTTGATTTTTTTTTAAATTGTGCTACTAGGAGCACCACTTTTAGATTCATGGGTTGATTTTAATGTTTTTGTTTATAAAGATACTAGTTGTCAAGGTCATGGTTTCAAACAAATTGTAAATTTAACTCAAAAAATAATGTTATCTGTAGCTACTTTTTTTTATTTGGATGTAAAAATAACCACTAAATACAACTTAAAAAATGAGAATCTCGAATGTTCTAATCAAGTTGGTAAGTATGTCATTCTCCAATGCCTTTTCACATTCACACCTTGTCAAAGTAGCTCAATTTGAACCCCAAGCCGTTTGGTATGGTTATACTTGACGGGTTTAATAACTCCGTTAGCGAATAAAAAAAGAAAGATATCGAAAACTAACTATTTACCCATAGTTAATTATAAAAACAAAACTAATGAAAATTTACAAAACTTAAAAGAAACTAAGATATTAATAGGTTTATACAAATATACAAATCCTTGAAATTTCCAAAGAACTAAGCTTTAATAGAAAATAATAAAATGGAATATTAAACCAATGATATGAACTTTTGAAAATCAAAACAAAAATATTATCAGACATGAGTAGATGATATACATGAAATATGTTTGGTTTCAAAAGGATCTCATCGTCCATGAATTTAGAATAATAATTTAAAAACTAAATTAAGTCTAATCTAATCAAAATATTTTTAATGAGATAAAATAAAACTAAAATTAACTTTTAAATATGTAAATGATAAGATTAATTAGAACCGAATACATTGGTTTTAATTAAATCTAATAATTTTATTGGAAGTAGTGAGGTGCTTACTACACAATATAATATGGGGGAGAGCTTAATAATTTTATTGAGAGTAGTGAGATGCTTATAACAGAGTACTGGGGAGATGTGTAACTTAATTTAATGCCGTCAAGTTTGTACCAAAAATAAAAAGTAATTAAAAAAGTTTATGTGGACTCATAAAATAAAAAAATGAAAACCAAATAAAAATAATTAAAAAAATCCATATCCCCTCATAAAATAAAAATTTAAAATCCAGTAAAAATTCATTAAAAAAATAACACCTCAAGAATCAAACTCCTATAACTACTTAATAAATCCACATTTAAAATAGATCTATACAATATAGTGCTTAATATTAATAAACAATTCACATTTAAAATCACAAAAACAAACTATTTCTAAAATATTTTAACCAAAAATTAAACAAATTCTAATAACCAATTTACCTTTTACAATTAAATATGAAAAATCTACTTCATCGAAAACTAGAATCATCTTACAATCATAAGACAAACATATTTTATAATTTTAATATAGACCAACTGATGATCGAATGAAGATAGTTACCATAAATTTATGTTTGCAAAAGGCTAATCTGCAGGACATAGGAACTTTGTAATAGCGAGATACATGATAAGATTTCTTAAAGTGAAATTGAAACACAATCAAGAAACAATTCAAGATTTCTTATTTATGTAAAGGTAAATTAATTAAAAATGCAAATTGCAATTTGTATTTATTTTATAAATAATCATCGATCTTGATTTCATGTGGATTGCGTGGCAATATTTTGGGAAAATAGAGTAAATTTGAATAACACTTCTCCATGTCAATGAATGTGGCGAAGAGGAACTCTTCAAACAAATTAATAATTTTAAAATCCAAATGAAAGTTAATATCTAAAAACCTAAAATAATTATCAAAAGTCAAACAAAATAAATTAAATGTAAAATTGAACTACAATCTAATAAAACTAAAGAAACAACTAAATTATTTAAAATAATTTGGTTATAACAGTGTTGAATATTGGTTTTTGATGGTGTTGAATCTATTTCTACCACTAAAATTGTCATTAAAATACACTTAAATTCAAAATTTGCAAAATAAAAAACACAAAATTCGCTAGCCATGATTTCTACTGCTTCCATGACACATTTTTTTGTTAAAAATGTTTCATAAATTAATACCAATTGATTTTGAGACAATTGTATGGGAGATCTTCATCTTATGGAATCTGTCTTGGTATGTAACTTTTATGATATCAAACAAACTCATTCTTCTGATTGTATCGAGAGGAGTAAGGTGCTTTACAGTCTAGGATATAATTTCCTTTTGATAACTGAAAACAAACGATGCAACTTATTGATATACTTCTTTGCATAGGATCTGCGCTTTCTACTTGACAGTGTGATCGAATTATGACGATGTGATCGAATTAGGGTTTATTCTCTTTGACAACACTGCCATTATATTTTTAGAAAACGCTAATATATTGTTTGGTTTGGTAAAAGAGCTTGTGCTTGAAAAAAATCCAATCTAAATTCCCAATAAAAGATGTAAGCATCGTTCCATATGTTGGCATGCAACATCTACGTTCTGGCCAAGCAATATGGTAAATTTAGTGTTTATCAATTCTCTTTCCAGGTGCGCCTCTTAATGTTGACACATCAATAGCGTGGCAATCTTTTTGTTCTCCATGATTTTTCTCTTTGTAACCCTAACTTCTGGAGGTGGAGTCTTGTCGACGATCTGATGACATCTCTCAAATAGAAAGTTCACAGCAAGCTAGGGTTCAATATTTTCCTTTGTGATCTTGTGCCATCTAGTTTTTCTTATAAATCCTGCACAGTCAATAAAATTAGGAAATTAATACTTCATAGCAAGATCCTTCAAGACCGTTTGTGAATGAAACGATAAAGAAATATCTATTTTTAATTTGATTATGATTTTTTAATGCAGTAGTCTGTTTATTCTATGTTTTCGACTTTAAGGTGGGTTTTGATCAGAATTCAGTAATGTTTTTTTTTGGTAAAGTCCAAATTTTTATGTTTTTAAATTGTGTTTTTGAATCCATAATTAGATTCAACACCCTGGAATACCAGAGGAACCCAAATTATGCAATTTCCATATATAATATTTGTGATTTTAATATTTTTTAAAAATTTTCACTCGAATACGAACAAAATAAAACGAAAAATATGATAAAAAAAGATTGAAAACTTAGAATATTTAGACTAAGCTTTCCTTAATTTTATGGAAATAAATAAATACAAATACATATCTTCTAAAAATGAATTGATATGAATATCCAAAAATATGTTTTAGGTAGAAAGTGATTTATAATGAAATTGATACTATCAAGGATATCAATTAAAATAGTTAATAATATTCAAACAAATTTACCCATGTCACCAAAGGAAATTAAGAGTTTAAAAATATTCTCAACATTTAATAGATAAGACGATCATCTCCTCGTAATGAATCCTCGTGGAAAAGAACAATAAACCTTTAAGACCACTAATCCATGCGAACCAAATCATGAGTTTTTAGTGAAGATGCTAATGGTAAATAATATATTAATGTATACAATTCAAACTAAATAATATTTTCCTTATTTACAACGAATTCAATAACATAATAATTCTAAAGAAGAAGAGCAATCACATTCAAGCAAAATATTGCAAAAGTGATTTTTTAGATATATAATGTTTTTCTTAAATTAAAACTAGTTGCTTGCCTTTAGTCTTTAAAATATATTCTCAAAGATGTAAAGTTAATCACATTTGATTAAGATTTAATCGATTATTATAATTTTCCAAAAAGCTCAAAAGTTTAGGAAAACATTGTTTTCTAATAACAATGAAGGGTTCATAAAATTCAACGAATCACTTCAACTTTGGACCAAGCGTTAGTTCCATTTATTGACTTATAAATTTTTAGGTAGAGATCGAAATTCACAAATTAAGCATTTATTTAATTAATTTTGATCTACCAAAATGTTTATTTAAGCATTAAAATAAGGAAGATTGAAGACTACCGAAATATCATATCAATCCAATTTGTGAAAACTAAGACATGCAATCAACTCCAATAAACTCAAACACTAGCATGCAAGTGTTTTTGAGAAACCAAAAATTCCTCCCCCCAAAAATACAAATGACAAAGATCAACAAAATCACCAAAACCTCATCTCATAAGTCAAGCCAAAAATCAACAAGTAGAAAATTGAATGTCTAAGAAAGCAGGCTTATAAACCATCAACTAAAACCAAAGCAAAACACAAAAAAGGAAATCAAAGCATTGTATTTGCGAAATTTAGAATGTGGACCCCTAAAATTTTGTGAAAATTTGAAGGGGATCTGTTGAGGGGCCAATAGGTCCTTATGCTACAAGATTAGTGTACTCCAACCAAAGGTGGTTGAGGAGATAGTCACTTATAATCCTTGGCACTTGCTTGATCTTGAACTCCTACTTCCTTCACGATTCTACAACAAAGATAAAAAAAATAATAATTTGCCTCATCCAATGTGTACACCTCACCATTCACTTTGGCATTCCCATTCACCCATTTAGGAAGTATTCTATTATTAAAATTGTTGATCTCTTAGATTCCAAGGATTTCCTACTAATTGAACTTAGCAAGATGTATTTTTTACAAACATGGAATAGAACACTAACTTTTGGTTTTCAAAATGTAATTCATGCATTTATCTTCATTTTTTTGTAATCAAAGAAACAAATATTTCTATGTACAAGCAATAAATTTGATCATGTCATTGTTTCGATCGAAAAGAGAACAACTCTTAAATATCATGGTTTTTTCCATCTTCTATTTCCCCCTCATTTTCGATCATCAAGATGGAATATGAATCTGGCTCACACCCCTTCACTTAGCTCGCAAGAGTTTTCAAATCTATGGAAGATGATTCTACAAAAAAAAGTTAGATTGAACATAATGATCTTCTCAATGTAAAAAAATAATAGAAGAATCCATGTGCCTCATAATGAAATCAAGCTTTCCCATAAACAAATCCCTAAGGTTTGTAGAAAATGCTCTCATTAGCAAGTTTAACACTTTCCCAAAATCAAAATCATTGGAAGCATGGATCAAGCTCCATAGGTCCCCTTTGATTCAAGCTAACACCAACCATTTTCACTACAAGAAAGACTTCTACTCTTTTCTCTTTGTATCGAACACTGGCATAAATAAAAAGTTTAGGGTGAGCAATGGATTTTAGTATTAATAAATATAGCTTAGATAGGAACTTCCACACATGTTATGTGTGAACATGTCGGAAGTGGTTCGAGATATTTCAAAAAGTGAAAACTCTTATATTTATCTATTGACAAAGTGTATTTACTATATTGATGACTTAGACTAGGATTAATCTTAATCGTACATCTCACTTAGAGATTAGGGTTTTGGTAGATTGGGGTTTCAATGCAAGTATAAAGACAAGACAAGATAGAGATTTTGAACACACTTTTTGTTGAACATGGAAAACAACTAGGAGAGAGAGAGAGAGAGAGAGAGAGAGAGAGGGAGGATCACATCAGTTGGGAGGAGCAATGCCATACAACAAAGTCTATATAGTACAATCATACATTAGATCCATATAGCAGTGCATATCCATGCGATATCGTATAGGTCATATAGTACCATACAAGAAGTAGTACAACCATACGTCAAGCTGTATAAAAATAGTTGTTGTCTTTTCGATTTTTGTGCAGGTCATACCTCTCTTCAACAATCCATACACCTAAGGTTGGGAGAATTTGTTTACCATACAATTGCTAGGTTTTAGTTTGTGGAGGTTGACTTGTAAGCTTGATTAGTTGAATGATAAGATGATTTGAAAGAAAAATTCCATGTGTATGTGTGTAATTGTTGCTATGCAAATAACTTAAATTCCTCCAATCAAATAACATATTCGTTTGGTTGAGAATATAAGGACTTCAGTCAACTAGGCCTAGAATATTTCACATGGTATCATATCTTCTCTAATTGAGGATTTGAAGAATTTGCAGTTGTAGATCAACTATCGGAAGGAACTATTGAGAACCAAAACTAGGAGTTAGAGGGTTCCAAATGTAGTCTTGCTTACCTGTTAGATTTGGGAGCTTGTGCATTAGAACTTAGATATGGTGTTAGTTAGCCTAAAGTTTTAGCATAGATTGGAAGTTTCCGTATTTTCTATCTTGGAAAATCAGGGAACCTCTCTTATTGGAGGAGAACAATCTCTGGGATATTATCAAGGATGTAGTGGCTTTGCCAACAAATCCATGGGATTTATCAATTCACAAGAAGGAAGTGAAAACCAAGCGGATGATCATGGATGTGATAAAGGATCATTTGATCCCTCATATATCCAAGAAGAAGATGGAAAAGGATATGTTTGATGCCCTGGTTATCCTTTACCAAATCAAGAACATAAATAGGAAGATGATACTGCATAATAAACAAATCTATAGAGATGACCAGATTAGGCACAACTACCAATTACCTTACAGAAGTCATGCAGATTTGTGATCAACTTGTAGCAGTTGGGGCGAAGATTGAAGACAAAGAGCTATTGAATATGGCACTAAATGGTTTATTATATCCATGGGAAACATTTGTCCATTGTATTTGTGCTTTTGAGAATCTTTCCTCCTATGAAATATTATGAGATGATTGTATCCAGGAGGAGACTCGAATGGATTCAAAGGTGAGAAAGTAGGGAGGTGATAGTGACAATGCCCTACTTGGTCAAACAAAGAAGAAAAAAGTTAAATATCCCAACAAGGGCAAGGGAAACATAGAGAAGTCGGACTCACAACCAAGGAAGGACTTGAGTAAGACCAAGTGCTTCATATGTCATAAGCATGGACATATGCATCACAGTGTGCATATGAGAAGAAGGGTAAAAGGAAGGAACAATATAATTAGGTATCAACCTTTGCAAAAAAGCAGGTGGATGCGTTTTCCACCAAGATTGAGAAGGGTTTCTCAATGTTATCTCTCCTTTCTTCCAATGCATTTATGAGGGATGTGTGATATGTGGACAGTGTGGCATATTGACATATGACATCAATGAATTGTTTTCAAGAATAAAATAGAAAAAACTTAGGATTTTAGGTTGAGCTTGGATATGATGTCAAGTATCTAGTAGCACGGGTTGGTACTATTCCCTTTAATCTCCAGTCAAGTAACTCTTTAGAATTTGACGATGTTTTTTTTAATTCTAGGTCTCAAGGAAAATTTGCTTTCAATTACGATTATGGAAGATAAAAGGGATTTGTAGTAGAGTTCAAGAACTAGCAAGTCATTATTCAACCGAAGGAATCTAGCCCAGAATCAACAAGTGATCGAGGTTAGGGAAGGAAATTTATATGGGTTAAAGGATGAACCTATTCAATCCTTGGTTCATGACAATGACAACTTGTGTGAGTTGTGGTGCAAAAGGATGGAGGACTAGATCATAAGGCATTTCCTATTTTGAGGGATATACTCACATGTATTCCATAGTTTAGCATTCAACAACGGGGAGTATGCATAGGGTGCATGTTTGGAAAGCATGCAAATGTTACTTTCCCAAGAAACAACCATATGTATAAGGAGATTCTAGACCTAGTACATTCAGATGTATGTGGATCGATGTCAGCAACATCAATCTTAAAAATCATGTACTATGTTTCCTTTAATGATTACTTGTCTCACAAAACTTGGATCTACTTCTTAAAGACCAAGGATGAGGTATTTACCAAGTTTGAGGACTTCAAAGCTCTAGTTGAAAACCAAAAAAGGAAGAATATTAAATTCATGAGATCTGACAATGGGGGTGAGTACACCTCCAAGTATTTTTACGGTTTCTGCAAGGAGGCATGAATCAAGAGGGAGCTCATTGTTCCATACAACCTACAATAAAACAAGGTTGTAGAGTGAAATAATAGATCCATCATCGGGGCTACTAAGCCAATGATACATGACCATGACTTGTTGATGATTCTATGGGCATAAGCATGTAAAACAACAGTTTAAATTCAGAATAGGGGTCCTAGTAGATCTTGGAGAAAAAGACACCAAAGGAGGCATTCATTGTTGTGAATCCACACGTGAGTCATTTCTACATATTTGGTTGTCTAGATTATATCCATGTGCTAGTAGAGAAGAGGACCAAGTGCTAGTATGATTATTGCTTAGAATTCAATGAAATTGCTTGAAATTCCAATTTCAAGCTTGGAGCTTTAATGTTTATAGCATTATTGGAACAATATACAAATGATTTAATTATAACTTTAATTAAAGGATTTTATACCTAAATAAATGTAAATATACATTTTAACCCTAACATCTTGATTATGTTGTTAACCTTGTTGGAACCTATGGTCCGTTGTACCCTCATCGTATCGGCTTATAACTACGTTGGATTATTTTAATCCACCTTTTATGGGAATTTGGTCCGATGATTGTTGGGTTAGGATTCTACCCAAACCTATTTATATATGATATCTTAGATTGGTATATCATCACATTGGATCTTGGCTCATTATTATTAAGTGCAAAGGTGTATTTAGACACCACCACTGTTTTGTAGGAAATATTTTATCTTTTGTTGATTAATCACCTGTCCCAACATGGTATCAGAGTTGATGGTCTGCGATCAAGGGTTTTGCAGAGTGAATGAGTTCCATTAGAAATTGGTGGTTTGATGAGTTGGATTTGTTGGGTCGAGGAGAATGGTGAATCACTGAATTCGGCCATCATATCCTAACTTTGGCGTATCTCAATTATATGGGTATTTTTAGGTTCGACACATTGTTGGAGTGCTTATTAATCGGGTGCAGAAAATTCTATGGGCATGAATATGCAATTGTCGGGAGGATGGTGAATAGTGGTGTGCCCTAGATGATGAGATATGGAAATGTATTGAATGTTTTTTTCCAGACTTATGATTCCCTAGCTTGTTTTGCAGAGCATTTTTATTTGATTGGGTATGATGCTCGACTTATAAGGTGTATCGACTTGTGGTCGATGGCGAATCGATCAGCGATAGTGTATGAACTTGTTATTTGACTAGAGATGATCTCGTATATGATCAAATAGATACCTCATGGTGTGACCGACAGAAGATTCAACACTTTGGTGTAGCTTGTGTTGCCTTAGAAAATTATTTTTGGTCAACAAGAGGGTTTGACCAGATGATAAATCGATTGGATGGCCGACTTGCATTTTGGATACGTCAACGTGTGAAGGTCGTCGATTGAGCATTGACTGGCATGTGTTTGATCGACTAGCATTTGGCTTGTCCATCAACTGATTTTCCTCTTGATGATCGACTCTTTGGAATTTGGTCGACTAAGGATTGAATAAAATAGTCATTGAATAAGCCTTGAAGGAATCCCTTGTGCTCTGATTGGCTTATCATTTGTGATTGTTTTGGTCAACTCTTAGGTCTAATGGCATATGCTTGACTTGGTATAATTTGACTAGTGAAATTGAGACATTCATGCTTTGACTGTGCATTGAAAGCTTATTGAAGATGGGTATGTTTGATGAAGATGAATCCTTGGATTTATGAAAATTACAAGAGATTTGTGAGAAGAAGGCTATTTCCTTCCAGGAATCCCATGATCGACTTCATCAAGAAGTTGTTTCCCTGTTGTCGACATAGAATGAAGGATTGAAGAATCAATTGAAGACTACTCGTTCCTTACTTGAAGATGAAGCTTCTCTTTTCTAGCATATTGTTTTACAAAAAAAAATATTTTCCAAAATCTTGTGGATCAATTTGGAAACAAGAACGATATCATTGATGATCTGGAGATCGAGATTAAGGTTGTTTCTTGTGCCGAAAATGTTGCCTTGAAGAAGAATATTACTGGAGGAAAATAATACCCAACTAGCTAATGAGGTTTCCCATTTGTAGGCCTCTGTCAATGAGCTTTGTGAGGAACTTTTGCTCCTCTTCAAGAATACAATAACCGCTTGTTTGATTCATATCAATCTTTAAAAGAAGATTATGATGCCCTGTTTCCACAACTAACTTAAAGAGATGGGACTATTAAGGGATTGTAGGATTACAAGTAGAGACTTGAACAAAAGGTCCATAGACTGCAAACTATTGAGCAGAAAGTTACTAAGAAACAAGCTGATAAGAAGAATACTGTCGAGATATTGAATGTTGAGCATAAAACCGCCATTTTTGAGCCGAAAATCTCACCCATTACTTCTTCCACCTTTGATTCTCTTGCTTGTAGCCCAATTATTTGTGAATTAACCGACTATAAGAAAGATGTTGATAATGTTGTTGTTTTATCACATGATTCGTTGGCTACTACTGATTTTATTTCTCCTAGATTTTTAAAGCATACTATAGGTGTAGGGTCCCTACTACTTATCAAAATGGGATATACCGGTCGAGGACTTGGGAAGAATGGATGGGGTATTGTTGTTCCTATTACCCCTGAATTGAGGTCACCAATAATGGGTCTTTGCTATGATTCTTCTACACCTAGTTTTGTGGACACCAAACTAGTGATGTTTGTTGTTGGTGGAATTCAAATTGAAGAGAAACCTGTTGTTGAATTTGATGTTGAATTGGTTGTTCGCAATAAGCTATAAATTGAGAATGTTGTTGTAGACAAAATTGCTACTGATGTGCAGGGTTGTTTTGATCCTATCAGTGAATCAAAACCTGAGCTTGCATCATTTGTTCCATCTGAATAGAAATTTGTGCCATATAGACATTCTCATCAGAAGAATCAGATAAATTTCCCCAGGAATCATAATTCTTTGAAAGGTGGCAACTATTCTTTTAGAACTTTGCAGAAAATACATGAAAGGAAAAATCATGAACCAGTGTTGACTACTCAGATAGATTGTGGTTGGATTTATGAATGGTCATGTAATAATTGAATAGGTGCTTGATGATGTCATCCAAATGTGTGTCTTCAACTGTACTTCCATATAATTCTCCCCTTGTGTGCTTTTGATTACTGTGAAAGTGGTCAACTGAGGCTCAACCAAATATGGTTGTCGACAGATGGCTCGATCGAAGATAACTATCGAATAGCGTATCAGGTGATTGTCAACTGAGATGCTCAATTGATATTGAATGAAGAATGGTAGGCCAAGATTTGACCAAGTGATGATAGTCGACTGGAGTATCAAATGCAATTTTGTCAACTGAGCTTCAACCAATAGTGATCGTCGACTGATGTTTCGACTGGATTGTTTGTCGACCAAGTTTTGAATACTATTGTTGTGAAATTTCTATTGATTATCCCTCAGTTATGTTTAAGGGGGGGAGATATCAAGACCTTGCTATAACGTAAACCCAACTGATGTTGACTTAACTATTTATTTTTTAATTGACTGGGCCTGTTGAACTATGTTCAACTGGATTATTTGTTGGGAGATCTGATTGAGTACTGTTGTGAAGTACCTAATTGCTGGATGGACAAAGACTGTATTGCTAAATAGAGACTGCCTATACTTGTTGCGCCTACTCGACTAGTTTGTGTTGTTTGATTGTCTAGTCGATTGACTGATTGGGACTGTATTTGGACAACAGTGTTGCAAATGTTTGGATGACTGCATTGAGTTTGATGATAGAGGTGACAGTGTTTCAAACTTATTCCATAAGTGTTATTGTACCATGGTTGATCAATTTTTTCAATTTAGATCAAAATAAGGGAGGAATGTTGTATAATTTGTTCTTTCCTCCAAGCTAAGTTTACGGGGGGTGGGGTGGTGTTGGATCTTATGGTTCATTGTACCCTCATCTTGTCAAATTATAACTACATTGGATTATTTTAATCCACCTTTTATGGACATTTGGTCTCGTGATTGTTGGGTTGGGATTCTACCCAAACCTATTTATAGATGATCTCTTAGATTGGTCTATCATCACATTGGATCTTGGCTCATTGTGCTTAAGTGCAAAGGTATCTTTAAACACCACCACTATTTTGTTGGAAATATTTTCTCTTCAGTTGATTAATCACCTATCCCAACAAAGTTATGTCATTTACCACATGTAACCTATAGAATTACATTTATAAACTTAGGCCTCTATTGTATAAGGTTTAGACCCATAAGGGAGTAAATTCTAGAGGTTATAGAGGTATTATCATGATTAATATTATCGCGCTAGATATATCACAGTACTATTTTATCATTTAATGAATTTCGAGTCCCTCAAGGTGGTAAGGAGTAAACCAGCCAATACGTTCATTATTTTTGGCATTTGGTTGGCAAACTTCTCCTTAGTCTGTAGCCAAGATGACGAGAGTTTCAA
Source organism: Larix kaempferi (assembly GCA_027924585.1). NCBI lineage: Eukaryota > Viridiplantae > Streptophyta > Pinopsida > Pinales > Pinaceae > Larix > Larix kaempferi. The sequence goes on along the minus strand of BSBM01000299.1, from coordinate 53,294,391 downwards.
AGAAATAACATGTAATTTCATTCCTGCAAGGTGTGGTCGGCTTACCAAAGTTCCCAAGAATCTTATGGTAAAGTTTACATCATAGCTTCAGATTTAATTCTACTGCAAATAATTTCAATTGAAGGATTTTGAGTACTCTAGTTATCGTGATCATTTTTCCATGTTTTCATTTTCATAGTTCAAGTTCCCTGCCTCCACTAGCCCAAGTACCAGCAACCGAGCTGAACTGTTGGCTTTGAAATTGCTTCTGCATGTTTCCATTGACAAGGGTATTCAATCCATCCAGATCTTTGGATATTCTTCTCTCACTATTCAATGGATGAAGGCTAGATGGAAGCCCAGGAACATTTCACTGTTAGCTATCTTTGAGGAAGTCTACCGACTGGAAGGATCCATCAATCAGATTACATTATGCCATGTTTACAGAGAATGAAATCTTGAGGCAGAAGAGTTGTCTAAAAAAGGTCTTCTCCTAGTGGATGGTCATTGGAAGACCTGGTCTCATGACCCCGGACAGCTTTATGGCCCTGGGCCTATCCCTTTCTGATTTTCAGCTATATTTAGTTTTTTATTGGTATTGGCTCGGAGCCATGCTTTTTGTATGTGTCTTTGTACACCATGAACTTGGTATGACCTTTTGGAGGTCTGATTTTGGATGTTTATTTAGTTTATAGCTGCTAGATGCAAGCAGTTTTGAGAGACCTTTTTTGGTTGTGTAAAATGTCTCTTGTTTATTAATATAAAGCAGAAACGCCATTTTTTTCCGAGGAAAAAAAACTTTGATTCTCGACGTAGTTTGAATTTTCCTTAATTATATAGCGATAGAGTAAATAAGGGAAACAATTGAATTTCCATAGGTAGTCGCAAAAGGTAATTTCATCGTTTTTGGGTTATATATTTCTTGGATGCTTCAAAGTGTGTCATGGAATATACATTTGTTTAGAAACATAAGAGTGTATTTAAATCTTTATAAATTAATCTTTTCTTTCATATATTTGCATGCATAATACTAAATAAAAGTATAAATAAACATATTCCAATGTAACTTTATAATTTTAAACAAAAATTCTTACCTTTAGTGGCATAAATGAAAGAAATTACATAATAAGAACAAAGGAATAACTCTCGGTAGAATTACTACTACTATGTTTTATTTATTCTTACACATCGATACTCTCTAACTATGTAAACTAACATAATACAGAGTAGTACATTTCATTTATATACAAACATAAAACTATAGAAGTTAAAATAACTTATCTATAAATTCCTTAAGAAAATTGAACTAAGGAGGTCCATGTACCACCCAACCATATGCATACTACAAGAAACATTTAATTCTCTACCTCAAAAACAACCCCTAAGTTGGTCCATGATACCAACAAGAAAAGTAATATTAGGTTTCAGTGGTTACAATCTATACCCTTATGGTTTTATAATGAATTTTCTCTAGCCATAAAGTACTCACAATACATGCCCACCTAACACCTTTAGGTGCTCTTCAAGGTGTGCATAGAGAGTTTTCCACTATGGCCTAAGTCTATTAAGGAACTTTTACCAGTTATGAATATTGTGATCAACTAAATACTCTCAATACATGCCTCATACAACACGACAAGGTGCTATTTAGTATGACCATAGATAGTAGAATTGTAGTTTTACTGAACGTTTATATAGACATAGTAGCTAATTTGCTACTGAAAAATGCATGGTTTGTTTCTTATGACTCTCTTACTAGTTCTTGGAACTCTATATTTTTCCTTCCCCCTTTGAACTACTTCATTTTTCCTTACTCTCCCTTAATTGCTTCCTCCCCCCTCTTCCTATTCGAACTCCCCCCTTTATCTTACGACAAATATTTCCTCCCCTAAGAGGAGGGATGGCATATTTCCCTGTATTCTTGGAATCTTGCCATTATTTTTGGAAAAGAGGTTTCCACCACTTTTGGGATGATGAAACTTAAGGGAACTACTTAACACTTCTCCTGATGGATAAACTTTCCCACTTGTAGTACCATGGACCTTCTTTTGTGGAACCTTACCCATGGAATTCTAATTTTATTTATTTACATAATTTCAAAACTATTATTTACAAAATCACCATTAAAATAATAATAATATTTCATGGTTAATCATAAACATCTCATGAAGTTAGATTTCATTACAAATAAAATGTTAATAACCAATTAACTGTACAACTTTCTAGGAATAATATATTGGGATATCACATCTCCTTCTCCTTAAAAAAATAGCATCATCCTCGGTGTTCCTCTTTTCAGTGACCTTTATGTCTGGAACAGAAATGGATATGCTTCCTTCATAACATGTTCCATTTCCCATGTAGCCTCTTCAAGCACAAAATGTTTCCATTGCACCTTTACCTAAGTGATAGCTTGATTCCAAGCAATATTTATTTCTTGTCTATTATGCAGAGGGGTTATGGTTGGAACTCTCCATCCAATTCCACTTGTATCACAACCCAACCAATTATATGGTTAGGGTCATGAACATATTTTTTCAATAAGGAAAGATGGAAAACATTGTGGACTTTGATGTTAGTTGTAAAAGCAAGTTGATAAGCCACTGGTCCTATTATGGCTAATATCTCAAAGGGTCCATAGTATCTAGAAGCAAGTTTAGCATACTTCCCTAGATTCAATGAGCTTCTTTTTGGTTTCACCTTTAAGTACACATGTTCCCCAACCTGAAACTCTTTATGTAATCTTTTCAAATATGCATAAATTTCTTGCCTATCTTGAGCTGTTTTTAAATTATGTTTAGCTATATTCACTTCCTATTCCATTCTTTGAGCATGTCTGGTCCAAGCATAACCATGTTTATAGGATTATTACAACTAATAGGAGTGTTACATTTTCTCCCATAAAGTAATTCAAAAGGACCCATTTTCAGAGATGTATGATACTCATTGTTATAAGCAAATTCTACAAGATGAAAATACTGCTCCCAATCAGTAGGCTTACTCATCACATACATGTGAAGCATGTCTTCCAAAATTTTATTAGTTATTTTAGTTTGTCCATCTACTCGAGGGTAATAAGCGATACTGAAGTTTAACTTGGTACCCAATCCATCGAATAATACTCTCCAAAAATTGGAAGTGAAATTATTATATCTATCAAATATAAATTTAATGGTAGTGGGCATTTGATGAAGTCAAAAAATCTCTTTCATAAAATATTTTTGAAATATTCATTGCTTTATAAGTAGATTTGATAGGAATAAAATGACCACATTTGCTTAATTTGTCCACTACAACCATAATGGCATCATTTTATTTTACTATTTTGGGTAATCCTATAATAAAATCCATGGAAATTACATCCCATTTCCATTCTAGTAACGACGGGGATTGTAACAAACCAATCGAATGTTGGTGTTTTGCTTTTACCTATTGACACTTGATACATCTTGCAATATACTCTGCTACATAATTTTTCATTCACAGCCAAATAAATTCTATTTTTATAGTAGTAATCATCTTCTAGAAGCCCGAATGACTTGAGTAAGGTTGTTTATGCATTTCTTTCATAACAAGATGATCCATATGGACATCAGTGGCCATCCACCTAATCCACTAGCTCAAAACACAGTTTTCCATCTTGGAAGTTTTGTTATGAATTTTTGGTTCTTGAACTTCCGAGGTCGTTTGAGGCCCTAAACAACTTTTTTTTGGCATGGAAACACCTAGTAGATAGCTTTAGTGACGTTATACCCCAAAAAGTGAATTTTATTTAGATACAAGTCACATTTACTAAACTTGGCATAAAGTTGATATTCTCTTAATATCTGTAAGATTATTCGAAGATGAACTTCATGCTCTTGTTCAGTTTAGGAATATAAAAGTATATCATCAATAAAAACAAATATAAACATATCCAAATAATCTTGTAGTACACCATTTATAAGACACATAAAGGAAGCTGGTGCATTAGTAAAGCCAAAGGGCATGACCACAAATTCATAATGATCATGTCTTGTCCTAAAAGTTGACTTATGTATGCCTTCATCTTTCCTAATAATCTTGGAGTACACCATTCATAAGACACATAAAGGTGGTTGGTGCATTAGTAAATCCAAAGGGCATGACCACAAATTCAGAATGGCCATATCTTGTCCTAAAATTTGTCCTGTGTATTACTTATCTTTAATCATCACTTGATGATATCCCGATCTTATGTCAATCTTAAAAAATATTTTTTCCCCTATTACTTGGTTAAACAAATCATCTATTATGGGTAAAGGATATGTTGGAAATCTAATCCTCCAGGATTATGATTTCAACCAAATTGTAAATATTGTAGTCAGTTGAATAAAAGGAAGATGAGAAGTCTTAGGGACTCCAACAGATCTCTTGGAATACAAATTCCAAAAGACACTTATATAAATAAACATCTTGATTAATGAAGAAACATATGGCATTCTTCCATTCTATGCCCTGCATAGTATGTGCCCTCCTTCCTTCCAGACTGCTCGCACATTCAATTTTTCCTTCTCTTTGCCATCCGCGTTCACCTCAGTCCCGCTCTTCCTAGAGTTTAACGTTTTACCTTTACATAGTTAATGCTTTCTTCCCCCATAGCCCTCTTTTTGTGTACTCATGCTCTAGTGGTATCATTTGTAAACCTAACTTGATTATTGCATTCTCCATTATGAAGAAATTTGTTCTTGAGGCTGTGACTTCTCCCTTCCCATGATGGCGTAAACATTTTTTGTGTCTTGCATTTGGAGCATGCAAAGGGTGAAAACCTAATTTGTGAACTGTGTTGCGTTGAAACTTGATTATGTATGTTGCAATATAGAATGCATATTATTGACCTACGACCTTAGAGCCACGACCTTGTATTTTGTGGACTCTGTCGTGATATTGCGTTGTTGCTTCATGTGGGTGCTTGCTCGATCTACAATCTCATTCAACGGTGCTGTGACCTCTTTACTATTGTTGTGACTTGCTCTTGAGGCTCGTGAGACCTCCACCTTGATTTTTGTTGAGCTGTGACTCCACTCAACAACAAATTTTGAAGTGGTATGCCCATTTAGCTACTTTGAGGTAAAACATTTTTGTTGCAATTTGTGTGACCATTGGAAACCCTAATTTTGACCTAAAAATATGCATGGGAGGATGAATGGAAATGAGGCTGCATTTTTACGAACTTTGCGACCGCGTGGAATTTTTGAACTATTGCACAAAGGCTAAGAGAGGCATATTTGTTCTATGAGCCTCTTTCCTGGAGCTTGTTGCTTGACGTGAAGATTGCTTGTGAAGATGAGGACTATCTCTGTTAAGTACATTAAATCCATTGAAAACTACCCGTGAAGACTGCAAAACCAAGATTGTTCTACTGCAACTTAATTTGAGACCACGATCTCCTCCATAACTACATTTTTTGCACAAGAGTGGTATCATTGTATTAATTCATTATTAAATATTTCGTCCATATATTTCATCTTAGATGAAGATTTGAGCTGGAGATAAGGGGGAATGTAATTTTCTATGAACTGTAAAATCAAATGTAATAGCGCTGCATAATTAAAATCAATAGTGCTACAAAATTAAATTAATAAGGCAAATGTAGAATGATATTGATAGTGCTGCAGAATTAAGTTGATACCAATACAATATTTAAGAAGAAATTTTGTAAAGGAGGGAGCAGGAATTTAAACATGTACCTTCCCATCTTTTCTTCCAAATATTTTGTTTAAAGTTTTAGGTTGCAAAAGATGCACTCACTCGCATCAATAGTTGGTGTTTTCTTTACTGGAAAGGATACCTATCCAGAATGGTCAAGGAATATTAAATCTGCGTTCATCTACAATGACTCGTGGGATGGAATATGTGAAGGAAAAACCATTCATACAAATGAAGGCACAATCTTGAGTTCTGATCCAAAACGCCCAACATCAAAGAAAGAACTTGCTATCTGGTTAACCAAAGACAAGAAAGATTTTGCAATGATCACTGGCACTATAGTCTTTGAAGAGGTGAGCCAACACATATTGCCTGCAAAATACTGTTTTGAAGCATTAAAGACATTAAAAGACTTGTATGACTCACATTCTGAAAAGGAGGTGATTCAATTAATGTTAAAATTGTTCATTTTGGAAGTAAAGGATAATGATCCTATGATGGTTGCATCTGAGATCATAGCAATCATGCACAAGATTCAAGCATCTAGTGTGAAACCATACCTTCCACTAGCAACATTTGTCAAGTCCCTCTATCCTACTCACTCCAAAGATCTTGAGTCTCTTATAACAAGTGACAACTTCAAAGACCTCAACTTTGACACCCTGGTGGAGAAGATTGCAGACAGAGAGAAAGCCTTTGGAAAGAAGACAAGTGAGCCTCCTAGAGAATCTCTTCACTTTGCTAAAAAAGCAAAGAACTAGTCCAAAGACCCTTCCAAGGGATAAAGAAGCAAGGGAGGAAGAGGAAGAATAAATTTCAGAGGCAGAGGGGGCAGAAACAACTCAAACAAAAGATCAGATTTGAAGTGCAAGCACTGTGGGAAGACTAGACATGACGTAGATTAGTGTTGGGATCCTTGGGAATCCATCAAAGGAAGACATAACCAGGACAAATAAGACAAAAATAAGAGCCAAGAGGTTGGTAAAGCCTCTGATTCTACTCATTGTATTGTTGCAGATTGTAATCTTGGAATTGATGAAATAGCCTCTCTTTCATCTTACAAAGATTGTTGGTTGCTTGATACTGGTGCAACATCTCACATGACTTTTAGGAAAGATTGTTTTGAAGAACTAAATGGCATTGTAGATGGCATAGTGTACTTAGAATACAAATCTAGCCTCAAACCAAAGGGAATTGGCTCAATCAGGCCCAAGCTACATGGATTCCTTGATTTTGTGTTAAAGAACGTTCTCTATCTTGCAGACTTGCAGAGAAGCTTGTTGTCCTTAGTGCAGATTCGAAAACAAGGCCATTCCATCAACATGTTTGATGGAATTGTAAAGATAAGGAATTCCTATGACAAGAAGGTCATCATGACCGGATATAAAGATGGAAAGTTGTTGAGTTGAGGGGATCTTATGCAAGAGTTCAAAAATCTTCCTACCTCTCTCAGCATGAACAAGGTAATATGCCATCCAGTTTGTTATTGCAAGCTATATTTGGTCATCTGAATTATAACAATATTCATTTGTTAAGAAATAATGGTGTATTTGGGTTGCCCATCATTCCTAAGCAAAAGAACAAATGTGATGCATGCATACTAGGAAAACATAGTAAGCAACCATTTCAAGAGTCTAAATTCATAGCATGTAGAAAGTTAAATCCGGTTCACTCTAACTTATGTGACCCCATGCCAATTCCTTATGTAAATGGTAATAAGTACCTCATGGCCTTTGTTGATGACTATACTAGAATGTGTTGGGTATACTTGTTGAAGACAAACTCTGAAACATTTCAAACATTCAAGAACTTTCATGCATGGATAGAAAATCGAGCAAAAGCTTATATTGGTACATTTCGATCTGATAATGGTAAAGAATACACATCTAATGTTTTTGAAGACTATCTTTGTAAACATGGGATTACACATCAAACTTCAAATCCCTACAATCCACAACAAAATGGTCTGGTAGAAAGGATGAATAGAACCTTAATGAATATGGTACGCTCAATGATGTTTTTCAAGAATGTGAAACTGATGTTTTAGGGTGATATAGTATTATGTGAGAAATAGAATTCAATCTCATGCTCTTGAAAACAAGATTCCACATGAAATGTGGTTTGTCCACCTTCTTTCAGTTAGGCATATCAGGGTTTTTGGCTCCACCTACTATGCATTGATACCAAAGGAGCAAAGAAACAAGCTTGGTGCTAGAAGTCAAAGATGCATTTTCTTGGGGTACTCAGAAACCTCCAAGGCATATCGTCTTTATGATGAGGTAAAAAAGAAGTTTGTTGTTTCCAGAGATGTAATTTTTCGTGAAACTAATAAAAATGACCAGTCTATTGAAAGACAACTTGATCGTCTGGAGATATTTTCCCATCTAAATACGTATTATGAATTTGATAATGGAATTCCACATCTTGAAGGGGGGATCCCTATCTTGGATCAATCTATGGAATTTCATTTTGAAGCACCAAAACCCCCTCATGAAGAAACTCATGAAGAAGAAGTTCCTGCCACTTCACTTGAACAAGAGACCCAACTAGATGATGTGATTGAGAGGATTGGAAGATTGAAACTTGAAAAGAATGAAGCACCACCAACTGATCAAATTGGGCCATCAAGGAAGATTCTGAAATGGGCCATAAAGACACTTGAACGTGTGCATCCATATCAAGTTGGAAATATGGGAACAAGAAGCTCAACCAGACAAGAAGATGTAGGAAATGCAAATAACTCAGGTGATGACATGGATGTCTCATTTGATTGTGAATTGAATTTATCTTCCAACTTTGAACCATGTTCCTTTAAAGAGGCTTCTACTCGTGATGAGTGGAAAGAATCCATGCATAATAAGTATGATGCACTCATGAAGAATGGAAACTGGAAGTTGGTTGACCCTCCATTCATAATCAAACCAATTGGAAACAAGTGGGGTATACAAGAACAAATACAAATCATATGGCTCACTTGACAAGCACAAAGCAAGGCTGGTGGCGAAAGGCTATGCACAAAAATACGGAATTGAGTATGAAGAAACATTCTCCCCCACAACAAAATGGGCCACCATCCACACCTTACTCTCTTTGGTTGCACAAAACAGATGGAAAGTCCACCAAATGGATTTAAAAATAGGATTCTTGAATGAATATTTGAAAGAAAATGTCTTCATGTCTCAGCTAGAAGTTTTTGTCCTGAAGGGACAAGAACACAAGGTATGCAAACTTGTCAATTCCTTGTATGACCTAAAACAAGCACCTCGAGCATGGTATGAAAAGCTAACCGGGCATCTTCTAAAGCTAAATTTCAAACATTATAATCTTGATGACGCAACATTGTTTGTAAATAAAGTTGGAAGATTTGTTGTGTTTCTTGTAGTGTATGTAGATGACCTTTTGATGAAAGGGAACAATGAAAGATGTATAGCATCCATAAAGAAATATTTAAAGAAATTATTTGAATGAATGATCTGGGACATCTTCATTACTACTTAGGAATTGAAGTGACTCAACATCCTGAGTACATATTCATATCTTGGAAGAAGTATGTTGGAGAATTGCTAAACATATTTTTCATGACATAATGCAACCCTCTCTCAAGTCAAATGGAACAAAAGTTGAAGTTCACATCAAGTGAAGTAAAGTAATTTGAGGATGCAACCAAGTACATGTGAAATTCCGTGTCACAGCAGATCTAAAGAGCCGAGGATACCTCACAAAGAAAGAATGAGCAGAAATTTTGAAGAAGAGTGAAAACTGCAGTAAAAAAGCGCAGAAGAATAATAATGCAACAGAACTCATATAGGAGCATAATAAAATCAGATGTTCCAATTATTAGTATAATAAACAACGATGTTACAATGGAGAGAATTCGAATCATGCAGGAGAATTCAAACCTCGGTTGGTCTAACATAGGGATTATCACCACTGGAGTGCTCCGGAAGACTCAAAGTCAACTGAACTGAACCTAAACTCAACTAACTGAAGTCACAATCAATTAATTGACTAAGGAGGGCACAATAGTGAGTTTGTCATGCATGCCAGTCAGAAAAGGGTGCATGAGGCCACAATTAGTGGCATCCAGAGCTCTAACCCCCCACAAGAGTCAGATAACTCAGGTGGACTGCACTGGAACACTCAGTAGGTTCCTATAAAATAGGGAACTGACTGAATTGGTCCTAAAATAATGCATGCAAGGATCATAAGGCGGTAGATGGATCCCCGATGACATCTGCACACAACTAGGGGGAAAATGATATCATCAACAACTAGGAAAAATAAATAATGCTAGGTAGGACAAGGATGGAGTATTGAAATATCCTAATAGTACCGACAACTTGTAGGAAGCCTTATATACCTTACCACCACCAGACCAAATATTTCTTATGTTTTTGGCATCCTTTCAAGTTTCATGCACAAACCTTGTGAAGGACACTGGTTTGCTGCAAAAAGAGTTCTAAGATACTTGAAAGGGACTCAAGACTTTGGACTCAAGTACTCTAAGTTGGAGGACTTGAAACTCATTGGGTACTCTAATTCAGACTTCGATAGTGACCAAGAGACATGAGTGTTCACTTCTGGATACACAATGAGTCTAGGATCAACAGTTGTCTCCTTGAGATCACGTAAACAGTCAGTTCCAATATATTTGACAAAATAGGTAGTATATGTGGCTGGTGTAGAAGCAACGAAAGAAATTGTGTGGCTCAGGAAGATACTTGAAGATTTGCAGGAGAAACAAGAGAACAACACTCCACTATTTATTGGCAACACTTTAGCAATCAAGTTGGCCAAGAATCCCAAATTCCATTATTGAACCAAGCACATCAACACAAAGTATCATTTGAATCAACATCATGTAGAGGCCAAGCGAGTGCATTTACGACGTCGTTCCACGAATGAGCAAACTACAAACATCTTCACCAAAGCACTTGGACGATAAAAGTTTTAAAAGTTTAGAACCGTGCTTGGACTCACAAACACCCCTTCAGATTAAGAGGGGGGATGTTGGAAATCTAATTTTCCGGGATTATGATTTCAACCAAATTGTAAATATTGTAGTTATTTGAATAGAAGGAAGAGGAGGAATCTTAGGGACTCCAAGGGATCTCTTGGAATCTGAAGTCCAAGAGACACTTGGCCTTTGTATAAATAAACATCTTGATTAATGAAGAAGCATGAATTCGGGACTTATCCACTCTACATGATATTTTTCTTTATTGTTACTTTGTTTAACTCTCAATAGTCTATACATAATCTTTGTGAATATTTGGTGTAGATTTGACCTTTAATTCTTTTAGATGTCAAAACTAGAAGTGATGAGACAATTCAATTACATGAAATTCATACAACCATAACACAAGATATACCCTGGGAAAATACTCAAAACTATGAGAACAAAAACCCCAACAACTCTTCTCAGTATAATATAATGGATAGCAGAGAATGTTTTCTTTTACAACATAACATATTGCTTTCAGAATATAAGAGATCACCAAAACACTCTTGGTGAAGATACAAAACAATAGAGAAGAGAGATCAATCAGAGAAGTGCCTTGCCTTTAATAATAATATCCTGCACACAAAGAGAAGCACATTGCCTTCAAAGGATAAGAGAATTAGCTTCGCATTGAATTCATCAATCCCGTATAACATATTGATACATTCTTCTCTTCTATTTTTATCTTCTAACTTCATGACGAGCTTGCCCTCAAACTGGATGCATCAATCTTGCATGCAGAAGTGTTCCCCACTTCTCATGAAGTGCTTTATCTCATTGAGCTATCACTTAGGATGAACTCACCTCTTAACTTAAAGCTTTTCCACTTAGTTAGGTGTCATCACTTAGTTAACTAGATCTTCTTTGTTGTCACTTAGTTAACTCTCTTTAATTGATTCTTGATAACATCACTGTAGTGATCAATTCGAGTTCTCCTTGATTTACTGAAGTGTTGTCTTTTAGTTTAACTAAAGTGAAAACACTTTAGTTAACTAGTCCTTATTTAACACTTAGTTAACTGAAATCATGCTTATTGATTTACTTGAAGTGACCACTGTGAGTTCTTTATTTAACTGGGGAATATCTTTAACTGATGCTTTAACTGAAGCAATGATTGAGGCATACATTGATACTTAGTTGAAGCTTTAACAATTCAAGTTCTCTTTAATTAGTTGAAGTGTCTACATGGGCAATTTTGAATTCTCTTGATCTCTATGTTTTATCTTTTATATCTTTATCTCTTATTGCATGGTCAATATATGGTAATTTTAATTATCCATCACATTACATTATACTAAGAAGAATTATCGAATGTTGTGATCATATTATATTATTCTGGACCAAATTATCATATGCTAAAATAATTCACTTTAGAGGTGATCAATCTCTAAAGGAGACTTAATAACAATCGGTGATCATGGTTAATAATACATCACACAACATTAAATGCTTTTAACAAGTAAAGCATGACTTTCATACGGAAGGTCCACCTCTATACGGGAGTTCCATCTCATGGATACCTTTATATGGAAGGTTCACATGAGAATCATGACTTGACACACAAGTTTGGAGCCTTGTCCAACAAGACTTTACAACATCATTACTTTGATCAATTACCTCTATACGGGAGGAATAACCTTTACACGGAAGACAATCAAAGTGCTCACCTCTATATGGGAGGATCAATATTGGTTGCACAAGATTGATTTGGAGAATGTCTCCCGATGTTGTACATTTAACAATCGCATGGTTCCATCCTTCTGTTTTACCAAAAAAACTAGTGCTCCCCACAAAAAAACACTAGGTATGATGTACTTCTTTTCAAGTAGATCCTTAGTTGCAACTTTAGATCCATCAATTCTGGGGTACACATCCTATAAGGTGTTTTAGAGATGGGTGCTTATCCTGGCACACGATTTATTGTAAAATCAATGACTCTCTTAGGAGGTAAACCTAGTATTTCATCCATAAATACATCCTTAAAGTCTTGAAGAACTACAAAGTCTTCAAGCTTGGGTTTAGTATCTTCTACTAAGTCTAAGATATGTACTTCATACAATTTACATCCTTTACTAGCACAATTCTTCATTTGCAGTGTCATGTACCCGATAACCTCTTTCAACCATGGAGACCACATTGTACTCAAATAGCTTGCACAATTCATCACTGATAGCCAAATTCAATTTTCATAATTTTCATTCATTTTAACGGTGGAATACAAACATATGGTTTCCAAAATTAACATATATGAATACTAAACATTACATGCAATTTCTAACATGAAACACTCATACCATGCCAAGCAATTCCATGCAATTATATGGTCACAAAACAGTAAATTGAACAATATATAAAAACATATTTAAACATGGCATTGAGACATAATTAGAGACTTATATTTTAATTTCCACCAACTGACTATAGATGAAGCACGTTCCTCCCATCTATAGGAACTTTATCAAGCCAATTATTTCTTTTATAGATGCCACCTCCAAGCTGGGGATATCAATCTACAAGGAAAAATATCTTCTCGAAGACCTTTACATAGCTCAATCTCTCATGCAAACTCCTAATGCAGAAACCCTCTCCATCATCGTCTCAATCCTCAATTATCCTTCCCCATCAACCTACACACTTCCAGGAACAAGTTCCCTTCTATGAGATAACAGTAACTCGGGAAGCCTCCAATTTTTTTCTAATGCTCCAGCACAGGTTGAACAAGAATTCTTTGAATTGGGACTCCGGGGCACAAGCTCCAGGACAGGTTCCTCTCACAAGAGTACACTACCCTAGCACCAATATCCTAGGGTCAATGGCATGGAAAGGTCAAATTAACCTATGGAATCTCTAGTTCTCTCTCTCTAGTACCAGTCTCCAAGCAATCTATGTGATGGTAAGAATGAGGAGGAATGGAATGCAAGATTCCAATCCATGAAGGAACAAACCCCTCACAAGCCTAAATTCTCACATTTATATGCATGCTTTAGATATACATGTGGGTATTCCACATGGGACCACTTTTCCCCTCTTAATCATGGTTTGGGAACTTTGGTTAAATTGCTAAGGCTAATGAAATAAGATTAAGCCCACTAGGGTCATTTCCCTTGGTCTACTATCACTTCCCTAATTGTGGAATCATAGCCCCTGTCTCTTCTTCATTCTTCTTCATATGCAATCATCATGGATTTTATATTAATATCAAAATCTACATATTTACAATGTCTTGGTCATCCTGGACCATTTATTTCATGCTTCTAGCCTTTACATCAATATATACATGATTACATTTCCGGGTCAAAAATGGGGTGTTACATGCAGAGCTGAAAATTGTATGATGCATACGGACTTAGGAATGCCTATTATAGTTCTGAGATTATCATTTTCATTTATACAGAGTAAAGTTTTATGATAACAATCCAAAATTTCTTTGTGTTTCTGCAACCAATCCATTCATATTAACACATCATAACATCCTAATCGTAAAATGGTCAAATCTGCTACAATTTTCATTCCATTCTTTTTTTATTTGAAAATTTTCTATTAATTATGTTATTTTTCTCTTAGTTCTTGTATTGAATCAAACTAACCAAGCCTTCTTGTGTTTATTCCTTCGAAGCATACATGATTCAACAACTTTTGGGGAAATATAACTTTCGCTAGAACTTGGGTCAATCAAGATAGAAATAATTTGCATAGCAATTTCACCTTCCACTTCAACCATTGATGATTGATGGTTTGCTTGTTGGTCTTCTAAAGCAACATAAATACTAGGAATATTTGTGGCTACATCGTTAACTGTTGTGGCTTCCTAGACATTATAAACAATTTTAACATTCTCACTTTTGTTGGGACAATTCCTCAACAATTGTGCTCCCCTACAACCCCAATATTTCAAAGGACCCTGAAAAGAATCATTTGGTTTCCTTCCTATATAACCATTAGATTTATTTCCATCTTGAATGGTTGATTTAGCTGAAAACCATTCTTTTGAACATTCCTTGTTTGATTTATGTACTACAGAGGTCTAAATCCTTTTTTCCTCGGTTCATATTTTTCCTTCTTTCTCTCCAACCCTTAGGATTCTATGTCATGTTCTAATACTGATCATAATAGTATTTAGATTTTTTTATTTTTTCATCTAAGGTCTCATATTCGTTCAATTCAATCTTATCTCTGAAATATTGAGGTAAATTGCTCAAAAAACATTGTATTTTCTCGGTCTTATCTTAAAATATGGGACATATCTCAACAGTTCTAAAAACTTATTAGCTAGGTCATCCATAGTCATCTGTCCTAATTTCAATTCATGGAATTCTTTGATTTTTCCATCAAAATATCTCTCTGAAATGTACTTTTGTTTGAAGAATTTCTTAAACTGATTCCAACCGATTCTCTTTTCACTAACATGCTTTACCTAACTTAAGATCTGTCCATCAGATTGCAACTTTTTCATTTAGGTTATAAACTGTTACTCTAACCTTCATATTACTAAAGTAATCATAAATTTGGAAATATTTACTCATCCCCAATAACCAAAATTTTACTTCTTCTCATGTTTTAACCTCCCCATCAAAAGTGGGTGGCTTAATCTTCTTGAACTCTCCTTTTAACTCATCCATACAAATTTTATTTCTTTTCTTATGAGATGAAGCCTTGAAACTATCACTTCCTAATTGTTCTGAAGTAGATACACTATCACTTCAATAAATTTTTAGTTCCATCATAAGTACTCAAGTTTTTATCAAGGACCTTATACCAACATTACTTGAAGTTTGACCCTATTGTTTTTTAGTTTTCATTTCAGTTAAATTCTGTAAAAAAATAGCATTCCATTCTTGTTGCACTTCTTGAATTTTTTACTAATTTTTCATTATCATTCTTAAAGCTTTGTAGTTCTGCTCATAGGCTTCTCATGGTCTCAATCATAATGGAAGGTAAATTTTCTCTTTCATTAGATCCCACTTCCATACCAATCTTTGATTGATTTTCTCCTATTTGGATATTGGGTATAGCCTTCATAATGTAAGTAAAATAAAATGGATTTTCCAAATTTTTCCACAACAAATAATAGAATTACCAGTTTATTGCGCTCTGTAAATAAACAAAACACAATTTATTAGCTAAATTAAATCCCATCGATCTCCTAGAGTTGTAACCATGCTATGATACCAATTTGTCACATACCCTAATTTGCATCTTTTATTTGAAATAATTGTAAAACGTGTTACTAAAATATTTTAGTTACACTTATGAAAAATAAATGTCACTATACTTTTTTACTTTCGTGATTGGTTAGAATAAAGGAAGCTATGGTGTTTACGTGTTTCCTCAATTGATATGTAATATGCACATGATTAAGCTAAATTGCTTTATGTCCTATCTTTATATATTTGATGTGTTGTATTGTTTTTTTAATTTTTTGCTATCATAACTTCATTAGGGAAATATGATCACTTGTTGATAAAAAAAACCACATATCCTAGCTCCCATATACTATCATAAAAGTATTTTAGGCTTTATTAATCAAAGTATAATTATTGGTTAGAATTCAATGAAATTGCTTTCCAATTTCAAGCTTGGAGCTTTAATGTTTATAGCATTATTGGGAAAATATATAAATGATTTTGTAACTATGATTAAAGGTTTTTATAATTGAATAGATGTAAATATACATTTTAACCCTAACATCTTGATTATATTGTTAACCTATAGCTTTTACCACATGTAACATATAGAATTACATGTATAAACTTGGGCCACTTTTGTATAAGGTTAAGACCCATAAGGGCGTAACTTCTAGAGGTTACAGAGGTATTATCGTGGTTGAATATTATTGTGCCAGGTACTATCTTGTCATTTGATGAATTTCGAGTCTCTCAAGGTGGTATGGATTAAACCACCCAATACATTCATTGTTTTCAGTCTTTGGTCGAAAAAATTCTCCTTAGTTTGTAGGTGACTTGATGAGGGTTTTCAAACAAATAACATGTAATTTCATTCATGCAAGGTGTGGTTGACTTACCAAAGTTCCACAGGATCTTTAGGTAACATTTACATCACAGCTTTGGAGTTAATTCTATTGTAAATCATTTCCATTCAAGAATTTTGAGGACTCTGGTTAACATAATCATTTGTTAGAAATTTTCATGTATAGTTATTAGTTTCATTTTTAAAGAGCTACACTTCAAAATATTCATCCTATACGTGGGTTTTCACTTCCTAGTTGTATTTTTTAAGGGAATTAGATTCAATGAGAGTTAGGGTTTTTAACTGAACTTGGGTTTGAAAGTAGAGGCCAAGCCTCTTAAAAAAATTGCTTTCAAATGGTAAAGATATTGAACCTTATCTCAACTCCAAGTTGTGGAATTAATTCGACGGGCCAAGGTAAAATATCCTTTCTACTTTTCTCTTGCTATATTTGAATGAGTTTATATTTTTTGAAAATTTCTACTGTTTAGCATTTTTTTTCTAGGTTTGCAGGTGGTCAACCTCTTTCACTCAGCCAAGTATAATGGGTTTCAATTATGTTTTCAATTATTTTAGCTCTTGTTTATTTTCGTGATTTGAGGATATTCTACACATTGTGATAGTAATTTTGTTGTCTCTTCTTATGTGCAAGGTTTCATTCACCCAATAATAAACCCTCTGCTCAGTCTCATAAAATGACATGAATCGACCCCTATAAACCTTGGCCATCATACAATTTAGCAATAAGTTTATACAGGGATTAGCTTTGATTCTTGACATAGTTTGAGCTTTTCCTTAATTCTATAGTGATAGGCTAGTTCTCTCTCTCTCTATATATGGAATGAAAATCGTAGGGTTTTTTCTCTCTAAACTGGAATTACAATACTTTTAATTGTAGCATTGATAGTGTAAAGTAATTGATGTTTCCATTGTTTATCATTTTCATTGTGCATATATATTTATGTATTTGAACCTAACCTTAATGGTAAATGATGTTATTTCCGCTTTTATCTTCCTCTATTAAAACGATTCTATATAGATTAATTATAATAAGGAAACTGTATTCCTATTTTGCTTACACTATTTGCTTAGTCTGAAATACCCCTTTGTTTAAAAACAAAAGAGTGTATTTAAAGTCTCTATAGGTTAATCTTTCCTTTCATATATTATCATGGAGAATACTAAATAAAAGCACAAATAAACATATTCCAATGTTTTAATTCAACTTTTATTGTTCTCATTCCAAAGGTTGAGTTCCCTTCTAACTTTGGGGATTTTAGACCGATTTCTCTATGTAATGTGCTTTACAAAAATATCTTAAAAGTCATAGTAGTATGGACTAAGCCAATTCTCTTTGCAAATATTTTGCCTAAACAATTAGGATTTTTGGATGTGAGACAAATTCATGATGTAGTGGGCACTTCTCAGGTGTATACATTCTATTAAGAGCAAGAAGTTGGCAGCTAAGGTGGTAAAGATGGATCTTTCAAAAGCTTATGATCAGTCTTGTTGGATGTATCTCAAATTGATCATGATACGGGTTGGCTTCTCTTTGGATCTAGTGAATTGGATCTGGGATTGTATGTCTACTATTAATTTTGCCATGTTAATCAATGGTTCAGATTATGAGTTTTTTACCCCTACTCTGGGTCTTAGGAAGGGGTGCCCCTTGTCACCTTGTCCGTCCTTATTAGTGATGGAAGGACTTGGCGGAGCTTTATCTCTGGCTCATTTAGAAGGAAGAATTCAAGGCATTAAAATCAACTTGGAAGTAAGTGTCACTTAAATTTTGTTTGTTGATGATGTTTTGAATTTCCTTGGTGATTCAATTGAAGAAGACAATGAATTCAAAGAAATATTAGATACTTTCTATCTAGCTACGCGTATGCTTGCCAATTATAACAAGTATGCTTGCTACCATAATGGAATTGAGGACTAGTCCCTTTGTCTCTTTCATGATGCTTAGACAATGGAACGAATGGAACTAGATCATGGATTTAAGTACCTCGGTTTTCATCTTAAATCAAATAGTTACAAAAGAAAATACTGGGATTGGATACTAAGCAAGATGGAAGCTCGCATTAACTTTTGGTGTAACCACTAGCTAGCTAGAGGAGGTCGGGTTATTTTGATCAAGGTTGTTCTTTTTGCTATCTCGATGTATTGGATGACCATAACTTTTATTCCCAAAGGAGCCTTGCGTAAGATAATGAATATTTGCAATATTTTTTCATGGAAAGGCAAGAATGGATCTGGGATGCATTAGGCAACTTGGAATTCTATTGCAACTCCAAAAGAATTTGGTGGGTGGGGTATGAAGGAACTATTTAGATTTGGTAGGGCTCTGGCTACGAAGACAATTTGGAATTTTATTTCAAAGACAAGCCTGTGGCAGTCACTCCTGAAAAATAAATATCTGGGCAGATTAGGCATTTTAGAGTGGATCAATAATATAATTAAAAGTTATAAGGGTGGCTCAGTTAATTTGAAATCAATTTTGATTGCTTTTCCGATAGTTGGTGACTTGCTTGCATGGAAACTAGGAAATTGATGAAAGGCAGTTTTAGTGGAGGATGTTGTTGTGGGTTGCGGGTCTTAGGTGTTAATGTGAAACAATTTAATCAGTTATTGAAATAGTCGAGGTTTGTTTTGTGCTAAGCATGTTGGGGATTGTGAAGTTAATTATCTTTTGATTCATACTTGGAAATATGCGAAACCATTGGGTTTATCACGGAGTTGGAAACTTGAATAGGATTGCTAGTTTGCGGAAATGCGCAGGGGACATGTCATTTTAAATGAGGAACCTGATTCTTTAATTTGGACAAGGAATCCTTTTGGTGGCTTCTTCACAGTTAAGCAATCCTACAGTTTTTTCTGGGTTGGTTTGGAAACTTAGTCTCTCTAGTGGTGGTCGGCTTTAAATATGGTTAATCCTTAATGGGAAAACACTTACATGGGATAATCTATGGAAAATAAATTTTCAGGGGCCGAGTTTTGTATTATGTGCATAAGCACTGAAGAAAATGAGGCTCGTCTTTTTATACATTGCCCTTTCACTCTACAAATTTGGAAAGATATTGGGTTTCGTCTTCAATTGGTCAACTTATGGAGAGCATATTCTATAGAAAACTGTCTCAGTGGTTTAGGAGAGTAGAACTTCAACTTATTAAGTGTTTTCCATTTCTTGTTGTGTGGGCTATTTGGACAACTAGAAATGAAAAAATATCTGAAGACTACCAAAGGCCTTCTTTCTAGGTATCTTCTCAAGTCTTGGTGTTGTTTGAGTTCTTTAAAGAAAAAGAAAAGGTCCCTAAGGTGAGAATTCTAAACCCTTTAAGTTTTGATAGAAAGATTTGTTGGGGCTTTTTTTATGGGGCTTGTCAAGGCAAGGGTAAAATCTATGGTGTGGGAGGTTCTCTTTATTTTTCAGATTCTCAAGGTATTGTGTTTAAATCCAATTGTGGTAGAGGTGCTAATAATAAGGTTGAGTGTATTGCTTTAAGAACTTTACTCAAGACAGCTATAGGGGAAAATGTGAAAGATTTGCAGGTTTTTGGAGATTATTCCTTAGTGATTAATTGGATGTGAGGTACAAAGCAATTGTGGAATAATAATTCGCAGGGGATCGGGAAACTTCTTAAGGCTTTGTCAGGGACGTTCAATTCTTTCAGAATATGCCATATTTTTAGAGAGCGGAATGAACAAGTAGATTTATTTTCAAAGGATGGAATTCTACTTCCTACATAATCCATATCTTACTTGAGGACATCAATGGTAATATTGATGAAAAGCCAACATTAATTAACTTCATTTGAAGAAAACTTATCTCTTTCATAAGGTCAAATGTTGGTACAAAAATATTTTGAATTTTGAAATTATGATAGTTCATTTCACAAGTAAAAGCTTTGTTTTCATAAATGAAGCAAGGTGAGAACTTTTAAATTTTCTTTTGGATGCCCTTTTTTATATTGATGATGGGTTGTTATAGGCAAATATACTACAATATAAATAATTTGTATTTCTATGTACTGGAAGCATTGTAAATTACAACAATATTATAAGTTGTTTGTTTTTGTGCTAAATGCACCTGAAGAATGTGTTTTGGTTTACTATCCGATAAATAAAAATGCGATTTTTTTCATATGGAAAAAAAACATATTCCAATGTAACTCTATAATTTTTTTATTTTTCTGACCTTTAGTTGCATAAATGAAAGAAATTAGTTAATAATAACAAAGGAATAACTCTCAGTAGAATTAGTTGTACTGTGTTTTCTTTATTCTTATACATTGGTACCTTCAAACTAGGTAAACTAACATAATACAACGTAATAGATTTCATTTAAATACAACATAAAACTATAGAAGTTAAAATAACTTATCTGTAAATTCCTTAAGAAAAATGAACTCGGTAGATCCATGTACCACCCAACAATAGGCATACTGCAAGAAAAGTAATCCACTCCCAAGTTAGCCCTTGATACCACCAAGAAAAGTGATCTCAGGTTTTTTTTTGTTACGGTCTATACCTTTAGGGTTTTATAATGAATTTTCTCCAAGAAAAAATTACTCACAATACCTGCCCACCTAACACCTTTAGGTGCTCATCAAGGTGTGCACAGAGAGTTTTCCAATCTGGCCTAAGTCTATTAAGGAAATTTTACCGGTTCTAAAAATTATGATCAACTAAATACTCCCAATACATGCCTCATACAACACCAGAAGGTGCTATTTAGTATGATCATAGAGAGTAGAACTACAGTTTACCTAAACCTTTATACAAACATAGTAGCTAATTTGCTACTAAAAAATACATGGTTTGTTTCTTACGACTCTCTAACTAGTTCTTGGAACTTTGTGCTTTGCCTTCACCCTTCTAACTGCTTCATTTTCCTGGCTTTCCCTTAACTATTTCCTCTTCCCTCTTTTTCTTATGACAAAGAGTTCCTCCCCTAAGAGGAGGGATGACGCATTTCCCTATATTCTTGGAATTTTGGCTAAATTTTGGAAAACTTAGGTTTTGACCACTTTTGGGATAAGGAAATAAAGGTAGTTGCTTGACACTTCATCCTTCTAGATAAAATTTCTCACCTGTAGCATCATGGCCTTTCTTTTGAGGAACCTTGCCCAGGAAGCTCTGGAATTCTAATTTTATTTATTTACATAATTTAAAATTATTATGTACAAAATCACAATTATAATAATAATAATAATAATATCTCATGGTTAATCATAACCATGTCATGAAATTAAATTTCATCACAAATAGAATGCTAATAATCAATTAATAATCCAGCTTTCTAAGAGTAATATAATGGAGTATTACAAAAGAAGTAAATTTTGAGGAAGACTTTGCATCAAGGAAGTCTCATGATCCTATTCTGGTGAAAGAGGATGAGTAGGAAGCTCTTAAGGTTGAGGCAAAGTCATCGGTGACTTCCAATTTAGGGTAGCAGCCTTCAGGTGAAGAGGAGCGAGTAGATTCTTCTATTTATGTCAAGAGACCTCGATGGTTCACTCAAAATTAAAGGATGATTAGGAGTTAGATGAGGCTCATAGGAACACATTCAGGGAAAGCAGGCCTCTGAAAAAGTTTCCAAACCACATGGAATTAATGAAAAGCATCATAGATTTCAAGCCTTCTAGCTTTCAAAAGGCATCAAACCGCTATGTCTAGCAAAATTCCATGGTGGATTACACCTCCATCATGAAGAATGATGCATAGGACAATATCAAGATCGAAGGGGGAGTCAGTAGTGAGTTCTATATGACTCTATAAGATTCAGCATGTAGCAGATGGAAACATTGAGAAGTTCAAATGAGGTTTGTAGCAAGAGGATTCTCTCACAAAGAGGGAGTGGACGGCAATGATACTTTTTCTCCACTCACCAAATACACTTCCATTAGAGAAGTTGTGTCTTCAATTTCAATTATGGGGAGGATACATCATATGGATGTGAAGATAGGATTTCCTCGATGGGATAACTGAGGAATAAGTGTACATAAAGCAACCTCAAGTCTTTAAGGTAAGTGGAAATGAATCCCATGTTTGTAGGCTAAAAAAGACCTTATATGACTAAAACAGGCACTAAGACCATGGTATTCTAAGATCGATAGATGTTTGCATATTATGGGCTTCAACAAAAGTGAAAAGATCCTAACTTATATTATATATTTGTTGGGACTAATCTACTTGTTTTGGTGTTCTGTGTAGATGAATTATTTCTTATAGGTTTAGAGAAGCTCACTGCAAGGTGCAAAGTAGATATCGCAGTTGAGTTCAAGATGAAGAACATTGACATGATGGGTTACTTCCTAGGTTTGGAATTTTAACAAAGACCAAGGGAGATTTTCCTTGGGTAGGGTAAGTACACAATTGAGATCCTAAAGAGGTTTGGAATGGAGGATTGCAAATGTATGGCCACACTTATAATCACTAATATGAATTAGGTAGCAACATCGGATTCAGAGGTGGTGGACCCTATGTTGTACAAGCAACTAATAGGTTCCTTGATGTATATGGTCAATTCTAGATTAGATATATGTTTTGAAATGAACACCTTGAACAAATTCATGATGAAGCTGAGGTAGGAGCATTGGGTAGCAACAAAACATGTGCTCATATACTTGAGGGGCATAGTGGAGTATGTTTTGAGATATATTGGAGACAGTGAAATGAAGTTGAAAGGGTATACAAACTCAAATTGGGTAGGCATTGCATTAAACAAGAAGAGCACCTCGAGGTGTTGTTTTAACTTCAGATTAGAAATCATATCTTGGTTCATCAAGAAGCAAACTTCCAAATATCTTAGCTTAATAGAGGAAAAACATATAGCAACCAACACTGTTAGTTGTGATCCCATCTAGATTCACAAGTTACTTTCAAGATTATTTGATCAGGAGTTGGATCCCATAGTGACTTACTCTCTAAGAATCAAACTCTCTAAGAATCTAGTGTTTCATGACAGGTACAAGCACAAAGATTAGACTTCACTTCATACAAGATAGGAATTAGAAGGGAGCAATAAAGCTCTAGTGTATTCCCAAAGATCGATAGGTAGTTGATATTCTAACCAAATCCTTAGCAAAAAGGAAGTTTGAAGCATTCAGAGACAAATTTGGATTGGTGCAACATTCCTTCCTCACTAAGAGGGGGGTGTTGAGAAATATAGCTCAAACAAAAACTTTTGCATAAGTTTATTAGTGTGAACATGCTAGAAGTGGTTAGAGATACTTTAGGAGTCTTATATTTAGTTGTTGAGCGTAATAAAGTGTATTTACTACATTAATGACTTA
Organism: Larix kaempferi; assembly: GCA_027924585.1. Classification (NCBI taxonomy): domain Eukaryota; kingdom Viridiplantae; phylum Streptophyta; class Pinopsida; order Pinales; family Pinaceae; genus Larix; species Larix kaempferi. The sequence goes on along the minus strand of BSBM01000299.1, from coordinate 53,270,481 downwards.
GACTAGGATTAATCTCAACGGTACATCTCATTGAGATATTAGGGTTCCAACATGTATAAAAACAAGTCAAGATAGAGAGTTTGAACACATTTTTTGTCAAATAGGGACAATGACTAAGAGAGAGAGAGGGGGGGGGGGAGAGGGAGCACATCAGCTAAGAGGAGCAATATTGTAAAACAAAGGTTATACAATACAATCATACAATAGATCAATATAGCACCATACCACAGGTCATAGTCATACAGCAAGATGTATAACAACAAATGTCTTCTCGATTTTTGTGTATATCATACACCTTAGGTTGGGGTGGATTTGTTTACTATACAACTACTGGGGTTTAGTAGTTGTGGATATTTCCTTATAGGCTTTGATTAATTGAATGATAAGTTGATTTGAAGGGAAAATTCCCTCTGTATGTGTTTAATTGTTTTATGCTTTTGCTATTTACTTTCCTGCTATAGTGTGGTTGTTGTTATGCGAAGAAGTTAAATTTCTACAATTAAATAACAAATTTGTTTGGTTGAGAACATAAGGACTTTAGTGACCTAGGCTAGGCTACTTTACATTTAGGCTCAAATGGGATTTACCTAAACAATTGCTCACTATATATGTAGAGAGAGAGAGAGAGAGAGAGAGAGAGAGAGAGAGAGAGAGACAGAGACAGAGAGAGAGAATTGGGGGGGGGGGGGCGTTGGAAGCAAATTTTGAAATATATTGTTGTGTGAAATTATATGTTGAAGTTAAACTTGAAAGTGGTTGGGCCAAATCCTTAGAAGTTTAGCCAAGGGATAGGATTCATCTGCAGAAGTTAGACATGAAATTTGACTTACATGTAACTTTTGCGATGATTATCAACATTTTGTAAAAGATTGTCCCAAGAAAAAAGAAAGAAAAAAACTAGTCAACCCCCTCCCCCACCAACTTCTAAAGACCATCCCCCACTTCCATCTTCAAAAAAAGGTTCCTTTAAGAAATATGGGAACATGTTCAAAAAATAGATACAAAATTAATAGACGAAACATGTTCACATGAAACTTATAATGATGGGAATGAATCTCAACCATAGTAGACAACCAAAAGTGGGGACTCGCCTCTTGAAGAACTACATCCAAACATAGAGATGCAAATCTCTAACAAGTGAGAAATCCCATTTGAAGTAGTACTAAAAGCCTTGAGGTTTGGGGAAAACCTCAAAACCACCCCTTGAAAAAATATTTTAACTCTACTTACAAAGAGTGGGAAATCCCTACCCCAAAATGCAATCCAACTATGTTTGCTCAAACTAGGAATGACAACCTTTATCTCTAAGAATAATGAACATCACCAAACAATGTTGTTGGGAGAAAACCTCAAAAATCTCAAGAGGAAGAAGTTGCAAGAAATAAAACATCAATGATACATGTGACAATCAACTAGGGTTTAAATTAGGTAATAAATCTAAACCTCCTAAATCATGAAATTTCTCTTACAGAAATAGATGGGAAGCCCATAAATAAGAAAGAATCTAAACCTTATCAAAACTAAGCAAGGTGTTTGTCGTTTTACTTCAAGAAACCAAACTTACTATAAATTCCTTCTCCTCTATCAAAAAGTGGTTATAGAATCGAGTTGTGTGGACTAAAACTCTGGAGGGTTAGATTACCTCGAGATCTTGAAATAATATGCCTTTAAGGCAAGACATCATCTAAACATTGAATTGCATTGTCATTTTAGATAGTTCACACTAACCAGGCCTTCCAGATCACCATTGTCTATGCCTCAAATAACTATTTGGGCCAAAAGCAATATTGGACTTATCATTACCACTCTTTCGTTGAACACACATTTGAATAGAATTTCGAAAAGTGGTTTCAATGTCCTTAATAGCAAAGAAAAAAAATGAGGTTGTTTAATATGTGGCCCTTGCAGGGAACTAGTTGAAGATACCATTTTTTAATTTGGTATTTAATGATTTCAAACCCAAAAGTAACAAGTACACATGTAATAATTATCAAGTCATAATAGGCTTTATTGTTTAAACACTAGATAGATTCTTAGTCTAGGACTTGTATCAAGCCATTATAGGCTTTATTGTTGAAACACTAGATAGATTCTTAGTGTGGGACTTGTATTTGAATGGTTTCTGAAATTTGCATTCGACTATCATCCCCTTCGTTGTCTGTAATTTTCAAACCAACCATTTCTTTAGTTTTTTGTTCTCCAAAAGAAATGGTGTCATCCCATTTTGATTCAATTTTTATTTGATATCTTAGACTTTGATGATTTAATAAAGGAATCATGGACATAAACTATGGCCAAATAGATCTCACACTCATATCTAGGAACAAAAATAAAGCACCTTAATTGTGATATCAAGGAGATCATGTACCTTTAAGGAAAAGTTGGGAAGCAAAATTGGCCTTCACTCAATCTTGAATTGAAGTAGGAAACTCTTTGAGGTGCTACTAAGGAAAGAAAAATAAACAAAATTTCAACTTCGTAAAGTCTAGAGCCAAAAAGAGGAGTATTGGGGCCTTTAATCCTAAAACCTCTAGTTGAAGGCAAGAACCAAAACACCAAATATTTTCCAAAACAAGCAAACAAAAGAGAATTTCCAATTCAATCAACAAAATTAAAAGTAAAGCATTACATATCACATTTTCATCAGATCTTAGAAGTAGCCCTTTATTAACAAATTTGTTAATTGAACCTAACAGAGAGATGATCAAGAAAAAATTATGCACTTTATCTCCCATTTGATCAAAGAAAATAGCAATGAAGATCTAATGAAACCAAAACTTAGAGGAGGAGCTAAAAGAAAGAAAAAAAACAATGCACTTCAATCAAGTATTGTGCCCTTATGGTTTTTTCTGCCTTGGTTTCTCATAGATTTTGGTTAATCAAATCAGAGTTGCTAAAAAGTTTTGGAAAAAAGAAATCTATATTCGAAGTTGTTTTCTCTTTGCAATGTTTTGTACAGTTTGCTCCAAAATTATAACCAAAGAATTAAGACTTTCATTGTCAAACTCACCTCAAAGGAGCAAGGGGTCTTTATCCCCAATGGTCAATCTTTGAAATTATTTTCTTAGTATAATACGCTTTACACTCTAGCAAACACTCTCATAGTATCCCCAGTGGTGCATGAGGAGTTTCATACTTTGATTGAGAGTTTCACAGAGTTTTGGCCCCACATTGGAAGTGATGAACTTCCTATTTGGTGTTGGGATCCAAGCATCCATTGGCATGATAGATTGTATCGGATGAAATTGATGTTTGGAGGAGTGAAACACAGGCAGTGGGATCTTGGTATTGCTTGGTTCGAGTATATTTGTTGGAATTGGAGTAGTAGATTAGTTTCTGGCATGAGAGAGAGAGAGAGCCAATTATCATTCTCAGGAGTCTATCCATGTGGATCAGTGCTTCAATTTCCTACATGGGAAACCATTTGATGGATGGACACAGTATTTCCTAGCTTGTTGGTTTGAGAGTCTTCATAAGGCTCCTTATGATGATACTATGCAGTGCAGAGGTGGACGTAACAAACACCTTGCAGCTCTAAGGTTCATCTGGGACCATGGGATCATTTTGGGACCCAATTTCTTCATTTGGGTTGAACATAAGTTGCACGGGGAACATAGTTATTTTTTAGGGCATGGTTATAATCAGAGTGGCGCAACAACATCATGGTGGTTCCTTTTTAAGTTTAGTTTGGAATTTGGAATTCCAATGCTTGTCAGTTCAATGATAGATCTTAATCCTTGGTGTGGAACAAAATGTGAAGTAGAGTTTATGACTTGGTCCACTTAAAATTACAGCTTTATACACAGTGATCACTAAGGAAGGAAGTAGAAAATCAATGAGTAGTAGTTGGGATGAAGAGCAATCATTAACACTCCATATTTAAAATGCTTGATGACAAGCAATCTTTGGCAGGGAGGACTGTCATGTCCCCAAATTTTCAATTATAATCCCTTGATGAAAATAATTAAATTTGGCATAAAGTCACTAAGTAAACTCATAAATTTAAATGTATGAGGCCAAATATTTATTTTTAATGCAATATTGATTTAATTTGGTTAAGGAGGGCATATGGGATGTTCATTGGGACCAATATGAGGTGTCTTTCTCAAGAAAAATGGTAAAAAGTAGCTGAAAGTAGGAAAAGCAACTAAAAGTAGGAATGTAGCTAAAAGCAGGAAAGCAAGTAACCTTCCTAAAAATCAAGTTAAGCACCTCTATTTTGAATTTCAAGGATGGTAAATGTTTTACTTGGTCAAATAACATTATAAAGGGATGCTAATGTGTTGTGAGTGATTATTCTCTCATATTATTCGAATTTTATTATTATTTTTTGAGAAAATTCTAGAAGAGGGAAAAAAACCAGCAGAAGCTCATAAAAGAGGGATGAGAACCTCCATGGAGGATCTTTTAGCATTTTTTACTTTGTGATCCTTGTGATCTTGGAGAGCTCTTGTGTCTTTTCATAGCTTGGGCGATGTGCCCATTGCTATCTTGGGAGATGTGCCCCTTGCAATTGTAATAGAGAGGAGAAGATAATCTAGATCTCTCATTTTAGCTTAATTGCAGGTTTTAGAGAGAGACCATTTGTGAAATTCTAAGTCATAGTAGATCTAAGACTTGAGTATACCTCACAGAGAAATAATGAGCATAAAAGTTGAATTAGAGTGAAAACTGCAATAAAAAAGAGCAGACAATTAATTATGCAGAAGAACTTAGATAGGAGCAGAATAATGTCACACGATCCAATAATCAGTATAGTCAACAATGATGATACAATGGAGAGAATCCGAATCACACATGAGAATTCAAACTTCAGTTGGTATAACATAGGAATTGTCACCACTGGAGTGCTCTGAAAGACTCAAACTCAACTGAACTGAACTTAAACTCAGTTAACTGAAGACATAATCAGTTAACTGACTAAGGAGGGCGCAATAGTGATTTTGTCATGCATGAAAGTTAGAAAAGGGCGCATGAGGCCACAATTAGTGGCATCCGTAGCTCTAAAACCCCACAAGGGTCAGCTAACTCAGGTGGATTTCATTGCAACACTGAGTAGGTTCCTATAAAATAGGGAACTGACTAAAGTGGTCCTAAAATGATGCATGCGGGGATCAAAAGGTGGTAGATGGATCCTGGATGACATCTTCACACCACTAGGGGGAAAATGACATCATCAACTACTAGGAAAATGAAATAATACTAGGTAGGACAAGGATGGAGTATTAAAATATCCTAACACCATTCATTTTTCTCCATTGTGTTTAACTTATTCAGTTCATTGTAAGTTTTTATTAAAGATTAGAAGATTTAACAATGTTTTACAGTTGTGGTGTGTTAGTTTCTAGTGGGCTCAGTTGAGGAGGGTGCACTTGCTCTCTTGTACAAATGTTCCATTGTCGATATGAAGTGGTGGATATGATAATGTTAAGGAGGGCACACCAAGGAAGTTTCATCCCTTGCAAATATCTACATTGCTTTAGATCTGGAAACCGATGTTGAAGGGATGAAAAGGAGGTTATGGCTTCGATACTTTCGAGAATATATGAATTGTGAGACATATGCCATTGCATCCAAAGCTTTGTTTCTAGTGGGAAATACCTTTTGTCTCATTGAAAAATACTTCCGAATGACCAAGATACATTTATTTTATCATATCTAGGGGTTTCAGTGTTGAAGAGCGCACCTGTTCATCTCCATCTTTGCATTTCTCGGGTTTCAAGATGAGTAAGATCCATATGTCAATGAAATCAATATTATTTTTGTTATAATCATCTCATAATAAATATTCATAGAGTTTTACTTTGTATTGTGTTCATCTTTACCAGTGACAGTTGAATCTATGTGTTGTTATGTTACCCGGGGTTGAGTAGTCTTAAATATGTGTGTGTTAAAATACCATTAAAAGTACTTTGGAGTCTGTATGCGGTGTGTTTGGCTAATATCACATTGTTTGAGTCAATATTATCCTCTGTGGTCGAATTTGGTAGGGTCTCCGTGTGTTTGGAGAGAATTGGAAACCAACAATCTTTACTAGTCAAATCTGAGCTAGTCTTCCTTACTGTGGTGAAATTTGATTTGGTTTTCCTCTATTGTGAGTTATGAAGCTGAGTAGGTGTTTTAGATCTGAATTATATGTCCTAGTTTCTCTCAAATTTCTTCTAGTATTGCTATCAAATGGTCTGCCCAGGTGTGTTGAACTCCGAAATGTGCATACTGTCAAAGTAGAACCTAGAGTATACCTTCCATAAAGTCTTGCAGTTCTGTCATAAGGGTGTTGTAGGTTGTTCTAACAGTGTGTAGAAATCTCTGGTGTTTGGTTGGGAGAAATCGAAAATATCTAGTGGTGTTTTGATCCAGTTGAAGACAAGCAGTCTTTCTGTGCCTTGTTTGAAGTAAAACACCTAGTTTTGAGAAATTTCAATTTCTTGAGTGAGGGATGAGATAAGATCTCCATATTTCATATTGGGGATATTACATCCCACATGCATGATGGAGAAATATTCTCCCATTGCCATTCATTATATAAATAGGTGGAAAATTATTTATCCCACATGTATTTTGGGATGCTATTCTTCCATACATATTGGTATATAATGGAGGTGGGGGAGAGACTTTGGGCATATATTGTTGAATGCATTGTGATGTTATTGTAAAGCTATAAAGCAGATGTGGGGTGGATCTCTCTTTTAATATTGGAGTTTTTTGAAGAATAAAGATGACCAAACCTTCCCGTGGATGTTTCCTCATTTGGGTTTTACCACGTATATCTAGTGTATTGTTCTCTTGTTCTCTTGTCTCTTATTTCTTACATGATTATTGTTGCTTGTATGGATAGAAGGCTAGACTAGTATATCCTTTCTATTGATTTACATGCTAGTATAAATGTATTGTTGTATGTTATGTATATTCTCAATATTTTGACATGGTATAAGAGCTAGTTGCTATGCTCTACCTTCTTCGATAATTCTTTGAATTTTTTTTACAAGAAACAATTCTTCAAATTTTGAGTTGGGTCCTCCATATTTTGTAGGTTTGGCATCTTATCTATCAAACCCAAGTGGTATTTTTTAATATCTAGTCATTTTGCTACATGTTTGAATTATTTTTTTTCAAACCCTAACCCTCACCATTATTTTTCAGAAAATTTCAGATTTTTTCAAGTTTATCTTGATTTTTTCTATAGATCTGGATCATAATATATTATATACTAAATTGCTAAACGATCTATTTGTTTTGCAGTAGACTTGGTTTGTTTTCGGCTCTGGTTGTTTTTTTTCGTAGGTTTTTGTACAAGAGGACTACTGTTTTACAATTTTCTGATTTTGACAGGTTTCGGGGCAGTTATAGCTAATTCACACCTTTTGGTCTAAGAAAGCACGAATACTCCTAAAATTCGCACCCTGTGTTCAACAAAAGCATGGATTATTGTCTGCATTCACACCTATTGTACACAGAAAGTGTGAATACCCATGTTTCAGCATTTTTTTCTTCAAATCTGATTCTCTGCTCTCAATGTTTTGCTACAAGGTTACATATCTATCTGTTATTTGTTGTTAGGATCCATTTTCAGTGAGACGTTTTTGGTTTTTTATCATTTCTTCTTTGCAACAAATAATTTTTACACTTAAGGGTTTCATTATTTTGTCACACTATGACTTCATAAGTTGTTTATATTCCAGCACTAGTTGGATCTAATTATCTCTCTTGGAAGAGAAATATAATTGATGTTCTCAAGAGCAAGAACTTATGGAGATTAGTTAAAGGTGATCTAACGAAACCAAACGATGCAAAAGATTGGGCAATATGGTAAGATAGATGTGATCAAGCAAGAGGACTCATTGGACAAACTGTTCCGGATAGCTTACAGGTACACATTGAGATTGAGGATAGTCCTATTGAGGTATGGAAAACCCTAGCTTCTTTATTTGATAAAAATGATGATGTTTATGCTTACTATCTTGAAAATAAAACCCATGAGTTAGACCTTAAATATTTTGATACAACATAGTCATTTCTTGCTAAAATTAAAATCTTTAATGAAAAGTTAAATAATTTTGGTTCTAATTACAAGAAAAATGATAATGCTCTTACTATTCTTGTAGAACAAAAGTTACTTCCATGTTTTGATATGTTCGTCCAAACTAGGAATAGAGCCATTGAAATGTCTAAGGATACCTTAAAACCGTCTTTTGAAGATTCTTCTAAAGGTTTGATCAATAATCAAGATAGATTAATTGCTAGTGGTCAATTATCTAAAAATAAAGTTGTAATAGCACATAGTGAAAAGAATCCTAATAGAAAATTTAATAAACATTTTAAACCCAATAATCAAGGATCAACTTCTTCTAATTATGATGTTTCTTACATGGTGCAACAAAAAAGAAGTGTATAATCCTTGTAAGCACTGTGGAAAAACCAACCACCCTAAAAATATTTGATTTAAACGGAGACGTGAACTTGCCAAAAGCAAAGAACAAGTCTCTGTCCCGAACTATGAAAGAAATAGTGAACCCAAAAATGAAGTTGCAATTCTTCTCTTTCCCACTTCTTAGTACAACTCTTGCCATGAATAAAAGGAGTTGTCCTCCCATCATATATTTCTATAGTCATAATACATTTATCTTTAGGAAGTGATAGATCTAAGAAATCAAACTCAGAAGGGGAGACAAACCTATATGTCATTATTGCTTGTTTGTTTATGTGTTTCCCACCATCTAGTAAGGGTCTCCCATAATCTATATCCATTACAGGGATTTTTTTATCGTCCACAACTTGTGTGTTTATGTATGCAATGAATTATTCTAAGTTTACAATTCCATAATATCTAAGAGGGTTTGTTATCTCAAATCTAATCTATCTAATCGATTTAATAGTTGTGGAATGTCTAGAAGAGATATCATGCATCCTATTTTTCTACTCATTTAGTTCTTCTTTAGAATCACTATCAAAATACTGGATACTCCTCCCATTAACTAACCCATATGTTGTAGGATTAATGTAATATTCTCTTATTCCCATATTCATGTTATAAATCTGATCTAAGACATCCTCTTCCATAGTGTTCATGGTTGTCTCAGTATACTTGGGCCCTTGATAAGGATCTAATGGTTTCATTACCTTCATACCATTTACCTCAAATGTCATAGTTTCCTTATTTAAGTCAATAACAACATAATTCTCAAAACCCAATCAATCCCTAATAAGGTTGGGTAGGGATTTGTTTTTTCCATGATATCTATCACTTCAAAATCAACGAAGGTTTTGACACCAACTAATTCAACCTCTAGATTTTCCAACCTACCAACGGGGAATATTATGTATCAGTTGACCACGCACAACTATATGAGAGAATAAACCAGTGAGGACTCCCCATTGCCTCCCAATACTTCTTTGGAAGGATATTGACATTCAACCCAAGTTCTAACATTACGTCTTTAATATCGTACCCATTACCTAGGCATATAACATGAATTCTTTCCTAATTCTCATTTTCCTTTGCCTCACTCTATGGGTATTTCTCTCAAGAATATTAACAGAAATAAAATCCTCCTCTTCTTCAGTTCTGGGAAGCAAGATGACATTGTTACACAACTTTATTGTCAATAGTTCATCTTCTAAGATATCGGCAAATAATGTGGCCCATAAATCAAAAAAATTCTTGGAATTAGTTGAGGTTCTAGCCTCTAAGCGTCTTCTGCAATCCCTAGGAGTTAGGATAGGACCATAATTACATTCCTAAGGATGTTCACTAACTATAGGTGGAGAGGACACCGACAGGCAGTGGAGCATGTCAACTACTTCCTTAAAGAAACCTTTTTGTTGCACTAGGTCAAACTTATACATCCATGGTCCCACTTTCTGAATTTTCAAAAATTCCAAATTGTTACTACAATCCCTAATCCAGGTTCCCCCTCTGGTAACAACATTGATAGTAGGACTTGTCTCTTTATTACCATATATGGATTCTAAATTGATTATATTTGTGTGTCTTTGTCTCACCCAGTCCTCCCATTCCACAATCAATTCTAGGCAGTCTTCAATACCATGGTTATTCACCCTATAGTAAGAACACCATGGATATATAGGAAACACATAGACTTGGGAGAGGTGACCCATATAATCACTTTTATAGCATCATCCAATCCCTCTTCTTCCACTAGTTCTACCTCCTCGATATCAACCACCTCCCCTTCTATGGCCTCATGCTCCAGCTTGAGGTTGTGAATTGTTAGATACTCAAAAAGAAGTTATGTATATTCCATCAACTAGGGAATCCAGGCCCTACACTTATCTATATGGTGTGTGGAAATGCCACATAATTCATAATCCACTATATTAGGGATTGAATAAAATTTTGTGGAATTTGACAACGTCTAGGAGGGTTCCCATACATTTTGTGAATCTCATAAAACTCCCCATAGTGAGAATACTGAACATTCATAAAGGCATGATATTGTATAAGGATACGCCGAACAAAGTAGAGGTATCCATTTGTGCAACGGTTATAGATGGTCTTCTCATAAAAGGTCCCATAGGGGGTTGGATGAAGAACCTCCCCTCAACCTAGGACGCTCTAAGTAATGATGCCCATCAATCATACATCTTGTGCACCAGACTTGATCCTAACCAACCTTTAGTATCACTAGCTCTTATATATTTTTTTGTGAGGGTAGCAATCTTGTTTGGACCTACTAATGGCACAACAACTCTAGTATTTACAAGGTACTTGGCCATAGCCTCATTTTTCATGGCTTGTTATAATGCATCTCTCGGAATATCAAAATTTTTTCTATGTGAGTGGGATTCTCGTTAAAGGAATCAATCCATGAATAACCCATTCTTTATGATGAGTTCACATATGGGGAAGGAAATCCTACCTATCAAATCCTGAAATCTCTACGCATGCTCCCAAGGATATTCTCCTTAGAATTTTTGAATTTATTTTAACTCTACAATACATTGTTGTTCTAACTTAGGTTACTGAAATTTTACAAGAAAATATTGCTTTACCCGTTGCAAGGTAAGAGGTGCAACACTAGGAGTGTGTTCCACAAATGTCATATACCATTGTAAATCTTTGTCCCTTAAAGTTGTTTCAAACTCTACCAATTTGGAGGCATCTTGAATTTCCTTTTACCTCCATATGGCTTCACACAAAAACTAGTGTTTGTATGCATCTTCTTCAATCCCCTTTCCCCTTAATTATGGGTATCACATGGAATATCCACCATGGATTCCCATTATCCTAATAGGTTGAAACCCAACTAAGATAAATCAACCACGACCTGGCTGCGTAATTAGATTCAAACCTACTACTAAAGATGAAGTATTGTTTCTTAGAGTACTAGTTGACAATCCTACACTAATACCGCCATTCCTTCCTCTTAACAATGCTCCAACTTGAATACTACAACAACAACTACTAATATGATTGTAATAGTGAAAACCCAAGAGAGGATTAGAAGAATGAAATAAAGTATAATTCAAGGGATCCAAAGGATTGGTTGAAGTCAAGCTTGTTCCATTGACTTCAAGTATCCTTTCCATGAGTTAGGAGGGTTTGGGATCTTGAAATAAACTTCGTAGGTCCACCAAGACATCGTTAGGTCATCTTGATTTTCGAACTTAGCTAGATCACCTGAATCAGGTTGTTTCGTAACCTCTTCTGAAATTGGGTCTACACCAATAGTATGGACATCAACATCCCTATTTTCCACCTCATTCTCCCTCTCTTCAAACTTTGTGGAAAATCCCTCTCCCTAATGTTCTCTTACTAGCATTCCTTCAATCATTATCCCCCTCTATTTCAACTGGGTGCTGGATATCTCTCCATGCCTCACAACTTCTACAACTCATTCAAACTTCCTTTTTCACTCGCTTCCTCACCTATCTCTTTCTATAATTGTTCACTTCTCTTTCTAATTGCTTGCATCTAATTTATCCACTACCATTTTGTAATGGTCAACCTCCTTAGAGCTTGTTCAACCCTTGTACTATTCTCTAGCTCCCCCTCATTTGGTAAATATTTCATATCTTGAAACTCATTAGCACCTTCTCCAACCACTACCCCATGGCATAGGGTATCTTCTCAACCATGGAAAAATGACTAAATTGCAAACTACCTTAATCTAATGTGGGATTTCTCTTATCATTCTGCCTCAAGATCCTTTCTTAAAATAAGTTTCCACTTTAGAGAAAGATTGATGGTTTTCCAAGTGAATTCCCTATGTATATGTTAAGAAATTTATCCACCCAAATATCTACTTCCCATGTGTTTGGATGGTCAAGTTGATGCAAATTCCTAAGATTAGCAGAATTCCATTTAACACTTTTCCTTCTCTCGATCTTGATATTATGGATTTCCATAAATATTTTCAATAATTTATACATACTTACAAGGAACTCACACTCATCCAGGTAAGGTCCATCATATAACACAAACTCTCTAGGCATAGTTGGGACCTTCTATTCTCACAACTCTACTTCTTGTAAAAAAAATCCTTGAACTTTTTACCCCATCAATCTTGGATCTTGTACTTTATAATTCCTCTATCCATCCTAATAGTATTCCCCGTTTAGGTAGGGTTTGGGTAATGAAACCATTTGTTGGCATCAATTTGAGACCAAGGTTTTTGTGAAATGACCAACAAAGGCTTATTATAGTCTAGATGCACTAGCATTTTCTATCCTCCCTCCCTAAAGGGAGAAGTTCTCACCCAAACAATAGCCAAGACCATGGAAAGATAGGGGAAGAATCTTATGGGATGGACACAATGTTTAGTCATACTAATGGTTCAACATCTAAATGTTATTGTGATTTAAGAATAAACAACATATAATGGATGTGAAATAGAAATCATTGCAACCAAAATATAATTAGGTACATATATAGACAATAAGCCATACTCAACATGTATACACTTACACATAAAATTTAAAGGGGTCCCAAATATTATCTTTTAATTCATAAGCTTTAAAATACAACCAATGGATACTTCTATTACATTATTATATTCAAATAATGCTCACCGCAAGCATCTCACAACTTCTATCACAATCATTACTCAATAGTAGAAAAAAACTATATATGCTTATTAACATCATCACTATACTAATAGAATTAATCTATTTTCCTTAGAATCCATATTACCTTACACAAAATAAGTTGCTAGCATTGACCTTGTCAAGATGGGTACAAAGAGGTAAGGATGACCAGGTCAATCCACTACCCCTAGTCGATGCATTAATTGCATCCTAACCTTTCGACCATTGGCAGTTGACTTGTATTGTGTCCCCTTCATATGTTTTAAACATCTCTTTTGATGAGCAGAAATCTCTTCCTAATTATCCATCTTCTACAAACTTACTCAAGAAAAAGGGGCCAACACCCAGTCTTCCATGATCTTGGAATCGCCAAAAATTTGAAAGAGTTCTTAAACCCTTTTCAACAACAACTTTCAAGATGAACCACAAAAAAAAGATTCATCACAATTGTTGGTTTATTTCCCTACAATTAGCTTCAACTTGAAATGATGGATTGGTCCAAACATATCAATACACCACCAATACACATGCCCCGCACTAGCCTGGAGGTCCTTGGCAAGCTCCATTGAAGAAACCCTAGGCTTGACCACTATTCATTGCATGTTCTTTTAGCATTTTAGAGTCCTTTTCTTTAAAAGAGCTTCAACAACCATCACATGCTCTCCTAATTTGTGTGCCACTTGGGTGAGACTCAAAACAATGTCTTGAAAGATTACTTTATTTCTTGACACCCATAAAACCCAAACCACAAAGCAAGGTAAAGTCCTTAAAAAATTATAGATCTGTCCACAAACCAAGAATGAAATCATTCAATCAAGGTCCTCTGCTCCCACTTATTTTTACCACTTGCAATTTGGAGAATTTCAAACCACACAACTCTAGTGAAGGGGCATGAAATGAATAAATGATCAACATATGCCTCACTTATCTTATAGAAAAATCATCTGACGGGACCTCGCATGTTCCTCTTTTACAATTGTCCCAAGTCAAAATTTTGTTATCTATAGATAAACAAAGAAATATTTTTGCTTTTAATGGGCAATATAACTTCTAGACTACTTGCCACCACTAGACTCTTCCTCCATATTGGCCTTCTTCCAATTTTGTAGTAGAGCCTTTATTTTTTTACCACTTGACAACATCATCATAATCTAAGCCACCAACAACAAGAAACATAATGTTTCCATTCCTTTGGTTTTGCACCCTCCAAATTAAATTCCTCTTCCTTCTTCCAACCTTGAGCCAACATATTTCTTGCCTCATTTGAAATTGTGGCCTCCAAACAGAAAGTCCCCTATAAATGCAGATCTCTTAACATTGAGTCTCCAAACAATGTAATGTTGTATTTCCATTCAATCTAGGGATTCTTCCCTATCTTCACCTTGTTCCATTTCCCTATCTTCTACGAAATCTAATTTCCAATTTAAGGAAAAGCCTTTACTAAAGCTTTCTAGACTACAAAACCACTATGAAATAATTTTATTTTCACCATGAACCAGTCTTGAAAGGAACTTCTTCTCAACTGTACTTAAACATCATAACCTTGCCCCACAAACCTTCATTTTACACCAATCTCCATAAATTAGTATCTAGAACTTAGCTAAAAGCATAAGTAGATTTTAAACCCCAACCTCTAGCTTCTTTAAGACTTGCCACTTTTGACAATTTCACTAGAGAAATTCCTTCCTTATCCATCTCAATAGATGTGTGTAAGAAACCGTTAAAGGCAATATTAGGAGAGAATCGTTGCAACCCCCTCCCAAACCACAATTAGAGGGGCAATTCCAAGAATTGTCGCCATCATAATTAGTATTTTTATTCTTATTTTAAATTAAGATTTATTTAAAAAACATTATAATTTTTTGTAAACCTTTATATGTGTGTGTGTGTGTGTTTTAGCGAAAAAAAGCATACTATTGTTATTTATAGAGATAAATCAAATAGTACAACGATAAACCAGTATAGCATTATAACTGCTATATTTCCAAAAAATTCAGATCTGACAAAATTAACCCAATATAACAAAAAAATTTGATATAGCCTCATTCGACAACCAACCAAAAAGTGGATAAATCAGCAAAAAAACCATCACTCCAGGTAATAAACTGAACCTTGAGATTCGATCTTGGAATCCAGAAATTCCTCCCATATCAGCATACCTTCTTCATCATCCAGGGCCATTTTAGAAAGTTTATCAGCCATTGAGTTGTTCTCCCTATATATATGATGCAATGAGATAACTGGACAATGATTGATTTCACTACGAATTCTATTACACCAAAAAGCTTGTAATCACCCCTGGCCCATTTAATAGTGACTCGAGAGTCACCAAAAACTTTAAATTCCGCCAACACAAATATATTTACCACTTTGATGACCATCCATAAAGCAAGGATTTCTGCCTTCATATTAGTACCTCTGCCACATTTAAGACATTTTTAATTTTTTTTATTATGGGTCTATTGGTTTTTTATTATTTTTAAAACATATTTAAAGTCATATTTTTTCAAATTCATTTTTATGGATTGAGGGAGGTGCATGGGCATGTAGCATTTATTTTTAATTTTTCTTCAAAAGCAAATATGTGTTTTTTAATTCAAATGTGTTTTTAATAGATTTTTTTTTAATTATAATATGATTTTTTTTATAGGATTTTCCCTTTAGTTTTTTAATTTTTTTTTTTATGATTTTATTTGCAATAGTGTTAGTTGTTTAGGTCATGGTCTAAAAAATGGTGCAATTTTAAGCCCAAAAATAAATGTTACTAATAACACTACTTTTCAATTTGAGAATTGCTTTTAATATTTCTATCCACAATAGTTACAGTGGTTAAACAAAATATTAATTTAATCCTGCTCGTTCGCTTTGATTATGGAGCTAACCCGATGGGGACATCAAGTGAGGCCCTTATATAGCAATGTATGTATAGCCACCCTTGGATTTGACCCCGAGACCTTCTGCTCACAACTTACAGCACTCAACCACTTGAGCTAGCCCACCGAGCTATATATATATATCGATTTAATCATCAATTTTAATGTTTTTGTTTGCAATGGTACCAGTGGTCAAGGCTACAATTTCAAACAAGTTATAATTTTAGCCTTGATTTTTTTTTAAATTGTGCTACTAGGAGCACCACTTTTAGATTCATGGGTTGATTTTAATGTTTTTGTTTATAAAGATACTAGTTGTCAAGGTCATGGTTTCAAACAAATTGTAAATTTAACTCAAAAAATAATGTTATCTGTAGCTACTTTTTTTTATTTGGATGTAAAAATAACCACTAAATACAACTTAAAAAATGAGAATCTCGAATGTTCTAATCAAGTTGGTAAGTATGTCATTCTCCAATGCCTTTTCACATTCACACCTTGTCAAAGTAGCTCAATTTGAACTCCAAGCCGTTTGGTATGGTTGTACTTGACGGGTTTAATAACTCCGTTAGCGAATAAAAAAAGAAAGATATCGAAAACTAACTATTTACCCATAGTTAATTATAAAAACAAAACTAATGAAAATTTACAAAACTTAAAAGAAACTAAGATATTAATAGGTTTATACAAATATACAAATCCTTGAAATTTCCAAAGAACTAAGCTTTAATAGAAAATAATAAAATGGAATATTAAACCAATGATATGAACTTTTGAAAATCAAAACAAAAATATTATCAGACATGAGTAGATGATATACATGAAATATGTTTGGTTTCAAAAGGATCTCATCGTCCATGAATTTAGAATAATAATTTAAAAACTAAATTAAGTCTAATCTAATCAAAATATTTTTAATGAGATAAAATAAAACTAAAATTAATTTTTAAATATGTAAATGATAAGATTAATTAGAATCGAATACATTGGTTTTAATTAAATCTAATAATTTTATTGGAAGTAGTGAGGTGCTTACTACACAATATAATATGGGGGAGAGCTTAATAATTTTATTGAGAGTAGTGAGATGCTTATAACAGAGTACTGGGGAGATGTGTAACTTAATTTAATGCCGTCAAGTTTGTACCAAAAATAAAAAGTAATTAAAAAAGTTTATGTGGACTCATAAAATAAAAAAATGAAAACCAAATAAAAATAATTAAAAAAATCCATATCCCCTCATAAAATAAAAATTTAAAATCCAGTAAAAATTCATTAAAAAAATAACACCTCAAGAATCAAACTCCTATAACTACTTAATAAATCCACATTTAAAATAGATCTATACAATATAGTGCTTAATATTAATAAACAATTCACATTTAAAATCACAAAAACAAACTATTTCTAAAATATTTTAACCAAAAATTAAACAAATTCTAATAACCAATTTACCTTTTACAATTAAATATGAAAAATCTACTTCATCGAAAACTAGAATCATCTTACAATCATAAGACAAACATATTTTATAATTTTAATATAGACCAACTGATGATCGAATGAAGATAGTTACCATAAATTTATGTTTGCAAAAGGCTAATCTGCAGGACATAGGAACTTTGTAATAGCGAGATACATGATAAGATTTCTTAAAGTGAAATTGAAACACAATCAAGAAACAATTCAAGATTTCTTATTTATGTAAAGGTAAATTAATTAAAAATGCAAATTGCAATTTGTATTTATTTTATAAATAATCATCGATCTTGATTTCATGTGGATTGCGTGGCAATATTTTGGGAAAATAGAGTAAATTTGAATAACACTTCTCCATGTCAATGAATGTGGCGAAGAGGAACTCTTCAAACAAATTAATAATTTTAAAATCCAAATGAAAGTTAATATCTAAAAACCTAAAATAATTATCAAAAGTCAAACAAAATAAATTAAATGTAAAATTGAACTACAATCTAATAAAACTAAAGAAACAACTAAATTATTTAAAATAATTTGGTTATAACAGTGTTGAATATTGGTTTTTGATGGTGTTGAATCTATTTCTACCACTAAAATTGTCATTAAAATACACTTAAATTCAAAATTTGCAAAATAAAAAACACAAAATTCGCTAGCCATGATTTCTACTGCTTCCATGACACATTTTTTTGTTAAAAATGTTTCATAAATTAATACCAATTGATTTTGAGACAATTGTATGGGAGATCTTCATCTTATGGAATCTGTCTTGGTATGTAACTTTTATGATATCAAACAAACTCATTCTTCTGATTGTATCGAGAGGAGTAAGGTGCTTTACAGTCTAGGATATAATTTCCTTTTGATAACTGAAAACAAACGATGCAACTTATTGATATACTTCTTTGCATAGGATCTGCGCTTTCTACTTGACAGTGTGATCGAATTATGACGATGTGATCGAATTAGGGTTTATTCTCTTTGACAACACTGCCATTATATTTTTAGAAAACGCTAATATATTGTTTGGTTTGGTAAAAGAGCTTGTGCTTGAAAAAAATCCAATCTAAATTCCCAATAAAAGATGTAAGCATCGTTCCATATGTTGGCATGCAACATCTACGTTCTGGCCAAGCAATATGGTAAATTTAGTGTTTATCAATTCTCTTTCCAGGTGCGCCTCTTAATGTTGACACATCAATAGCGTGGCAATCTTTTTGTTCTCCATGATTTTTCTCTTTGTAACCCTAACTTCTGGAGGTGGAGTCTTGTCGACGATCTGATGACATCTCTCAAATAGAAAGTTCACAGCAAGCTAGGGTTCAATATTTTCCTTTGTGATCTTGTGCCATCTAGTTTTTCTTATAAATCCTGCACAGTCAATAAAATTAGGAAATTAATACTTCATAGCAAGATCCTTCAAGACCGTTTGTGAATGAAACGATAAAGAAATATCTATTTTTAATTTGATTATGATTTTTTAATGGAGTAGTCTGTTTATTCTATGTTTTCGACTTTAAGGTGGGTTTTGATCAGAATTCAGTAATGTTTTTTTTGGTAAAGTCCAAATTTTTATGTTTTTAAATTGTGTTTTTGAATCCATAATTAGATTCAACACCCTGGAATACCAGAGGAACCCAAATTATGCAATTTCCATATATAATATTTGTGATTTTAATATTTTTTAAAAATTTTCACTCGAATACGAACAAAATAAAACGAAAAATATGATAAAAAAAGATTGAAAACTTAGAATATTTAGACTAAGCTTTCCTTAATTTTATGGAAATAAATAAATACAAATACATATCTTCTAAAAATGAATTGATATGAATATCCAAAAATATGTTTTAGGTAGAAAGTGATTTATAATGAAATTGATACTATCAAGGATATCAATTAAAATAGTTAATAATATTCAAACAAATTTACCCATGTCACCAAAGGAAATTAAGAGTTTAAAAATATTCTCAACATTTAATAGATAAGACGATCATCTCCTCGTAATGAATCCTCGTGGAAAAGAACAATAAACCTTTAAGACCACTAATCCATGCGAACCAAATCATGAGTTTTTAGTGAAGATGCTAATGGTAAATAATATATTAATGTATACAATTCAAACTAAATAATATTTTCCTTATTTACAACGAATTCAATAACATAATAATTCTAAAGAAGAAGAGCAATCACATTCAAGCAAAATATTGCAAAAGTGATTTTTTAGATATATAATGTTTTTCTTAAATTAAAACTAGTTGCTTGCCTTTAGTCTTTAAAATATATTCTCAAAGATGTAAAGTTAATCACATTTGATTAAGATTTAATCGATTATTATAATTTTCCAAAAAGCTCAAAAGTTTAGGAAAACATTGTTTTCTAATAACAATGAAGGGTTCATAAAATTCAACGAATCACTTCAACTTTGGACCAAGGGTTAGTTCCATTTATTGACTTATAAATTTTTAGGTAGAGATCGAAATTCACAAATTAAGCATTTATTTAATTAATTTTGATCTACCAAAATGTTTATTTAAGCATTAAAATAAGGAAGATTGAAGACTACCGAAATATCATATCAATCCAATTTGTGAAAACTAAGACATGCAATCAACTCCAATAAACTCAAACACTAGCATGCAAGTGTTTTTGAGAAACCAAAAATTCCTCCCCCCAAAAATACAAATGACAAAGATCAACAAAATCACCAAAACCTCATCTCATAAGTCAAGCCAAAAATCAACAAGCAGAAAATTGAATGTCTAAGAAAGCAGGCTTATAAACCATCAACTAAAACCAAAGCAAAACACAAAAAAGGAAATCAAAGCATTGTATTTGCGAAATTTAGAATGTGGACCCCTAAAATTTTGTGAAAATTTGAAGGGGATCTGTTGAGGGGCCAATAGGTCCTTATGCTACAAGATTAGTGTACTCCAACCAAAGGTGGTTGAGGAGATAGTCACTTATAATCCTTGGCACTTGCTTGATCTTGAACTCCTACTTCCTTCACGATTCTACAACAAAGATAAAAAAAATAATAATTTGCCTCATCCAATGTGTACACCTCACCATTCACTTTGGCATTCCCATTCACCCATTTAGGAAGTATTCTATTATTAAAATTGTTGATCTCTTAGATTCCAAGGATTTCCTACTAATTGAACTTAGCAAGATGTATTTTTTACAAACATGGAATAGAACACTAACTTTTGGTTTTCAAAATGTAATTCATGCATTTATCTTCATTTTTTTGTAATCAAAGAAACAAATATTTCTATGTACAAGCAATAAATTTGATCATGTCATTGTTTCGATCGAAAAGAGAACAACTCTTAAATATCATGGTTTTTTCCATCTTCTATTTCCCCCTCATTTTCGATCATCAAGATGGAATATGAATCTGGCTCACACCCCTTCACTTAGCTCGCAAGAGTTTTCAAATCTATGGAAGATGATTCTACAAAAAAAAGTTAGATTGAACATAATGATCTTCTCAATGTAAAAAAATAATAGAAGAATCCATGTGCCTCATAATGAAATCAAGCTTTCTCATAAACAAATCCCTAAGGTTTGTAGAAAATGCTCTCATTAGCAAGTTTAACACTTTCCCAAAATCAAAATCATTGGAAGCATGGATCAAGCTCCATAGGTCCCCTTTGATTCAAGCTAACACCAACCATTTTCACTACAAGAAAGACTTCTACTCTTTTCTCTTTGTATCGAACACTGGCATAAATAAAAAGTTTAGGGTGAGCAATGGATTTTAGTATTAATAAATATAGCTTAGATAGGAACTTCCACACATGTTATGTGTGAACATGTCGGAAGTGGTTCGAGATATTTCAAAAAGTGAAAACTCTTATATTTATCTATTGACAAAGTGTATTTACTATATTGATGACTTAGACTAGGATTAATCTTAATCGTACATCTCACTTAGAGATTAGGGTTTCAATGCAAGTATAAAGACAAGACAAGATAGAGATTTTGAACACACTTTTTGTTGAACATGGAAAACAACTAGGAGAGAGAGAGAGAGAGAGAGAGAGAGAGAGAGGGAGGATCACATCAGTTGGGAGGAGCAATGCCATACAACAAAGTCTATATAGTACAATCATACATTAGATCCATATAGCAGTGCATATCCATGCGATATCGTATAGGTCATATAGTACCATACAAGAAGTAGTACAACCATACGTCAAGCTGTATAAAAATAGTTGTTGTCTTTTCGATTTTTGTGCAGGTCATACCTCTCTTCAACAATCCATACACCTAAGGTTGGGAGAATTTGTTTACCATACAATTGCTAGGTTTTAGTTTGTGGAGGTTGACTTGTAAGCTTGATTAGTTGAATGATAAGATGATTTGAAAGAAAAATTCCATGTGTATGTGTGTAATTGTTGCTATGCAAATAACTTAAATTCCTCCAATCAAATAACATATTCGTTTGGTTGAGAATATAAGGACTTCAGTCAACTAGGCCTAGAATATTTCACATGGTATCATATCTTCTCTAATTGAGGATTTGAAGAATTTGCAGTTGTAGATCAACTATCGGAAGGAACTATTGAGAACCAAAACTAGGAGTTAGAGGGTTCCAAATGTAGTCTTGCTTACCTGTTAGATTTGGGAGCTTGTGCATTAGAACTTAGATATGGTGTTAGTTAGCCTAAAGTTTTAGCATAGATTGGAAGTTTCCGTATTTTCTATCTTGGAAAATCAGGGAACCTCTCTTATTGGAGGAGAACAATCTCTGGGATATTATCAAGGATGTAGTGGCTTTGCCAACAAATCCATGGGATTTATCAATTCACAAGAAGGAAGTGAAAACCAAGCGGATGATCATGGATGTGATAAAGGATCATTTGATCCCTCATATATCCAAGAAGAAGATGGAAAAGGATATGTTTGATGCCCTGGTTATCCTTTACCAAATCAAGAACATAAATAGGAAGATGATACTGCATAATAAACAAATCTATAGAGATGACCAGATTAGGCACAACTACCAATTACCTTACAGAAGTCATGCAGATTTGTGATCAACTTGTAGCAGTTGGGGCGAAGATTGAAGACAAAGAGCTATTGAATATGGCACTAAATGGTTTATTATATCCATGGGAAACATTTGTCCATTGTATTTGTGCTTTTGAGAATCTTTCCTCCTATGAAATATTATGAGATGATTGTATCCAGGAGGAGACTCGAATGGATTCAAAGGTGAGAAAGTAGGGAGGTGATAGTGACAATGCCCTACTTGGTCAAACAAAGAAGAAAAAAGTTAAATATCCCAACAAGGGCAAGGGAAACATAGAGAAGTCGGACTCACAACCAAGGAAGGACTTGAGTAAGACCAAGTGCTTCATATGTCATAAGCATGGACATATGCATCACAGTGTGCATATGAGAAGAAGGGTAAAAGGAAGGAACAATATAATTAGGTATCAACCTTTGCAAAAAAGCAGGTGGATGCGTTTTCCACCAAGATTGAGAAGGGTTTCTCAATGTTATCTCTCCTTTCTTCCAATGCATTTATGAGGGATGTGTGATATGTGGACAGTGTGGCATATTGACATATGACATCAATGAATTGTTTTCAAGAATAAAATAGAAAAAACTTAGGATTTTAGGTTGAGCTTGGATATGATGTCAAGTATCTAGTAGCACGGGTTGGTACTATTCCCTTTAATCTCCAGTCAAGTAACTCTTTAGAATTTGACGATGTTTTTTTTAATTCTAGGTCTCAAGGAAAATTTGCTTTCAATTACGATTATGGAAGATAAAAGGGATTTGTAGTAGAGTTCAAGAACTAGCAAGTCATTATTCAACCGAAGGAATCTAGCCCAGAATCAACAAGTGATCGAGGTTAGGGAAGGAAATTTATATGGGTTAAAGGATGAACCTATTCAATCCTTGGTTCATGACAATGACAACTTGTGTGAGTTGTGGTGCAAAAGGATGGAGGACTAGATCATAAGGCATTTCCTATTTTGAGGGATATACTCACATGTATTCCATAGTTTAGCATTCAACAACGGGGAGTATGCATAGGGTGCATGTTTGGAAAGCATGCAAATGTTACTTTCCCAAGAAACAACCATATGTATAAGGAGATTCTAGACCTAGTACATTCAGATGTATGTGGATCGATGTCAGCAACATCAATCTTAAAAATCATGTACTATGTTTCCTTTAATGATTACTTGTCTCACAAAACTTGGATCTACTTCTTAAAGACCAAGGATGAGGTATTTACCAAGTTTGAGGACTTCAAAGCTCTAGTTGAAAACCAAAAAAGGAAGAATATTAAATTCATGAGATCTGACAATGGGGGTGAGTACACCTCCAAGTATTTTTACGGTTTCTGCAAGGAGGCATGAATCAAGAGGGAGCTCATTGTTCCATACAACCTACAATAAAACAAGGTTGTAGAGTGAAATAATAGATCCATCATCGGGGCTACTAAGCCAATGATACATGACCATGACTTGTTGATGATTCTATGGGCATAAGCATGTAAAACAACAGTTTAAATTCAGAATAGGGGTCCTAGTAGATCTTGGAGAAAAAGACACCAAAGGAGGCATTCATTGTTGTGAATCCACACGTGAGTCATTTCTACATATTTGGTTGTCTAGATTATATCCATGTGCTAGTAGAGAAGAGGACCAAGTGCTAGTATGATTATTGCTTAGAATTCAATGAAATTGCTTGAAATTCCAATTTCAAGCTTGGAGCTTTAATGTTTATAGCATTATTGGAACAATATACAAATGATTTAATTATAACTTTAATTAAAGGATTTTATACCTAAATAAATGTAAATATACATTTTAACCCTAACATCTTGATTATGTTGTTAACCTTGTTGGAACCTATGGTCCGTTGTACCCTCATCGTATCGGCTTATAACTACGTTGGATTATTTTAATCCACCTTTTATGGGAATTTGGTCCGATGATTGTTGGGTTAGGATTCTACCCAAACCTATTTATATATGATATCTTAGATTGGTATATCATCACATTGGATCTTGGCTCATTATTATTAAGTGCAAAGGTGTATTTAGACACCACCACTGTTTTGTAGGAAATATTTTATCTTTTGTTGATTAATCACCTGTCCCAACATGGTATCAGAGTTGATGGTCTGCGATCAAGGGTTTTGCAGAGTGAATGAGTTCCATTAGAAATTGGTGGTTTGATGAGTTGGATTTGTTGGGTCGAGGAGAATGGTGAATCACTGAATTCGGCCATCATATCCTAACTTTGGCGTATCTCAATTATATGGGTATTTTTAGGTTCGACACATTGTTGGAGTGCTTATTAATCGGGTGCAGAAAATTCTATGGGCATGAATATGCAATTGTCGGGAGGATGGTGAATAGTGGTGTGCCCTAGATGATGAGATATGGAAATGTATTGAATGTTTTTTTCCAGACTTATGATTCCCTAGCTTGTTTTGCAGAGCATTTTTATTTGATTGGGTATGATGCTCGACTTATAAGGTGTATCGACTTGTGGTCGATGGCGAATCGATCAGCGATAGTGTATGAACTTGTTATTTGACTAGAGATGATCTCGTATATGATCAAATAGATACCTCATGGTGTGACCGACAGAAGATTCAACACTTTGGTGTAGCTTGTGTTGCCTTAGAAAATTATTTTTGGTCAACAAGAGGGTTTGACCAGATGATAAATCGATTGGATGGCCGACTTGCATTTTGGATACGTCAACGTGTGAAGGTCGTCGATTGAGCATTGACTGGCATGTGTTTGATCGACTAGCATTTGGCTTGTCCATCAACTGATTTTCCTCTTGATGATCGACTCTTTGGAATTTGGTCGACTAAGGATTGAATAAAATAGTCATTGAATAAGCCTTGAAGGAATCCCTTGTGCTCTGATTGGCTTATCATTTGTGATTGTTTTGGTCAACTCTTAGGTCTAATGGCATATGCTTGACTTGGTATAATTTGACTAGTGAAATTGAGACATTCATGCTTTGACTGTGCATTGAAAGCTTATTGAAGATGGGTATGTTTGATGAAGATGAATCCTTGGATTTATGAAAATTACAAGAGATTCGCGAGAAGAAGGCTATTTCCTTCCAGGAATCCCATGATCGACTTCATCAAGAAGTTGTTTCCCTGTTGTCGACATAGAATGAAGGATTGAAGAATCAATTGAAGACTACTCGTTCCTTACTTGAAGATGAAGCTTCTCTTTTCTAGCATATTGTTTTACAAAAAAAAATATTTTCCAAAATCTTGTGGATCAATTTGGAAACAAGAACGATATCATTGATGATCTGGAGATCGAGATTAAGGTTGTTTCTTGTGCCGAAAATGTTGCCTTGAAGAAGAATATTACTGGAGGAAAATAATACCCAACTAGCTAATGAGGTTTCCCATTTGTAGGCCTCTGTCAATGAGCTTTGTGAGGAACTTTTGCTCCTCTTCAAGAATACAATAACCGCTTGTTTGATTCATATCAATCTTTAAAAGAAGATTATGATGCCCTGTTTCCACAACTAACTTAAAGAGATGGGACTATTAAGGGATTGTAGGATTACAAGTAGAGACTTGAACAAAAGGTCCATAAACTGCAAACTATTGAGCAGAAAGTTACTAAGAAACAAGCTGATAAGAAGAATACTGTCGAGATATTGAATGTTGAGCATAAAACCGCCATTTTTGAGCCGACAATCTCACCCATTACTTCTTCCACCTTTGATTCTCTTGCTTGTAGCCCAATTATTTGTGAATTAACCGACTATAAGAAAGATGTTGATAATGTTGTTGTTTTATCACATGATTCGTTGGCTACTACTGATTTTATTTCTCCTAGATTTTTAAAGCATACTATAGGTGTAGGGTCCCTACTACTTATCAAAATGGGATATACCGGTCGAGGACTTGGGAAGAATGGATGGGGTATTGTTGTTCCTATTACCCCTGAATTGAGGTCACCAATAATGGGTCTTTGCTATGATTCTTCTACACCTAGTTTTGTGGACACCAAACTAGTGATGTTTGTTGTTGGTGGAATTCAAATTGAAGAGAAACCTGTTGTTGAATTTGATGTTGAATTGGTTGTTCGCAATAAGCTATAAATTGAGAATGTTGTTGTAGACAAAATTGCTACTGATGTGCAGGGTTGTTTTGATCCTATCAGTGAATCAAAACCTGAGCTTGCATCATTTGTTCCATCTGAATAGAAATTTGTGCCATATAGACATTCTCATCAGAAGAATCAGATAAATTTCCCCAGGAATCATAATTCTTTGAAAGGTGGCAACTATTCTTTTAGAACTTTGCAGAAAATACATGAAAGGAAAAATCATGAACCAGTGTTGACTACTCAGATAGATTGTGGTTGGATTTATGAATGGTCATGTAATAATTGAATAGGTGCTTGATGATGTCATCCAAATGTGTGTCTTCAACTGTACTTCCATATAATTCTCCCTTTGTGTGCTTTTGATTACTGTGAAAGTGGTCAACTGAGGCTCAACCAAATATGGTTGTCGACAGATGGCTCGATCGAAGATAACTATCGAATAGCGTATCAGGTGATTGTCAACTGAGATGCTCAATTGATATTGAATGAAGAATGGTAGGCCAAGATTTGACCAAGTGATGATAGTCGACTGGAGTATCAAATGCAATTTTGTCAACTGAGCTTCAACCAATAGTGATCGTCGACTGATGTTTCGACTGGATTGTTTGTCGACCAAGTTTTGAATACTATTGTTGTGAAATTTCTATTGATTATCCCTCAGTTATGTTTAAGGGGGGGAGATATCAAGACCTTGCTATAACGTAAACCCAACTGATGTTGACTTAACTATTTATTTTTTAATTGACTGGGCCTGTTGAACTATGTTCAACTGGATTATTTGTTGGGAGATCTGATTGAGTACTGTTGTGAAGTACCTAATTGCTGGATGGACAAAGACTGTATTGCTAAATAGAGACTGCCTATACTTGTTGCGCCTACTCGACTAGTTTGTGTTGTTTGATTGTCTAGTCGATTGACTGATTGGGACTGTATTTGGACAACAGTGTTGCAAATGTTTGGATGACTGCATTGAGTTTGATGATAGAGGTGACAGTGTTTCAAACTTATTCCATAAGTGTTATTGTACCATGGTTGATCAATTTTTTCAATTTAGATCAAAATAAGGGAGGAATGTTGTATAATTTGTTCTTTCCTCCAAGCTAAGTTTACGGGGGGTGGGGTGGTGTTGGATCTTATGGTTCATTGTACCCTCATCTTGTCAAATTATAACTACATTGGATTATTTTAATCCACCTTTTATGGACATTTGGTCTCGTGATTGTTGGGTTGGGATTCTACCCAAACCTATTTATAGATGATCTCTTAGATTGGTCTATCATCACATTGGATCTTGGCTCATTGTGCTTAAGTGCAAAGGTATCTTTAAACACCACCACTATTTTGTTGGAAATATTTTCTCTTCAGTTGATTAATCACCTATCCCAACAAAGTTATGTCATTTACCACATGTAACCTATAGAATTACATTTATAAACTTAGGCCTCTATTGTATAAGGTTTAGACCCATAAGGGAGTAAATTCTAGAGGTTATAGAGGTATTATCATGATTAATATTATCGCGCTAGATATATCACAGTACTATTTTATCATTTAATGAATTTCGAGTCCCTCAAGGTGGTAAGGAGTAAACCAGCCAATACGTTCATTATTTTTGGCATTTGGTTGGCAAACTTCTCCTTAGTCTGTAGCCAAGATGACGAGAGTTTCAAAGAAATAACATGTAATTTCATTCCTGCAAGGTGTGGTCGGCTTACCAAAGTTCCCAAGAATCTTATGGTAAAGTTTACATCATAGCTTCAGATTTAATTCTACTGCAAATAATTTCAATTGAAGGATTTTGAGTACTCTAGTTATCGTGATCATTTTTCCATGTTTTCATTTTCATAGTTCAAGTTCCCTGCCTCCACTAGCCCAAGTACCAGCAACCGAGCTGAACTGTTGGCTTTGAAATTGCTTCTGCATGTTTCCATTGACAAGGGTATTCAATCCATCCAGATCTTTGGATATTCTTCTCTCACTATTCAATGGATGAAGGCTAGATGGAAGCCCAGGAACATTTCACTGTTAGCTATCTTTGAGGAAGTCTACCGACTGGAAGGATCCATCAATCAGATTACATTATGCCATGTTTACAGAGAATGAAATCTTGAGGCAGAAGAGTTGTCTAAAAAAGGTCTTCTCCTAGTGGATGGTCATTGGAAGACCTGGTCTCATGACCCCGGACAGCTTTATGGCCCTGGGCCTATCCCTTTCTGATTTTCAGCTATATTTAGTTTTTTATTGGTATTGGCTCGGAGCCATGCTTTTTGTATGTGTCTTTGTACACCATGAACTTGGTATGACCTTTTGGAGGTCTGATTTTGGATGTTTATTTAGTTTATAGCTGCTAGATGCAAGCAGTTTTGAGAGACCTTTTTTGGTTGTGTAAAATGTCTCTTGTTTATTAATATAAAGCAGAAACGCCATTTTTTCCGAGGAAAAAAAACTTTGATTCTCGACGTAGTTTGAATTTTCCTTAATTATATAGCGATAGAGTAAATAAGGGAAACAATTGAATTTCCATAGGTAGTCGCAAAAGGTAATTTCATCGTTTTTGGGTTATATATTTCTTGGATGCTTCAAAGTGTGTCATGGAATATACATTTGTTTAGAAACATAAGAGTGTATTTAAATCTTTATAAATTAATCTTTTCTTTCATATATTTGCATGCATAATACTAAATAAAAGTATAAATAAACATATTCCAATGTAACTTTATAATTTTAAAAAAAAATTCTTACCTTTAGTGGCATAAATGAAAGAAATTACATAATAAGAACAAAGGAATAACTCTCGGTAGAATTACTACTACTATGTTTTATTTATTCTTACACATCGATACTCTCTAACTATGTAAACTAACATAATACAGAGTAGTACATTTCATTTATATACAAACATAAAACTATAGAAGTTAAAATAACTTATCTATAAATTCCTTAAGAAAATTGAACTAAGGAGGTCCATGTACCACCCAACCATATGCATACTACAAGAAACATTTAATTCTCTACCTCAAAAACAACCCCTAAGTTGGTCCATGATACCAACAAGAAAAGTAATATTAGGTTTCAGTGGTTACAATCTATACCCTTATGGTTTTATAATGAATTTTCTCTAGCCATAAAGTACTCACAATACATGCCCACCTAACACCTTTAGGTGCTCTTCAAGGTGTGCATAGAGAGTTTTCCACTATGGCCTAAGTCTATTAAGGAACTTTTACCAGTTATGAATATTGTGATCAACTAAATACTCTCAATACATGCCTCATACAACACGACAAGGTGCTATTTAGTATGACCATAGATAGTAGAATTGTAGTTTTACTGAACGTTTATATAGACATAGTAGCTAATTTGCTACTGAAAAATGCATGGTTTGTTTCTTATGACTCTCTTACTAGTTCTTGGAACTCTATATTTTTCCTTCCCCCTTTGAACTACTTCATTTTTCCTTACTCTCCCTTAATTGCTTCCTCCCCCCTCTTCCTATTCGAACTCCCCCCTTTATCTTACGACAAATATTTCCTCCCCTAAGAGGAGGGATGGCATATTTCCCTGTATTCTTGGAATCTTGCCATTATTTTTGGAAAAGAGGTTTCCACCACTTTTGGGATGATGAAACTTAAGGGAACTACTTAACACTTCTCCTGATGGATAAACTTTCCCACTTGTAGTACCATGGACCTTCTTTTGTGGAACCTTACCCATGGAATTCTAATTTTATTTATTTACATAATTTCAAAACTATTATTTACAAAATCACCATTAAAATAATAATAATATTTCATGGTTAATCATAAACATCTCATGAAGTTAGATTTCATTACAAATAAAATGTTAATAACCAATTAACTGTACAACTTTCTAGGAATAATATATTGGGATATCACATCTCCTTCTCCTTAAAAAAATAGCATCATCCTCGGTGTTCCTCTTTTCAGTGACCTTTATGTCTGGAACAGAAATGGATATGCTTCCTTCATAACATGTTCCATTTCCCATGTAGCCTCTTCAAGCACAAAATGTTTCCATTGCACCTTTACCTAAGTGATAGCTTGATTCCAAGCAATATTTATTTCTTGTCTATTATGCAGAGGGGTTATGGTTGGAACTCTCCATCCAATTCCACTTGTATCACAACCCAACCAATTATATGGTTAGGGTCATGAACATATTTTTTCAATAAGGAAAGATGGAAAACATTGTGGACTTTGATGTTAGTTGTAAAAGCAAGTTGATAAGCCACTGGTCCTATTATGGCTAATATCTCAAAGGGTCCATAGTATCTAGAAGCAAGTTTAGCATACTTCCCTAGATTCAATGAGCTTCTTTTTGGTTTCACCTTTAAGTACACATGTTCCCCAACCTGAAACTCTTTATGTAATCTTTTCAAATATGCATAAATTTCTTGCCTATCTTGAGCTGTTTTTAAATTATGTTTAGCTATATTCACTTCCTATTCCATTCTTTGAGCATGTCTGGTCCAAGCATAACCATGTTTATAGGATTATTACAACTAATAGGAGTGTTACATTTTCTCCCATAAAGTAATTCAAAAGGACCCATTTTCAGAGATGTATGATACTCATTGTTATAAGCAAATTCTACAAGATGAAAATACTGCTCCCAATCAGTAGGCTTACTCATCACATACATGTGAAGCATGTCTTCCAAAATTTTATTAGTTATTTTAGTTTGTCCATCTACTCGAGGGTAATAAGCGATACTGAAGTTTAACTTGGTACCCAATCCATCGAATAATACTCTCCAAAAATTGGAAGTGAAATTATTATATCTATCAAATATAAATTTAATGGTAGTGGGCATTTGATGAAGTCAAAAAATCTCTTTCATAAAATATTTTTGAAATATTCATTGCTTTATAAGTAGATTTGATAGGAATAAAATGACCACATTTGCTTAATTTGTCCACTACAACCATAATGGCATCATTTTATTTTACTATTTTGGGTAATCCTATAATAAAATCCATGGAAATTACATCCCATTTCCATTCTAGTAACGACGGGGATTGTAACAAACCAATCGAATGTTGGTGTTTTGCTTTTACCTATTGACACTTGATACATCTTGCAATATACTCTGCTACATAATTTTTCATTCACAGCCAAATAAATTCTATTTTTATAGTAGTAATCATCTTCTAGAAGCCCGAATGACTTGAGTAAGGTTGTTTATGCATTTCTTTCATAACAAGATGATCCATATGGACATCAGTGGCCATCCACCTAATCCACTAGCTCAAAACACAGTTTTCCATCTTGGAAGTTTTGTTATGAATTTTTGGTTCTTGAACTTCCGAGGTCGTTTGAGGCCCTAAACAACTTTTTTTTGGCATGGAAACACCTAGTAGATAGCTTTAGTGACGTTATACCCCAAAAAGTGAATTTTATTTAGATACAAGTCACATTTACTAAACTTGGCATAAAGTTGATATTCTCTTAATATCTGTAAGATTATTCGAAGATGAACTTCATGCTCTTGTTCAGTTTAGGAATATAAAAGTATATCATCAATAAAAACAAATATAAACATATCCAAATAATCTTGTAGTACACCATTTATAAGACACATAAAGGAAGCTGGTGCATTAGTAAAGCCAAAGGGCATGACCACAAATTCATAATGATCATGTCTTGTCCTAAAAGTTGACTTATGTATGCCTTCATCTTTCCTAATAATCTTGGAGTACACCATTCATAAGACACATAAAGGTGGTTGGTGCATTAGTAAATCCAAAGGGCATGACCACAAATTCAGAATGGCCATATCTTGTCCTAAAATTTGTCCTGTGTATTACTTATCTTTAATCATCACTTGATGATATCCCGATCTTATGTCAATCTTAAAAAATATTTTTTCCCCTATTACTTGGTTAAACAAATCATCTATTATGGGTAAAGGATATGTTGGAAATCTAATCCTCCAGGATTATGATTTCAACCAAATTGTAAATATTGTAGTCAGTTGAATAAAAGGAAGATGAGAAGTCTTAGGGACTCCAACAGATCTCTTGGAATACAAATTCCAAAAGACACTTATATAAATAAACATCTTGATTAATGAAGAAACATATGGCATTCTTCCATTCTATGCCCTGCATAGTATGTGCCCTCCTTCCTTCCAGACTGCTCGCACATTCAATTTTTCCTTCTCTTTGCCATCCGCGTTCACCTCAGTCCCGCTCTTCCTAGAGTTTAACGTTTTACCTTTACATAGTTAATGCTTTCTTCCCCCATAGCCCTCTTTTTGTGTACTCATGCTCTAGTGGTATCATTTGTAAACCTAACTTGATTATTGCATTCTCCATTATGAAGAAATTTGTTCTTGAGGCTGTGACTTCTCCCTTCCCATGATGGCGTAAACATTTTTTGTGTCTTGCATTTGGAGCATGCAAAGGGTGAAAACCTAATTTGTGAACTGTGTTGCGTTGAAACTTGATTATGTATGTTGCAATATAGAATGCATATTATTGACCTACGACCTTAGAGCCACGACCTTGTATTTTGTGGACTCTGTTGTGATATTGCGTTGTTGCTTCATGTGGGTGCTTGCTCGATCTACAATCTCATTCAACGGTGCTGTGACCTCTTTACTATTGTTGTGACTTGCTCTTGAGGCTCGTGAGACCTCCACCTTGATTTTTGTTGAGCTGTGACTCCACTCAACAACAAATTTTGAAGTGGTATGCCCATTTAGCTACTTTGAGGTAAAACATTTTTGTTGCAATTTGTGTGACCATTGGAAACCCTAATTTTGACCTAAAAATATGCATGGGAGGATGAATGGAAATGAGGCTGCATTTTTACGAACTTTGCGACCGCGTGGAATTTTTGAACTATTGCACAAAGGCTAAGAGAGGCATATTTGTTCTATGAGCCTCTTTCCTGGAGCTTGTTGCTTGACGTGAAGATTGCTTGTGAAGATGAGGACTATCTCTGTTAAGTACATTAAATCCATTGAAAACTACCCGTGAAGACTGCAAAACCAAGATTGTTCTACTGCAACTTAATTTGAGACCACGATCTCCTCCATAACTACATTTTTTGCACAAGAGTGGTATCATTGTATTAATTCATTATTAAATATTTCGTCCATATATTTCATCTTAGATGAAGATTTGAGCTGGAGATAAGGGGGAATGTAATTTTCTATGAACTGTAAAATCAAATGTAATAGCGCTGCATAATTAAAATCAATAGTGCTACAAAATTAAATTAATAAGGCAAATGTAGAATGATATTGATAGTGCTGCAGAATTAAGTTGATACCAATACAATATTTAAGAAGAAATTTTGTAAAGGAGGGAGCAGGAATTTAAACATGTACCTTCCCATCTTTTCTTCCAAATATTTTGTTTAAAGTTTTAGGTTGCAAAAGATGCACTCACTCGCATCAATAGTTGGTGTTTTCTTTACTGGAAAGGATACCTATCCAGAATGGTCAAGGAATATTAAATCTGCGTTCATCTACAATGACTCGTGGGATGGAATATGTGAAGGAAAAACCATTCATACAAATGAAGGCACAATCTTGAGTTCTGATCCAAAACGCCCAACATCAAAGAAAGAACTTGCTATCTGGTTAACCAAAGACAAGAAAGATTTTGCAATGATCACTGGCACTATAGTCTTTGAAGAGGTGAGCCAACACATATTGCCTGCAAAATACTGTTTTGAAGCATTAAAGACATTAAAAGACTTGTATGACTCACATTCTGAAAAGGAGGTGATTCAATTAATGTTAAAATTGTTCATTTTGGAAGTAAAGGATAATGATCCTATGATGGTTGCATCTGAGATCATAGCAATCATGCACAAGATTCAAGCATCTAGTGTGAAACCATACCTTCCACTAGCAACATTTGTCAAGTCCCTCTATCCTACTCACTCCAAAGATCTTGAGTCTCTTATAACAAGTGACAACTTCAAAGACCTCAACTTTGACACCCTGGTGGAGAAGATTGCAGACAGAGAGAAAGCCTTTGGAAAGAAGACAAGTGAGCCTCCTAGAGAATCTCTTCACTTTGCTAAAAAAGCAAAGAACTAGTCCAAAGACCCTTCCAAGGGATAAAGAAGCAAGGGAGGAAGAGGAAGAATAAATTTCAGAGGCAGAGGGGGCAGAAACAACTCAAACAAAAGATCAGATTTGAAGTGCAAGCACTGTGGGAAGACTAGACATGACGTAGATTAGTGTTGGGATCCTTGGGAATCCATCAAAGGAAGACATAACCAGGACAAATAAGACAAAAATAAGAGCCAAGAGGTTGGTAAAGCCTCTGATTCTACTCATTGTATTGTTGCAGATTGTAATCTTGGAATTGATGAAATAGCCTCTCTTTCATCTTACAAAGATTGTTGGTTGCTTGATACTGGTGCAACATCTCACATGACTTTTAGGAAAGATTGTTTTGAAGAACTAAATGGCATTGTAGATGGCATAGTGTACTTAGAATACAAATCTAGCCTCAAACCAAAGGGAATTGGCTCAATCAGGCCCAAGCTACATGGATTCCTTGATTTTGTGTTAAAGAACGTTCTCTATCTTGCAGACTTGCAGAGAAGCTTGTTGTCCTTAGTGCAGATTCGAAAACAAGGCCATTCCATCAACATGTTTGATGGAATTGTAAAGATAAGGAATTCCTATGACAAGAAGGTCATCATGACCGGATATAAAGATGGAAAGTTGTTGAGTTGAGGGGATCTTATGCAAGAGTTCAAAAA
The DNA here is from genome assembly GCA_027924585.1 of Larix kaempferi. Classification (NCBI taxonomy): domain Eukaryota; kingdom Viridiplantae; phylum Streptophyta; class Pinopsida; order Pinales; family Pinaceae; genus Larix; species Larix kaempferi. The sequence continues at coordinate 53,235,205 of BSBM01000299.1, read as the reverse complement.
TCTTCCTACCTCTCTCAGCATGAACAAGGTAATATGCCATCCAGTTTGTTATTGCAAGCTATATTTGGTCATCTGAATTATAACAATATTCATTTGTTAAGAAATAATGGTGTATTTGGGTTGCCCATCATTCCTAAGCAAAAGAACAAATGTGATGCATGCATACTAGGAAAACATAGTAAGCAACCATTTCAAGAGTCTAAATTCATAGCATGTAGAAAGTTAAATCCGGTTCACTCTAACTTATGTGACCCCATGCCAATTCCTTATGTAAATGGTAATAAGTACCTCATGGCCTTTGTTGATGACTATACTAGAATGTGTTGGGTATACTTGTTGAAGACAAACTCTGAAACATTTCAAACATTCAAGAACTTTCATGCATGGATAGAAAATCGAGCAAAAGCTTATATTGGTACATTTCGATCTGATAATGGTAAAGAATACACATCTAATGTTTTTGAAGACTATCTTTGTAAACATGGGATTACACATCAAACTTCAAATCCCTACAATCCACAACAAAATGGTCTGGTAGAAAGGATGAATAGAACCTTAATGAATATGGTACGCTCAATGATGTTTTTCAAGAATGTGAAACTGATGTTTTAGGGTGATATAGTATTATGTGAGAAATAGAATTCAATCTCATGCTCTTGAAAACAAGATTCCACATGAAATGTGGTTTGTCCACCTTCTTTCAGTTAGGCATATCAGGGTTTTTGGCTCCACCTACTATGCATTGATACCAAAGGAGCAAAGAAACAAGCTTGGTGCTAGAAGTCAAAGATGCATTTTCTTGGGGTACTCAGAAACCTCCAAGGCATATCGTCTTTATGATGAGGTAAAAAAGAAGTTTGTTGTTTCCAGAGATGTAATTTTTCGTGAAACTAATAAAAATGACCAGTCTATTGAAAGACAACTTGATCGTCTGGAGATATTTTCCCATCTAAATACGTATTATGAATTTGATAATGGAATTCCACATCTTGAAGGGGGGATCCCTATCTTGGATCAATCTATGGAATTTCATTTTGAAGCACCAAAACCCCCTCATGAAGAAACTCATGAAGAAGAAGTTCCTGCCACTTCACTTGAACAAGAGACCCAACTAGATGATGTGATTGAGAGGATTGGAAGATTGAAACTTGAAAAGAATGAAGCACCACCAACTGATCAAATTGGGCCATCAAGGAAGATTCTGAAATGGGCCATAAAGACACTTGAATGTGTGCATCCATATCAAGTTGGAAATATGGGAACAAGAAGCTCAACCAGACAAGAAGATGTAGGAAATGCAAATAACTCAGGTGATGACATGGATGTCTCATTTGATTGTGAATTGAATTTATCTTCCAACTTTGAACCATGTTCCTTTAAAGAGGCTTCTACTCGTGATGAGTGGAAAGAATCCATGCATAATAAGTATGATGCACTCATGAAGAATGGAAACTGGAAGTTGGTTGACCCTCCATTCATAATCAAACCAATTGGAAACAAGTGGGGTATACAAGAACAAATACAAATCATATGGCTCACTTGACAAGCACAAAGCAAGGCTGGTGGCGAAAGGCTATGCACAAAAATACGGAATTGAGTATGAAGAAACATTCTCCCCCACAACAAAATGGGCCACCATCCACACCTTACTCTCTTTGGTTGCACAAAACAGATGGAAAGTCCACCAAATGGATTTAAAAATAGGATTCTTGAATGAATATTTGAAAGAAAATGTCTTCATGTCTCAGCTAGAAGTTTTTGTCCTGAAGGGACAAGAACACAAGGTATGCAAACTTGTCAATTCCTTGTATGACCTAAAACAAGCACCTCGAGCATGGTATGAAAAGCTAACCGGGCATCTTCTAAAGCTAAATTTCAAACATTATAATCTTGATGACGCAACATTGTTTGTAAATAAAGTTGGAAGATTTGTTGTGTTTCTTGTAGTGTATGTAGATGACCTTTTGATGAAAGGGAACAATGAAAGATGTATAGCATCCATAAAGAAATATTTAAAGAAATTATTTGAATGAATGATCTGGGACATCTTCATTACTACTTAGGAATTGAAGTGACTCAACATCCTGAGTACATATTCATATCTTGGAAGAAGTATGTTGGAGAATTGCTAAACATATTTTTCATGACATAATGCAACCCTCTCTCAAGTCAAATGGAACAAAAGTTGAAGTTCACATCAAGTGAAGTAAAGTAATTTGAGGATGCAACCAAGTACATGTGAAATTCCGTGTCACAGCAGATCTAAAGAGCCGAGGATACCTCACAAAGAAAGAATGAGCAGAAATTTTGAAGAAGAGTGAAAACTGCAGTAAAAAAGCGCAGAAGAATAATAATGCAACAGAACTCATATAGGAGCATAATAAAATCAGATGTTCCAATTATTAGTATAATAAACAACGATGTTACAATGGAGAGAATTCGAATCATGCAGGAGAATTCAAACCTCGGTTGGTCTAACATAGGGATTATCACCACTGGAGTGCTCCGGAAGACTCAAAGTCAACTGAACTGAACCTAAACTCAACTAACTGAAGTCACAATCAATTAATTGACTAAGGAGGGCACAATAGTGAGTTTGTCATGCATGCCAGTCAGAAAAGGGTGCATGAGGCCACAATTAGTGGCATCCAGAGCTCTAACCCCCCACAAGAGTCAGATAACTCAGGTGGACTGCACTGGAACACTCAGTAGGTTCCTATAAAATAGGGAACTGACTGAATTGGTCCTAAAATAATGCATGCAAGGATCATAAGGCGGTAGATGGATCCCCGATGACATCTGCACACAACTAGGGGGAAAATGATATCATCAACAACTAGGAAAAATAAATAATGCTAGGTAGGACAAGGATGGAGTATTGAAATATCCTAATAGTACCGACAACTTGTAGGAAGCCTTATATACCTTACCACCACCAGACCAAATATTTCTTATGTTTTTGGCATCCTTTCAAGTTTCATGCACAAACCTTGTGAAGGACACTGGTTTGCTGCAAAAAGAGTTCTAAGATACTTGAAAGGGACTCAAGACTTTGGACTCAAGTACTCTAAGTTGGAGGACTTGAAACTCATTGGGTACTCTAATTCAGACTTCGATAGTGACCAAGAGACATGAGTGTTCACTTCTGGATACACAATGAGTCTAGGATCAACAGTTGTCTCCTTGAGATCACGTAAACAGTCAGTTCCAATATATTTGACAAAATAGGTAGTATATGTGGCTGGTGTAGAAGCAACGAAAGAAATTGTGTGGCTCAGGAAGATACTTGAAGATTTGCAGGAGAAACAAGAGAACAACACTCCACTATTTATTGGAAACACTTTAGCAATCAAGTTGGCCAAGAATCCCAAATTCCATTATTGAACCAAGCACATCAACACAAAGTATCATTTGAATCAACATCATGTAGAGGCCAAGCGAGTGCATTTACGACGTCGTTCCACGAATGAGCAAACTACAAACATCTTCACCAAAGCACTTGGACGATAAAAGTTTTAAAAGTTTAGAACCGTGCTTGGACTCACAAACACCCCTTCAGATTAAGAGGGGGGATGTTGGAAATCTAATTTTCCGGGATTATGATTTCAACCAAATTGTAAATATTGTAGTTATTTGAATAGAAGGAAGAGGAGGAATCTTAGGGACTCCAAGGGATCTCTTGGAATCTGAAGTCCAAGAGACACTTGGCCTTTGTATAAATAAACATCTTGATTAATGAAGAAGCATGAATTCGGGACTTATCCACTCTACATGATATTTTTCTTTATTGTTACTTTGTTTAACTCTCAATAGTCTATACATAATCTTTGTGAATATTTGGTGTAGATTTGACCTTTAATTCTTTTAGATGTCAAAACTTGAAGTGATGAGACAATTCAATTACATGAAATTCATACAACCATAACACAAGATATACCCTGGGAAAATACTCAAAACTATGAGAACAAAAACCCCAACAACTCTTCTCAGTATAATATAATGGATAGCAGAGAATGTTTTCTTTTACAACATAACATATTGCTTTCAGAATATAAGAGATCACCAAAACACTCTTGGTGAAGATACAAAACAATAGAGAAGAGAGATCAATCAGAGAAGTGCCTTGCCTTTAATAATAATATCCTGCACACAAAGAGAAGCACATTGCCTTCAAAGGATAAGAGAATTCGCTTCGCATTGAATTCATCAATCCCGTATAACATATTGATACATTCTTCTCTTCTATTTTTATCTTCTAACTTCATGACGAGCTTGCCCTCAAACTGGATGCATCAATCTTGCATGCAGAAGTGTTCCCCACTTCTCATGAAGTGCTTTATCTCATTGAGCTATCACTTAGGATGAACTCACCTCTTAACTTAAAGCTTTTCCACTTAGTTAGGTGTCATCACTTAGTTAACTAGATCTTCTTTGTTGTCACTTAGTTAACTCTCTTTAATTGATTCTTGATAACATCACTGTAGTGATCAATTCGAGTTCTCCTTGATTTACTGAAGTGTTGTCTTTTAGTTTAACTAAAGTGAAAACACTTTAGTTAACTAGTCCTTATTTAACACTTAGTTAACTGAAATCATGCTTATTGATTTACTTGAAGTGACCACTGTGAGTTCTTTATTTAACTGGGGAATATCTTTAACTGATGCTTTAACTGAAGCAATGATTGAGGCATACATTGATACTTAGTTGAAGCTTTAACAATTCAAGTTCTCTTTAATTAGTTGAAGTGTCTACATGGGCAATTTTGAATTCTCTTGATCTCTATGTTTTATCTTTTATATCTTTATCTCTTATTGCATGGTCAATATATGGTAATTTTAATTATCCATCACATTACATTATACTAAGAAGAATTATCGAATGTTGTGATCATATTATATTATTCTGGACCAAATTATCATATGCTAAAATAATTCACTTTAGAGGTGATCAATCTCTAAAGGAGACTTAATAACAATCGGTGATCATGGTTAATAATACATCACACAACATTAAATGCTTTTAACAAGTAAAGCATGACTTTCATACGGAAGGTCCACCTCTATACGGGAGTTCCATCTCATGGATACCTTTATATGGAAGGTTCACATGAGAATCATGACTTGACACACAAGTTTGGAGCCTTGTCCAACAAGACTTTACAACATCATTACTTTGATCAATTACCTCTATACGGGAGGAATAACCTTTACACGGAAGACAATCAAAGTGCTCACCTCTATATGGGAGGATCAATATTGGTTGCACAAGATTGATTTGGAGAATGTCTCCCGATGTTGTACATTTAACAATCGCATGGTTCCATCCTTCTGTTTTACCAAAAAAACTAGTGCTCCCCACAAAAAAACACTAGGTATGATGTACTTCTTTTCAAGTAGATCCTTAGTTGCAACTTTAGATCCATCAATTCTGGGGTACACATCCTATAAGGTGTTTTAGAGATGGGTGCTTATCCTGGCACACGATTTATTGTAAAATCAATGACTCTCTTAGGAGGTAAACCTAGTATTTCATCCAGAAATACATCCTTAAAGTCTTGAAGAACTACAAAGTCTTCAAGCTTGGGTTTAGTATCTTCTACTAAGTCTAAGATATGTACTTCATACAATTTACATCCTTTACTAGCACAATTCTTCATTTGCAGTGTCATGTACCCGATAACCTCTTTCAACCATGGAGACCACATTGTACTCAAATAGCTTGCACAATTCATCACTGATAGCCAAATTCAATTTTCATAATTTTCATTCATTTTAACGGTGGAATACAAACATATGGTTTCCAAAATTAACATATATGAATACTAAACATTACATGCAATTTCTAACATGAAACACTCATACCATGCCAAGCAATTCCATGCAATTATATGGTCACAAAACAGTAAATTGAACAATATATAAAAACATATTTAAACATGGCATTGAGACATAATTAGAGACTTATATTTTAATTTCCACCAACTGACTATAGATGAAGCACGTTCCTCCCATCTATAGGAACTTTATCAAGCCAATTATTTCTTTTATAGATGCCACCTCCAAGCTGGGGATATCAATCTACAAGGAAAAATATCTTCTCGAAGACCTTTACATAGCTCAATCTCTCATGCAAACTCCTAATGCAGAAACCCTCTCCATCATCGTCTCAATCCTCAATTATCCTTCCCCATCAACCTACACACTTCCAGGAACAAGTTCCCTTCTATGAGATAACAGTAACTCGGGAAGCCTCCAATTTTTTTCTAATGCTCCAGCACAGGTTGAACAAGAATTCTTTGAATTGGGACTCCGGGGCACAAGCTCCAGGACAGGTTCCTCTCACAAGAGTACACTACCCTAGCACCAATATCCTAGGGTCAATGGCATGGAAAGGTCAAATTAACCTATGGAATCTCTAGTTCTCTCTCTCTAGTACCAGTCTCCAAGCAATCTATGTGATGGTAAGAATGAGGAGGAATGGAATGCAAGATTCCAATCCATGAAGGAACAAACCCCTCACAAGCCTAAATTCTCACATTTATATGCATGCTTTAGATATACATGTGGGTATTCCACATGGGACCACTTTTCCCCTCTTAATCATGGTTTGGGAACTTTGGTTAAATTGCTAAGGCTAATGAAATAAGATTAAGCCCACTAGGGTCATTTCCCTTGGTCTACTATCACTTCCCTAATTGTGGAATCATAGCCCCTGTCTCTTCTTCATTCTTCTTCATATGCAATCATCATGGATTTTATATTAATATCAAAATCTACATATTTACAATGTCTTGGTCATCCTGGACCATTTATTTCATGCTTCTAGCCTTTACATCAATATATACATGATTACATTTCCGGGTCAAAAATGGGGTGTTACATGCAGAGCTGAAAATTGTATGATGCATACGAACTTAGGAATGCCTATTATAGTTCTGAGATTATCATTTTCATTTATACAAAGTAAAGTTTTATGATAACAATCCAAAATTTCTTTGTGTTTCTGCAACCAATCCATTCATATTAACACATCATAACATCCTAATCGTAAAATGGTCAAATCTGCTACAATTTTCATTCCATTCTTTTTTTATTTGAAAATTTTCTATTAATTATGTTATTTTTCTCTTAGTTCTTGTATTGAATCAAACTAACCAAGCCTTCTTGTGTTTATTCCTTTGAAGCATACATGATTCAACAACTTTTGGGGAAATATAACTTTCGCTAGAACTTGGGTCAATCAAGATAGAAATAATTTGCATAGCAATTTCACCTTCCACTTCAACCATTGATGATTGATGGTTTGCTTGTTGGTCTTCTAAAGCAACATAAATACTAGGAATATTTGTGGCTACATCGTTAACTGTTGTGGCTTCCTAGACATTATAAACAATTTTAACATTCTCACTTTTGTTGGGACAATTCCTCAACAATTGTGCTCCCCTACAACCCCAATATTTCAAAGGACCCTGAAAAGAATCATTTGGTTTCCTTCCTATATAACCATTAGATTTATTTCCATCTTGAATGGTTGATTTAGCTGAAAACCATTCTTTTGAACATTCCTTGTTTGATTTATGTACTACAGAGGTCTAAATCCTTTTTTCCTCGGTTCATATTTTTCCTTCTTTCTCTCCAACCCTTAGGATTCTATGTCATGTTCTAATACTGATCATAATAGTATTTAGATTTTTTTATTTTTTCATCTAAGGTCTCATATTCGTTCAATTCAATCTTATCTATGAAATATTGAGGTAAATTGCTCAAAAAACATTGTATTTTCTCGGTCTTATCTTAAAATATGGGACATATCTCAACAGTTCTAAAAACTTATTAGCTAGGTCATCCATAGTCATCTGTCCTAATTTCAATTCATGGAATTCTTTGATTTTTCCATCAAAATATCTCTCTGAAATGTACTTTTGTTTGAAGAATTTCTTAAACTGATTCCAACCGATTCTCTTTTCACTAACATGCTTTACCTAACTTAAGATCTGTCCATCAGATTGCAACTTTTTCATTTAGGTTATAAACTGTTACTCTAACCTTCATATTACTAAAGTAATCATAAATTTGGAAATATTTACTCATCCCCAATAACCAAAATTTTACTTCTTCTCATGTTTTAACCTCCCCATCAAAAGTGGGTGGCTTAATCTTCTTGAACTCTCCTTTTAACTCATCCATACAAATTTTATTTCTTTTCTTATGAGATGAAGCCTTGAAACTATCACTTCCTAATTGTTCTGAAGTAGATACACTATCACTTCAATAAATTTTTAGTTCCATCATAAGTACTCAAGTTTTTATCAAGGACCTTATACCAACATTACTTGAAGTTTGACCCTATTGTTTTTTAGTTTTCATTTCAGTTAAATTCTGTAAAAAAATAGCATTCCATTCTTGTTGCACTTCTTGAATTTTTTACTAATTTTTCATTATCATTCTTAAAGCTTTGTAGTTCTGCTCATAGGCTTCTCATGGTCTCAATCATAATGGAAGGTAAATTTTCTCTTTCATTAGATCCCACTTCCATACCAATCTTTGATTGATTTTCTCCTATTTGGATATTGGGTATAGCCTTCATAATGTAAGTAAAATAAAATGGATTTTCCAAATTTTTCCACAACAAATAATAGAATTACCAGTTTATTGCGCTCTGTAAATAAACAAAACACAATTTATTAGCTAAATTAAATCCCATCGATCTCCTAGAGTTGTAACCATGCTATGATACCAATTTGTCACATACCCTAATTTGCATCTTTTATTTGAAATAATTGTAAAACGTGTTACTAAAATATTTTAGTTACACTTATGAAAAATAAATGTCACTATACTTTTTTACTTTCGTGATTGGTTAGAATAAAGGAAGCTATGGTGTTTACGTGTTTCCTCAATTGATATGTAATATGCACATGATTAAGCTAAATTGCTTTATGTCCTATCTTTATATATTTGATGTGTTGTATTGTTTTTTTAATTTTTTGCTATCATAACTTCATTAGGGAAATATGATCACTTGTTGATAAAAAAAACCACATATCCTAGCTCCCATATACTATCATAAAAGTATTTTAGGCTTTATTAATCAAAGTATAATTATTGGTTAGAATTCAATGAAATTGCTTTCCAATTTCAAGCTTGGAGCTTTAATGTTTATAGCATTATTGGGAAAATATATAAATGATTTTGTAACTATGATTAAAGGTTTTTATAATTGAATAGATGTAAATATACATTTTAACCCTAACATCTTGATTATATTGTTAACCTATAGCTTTTACCACATGTAACATATAGAATTACATGTATAAACTTGGGCCACTTTTGTATAAGGTTAAGACCCATAAGGGCGTAACTTCTAGAGGTTACAGAGGTATTATCGTGGTTGAATATTATTGTGCCAGGTACTATCTTGTCATTTGATGAATTTCGAGTCTCTCAAGGTGGTATGGATTAAACCACCCAATACATTCATTGTTTTCAGTCTTTGGTCGAAAAAATTCTCCTTAGTTTGTAGGTGACTTGATGAGGGTTTTCAAACAAATAACATGTAATTTCATTCATGCAAGGTGTGGTTGACTTACCAAAGTTCCACAGGATCTTTAGGTAACATTTACATCACAGCTTTGGAGTTAATTCTATTGTAAATCATTTCCATTCAAGAATTTTGAGGACTCTGGTTAACATAATCATTTGTTAGAAATTTTCATGTATAGTTATTAGTTTCATTTTTAAAGAGCTACACTTCAAAATATTCATCCTATACGTGGGTTTTCACTTCCTAGTTGTATTTTTTAAGGGAATTAGATTCAATGAGAGTTAGGGTTTTTAACTGAACTTGGGTTTGAAAGTAGAGGCCAAGCCTCTTAAAAAAATTGCTTTCAAATGGTAAAGATATTGAACCTTATCTCAACTCCAAGTTGTGGAATTAATTCGACGGGCCAAGGTAAAATATCCTTTCTACTTTTCTCTTGCTATATTTGAATGAGTTTATATTTTTTGAAAATTTCTACTGTTTAGCATTTTTTTTCTAGGTTTGCAGGTGGTCAACCTCTTTCACTCAGCCAAGTATAATGGGTTTCAATTATGTTTTCAATTATTTTAGCTCTTGTTTATTTTCGTGATTTGAGGATATTCTACACATTGTGATAGTAATTTTGTTGTCTCTTCTTATGTGCAAGGTTTCATTCACCCAATAATAAACCCTCTGCTCAGTCTCATAAAATGACATGAATCGACCCCTATAAACCTTGGCCATCATACAATTTAGCAATAAGTTTATACAGGGATTAGCTTTGATTCTTGACATAGTTTGAGCTTTTCCTTAATTCTATAGTGATAGGCTAGTTCTCTCTCTCTCTATATATGGAATGAAAATCGTAGGGTTTTTTCTCTCTAAACTGGAATTACAATACTTTTAATTGTAGCATTGATAGTGTAAAGTAATTGATGTTTCCATTGTTTATCATTTTCATTGTGCATATATATTTATGTATTTGAACCTAACCTTAATGGTAAATGATGTTATTTCCGCTTTTATCTTCCTCTATTAAAACGATTCTATATAGATTAATTATAATAAGGAAACTGTATTCCTATTTTGCTTACACTATTTGCTTAGTCTGAAATACCCCTTTGTTTAAAAACAAAAGAGTGTATTTAAAGTCTCTATAGGTTAATCTTTCCTTTCATATATTATCATGGAGAATACTAAATAAAAGCACAAATAAACATATTCCAATGTTTTAATTCAACTTTTATTGTTCTCATTCCAAAGGTTGAGTTCCCTTCTAACTTTGGGGATTTTAGACCGATTTCTCTATGTAATGTGCTTTACAAAAATATCTTAAAAGTCATAGTAGTATGGACTAAGCCAATTCTCTTTGCAAATATTTTGCCTAAACAATTAGGATTTTTGGATGTGAGACAAATTCATGATGTAGTGGGCACTTCTCAGGTGTATACATTCTATTAAGAGCAAGAAGTTGGCAGCTAAGGTGGTAAAGATGGATCTTTCAAAAGCTTATGATCAGTCTTGTTGGATGTATCTCAAATTGATCATGATACGGGTTGGCTTCTCTTTGGATCTAGTGAATTGGATCTGGGATTGTATGTCTACTATTAATTTTGCCATGTTAATCAATGGTTCAGATTATGAGTTTTTTACCCCTACTCTGGGTCTTAGGAAGGGGTGCCCCTTGTCACCTTGTCCGTCCTTATTAGTGATGGAAGGACTTGGCGGAGCTTTATCTCTGGCTCATTTAGAAGGAAGAATTCAAGGCATTAAAATCAACTTGGAAGTAAGTGTCACTTAAATTTTGTTTGTTGATGATGTTTTGAATTTCCTTGGTGATTCAATTGAAGAAGACAATGAATTCAAAGAAATATTAGATACTTTCTATCTAGCTACGCGTATGCTTGCCAATTATAACAAGTATGCTTGCTACCATAATGGAATTGAGGACTAGTCCCTTTGTCTCTTTCATGATGCTTAGACAATGGAACGAATGGAACTAGATCATGGATTTAAGTACCTCGGTTTTCATCTTAAATCAAATAGTTACAAAAGAAAATACTGGGATTGGATACTAAGCAAGATGGAAGCTCGCATTAACTTTTGGTGTAACCACTAGCTAGCTAGAGGAGGTCGGGTTATTTTGATCAAGGTTGTTCTTTTTGCTATCTCGATGTATTGGATGACCATAACTTTTATTCCCAAAGGAGCCTTGCGTAAGATAATGAATATTTGCAATATTTTTTCATGGAAAGGCAAGAATGGATCTGGGATGCATTAGGCAACTTGGAATTCTATTGCAACTCCAAAAGAATTTGGTGGGTGGGGTATGAAGGAACTATTTAGATTTGGTAGGGCTCTGGCTACGAAGACAATTTGGAATTTTATTTCAAAGACAAGCCTGTGGCAGTCACTCCTGAAAAATAAATATCTGGGCAGATTAGGCATTTTAGAGTGGATCAATAATATAATTAAAAGTTATAAGGGTGGCTCAGTTAATTTGAAATCAATTTTGATTGCTTTTCCGATAGTTGGTGACTTGCTTGCATGGAAACTAGGAAATTGATGAAAGGCAGTTTTAGTGGAGGATGTTGTTGTGGGTTGCGGGTCTTAGGTGTTAATGTGAAACAATTTAATCAGTTATTGAAATAGTCGAGGTTTGTTTTGTGCTAAGCATGTTGGGGATTGTGAAGTTAATTATCTTTTGATTCATACTTGGAAATATGCGAAACCATTGGGTTTATCACGGAGTTGGAAACTTGAATAGGATTGCTAGTTTGCAGAAATGCGCAGGGGACATGTCATTTTAAATGAGGAACCTGATTCTTTAATTTGGACAAGGAATCCTTTTGGTGGCTTCTTCACAGTTAAGCAATCCTACAGTTTTTTCTGGGTTGGTTTGGAAACTTAGTCTCTCTAGTGGTGGTCGGCTTTAAATATGGTTAATCCTTAATGGGAAAACACTTACATGGGATAATCTATGGAAAATAAATTTTCAGGGGCCGAGTTTTGTATTATGTGCATAAGCACTGAAGAAAATGAGGCTCGTCTTTTTATACATTGCCCTTTCACTCTACAAATTTGGAAAGATATTGGGTTTCGTCTTCAATTGGTCAACTTATGGAGAGCATATTCTATAGAAAACTGTCTCAGTGGTTTAGGAGAGTAGAACTTCAACTTATTAAGTGTTTTCCATTTCTTGTTGTGTGGGCTATTTGGACAACTAGAAATGAAAAAATATCTGAAGACTACCAAAGGCCTTCTTTCTAGGTATCTTCTCAAGTCTTGGTGTTGTTTGAGTTCTTTAAAGAAAAAGAAAAGGTCCCTAAGGTGAGAATTCTAAACCCTTTAAGTTTTGATAGAAAGATTTGTTGGGGCTTTTTTTATGGGGCTTGTCAAGGCAAGGGTAAAATCTATGGTGTGGGAGGTTCTCTTTATTTTTCAGATTCTCAAGGTATTGTGTATCCAATTGTGGTAGAGGTGCTAATAATAAGGTTGAGTGTATTGCTTTAAGAACTTTACTCAAGACAGCTATAGGGGAAAATGTGAAAGATTTGCAGGTTTTTGGAGATTATTCCTTAGTGATTAATTGGATGTGAGGTACAAAGCAATTGTGGAATAATAATTCGCAGGGGATCGGGAAACTTCTTAAGGCTTTGTCAGGGACGTTCAATTCTTTCAGAATATGCCATATTTTTAGAGAGCGGAATGAACAAGTAGATTTATTTTCAAAGGATGGAATTCTACTTCCTACATAATCCATATCTTACTTGAGGAAATCAATGGTAATATTGATGAAAAGCCAACATTAATTAACTTCATTTGAAGAAAACTGATCTCTTTCATAAGGTCAAATGTTGGTACAAAAATATTTTGAATTTTGAAATTATGATAGTTCATTTCACAAGTAAAAGCTTTGTTTTCATAAATGAAGCAAGGTGAGAACTTTTAAATTTTCTTTTGGATGCCCTTTTTTATATTGATGATGGGTTGTTATAGGCAAATATACTACAATATAAATAATTTGTATTTCTATGTACTGGAAGCATTGTAAATTACAACAATATTATAAGTTGTTTGTTTTTGTGCTAAATGCACCTGAAGAATGTGTTTTGGTTTACTATCCGATAAATAAAAATGCGATTTTTTTCATATGGAAAAAAAACATATTCCAATGTAACTCTATAATTTTTTTATTTTTCTGACCTTTAGTTGCATAAATGAAAGAAATTAGTTAATAATAACAAAGGAATAACTCTCAGTAGAATTAGTTGTACTGTGTTTTCTTTATTCTTATACATTGGTACCTTCAAACTAGGTAAACTAACATAATACAACGTAATAGATTTCATTTAAATACAACATAAAACTATAGAAGTTAAAATAACTTATCTGTAAATTCCTTAAGAAAAATGAACTCGGTAGATCCATGTACCACCCAACAATAGGCATACTGCAAGAAAAGTAATCCACTCCCAAGTTAGCCCTTGATACCACCAAGAAAAGTGATCTCAGGTTTTTTTTGTTACGGTCTATACCTTTAGGGTTTTATAATGAATTTTCTCCAAGAAAAAATTACTCACAATACCTGCCCACCTAACACCTTTAGGTGCTCATCAAGGTGTGCACAGAGAGTTTTCCAATCTGGCCTAAGTCTATTAAGGAAATTTTACCGGTTCTAAAAATTATGATCAACTAAATACTCCCAATACATGCCTCATACAACACCAGAAGGTGCTATTTAGTATGATCATAGAGAGTAGAACTACAGTTTACCTAAACCTTTATACAAACATAGTAGCTAATTTGCTACTAAAAAATACATGGTTTGTTTCTTACGACTCTCTAACTAGTTCTTGGAACTTTGTGCTTTGCCTTCACCCTTCTAACTGCTTCATTTTCCTGGCTTTCCCTTAACTATTTCCTCTTCCCTCTTTTTCTTATGACAAAGAGTTCCTCCCCTAAGAGGAGGGATGACGCATTTCCCTATATTCTTGGAATTTTGGCTAAATTTTGGAAAAATTAGGTTTTGACCACTTTTGGGATAAGGAAATAAAGGTAGTTGCTTGACACTTCATCCTTCTAGATAAAATTTCTCACCTGTAGCATCATGGCCTTTCTTTTGAGGAACCTTGCCCAGGAAGCTCTGGAATTCTAATTTTATTTATTTACATAATTTAAAATTATTATGTACAAAATCACAATTATAATAATAATAATAATAATATCTCATGGTTAATCATAACCATGTCATGAAATTAAATTTCATCACAAATAGAATGCTAATAATCAATTAATAATCCAGCTTTCTAAGAGTAATATAATGGAGTATTACAAAAGAAGTAAATTTTGAGGAAGACTTTGCATCAAGGAAGTCTCATGATCCTATTCTGGTGAAAGAGGATGAGTAGGAAGCTCTTAAGGTTGAGGCAAAGTCATCGGTGACTTCCAATTTAGGGTAGCAGCCTTCAGGTGAAGAGGAGCGAGTAGATTCTTCTATTTATGTCAAGAGACCTCGATGGTTCACTCAAAATTAAAGGATGATTAGGAGTTAGATGAGGCTCATAGGAACACATTCAGGGAAAGCAGGCCTCTGAAAAAGTTTCCAAACCACATGGAATTAATGAAAAGCATCATAGATTTCAAGCCTTCTAGCTTTCAAAAGGCATCAAACCGCTATGTCTAGCAAAATTCCATGGTGGATTACACCTCCATCATGAAGAATGATGCATAGGACAATATCAAGATCGAAGGGGGAGTCAGTAGTGAGTTCTATATGACTCTATAAGATTCAGCATGTAGCAGATGGAAACATTGAGAAGTTCAAATGAGGTTTGTAGCAAGAGGATTCTCTCACAAAGAGGGAGTGGACGGCAATGATACTTTTTCTCCACTCACCAAATACACTTCCATTAGAGAAGTTGTGTCTTCAATTTCAATTATGGGGAGGATACATCATATGGATGTGAAGATAGGATTTCCTCGATGGGATAACTGAGGAATAAGTGTACATAAAGCAACCTCAAGTCTTTAAGGTAAGTGGAAATGAATCCCATGTTTGTAGGCTAAAAAAGACCTTATATGACTAAAACAGGCACTAAGACCATGGTATTCTAAGATCGATAGATGTTTGCATATTATGGGCTTCAACAAAAGTGAAAAGATCCTAACTTATATTATATATTTGTTGGGACTAATCTACTTGTTTTGGTGTTCTGTGTAGATGAATTATTTCTTATAGGTTTAGAGAAGCTCACTGCAAGGTGCAAAGTAGATATCGCAGTTGAGTTCAAGATGAAGAACATTGACATGATGGGTTACTTCCTAGGTTTGGAATTTTAACAAAGACCAAGGGAGATTTTCCTTGGGTAGGGTAAGTACACAATTGAGATCCTAAAGAGGTTTGGAATGGAGGATTGCAAATGTATGGCCACACTTATAATCACTAATATGAATTAGGTAGCAACATCGGATTCAGAGGTGGTGGACCCTATGTTGTACAAGCAACTAATAGGTTCCTTGATGTATATGGTCAATTCTAGATTAGATATATGTTTTGAAATGAACACCTTGAACAAATTCATGATGAAGCTGAGGTAGGAGCATTGGGTAGCAACAAAACATGTGCTCATATACTTGAGGGGCATAGTGGAGTATGTTTTGAGATATATTGGAGACAGTGAAATGAAGTTGAAAGGGTATACAAACTCAAATTGGGTAGGCATTGCATTAAACAAGAAGAGCACCTCGAGGTGTTGTTTTAACTTCAGATTAGAAATCATATCTTGGTTCATCAAGAAGCAAACTTCCAAATATCTTAGCTTAATAGAGGAAAAACATATAGCAACCAACACTGTTAGTTGTGATCCCATCTAGATTCACAAGTTACTTTCAAGATTATTTGATCAGGAGTTGGATCCCATAGTGACTTACTCTCTAAGAATCAAACTCTCTAAGAATCTAGTGTTTCATGACAGGTACAAGCACAAAGATTAGACTTCACTTCATACAAGATAGGAATTAGAAGGGAGCAATAAAGCTCTAGTGTATTCCCAAAGATCGATAGGTAGTTGATATTCTAACCAAATCCTTAGCAAAAAGGAAGTTTGAAGCATTCAGAGACAAATTTGGATTGGTGCAACATTCCTTCCTCACTAAGAGGGGGGTGTTGAGAAATATAGCTCAAACAAAAACTTTTGCATAAGTTTATTAGTGTGAACATGCTAGAAGTGGTTAGAGATACTTTAGGAGTCTTATATTTAGTTGTTGAGCGTAATAAAGTGTATTTACTACATTAATGACTTAGACTAGGATTAATCTCAACCGTACATCTCATTGAGATATTAGGGTTCCAACATGTATAAAAACAAGTCAAGATAGAGAGTTTGAACACATTTTTTGTCAAATAGGGACAATGACTAAGAGAGAGAGAGGGGGGGGGGGGAGAGGGAGCACATCAGCTAAGAGGAGCAATATTGTAAAACAAAGGTTATACAATACAATCATACAATAGATCAATATAGCACCATACCACAGGTCATAGTCATACAGCAAGATGTATAACAACAAATGTCTTCTCGATTTTTGTGTATATCATACACCTTAGGTTGGGGTGGATTTGTTTACTATACAACTACTGGGGTTTAGTAGTTGTGGATATTTCCTTATAGGCTTTGATTAATTGAATGATAAGTTGATTTGAAGGGAAAATTCCCTCTGTATGTGTTTAATTGTTTTATGCTTTTGCTATTTACTTTCCTGCTATAGTGTGGTTGTTGTTATGCGAAGAAGTTAAATTTCTACAATTAAATAACAAATTTGTTTGGTTGAGAACATAAGGACTTTAGTGACCTAGGCTAGGCTACTTTACATTTAGGCTCAAATGGGATTTACCTAAACAATTGCTCACTATATATGTAGAGAGAGAGAGAGAGAGAGAGAGAGAGAGAGAGAGAGAGAGAGAGAGAGAGAGACAGAGACAGAGAGAGAGAATTGGGGGGGGGGGGCATTGGAAGCAAATTTTGAAATATATTGTTGTGTGAAATTATATGTTGAAGTTAAACTTGAAAGTGGTTGGGCCAAATCCTTAGAAGTTTAGCCAAGGGATAGGATTCATCTGCAGAAGTTAGACATGAAATTTGACTTACATGTAACTTTTGCGATGATTATCAACATTTTGTAAAAGATTGTCCCAAGAAAAAAGAAAGAAAAAAACTAGTCAACCCCCTCCCCCACCAACTTCTAAAGACCATCCCCCACTTCCATCTTCAAAAAAAGGTTCCTTTAAGAAATATGGGAACATGTTCAAAAAATAGATACAAAATTAATAGACGAAACATGTTCACATGAAACTTATAATGATGGGAATGAATCTCAACCATAGTAGACAACCAAAAGTGGGGACTCGCCTCTTGAAGAACTACATCCAAACATAGAGATGCAAATCTCTAACAAGTGAGAAATCCCATTTGAAGTAGTACTAAAAGCCTTGAGGTTTGGGGAAAACCTCAAAACCACCCCTTGAAAAAATATTTTAACTCTACTTACAAAGAGTGGGAAATCCCTACCCCAAAATGCAATCCAACTATGTTTGCTCAAACTAGGAATGACAACCTTTATCTCTAAGAATAATGAACATCACCAAACAATGTTGTTGGGAGAAAACCTCAAAAATCTCAAGAGGAAGAAGTTGCAAGAAATAAAACATCAATGATACATGTGACAATCAACTAGGGTTTAAATTAGGTAATAAATCTAAACCTCCTAAATCATGAAATTTCTCTTACAGAAATAGATGGGAAGCCCATAAATAAGAAAGAATCTAAACCTTATCAAAACTAAGCAAGGTGTTTGTCGTTTTACTTCAAGAAACCAAACTTACTATAAATTCCTTCTCCTCTATCAAAAAGTGGTTATAGAATCGAGTTGTGTGGACTAAAACTCTGGAGGGTTAGATTACCTCGAGATCTTGAAATAATATGCCTTTAAGGCAAGACATCATCTAAACATTGAATTGCATTGTCATTTTAGATAGTTCACACTAACCAGGCCTTCCAGATCACCATTGTCTATGCCTCAAATAACTATTTGGGCCAAAAGCAATATTGGACTTATCATTACCACTCTTTCGTTGAACACACATTTGAATAGAATTTCGAAAAGTGGTTTCAATGTCCTTAATAGCAAAGAAAAAAAATGAGGTTGTTTAATATGTGTCCCTTGCAGGGAACTAGTTGAAGATACCATTTTTTAATTTGGTATTTAATGATTTCAAACCCAAAAGTAACAAGTACACATGTAATAATTATCAAGTCATAATAGGCTTTATTGTTTAAACACTAGATAGATTCTTAGTCTAGGACTTGTATCAAGCCATTATAGGCTTTATTGTTGAAACACTAGATAGATTCTTAGTGTGGGACTTGTATTTGAATGGTTTCTGAAATTTGCATTCGACTATCATCCCCTTCGTTGTCTGTAATTTTCAAACCAACCATTTCTTTAGTTTTTTGTTCTCCAAAAGAAATGGTGTCATCCCATTTTGATTCAATTTTTATTTGATATCTTAGACTTTGATGATTTAATAAAGGAATCATGGACATAAACTATGGCCAAATAGATCTCACACTCATATCTAGGAACAAAAATAAAGCACCTTAATTGTGATATCAAGGAGATCATGTACCTTTAAGGAAAAGTTGGGAAGCAAAATTGGCCTTCACTCAATCTTGAATTGAAGTAGGAAACTCTTTGAGGTGCTACTAAGGAAAGAAAAATAAACAAAATTTCAACTTCGTAAAGTCTAGAGCCAAAAAGAGGAGTATTGGGGCCTTTAATCCTAAAACCTCTAGTTGAAGGCAAGAACCAAAACACCAAATATTTTCCAAAACAAGCAAACAAAAGAGAATTTCCAATTCAATCAACAAAATTAAAAGTAAAGCATTACATATCACATTTTCATCAGATCTTAGAAGTAGCCCTTTATTAACAAATTTGTTAATTGAACCTAACAGAGAGATGATCAAGAAAAAATTATGCACTTTATCTCCCATTTGATCAAAGAAAATAGCAATGAAGATCTAATGAAACCAAAACTTAGAGGAGGAGCTAAAAGAAAGAAAAAAAACAATGCACTTCAATCAAGTATTGTGCCCTTATGGTTTTTTCTGCCTTGGTTTCTCATAGATTTTGGTTAATCAAATCAGAGTTGCTAAAAAGTTTTGGAAAAAAGAAATCTATATTCGAAGTTGTTTTCTCTTTGCAATGTTTTGTACAGTTTGCTCCAAAATTATAACCAAAGAATTAAGACTTTCATTGTCAAACTCACCTCAAAGGAGCAAGGGGTCTTTATCCCCAATGGTCAATCTTTGAAATTATTTTCTTAGTATAATACGCTTTACACTCTAGCAAACACTCTCATAGTATCCCCAGTGGTGCATGAGGAGTTTCATACTTTGATTGAGAGTTTCACAGAGTTTTGGCCCCACATTGGAAGTGATGAACTTCCTATTTGGTGTTGGGATCCAAGCATCCATTGGCATGATAGATTGTATCGGATGAAATTGATGTTTGGAGGAGTGAAACACAGGCAGTGGGATCTTGGTATTGCTTGGTTCGAGTATATTTGTTGGAATTGGAGTAGTAGATTAGTTTCTGGCATGAGAGAGAGAGAGAGCCAATTATCATTCTCAGGAGTCTATCCATGTGGATCAGTGCTTCAATTTCCTACATGGGAAACCATTTGATGGATGGACACAGTATTTCCTAGCTTGTTGGTTTGAGAGTCTTCATAAGGCTCCTTATGATGATACTATGCAGTGCAGAGGTGGACGTAACAAACACCTTGCAGCTCTAAGGTTCATCTGGGACCATGGGATCATTTTGGGACCCAATTTCTTCATTTGGGTTGAACATAAGTTGCACGGGGAACATAGTTATTTTTTAGGGCATGGTTATAATCAGAGTGGCGCAACAACATCATGGTGGTTCCTTTTTAAGTTTAGTTTGGAATTTGGAATTCCAATGCTTGTCAGTTCAATGATAGATCTTAATCCTTGGTGTGGAACAAAATGTGAAGTAGAGTTTATGACTTGGTCCACTTAAAATTACAGCTTTATACACAGTGATCACTAAGGAAGGAAGTAGAAAATCAATGAGTAGTAGTTGGGATGAAGAGCAATCATTAACACTCCATATTTAAAATGCTTGATGACAAGCAATCTTTGGCAGGGAGGACTGTCATGTCCCCAAATTTTCAATTATAATCCCTTGATGAAAATAATTAAATTTGGCATAAAGTCACTAAGTAAACTCATAAATTTAAATGTATGAGGCCAAATATTTATTTTTAATGCAATATTGATTTAATTTGGTTAAGGAGGGCATATGGGATGTTCATTGGGACCAATATGAGGTGTCTTTCTCAAGAAAAATGGTAAAAAGTAGCTGAAAGTAGGAAAAGCAACTAAAAGTAGGAATGTAGCTAAAAGCAGGAAAGCAAGTAACCTTCCTAAAAATCAAGTTAAGCACCTCTATTTTGAATTTCAAGGATGGTAAATGTTTTACTTGGTCAAATAACATTATAAAGGGATGCTAATGTGTTGTGAGTGATTATTCTCTCATATTATTCGAATTTTATTATTATTTTTTGAGAAAATTCTAGAAGAGGGAAAAAAACCAGCAGAAGCTCATAAAAGAGGGATGAGAACCTCCATGGAGGATCTTTTAGCATTTTTTACTTTGTGATCCTTGTGATCTTGGAGAGCTCTTGTGTCTTTTCATAGCTTGGGCGATGTGCCCATTGCTATCTTGGGAGATGTGCCCCTTGCAATTGTAATAGAGAGGAGAAGATAATCTAGATCTCTCATTTTAGCTTAATTGCAGGTTTTAGAGAGAGACCATTTGTGAAATTCTAAGTCATAGTAGATCTAAGACTTGAGTATACCTCACAGAGAAATAATGAGCATAAAAGTTGAATTAGAGTGAAAACTGCAATAAAAAAGAGCAGACAATTAATTATGCAGAAGAACTTAGATAGGAGCAGAATAATGTCACACGATCCAATAATCAGTATAGTCAACAATGATGATACAATGGAGAGAATCCGAATCACACATGAGAATTCAAACTTCAGTTGGTATAACATAGGAATTGTCACCACTGGAGTGCTCTGAAAGACTCAAACTCAACTGAACTGAACTTAAACTCAGTTAACTGAAGACATAATCAGTTAACTGACTAAGGAGGGCGCAATAGTGATTTTGTCATGCATGAAAGTTAGAAAAGGGCGCATGAGGCCACAATTAGTGGCATCCGTAGCTCTAAAACCCCACAAGGGTCAGCTAACTCAGGTGGATTTCATTGCAACACTGAGTAGGTTCCTATAAAATAGGGAACTGACTAAAGTGGTCCTAAAATGATGCATGCGGGGATCAAAAGGTGGTAGATGGATCCTGGATGACATCTTCACACCACTAGGGGGAAAATGACATCATCAACTACTAGGAAAATGAAATAATACTAGGTAGGACAAGGATGGAGTATTAAAATATCCTAACACCATTCATTTTTCTCCATTGTGTTTAACTTATTCAGTTCATTGTAAGTTTTTATTAAAGATTAGAAGATTTAACAATGTTTTACAGTTGTGGTGTGTTAGTTTCTAGTGGGCTCAGTTGAGGAGGGTGCACTTGCTCTCTTGTACAAATGTTCCATTGTCGATATGAAGTGGTGGATATGATAATGTTAAGGAGGGCACACCAAGGAAGTTTCATCCCTTGCAAATATCTACATTGCTTTAGATCTGGAAACCGATGTTGAAGGGATGAAAAGGAGGTTATGGCTTCGATACTTTCGAGAATATATGAATTGTGAGACATATGCCATTGCATCCAAAGCTTTGTTTCTAGTGGGAAATACCTTTTGTCTCATTGAAAAATACTTCCGAATGACCAAGATACATTTATTTTATCATATCTAGGGGTTTCAGTGTTGAAGAGCGCACCTGTTCATCTCCATCTTTGCATTTCTCGGGTTTCAAGATGAGTAAGATCCATATGTCAATGAAATCAATATTATTTTTGTTATAATCATCTCATAATAAATATTCATAGAGTTTTACTTTGTATTGTGTTCATCTTTACCAGTGACAGTTGAATCTATGTGTTGTTATGTTACCCGGGGTTGAGTAGTCTTAAATATGTGTGTGTTAAAATACCATTAAAAGTACTTTGGAGTCTGTATGCGGTGTGTTTGGCTAATATCACATTGTTTGAGTCAATATTATCCTCTGTGGTCGAATTTGGTAGGGTCTCCGTGTGTTTGGAGAGAATTGGAAACCAACAATCTTTACTAGTCAAATCTGAGCTAGTCTTCCTTACTGTGGTGAAATTTGATTTGGTTTTCCTCTATTGTGAGTTATGAAGCTGAGTAGGTGTTTTAGATCTGAATTATATGTCCTAGTTTCTCTCAAATTTCTTCTAGTATTGCTATCAAATGGTCTGCCCAGGTGTGTTGAACTCCGAAATGTGCATACTGTCAAAGTAGAACCTAGAGTATACCTTCCATAAAGTCTTGCAGTTCTGTCATAAGGGTGTTGTAGGTTGTTCTAACAGTGTGTAGAAATCTCTGGTGTTTGGTTGGGAGAAATCGAAAATATCTAGTGGTGTTTTGATCCAGTTGAAGACAAGCAGTCTTTCTGTGCCTTGTTTGAAGTAAAACACCTAGTTTTGAGAAATTTCAATTTCTTGAGTGAGGGATGAGATAAGATCTCCATATTTCATATTGGGGATATTACATCCCACATGCATGATGGAGAAATATTCTCCCATTGCCATTCATTATATAAATAGGTGGAAAATTATTTATCCCACATGTATTTTGGGATGCTATTCTTCCATACATATTGGTATATAATGGAGGTGGGGGAGAGACTTTGGGCATATATTGTTGAATGCATTGTGATGTTATTGTAAAGCTATAAAGCAGATGTGGGGTGGATCTCTCTTTTAATATTGGAGTTTTTTGAAGAATAAAGATGACCAAACCTTCCCGTGGATGTTTCCTCATTTGGGTTTTACCACGTATATCTAGTGTATTGTTCTCTTGTTCTCTTGTCTCTTATTTCTTACATGATTATTGTTGCTTGTATGGATAGAAGGCTAGACTAGTATATCCTTTCTATTGATTTACATGCTAGTATAAATGTATTGTTGTATGTTATGTATATTCTCAATATTTTGACATGGTATAAGAGCTAGTTGCTATGCTCTACCTTCTTCGATAATTCTTTGAATTTTTTTTACAAGAAACAATTCTTCAAATTTTGAGTTGGGTCCTCCATATTTTGTAGGTTTGGCATCTTATCTATCAAACCCAAGTGGTATTTTTTAATATCTAGTCATTTTGCTACATGTTTGAATTATTTTTTTTCAAACCCTAACCCTCACCATTATTTTTCAGAAAATTTCAGATTTTTTCAAGTTTATCTTGATTTTTTCTATAGATCTGGATCATAATATATTATATACTAAATTGCTAAACGATCTATTTGTTTTGCAGTAGACTTGGTTTGTTTTCGGCTCTGGTTGTTTTTTTTCGTAGGTTTTTGTACAGGAGGACTACTGTTTTACAATTTTCTGATTTTGACAGGTTTCGGGGCAGTTATAGCTAATTCACACCTTTTGGTCTAAGAAAGCACGAATACTCCTAAAATTCGCACCCTGTGTTCAACAAAAGCATGGATTATTGTCTGCATTCACACCTATTGTACACAGAAAGTGTGAATACCCATGTTTCAGCATTTTTTTCTTCAAATCTGATTCTCTGCTCTCAATGTTTTGCTACAAGGTTACATATCTATCTGTTATTTGTTGTTAGGATCCATTTTCAGTGAGACGTTTTTGGTTTTTTATCATTTCTTCTTTGCAACAAATAATTTTTACACTTAAGGGTTTCATTATTTTGTCACACTATGACTTCATAAGTTGTTTATATTCCAGCACTAGTTGGATCTAATTATCTCTCTTGGAAGAGAAATATAATTGATGTTCTCAAGAGCAAGAACTTATGGAGATTAGTTAAAGGTGATCTAACGAAACCAAACGATGCAAAAGATTGGGCAATATGGTAAGATAGATGTGATCAAGCAAGAGGACTCATTGGACAAACTGTTCCGGATAGCTTACAGGTACACATTGAGATTGAGGATAGTCCTATTGAGGTATGGAAAACCCTAGCTTCTTTATTTGATAAAAATGATGATGTTTATGCTTACTATCTTGAAAATAAAACCCATGAGTTAGACCTTAAATATTTTGATACAACATAGTCATTTCTTGCTAAAATTAAAATCTTTAATGAAAAGTTAAATAATTTTGGTTCTAATTACAAGAAAAATGATAATGCTCTTACTATTCTTGTAGAACAAAAGTTACTTCCATGTTTTGATATGTTCGTCCAAACTAGGAATAGAGCCATTGAAATGTCTAAGGATACCTTAAAACCGTCTTTTGAAGATTCTTCTAAAGGTTTGATCAATAATCAAGATAGATTAATTGCTAGTGGTCAATTATCTAAAAATAAAGTTGTAATAGCACATAGTGAAAAGAATCCTAATAGAAAATTTAATAAACATTTTAAACCCAATAATCAAGGATCAACTTCTTCTAATTATGATGTTTCTTACATGGTGCAACAAAAAAGAAGTGTATAATCCTTGTAAGCACTGTGGAAAAACCAACCACCCTAAAAATATTTGATTTAAACGGAGACGTGAACTTGCCAAAAGCAAAGAACAAGTCTCTGTCCCGAACTATGAAAGAAATAGTGAACCCAAAAATGAAGTTGCAATTCTTCTCTTTCCCACTTCTTAGTACAACTCTTGCCATGAATAAAAGGAGTTGTCCTCCCATCATATATTTCTATAGTCATAATACATTTATCTTTAGGAAGTGATAGATCTAAGAAATCAAACTCAGAAGGGGAGACAAACCTATATGTCATTATTGCTTGTTTGTTTATGTGTTTCCCACCATCTAGTAAGGGTCTCCCATAATCTATATCCATTACAGGGATTTTTTTATCGTCCACAACTTGTGTGTTTATGTATGCAATGAATTATTCTAAGTTTACAATTCCATAATATCTAAGAGGGTTTGTTATCTCAAATCTAATCTATCTAATCGATTTAATAGTTGTGGAATGTCTAGAAGAGATATCATGCATCCTATTTTTCTACTCATTTAGTTCTTCTTTAGAATCACTATCAAAATACTGGATACTCCTCCCATTAACTAACCCATATGTTGTAGGATTAATGTAATATTCTCTTATTCCCATATTCATGTTATAAATCTGATCTAAGACATCCTCTTCCATAGTGTTCATGGTTGTCTCAGTATACTTGGGCCCTTGATAAGGATCTAATGGTTTCATTACCTTCATACCATTTACCTCAAATGTCATAGTTTCCTTATTTAAGTCAATAACAACATAATTCTCAAAACCCAATCAATCCCTAATAAGGTTGGGTAGGGATTTGTTTTTTCCATGATATCTATCACTTCAAAATCAACGAAGGTTTTGACACCAACTAATTCAACCTCTAGATTTTCCAACCTACCAACGGGGAATATTATGTATCGGTTGACCACGCACAACTATATGAGAGAATAAACCAGTGAGGACTCCCCATTGCCTCCCAATACTTCTTTGGAAGGATATTGACATTCAACCCAAGTTCTAACATTACGTCTTTAATATCGTACCCATTACCTAGGCATATAACATGAATTCTTTCCTAATTCTCATTTTCCTTTGCCTCACTCTATGGGTATTTCTCTCAAGAATATTAACAGAAATAAAATCCTCCTCTTCTTCAGTTCTGGGAAGCAAGATGACATTGTTACACAACTTTATTGTCAATAGTTCATCTTCTAAGATATCGGCAAATAATGTGGCCCATAAATCAAAAAAATTCTTGGAATTAGTTGAGGTTCTAGCCTCTAAGCGTCTTCTGCAATCCCTAGGAGTTAGGATAGGACCATAATTACATTCCTAAGGATGTTCACTAACTATAGGTGGAGAGGACACCGACAGGCAGTGGAGCATGTCAACTACTTCCTTAAAGAAACCTTTTTGTTGCACTAGGTCAAACTTATACATCCATGGTCCCACTTTCTGAATTTTCAAAAATTCCAAATTGTTACTACAATCCCTAATCCAGGTTCCCCCTCTGGTAACAACATTGATAGTAGGACTTGTCTCTTTATTACCATATATGGATTCTAAATTGATTATATTTGTGTGTCTTTGTCTCACCCAGTCCTCCCATTCCACAATCAATTCTAGGCAGTCTTCAATACCATGGTTATTCACCCTATAGTAAGAACACCATGGATATATAGGAAACACATAGACTTGGGAGAGGTGACCCATATAATCACTTTTATAGCATCATCCAATCCCTCTTCTTCCACTAGTTCTACCTCCTCGATATCAGCCACCTCCCCTTCTATGGCCTCATGCTCCAGCTTGAGGTTGTGAATTGTTAGATACTCAAAAAGAAGTTATGTATATTCCATCAACTAGGGAATCCAGGCCCTACACTTATCTATATGGTGTGTGGAAATGCCACATAATTCATAATCCACTATATTAGGGATTGAATAAAATTTTGTGGAATTTGACAACGTCTAGGAGGGTTCCCATACATTTTGTGAATCTCATAAAACTCCCCATAGTGAGAATACTGAACATTCATAAAGGCATGATATTGTATAAGGATACGCCGAACAAAGTAGAGGTATCCATTTGTGCAACGGTTATAGATGGTCTTCTCATAAAAGGTCCCATAGGGGGTTGGATGAAGAACCTCCCCTCAACCTAGGACGCTCTAAGTAATGATGCCCATCAATCATACATCTTGTGCACCAGACTTGATCCTAACCAACCTTTAGTATCACTAGCTCTTATATATTTTTTTGTGAGGGTAGCAATCTTGTTTGGACCTACTAATGGCACAACAACTCTAGTATTTACAAGGTACTTGGCCATAGCCTCATTTTTCATGGCTTGTTATAATGCATCTCTCGGAATATCAAAATTTTTTCTATGTGAGTGGGATTCTCGTTAAAGGAATCAATCCATGAATAACCCATTCTTTATGATGAGTTCACATATGGGGAAGGAAATCCTACCTATCAAATCCTGAAATCTCTACGCATGCTCCCAAGGATATTCTCCTTAGAATTTTTGAATTTATTTTAACTCTACAATACATTGTTGTTCTAACTTAGGTTACTGAAATTTTACAAGAAAATATTGCTTTACCCGTTGCAAGGTAAGAGGTGCAACACTAGGAGTGTGTTCCACAAATGTCATATACCATTGTAAATCTTTGTCCCTTAAAGTTGTTTCAAACTCTACCAATTTGGAGGCATCTTGAATTTCCTTTTACCTCCATATGGCTTCACACAAAAACTAGTGTTTGTATGCATCTTCTTCAATCCCCTTTCCCCTTAATTATGGGTATCACATGGAATATCCACCATGGATTCCCATTATCCTAATAGGTTGAAACCCAACTAAGATAAATCAACCACGACCTGGCTGCGTAATTAGATTCAAACCTACTACTAAAGATGAAGTATTGTTTCTTAGAGTACTAGTTGACAATCCTACACTAATACCGCCATTCCTTCCTCTTAACAATGCTCCAACTTGAATACTACAACAACAACTACTAATATGATTGTAATAGTGAAAACCCAAGAGAGGATTAGAAGAATGAAATAAAGTATAATTCAAGGGATCCAAAGGATTGGTTGAAGTCAAGCTTGTTCCATTGACTTCAAGTATCCTTTCCATGAGTTAGGAGGGTTTGGGATCTTGAAATAAACTTCGTAGGTCCACCAAGACATCGTTAGGTCATCTTGATTTTCGAACTTAGCTAGATCACCTGAATCAGGTTGTTTCGTAACCTCTTCTGAAATTGGGTCTACACCAATAGTATGGACATCAACATCCCTATTTTCCACCTCATTCTCCCTCTCTTCAAACTTTGTGGAAAATCCCTCTCCCTAATGTTCTCTTACTAGCATTCCTTCAATCATTATCCCCCTCTATTTCAACTGGGTGCTGGATATCTCTCCATGCCTCACAACTTCTACAACTCATTCAAACTTCCTTTTTCACTCGCTTCCTCACCTATCTCTTTCTATAATTGTTCACTTCTCTTTCTAATTGCTTGCATCTAATTTATCCACTACCATTTTGTAATGGTCAACCTCCTTAGAGCTTGTTCAACCCTTGTACTATTCTCTAGCTCCCCCTCATTTGGTAAATATTTCATATCTTGAAACTCATTAGCACCTTCTCCAACCACTACCCCATGGCATAGGGTATCTTCTCAACCATGGAAAAATGACTAAATTGCAAACTACCTTAATCTAATGTGGGATTTCTCTTATCATTCTGCCTCAAGATCCTTTCTTAAAATAAGTTTCCACTTTAGAGAAAGATTGATGGTTTTCCAAGTGAATTCCCTATGTATATGTTAAGAAATTTATCCACCCAAATATCTACTTCCCATGTGTTTGGATGGTCAAGTTGATGCAAATTCCTAAGATTAGCAGAATTCCATTTAACACTTTTCCTTCTCTCGATCTTGATATTATGGATTTCCATAAATATTTTCAATAATTTATACATACTTACAAGGAACTCACACTCATCCAGGTAAGGTCCATCATATAACACAAACTCTCTAGGCATAGTTGGGACCTTCTATTCTCACAACTCTACTTCTTGTAAAAAAAATCCTTGAACTTTTTACCCCATCAATCTTGGATCTTGTACTTTATAATTCCTCTATCCATCCTAATAGTATTCCCCGTTTAGGTAGGGTTTGGGTAATGAAACCATTTGTTGGCATCAATTTGAGACCAAGGTTTTTGTGAAATGACCAACAAAGGCTTATTATAGTCTAGATGCACTAGCATTTTCTATCCTCCCTCCCTAAAGGGAGAAGTTCTCACCCAAACAATAGCCAAGACCATGGAAAGATAGGGGAAGAATCTTATGGGATGGACACAATGTTTAGTCATACTAATGGTTCAACATCTAAATGTTATTGTGATTTAAGAATAAACAACATATAATGGATGTGAAATAGAAATCATTGCAACCAAAATATAATTAGGTACATATATAGACAATAAGCCATACTCAACATGTATACACTTACACATAAAATTTAAAGGGGTCCCAAATATTATCTTTTAATTCATAAGCTTTAAAATACAACCAATGGATACTTCTATTACATTATTATATTCAAATAATGCTCACCGCAAGCATCTCACAACTTCTATCACAATCATTACTCAATAGTAGAAAAAAACTATATATGCTTATTAACATCATCACTATACTAATAGAATTAATCTATTTTCCTTAGAATCCATATTACCTTACACAAAATAAGTTGCTAGCATTGACCTTGTCAAGATGGGTACAAAGAGGTAAGGATGACCAGGTCAATCCACTACCCCTAGTCGATGCATTAATTGCATCCTAACCTTTCGACCATTGGCAGTTGACTTGTATTGTGTCCCCTTCATATGTTTTAAACATCTCTTTTGATGAGCAGAAATCTCTTCCTAATTATCCATCTTCTACAAACTTACTCAAGAAAAAGGGGCCAACACCCAGTCTTCCATGATCTTGGAATCGCCAAAAATTTGAAAGAGTTCTTAAACCCTTTTCAACAACAACTTTCAAGATGAACCACAAAAAAAAGATTCATCACAATTGTTGGTTTATTTCCCTACAATTAGCTTCAACTTGAAATGATGGATTGGTCCAAACATATCAATACACCACCAATACACATGCCCCGCACTAGCCTGGAGGTCCTTGGCAAGCTCCATTGAAGAAACCCTAGGCTTGACCACTATTCATTGCATGTTCTTTTAGCATTTTAGAGTCCTTTTCTTTAAAAGAGCTTCAACAACCATCACATGCTCTCCTAATTTGTGTGCCACTTGGGTGAGACTCAAAACAATGTCTTGAAAGATTACTTTATTTCTTGACACCCATAAAACCCAAACCACAAAGCAAGGTAAAGTCCTTAAAAAATTATAGATCTGTCCACAAACCAAGAATGAAATCATTCAATCAAGGTCCTCTGCTCCCACTTATTTTTACCACTTGCAATTTGGAGAATTTCAAACCACACAACTCTAGTGAAGGGGCATGAAATGAATAAATGATCAACATATGCCTCACTTATCTTATAGAAAAATCATCTGACGGGACCTCGCATGTTCCTCTTTTACAATTGTCCCAAGTCAAAATTTTGTTATCTATAGATAAACAAAGAAATATTTTTGCTTTTAATGGGCAATATAACTTCTAGACTACTTGCCACCACTAGACTCTTCCTCCATATTGGCCTTCTTCCAATTTTGTAGTAGAGCCTTTATTTTTTTACCACTTGACAACATCATCATAATCTAAGCCACCAACAACAAGAAACATAATGTTTCCATTCCTTTGGTTTTGCACCCTCCAAATTAAATTCCTCTTCCTTCTTCCAACCTTGAGCCAACATATTTCTTGCCTCATTTGAAATTGTGGCCTCCAAACAGAAAGTCCCCTATAAATGCAGATCTCTTAACATTGAGTCTCCAAACAATGTAATGTTGTATTTCCATTCAATCTAGGGATTCTTCCCTATCTTCACCTTGTTCCATTTCCCTATCTTCTACGAAATCTAATTTCCAATTTAAGGAAAAGCCTTTACTAAAGCTTTCTAGACTACAAAACCACTATGAAATAATTTTATTTTCACCATGAACCAGTCTTGAAAGGAACTTCTTCTCAACTGTACTTAAACATCATAACCTTGCCCCACAAACCTTCATTTTACACCAATCTCCATAAATTAGTATCTAGAACTTAGCTAAAAGCATAAGTAGATTTTAAACCCCAACCTCTAGCTTCTTTAAGACTTGCCACTTTTGACAATTTCACTAGAGAAATTCCTTCCTTATCCATCTCAATAGATGTGTGTAAGAAACCGTTAAAGGCAATATTAGGAGAGAATCGTTGCAACCCCCTCCCAAACCACAATTAGAGGGGCAATTCCAAGAATTGTCGCCATCATAATTAGTATTTTTATTCTTATTTTAAATTAAGATTTATTTAAAAAACATTATAATTTTTTGTAAACCTTTATATGTGTGTGTGTGTGTGTGTGTGTTTTAGCGAAAAAAAGCATACTATTGTTATTTATAGAGATAAATCAAATAGTACAACGATAAACCAGTATAGCATTATAACTGCTATATTTCCAAAAAATTCAGATCTGACAAAATTAACCCAATATAACAAAAAAATTTGATATAGCCTCATTCGACAACCAACCAAAAAGTGGATAAATCAGCAAAAAAACCATCACTCCAGGTAATAAACTGAACCTTGAGATTCGATCTTGGAATCCAGAAATTCCTCCCATATCAGCATACCTTCTTCATCATCCAGGGCCATTTTAGAAAGTTTATCAGCCATTGAGTTGTTCTCCCTATATATATGATGCAATGAGATAACTGGACAATGATTGATTTCACTACGAATTCTATTACACCAAAAAGCTTGTAATCACCCCTGGCCCATTTAATAGTGACTCGAGAGTCACCAAAAACTTTAAATTCCGCCAACACAAATATATTTACCACTTTGATGACCATCCATAAAGCAAGGATTTCTGCCTTCATATTAGTACCTCTGCCACATTTAAGACATTTTTAATTTTTTTTATTATGGGTCTATTGGTTTTTTATTATTTTTAAAACATATTTAAAGTCATATTTTTTCAAATTCATTTTTATGGATTGAGGGAGGTGCATGGGCATGTAGCATTTATTTTTAATTTTTCTTCAAAAGCAAATATGTGTTTTTTAATTCAAATGTGTTTTTAATAGATTTTTTTTTAATTATAATATGATTTTTTTTATAGGATTTTCCCTTTAGTTTTTTAATTTTTTTTTTTATGATTTTATTTGCAATAGTGTTAGTTGTTTAGGTCATGGTCTAAAAAATGGTGCAATTTTAAGCCCAAAAATAAATGTTACTAATAACACTACTTTTCAATTTGAGAATTGCTTTTAATATTTCTATCCACAATAGTTACAGTGGTTAAACAAAATATTAATTTAATCCTGCTCGTTCGCTTTGATTATGGAGCTAACCCGATGGGGACATCAAGTGAGGCCCTTATATAGCAATGTATGTATAGCCACCCTTGGATTTGACCCCGAGACCTTCTGCTCACAACTTACAGCACTCAACCACTTGAGCTAGCCCACCGAGCTATATATATATATCGATTTAATCATCAATTTTAATGTTTTTGTTTGCAATGGTACCAGTGGTCAAGGCTACAATTTCAAACAAGTTATAATTTTAGCCTTGATTTTTTTTTAAATTGTGCTACTAGGAGCACCACTTTTAGATTCATGGGTTGATTTTAATGTTTTTGTTTATAAAGATACTAGTTGTCAAGGTCATGGTTTCAAACAAATTGTAAATTTAACTCAAAAAATAATGTTATCTGTAGCTACTTTTTTTTATTTGGATGTAAAAATAACCACTAAATACAACTTAAAAAATGAGAATCTCGAATGTTCTAATCAAGTTGGTAAGTATGTCATTCTCCAATGCCTTTTCACATTCACACCTTGTCAAAGTAGCTCAATTTGAACCCCAAGCCGTTTGGTATGGTTGTACTTGACGGGTTTAATAACTCCGTTAGCGAATAAAAAAAGAAAGATATCGAAAACTAACTATTTACCCATAGTTAATTATAAAAACAAAACTAATGAAAATTTACAAAACTTAAAAGAAACTAAGATATTAATAGGTTTATACAAATATACAAATCCTTGAAATTTCCAAAGAACTAAGCTTTAATAGAAAATAATAAAATGGAATATTAAACCAATGATATGAACTTTTGAAAATCAAAACAAAAATATTATCAGACATGAGTAGATGATATACATGAAATATGTTTGGTTTCAAAAGGATCTCATCGTCCATGAATTTAGAATAATAATTTAAAAACTAAATTAAGTCTAATCTAATCAAAATATTTTTAATGAGATAAAATAAAACTAAAATTAACTTTTAAATATGTAAATGATAAGATTAATTAGAACCGAATACATTGGTTTTAATTAAATCTAATAATTTTATTGGAAGTAGTGAGGTGCTTACTACACAATATAATATGGGGGAGAGCTTAATAATTTTATTGAGAGTAGTGAGATGCTTATAACAGAGTACTGGGGAGATGTGTAACTTAATTTAATGCCGTCAAGTTTGTACCAAAAATAAAAAGTAATTAAAAAAGTTTATGTGGACTCATAAAATAAAAAAATGAAAACCAAATAAAAATAATTAAAAAAATCCATATCCCCTCATAAAATAAAAATTTAAAATCCAGTAAAAATTCATTAAAAAAATAACACCTCAAGAATCAAACTCCTATAACTACTTAATAAATCCACATTTAAAATAGATCTATACAATATAGTGCTTAATATTAATAAACAATTCACATTTAAAATCACAAAAACAAACTATTTCTAAAATATTTTAACCAAAAATTAAACAAATTCTAATAACCAATTTACCTTTTACAATTAAATATGAAAAATCTACTTCATCGAAAACTAGAATCATCTTACAATCATAAGACAAACATATTTTATAATTTTAATATAGACCAACTGATGATCGAATGAAGATAGTTACCATAAATTTATGTTTGCAAAAGGCTAATCTGCAGGACATAGGAACTTTGTAATAGCGAGATACTGTAAAGTTAGTCACAGCAGATCTAATGAACAAATAAATCAGTCACAACAGATGAATAAGAAGATATGGTGCAAAACTGTGCAAAACATGCAGTAGTGCTCTCTATCCCAGAAAGGGTGAATGAATTACAATACAAACTGTTACAATGAACAGAGCAATTCGAATTGCCTAAGGAGGTCATTCGAATCACTGAATGGAGTAGCTTGACTCAATCTAGGAGTCCTCATCAATCATCGGTGTTGCTCATCAATCACAACAAACAGTCATCCAGGTGTCAAGCTGAGTCTAACTGATCATAATAAATGTAACTGAAGTGTGTAGCACTGATATAGGATCTGGAGGCTCAGTGGGGGCGCATGGGAGGCTAACTGGAGTCAGAGCAAGTCACCTAATCGAACTGGAGGTCAATCGGAGGTGAAACAGTCAGTCAGGAGTGAAATCGGAGTGAAATCAATCAGAATCGGAGCTAACTGAATGTAACTGGAGTGAATCTGCAGTGGTAGGTGAACAAGTGCGCCCTTCTCTGTCAGTAGGTGAGAAGAGGGCGCCTTTCAGCTAAGGAGGGCTAAAACTCTGTGGAAAGTGGCTCCCGGGTGCTAGAATAAGGTGGATAAGGTGCTGGAGGTATCAAACTGGTGACTGGACTGCATATCCTGAAATAGATCATGCAAGATCCTGAAGTAGATATGTATCCCGAAATAGATGATCCTGAAATAGATATGTATCCCGAAATAGATGATGGATATCCGAACACCCCCCCTCAAGCTAGACTATGATGTGCCAACTAAAATAATGTGGGGCCCTGGTAACTAAGACCAAAGGTCACCCCAATACAATAATCCAAAAAATGCTGAAAAATAAACTAAGTGAGGAAAGAGGGAAAACCCAGTGGGAAGAAAGCCCCCCCTCAAGTCTAAAGCATAATAATGAATCAATCTGTCTCCACCATGATGGAACTCACCCCCAACAGTGAACGGAGGTAAGAGAACTTCTTCTCAGTGAAGCTCTTGGTGAAGATGTCTGCAATTTGCTCATCAGTAGGGCAATATTGCAGAATGATGGTGCGGTCATGCACCAACTGTCGAATGTAATGCATATGAATCTCAATGTGCTTGGTCCTCTGTCGCTGAACTGGATCTGTGGATATCTTGATAGCACTTTGATTGTCACAAAATAGGACAGTCGAAGTAGTGCCACCAAAACCAAACTCGGAAAGAATACCCTGCAACCAAACTGCCTGAATGCAGGCATTGACTGCCCCTCGATACTCTGCCTCTGCTGAAGAAAGTGCAATGGCTGCTTGCTTTTTGCTGGACCAGCAAATAGCACCATGACCAATCATGAAAACATAACCGGAAGTGGACTTCCGATCAATGCTATCACCTGCCCAATCTGAATCAGTAAAACCAATGAAATCTAGCTCAGAATCTGCAGCATAATGTATGCCAAACTGTCTCGTACCTTGCACATACTGCAAGATCCGCTTGGCTGCTCGCCAATGAAGCTCATGTGGCTGCTGCATATATCTTGACACTGCACTCACGGCATATGAGATATCAGGCCGTGAATGTGTCAAATAAAGTAGTGAACCAATCAACTGTCGATACATACTGCAATCTGCAAGCGGTGTGGAATCTCCCTCCTCAAGACTGATTCCTGAGAGGAATGGGAACGGGGCTGCCTTACATTCAGCCATATTAAACTTCAATAACAGGTCGGAAGCATATTTTTGCTGAGATATAGTGATCCCATCGAAATTTTGAGCTATCTCCAAGCCCAAAAAGTGACTCAGCAAGCCCAAATCGCTCATGTCAAAAGCTAGATTTAAGGCAGTTTTTAGCTTGTTTATTGAAGTAAGTGTGCTACCAGTAATAAGCAGATCATCAACATAAAGTACAATAACCAACAAATTACCTTTAACTCGCTGAAGATAGACATTCGGATCAGATTTGCATCTTTGGAAATTCTGAGAAAGAAGGAAGGAGTCCATCTTTGCGTACCAAGCTCTTGGGGCCTGTTTTAACCCGTACAAAGACTTCTTCAATCTACAAACCAATGATGGATCTGATGTATAACCCTCTGGCTGCTGCATATAGACCTCTTCAGCAAGGTCTCCATGTAAAAATGCACTCTTCACATCCATGTGATGCACCTCCCAGTGCTTGGATGCGGCAATAGCTAAAACAAGGCGGATGGAATCCATCTTTGCAACCGGTGCAAAGGTCTCTGTGTAGTCCACTCCTTGGACTTGGGAAAAACCTTTTGCCACCAACCTTGCTTTATATTTGCTGATAGTGCCATCAGCAGCAACTTTAGTACGGTAGACCCATTTACACTTCACTAATTTTCTTCCAGGTGGAAGAGAAACTAGCTCCCATGTATTGTTCTTTTGAAGAGAACTGTACTCTTCATCCATGGCATCTTTCCATCTCGGATCTCGATGGGCTGAATAATATGATTGGGGATCTGAACCAGCCATCAAATAACAAATCTCAGGAAGAAATGGATCAGCAATAGAAAGAGCCATACCTGCCCTTTGAAAGTCTCCTCTTGTTCGTCTCGGATCAGCAGGATTTCCAAGATTCGAACCAGCAGATTGTAGAGTATTTTGGGCCCACTTTGGTAACTGAGGGGGATCTGAATGGTCGGATTCCGAACCTGATATGTCATGATAATCATATGCTGCTACAATATCAGAAATATCAGAACTCATACCTTCATTATCGCTGCTCGAATCTTCTTCTGGTGAAGGCGGTGAATCGGCAGTTTTCTCCTCAACTAGTTGCAATTCTTGAAGCGGTTCTTCAAACTGCACACTGCGCTCTATGAATATCTTTTTAGATCTGATATCCATGAGTTTATATGCTTTTGATTCTTCCCCATATCCTATCAATATGCACTCGATACTTTGTGGATCCAAAGCTCGTCTCTTCTCAGAAGGAATTCTAGCCCATGCAGTAGAGCCAAAAACTCTCAAATTTGACACATCCGGTTTGTGACCAAAGAATGCTTCGAAAGGAGTCATACCTTTCACGGATGAATGTGGAACACGGTTCTGTATATATGCAGCAACAT
The DNA here is from genome assembly GCA_027924585.1 of Larix kaempferi. Taxonomy (NCBI): domain Eukaryota; kingdom Viridiplantae; phylum Streptophyta; class Pinopsida; order Pinales; family Pinaceae; genus Larix; species Larix kaempferi. Next base: position 53,197,729 of record BSBM01000299.1, on the reverse strand, counting down.
TGATTGCTTCAGCCCAAATATTTGCAGCCAAACCTTTTGATTCAATCATGCATGTAGCCATCTCTTTCAGTGACCGGTTTTTCCTTTCCGCTACACCGTTCTGCTGGGGTGTGTAGGGAACTGTATGTTGGATCTTGATTCCGCTTTGGGCACAAAGTTGCAGCAACTCGGACTTGATATATTCCCCACCATTATCAGATCTAAGAGCTTTGATCTTGCTCTCAGTGGTGGTCTCAACAGAAGCCTTAAAATCCTTGAATTTTCCAAGCACTTCTGACTTGTTTTTGAGAAAGAATACCCATGTAAAGCGAGAATAATCGTCAATAAATGTCAAAACATACCTTGAACCATTTAATGACATATGGGGCAGCGGACCGCTGATATCAGAATGGATCAATCCCAAAATAGTAGAGGCTCTGCTAGCCTTGCCGCGGTCGAATCTGTGCTCGGGGTGCTTCCCAATAATGCAACCGGAGCATATTCCCTTCGAGGAACGGAGTTGTGGAAGCCCATCAACCATGGATTTATTTGATAGCAGCAGCAAATACTTATAATTTAGATGTCCAAATCTTTCATGCCAAAGCCTACTAACCTCATTACCATGTGTGCGAAGAGCAGTGGGCTTTGCAAGCGGAATAAAGTGCGAAAACTCATAACATTTAGCAGTGTGGTTTGCCTTTCCAACCGCAACTAGTCTTCCACTTTTGATATCAGAAATTTCAACTGTATTAGGGCTGAATGTGACTTTCTTTGGATCACCAGTATGTGTCATTTGATACACAGAAAGGAGATTCGAAGCTAAGGAAGGCACATAGAGAACATTCTGAAAGCATCCATGATCTACATGAATCGTACCTTTGCCCTTTGAAGAAATTTTTGAGTCATCTCCCAAATGGATGGGGATGGAGCTGTTTGGATCGAATGAGGAAAAAGAATCAATATTTGCAGCCATATGATTTGATGCACCCGAATCTATCAAAAGAGTGGGCTTCGAAACCGTTGCCATGAGTGCTTGTCCTCTTTCATGATCGTCATTCCGATCCTTCTTCCTTGCACCGTCAGGAAGGGTTATGTTGTTCTTTTCCAAAAGGAGGGCCATTTGATCTATAGTCTTCTTCATACATGAACTTTCGGGATGAAAGCCACGGTTACAATAAGTACATTTAGATTTTTGGTTACCTTCTTTGCCCTTTTGCTTGGATTTCGAACTGGATGGTGCATCCGTTTGTCTGCCTTTGTCTTTTTGCTTGTGAGGCTCGAATTTGGGCTTCTCCTTCTTTAGCTTTCCTTTACCATTCGAAATCTTGGGTCCTTGAACAAATAGGGCTGAATCTTTGGAGCTTATGGACCCCATTTGAATCAACTTGTCATGCTCTTTCGTAACGGACTCAATGAAGGCATTCAAGGTAGGCATCTTCCAATTCGGGGTAGTTAGCCGACCGGAATTGAAAGTGGAGACAAATACCGAATAATCTTTCCCAAGCTTGCTTAGAATGGAGAGGATCAACTGTTTATCCTCTTTGATAACACCACTGTTCTTCAATTGCAAGTTCAAGTTCTTGAATTTTGTGAAGAATTCATTGATGCTCTCGAAATTCTCAGGATTAAGGCCAATCAATTCATTCTCTAATTGAAAAGCCCTAAGCTCATCCTGCTTGCCGAATAGTGTCTCAAGTTGCTCCCATATGGCTTTTGGAGTCTTCAATCCGCTGAGATGGAAGTGAAGATCCTTGGAGATGGAGAGACAAAGAAGACCGTAAGCTTCATCAAGCTTATTGTAGTGTTTGGTTCTTTCTGCCACATTGTTTGGCTCCAATTCAAGACCAAGAGTGACTCGGTAGTATCCTTTTGAACGTAATATGATCTCCATATCATCTTTCCAATCAAAATAATTGAATGGGGTGAGGATAGGCTTTGAAGAAGAGTATTCCATTGCTAGGAGCGAGTCAAATGATGAAGAAGAAGCTTGCATGCAGACTAGAGCGAATGGAATTGCTGTAGAAATGCTTGCATGCAGAAGGTAGCGAATGCAATTGGAGGAGACAATAAACCTGCAAATCACATAAAAACAACCACAATAAGGTCGAACAATCCACCCTTTGAGAGTTGCATCACACCTGGGATTGGATTTCAAGCAATGTTGAATAGGTCCAATGTATCAGATCCAGGAATTATGTGGTAACTCAAGCTTCTGGAGTGGTATTGGAGTATTTTTCAAGCTTTGCATGCACAGGAGCGAATGCCCTTGAGATATCTCATGCCAAACTTTTTGCAATTTTTAGCAATTCAGTCAAATCTTCTTGTATAAACACCTGTAGAAAAGAGATCTTGTCCCTGCAATGGCTCTGATACCATGTAAAGTTAGTCACAGCAGATCTAATGAACAAATAAATCAGTCACAACAGATGAATAAGAAGATATGGTGCAAAACTGTGCAAAACATGCAGCAGTGCTCTCTATCCCAGAAAGGGTGAATGAATTACAATACAAACTGTTACAATGAACAGAGCAATTCGAATTGCCTAAGGAGGTCATTCGAATCACTGAATGGAGTAGCTTGACTCAATCTAGGAGTCCTCATCAATCATCGGTGTTGCTCATCAATCACAACAAACAGTCATCCAGGTGTCAAGCTGAGTCTAACTGATCATAATAAATGTAACTGAAGTGTGTAGCACTGATATAGGATCTGGAGGCTCAGTGGGGGCGCATGGGAGGCTAACTGGAGTCAGAGCAAGTCACCTAATCGAACTGGAGGTCAATCGGAGGTGAAACAGTCAGTCAGGAGTGAAATCGGAGTGAAATCAATCAGAATCGGAGCTAACTGAATGTAACTGGAGTGAATCTGCAGTGGTAGGTGAACAAGTGCGCCCTTCTCTGTCAGTAGGTGAGAAGAGGGCGCCTTTCAGCTAAGGAGGGCTAAAACTCTGTGGAAAGTGGCTCCCGGGTGCTAGAATAAGGTGGATAAGGTGCTGGAGGTATCAAACTGGTGACTGGACTGCATATCCTGAAATAGATCATGCAAGATCCTGAAGTAGATATGTATCCCGAAATAGATGATCCTGAAATAGATATGTATCCCGAAATAGATGATGGATATCCGAACAGATACATGATAAGATTTCTTAAAGTGAAATTGAAACACAATCAAGAAACAATTCAAGATTTCTTATTTATGTAAAGGTAAATTAATTAAAAATGCAAATTGCAATTTGTATTTATTTTATAAATAATCATCGATCTTGATTTCATGTGGATTGCGTGGCAATATTTTGGGAAAATAGAGTAAATTTGAATAACACTTCTCCATGTCAATGAATGTGGCGAAGAGGAACTCTTCAAACAAATTAATAATTTTAAAATCCAAATGAAAGTTAATATCTAAAAACCTAAAATAATTATCAAAAGTCAAACAAAATAAATTAAATGTAAAATTGAACTACAATCTAATAAAACTAAAGAAACAACTAAATTATTTAAAATAATTTGGTTATAACAGTGTTGAATATTGGTTTTTGATGGTGTTGAATCTATTTCTACCACTAAAATTGTCATTAAAATACACTTAAATTCAAAATTTGCAAAATAAAAAACACAAAATTCGCTAGCCATGATTTCTACTGCTTCCATGACACATTTTTTTTGTTAAAAATGTTTCATAAATTAATACCAATTGATTTTGAGACAATTGTATGGGAGATCTTCATCTTATGGAATCTGTCTTGGTATGTAACTTTTATGATATCAAACAAACTCATTCTTCTGATTGTATCGAGAGGAGTAAGGTGCTTTACAGTCTAGGATATAATTTCCTTTTGATAACTGAAAACAAACGATGCAACTTATTGATATACTTCTTTGCATAGGATCTGCGCTTTCTACTTGACAGTGTGATCGAATTATGACGATGTGATCGAATTAGGGTTTATTCTCTTTGACAACACTGCCATTATATTTTTAGAAAACGCTAATATATTGTTTGGTTTGGTAAAAGAGCTTGTGCTTGAAAAAAATCCAATCTAAATTCCCAATAAAAGATGTAAGCATCGTTCCATATGTTGGCATGCAACATCTACGTTCTGGCCAAGCAATATGGTAAATTTAGTGTTTATCAATTCTCTTTCCAGGTGCGCCTCTTAATGTTGACACATCAATAGCGTGGCAATCTTTTTGTTCTCCATGATTTTTCTCTTTGTAACCCTAACTTCTGGAGGTGGAGTCTTGTCGACGATCTGATGACATCTCTCAAATAGAAAGTTCACAGCAAGCTAGGGTTCAATATTTTCCTTTGTGATCTTGTGCCATCTAGTTTTTCTTATAAATCCTGCACAGTCAATAAAATTAGGAAATTAATACTTCATAGCAAGATCCTTCAAGACCGTTTGTGAATGAAACGATAAAGAAATATCTATTTTTAATTTGATTATGATTTTTTAATGGAGTAGTCTGTTTATTCTATGTTTTCGACTTTAAGGTGGGTTTTGATCAGAATTCAGTAATGTTTTTTTTGGTAAAGTCCAAATTTTTATGTTTTTAAATTGTGTTTTTGAATCCATAATTAGATTCAACACCCTGGAATACCAGAGGAACCCAAATTATGCAATTTCCATATATAATATTTGTGATTTTAATATTTTTTAAAATTTTTCACTCGAATACGAACAAAATAAAACGAAAAATATGATAAAAAAAGATTGAAAACTTAGAATATTTAGACTAAGCTTTCCTTAATTTTATGGAAATAAATAAATACAAATACATATCTTCTAAAAATGAATTGATATGAATATCCAAAAATATGTTTTAGGTAGAAAGTGATTTATAATGAAATTGATACTATCAAGGATATCAATTAAAATAGTTAATAATATTCAAACAAATTTACCCATGTCACCAAAGGAAATTAAGAGTTTAAAAATATTCTCAACATTTAATAGATAAGACGATCATCTCCTCGTAATGAATCCTCGTGGAAAAGAACAATAAACCTTTAAGACCACTAATCCATGCGAACCAAATCATGAGTTTTTAGTGAAGATGCTAATGGTAAATAATATATTAATGTATACAATTCAAACTAAATAATATTTTCCTTATTTACAACGAATTCAATAACATAATAATTCTAAAGAAGAAGAGCAATCACATTCAAGCAAAATATTGCAAAAGTGATTTTTTAGATATATAATGTTTTTCTTAAATTAAAACTAGTTGCTTGCCTTTAGTCTTTAAAATATATTCTCAAAGATGTAAAGTTAATCACATTTGATTAAGATTTAATCGATTATTATAATTTTCCAAAAAGCTCAAAAGTTTAGGAAAACATTGTTTTCTAATAACAATGAAGGGTTCATAAAATTCAACGAATCACTTCAACTTTGGACCAAGGGTTAGTTCCATTTATTGACTTATAAATTTTTAGGTAGAGATCGAAATTCACAAATTAAGCATTTATTTAATTAATTTTGATCTACCAAAATGTTTATTTAAGCATTAAAATAAGGAAGATTGAAGACTACCGAAATATCATATCAATCCAATTTGTGAAAACTAAGACATGCAATCAACTCCAATAAACTCAAACACTAGCATGCAAGTGTTTTTGAGAAACCAAAAATTCCTCCCCCCAAAAATACAAATGACAAAGATCAACAAAATCACCAAAACCTCATCTCATAAGTCAAGCCAAAAATCAACAAGCAGAAAATTGAATGTCTAAGAAAGCAGGCTTATAAACCATCAACTAAAACCAAAGCAAAACACAAAAAAGGAAATCAAAGCATTGTATTTGCGAAATTTAGAATGTGGACCCCTAAAATTTTGTGAAAATTTGAAGGGGATCTGTTGAGGGGCCAATAGGTCCTTATGCTACAAGATTAGTGTACTCCAACCAAAGGTGGTTGAGGAGATAGTCACTTATAATCCTTGGCACTTGCTTGATCTTGAACTCCTACTTCCTTCACGATTCTACAACAAAGATAAAAAAAATAATAATTTGCCTCATCCAATGTGTACACCTCACCATTCACTTTGGCATTCCCATTCACCCATTTAGGAAGTATTCTATTATTAAAATTGTTGATCTCTTAGATTCCAAGGATTTCCTACTAATTGAACTTAGCAAGATGTATTTTTTACAAACATGGAATAGAACACTAACTTTTGGTTTTCAAAATGTAATTCATGCATTTATCTTCATTTTTTTGTAATCAAAGAAACAAATATTTCTATGTACAAGCAATAAATTTGATCATGTCATTGTTTCGATCGAAAAGAGAACAACTCTTAAATATCATGGTTTTTTCCATCTTCTATTTCCCCCTCATTTTCGATCATCAAGATGGAATATGAATCTGGCTCACACCCCTTCACTTAGCTCGCAAGAGTTTTCAAATCTATGGAAGATGATTCTACAAAAAAAAGTTAGATTGAACATAATGATCTTCTCAATGTAAAAAAATAATAGAAGAATCCATGTGCCTCATAATGAAATCAAGCTTTCTCATAAACAAATCCCTAAGGTTTGTAGAAAATGCTCTCATTAGCAAGTTTAACACTTTCCCAAAATCAAAATCATTGGAAGCATGGATCAAGCTCCATAGGTCCCCTTTGATTCAAGCTAACACCAACCATTTTCACTACAAGAAAGACTTCTACTCTTTTCTCTTTGTATCGAACACTGGCATAAATAAAAAGTTTAGGGTGAGCAATGGATTTTAGTATTAATAAATATAGCTTAGATAGGAACTTCCACACATGTTATGTGTGAACATGTCGGAAGTGGTTCGAGATATTTCAAAAAGTGAAAACTCTTATATTTATCTATTGACAAAGTGTATTTACTATATTGATGACTTAGACTAGGATTAATCTTAATCGTACATCTCACTTAGAGATTAGGGTTTTGGTAGATTGGGGTTTCAATGCAAGTATAAAGACAAGACAAGATAGAGATTTTGAACACACTTTTTGTTGAACATGGAAAACAACTAGGAGAGAGAGAGAGAGAGAGAGAGAGAGAGAGGGAGGATCACATCAGTTGGGAGGAGCAATGCCATACAACAAAGTCTATATAGTACAATCATACATTAGATCCATATAGCAGTGCATATCCATGCGATATCGTATAGGTCATATAGTACCATACAAGAAGTAGTACAACCATACGTCAAGCTGTATAAAAATAGTTGTTGTCTTTTCGATTTTTGTGCAGGTCATACCTCTCTTCAACAATCCATACACCTAAGGTTGGGAGAATTTGTTTACCATACAATTGCTAGGTTTTAGTTTGTGGAGGTTGACTTGTAAGCTTGATTAGTTGAATGATAAGATGATTTGAAAGAAAAATTCCATGTGTATGTGTGTAATTGTTGCTATGCAAATAACTTAAATTCCTCCAATCAAATAACATATTCGTTTGGTTGAGAATATAAGGACTTCAGTCAACTAGGCCTAGAATATTTCACATGGTATCATATCTTCTCTAATTGAGGATTTGAAGAATTTGCAGTTGTAGATCAACTATCGGAAGGAACTATTGAGAACCAAAACTAGGAGTTAGAGGGTTCCAAATGTAGTCTTGCTTACCTGTTAGATTTGGGAGCTTGTGCATTAGAACTTAGATATGGTGTTAGTTAGCCTAAAGTTTTAGCATAGATTGGAAGTTTCCGTATTTTCTATCTTGGAAAATCAGGGAACCTCTCTTATTGGAGGAGAACAATCTCTGGGATATTATCAAGGATGTAGTGGCTTTGCCAACAAATCCATGGGATTTATCAATTCACAAGAAGGAAGTGAAAACCAAGCGGATGATCATGGATGTGATAAAGGATCATTTGATCCCTCATATATCCAAGAAGAAGATGGAAAAGGATATGTTTGATGCCCTGGTTATCCTTTACCAAATCAAGAACATAAATAGGAAGATGATACTGCATAATAAACAAATCTATAGAGATGACCAGATTAGGCACAACTACCAATTACCTTACAGAAGTCATGCAGATTTGTGATCAACTTGTAGCAGTTGGGGCGAAGATTGAAGACAAAGAGCTATTGAATATGGCACTAAATGGTTTATTATATCCATGGGAAACATTTGTCCATTGTATTTGTGCTTTTGAGAATCTTTCCTCCTATGAAATATTATGAGATGATTGTATCCAGGAGGAGACTCGAATGGATTCAAAGGTGAGAAAGTAGGGAGGTGATAGTGACAATGCCCTACTTGGTCAAACAAAGAAGAAAAAAGTTAAATATCCCAACAAGGGCAAGGGAAACATAGAGAAGTCGGACTCACAACCAAGGAAGGACTTGAGTAAGACCAAGTGCTTCATATGTCATAAGCATGGACATATGCATCACAGTGTGCATATGAGAAGAAGGGTAAAAGGAAGGAACAATATAATTAGGTATCAACCTTTGCAAAAAAGTAGGTGGATGCGTTTTCCACCAAGATTGAGAAGGGTTTCTCAATGTTATCTCTCCTTTCTTCCAATGCATTTATGAGGGATGTGTGATATGTGGACAGTGTGGCATATTGACATATGACATCAATGAATTGTTTTCAAGAATAAAATAGAAAAAACTTAGGATTTTAGGTTGAGCTTGGATATGATGTCAAGTATCTAGTAGCACGGGTTGGTACTATTCCCTTTAATCTCCAGTCAAGTAACTCTTTAGAATTTGACGATGTTTTTTTTAATTCTAGGTCTCAAGGAAAATTTGCTTTCAATTACGATTATGGAAGATAAAAGGGATTTGTAGTAGAGTTCAAGAACTAGCAAGTCATTATTCAACCAAAGGAATCTAGCCCAGAATCAACAAGTGATCGAGGTTAGGGAAGGAAATTTATATGGGTTAAAGGATGAACCTATTCAATCCTTGGTTCATGACAATGACAACTTGTGTGAGTTGTGGTGCAAAAGGATGGAGGACTAGATCATAAGGCATTTCCTATTTTGAGGGATATACTCACATGTATTCCATAGTTTAGCATTCAACAACGGGGAGTATGCATAGGGTGCATGTTTGGAAAGCATGCAAATGTTACTTTCCCAAGAAACAACCATATGTATAAGGAGATTCTAGACCTAGTACATTCAGATGTATGTGGATCGATGTCAGCAACATCAATCTTAAAAATCATGTACTATGTTTCCTTTAATGATTACTTGTCTCACAAAACTTGGATCTACTTCTTAAAGACCAAGGATGAGGTATTTACCAAGTTTGAGGACTTCAAAGCTCTAGTTGAAAACCAAAAAAGGAAGAATATTAAATTCATGAGATCTGACAATGGGGGTGAGTACACCTCCAAGTATTTTTACGGTTTCTGCAAGGAGGCATGAATCAAGAGGGAGCTCATTGTTCCATACAACCTACAATAAAACAAGGTTGTAGAGTGAAATAATAGATCCATCATCGGGGCTACTAAGCCAATGATACATGACCATGACTTGTTGATGATTCTATGGGCATAAGCATGTAAAACAACAGTTTAAATTCAGAATAGGGGTCCTAGTAGATCTTGGAGAAAAAGACACCAAAGGAGGCATTCATTGTTGTGAATCCACACGTGAGTCATTTCTACATATTTGGTTGTCTAGATTATATCCATGTGCTAGTAGAGAAGAGGACCAAGTGCTAGTATGATTATTGCTTAGAATTCAATGAAATTGCTTGAAATTCCAATTTCAAGCTTGGAGCTTTAATGTTTATAGCATTATTGGAACAATATACAAATGATTTAATTATAACTTTAATTAAAGGATTTTATACCTAAATAAATGTAAATATACATTTTAACCCTAACATCTTGATTATGTTGTTAACCTTGTTGGAACCTATGGTCCGTTGTACCCTCATCGTATCGGCTTATAACTACGTTGGATTATTTTAATCCACCTTTTATGGGAATTTGGTCCGATGATTGTTGGGTTAGGATTCTACCCAAACCTATTTATATATGATATCTTAGATTGGTATATCATCACATTGGATCTTGGCTCATTATTATTAAGTGCAAAGGTGTATTTAGACACCACCACTGTTTTGTAGGAAATATTTTATCTTTTGTTGATTAATCACCTGTCCCAACATGGTATCAGAGTTGATGGTCTGCGATCAAGGGTTTTGCAGAGTGAATGAGTTCCATTAGAAATTGGTGGTTTGATGAGTTGGATTTGTTGGGTCGAGGAGAATGGTGAATCACTGAATTCGGCCATCATATCCTAACTTTGGCGTATCTCAATTATATGGGTATTTTTAGGTTCGACACATTGTTGGAGTGCTTATTAATCGGGTGCAGAAAATTCTATGGGCATGAATATGCAATTGTCGGGAGGATGGTGAATAGTGGTGTGCCCTAGATGATGAGATATGGAAATGTATTGAATGTTTTTTTCCAGACTTATGATTCCCTAGCTTGTTTTGCAGAGCATTTTTATTTGATTGGGTATGATGCTCGACTTATAAGGTGTATTGACTTGTGGTCGATGGCGAATCGATCAGCGATAGTGTATGAACTTGTTATTTGACTAGAGATGATCTCGTATATGATCAAATAGATACCTCATGGTGTGACCGACAGAAGATTCAACACTTTGGTGTAGCTTGTGTTGCCTTAGAAAATTATTTTTGGTCAACAAGAGGGTTTGACCAGATGATAAATCGATTGGATGGCCGACTTGCATTTTGGATACGTCAACGTGTGAAGGTCGTCGATTGAGCATTGACTGGCATGTGTTTGATCGACTAGCATTTGGCTTGTCCATCAACTGATTTTCCTCTTGATGATCGACTCTTTGGAATTTGGTCGACTAAGGATTGAATAAAATAGTCATTGAATAAGCCTTGAAGGAATCCCTTGTGCTCTGATTGGCTTATCATTTGTGATTGTTTTGGTCAACTCTTAGGTCTAATGGCATATGATTGACTTGGTATAATTTGACTAGTGAAATTGAGACATTCATGCTTTGACTGTGCATTGAAAGCTTATTGAAGATGGGTATGTTTGATGAAGATGAATCCTTGGATTTATGAAAATTACAAGAGATTCGCGAGAAGAAGGCTATTTCCTTCCAGGAATCCCATGATCGACTTCATCAAGAAGTTGTTTCCCTGTTGTCGACATAGAATGAAGGATTGAAGAATCAATTGAAGACTACTCGTTCCTTACTTGAAGATGAAGCTTCTCTTTTCTAGCATATTGTTTTACAAAAAAAAATATTTTCCAAAATCTTGTGGATCAATTTGGAAACAAGAACGATATCATTGATGATCTGGAGATCGAGATTAAGGTTGTTTCTTGTGCCGAAAATGTTGCCTTGAAGAAGAATATTACTGGAGGAAAATAATACCCAACTAGCTAATGAGGTTTCCCATTTGTAGGCCTCTGTCAATGAGCTTTGTGAGGAACTTTTGCTCCTCTTCAAGAATACAATAACCGCTTGTTTGATTCATATCAATCTTTAAAAGAAGATTATGATGCCCTGTTTCCACAACTAACTTAAAGAGATGGGACTATTAAGGGATTGTAGGATTACAAGTAGAGACTTGAACAAAAGGTCCATAGACTGCAAACTATTGAGCAGAAAGTTACTAAGAAACAAGCTGATAAGAAGAATACTGTCGAGATATTGAATGTTGAGCATAAAACCGCCATTTTTGAGCCGACAATCTCACCCATTACTTCTTCCACCTTTGATTCTCTTGCTTGTAGCCCAATTATTTGTGAATTAACCGACTATAAGAAAGATGTTGATAATGTTGTTGTTTTATCACATGATTCGTTGGCTACTACTGATTTTATTTCTCCTAGATTTTTAAAGCATACTATAGGTGTAGGGTCCCTACTACTTATCAAAATGGGATATACCGGTCGAGGACTTGGGAAGAATGGATGGGGTATTGTTGTTCCTATTACCCCTGAATTGAGGTCACCAATAATGGGTCTTTGCTATGATTCTTCTACACCTAGTTTTGTGGACACCAAACTAGTGATGTTTGTTGTTGGTGGAATTCAAATTGAAGAGAAACCTGTTGTTGAATTTGATGTTGAATTGGTTGTTCGCAATAAGCTATAAATTGAGAATGTTGTTGTAGACAAAATTGCTACTGATGTGCAGGGTTGTTTTGATCCTATCAGTGAATCAAAACCTGAGCTTGCATCATTTGTTCCATCTGAATAGAAATTTGTGCCATATAGACATTCTCATCAGAAGAATCAGATAAATTTCCCCAGGAATCATAATTCTTTGAAAGGTGGCAACTATTCTTTTAGAACTTTGCAGAAAATACATGAAAGGAAAAATCATGAACCAGTGTTGACTACTCAGATAGATTGTGGTTGGATTTATGAATGGTCATGTAATAATTGAATAGGTGCTTGATGATGTCATCCAAATGTGTGTCTTCAACTGTACTTCCATATAATTCTCCCCTTGTGTGCTTTTGATTACTGTGAAAGTGGTCAACTGAGGCTCAACCAAATATGGTTGTCGACAGATGGCTCGATCGAAGATAACTATCGAATAGCGTATCAGGTGATTGTCAACTGAGATGCTCAATTGATATTGAATGAAGAATGGTAGGCCAAGATTTGACCAAGTGATGATAGTCGACTGGAGTATCAAATGCAATTTTGTCAACTGAGCTTCAACCAATAGTGATCGTCGACTGATGTTTCGACTGGATTGTTTGTCGACCAAGTTTTGAATACTATTGTTGTGAAATTTCTATTGATTATCCCTCAGTTATGTTTAAGGGGGGGAGATATCAAGACCTTGCTATAACGTAAACCCAACTGATGTTGACTTAACTATTTATTTTTTAATTGACTGGGCCTGTTGAACTATGTTCAACTGGATTATTTGTTGGGAGATCTGATTGAGTACTGTTGTGAAGTACCTAATTGCTGGATGGACAAAGACTGTATTGCTAAATAGAGACTGCCTATACTTGTTGCGCCTACTCGACTAGTTTGTGTTGTTTGATTGTCTAGTCGATTGACTGATTGGGACTGTATTTGGACAACAGTGTTGCAAATGTTTGGATGACTGCATTGAGTTTGATGATAGAGGTGACAGTGTTTCAAACTTATTCCATAAGTGTTATTGTACCATGGTTGATCAATTTTTTCAATTTAGATCAAAATAAGGGAGGAATGTTGTATAATTTGTTCTTTCCTCCAAGCTAAGTTTACGGGGGGTGGGGTGGTGTTGGATCTTATGGTTCATTGTACCCTCATCTTGTCAAATTATAACTACATTGGATTATTTTAATCCACCTTTTATGGACATTTGGTCTCGTGATTGTTGGGTTGGGATTCTACCCAAACCTATTTATAGATGATCTCTTAGATTGGTCTATCATCACATTGGATCTTGGCTCATTGTGCTTAAGTGCAAAGGTATCTTTAAACACCACCACTATTTTGTTGGAAATATTTTCTCTTCAGTTGATTAATCACCTATCCCAACAAAGTTATGTCATTTACCACATGTAACCTATAGAATTACATTTATAAACTTAGGCCTCTATTGTATAAGGTTTAGACCCATAAGGGAGTAAATTCTAGAGGTTATAGAGGTATTATCATGATTAATATTATCGCGCTAGATATATCACAGTACTATTTTATCATTTAATGAATTTCGAGTCCCTCAAGGTGGTAAGGAGTAAACCAGCCAATACGTTCATTATTTTTGGCATTTGGTTGGCAAACTTCTCCTTAGTCTGTAGCCAAGATGACGAGAGTTTCAAAGAAATAACATGTAATTTCATTCCTGCAAGGTGTGGTCGGCTTACCAAAGTTCCCAAGAATCTTATGGTAAAGTTTACATCATAGCTTCAGATTTAATTCTACTGCAAATAATTTCAATTGAAGGATTTTGAGTACTCTAGTTATCGTGATCATTTTTCCATGTTTTCATTTTCATAGTTCAAGTTCCCTGCCTCCACTAGCCCAAGTACCAGCAACCGAGCTGAACTGTTGGCTTTGAAATTGCTTCTGCATGTTTCCATTGACAAGGGTATTCAATCCATCCAGATCTTTGGATATTCTTCTCTCACTATTCAATGGATGAAGGCTAGATGGAAGCCCAGGAACATTTCACTGTTAGCTATCTTTGAGGAAGTCTACCGACTGGAAGGATCCATCAATCAGATTACATTATGTCATGTTTACAGAGAATGAAATCTTGAGGCAGAAGAGTTGTCTAAAAAAGGTCTTCTCCTAGTGGATGGTCATTGGAAGACCTGGTCTCATGACCCCGGACAGCTTTATGGCCCTGGGCCTATCCCTTTCTGATTTTCAGCTATATTTAGTTTTTTATTGGTATTGGCTCGGAGCCATGCTTTTTGTATGTGTCTTTGTACACCATGAACTTGGTATGACCTTTTGGAGGTCTGATTTTGGATGTTTATTTAGTTTATAGCTGCTAGATGCAAGCAGTTTTGAGAGACCTTTTTTGGTTGTGTAAAATGTCTCTTGTTTATTAATATAAAGCAGAAACGCCATTTTTTCCGAGGAAAAAAAACTTTGATTCTCGACGTAGTTTGAATTTTCCTTAATTATATAGCGATAGAGTAAATAAGGGAAACAATTGAATTTCCATAGGTAGTCGCAAAAGGTAATTTCATCGTTTTTGGGTTATATATTTCTTGGATGCTTCAAAGTGTGTCATGGAATATACATTTGTTTAGAAACATAAGAGTGTATTTAAATCTTTATAAATTAATCTTTTCTTTCATATATTTGCATGCATAATACTAAATAAAAGTATAAATAAACATATTCCAATGTAACTTTATAATTTTAAAAAAAAATTCTTACCTTTAGTGGCATAAATGAAAGAAATTACATAATAAGAACAAAGGAATAACTCTCGGTAGAATTACTACTACTATGTTTTATTTATTCTTACACATCGATACTCTCTAACTATGTAAACTAACATAATACAGAGTAGTACATTTCATTTATATACAAACATAAAACTATAGAAGTTAAAATAACTTATCTATAAATTCCTTAAGAAAATTGAACTAAGGAGGTCCATGTACCACCCAACCATATGCATACTACAAGAAACATTTAATTCTCTACCTCAAAAACAACCCCTAAGTTGGTCCATGATACCAACAAGAAAAGTAATATTAGGTTTCAGTGGTTACAATCTATACCCTTATGGTTTTATAATGAATTTTCTCTAGCCATAAAGTACTCACAATACATGCCCACCTAACACCTTTAGGTGCTCTTCAAGGTGTGCATAGAGAGTTTTCCACTATGGCCTAAGTCTATTAAGGAACTTTTACCAGTTATGAATATTGTGATCAACTAAATACTCTCAATACATGCCTCATACAACACGACAAGGTGCTATTTAGTATGACCATAGATAGTAGAATTGTAGTTTTACTGAACGTTTATATAGACATAGTAGCTAATTTGCTACTGAAAAATGCATGGTTTGTTTCTTATGACTCTCTTACTAGTTCTTGGAACTCTATATTTTTCCTTCCCCCTTTGAACTACTTCATTTTTCCTTACTCTCCCTTAATTGCTTCCTCCCCCCTCTTCCTATTCGAACTCCCCCCTTTATCTTACGACAAATATTTCCTCCCCTAAGAGGAGGGATGGCATATTTCCCTGTATTCTTGGAATCTTGCCATTATTTTTGGAAAAGAGGTTTCCACCACTTTTGGGATGATGAAACTTAAGGGAACTACTTAACACTTCTCCTGATGGATAAACTTTCCCACTTGTAGTACCATGGACCTTCTTTTGTGGAACCTTACCCATGGAATTCTAATTTTATTTATTTACATAATTTCAAAACTATTATTTACAAAATCACCATTAAAATAATAATAATATTTCATGGTTAATCATAAACATCTCATGAAGTTAGATTTCATTACAAATAAAATGTTAATAACCAATTAACTGTACAACTTTCTAGGAATAATATATTGGGATATCACATCTCCTTCTCCTTAAAAAAATAGCATCATCCTCGGTGTTCCTCTTTTCAGTGACCTTTATGTCTGGAACAGAAATGGATATGCTTCCTTCATAACATGTTCCATTTCCCATGTAGCCTCTTCAAGCACAAAATGTTTCCATTGCACCTTTACCTAAGTGATAGCTTGATTCCAAGCAATATTTATTTCTTGTCTATTATGCAGAGGGGTTATGGTTGGAACTCTCCATCCAATTCCACTTGTATCACAACCCAACCAATTATATGGTTAGGGTCATGAACATATTTTTTCAATAAGGAAAGATGGAAAACATTGTGGACTTTGATGTTAGTTGTAAAAGCAAGTTGATAAGCCACTGGTCCTATTATGGCTAATATCTCAAAGGGTCCATAGTATCTAGAAGCAAGTTTAGCATACTTCCCTAGATTCAATGAGCTTCTTTTTGGTTTCACCTTTAAGTACACATGTTCCCCAACCTGAAACTCTTTATGTAATCTTTTCAAATATGCATAAATTTCTTGCCTATCTTGAGCTGTTTTTAAATTATGTTTAGCTATATTCACTTCCTATTCCATTCTTTGAGCATGTCTGGTCCAAGCATAACCATGTTTATAGGATTATTACAACTAATAGGAGTGTTACATTTTCTCCCATAAAGTAATTCAAAAGGACCCATTTTCAGAGATGTATGATACTCATTGTTATAAGCAAATTCTACAAGATGAAAATACTGCTCCCAATCAGTAGGCTTACTCATCACATACATGTGAAGCATGTCTTCCAAAATTTTATTAGTTATTTTAGTTTGTCCATCTACTCGAGGGTAATAAGCGATACTGAAGTTTAACTTGGTACCCAATCCATCGAATAATACTCTCCAAAAATTGGAAGTGAAATTATTATATCTATCAAATATAAATTTAATGGTAGTGGGCATTTGATGAAGTCAAAAAATCTCTTTCATAAAATATTTTTGAAATATTCATTGCTTTATAAGTAGATTTGATAGGAATAAAATGACCACATTTGCTTAATTTGTCCACTACAACCATAATGGCATCATTTTATTTTACTATTTTGGGTAATCCTATAATAAAATCCATGGAAATTACATCCCATTTCCATTCTAGTAACGACGGGGATTGTAACAAACCAATCGAATGTTGGTGTTTTGCTTTTACCTATTGACACTTGATACATCTTGCAATATACTCTGCTACATAATTTTTCATTCACAGCCAAATAAATTCTATTTTTATAGTAGTAATCATCTTCTAGAAGCCCGAATGACTTGAGTAAGGTTGTTTATGCATTTCTTTCATAACAAGATGATCCATATGGACATCAGTGGCCATCCACCTAATCCACTAGCTCAAAACACAGTTTTCCATCTTGGAAGTTTTGTTATGAATTTTTGGTTCTTGAACTTCCGAGGTCGTTTGAGGCCCTAAACAACTTTTTTTTGGCATGGAAACACCTAGTAGATAGCTTTAGTGACGTTATACCCCAAAAAGTGAATTTTATTTAGATACAAGTCACATTTACTAAACTTGGCATAAAGTTGATATTCTCTTAATATCTGTAAGATTATTCGAAGATGAACTTCATGCTCTTGTTCAGTTTAGGAATATAAAAGTATATCATCAATAAAAACAAATATAAACATATCCAAATAATCTTGTAGTACACCATTTATAAGACACATAAAGGAAGCTGGTGCATTAGTAAAGCCAAAGGGCATGACCACAAATTCATAATGATCATGTCTTGTCCTAAAAGTTGACTTATGTATGCCTTCATCTTTCCTAATAATCTTGGAGTACACCATTCATAAGACACATAAAGGTGGTTGGTGCATTAGTAAATCCAAAGGGCATGACCACAAATTCAGAATGGCCATATCTTGTCCTAAAATTTGTCCTGTGTATTACTTATCTTTAATCATCACTTGATGATATCCCGATCTTATGTCAATCTTAAAAAATATTTTTTCCCCTATTACTTGGTTAAACAAATCATCTATTATGGGTAAAGGATATGTTGGAAATCTAATCCTCCAGGATTATGATTTCAACCAAATTGTAAATATTGTAGTCAGTTGAATAAAAGGAAGATGAGAAGTCTTAGGGACTCCAACAGATCTCTTGGAATACAAATTCCAAAAGACACTTATATAAATAAACATCTTGATTAATGAAGAAACATATGGCATTCTTCCATTCTATGCCCTGCATAGTATGTGCCCTCCTTCCTTCCAGACTGCTCGCACATTCAATTTTTCCTTCTCTTTGCCATCCGCGTTCACCTCAGTCCCGCTCTTCCTAGAGTTTAACGTTTTACCTTTACATAGTTAATGCTTTCTTCCCCCATAGCCCTCTTTTTGTGTACTCATGCTCTAGTGGTATCATTTGTAAACCTAACTTGATTATTGCATTCTCCATTATGAAGAAATTTGTTCTTGAGGCTGTGACTTCTCCCTTCCCATGATGGCGTAAACATTTTTTGTGTCTTGCATTTGGAGCATGCAAAGGCTGAAAACCTAATTTGTGAACTGTGTTGCGTTGAAACTTGATTATGTATGTTGCAATATAGAATGCATATTATTGACCTACGACCTTAGAGCCACGACCTTGTATTTTGTGGACTCTGTCGTGATATTGCGTTGTTGCTTCATGTGGGTGCTTGCTCGATCTACAATCTCATTCAACGGTGCTGTGACCTCTTTACTATTGTTGTGACTTGCTCTTGAGGCTCGTGAGACCTCCACCTTGATTTTTGTTGAGCTGTGACTCCACTCAACAACAAATTTTGAAGTGGTATGCCCATTTAGCTACTTTGAGGTAAAACATTTTTGTTGCAATTTGTGTGACCATTGGAAACCCTAATTTTGACCTAAAAATATGCATGGGAGGATGAATGGAAATGAGGCTGCATTTTTACGAACTTTGCGACCGCGTGGAATTTTTGAACTATTGCACAAAGGCTAAGAGAGGCATATTTGTTCTATGAGCCTCTTTCCTGGAGCTTGTTGCTTGACGTGAAGATTGCTTGTGAAGATGAGGACTATCTCTGTTAAGTACATTAAATCCATTGAAAACTACCCGTGAAGACTGCAAAACCAAGATTGTTCTACTGCAACTTAATTTGAGACCACGATCTCCTCCATAACTACATTTTTTGCACAAGAGTGGTATCATTGTATTAATTCATTATTAAATATTTCGTCCATATATTTCATCTTAGATGAAGATTTGAGCTGGAGATAAGGGGGAATGTAATTTTCTATGAACTGTAAAATCAAATGTAATAGCGCTGCATAATTAAAATCAATAGTGCTACAAAATTAAATTAATAAGGCAAATGTAGAATGATATTGATAGTGCTGCAGAATTAAGTTGATACCAATACAATATTTAAGAAGAAATTTTGTAAAGGAGGGAGCAGGAATTTAAACATGTACCTTCCCATCTTTTCTTCCAAATATTTTGTTTAAAGTTTTAGGTTGCAAAAGATGCACTCACTCGCATCAATAGTTGGTGTTTTCTTTACTGGAAAGGATACCTATACAGAATGGTCAAGGAATATTAAATCTACGTTCATCTACAATGACTCGTGGGATGGAATATGTGAAGGAAAAACCATTCATACAAATGAAGGCACAATCTTGAGTTCTGATCCAAAACGCCCAACATCAAAGAAAGAACTTGCTATCTGGTTAACCAAAGACAAGAAAGATTTTGCAATGATCACTGGCACTATAGTCTTTGAAGAGGTGAGCCAACACATATTGCCTGCAAAATACTGTTTTGAAGCATTAAAGACATTAAAAGACTTGTATGACTCACATTCTGAAAAGGAGGTGATTCAATTAATGTTAAAATTGTTCATTTTGGAAGTAAAGGATAATGATCCTATGATGGTTGCATCTGAGATCATAGCAATCATGCACAAGATTCAAGCATCTAGTGTGAAACCATACCTTCCACTAGCAACATTTGTCAAGTCCCTCTATCCTACTCACTCCAAAGATCTTGAGTCTCTTATAACAAGTGACAACTTCAAAGACCTCAACTTTGACACCCTGGTGGAGAAGATTGCAGACAGAGAGAAAGCCTTTGGAAAGAAGACAAGTGAGCCTCCTAGAGAATCTCTTCACTTTGCTAAAAAAGCAAAGAACTAGTCCAAAGACCCTTCCAAGGGATAAAGAAGCAAGGGAGGAAGAGGAAGAATAAATTTCAGAGGCAGAGGGGGGCAGAAACAACTCAAACAAAAGATCAGATTTGAAGTGCAAGCACTGTGGGAAGACTAGACATGACGTAGATTAGTGTTGGGATCCTTGGGAATCCATCAAAGGAAGACATAACCAGGACAAATAAGACAAAAATAAGAGCCAAGAGGTTGGTAAAGCCTTTGATTCTACTCATTGTATTGTTGCAGATTGTAATCTTGGAATTGATGAAATAGCCTGTCTTTCATCTTACAAAGATTGTTGGTTGCTTGATACTGGTGCAACATCTCACATGACTTTTAGGAAAGATTGTTTTGAAGAACTAAATGGCATTGTAGATGGCATAGTGTACTTAGAATACAAATCTAGCCTCAAACCAAAGGGAATTGGCTCAATCAGGCCCAAGCTACATGGATTCCTTGATTTTGTGTTAAAGAACGTTCTCTATCTTGCAGACTTGCAGAGAAGCTTGTTGTCCTTAGTGCAGATTCGAAAACAAGGCCATTCCATCAACATGTTTGATGGAATTGTAAAGATAAGGAATTCCTATGACAAGAAGGTCATCATGACCGGATATAAAGATGGAAAGTTGTTGAGTTGAGGGGATCTTATGCAAGAGTTCAAAAATCTTCCTACCTCTCTCAGCATGAACAAGGTAATATGCCATCCAGTTTGTTATTGCAAGCTATATTTGGTCATCTGAATTATAACAATATTCATTTGTTAAGAAATAATGGTGTATTTGGGTTGCCCATCATTCCTAAGCAAAAGAACAAATGTGATGCATGCATACTAGGAAAACATAGTAAGCAACCATTTCAAGAGTCTAAATTCATAGCATGTAGAAAGTTAAATCCGGTTCACTCTAACTTATGTGACCCCATGCCAATTCCTTATGTAAATGGTAATAAGTACCTCATGGCCTTTGTTGATGACTATACTAGAATGTGTTGGGTATACTTGTTGAAGACAAACTCTGAAACATTTCAAACATTCAAGAACTTTCATGCATGGATAGAAAATCGAGCAAAAGCTTATATTGGTACATTTCGATCTGATAATGGTAAAGAATACACATCTAATGTTTTTGAAGACTATCTTTGTAAACATGGGATTACACATCAAACTTCAAATCCCTACAATCCACAACAAAATGGTCTGGTAGAAAGGATGAATAGAACCTTAATGAATATGGTACGCTCAATGATGTTTTTCAAGAATGTGAAACTGATGTTTTAGGGTGATATAGTATTATGTGAGAAATAGAATTCAATCTCATGCTCTTGAAAACAAGATTCCACATGAAATGTGGTTTGTCCACCTTCTTTCAGTTAGGCATATCAGGGTTTTTGGCTCCACCTACTATGCATTGATACCAAAGGAGCAAAGAAACAAGCTTGGTGCTAGAAGTCAAAGATGCATTTTCTTGGGGTACTCAGAAACCTCCAAGGCATATCGTCTTTATGATGAGGTAAAAAAGAAGTTTGTTGTTTCCAGAGATGTAATTTTTCGTGAAACTAATAAAAATGACCAGTCTATTGAAAGACAACTTGATCGTCTGGAGATATTTTCCCATCTAAATACGTATTATGAATTTGATAATGGAATTCCACATCTTGAAGGGGGGATCCCTATCTTGGATCAATCTATGGAATTTCATTTTGAAGCACCAAAACCCCCTCATGAAGAAACTCATGAAGAAGAAGTTCCTGCCACTTCACTTGAACAAGAGACCCAACTAGATGATGTGATTGAGAGGATTGGAAGATTGAAACTTGAAAAGAATGAAGCACCACCAACTGATCAAATTGGGCCATCAAGGAAGATTCTGAAATGGGCCATAAAGACACTTGAACGTGTGCATCCATATCAAGTTGGAAATATGGGAACAAGAAGCTCAACCAGACAAGAAGATGTAGGAAATGCAAATAACTCAGGTGATGACATGGATGTCTCATTTGATTGTGAATTGAATTTATCTTCCAACTTTGAACCATGTTCCTTTAAAGAGGCTTCTACTCGTGATGAGTGGAAAGAATCCATGCATAATAAGTATGATGCACTCATGAAGAATGGAAACTGGAAGTTGGTTGACCCTCCATTCATAATCAAACCAATTGGAAACAAGTGGGGTATACAAGAACAAATACAAATCATATGGCTCACTTGACAAGCACAAAGCAAGGCTGGTGGCGAAAGGCTATGCACAAAAATACGGAATTGAGTATGAAGAAACATTCTCCCCCACAACAAAATGGGCCACCATCCACACCTTACTCTCTTTGGTTGCACAAAACAGATGGAAAGTCCACCAAATGGATTTAAAAATAGGATTCTTGAATGAATATTTGAAAGAAAATGTCTTCATGTCTCAGCTAGAAGTTTTTGTCCTGAAGGGACAAGAACACAAGGTATGCAAACTTGTCAATTCCTTGTATGACCTAAAACAAGCACCTCGAGCATGGTATGAAAAGCTAACCGGGCATCTTCTAAAGCTAAATTTCAAACATTATAATCTTGATGACGCAACATTGTTTGTAAATAAAGTTGGAAGATTTGTTGTGTTTCTTGTAGTGTATGTAGATGACCTTTTGATGAAAGGGAACAATGAAAGATGTATAGCATCCATAAAGAAATATTTAAAGAAAGTATTTGAATGAATGATCTGGGACATCTTCATTACTACTTAGGAATTGAAGTGACTCAACATCCTGAGTACATATTCATATCTTGGAAGAAGTATGTTGGAGAATTGCTAAACATATTTTTCATGACATAATGCAACCCTCTCTCAAGTCAAATGGAACAAAAGTTGAAGTTCACATCAAGTGAAGTAAAGTAATTTGAGGATGCAACCAAGTACATGTGAAATTCCGTGTCACAGCAGATCTAAAGAGCCGAGGATACCTCACAAAGAAAGAATGAGCAGAAATTTTGAAGAAGAGTGAAAACTGCAGTAAAAAAGCGCAGAAGAATAATAATGCAACAGAACTCATATAGGAGCATAATAAAATCAGATGTTCCAATTATTAGTATAATAAACAACGATGTTACAATGGAGAGAATTCGAATCATGCAGGAGAATTCAAACCTCGGTTGGTCTAACATAGGGATTATCACCACTGGAGTGCTCCGGAAGACTCAAAGTCAACTGAACTGAACCTAAACTCAACTAACTGAAGTCACAATCAATTAATTGACTAAGGAGGGCACAATAGTGAGTTTGTCATGCATGCCAGTCAGAAAAGGGTGCATGAGGCCACAATTAGTGGCATCCAGAGCTCTAACCCCCCACAAGAGTCAGATAACTCAGGTGGACTGCACTGGAACACTCAGTAGGTTCCTATAAAATAGGGAACTGACTGAATTGGTCCTAAAATAATGCATGCAAGGATCATAAGGCGGTAGATGGATCCCCGATGACATCTGCACACAACTAGGGGGAAAATGATATCATCAACAACTAGGAAAAATAAATAATGCTAGGTAGGACAAGGATGGAGTATTGAAATATCCTAATAGTACCGACAACTTGTAGGAAGCCTTATATACCTTACCACCACCAGACCAAATATTTCTTATGTTTTTGGCATCCTTTCAAGTTTCATGCACAAACCTTGTGAAGGACACTGGTTTGCTGCAAAAAGAGTTCTAAGATACTTGAAAGGGACTCAAGACTTTGGACTCAAGTACTCTAAGTTGGAGGACTTGAAACTCATTGGGTACTCTAATTCAGACTTCGATAGTGACCAAGAGACATGAGTGTTCACTTCTGGATACACAATGAGTCTAGGATCAACAGTTGTCTCCTTGAGATCACGTAAACAGTCAGTTCCAATATATTTGACAAAATAGGTAGTATATGTGGCTGGTGTAGAAGCAACGAAAGAAATTGTGTGGCTCAGGAAGATACTTGAAGATTTGCAGGAGAAACAAGAGAACAACACTCCACTATTTATTGGCAACACTTTAGCAATCAAGTTGGCCAAGAATCCCAAATTCCATTATTGAACCAAGCACATCAACACAAAGTATCATTTGAATCAACATCATGTAGAGGCCAAGCGAGTGCATTTACGACGTTGTTCCACGAATGAGCAAACTACAAACATCTTCACCAAAGCACATGGACGATAAAAGTTTTAAAAGTTTAGAACCGTGCTTGGACTCACAAACACCCCTTCAGATTAAGAGGGGGGATGTTGGAAATCTAATTTTCCGGGATTATGATTTCAACCAAATTGTAAATATTGTAGTTATTTGAATAGAAGGAAGAGGAGGAATCTTAGGGACTCCAAGGGATCTCTTGGAATCTGAAGTCCAAGAGACACTTGGCCTTTGTATAAATAAACATCTTGATTAATGAAGAAGCATGAATTCGGGATTTATCCACTCTACATGATATTTTTCTTTATTGTTACTTTGTTTAACTCTCAATAGTCTATACATAATCTTTGTGAATATTTGGTGTAGATTTGACCTTTAATTCTTTTAGATGTCAAAACTTGAAGTGATGAGACAATTCAATTACATGAAATTCATACAACCATAACAAAAGATATACCCTGGGAAAATACTCAAAACTATGAGAACAAAAACCCCAACAACTCTTCTCAGTATAATATAATGGATAGCAGAGAATGTTTTCTTTTACAACATAACATATTGCTTTCAGAATATAAGAGATCACCAAAACACTCTTGGTGAAGATACAAAACAATAGAGAAGAGAGATCAATCAGAGAAGTGCCTTGCCTTTAATAATAATATCCTGCACACAAAGAGAAGCACATTGCCTTCAAAGGATAAGAGAATTCGCTTCGCATTGAATTCATCAATCCCGTATAACATATTGATACATTCTTCTCTTCTATTTTTATCTTCTAACTTCATGACGAGCTTGCCCTCAAACTGGATGCATCAATCTTGCATGTAGAAGTGTTCCCCACTTCTCATGAAGTGCTTTATCTCATTGAGCTATCACTTAGGATGAACTCACCTCTTAACTTAAAGCTTTTCCACTTAGTTAGGTGTCATCACTTAGTTAACTAGATCTTCTTTGTTGTCACTTAGTTAACTCTCTTTAATTGATTCTTGATAACATCACTGTAGTGATCAATTCGAGTTCTCCTTGATTTACTGAAGTGTTGTCTTTTAGTTTAACTAAAGTGAAAACACTTTAGTTAACTAGTCCTTATTTAACACTTAGTTAACTGAAATCATGCTTATTGATTTACTTGAAGTGACCACTGTGAGTTCTTTATTTAACTGGGGAATATCTTTAACTGATGCTTTAACTGAAGCAATGATTGAGGCATACATTGATACTTAGTTGAAGCTTTAACAATTCAAGTTCTCTTTAATTAGTTGAAGTGTCTACATGGGCAATTTTGAATTCTCTTGATCTCTATGTTTTATCTTTTATATCTTTATCTCTTATTGCATGGTCAATATATGGTAATTTTAATTATCCATCACATTACATTATACTAAGAAGAATTATCGAATGTTGTGATCATATTATATTATTCTGGACCAAATTATCATATGCTAAAATAATTCACTTTAGAGGTGATCAATCTCTAAAGGAGACTTAATAACAATCGGTGATCATGGTTAATAATACATCACACAACATTAAATGCTTTTAACAAGTAAAGCATGACTTTCATACGGAAGGTCCACCTCTATACGGGAGTTCCATCTCATGGATACCTTTATATGGAAGGTTCACATGAGAATCATGACTTGACACACAAGTTCAGAGCCTTGTCCAACAAGACTTTACAACATCATTACTTTGATCAATTACCTCTATACGGGAGGAATAACCTTTACACGGAAGACAATCAAAGTGCTCACCTCTATATGGGAGGATCAATATTGGTTGCACAAGATTGATTTGGAGAATGTCTCCCGATGTTGTACATTTAACAATCTCATGGTTCCATCCTTCTGTTTTACCAAAAAAACTAGTGCTCCCCACAAAAAAACACTAGGTATGATGTACTTCTTTTCAAGTAGATCCTTAGTTGCAACTTTAGATCCATCAATTCTGGGGTACACATCCTATAAGGTGTTTTAGAGATGGGTGCTTATCCTGGCACACGATTTATTGTAAAATCAATGACTCTCTTAGGAGGTAAACCTAGTATTTCATCCAGAAATACATCCTTAAAGTCTTGAAGAACTACAAAGTCTTCAAGCTTGGGTTTAGTATCTTCTACTAAGTCTAAGATATGTACTTCATACAATTTACATCCTTTACTAGCACAATTCTTCATTTGCAGTGTCATGTACCCGATAACCTCTTTCAACCATGGAGACCACATTGTACTCAAATAGCTTGCACAATTCATCACTGATAGCCAAATTCAATTTTCATAATTTTCATTCATTTTAACGGTGGAATACAAACATATGGTTTCCAAAATTAACATATATGAATACTAAACATTACATGCAATTTCTAACATGAAACACTCATACCATGCCAAGCAATTCCATGCAATTATATGGTCACAAAACAGTAAATTGAACAATATATAAAAACATATTTAAACATGGCATTGAGACATAATTAGAGACTTATATTTTAATTTCCACCAACTGACTATAGATGAAGCACGTTCCTCCCATCTATAGGAACTTTATCAAGCCAATTATTTCTTTTATAGATGCCACCTCCAAGCTGGGGATATCAATCTACAAGGAAAAATATCTTCTCGAAGACCTTTACATAGCTCAATCTCTCATGCAAACTCCTAATGCAGAAACCCTCTCCATCATCGTCTCAATCCTCAATTATCCTTCCCCATCAACCTACACACTTCCAGGAACAAGTTCCCTTCTATGAGATAACAGTAACTCGGGAAGCCTCCAATTTTTTTCTAATGCTCCAGCACAGGTTGAACAAGAATTCTTTGAATTGGGACTCCGGGGCACAAGCTCCAGGACAGGTTCCTCTCACAAGAGTACACTACCCTAGCACCAATATCCTAGGGTCAATGGCATGGAAAGGTCAAATTAACCTATGGAATCTCTAGTTCTCTCTCTCTAGTACCAGTCTCCAAGCAATCTATGTGATGGTAAGAATGAGGAGGAATGGAATGCAAGATTCCAATCCATGAAGGAACAAACCCCTCACAAGCCTAAATTCTCACATTTATATGCATGCTTTAGATATACATGTGGGTATTCCACATGGGACCACTTTTCCCCTCTTAATCATGGTTTGGGAACTTTGGTTAAATTGCTAAGGCTAATGAAATAAGATTAAGCCCACTAGGGTCATTTCCCTTGGTCTACTATCACTTCCCTAATTGTGGAATCATAGCCCCTGTCTCTTCTTCATTCTTCTTCATATGCAATCATCATGGATTTTATATTAATATCAAAATCTACATATTTACAATGTCTTGGTCATCCTGGACCATTTATTTCATGCTTCTAGCCTTTACATCAATATATACATGATTACATTTCCGGGTCAAAAATGGGGTGTTACATGCAGAGCTGAAAATTGTATGATGCATACGGACTTAGGAATGCCTATTATAGTTCTGAGATTATCATTTTCATTTATACAAAGTAAAGTTTTATGATAACAATCCAAAATTTCTTTGTGTTTCTGCAACCAATCCATTCATATTAACACATCATAACATCCTAATCGTAAAATGGTCAAATCTGCTACAATTTTCATTCCATTCTTTTTTTATTTGAAAATTTTCTATTAATTATGTTATTTTTCTCTTAGTTCTTGTATTGAATCAAACTAACCAAGCCTTCTTGTGTTTATTCCTTCGAAGCATACATGATTCAACAACTTTTGGGGAAATATAACTTTCGCTAGAACTTGGGTCAATCAAGATAGAAATAATTTGCATAGCAATTTCACCTTCCACTTCAACCATTGATGATTGATGGTTTGCTTGTTGGTCTTCTAAAGCAACATAAATACTAGGAATATTTGTGGCTACATCGTTAACTGTTGTGGCTTCCTAGACATTATAAACAATTTTAACATTCTCACTTTTGTTGGGACAATTCCTCAACAATTGTGCTCCCCTACAACCCCAATATTTCAAAGGACCCTGAAAAGAATCATTTGGTTTCCTTCCTATATAACCATTAGATTTATTTCCATCTTGAATGGTTGATTTAGCTGAAAACCATTCTTTTGAACATTCCTTGTTTGATTTATGTACTACAGAGGTCTAAATCCTTTTTTCCTCGGTTCATATTTTTCCTTCTTTCTCTCCAACCCTTAGGATTCTATGTCATGTTCTAATACTGATCATAATAGTATTTAGATTTTTTTATTTTTTCATCTAAGGTCTCATATTCGTTCAATTCAATCTTATCTCTGAAATATTGAGGTAAATTGCTCAAAAAACATTGTATTTTCTCGGTCTTATCTTAAAATATGGGACATATCTCAACAGTTCTAAAAACTTATTAGCTAGGTCATCCATAGTCATCTGTCCTAATTTCAATTCATGGAATTCTTTGATTTTTCCATCAAAATATCTCTCTGAAATGTACTTTTGTTTGAAGAATTTCTTAAACTGATTCCAACCGATTCTCTTTTCACTAACATGCTTTACCTAACTTAAGATCTGTCCATCAGATTGCAACTTTTTCATTTAGGTTATAAACTGTTACTCTAACCTTCATATTACTAAAGTAATCATAAATTTGGAAATATTTACTCATCCCCAATAACCAAAATTTTACTTCTTCTCATGTTTTAACCTCCCCATCAAAAGTGGGTGGCTTAATCTTCTTGAACTCTCCTTTTAACTCATCCATACAAATTTTATTTCTTTTCTTATGAGATGAAGCCTTGAAACTATCACTTCCTAATTGTTCTGAAGTAGATACACTATCACTTCAATAAATTTTTAGTTCCATCATAAGTACTCAAGTTTTTATCAAGGACCTTATACCAACATTACTTGAAGTTTGACCCTATTGTTTTTTAGTTTTCATTTCAGTTAAATTCTGTAAAAAAATAGCATTCCATTCTTGTTGCACTTCTTGAATTTTTTACTAATTTTTCATTATCATTCTTAAAGCTTTGTAGTTCTGCTCATAGGCTTCTCATGGTCTCAATCATAATGGAAGGTAAATTTTCTCTTTCATTAGATCCCACTTCCATACCAATCTTTGATTGATTTTCTCCTATTTGGATATTGGGTATAGCCTTCATAATGTAAGTAAAATAAAATGGATTTTCCAAATTTTTCCACAACAAATAATAGAATTACCAGTTTATTGCGCTCTGTAAATAAACAAAACACAATTTATTAGCTAAATTAAATCCCATCGATCTCCTAGAGTTGTAACCATGCTATGATACCAATTTGTCACATACCCTAATTTGCATCTTTTATTTGAAATAATTGTAAAACGTGTTACTAAAATATTTTAGTTACACTTATGAAAAATAAATGTCACTATACTTTTTTACTTTCGTGATTGGTTAGAATAAAGGAAGCTATGGTGTTTACGTGTTTCCTCAATTGATATGTAATATGCACATGATTAAGCTAAATTGCTTTATGTCCTATCTTTATATATTTGATGTGTTGTATTGTTTTTTTAATTTTTTGCTATCATAACTTCATTAGGGAAATATGATCACTTGTTGATAAAAAAAACCACATATCCTAGCTCCCATATACTATCATAAAAGTATTTTAGGCTTTATTAATCAAAGTATAATTATTGGTTAGAATTCAATGAAATTGCTTTCCAATTTCAAGCTTGGAGCTTTAATGTTTATAGCATTATTGGGAAAATATATAAATGATTTTGTAACTATGATTAAAGGTTTTTATAATTGAATAGATGTAAATATACATTTTAACCCTAACATCTTGATTATATTGTTAACCTATAGCTTTTACCACATGGAACATATAGAATTACATGTATAAACTTGGGCCACTTTTGTATAAGGTTAAGACCCATAAGGGCGTAACTTCTAGAGGTTACAGAGGTATTATCGTGGTTGAATATTATTGTGCCAGGTATATCATTGTGCCAGGTACTATCTTGTCATTTGATGAATTTCGAGTCTCTCAAGGTGGTATGGATTAAACCACCCAATACATTCATTGTTTTCAGTCTTTGGTCGAAAAAATTCTCCTTAGTTTGTAGGTGACTTGATGAGGGTTTTCAAACAAATAACATGTAATTTCATTCATGCAAGGTGTGGTTGACTTACCAAAGTTCCACAGGATCTTTAGGTAACATTTACATCACAGCTTTGGAGTTAATTCTATTGTAAATCATTTCCATTCAAGAATTTTGAGGACTCTGGTTAACATAATCATTTGTTAGAAATTTTCATGTATAGTTATTAGTTTCATTTTTAAAGAGCTACACTTCAAAATATTCATCCTATACGTGGGTTTTCACTTCCTAGTTGTATTTTTTAAGGGAATTAGATTCAATGAGAGTTAGGGTTTTTAACTGAACTTGGGTTTGAAAGTAGAGGCCAAGCCTCTTAAAAAAATTGCTTTCAAATGGTAAAGATATTGAACCTTATCTCAACTCCAAGTTGTGGAATTAATTCGACGGGCCAAGGTAAAATATCCTTTCTACTTTTCTCTTGCTATATTTGAATGAGTTTATATTTTTTGAAAATTTCTACTGTTTAGCATTTTTTTTCTAGGTTTGCAGGTGGTCAACCTCTTTCACTCAGCCAAGTATAATGGGTTTCAATTATGTTTTCAATTATTTTAGCTCTTGTTTATTTTCGTGATTTGAGGATATTCTACACATTGTGATAGTAATTTTGTTGTCTCCTCTTATGTGCAAGGTTTCATTCACCCAATAATAAACCCTCTGCTCAGTCTCATAAAATGACATGAATCGACCCCTATAAACCTTGGCCATCATACAATTTAGCAATAAGTTTATACAGGGATTAGCTTTGATTCTTGACATAGTTTGAGCTTTTCCTTAATTCTATAGTGATAGGCTAGTTCTCTCTCTCTCTATATATGGAATGAAAATCGTAGGGTTTTTTCTCTCTAAACTGGAATTACAATACTTTTAATTGTAGCATTGATAGTGTAAAGTAATTGATGTTTCCATTGTTTATCATTTTCATTGTGCATATATATTTATGTATTTGAACCTAACCTTAATGGTAAATGATGTTATTTCCGCTTTTATCTTCCTCTATTAAAACGATTCTATATAGATTAATTATAATAAGGAAACTGTATTCCTATTTTGCTTACACTATTTGCTTAGTCTGAAATACCCCTTTGTTTAAAAACAAAAGAGTGTATTTAAAGTCTCTATAGGTTAATCTTTCCTTTCATATATTATCATGGAGAATACTAAATAAAAGCACAAATAAACATATTCCAATGTTTTAATTCAACTTTTATTGTTCTCATTCCAAAGGTTGAGTTCCCTTCTAACTTTGGGGATTTTAGACCGATTTCTCTATGTAATGTGCTTTACAAAAATATCTTAAAAGTCATAGTAGTATGGACTAAGCCAATTCTCTTTGCAAATATTTTGCCTGAACAATTAGGATTTTTGGATGTGAGACAAATTCATGATGTAGTGGGCACTTCTCAGGTGTATACATTCTATTAAGAGCAAGAAGTTGGCAGCTAAGGTGGTAAAGATGGATCTTTCAAAAGCTTATGATCAGTCTTGTTGGATGTATCTCAAATTGATCATGATACGGGTTGGCTTCTCTTTGGATCTAGTGAATTGGATCTGGGATTGTATGTCTACTATTAATTTTGCCATGTTAATCAATGGTTCAGATTATGAGTTTTTTACCCCTACTCTGGGTCTTAGGAAGGGGTGCCCCTTGTCACCTTGTCCGTCCTTATTAGTGATGGAAGGACTTGGCGGAGCTTTATCTCTGGCTCATTTAGAAGGAAGAATTCAAGGCATTAAAATCAACTTGGAAGTAAGTGTCACTTAAATTTTGTTTGTTGATGATGTTTTGAATTTCCTTGGTGATTCAATTGAAGAAGACAATGAATTCAAAGAAATATTAGATACTTTCTATCTAGCTACGCGTATGCTTGCCAATTATAACAAGTATGCTTGCTACCATAATGGAATTGAGGACTAGTCCCTTTGTCTCTTTCATGATGCTTAGACAATGGAACGAATGGAACTAGATCATGGATTTAAGTACCTCGGTTTTCATCTTAAATCAAATAGTTACAAAAGAAAATACTGGGATTGGATACTAAGCAAGATGGAAGCTCGCATTAACTTTTGGTGTAACCACTAGCTAGCTAGAGGAGGTCGGGTTATTTTGATCAAGGTTGTTCTTTTTGCTATCTCGATGTATTGGATGACCATAACTTTTATTCCCAAAGGAGCCTTGCGTAAGATAATGAATATTTGCAATATTTTTTTATGGAAAGGCACGAATGGATCTGGGATGCATTAGGCAACTTGGAATTCTATTGCAACTCCAAAAGAATTTGGTGGGTGGGGTATGAAAGAACTATTTAGATTTGGTAGGGCTCTGGCTACGAAGACAATTTGGAATTTTATTTCAAAGACAAGCCTGTGGCAGTCACTCCTGAAAAATAAATATCTGGGCAGATTAGGCATTTTAGA
This sequence comes from Larix kaempferi, assembly GCA_027924585.1. Classification (NCBI taxonomy): domain Eukaryota; kingdom Viridiplantae; phylum Streptophyta; class Pinopsida; order Pinales; family Pinaceae; genus Larix; species Larix kaempferi. Next base: position 53,164,894 of record BSBM01000299.1, on the reverse strand, counting down.
GTGGATCAATAATATAATTAAAAGTTATAAGGGTGGCTCAGTTAATTTGAAATCAATTTTGATTGCTTTTCCGATAGTTGGTGACTTGCTTGCATGGAAACTAGGAAATTGATGAAAGGCAGTTTTAGTGGAGGATGTTGTTGTGGGTTGCGGGTCTTAGGTGTTAATGTGAAACAATTTAATTAGTTATTGAAATAGTCGAGGTTTGTTTTGTGCTAAGCATGTTGGGGATTGTGAAGTTAATTATCTTTTGATTCATACTTGGAAATATGCGAAACCATTGGGTTTATCACGGAGTTGGAAACTTGAATAGGATTGCTAGTTTGCGGAAATGCGCAGGGGACATGTCATTTTAAATGAGGAACCTGATTCTTTAATTTGGACAAGGAATCCTTTTGGTGGCTTCTTCACAGTTAAGCAATCCTACAGTTTTTTCTGGGTTGGTTTGGAAACTTAGTCTCTCTAGTGGTGGTCGGCTTTAAATATGGTTAATCCTTAATGGGAAAACACTTACATGGGATAATCTATGGAAAATAAATTTTCAGGGGCCGAGTTTTGTATTATGTGCATAAGCACTGAAGAAAATGAGGCTCGTCTTTTTATACATTGCCCTTTCACTCTACAAATTTGGAAAGATATTGGGTTTCGTCTTCAATTGGTCAACTTATGGAGAGCATATTCTATAGAAAACTGTCTCAGTGGTTTAGGAGAGTAGAACTTCAACTTATTAAGTGTTTTCCATTTCTTGTTGTGTGGGCTATTTGGACAACTAGAAATGAAAAAATATCTGAAGACTACCAAAGGCCTTCTTTCTAGGTATCTTCTCAAGTCTTGGTGTTGTTTGAGTTCTTTAAAGAAAAAGAAAAGGTCCCTAAGGTGAGAATTCTAAACCCTTTAAGTTTTGATAGAAAGATTTGTTGGGGCTTTTTTTATGGGGCTTGTCAAGGCAAGGGTAAAATCTATGGTGTGGGAGGTTCTCATTATTTTTCAGATTCTCAAGGTATTGTGTTTAAATCCAATTGTGGTAGAGGTGCTAATAATAAGGTTGAGTGTATTGCTTTAAGAACTTTACTCAAGACAGCTATAGGGGAAAATGTGAAAGATTTGCAGGTTTTTGGAGATTATTCCTTAGTGATTAATTGGATGTGAGGTACAAAGCAATTGTGGAATAATAATTCGCAGGGGATCGGGAAACTTCTTAAGGCTTTGTCAGGGACGTTCAATTCTTTCAGAATATGCCATATTTTTAGAGAGCGGAATGAACAAGTAGATTTATTTTCAAAGGATGGAATTCTACTTCCTACATAATCCATATCTTACTTGAGGACATCAATGGTAATATTGATGAAAAGCCAACATTAATTAACTTCATTTGAAGAAAACTGATCTCTTTCATAAGGTCAAATGTTGGTACAAAAATATTTTGAATTTTGATATTATGATAGTTCATTTCACAAGTAAAAGCTTTGTTTTCATAAATGAAGCAAGGTGAGAACTTTTAAATTTTCTTTTGGATGCCCTTTTTTATATTGATGATGGGTTGTTATAGGCAAATATACTACAATATAAATAATTTGTATTTCTATGTACTGGAAGCATTGTAAATTACAACAATATTATAAGTTGTTTGTTTTTGTGCTAAATGCACCTGAAGAATGTGTTTTGGTTTACTATCCGATAAATAAAAATGCGATTTTTTTCATATGGAAAAAAAACATATTCCAATGTAACTCTATAATTTTTTTTATTTTTCTGACCTTTAGTTGCATAAATGAAAGAAATTAGTTAATAATAACAAAGGAATAACTCTCAGTAGAATTAGTTGTACTGTGTTTTCTTTATTCTTATACATTGGTACCTTCAAACTAGGTAAACTAACATAATACAACGTAATAGATTTCATTTAAATACAACATAAAACTATAGAAGTTAAAATAACTTATCTGTAAATTCCTTAAGAAAAATGAACTCGGTAGATCCATGTACCACCCAACAATAGGCATGCTGCAAGAAAAGTAATCCACTCCCAAGTTAGCCCTTGATACCACCAAGAAAAGTGATCTCAGGTTTTTTTTGTTACGGTCTATACCTTTAGGGTTTTATAATGAATTTTCTCCAAGAAAAAATTACTCACAATACCTGCCCACCTAACACCTTTAGGTGCTCATCAAGGTGTGCACAGAGAGTTTTCCAATCTGGCCTAAGTCTATTAAGGAAATTTTACCGGTTCTAAAAATTATGATCAACTAAATACTCCCAATACATGCCTCATACAACACCAGAAGGTGCTATTTAGTATGATCATAGAGAGTAGAACTACAGTTTACCTAAACCTTTATACAAACATAGTAGCTAATTTGCTACTAAAAAATACATGGTTTGTTTCTTACGACTCTCTAACTAGTTCTTGGAACTTTGTGCTTTGCCTTCACCCTTCTAACTGCTTCATTTTCCTGGCTTTCCCTTAACTATTTCCTCTTCCCTCTTTTTCTTATGACAAAGAGTTCCTCCCCTAAGAGGAGGGATGACGCATTTCCCTATATTCTTGGAATTTTGGCTAAATTTTGGAAAACTTAGGTTTTGACCACTTTTGGGATAAGGAAATAAAGGTAGTTGCTTGACACTTCATCCTTCTAGATAAAATTTCTCACCTGTAGCATCATGGCCTTTCTTTTGAGGAACCTTGCCCAGGAAGCTCTGGAATTCTAATTTTATTTATTTACATAATTTAAAATTATTATGTACAAAATCACAATTATAATAATAATAATAATAATATCTCATGGTTAATCATAACCATGTCATGAAATTAAATTTCATCACAAATAGAATGCTAATAATCAATTAATAATCCAGCTTTCTAAGAGTAATATAATGGAGTATTACAAAAGAAGTAAATTTTGAGGAAGACTTTGCATCAAGGAAGTCTCATGATCCTATTCTGGTGAAAGAGGATGAGTAGGAAGCTCTTAAGGTTGAGGCAAAGTCATCGGTGACTTCCAATTTAGGGTAGCAGCCTTCAGGTGAAGAGGAGCGAGTAGATTCTTCTATTTATGTCAAGAGACCTCGATGGTTCACTCAAAATTAAAGGATGATTAGGAGTTAGATGAGGCTCATAGGAACACATTCAGGGAAAGCAGGCCTCTGAAAAAGTTTCCAAACCACATGGAATTAATGAAAAGCATCATAGATTTCAAGCCTTCTAGCTTTCAAAAGGCATCAAACCGCTATGTCTAGCAAAATTCCATGGTGGATTACACCTCCATCATGAAGAATGATGCATAGGACAATATCAAGATCGAAGGGGGAGTCAGTAGTGAGTTCTATATGACTCTATAAGATTCAGCATGTAGCAGATGGAAACATTGAGAAGTTCAAATGAGGTTTGTAGCAAGAGGATTCTCTCACAAAGAGGGAGTGGACGGCAATGATACTTTTTCTCCACTCACCAAATACACTTCCATTAGAGAAGTTGTGTCTTCAATTTCAATTATGGGGAGGATACATCATATGGATGTGAAGATAGGATTTCCTCGATGGGATAACTGAGGAATAAGTGTACATAAAGCAACCTCAAGTCTTTAAGGTAAGTGGAAATGAATCCCATGTTTGTAGGCTAAAAAAGACCTTATATGACTAAAACAGGCACTAAGACCATGGTATTCTAAGATCGATAGATGTTTGCATATTATGGGCTTCAACAAAAGTGAAAAGATCCTAACTTATATTATATATTTGTTGGGACTAATCTACTTGTTTTGGTGTTCTGTGTAGATGAATTATTTCTTATAGGTTTAGAGAAGCTCACTGCAAGGTGCAAAGTAGATATCGCAGTTGAGTTCAAGATGAAGAACATTGACATGATGGGTTACTTCCTAGGTTTGGAATTTTAACAAAGACCAAGGGAGATTTTCCTTGGGTAGGGTAAGTACACAATTGAGATCCTAAAGAGGTTTGGAATGGAGGATTGCAAATGTATGGCCACACTTATAATCACTAATATGAATTAGGTAGCAACATCGGATTCAGAGGTGGTGGACCCTATGTTGTACAAGCAACTAATAGGTTCCTTGATGTATATGGTCAATTCTAGATTAGATATATGTTTTGAAATGAACACCTTGAACAAATTCATGATGAAGCTGAGGTAGGAGCATTGGGTAGCAACAAAACATGTGCTCATATACTTGAGGGGCATAGTGGAGTATGTTTTGAGATATATTGGAGACAGTGAAATGAAGTTGAAAGGGTATACAAACTCAAATTGGGTAGGCATTGCATTAAACAAGAAGAGCACCTCGAGGTGTTGTTTTAACTTCAGATTAGAAATCATATCTTGGTTCATCAAGAAGCAAACTTCCAAATATCTTAGCTTAATAGAGGAAAAACATATAGCAACCAACACTGTTAGTTGTGATCCCATCTAGATTCACAAGTTACTTTCAAGATTATTTGATCAGGAGTTGGATCCCATAGTGACTTACTCTCTAAGAATCAAACTCTCTAAGAATCTAGTGTTTCATGACAGGTACAAGCACAAAGATTAGACTTCACTTCATACAAGATAGGAATTAGAAGGGAGCAATAAAGCTCTAGTGTATTCCCAAAGATCGATAGGTAGTTGATATTCTAACCAAATCCTTAGCAAAAAGGAAGTTTGAAGCATTCAGAGACAAATTTGGATTGGTGCAACATTCCTTCCTCACTAAGAGGGGGTGTTGAGAAATATAGCTCAAACAAAAACTTTTGCATAAGTTTATTAGTGTGAACATGCTAGAAGTGGTTAGAGATACTTTAGGAGTCTTATATTTAGTTGTTGAGCGTAATAAAGTGTATTTACTACATTAATGACTTAGACTAGGATTAATCTCAACCGTACATCTCATTGAGATATTAGGGTTCCAACATGTATAAAAACAAGTCAAGATAGAGAGTTTGAACACATTTTTTGTCAAATAGGGACAATGACTAAGAGAGAGAGAGGGGGGGGGGAGAGGGAGCACATCAGCTAAGAGGAGCAATATTGTAAAACAAAGGTTATACAATACAATCATACAATAGATCAATATAGCACCATACCACAGGTCATAGTCATACAGCAAGATGTATAACAACAAATGTCTTCTCGATTTTTGTGTATATCATACACCTTAGGTTGGGGTGGATTTGTTTACTATACAACTACTGGGGTTTAGTAGTTGTGGATATTTCCTTATAGGCTTTGATTAATTGAATGATAAGTTGATTTGAAGGGAAAATTCCCTCTGTATGTGTTTAATTGTTTTATGCTTTTGCTATTTACTTTCCTGCTATAGTGTGGTTGTTGTTATGCGAAGAAGTTAAATTTCTACAATTAAATAACAAATTTGTTTGGTTGAGAACATAAGGACTTTAGTGACCTAGGCTAGGCTACTTTACATTTAGGCTCAAATGGGATTTACCTAAACAATTGCTCACTATATATGTAGAGAGAGAGAGAGAGAGAGAGAGAGAGAGAGAGAGAGAGAGAGAGAGAGAGAGAGAGAGAATTGGGGGGGGGGGGGGGGCGTTGGAAGCAAATTTTGAAATATATTGTTGTGTGAAATTATATGTTGAAGTTAAACTTGAAAGTGGTTGGGCCAAATCCTTAGAAGTTTAGCCAAGGGATAGGATTCATCTGCAGAAGTTAGACATGAAATTTGACTTACATGTAACTTTTGCGATGATTATCAACATTTTGTAAAAGATTGTCCCAAGAAAAAAGAAAGAAAAAAACTAGTCAACCCCCTCCCCCACCAACTTCTAAAGACCATCCCCCACTTCCATCTTCAAAAAAAGGTTCCTTTAAGAAATATGGGAACATGTTCAAAAAATAGATACAAAATTAATAGACGAAACATGTTCACATGAAACTTATAATGATGGGAATGAATCTCAACCATAGTAGACAACCAAAAGTGGGGACTCGCCTCTTGAAGAACTACATCCAAACATAGAGATGCAAATCTCTAACAAGTGAGAAATCCCATTTGAAGTAGTACTAAAAGCCTTGAGGTTTGGGGAAAACCTCAAAACCACCCCTTGAAAAAATATTTTAACTCTACTTACAAAGAGTGGGAAATCCCTACCCCAAAATGCAATCCAACTATGTTTGCTCAAACTAGGAATGACAACCTTTATCTCTAAGAATAATGAACATCACCAAACAATGTTGTTGGGAGAAAACCTCAAAAATCTCAAGAGGAAGAAGTTGCAAGAAATAAAACATCAATGATACATGTGACAATCAACTAGGGTTTAAATTAGGTAATAAATCTAAACCTCCTAAATCATGAAATTTCTCTTACAGAAATAGATGGGAAGCCCATAAATAAGAAAGAATCTAAACCTTATCAAAACTAAGCAAGGTGTTTGTCGTTTTACTTCAAGAAACCAAACTTACTATAAATTCCTTCTCCTCTATCAAAAAGTGGTTATAGAATCGAGTTGTGTGGACTAAAACTCTGGAGGGTTAGATTACCTCGAGATCTTGAAATAATATGCCTTTAAGGCAAGACATCATCTAAACATTGAATTGCATTGTCATTTTAGATAGTTCACACTAACCAGGCCTTCCAGATCACCATTGTCTATGCCTCAAATAACTATTTGGGCCAAAAGCAATATTGGACTTATCATTACCACTCTTTCGTTGAACACACATTTGAATAGAATTTCGAAAAGTGGTTTCAATGTCCTTAATAGCAAAGAAAAAAAATGAGGTTGTTTAATATGTGGCCCTTGCAGGGAACTAGTTGAAGATACCATTTTTTAATTTGGTATTTAATGATTTCAAACCCAAAAGTAACAAGTACACATGTAATAATTATCAAGTCATAATAGGCTTTATTGTTTAAACACTAGATAGATTCTTAGTCTAGGACTTGTATCAAGCCATTATAGGCTTTATTGTTGAAACACTAGATAGATTCTTAGTGTGGGACTTGTATTTGAATGGTTTCTGAAATTTGCATTCGACTATCATCCCCTTCGTTGTCTGTAATTTTCAAACCAACCATTTCTTTAGTTTTTTGTTCTCCAAAAGAAATGGTGTCATCCCATTTTGATTCAATTTTTATTTGATATCTTAGACTTTGATGATTTAATAAAGGAATCATGGACATAAACTATGGCCAAATAGATCTCACACTCATATCTAGGAACAAAAATAAAGCACCTTAATTGTGATATCAAGGAGATCATGTACCTTTAAGGAAAAGTTGGGAAGCAAAATTGGCCTTCACTCAATCTTGAATTGAAGTAGGAAACTCTTTGAGGTGCTACTAAGGAAAGAAAAATAAACAAAATTTCAACTTCGTAAAGTCTAGAGCCAAAAAGAGGAGTATTGGGGCCTTTAATCCTAAAACCTCTAGTTGAAGGCAAGAACCAAAACACCAAATATTTTCCAAAACAAGCAAACAAAAGAGAATTTCCAATTCAATCAACAAAATTAAAAGTAAAGCATTACATATCACATTTTCATCAGATCTTAGAAGTAGCCCTTTATTAACAAATTTGTTAATTGAACCTAACAGAGAGATGATCAAGAAAAAATTATGCACTTTATCTCCCATTTGATCAAAGAAAATAGCAATGAAGATCTAATGAAACCAAAACTTAGAGGAGGAGCTAAAAGAAAGAAAAAAAACAATGCACTTCAATCAAGTATTGTGCCCTTATGGTTTTTTCTGCCTTGGTTTCTCATAGATTTTGGTTAATCAAATCAGAGTTGCTAAAAAGTTTTGGAAAAAAGAAATCTATATTCGAAGTTGTTTTCTCTTTGCAATGTTTTGTACAGTTTGCTCCAAAATTATAACCAAAGAATTAAGACTTTCATTGTCAAACTCACCTCAAAGGAGCAAGGGGTCTTTATCCCCAATGGTCAATCTTTGAAATTATTTTCTTAGTATAATACGCTTTACACTCTAGCAAACACTCTCATAGTATCCCCAGTGGTGCATGAGGAGTTTCATACTTTGATTGAGAGTTTCACAGAGTTTTGGCCCCACATTGGAAGTGATGAACTTCCTATTTGGTGTTGGGATCCAAGCATCCATTGGCATGATAGATTGTATCGGATGAAATTGATGTTTGGAGGAGTGAAACACAGGCAGTGGGATCTTGGTATTGCTTGGTTCGAGTATATTTGTTGGAATTGGAGTAGTAGATTAGTTTCTGGAATGAGAGAGAGAGAGAGCCAATTATCATTCTCAGGAGTCTATCCATGTGGATCAGTGCTTCAATTTCCTACATGGGAAACCATTTGATGGATGGACACAGTATTTCCTAGCTTGTTGGTTTGAGAGTCTTCATAAGGCTCCTTATGATGATACTATGCAGTGCAGAGGTGGACGTAACAAACACCTTGCAGCTCTAAGGTTCATCTGGGACCATGGGATCATTTTGGGACTCAATTTCTTCATTTGGGTTGAACATAAGTTGCACGGGGAACATAGTTATTTTTTAGGGCATGGTTATAATCAGAGTGGCGCAACAACATCATGGTGGTTCCTTTTTAAGTTTAGTTTGGAATTTGGAATTCCAATGCTTGTCAGTTCAATGATAGATCTTAATCCTTGGTGTGGAACAAAATGTGAAGTAGAGTTTATGACTTGGTCCACTTAAAATTACAGCTTTATACACAGTGATCACTAAGGAAGGAAGTAGAAAATCAATGAGTAGTAGTTGGGATGAAGAGCAATCATTAACACTCCATATTTAAAATGCTTGATGACAAGCAATCTTTGGCAGGGAGGACTGTCATGTCCCCAAATTTTCAATTATAATCCCTTGATGAAAATAATTAAATTTGGCATAAAGTCACTAAGTAAACTCATAAATTTAAATGTATGAGGCCAAATATTTATTTTTAATGCAATATTGATTTAATTTGGTTAAGGAGGGCATATGGGATGTTCATTGGGACCAATATGAGGTGTCTTTCTCAAGAAAAATGGTAAAAAGTAGCTGAAAGTAGGAAAAGCAACTAAAAGTAGGAATGTAGCTAAAAGCAGGAAAGCAAGTAACCTTCCTAAAAATCAAGTTAAGCACCTCTATTTTGAATTTCAAGGATGGTAAATGTTTTACTTGGTCAAATAACATTATAAAGGGATGCTAATGTGTTGTGAGTGATTATTCTCTCATATTATTCGAATTTTATTATTATTTTTTGAGAAAATTCTAGAAGAGGGAAAAAAACCAGCAGAAGCTCATAAAAGAGGGATGAGAACCTCCATGGAGGATCTTTTAGCATTTTTTACTTTGTGATCCTTGTGATCTTGGAGAGCTCTTGTGTCTTTTCATAGCTTGGGTGATGTGCCCATTGCTATCTTGGGAGATGTGCCCCTTGCAATTGTAATAGAGAGGAGAAGATAATCTAGATCTCTCATTTTAGCTTAATTGCAGGTTTTAGAGAGAGACCATTTGTGAAATTCTAAGTCATAGTAGATCTAAGACTTGAGTATACCTCACAGAGAAATAATGAGCATAAAAGTTGAATTAGAGTGAAAACTGCAATAAAAAAGAGCAGACAATTAATTATGCAGAAGAACTTAGATAGGAGCAGAATAATGTCACACGATCCAATAATCAGTATAGTCAACAATGATGATACAATGGAGAGAATCCGAATCACACATGAGAATTCAAACTTCAGTTGGTATAACATAGGAATTGTCACCACTGGAGTGCTCTGAAAGACTCAAACTCAACTGAACTGAACTTAAACTCAGTTAACTGAAGACATAATCAGTTAACTGACTAAGGAGGGCGCAATAGTGATTTTGTCATGCATGAAAGTTAGAAAAGGGCGCATGAGGCCACAATTAGTGGCATCCGTAGCTCTAAAACCCCACAAGGGTCAGCTAACTCAGGTGGATTTCATTGCAACACTGAGTAGGTTCCTATAAAATAGGGAACTGACTAAAGTGGTCCTAAAATGATGCATGCGGGGATCAAAAGGTGGTAGATGGATCCTGGATGACATCTTCACACCACTAGGGGGAAAATGACATCATCAACTACTAGGAAAATGAAATAATACTAGGTAGGACAAGGATGGAGTATTAAAATATCCTAACACCATTCATTTTTCTCCATTGTGTTTAACTTATTCAGTTCATTGTAAGTTTTTATTAAAGATTAGAAGATTTAACAATGTTTTACAGTTGTGGTGTGTTAGTTTCTAGTGGGCTCAGTTGAGGAGGGTGCACTTGCTCTCTTGTACAAATGTTCCATTGTCGATATGAAGTGGTGGATATGATAATGTTAAGGAGGGCACACCAAGGAAGTTTCATCCCTTGCAAATATCTACATTGCTTTAGATCTGGAAACCGATGTTGAAGGGATGAAAAGGAGGTTATGGCTTCGATACTTTCGAGAATATATGAATTGTGAGACATATGCCATTGCATCCAAAGCTTTGTTTCTAGTGGGAAATACCTTTTGTCTCATTGAAAAATACTTCCGAATGACCAAGATACATTTATTTTATCATATCTAGGGGTTTCAGTGTTGAAGAGCGCACCTGTTCATCTCCATCTTTGCATTTCTCGGGTTTCAAGATGAGTAAGATCCATATGTCAATGAAATCAATATTATTTTTGTTATAATCATATCATAATAAATATTCATAGAGTTTTACTTTGTATTGTGTTCATCTTTACCAGTGACAGTTGAATCTATGTGTTGTTATGTTACCCGGGGTTGAGTAGTCTTAAATATGTGTGTGTTAAAATACCATTAAAAGTACTTTGGAGTCTGTATGCGGTGTGTTTGGCTAATATCACATTGTTTGAGTCAATATTATCCTCTGTGGTCGAATTTGGTAGGGTCTCCGTGTGTTTGGAGAGAATTGGAAACCAACAATCTTTACTAGTCAAATCTGAGCTAGTCTTCCTTACTGTGGTGAAATTTGATTTGGTTTTCCTCTATTGTGAGTTATGAAGCTGAGTAGGTGTTTTAGATCTGAATTATATGTCCTAGTTTCTCTCAAATTTCTTCTAGTATTGCTATCAAATGGTCTGCCCAGGTGTGTTGAACTCCGAAATGTGCATACTGTCAAAGTAGAACCTAGAGTATACCTTCCATAAAGTCTTGCAGTTCTGTCATAAGGGTGTTGTAGGTTGTTCTAAGCCGTGTAGAAATCTCTGGTGTTTGGTTGGGAGAAATCGAAAATATCTAGTGGTGTTTTGATCCAGTTGAAGACAAGCAGTCTTTCTGTGCCTTGTTTGAAGTAAAACACCTAGTTTTGAGAAATTTCAATTTCTTGAGTGAGGGATGAGATAAGATCTCCATATTTCATATTGGGGATATTACATCCCACATGCATGATGGAGAAATATTCTCCCATTGCCATTCATTATATAAATAGGTGGAAAATTATTTATCCCACATGTATTTTGGGATGCTATTCTTCCATACATATTGGTATATAATGGAGGTGGGGGAGAGACTTTGGGCATATATTGTTGAATGCATTGTGATGTTATTGTAAAGCTATAAAGCAGATGTGGGGTGGATCTCTCTTTTAATATTGGAGTTTTTTGAAGAATAAAGATGACCAAACCTTCCCGTGGATGTTTCCTCATTTGGGTTTTACCACGTATATCTAGTGTATTGTTCTCTTGTTCTCTTGTCTCTTATTTCTTACATGATTATTGTTGCTTGTATGGATAGAAGGCTAGACTAGTATATCCTTTCTATTGATTTACATGCTAGTATAAATGTATTGTTGTATGTTATGTATATTCTCAATATTTTGACATGGTATAAGAGCTAGTTGCTATGCTCTACCTTCTTCGATAATTCTTTGAATTTTTTTTACAAGAAACAATTCTTCAAATTTTGAGTTGGGTCCTCCATATTTTGTAGGTTTGGCATCTTATCTATCAAACCCAAGTGGTATTTTTTAATATCTAGTCATTTTGCTACATGTTTGAATTATTTTTTTTCAAACCCTAACCCTCACCATTATTTTTCAGAAAATTTCAGATTTTTTCAAGTTTATCTTGATTTTTTCTATAGATCTGGATCATAATATATTATATACTAAATTGCTAAACGATCTATTTGTTTTGCAGTAGACTTGGTTTGTTTTCGGCTCTGGTTGTTTTTTTTCGTAGGTTTTTGTACAGGAGGACTACTGTTTTACAATTTTCTGATTTTGACAGGTTTCGGGGCAGTTATAGCTAATTCACACCTTTTGGTCTAAGAAAGCACGAATACTCCTAAAATTCGCACCCTGTGTTCAACAAAAGCATGGATTATTGTCTGCATTCACACCTATTGTACACAGAAAGTGTGAATACCCATGTTTCAGCATTTTTTTCTTCAAATCTGATTCTCTGCTCTCAATGTTTTGCTACAAGGTTACATATCTATCTGTTATTTGTTGTTAGGATCCATTTTCAGTGAGACGTTTTTGGTTTTTTATCATTTCTTCTTTGCAACAAATAATTTTTACACTTAAGGGTTTCATTATTTTGTCACACTATGACTTCATAAGTTGTTTATATTCCAGCACTAGTTGGATCTAATTATCTCTCTTGGAAGAGAAATATAATTGATGTTCTCAAGAGCAAGAACTTATGGAGATTAGTTAAAGGTGATCTAACGAAACCAAACGATGCAAAAGATTGGGCAATATGGTAAGATAGATGTGATCAAGCAAGAGGACTCATTGGACAAACTGTTCCGGATAGCTTACAGGTACACATTGAGATTGAGGATAGTCCTATTGAGGTATGGAAAACCCTAGCTTCTTTATTTGATAAAAATGATGATGTTTATGCTTACTATCTTGAAAATAAAACCCATGAGTTAGACCTTAAATATTTTGATACAACATAGTCATTTCTTGCTAAAATTAAAATCTTTAATGAAAAGTTAAATAATTTTGGTTCTAATTACAAGAAAAATGATAATGCTCTTACTATTCTTGTAGAACAAAAGTTACTTCCATGTTTTGATATGTTCGTCCAAACTAGGAATAGAGCCATTGAAATGTCTAAGGATACCTTAAAACCGTCTTTTGAAGATTCTTCTAAAGGTTTGATCAATAATCAAGATAGATTAATTGCTAGTGGTCAATTATCTAAAAATAAAGTTGTAATAGCACATAGTGAAAAGAATCCTAATAGAAAATTTAATAAACATTTTAAACCCAATAATCAAGGATCAACTTCTTCTAATTATGATGTTTCTTACATGGTGCAACAAAAAAGAAGTGTATAATCCTTGTAAGCACTGTGGAAAAACCAACCACCCTAAAAATATTTGATTTAAACGGAGACGTGAACTTGCCAAAAGCAAAGAACAAGTCTCTGTCCCGAACTATGAAAGAAATAGTGAACCCAAAAATGAAGTTGCAATCCTTCTCTTTCCCACTTCTTAGTACAACTCTTGCCATGAATAAAAGGAGTTGTCCTCCCATCATATATTTCTATAGTCATAATACATTTATCTTTAGGAAGTGATAGATCTAAGAAATCAAACTCAGAAGGGGAGACAAACCTATATGTCATTATTGCTTGTTTGTTTATGTGTTTCCCACCATCTAGTAAGGGTCTCCCATAATCTATATCCATTACAGGGATTTTTTTATCGTCCACAACTTGTGTGTTTATGTATGCAATGAATTATTCTAAGTTTACAATTCCATAATATCTAAGAGGGTTTGTTATCTCAAATCTAATCTATCTAATCGATTTAATAGTTGTGGAATGTCTAGAAGAGATATCATGCATCCTATTTTTCTACTCATTTAGTTCTTCTTTAGAATCACTATCAAAATACTGGATACTCCTCCCATTAACTAACCCATATGTTGTAGGATTAATGTAATATTCTCTTATTCCCATATTCATGTTATAAATCTGATCTAAGACATCCTCTTCCATAGTGTTCATGGTTGTCTCAGTATACTTGGGCCCTTGATAAGGATCTAATGGTTTCATTACCTTCATACCATTTACCTCAAATGTCATAGTTTCCTTATTTAAGTCAATAACAACATAATTCTCAAAACCCAATCAATCCCTAATAAGGTTGGGTAGGGATTTGTTTTTTCCATGATATCTATCACTTCAAAATCAACGAAGGTTTTGACACCAACTAATTCAACCTCTAGATTTTCCAACCTACCAACGGGGAATATTATGTATCGGTTGACCACGCACAACTATATGAGAGAATAAACCAGTGAGGACTCCCCATTGCCTCCCAATACTTCTTTGGAAGGATATTGACATTCAACCCAAGTTCTAACATTACGTCTTTAATATCGTACCCATTACCTAGGCATATAACATGAATTCTTTCCTAATTCTCATTTTCCTTTGCCTCACTCTATGGGTATTTCTCTCAAGAATATTAACAGAAATAAAATCCTCCTCTTCTTCAGTTCCGGGAAGCAAGATGACATTGTTACACAACTTTATTGTCAATAGTTCATCTTCTAAGATATCGGCAAATAATGTGGCCCATAAATCAAAAAAATTCTTGGAATTAGTTGAGGTTCTAGCCTCTAAGCTTCTTCTGCAATCCCTAGGAGTTAGGATAGGACCATAATTACATTCCTAAGGATGTTCACTAACTATAGGTGGAGAGGACACCGACAGGCAGTGGAGCATGTCAACTACTTCCTTAAAGAAACCTTTTTTTTGCACTAGGTCAAACTTATACATCCATGGTCCCACTTTCTGAATTTTCAAAAATTCCAAATTGTTACTACAATCCCTAATCCAGGTTCCCCCTCTGGTAACAACATTGATAGTAGGACTTGTCTCTTTATTACCATATATGGATTCTAAATTGATTATATTTGTGTGTCTTTGTCTCACCCAGTCCTCCCATTCCACAATCAATTCTAGGCAGTCTTCAATACCATGGTTATTCACCCTATAGTAAGAACACCATGGATATATAGGAAACACATAGACTTGGGAGAGGTGACCCATATAATCACTTTTATAGCATCATCCAATCCCTCTTCTTCCACTAGTTCTACCTCCTCGATATCAGCCACCTCCCCTTCTATGGCCTCATGCTCCAGCTTGAGGTTGTGAATTGTTAGATACTCAAAAAGAAGTTATGTATATTCCATCAACTAGGGAATCCAGGCCCTACACTTATCTATATGGTGTGTGGAAATGCCACATAATTCATAATCCACTATATTAGGGATTGAATAAAATTTTGTGGAATTTGACAACGTCTAGGAGGGTTCCCATACATTTTGTGAATCTCATAAAACTCCCCATAGTGAGAATACTGAACATTCATAAAGGCATGATATTGTATAAGGATACGCCGAACAAAGTAGAGGTATCCATTTGTGCAACGGTTATAGATGGTCTTCTCATAAAAGGTCCCATAGGGGGTTGGATGAAGAACCTCCCCTCAACCTAGGACGCTCTAAGTAATGATGCCCATCAATCATACATCTTGTGCACCAGACTTGATCCTAACCAACCTTTAGTATCACTAGCTCTTATATATTTTTTTGTGAGGGTAGCAATCTTGTTTGGACCTACTAATGGCACAACAACTCTAGTATTTACAAGGTACTTGGCCATAGCCTCATTTTTCATGGCTTGTTATAATGCATCTCTCGGAATATCAAAATTTTTTCTATGTGAGTGGGATTCTCGTTAAAGGAATCAATCCATGAATAACCCATTCTTTATGATGAGTTCACATATGGGGAAGGAAATCCTACCTATCAAATCCTGAAATCTCTACGCATGCTCCCAAGGATATTCTCCTTAGAATTTTTGAATTTATTTTAACTCTACAATACATTGTTGTTCTAACTTAGGTTACTGAAATTTTACAAGAAAATATTGCTTTACCCGTTGCAAGGTAAGAGGTGCAACACTAGGAGTGTGTTCCACAAATGTCATATACCATTGTAAATCTTTGTCCCTTAAAGTTGTTTCAAACTCTACCAATTTGGAGGCATCTTGAATTTCCTTTTACCTCCATATGGCTTCACACAAAAACTAGTGTTTGTATGCATCTTCTTCAATCCCCTTTCCCCTTAATTATGGGTATCACATGGAATATCCACCATGGATTCCCATTATCCTAATAGGTTGAAACCCAACTAAGATAAATCAACCACGACCTGGCTGCGTAATTAGATTCAAACCTACTACTAAAGATGAAGTATTGTTTCTTAGAGTACTAGTTGACAATCCTACACTAATACCGCCATTCCTTCCTCTTAACAATGCTCCAACTTGAATACTACAACAACAACTACTAATATGATTGTAATAGTGAAAACCCAAGAGAGGATTAGAAGAATGAAATAAAGTATAATTCAAGGGATCCAAAGGATTGGTTGAAGTCAAGCTTGTTCCATTGACTTCAAGTATCCTTTCCATGAGTTAGGAGGGTTTGGGATCTTGAAATAAACTTCGTAGGTCCACCAAGACATCGTTAGGTCATCTTGATTTTCGAACTTAGCTAGATCACCTGAATCAGGTTGTTTCGTAACCTCTTCTGAAATTGGGTCTACACCAATAGTATGGACATCAACATCCCTATTTTCCACCTCATTCTCCCTCTCTTCAAACTTTGTGGAAAATCCCTCTCCCTAATGTTCTCTTACTAGCATTCCTTCAATCATTATCCCCCTCTATTTCAACTGGGTGCTGGATATCTCTCCATGCCTCACAACTTCTACAACTCATTCAAACTTCCTTTTTCACTCGCTTCCTCACCTATCTCTTTCTATAATTGTTCACTTCTCTTTCTAATTGCTTGCATCTAATTTATCCACTACCATTTTGTAATGGTCAACCTCCTTAGAGCTTGTTCAACCCTTGTACTATTCTCTAGCTCCCCCTCATTTGGTAAATATTTCATATCTTGAAACTCATTAGCACCTTCTCCAACCACTACCCCATGGCATAGGGTATCTTCTCAACCATGGAAAAATGACTAAATTGCAAACTACCTTAATCTAATGTGGGATTTCTCTTATCATTCTGCCTCAAGATCCTTTCTTAAAATAAGTTTCCACTTTAGAGAAAGATTGATGGTTTTCCAAGTGAATTCCCTATGTATATGTTAAGAAATTTATCCACCCAAATATCTACTTCCCATGTGTTTGGATGGTCAAGTTGATGCAAATTCCTAAGATTAGCAGAATTCCATTTAACACTTTTCCTTCTCTCGATCTTGATATTATGGATTTCCATAAATATTTTCAATAATTTATACATACTTACAAGGAACTCACACTCATCCAGGTAAGGTCCATCATATAACACAAACTCTCTAGGCATAGTTGGGACCTTCTATTCTCACAACTCTACTTCTTGTAAAAAAAATCCTTGAACTTTTTACCCCATCAATCTTGGATCTTGTACTTTATAATTCCTCTATCCATCCTAATAGTATTCCCCGTTTAGGTAGGGTTTGGGTAATGAAACCATTTGTTGGCATCAATTTGAGACCAAGGTTTTTGTGAAATGACCAACAAAGGCTTATTATAGTCTAGATGCACTAGCATTTTCTATCCTCCCTCCCTAAAGGGAGAAGTTCTCACCCAAACAATAGCCAAGACCATGGAAAGATAGGGGAAGAATCTTATGGGATGGACACAATGTTTAGTCATACTAATGGTTCAACATCTAAATGTTATTGTGATTTAAGAATAAACAACATATAATGGATGTGAAATAGAAATCATTGCAACCAAAATATAATTAGGTACATATATAGACAATAAGCCATACTCAACATGTATACACTTACACATAAAATTTAAAGGGGTCCCAAATATTATCTTTTAATTCATAAGCTTTAAAATACAACCAATGGATACTTCTATTACATTATTATATTCAAATAATGCTCACCGCAAGCATCTCACAACTTCTATCACAATCATTACTCAATAGTAGAAAAAAACTATATATGCTTATTAACATCATCACTATACTAATAGAATTAATCTATTTTCCTTAGAATCCATATTACCTTACACAAAATAAGTTGCTAGCATTGACCTTGTCAAGATGGGTACAAAGAGGTAAGGATGACCAGGTCAATCCACTACCCCTAGTCGATGCATTAATTGCATCCTAACCTTTCGACCATTGGCAGTTGACTTGTATTGTGTCCCCTTCATATGTTTTAAACATCTCTTTTGATGAGCAGAAATCTCTTCCTAATTATCCATCTTCTACAAACTTACTCAAGAAAAAGGGGCCAACACCCAGTCTTCCATGATCTTGGAATCGCCAAAAATTTGAAAGAGTTCTTAAACCCTTTTCAACAACAACTTTCAAGATGAACCACAAAAAAAAGATTCATCACAATTGTTGGTTTATTTCCCTACAATTAGCTTCAACTTGAAATGATGGATTGGTCCAAACATATCAATACACCACCAATACACATGCCCCGCACTAGCCTGGAGGTCCTTGGCAAGCTCCATTGAAGAAACCCTAGGCTTGACCACTATTCATTGCATGTTCTTTTAGCATTTTAGAGTCCTTTTCTTTAAAAGAGCTTCAACAACCATCACATGCTCTCCTAATTTGTGTGCCACTTGGGTGAGACTCAAAACAATGTCTTGAAAGATTACTTTATTTCTTGACACCCATAAAACCCAAACCACAAAGCAAGGTAAAGTCCTTAAAAAATTATAGATCTGTCCACAAACCAAGAATGAAATCATTCAATCAAGGTCCTCTGCTCCCACTTATTTTTACCACTTGCAATTTGGAGAATTTCAAACCACACAACTCTAGTGAAGGGGCATGAAATGAATAAATGATCAACATATGCCTCACTTATCTTATAGAAAAATCATCTGACGGGACCTCGCATGTTCCTCTTTTACAATTGTCCCAAGTCAAAATTTTGTTATCTATAGATAAACAAAGAAATATTTTTGCTTTTAATGGGCAATATAACTTCTAGACTACTTGCCACCACTAGACTCTTCCTCCATATTGGCCTTCTTCCAATTTTGTAGTAGAGCCTTTATTTTTTTACCACTTGACAACATCATCATAATCTAAGCCACCAACAACAAGAAACATAATGTTTCCATTCCTTTGGTTTTGCACCCTCCAAATTAAATTCCTCTTCCTTCTTCCAACCTTGAGCCAACATATTTCTTGCCTCATTTGAAATTGTGGCCTCCAAACAGAAAGTCCCCTATAAATGCAGATCTCTTAACATTGAGTCTCCAAACAATGTAATGTTGTATTTCCATTCAATCTAGGGATTCTTCCCTATCTTCACCTTGTTCCATTTCCCTATCTTCTACGAAATCTAATTTCCAATTTAAGGAAAAGCCTTTACTAAAGCTTTCTAGACTACAAAACCACTATGAAATAATTTTATTTTCACCATGAACCAGTCTTGAAAGGAACTTCTTCTCAACTGTACTTAAACATCATAACCTTGCCCCACAAACCTTCATTTTACACCAATCTCCATAAATTAGTATCTAGAACTTAGCTAAAAGCATAAGTAGATTTTAAACCCCAACCTCTAGCTTCTTTAAGACTTGCCACTTTTGACAATTTCACTAGAGAAATTCCTTCCTTATCCATCTCAATAGATGTGTGTAAGAAACCGTTAAAGGCAATATTAGGAGAGAATCGTTGCAACCCCCTCCCAAACCACAATTAGAGGGGCAATTCCAAGAATTGTCGCCATCATAATTAGTATTTTTATTCTTATTTTAAATTAAGATTTATTTAAAAAACATTATAATTTTTTGTAAACCCTTATATGTGTGTGTGTGTGTGTTTTAGCGAAAAAAAGCATACTATTGTTATTTATAGAGATAAATCAAATAGTACAACGATAAACCAGTATAGCATTATAACTGCTATATTTCCAAAAAATTCAGATCTGACAAAATTAACCCAATATAACAAAAAAATTTGATATAGCCTCATTCGACAACCAACCAAAAAGTGGATAAATCAGCAAAAAAACCATCACTCCAGGTAATAAACTGAACCTTGAGATTCGATCTTGGAATCCAGAAATTCCTCCCATATCAGCATACCTTCTTCATCATCCAGGGCCATTTTAGAAAGTTTATCAGCCATTGAGTTGTTCTCCCTATATATATGATGCAATGAGATAACTGGACAATGATTGATTTCACTACGAATTCTATTACACCAAAAAGCTTGTAATCACCCCTGGCCCATTTAATAGTGACTCGAGAGTCACCAAAAACTTTAAATTCCGCCAACACAAATATATTTACCACTTTGATGACCATCCATAAAGCAAGGATTTCTGCCTTCATATTAGTACCTCTGCCACATTTAAGACATTTTTAATTTTTTTTATTATGGGTCTATTGGTTTTTTATTATTTTTAAAACATATTTAAAGTCATATTTTTTCAAATTCATTTTTATGGATTGAGGGAGGTGCATGGGCATGTAGCATTTATTTTTAATTTTTCTTCAAAAGCAAATATGTGTTTTTTAATTCAAATGTGTTTTTAATAGATTTTTTTTTAATTATAATATGATTTTTTTTATAGGATTTTCCCTTTAGTTTTTTAATTTTTTTTTTTATGATTTTATTTGCAATAGTGTTAGTTGTTTAGGTCATGGTCTAAAAAATGGTGCAATTTTAAGCCCAAAAATAAATGTTACTAATAACACTACTTTTCAATTTGAGAATTGCTTTTAATATTTCTATCCACAATAGTTACAGTGGTTAAACAAAATATTAATTTAATCCTGCTCGTTCGCTTTGATTATGGAGCTAACCCGATGGGGACATCAAGTGAGGCCCTTATATAGCAATGTATGTATAGCCACCCTTGGATTTGACCCCGAGACCTTCTGCTCACAACTTACAGCACTCAACCACTTGAGCTAGCCCACCGAGCTATATATATATATCGATTTAATCATCAATTTTAATGTTTTTGTTTGCAATGGTACCAGTGGTCAAGGCTACAATTTCAAACAAGTTATAATTTTAGCCTTGATTTTTTTTTAAATTGTGCTACTAGGAGCACCACTTTTAGATTCATGGGTTGATTTTAATGTTTTTGTTTATAAAGATACTAGTTGTCAAGGTCATGGTTTCAAACAAATTGTAAATTTAACTCAAAAAATAATGTTATCTGTAGCTACTTTTTTTTATTTGGATGTAAAAATAACCACTAAATACAACTTAAAAAATGAGAATCTCGAATGTTCTAATCAAGTTGGTAAGTATGTCATTCTCCAATGCCTTTTCACATTCACACCTTGTCAAAGTAGCTCAATTTGAACCCCAAGCCGTTTGGTATGGTTGTACTTGACGGGTTTAATAACTCCGTTAGCGAATAAAAAAAGAAAGATATCGAAAACTAACTATTTACCCATAGTTAATTATAAAAACAAAACTAATGAAAATTTACAAAACTTAAAAGAAACTAAGATATTAATAGGTTTATACAAATATACAAATCCTTGAAATTTCCAAAGAACTAAGCTTTAATAGAAAATAATAAAATGGAATATTAAACCAATGATATGAACTTTTGAAAATCAAAACAAAAATATTATCAGACATGAGTAGATGATATACATGAAATATGTTTGGTTTCAAAAGGATCTCATCGTCCATGAATTTAGAATAATAATTTAAAAACTAAATTAAGTCTAATCTAATCAAAATATTTTTAATGAGATAAAATAAAACTAAAATTAACTTTTAAATATGTAAATGATAAGATTAATTAGAACCGAATACATTGGTTTTAATTAAATCTAATAATTTTATTGGAAGTAGTGAGGTGCTTACTACACAATATAATATGGGGGAGAGCTTAATAATTTTATTGAGAGTAGTGAGATGCTTATAACAGAGTACTGGGGAGATGTGTAACTTAATTTAATGCCGTCAAGTTTGTACCAAAAATAAAAAGTAATTAAAAAAGTTTATGTGGACTCATAAAATAAAAAAATGAAAACCAAATAAAAATAATTAAAAAAATCCATATCCCCTCATAAAATAAAAATTTAAAATCCAGTAAAAATTCATTAAAAAAATAACACCTCAAGAATCAAACTCCTATAACTACTTAATAAATCCACATTTAAAATAGATCTATACAATATAGTGCTTAATATTAATAAACAATTCACATTTAAAATCACAAAAACAAACTATTTCTAAAATATTTTAACCAAAAATTAAACAAATTCTAATAACCAATTTACCTTTTACAATTAAATATGAAAAATCTACTTCATCGAAAACTAGAATCATCTTACAATCATAAGACAAACATATTTTATAATTTTAATATAGACCAACTGATGATCGAATGAAGATAGTTACCATAAATTTATGTTTGCAAAAGGCTAATCTGCAGGACATAGGAACTTTGTAATAGCGAGATACATGATAAGATTTCTTAAAGTGAAATTGAAACACAATCAAGAAACAATTCAAGATTTCTTATTTATGTAAAGGTAAATTAATTAAAAATGCAAATTGCAATTTGTATTTATTTTATAAATAATCATCGATCTTGATTTCATGTGGATTGCGTGGCAATATTTTGGGAAAATAGAGTAAATTTGAATAACACTTCTCCATGTCAATGAATGTGGCGAAGAGGAACTCTTCAAACAAATTAATAATTTTAAAATCCAAATGAAAGTTAATATCTAAAAACCTAAAATAATTATCAAAAGTCAAACAAAATAAATTAAATGTAAAATTGAACTACAATCTAATAAAACTAAAGAAACAACTAAATTATTTAAAATAATTTGGTTATAACAGTGTTGAATATTGGTTTTTGATGGTGTTGAATCTATTTCTACCACTAAAATTGTCATTAAAATACACTTAAATTCAAAATTTGCAAAATAAAAAACACAAAATTCGCTAGCCATGATTTCTACTGCTTCCATGACACATTTTTTTGTTAAAAATGTTTCATAAATTAATACCAATTGATTTTGAGACAATTGTATGGGAGATCTTCATCTTATGGAATCTGTCTTGGTATGTAACTTTTATGATATCAAACAAACTCATTCTTCTGATTGTATCGAGAGGAGTAAGGTGCTTTACAGTCTAGGATATAATTTCCTTTTGATAACTGAAAACAAACGATGCAACTTATTGATATACTTCTTTGCATAGGATCTGCGCTTTCTACTTGACAGTGTGATCGAATTATGACGATGTGATCGAATTAGGGTTTATTCTCTTTGACAACACTGCCATTATATTTTTAGAAAACGCTAATATATTGTTTGGTTTGGTAAAAGAGCTTGTGCTTGAAAAAAATCCAATCTAAATTCCCAATAAAAGATGTAAGCATCGTTCCATATGTTGGCATGCAACATCTACGTTCTGGCCAAGCAATATGGTAAATTTAGTGTTTATCAATTCTCTTTCCAGGTGCGCCTCTTAATGTTGACACATCAATAGCGTGGCAATCTTTTTGTTCTCCATGATTTTTCTCTTTGTAACCCTAACTTCTGGAGGTGGAGTCTTGTCGACGATCTGATGACATCTCTCAAATAGAAAGTTCACAGCAAGCTAGGGTTCAATATTTTCCTTTGTGATCTTGTGCCATCTAGTTTTTCTTATAAATCCTGCACAGTCAATAAAATTAGGAAATTAATACTTCATAGCAAGATCCTTCAAGACCGTTTGTGAATGAAACGATAAAGAAATATCTATTTTTAATTTGATTATGATTTTTTAATGGAGTAGTCTGTTTATTCTATGTTTTCGACTTTAAGGTGGGTTTTGATCAGAATTCAGTAATGTTTTTTTTGGTAAAGTTCAAATTTTTATGTTTTTAAATTGTGTTTTTGAATCCATAATTAGATTCAACACCCTGGAATACCAGAGGAACCCAAATTATGCAATTTCCATATATAATATTTGTGATTTTAATATTTTTTAAAATTTTTCACTCGAATACGAACAAAATAAAACGAAAAATATGATAAAAAAAGATTGAAAACTTAGAATATTTAGACTAAGCTTTCCTTAATTTTATGGAAATAAATAAATACAAATACATATCTTCTAAAAATGAATTGATATGAATATCCAAAAATATGTTTTAGGTAGAAAGTGATTTATAATGAAATTGATACTATCAAGGATATCAATTAAAATAGTTAATAATATTCAAACAAATTTACCCATGTCACCAAAGGAAATTAAGAGTTTAAAAATATTCTCAACATTTAATAGATAAGACGATCATCTCCTCGTAATGAATCCTCGTGGAAAAGAACAATAAACCTTTAAGACCACTAATCCATGCGAACCAAATCATGAGTTTTTAGTGAAGATGCTAATGGTAAATAATATATTAATGTATACAATTCAAACTAAATAATATTTTCCTTATTTACAACGAATTCAATAACATAATAATTCTAAAGAAGAGCAATCACATTCAAGCAAAATATTGCAAAAGTGATTTTTTAGATATATAATGTTTTTCTTAAATTAAAACTAGTTGCTTGCCTTTAGTCTTTAAAATATATTCTCAAAGATGTAAAGTTAATCACATTTGATTAAGATTTAATCGATTATTATAATTTTCCAAAAAGCTCAAAAGTTTAGGAAAACATTGTTTTCTAATAACAATGAAGGGTTCATAAAATTCAACGAATCACTTCAACTTTGGACCAAGGGTTAGTTCCATTTATTGACTTATAAATTTTTAGGTAGAGATCGAAATTCACAAATTAAGCATTTATTTAATTAATTTTGATCTACCAAAATGTTTATTTAAGCATTAAAATAAGGAAGATTGAAGACTACCGAAATATCATATCAATCCAATTTGTGAAAACTAAGACATGCAATCAACTCCAATAAACTCAAACACTAGCATGCAAGTGTTTTTGAGAAACCAAAAATTCCTCCCCCCAAAAATACAAATGACAAAGATCAACAAAATCACCAAAACCTCATCTCATAAGTCAAGCCAAAAATCAACAAGCATAAAATTGAATGTCTAAGAAAGCAGGCTTATAAACCATCAACTAAAACCAAAGCAAAACACAAAAAAGGAAATCAAAGCATTGTATTTGCGAAATTTAGAATGTGGACCCCTAAAATTTTGTGAAAATTTGAAGGGGATCTGTTGAGGGGCCAATAGGTCCTTATGCTACAAGATTAGTGTACTCCAACCAAAGGTGGTTGAGGAGATAGTCACTTATAATCCTTGGCACTTGCTTGATCTTGAACTCCTACTTCCTTCACGATTCTACAACAAAGATAAAAAAAATAATAATTTGCCTCATCCAATGTGTACACCTCACCATTCACTTTGGCATTCCCATTCACCCATTTAGGAAGTATTCTATTATTAAAATTGTTGATCTCTTAGATTCCAAGGATTTCCTACTAATTGAACTTAGCAAGATGTATTTTTTACAAACATGGAATAGAACACTAACTTTTGGTTTTCAAAATGTAATTCATGCATTTATCTTCATTTTTTTGTAATCAAAGAAACAAATATTTCTATGTACAAGCAATAAATTTGATCATGTCATTGTTTCGATCGAAAAGAGAACAACTCTTAAATATCATGGTTTTTTCCATCTTCTATTTCCCCCTCATTTTCGATCATCAAGATGGAATATGAATCTGGCTCACACCCCTTCACTTAGCTCGCAAGAGTTTTCAAATCTATGGAAGATGATTCTACAAAAAAAAGTTAGATTGAACATAATGATCTTCTCAATGTAAAAAAATAATAGAAGAATCCATGTGCCTCATAATGAAATCAAGCTTTCCCATAAACAAATCCCTAAGGTTTGTAGAAAATGCTCTCATTAGCAAGTTTAACACTTTCCCAAAATCAAAATCATTGGAAGCATGGATCAAGCTCCATAGGTCCCCTTTGATTCAAGCTAACACCAACCATTTTCACTACAAGAAAGACTTCTACTCTTTTCTCTTTGTATCGAACACTGGCATAAATAAAAAGTTTAGGGTGAGCAATGGATTTTAGTATTAATAAATATAGCTTAGATAGGAACTTCCACACATGTTATGTGTGAACATGTCGGAAGTGGTTCAAGATATTTCAAAAAGTGAAAACTCTTATATTTATCTATTGACAAAGTGTATTTACTATATTGATGACTTAGACTAGGATTAATCTTAATCGTACATCTCACTTAGAGATTAGGGTTTTGGTAGATTGGGGTTTCAATGCAAGTATAAAGACAAGACAAGATAGAGATTTTGAACACACTTTTTGTTGAACATGGAAAACAACTAGGAGAGAGAGAGAGAGAGAGAGAGAGAGAGAGAGGGAGGATCACATCAGTTGGGAGGAGCAATGCCATACAACAAAGTCTATATAGTACAATCATACATTAGATCCATATAGCAGTGCATATCCATGCGATATCGTATAGGTCATATAGTACCATACAAGAAGTAGTACAACCATACGTCAAGCTGTATAAAAATAGTTGTTGTCTTTTCGATTTTTGTGCAGGTCATACCTCTCTTCAACAATCCATACACCTAAGGTTGGGAGAATTTGTTTACCATACAATTGCTAGGTTTTAGTTTGTGGAGGTTGACTTGTAAGCTTGATTAGTTGAATGATAAGATGATTTGAAAGAAAAATTCCATGTGTATGTGTGTAATTGTTGCTATGCAAATAACTTAAATTCCTCCAATCAAATAACATATTCGTTTGGTTGAGAATATAAGGACTTCAGTCAACTAGGCCTAGAATATTTCACATGGTATCATATCTTCTCTAATTGAGGATTTGAAGAATTTGCAGTTGTAGATCAACTATCGGAAGGAACTATTGAGAACCAAAACTAGGAGTTAGAGGGTTCCAAATGTAGTCTTGCTTACCTGTTAGATTTGGGAGCTTGTGCATTAGAACTTAGATATGGTGTTAGTTAGCCTAAAGTTTTAGCATAGATTGGAAGTTTCCGTATTTTCTATCTTGGAAAATCAGGGAACCTCTCTTATTGGAGGAGAACAATCTCTGGGATATTATCAAGGATGTAGTGGCTTTGCCAACAAATCCATGGGATTTATCAATTCACAAGAAGGAAGTGAAAACCAAGCGGATGATCATGGATGTGATAAAGGATCATTTGATCCCTCATATATCCAAGAAGAAGATGGAAAAGGATATGTTTGATGCCCTGGTTATCCTTTACCAAATCAAGAACATAAATAGGAAGATGATACTGCATAATAAACAAATCTATAGAGATGACCAGATTAGGCACAACTACCAATTACCTTACAGAAGTCATGCAGATTTGTGATCAACTTGTAGCAGTTGGGGCGAAGATTGAAGAAAAAGAGCTATTGAATATGGCACTAAATGGTTTATTATATCCATGGGAAACATTTGTCCATTGTATTTGTGCTTTTGAGAATCTTTCCTCCTATGAAATATTATGAGATGATTGTATCCAGGAGGAGACTCGAATGGATTCAAAGGTGAGAAAGTAGGGAGGTGATAGTGACAATGCCCTACTTGGTCAAACAAAGAAGAAAAAAGTTAAATATCCCAACAAGGGCAAGGGAAACATAGAGAAGTCGGACTCACAACCAAGGAAGGACTTGAGTAAGACCAAGTGCTTCATATGTCATAAGCATGGACATATGCATCACAGTGTGCATATGAGAAGAAGGGTAAAAGGAAGGAACAATATAATTAGGTATCAACCTTTGCAAAAAAGCAGGTGGATGCGTTTTCCACCAAGATTGAGAAGGGTTTCTCAATGTTATCTCTCCTTTCTTCCAATGCATTTATGAGGGATGTGTGATATGTGGACAGTGTGGCATATTGACATATGACATCAATGAATTGTTTTCAAGAATAAAATAGAAAAAACTTAGGATTTTAGGTTGAGCTTGGATATGATGTCAAGTATCTAGTAGCACGGGTTGGTACTATTCCCTTTAATCTCCAGTCAAGTAACTCTTTAGAATTTGACGATGTTTTTTTTAATTCTAGGTCTCAAGGAAAATTTGCTTTCAATTACGATTATGGAAGATAAAAGGGATTTGTAGTAGAGTTCAAGAACTAGCAAGTCATTATTCAACCGAAGGAATCTAGCCCAGAATCAACAAGTGATCGAGGTTAGGGAAGGAAATTTATATGGGTTAAAGGATGAACCTATTCAATCCTTGGTTCATGACAATGACAACTTGTGTGAGTTGTGGTGCAAAAGGATGGAGGACTAGATCATAAGGCATTTCCTATTTTGAGGGATATACTCACATGTATTCCATAGTTTAGCATTCAACAACGGGGAGTATGCATAGGGTGCATGTTTGGAAAGCATGCAAATGTTACTTTCCCAAGAAACAACCATATGTATAAGGAGATTCTAGACCTAGTACATTCAGATGTATGTGGATCGATGTCAGCAACATCAATCTTAAAAATCATGTACTATGTTTCCTTTAATGATTACTTGTCTCACAAAACTTGGATCTACTTCTTAAAGACCAAGGATGAGGTATTTACCAAGTTTGAGGACTTCAAAGCTCTAGTTGAAAACCAAAAAAGGAAGAATATTAAATTCATGAGATCTGACAATGGGGGTGAGTACACCTCCAAGTATTTTTACGGTTTCTGCAAGGAGGCATGAATCAAGAGGGAGCTCATTGTTCCATACAACCTACAATAAAACAAGGTTGTAGAGTGAAATAATAGATCCATCATCGGGGCTACTAAGCCAATGATACATGACCATGACTTGTTGATGATTCTATGGGCATAAGCATGTAAAACAACAGTTTAAATTCAGAATAGGGGTCCTAGTAGATCTTGAAGAAAAAGACACCAAAGGAGGCATTCATTGTTGTGAATCCACACGTGAGTCATTTCTACATATTTGGTTGTCTAGATTATATCCATGTGCTAGTAGAGAAGAGGACCAAGTGCTAGTATGATTATTGCTTAGAATTCAATGAAATTGCTTGAAATTCCAATTTCAAGCTTGGAGCTTTAATGTTTATAGCATTATTGGAACAATATACAAATGATTTAATTATAACTTTAATTAAAGGATTTTATACCTAAATAAATGTAAATATACATTTTAACCCTAACATCTTGATTATGTTGTTAACCTTGTTGGAACCTATGGTCCGTTGTACCCTCATCGTATCGGCTTATAACTACGTTGGATTATTTTAATCCACCTTTTATGGGAATTTGGTCCGATGATTGTTGGGTTAGGATTCTACCCAAACCTATTTATATATGATATCTTAGATTGGTATATCATCACATTGGATCTTGGCTCATTATTATTAAGTGCAAAGGTGTATTTAGACACCACCACTGTTTTGTAGGAAATATTTTATCTTTTGTTGATTAATCACCTGTCCCAACATGGTATCAGAGTTGATGGTCTGCGATCAAGGGTTTTGCAGAGTGAATGAGTTCCATTAGAAATTGGTGGTTTGATGAGTTGGATTTGTTGGGTCGAGGAGAATGGTGAATCACTGAATTCGGCCATCATATCCTAACTTTGGCGTATCTCAATTATATGGGTATTTTTAGGTTCGACACATTGTTGGAGTGCTTATTAATCGGGTGCAGAAAATTCTATGGGCATGAATATGCAATTGTCGGGAGGATGGTGAATAGTGGTGTGCCCTAGATGATGAGATATGGAAATGTATTGAATGTTTTTTTCCAGACTTATGATTCCCTAGCTTGTTTTGCAGAGCATTGTTATTTGATTGGGTATGATGCTCGACTTATAAGGTGTATCGACTTGTGGTCGATGGCGAATCGATCAGCGATAGTGTATGAACTTGTTATTTGACTAGAGATGATCTCGTATATGATCAAATAGATACCTCATGGTGTGACCGACAGAAGATTCAACACTTTGGTGTAGCTTGTGTTGCCTTAGAAAATTATTTTTGGTCAACAAGAGGGTTTGACCAGATGATAAATCGATTGGATGGCCGACTTGCATTTTGGATACGTCAACGTGTGAAGGTCGTCGATTGAGCATTGACTGGCATGTGTTTGATCGACTAGCATTTGGCTTGTCCATCAACTGATTTTCCTCTTGATGATCGACTCTTTGGAATTTGGTCGACTAAGGATTGAATAAAATAGTCATTGAATAAGCCTTGAAGGAATCCCTTGTGCTCTGATTGGCTTATCATTTGTGATTGTTTTGGTCAACTCTTAGGTCTAATGGCATATGCTTGACTTGGTATAATTTGACTAGTGAAATTGAGACATTCATGCTTTGACTGTGCATTGAAAGCTTATTGAAGATGGGTATGTTTGATGAAGATGAATCCTTGGATTTATGAAAATTACAAGAGATTCGCGAGAAGAAGGCTATTTCCTTCCAGGAATCCCATGATCGACTTCATCAAGAAGTTGTTTCCCTGTTGTCGACATAGAATGAAGGATTGAAGAATCAATTGAAGACTACTCGTTCCTTACTTGAAGATGAAGCTTCTCTTTTCTAGCATATTGTTTTACAAAAAAAAATATTTTCCAAAATCTTGTGGATCAATTTGGAAACAAGAACGATATCATTGATGATCTGGAGATCGAGATTAAGGTTGTTTCTTGTGCCGAAAATGTTGCCTTGAAGAAGAATATTACTGGAGGAAAATAATACCCAACTAGCTAATGAGGTTTCCCATTTGTAGGCCTCTGTCAATGAGCTTTGTGAGGAACTTTTGCTCCTCTTCAAGAATACAATAACCGCTTGTTTGATTCATATCAATCTTTAAAAGAAGATTATGATGCCCTGTTTCCACAACTAACTTAAAGAGATGGGACTATTAAGGGATTGTAGGATTACAAGTAGAGACTTGAACAAAAGGTCCATAGACTGCAAACTATTGAGCAGAAAGTTACTAAGAAACAAGCTGATAAGAAGAATACTGTCGAGATATTGAATGTTGAGCATAAAACCGCCATTTTTGAGCCGACAATCTCACCCATTACTTCTTCCACCTTTGATTCTCTTGCTTGTAGCCCAATTATTTGTGAATTAACCGACTATAAGAAAGATGTTGATAATGTTGTTGTTTTATCACATGATTCGTTGGCTACTACTGATTTTATTTCTCCTAGATTTTTAAAGCATACTATAGGTGTAGGGTCCCTACTACTTATCAAAATGGGATATACCGGTCGAGGACTTGGGAAGAATGGATGGGGTATTGTTGTTCCTATTACCCCTGAATTGAGGTCACCAATAATGGGTCTTTGCTATGATTCTTCTACACCTAGTTTTGTGGACACCAAACTAGTGATGTTTGTTGTTGGTGGAATTCAAATTGAAGAGAAACCTGTTGTTGAATTTGATGTTGAATTGGTTGTTCGCAATAAGCTATAAATTGAGAATGTTGTTGTAGACAAAATTGCTACTGATGTGCAGGGTTGTTTTGATCCTATCAGTGAATCAAAACCTGAGCTTGCATCATTTGTTCCATCTGAATAGAAATTTGTGCCATATAGACATTCTCATCAGAAGAATCAGATAAATTTCCCCAGGAATCATAATTCTTTGAAAGGTGGCAACTATTCTTTTAGAACTTTGCAGAAAATACATGAAAGGAAAAATCATGAACCAGTGTTGACTACTCAGATAGATTGTGGTTGGATTTATGAATGGTCATGTAATAATTGAATAGGTGCTTGATGATGTCATCCAAATGTGTGTCTTCAACTGTACTTCCATATAATTCTCCCCTTGTGTGCTTTTGATTACTGTGAAAGTGGTCAACTGAGGCTCAACCAAATATGGTTGCCGACAGATGGCTCGATCGAAGATAACTATCGAATAGCGTATCAGGTGATTGTCAACTGAGATGCTCAATTGATATTGAATGAAGAATGGTAGGCCAAGATTTGACCAAGTGATGATAGTCGACTGGAGTATCAAATGCAATTTTGTCAACTGAGCTTCAACCAATAGTGATCGTCGACTGATGTTTCGACTGGATTGTTTGTCGACCAAGTTTTGAATACTATTGTTGTGAAATTTCTATTGATTATCCCTCAGTTATGTTTAAGGGGGGGAGATATGAAGACCTTGCTATAACGTAAACCCAACTGATGTTGACTTAACTATTTATTTTTTAATTGACTGGGCATGTTGAACTATGTTCAACTGGATTATTTGTTGGGAGATCTGATTGAGTACTGTTGTGAAGTACCTAATTGCTGGATGGACAAAGACTGTATTGCTAAATAGAGACTGCCTATACTTGTTGCGCCTACTCGACTAGTTTGTGTTGTTTGATTGTCTAGTCGATTGACTGATTGGGACTGTATTTGGACAACAGTGTTGCAAATGTTTGGATGACTGCATTGAGTTTGATGATAGAGGTGACAGTGTTTCAAACTTATTCCATAAGTGTTATTGTACCATGGTTGATCAATTTTTTCAATTTAGATCAAAATAAGGGAGGAATGTTGTATAATTTGTTCTTTCCTCCAAGCTAAGTTTACGGGGGGTGGGGTGGTGTTGGATCTTATGGTTCATTGTACCCTCATCTTGTCAAATTATAACTACATTGGATTATTTTAATCCACCTTTTATGGACATTTGGTCTCGTGATTGTTGGGTTGGGATTCTACCCAAACCTATTTATAGATGATCTCTTAGATTGGTCTATCATCACATTGGATCTTGGCTCATTGTGCTTAAGTGCAAAGGTATCTTTAAACACCACCACTATTTTGTTGGAAATATTTTCTCTTCAGTTGATTAATCACCTATCCCAACAAAGTTATGTCATTTACCACATGTAACCTATAGAATTACATTTATAAACTTAGGCCTCTATTGTATAAGGTTTAGACCCATAAGGGAGTAAATTCTAGAGGTTATAGAGGTATTATCATGATTAATATTATCGCGCTAGATATATCACAGTACTATTTTATCATTTAATGAATTTCGAGTCCCTCAAGGTGGTAAGGAGTAAACCAGCCAATACGTTCATTATTTTTGGCATTTGGTTGGCAAACTTCTCCTTAGTCTGTAGCCAAGATGACGAGAGTTTCAAAGAAATAACATGTAATTTCATTCCTGCAAGGTGTGGTCGGCTTACCAAAGTTCCCAAGAATCTTATGGTAAAGTTTACATCATAGCTTCAGATTTAATTCTACTGCAAATAATTTCAATTGAAGGATTTTGAGTACTCTAGTTATCGTGATCATTTTTCCATGTTTTCATTTTCATAGTTCAAGTTCCCTGCCTCCACTAGCCCAAGTACCAGCAACCGAGCTGAACTGTTGGCTTTGAAATTGCTTCTGCATGTTTCCATTGACAAGGGTATTCAATCCATCCAGATCTTTGGATATTCTTCTCTCACTATTCAATGGATGAAGGCTAGATGGAAGCCCAGGAACATTTCACTGTTAGCTATCTTTGAGGAAGTCTACCGACTGGAAGGATCCATCAATCAGATTACATTTTGCCATGTTTACAGAGAATGAAATCTTGAGGCAGAAGAGTTGTCTAAAAAAGGTCTTCTCCTAGTGGATGGTCATTGGAAGACCTGGTCTCATGACCCCGGATAGCTTTATGGCCCTGGGCCTATCCCTTTCTGATTTTCAGCTATATTTAGTTTTTTATTGGTATTGGCTCGGAGCCATGCTTTTTGTATGTGTCTTTGTACACCATGAACTTGGTATGACCTTTTGGAGGTCTGATTTTGGATGTTTATTTAGTTTATAGCTGCTAGATGCAAGCAATTTTGAGAGACCTTTTTTGGTTGTGTAAAATGTCTCTTGTTTATTAATATAAAGCAGAAACGCATTTTTTCCGAGGAAAAAAAACTTTGATTCTCGACGTAGTTTGAATTTTCCTTAATTATATAGCGATAGAGTAAATAAGGGAAACAATTGAATTTCCATAGGTAGTCGCAAAAGGTAATTTCATCGTTTTTGGGTTATATATTTCTTGGATGCTTCAAAGTGTGTCATGGAATATACATTTGTTTAGAAACATAAGAGTGTATTTAAATCTTTATAAATTAATCTTTTCTTTCATATATTTGCATGCATAATACTAAATAAAAGTATAAATAAACATATTCCAATGTAACTTTATAATTTTAAAAAAAAATTCTTACCTTTAGTGGCATAAATGAAAGAAATTACATAATAAGAACAAAGGAATAACTCTCGGTAGAATTACTACTACTATGTTTTATTTATTCTTACACATCGATACTCTCTAACTATGTAAACTAACATAATACAGAGTAGTACATTTCATTTATATACAAACATAAAACTATAGAAGTTAAAATAACTTATCTATAAATTCCTTAAGAAAATTGAACTAAGGAGGTCCATGTACCACCCAACCATATGCATACTACAAGAAACATTTAATTCTCTACCTCAAAAACAACCCCTAAGTTGGTCCATGATACCAACAAGAAAAGTAATATCAGGTTTCAGTGGTTACAATCTATACCCTTATGGTTTTATAATGAATTTTCTCTAGCCATAAAGTACTCACAATACATGCCCACCTAACACCTTTAGGTGCTCTTCAAGGTGTGCATAGAGAGTTTTCCACTATGGCCTAAGTCTATTAAGGAACTTTTACCAGTTATGAATATTGTGATCAACTAAATACTCTCAATACATGCCTCATACAACACGACAAGGTGCTATTTAGTATGACCATAGATAGTAGAATTGTAGTTTTACTGAACGTTTATATAGACATAGTAGCTAATTTGCTACTGAAAAATGCATGGTTTGTTTCTTATGACTCTCTTACTAGTTCTTGGAACTCTATATTTTTCCTTCCCCCTTTGAACTACTTCATTTTTCCTTACTCTCCCTTAATTGCTTCCTCCCCCCTCTTCCTATTCGAACTCCCCCCTTTATCTTACGACAAATATTTCCTCCCCTAAGAGGAGGGATGGCATATTTCCCTGTATTCTTGGAATCTTGCCATTATTTTTGGAAAAGAGGTTTCCACCACTTTTGGGATGATGAAACTTAAGGGAACTACTTAACACTTCTCCTGATGGATAAACTTTCCCACTTGTAGTACCATGGACCTTCTTTTGTGGAACCTTACCCATGGAATTCTAATTTTATTTATTTACATAATTTCAAAACTATTATTTACAAAATCACCATTAAAATAATAATAATATTTCATGGTTAATCATAAACATCTCATGAAGTTAGATTTCATTACAAATAAAATGTTAATAACCAATTAACTGTACAACTTTCTAGGAATAATATATTGGGATATCACATCTCCTTCTCCTTAAAAAAATAGCATCATCCTCGGTGTTCCTCTTTTCAGTGACCTTTATGTCTGGAACAGAAATGGATATGCTTCCTTCATAACATGTTCCATTTCCCATGTAGCCTCTTCAAGCACAAAATGTTTCCATTGCACCTTTACCTAAGTGATAGCTTGATTCCAAGCTATATTTATTTCTTGTCTATTATGCAGAGGGGTTATGGTTGGAACTCTCCATCCAATTCCACTTGTATCACAACCCAACCAATTATATGGTTAGGGTCATGAACATATTTTTTCAATAAGGAAAGATGGAAAACATTGTGGACTTTGATGTTAGTTGTAAAAGCAAGTTGATAAGCCACTGGTCCTATTATGGCTAATATCTCAAAGGGTCCATAGTATCTAGAAGCAAGTTTAGCATACTTCCCTAGATTCAATGAGCTTCTTTTTGGTTTCACCTTTAAGTACACATGTTCCCCAACCTGAAACTCTTTATGTAATCTTTTCAAATATGCATAAATTTCTTGCCTATCTTGAGCTGTTTTTAAATTATGTTTAGCTATATTCACTTCCTATTCCATTCTTTGAGCATGTCTGGTCCAAGCATAACCATGTTTATAGGATTATTACAACTAATAGGAGTGTTACATTTTCTCCCATAAAGTAATTCAAAAGGACCCATTTTCAGAGATGTATGATACTCATTGTTATAAGCAAATTCTACAAGATGAAAATACTGCTCCCAATCAGTAGGCTTACTCATCACATACATGTGAAGCATGTCTTCCAAAATTTTATTAGTTATTTTAGTTTGTCCATCTACTCGAGGGTAATAAGCGATACTGAAGTTTAACTTGGTACCCAATCCATCGAATAATACTCTCCAAAAATTGGAAGTGAAATTATTATATCTATCAAATATAAATTTAATGGTAGTGGGCATTTGATGAAGTCAAAAAATCTCTTTCATAAAATATTTTTGAAATATTCATTGCTTTATAAGTAGATTTGATAGGAATAAAATGACCACATTTGCTTAATTTGTCCACTACAACCATAATGGCATCATTTTATTTTACTATTTTGGGTAATCCTATAATAAAATCCATGGAAATTACATCCCATTTCCATTCTAGTAACGACGGGGATTGTAACAAACCAATCGAATGTTGGTGTTTTGCTTTTACCTATTGACACTTGATACATCTTGCAATATACTCTGCTACATAATTTTTCATTCACAGCCAAATAAATTCTATTTTTATAGTAGTAATCATCTTCTAGAAGCCCGAATGACTTGAGTAAGGTTGTTTATGCATTTCTTTCATAACAAGATGATCCATATGGACATCAGTGGCCATCCACCTAATCCACTAGCTCAAAACACAGTTTTCCATCTTGGAAGTTTTGTTATGAATTTTTGGTTCTTGAACTTCCGAGGTCGTTTGAGGCCCTAAACAACTTTTTTTTGGCATGGAAACACCTAGTAGATAGCTTTAGTGACGTTATACCCCAAAAAGTGAATTTTATTTAGATACAAGTCACATTTACTAAACTTGGCATAAAGTTGATATTCTCTTAATATCTGTAAGATTATTCGAAGATGAACTTCATGCTCTTGTTCAGTTTAGGAATATAAAAGTATATCATCAATAAAAACAAATATAAACATATCCAAATAATCTTGTAGTACACCATTTATAAGACACATAAAGGAAGCTGGTGCATTAGTAAAGCCAAAGGGCATGACCACAAATTCATAATGATCATGTCTTTTCCTAAAAGTTGTCTTATGTATGCCTTAATCTTTCCTAATAATCTTGGAGTACACCATTCATAAGACACATAAAGGTGGTTGGTGCATTAGTAAATCCAAAGGGCATGACCACAAATTCAGAATGGCCATATCTTGTCCTAAAATTTGTCCTGTGTATTACTTATCTTTAATCATCACTTGATGATATCCCGATCTTATGTCAATCTTAAAAAATATTTTTTCCCCTATTACTTGGTTAAACAAATCATCTATTATGGGTAAAGGATATGTTGGAAATCTAATCCTCCAGGATTATGATTTCAACCAAATTGTAAATATTGTAGTCAGTTGAATAAAAGGAAGATGAGAAGTCTTAGGGACTCCAACAGATCTCTTGGAATACAAATTCCAAAAGACACTTATATAAATAAACATCTTGATTAATGAAGAAACATATGGCATTCTTCCATTCTATGCCCTGCATAGTATGTGCCCTCCTTCCTTCCAGACTGCTCGCACATTCAATTTTTCCTTCTCTTTGCCATCCGCGTTCACCTCAGTCCCGCTCTTCCTAGAGTTTAACGTTTTACCTTTACATAGTTAATGCTTTCTTCCCCCATAGCCCTCTTTTTGTGTACTCATGCTCTAGTGGTATCATTTGTAAACCTAACTTGATTATTGCATTCTCCATTATGAAGAAATTTGTTCTTGAGGCTGTGACTTCTCCCTTCCCATGATGGCGTAAACATTTTTTGTGTCTTGCATTTGGAGCATGCAAAGGGTGAAAACCTAATTTGTGAACTGTGTTGCGTTGAAACTTGATTATGTATGTTGCAATATAGAATGCATATTATTGACCTACGACCTTAGAGCCACGACCTTGTATTTTGTGGACTCTGTCGTGATATTGCGTTGTTGCTTCATGTGGGTGCTTGCTCGATCTACAATCTCATTCAACGGTGCTGTGACCTCTTTACTATTGTTGTGACTTGCTCTTGAGGCTCGTGAGACCTCCACCTTGATTTTTGTTGAGCTGTGACTCCACTCAACAACAAATTTTGAAGTGGTATGCCCATTTAGCTACTTTGAGGTAAAACATTTTTGTTGCAATTTGTGTGACCATTGGAAACCCTAATTTTGACCTAAAAATATGCATGGGAGGATGAATGGAAATGAGGCTGCATTTTTACGAACTTTGCGACCGCGTGGAATTTTTGAACTATTGCACAAAGGCTAAGAGAGGCATATTTGTTCTATGAGCCTCTTTCCTGGAGCTTGTTGCTTGACGTGAAGATTGCTTGTGAAGATGAGGACTATCTCTATTAAGTACATTAAATCCATTGAAAACTACCCGTGAAGACTGCAAAACCAAGATTGTTCTACTGCAACTTAATTTGAGACCACGATCTCCTCCATAACTACATTTTTTGCACAAGAGTGGTATCATTGTATTAATTCATTATTAAATATTTCGTCCATATATTTCATCTTAGATGAAGATTTGAGCTGGAGATAAGGGGGAATGTAATTTTCTATGAACTGTAAAATCAAATGTAATAGCGCTGCATAATTAAAATCAATAGTGCTACAAAATTAAATTAATAAGGCAAATGTAGAATGATATTGATAGTGCTGCAGAATTAAGTTTATACCAATACAATATTTAAGAAGAAATTTTGTAAAGGAGGGAGCAGGAATTTAAACATGTACCTTCCCATCTTTTCTTCCAAATATTTTGTTTAAAGTTTTAGGTTGCAAAAGATGCACTCACTCGCATCAATAGTTGGTGTTTTCTTTACTGGAAAGGATACCTATCCAGAATGGTCAAGGAATATTAAATCTACGTTCATCTACAATGACTCGTGGGATGGAATATGTGAAGGAAAAACCATTCATACAAATGAAGGCACAATCTTGAGTTCTGATCCAAAACGCCCAACATCAAAGAAAGAACTTGCTATCTGGTTAACCAAAGACAAGAAAGATTTTGCAATGATCACTGGCACTATAGTCTTTGAAGAGGTGAGCCAACACATATTGCCTGCAAAATACTGTTTTGAAGCATTAAAGACATTAAAAGACTTGTATGACTCACATTCTGAAAAGGAGGTGATTCAATTAATGTTAAAATTGTTCATTTTGGAAGTAAAGGATAATGATCCTATGATGGTTGCATCTGAGATCATAGCAATCATGCACAAGATTCAAGCATCTAGTGTGAAACCATACCTTCCACTAGCAACATTTGTCAAGTCCCTCTATCCTACTCACTCCAAAGATCTTGAGTCTCTTATAACAAGTAACAACTTCAAAGACCTCAACTTTGACACCCTGGTGGAGAAGATTGCAGACAGAGAGAAAGCCTTTGGAAAGAAGACAAGTGAGCCTCCTAGAGAATCTCTTCACTTTGCTAAAAAAGCAAAGAACTAGTCCAAAGACCCTTCCAAGGGATAAAGAAGCAAGGGAGGAAGAGGAAGAATAAATTTCAGAGGCAGAGGGGGCAGAAACAACTCAAACAAAAGATCAGATTTGAAGTGCAAGCACTGTGGGAAGACTAGACATGACGTAGATTAGTGTTGGGATCCTTGGGAATCCATCAAAGGAAGACATAACCAGGACAAATAAGACAAAAATAAGAGCCAAGAGGTTGGTAAAGCCTCTGATTCTACTCATTGTATTGTTGCAGATTGTAATCTTGGAATTGATGAAATAGCCTCTCTTTCATCTTACAAAGATTGTTGGTTGCTTGATACTGGTGCAACATCTCACATGACTTTTAGGAAAGATTGTTTTGAAGAACTAAATGGCATTGTAGATGGCATAGTGTACTTAGAATACAAATCTAGCCTCAAACCAAAGGGAATTGGCTCAATCAGGCCCAAGCTACATGGATTCCTTGATTTTGTGTTAAAGAACGTTCTCTATCTTGCAGACTTGCAGAGAAGCTTGTTGTCCTTAGTGCAGATTCGAAAACAAGGCCATTCCATCAACATGTTTGATGGAATTGTAAAGATAAGGAATTCCTATGACAAGAAGGTCATCATGACCGGATATAAAGATGGAAAGTTGTTGAGTTGAGGGGATCTTATGCAAGAGTTCAAAAATCTTCCTACCTCTCTCAGCATGAACAAGGTAATATGCCATCCAGTTTGTTATTGCAAGCTATATTTGGTCATCTGAATTATAACAATATTCATTTGTTAAGAAATAATGGTGTATTTGGGTTGCCCATCATTCCTAAGCAAAAGAACAAATGTGATGCATGCATACTAGGAAAACATAGTAAGCAACCATTTCAAGAGTCTAAATTCATAGCATGTAGAAAGTTAAATCCGGTTCACTCTAACTTATGTGACCCCATGCCAATTCCTTATGTAAATGGTAATAAGTACCTCATGGCCTTTGTTGATGACTATACTAGAATGTGTTGGGTATACTTGTTGAAGACAAACTCTGAAACATTTCAAACATTCAAGAACTTTCATGCATGGATAGAAAA
This sequence comes from Larix kaempferi, assembly GCA_027924585.1. NCBI lineage: Eukaryota > Viridiplantae > Streptophyta > Pinopsida > Pinales > Pinaceae > Larix > Larix kaempferi. The sequence continues at coordinate 53,124,355 of BSBM01000299.1, read as the reverse complement.
TCGAGCAAAAGCTTATATTGGTACATTTCGATCTGATAATGGTAAAGAATACACATCTAATGTTTTTGAAGACTATCTTTGTAAACATGGGATTACACATCAAACTTCAAATCCCTACAATCCACAACAAAATGGTCTGGTAGAAAGGATGAATAGAACCTTAATGAATATGGTACGCTCAATGATGTTTTTCAAGAATGTGAAACTGATGTTTTAGGGTGATATAGTATTATGTGAGAAATAGAATTCAATCTCATGCTCTTGAAAACAAGATTCCACATGAAATGTGGTTTGTCCACCTTCTTTCAGTTAGGCATATCAGGGTTTTTGGCTCCACCTACTATGCATTGATACCAAAGGAGCAAAGAAACAAGCTTGGTGCTAGAAGTCAAAGATGCATTTTCTTGGGGTACTCAGAAACCTCCAAGGCATATCGTCTTTATGATGAGGTAAAAAAGAAGTTTGTTGTTTCCAGAGATGTAATTTTTCGTGAAACTAATAAAAATGACCAGTCTATTGAAAGACAACTTGATCGTCTGGAGATATTTTCCCATCTAAATACGTATTATGAATTTGATAATGGAATTCCACATCTTGAAGGGGGGATCCCTATCTTGGATCAATCTATGGAATTTCATTTTGAAGCACCAAAACCCCCTCATGAAGAAACTCATGAAGAAGAAGTTCCTGCCACTTCACTTGAACAAGAGACCCAACTAGATGATGTGATTGAGAGGATTGGAAGATTGAAACTTGAAAAGAATGAAGCACCACCAACTGATCAAATTGGGCCATCAAGGAAGATTCTGAAATGGGCCATAAAGACACTTGAACGTGTGCATCCATATCAAGTTGGAAATATGGGAACAAGAAGCTCAACCAGACAAGAAGATGTAGGAAATGCAAATAACTCAGGTGATGACATGGATGTCTCATTTGATTGTGAATTGAATTTATCTTCCAACTTTGAACCATGTTCCTTTAAAGAGGCTTCTACTCGTGATGAGTGGAAAGAATCCATGCATAATAAGTATGATGCACTCATGAAGAATGGAAACTGGAAGTTGGTTGACCCTCCATTCATAATCAAACCAATTGGAAACAAGTGGGGTATACAAGAACAAATACAAATCATATGGCTCACTTGACAAGCACAAAGCAAGGCTGGTGGCGAAAGGCTATGCACAAAAATACGGAATTGAGTATGAAGAAACATTCTCCCCCACAACAAAATGGGCCACCATCCACACCTTACTCTCTTTGGTTGCACAAAACAGATGGAAAGTCCACCAAATGGATTTAAAAATAGGATTCTTGAATGAATATTTGAAAGAAAATGTCTTCATGTCTCAGCTAGAAGTTTTTGTCCTGAAGGGACAAGAACACAAGGTATGCAAACTTGTCAATTCCTTGTATGACCTAAAACAAGCACCTTGAGCATGGTATGAAAAGCTAACCGGGCATCTTCTAAAGCTAAATTTCAAACATTATAATCTTGATGACGCAACATTGTTTGTAAATAAAGTTGGAAGATTTGTTGTGTTTCTTGTAGTGTATGTAGATGACCTTTTGATGAAAGGGAACAATGAAAGATGTATAGCATCCATAAAGAAATATTTAAAGAAAGTATTTGAATGAATGATCTGGGACATCTTCATTACTACTTAGGAATTGAAGTGACTCAACATCCTGAGTACATATTCATATCTTGGAAGAAGTATGTTGGAGAATTGCTAAACATATTTTTCATGACATAATGCAACCCTCTCTCAAGTCAAATGGAACAAAAGTTGAAGTTCACATCAAGTGAAGTAAAGTAATTTGAGGATGCAACCAAGTACATGTGAAATTCCGTGTCACAGCAGATCTAAAGAGCCGAGGATACCTAACAAAGAAAGAATGAGCAGAAATTTTGAAGAAGAGTGAAAACTGCAGTAAAAAAGCGCAGAAGAATAATAATGCAACAGAACTCATATAGGAGCATAATAAAATCAGATGTTCCAATTATTAGTATAATAAACAATGATGTTACAATGGAGAGAATTCGAATCATGCAGGAGAATTCAAACCTCGGTTGGTCTAACATAGGGATTATCACCACTGGAGTGCTCCGGAAGACTCAAAGTCAACTGAACTGAACCTAAACTCAACTAACTGAAGTCACAATCAATTAATTGACTAAGGAGGGCACAATAGTGAGTTTGTCATGCATGCTAGTCAGAAAAGGGTGCATGAGGCCACAATTAGTGGCATCCAGAGCTCTAACCCCCCACAAGAGTCAGATAACTCAGGTGGACTGCACTGGAACACTCAGTAGGTTCCTATAAAATAGGGAACTGACTGAATTGGTCCTAAAATAATGCATGCAAGGATCATAAGGCGGTAGATGGATCCCCGATGACATCTGCACACAACTAGGGGGAAAATGATATCATCAACAACTAGGAAAAATAAATAATGCTAGGTAGGACAAGGATGGAGTATTGAAATATCCTAATAGTACCGACAACTTGTAGGAAGCCTTATATACCTTACCACCACCAGACCAAATATTTCTTATGTTTTTGGCATCCTTTCAAGTTTCATGCACAAACCTTGTGAAGGACACTGGTTTGCTGCAAAAAGAGTTCTAAGATACTTGAAAGGGACTCAAGACTTTGGACTCAAGTACTCTAAGTTGGAGGACTTGAAACTCATTGGGTACTCTAATTCAGACTTCGATAGTGACCAAGAGACATGAGTGTTCACTTCTGGATACACAATGAGTCTAGGATCAACAGTTGTCTCCTTGAGATCACGTAAACAGTCAGTTCCAATATATTTGACAAAATAGGTAGTATATGTGGCTGGTGTAGAAGCAACGAAAGAAATTGTGTGGCTCAGGAAGATACTTGAAGATTTGCAGGAGAAACAAGAGAACAACACTCCACTATTTATTGGCAACACTTTAGCAATCAAGTTGGCCAAGAATCCCAAATTCCATTATTGAACCAAGCACATCAACACAAAGTATCATTTGAATCAACATCATGTAGAGGCCAAGCGAGTGCATTTACGACGTTGTTCCACGAATGAGCAAACTACAAACATCTTCACCAAAGCACTTGGACGATAAAAGTTTTAAAAGTTTAGAACCGTGCTTGGACTCACAAACACCCCTTCAGATTAAGAGGGGGGATGTTGGAAATCTAATTTTCCGGGATTATGATTTCAACCAAATTGTAAATATTGTAGTTATTTGAATAGAAGGAAGAGGAGGAATCTTAGGGACTCCAAGGGATCTCTTGGAATCTGAAGTCCAAGAGACACTTGGCCTTTGTATAAATAAACATCTTGATTAATGAAGAAGCATGAATTCGGGATTTATCCACTCTACATGATATTTTTCTTTATTGTTACTTTGTTTAACTCTCAATAGTCTATACATAATCTTTGTGAATATTTGGTGTAGATTTGACCTTTAATTCTTTTAGATGTCAAAACTTGAAGTGATGATACAATTCAATTACATGAAATTCATACAACCATAACACAAGATATACCCTGGGAAAATACTCAAAACTATGAGAACAAAAACCCCAACAACTCTTCTCAGTATAATATAATGGATAGCAGAGAATGTTTTCTTTTACAACATAACATATTGCTTTCAGAATATAAGAGATCACCAAAACACTCTTGGTGAAGATACAAAACAATAGAGAAGAGAGATCAATCAGAGAAGTGCCTTGCCTTTAATAATAATATCCTGCACACAAAGAGAAGCACATTGCCTTCAAAGGATAAGAGAATTCGCTTCGCATTGAATTCATCAATCCCGTATAACATATTGATACATTCTTCTCTTCTATTTTTATCTTCTAACTTCATGACGAGCTTGCCCTCAAACTGGATGCATCAATCTTGCATGCAGAAGTGTTCCCCACTTCTCATGAAGTGCTTTATCTCATTGAGCTATCACTTAGGATGAACTCACCTCTTAACTTAAAGCTTTTCCACTTAGTTAGGTGTCATCACTTAGTTAACTAGATCTTCTTTGTTGTCACTTAGTTAACTCTCTTTAATTGATTCTTGATAACATCACTGTAGTGATCAATTCGAGTTCTCCTTGATTTACTGAAGTGTTGTCTTTTAGTTTAACTAAAGTGAAAACACTTTAGTTAACTAGTCCTTATTTAACACTTAGTTAACTGAAATCATGCTTATTGATTTACTTGAAGTGACCACTGTGAGTTCTTTATTTAACTGGGGAATATCTTTAACTGATGCTTTAACTGAAGCAATGATTGAGGCATACATTGATACTTAGTTGAAGCTTTAACAATTCAAGTTCTCTTTAATTAGTTGAAGTGTCTACATGGGCAATTTTGAATTCTCTTGATCTCTATGTTTTATCTTTTATATCTTTATCTCTTATTGCATGGTCAATATATGGTAATTTTAATTATCCATCACATTACATTATACTAAGAAGAATTATCGAATGTTGTGATCATATTATATTATTCTGGACCAAATTATCATATGCTAAAATAATTCACTTTAGAGGTGATCAATCTCTAAAGGAGACTTAATAACAATCGGTGATCATGGTTAATAATACATCACACAACATTAAATGCTTTTAACAAGTAAAGCATGACTTTCATACGGAAGGTCCACCTCTATACGGGAGTTCCATCTCATGGATACCTTTATATGGAAGGTTCACATGAGAATCATGACTTGACACACAAGTTCGGAGCCTTGTCCAACAAGACTTTACAACATCATTACTTTGATCAATTACCTCTATACGGGAGGAATAACCTTTACACGGAAGACAATCAAAGTGCTCACCTCTATATGGGAGGATCAATATTGGTTGCACAAGATTGATTTGGAGAATGTCTCCCGATGTTGTACATTTAACAATCGCATGGTTCCATCCTTCTGTTTTACCAAAAAAACTAGTGCTCCCCACAAAAAAACACTAGGTATGATGTACTTCTTTTCAAGTAGATCCTTAGTTGCAACTTTAGATCCATCAATTCTGGGGTACACATCCTATAAGGTGTTTTAGAGATGGGTGCTTATCCTGGCACACGATTTATTGTAAAATCAATGACTCTCTTAGGAGGTAAACCTAGTATTTCATCCAGAAATACATCCTTAAAGTCTTGAAGAACTACAAAGTCTTCAAGCTTGGGTTTAGTATCTTCTACTAAGTCTAAGATATGTACTTCATACAATTTACATCCTTTACTAGCACAATTCTTCATTTGCAGTGTCATGTACCCGATAACCTCTTTCAACCATGGAGACCACATTGTACTCAAATAGCTTGCACAATTCATCACTGATAGCCAAATTCAATTTTCATAATTTTCATTCATTTTAACGGTGGAATACAAACATATGGTTTCCAAAATTAACATATATGAATACTAAACATTACATGAAACACTCATACCATGCCAAGCAATTCCATGCAATTATATGGTCACAAAACAGTAAATTGAACAATATATAAAAACATATTTAAACATGGCATTGAGACATAATTAGAGACTTATATTTTAATTTCCACCAACTGACTATAGATGAAGCACGTTCCTCCCATCTATAGGAACTTTATCAAGCCAATTATTTCTTTTATAGATGCCACCTCCAAGCTGGGGATATCAATCTACAAGGAAAAATATCTTCTCGAAGACCTTTACATAGCTCAATCTCTCATGCAAACTCCTAATGCAGAAACCCTCTCCATCATCGTCTCAATCCTCAATTATCCTTCCCCATCAACCTACACACTTCCAGGAACAAGTTCCCTTCTATGAGATAACAGTAACTCGGGAAGCCTCCAATTTTTTTCTAATGCTCCAGCACAGGTTGAACAAGAATTCTTTGAATTGGGACTCCGGGGCACAAGCTCCAGGACAGGTTCCTCTCACAAGAGTACACTACCCTAGCACCAATATCCTAGGGTCAATGGCATGGAAAGGTCAAATTAACCTATGGAATCTCTAGTTCTCTCTCTCTAGTACCAGTCTCCAAGCAATCTATGTGATGGTAAGAATGAGGAGGAATGGAATGCAAGATTCCAATCCATGAAGGAACAAACCCCTCACAAGCCTAAATTCTCACATTTATATGCATGCTTTAGATATACATGTGGGTATTCCACATGGGACCACTTTTCCCCTCTTAATCATGGTTTGGGAACTTTGGTTAAATTGCTAAGGCTAATGAAATAAGATTAAGCCCACTAGGGTCATTTCCCTTGGTCTACTATCACTTCCCTAATTGTGGAATCATAGCCCCTGTCTCTTCTTCATTCTTCTTCATATGCAATCATCATGGATTTTATATTAATATCAAAATCTACATATTTACAATGTCTTGGTCATCCTGGACCATTTATTTCATGCTTCTAGCCTTTACATCAATATATACATGATTACATTTCCGGGTCAAAAATGGGGTGTTACATGCAGAGCTGAAAATTGTATGATGCATACGGACTTAGGAATGCCTATTATAGTTCTGAGATTATCATTTTCATTTATACAAAGTAAAGTTTTATGATAACAAAACAAAATTTCTTTGTGTTTCTGCAACCAATCCATTCATATTAACACATCATAACATCCTAATCGTAAAATGGTCAAATCTGCTACAATTTTCATTCCATTCTTTTTTTATTTGAAAATTTTCTATTAATTATGTTATTTTTCTCTTAGTTCTTGTATTGAATCAAACTAACCAAGCCTTCTTGTGTTTATTCCTTCGAAGCATACATGATTCAACAACTTTTGGGGAAATATAACTTTCGCTAGAACTTGGGTCAATCAAGATAGAAATAATTTGCATAGCAATTTCACCTTCCACTTCAACCATTGATGATTGATGGTTTGCTTGTTGGTCTTCTAAAGCAACATAAATACTAGGAATATTTGTGGCTACATCGTTAACTGTTGTGGCTTCCTAGACATTATAAACAATTTTAACATTCTCACTTTTGTTGGGACAATTCCTCAACAATTGTGCTCCCCTACAACCCCAATATTTCAAAGGACCCTGAAAAGAATCATTTGGTTTCCTTCCTATATAACCATTAGATTTATTTCCATCTTGAATGGTTGATTTAGCTGAAAACCATTCTTTTGAACATTCCTTGTTTGATTTATGTACTACAGAGGTCTAAATCCTTTTTTCCTCGGTTCATATTTTTCCTTCTTTCTCTCCAACCCTTAGGATTCTATGTCATGTTCTAATACTGATCATAATAGTATTTAGATTTTTTTATTTTTTCATCTAAGGTCTCATATTCGTTCAATTCAATCTTATCTCTGAAATATTGAGGTAAATTGCTCAAAAAACATTGTATTTTCTCGGTCTTATCTTAAAATATGGGACATATCTCAACAGTTCTAAAAACTTATTAGCTAGGTCATCCATAGTCATCTGTCCTAATTTCAATTCATGGAATTCTTTGATTTTTCCATCAAAATATCTCTCTGAAATGTACTTTTGTTTGAAGAATTTCTTAAACTGATTCCAACCGATTCTCTTTTCACTAACATGCTTTACCTAACTTAAGATCTGTCCATCAGATTGCAACTTTTTCATTTAGGTTATAAACTGTTACTCTAACCTTCATATTACTAAAGTAATCATAAATTTGGAAATATTTACTCATCCCCAATAACCAAAATTTTACTTCTTCTCATGTTTTAACCTCCCCATCAAAAGTGGGTGGCTTAATCTTCTTGAACTCTCCTTTTAACTCATCCATACAAATTTTATTTCTTTTCTTATGAGATGAAGCCTTGAAACTATCACTTCCTAATTGTTTTGAAGTAGATACACTATCACTTCAATAAATTTTTAGTTCCATCATAAGTACTCAAGTTTTTATCAAGGACCTTATACCAACATTACTTGAAGTTTGACCCTATTGTTTTTTAGTTTTCATTTCAGTTAAATTCTGTAAAAAAATAGCATTCCATTCTTGTTGCACTTCTTGAATTTTTTACTAATTTTTCATTATCATTCTTAAAGCTTTGTAGTTCTGCTCATAGGCTTCTCATGGTCTCAATCATAATGGAAGGTAAATTTTCTCTTTCATTAGATCCCACTTCCATACCAATCTTTGATTGATTTTCTCCTATTTGGATATTGGGTATAGCCTTCATAATGTAAGTAAAATAAAATGGATTTTCCAAATTTTTCCACAACAAATAATAGAATTACCAGTTTATTGCGCTCTGTAAATAAACAAAACACAATTTATTAGCTAAATTAAATCCCATCGATCTCCTAGAGTTGTAACCATGCTATGATACCAATTTGTCACATACCCTAATTTGCATCTTTTATTTGAAATAATTGTAAAACGTGTTACTAAAATATTTTAGTTACACTTATGAAAAATAAATGTCACTATACTTTTTTACTTTCGTGATTGGTTAGAATAAAGGAAGCTATGGTGTTTACGTGTTTCCTCAATTGATATGTAATATGCACATGATTAAGCTAAATTGCTTTATGTCCTATCTTTATATATTTGATGTGTTGTATTGTTTTTTTAATTTTTTGCTATCATAACTTCATTAGGGAAATATGATCACTTGTTGATAAAAAAAACCACATATCCTAGCTCCCATATACTATCATAAAAGTATTTTAGGCTTTATTAATCAAAGTATAATTATTGGTTAGAATTCAATGAAATTGCTTTCCAATTTCAAGCTTGGAGCTTTAATGTTTATAGCATTATTGGGAAAATATATAAATGATTTTGTAACTATGATTAAAGGTTTTTATAATTGAATAGATGTAAATATACATTTTAACCCTAACATCTTGATTATATTGTTAACCTATAGCTTTTACCACATGTAACATATAGAATTACATGTATAAACTTGGGCCACTTTTGTATAAGGTTAAGACCCATAAGGGCGTAACTTCTAGAGGTTACAGAGGTATTATCGTGGTTGAATATTATTGTGCCAGGTATATCATTGTGCCAGGTACTATCTTGTCATTTGATGAATTTCGAGTCTCTCAAGGTGGTATGGATTAAACCACCCAATACATTCATTGTTTTCAGTCTTTGGTCGAAAAAATTCTCCTTAGTTTGTAGGTGACTTGATGAGGGTTTTCAAACAAATAACATGTAATTTCATTCATGCAAGGTGTGGTTGACTTACCAAAGTTCCACAGGATCTTTAGGTAACATTTACATCACAGCTTTGGAGTTAATTCTATTGTAAATCATTTCCATTCAAGAATTTTGAGGACTCTGGTTAACATAATCATTTGTTAGAAATTTTCATGTATAGTTATTAGTTTCATTTTTAAAGAGCTACACTTCAAAATATTCATCCTATACGTGGGTTTTCACTTCCTAGTTGTATTTTTTAAGGGAATTAGATTCAATGAGAGTTAGGGTTTTTAACTGAACTTGGGTTTGAAAGTAGAGGCCAAGCCTCTTAAAAAAATTGCTTTCAAATGGTAAAGATATTGAACCTTATCTCAACTCCAAGTTGTGGAATTAATTCGACGGGCCAAGGTAAAATATCCTTTCTACTTTTCTCTTGCTATATTTGAATGAGTTTATATTTTTTGAAAATTTCTACTGTTTAGCATTTTTTTTCTAGGTTTGCAGGTGGTCAACCTCTTTCACTCAGCCAAGTATAATGGGTTTCAATTATGTTTTCAATTATTTTAGCTCTTGTTTATTTTCGTGATTTGAGGATATTCTACACATTGTGATAGTAATTTTGTTGTCTCTTCTTATGTGCAAGGTTTCATTCACCCAATAATAAACCCTCTGCTCAGTCTCATAAAATGACATGAATCGACCCCTATAAACCTTGGCCATCATACAATTTAGCAATAAGTTTATACAGGGATTAGCTTTGATTCTTGACATAGTTTGAGCTCTTCCTTAATTCTATAGTGATAGGCTAGTTCTCTCTCTCTCTATATATGGAATGAAAATCGTAGGGTTTTTTCTCTCTAAACTGGAATTACAATACTTTTAATTGTAGCATTGATAGTGTAAAGTAATTGATGTTTCCATTGTTTATCATTTTCATTGTGCATATATATTTATGTATTTGAACCTAACCTTAATGGTAAATGATGTTATTTCCGCTTTTATCTTCCTCTATTAAAACGATTCTATATAGATTAATTATAATAAGGAAACTGTATTCCTATTTTGCTTACACTATTTGCTTAGTCTGAAATACCCCTTTGTTTAAAAACAAAAGAGTGTATTTAAAGTCTCTATAGGTTAATCTTTCCTTTCATATATTATCATGGAGAATACTAAATAAAAGCACAAATAAACATATTCCAATGTTTTAATTCAACTTTTATTGTTCTCATTCCAAAGGTTGAGTTCCCTTCTAACTTTGGGGATTTTAGACCGATTTCTCTATGTAATGTGCTTTACAAAAATATCTTAAAAGTCATAGCAGTATGGACTAAGCCAATTCTCTTTGCAAATATTTTGCCTGAACAATTAGGATTTTTGGATGTGAGACAAATTCATGATGTAGTGGGCACTTCTCAGGTGTATACATTCTATTAAGAGCAAGAAGTTGGCAGCTAAGGTGGTAAAGATGGATCTTTCAAAAGCTTATGATCAGTCTTGTTGGATGTATCTCAAATTGATCATGATACGGGTTGGCTTCTCTTTGGATCTAGTGAATTGGATCTGGGATTGTATGTCTACTATTAATTTTGCCATGTTAATCAATGGTTCAGATTATGAGTTTTTTACCCCTACTCTGGGTCTTAGGAAGGGGTGCCCCTTGTCACCTTGTCCGTCCTTATTAGTGATGGAAGGACTTGGCGGAGCTTTATCTCTGGCTCATTTAGAAGGAAGAATTCAAGGCATTAAAATCAACTTGGAAGTAAGTGTCACTTAAATTTTGTTTGTTGATGATGTTTTGAATTTCCTTGGTGATTCAATTGAAGAAGACAATGAATTCAAAGAAATATTAGATACTTTCTATCTAGCTACGCGTATGCTTGCCAATTATAACAAGTATGCTTGCTACCATAATGGAATTGAGGACTAGTCCCTTTGTCTCTTTCATGATGCTTAGACAATGGAACGAATGGAACTAGATCATGGATTTAAGTACCTCGGTTTTCATCTTAAATCAAATAGTTACAAAAGAAAATACTGGGATTGGATACTAAGCAAGATGGAAGCTCGCATTAACTTTTGGTGTAACCACTAGCTAGCTAGAGGAGGTCGGGTTATTTTGATCAAGGTTGTTCTTTTTGCTATCTCGATGTATTGGATGACCATAACTTTTATTCCCAAAGGAGCCTTGCGTAAGATAATGAATATTTGCAATATTTTTTTATGGAAAGGCAAGAATGGATCTGGGATGCATTAGGAAACTTGGAATTCTATTGCAACTCCAAAAGCATTTGGTGGGTGGGGTATGAAGGAACTATTTAGATTTGGTAGGGCTCTGGCTACGAAGACAATTTGGAATTTTATTTCAAAGACAAGCCTGTGGCAGTCACTCCTGAAAAATAAATATCTGGGCAGATTAGGCATTTTAGAGTGGATCAATAATATAATTAAAAGTTATAAGGGTGGCTCAGTTAATTTGAAATCAATTTTGATTGCTTTTCCGATAGTTGGTGACTTGCTTGCATGGAAACTAGGAAATTGATGAAAGGCAGTTTTAGTGGAGGATGTTGTTGTGGGTTGCGGGTCTTAGGTGTTAATGTGAAACAATTTAATCAGTTATTGAAATAGTCGAGGTTTGTTTTGTGCTAAGCATGTTGGGGATTGTGAAGTTAATTATCTTTTGATTCATACTTGGAAATATGCGAAACCATTGGGTTTATCACGGAGTTGGAAACTTGAATAGGATTGCTAGTTTGCGGAAATGCGCAGGGGACATGTCATTTTAAATGAGGAACCTGATTCTTTAATTTGGACAAGGAATCCTTTTGGTGGCTTCTTCACAGTTAAGCAATCCTACAGTTTTTTCTGGGTTGGTTTGGAAACTTAGTCTCTCTAGTGGTGGTCGGCTTTAAATATGGTTAATCCTTAATGGGAAAACACTTACATGGGATAATCTATGGAAAATAAATTTTCAGGGGCCGAGTTTTGTATTATGTGCATAAGCACTGAAGAAAATGAGGCTCGTCTTTTTATACATTGCCCTTTCACTCTACAAATTTGGAAAGATATTGGGTTTCGTCTTCAATTGGTCAACTTATGGAGAGCATATTCTATAGAAAACTGTCTCAGTGGTTTAGGAGAGTAGAACTTCAACTTATTAAGTGTTTTCCATTTCTTGTTGTGTGGGCTATTTGGACAACTAGAAATGAAAAAATATCTGAAGACTACCAAAGGCCTTCTTTCTAGGTATCTTCTCAAGTCTTGGTGTTGTTTGAGTTCTTTAAAGAAAAAGAAAAGGTCCCTAAGGTGAGAATTCTAAACCCTTTAAGTTTTGATAGAAAGATTTGTTGGGGCTTTTTTTATGGGGCTTGTCAAGGCAAGGGTAAATCTATGGTGTGGGAGGTTCTCTTTATTTTTCAGATTCTCAAGGTATTGTGTTTAAATCCAATTGTGGTAGAGGTGCTAATAATAAGGTTGAGTGTATTGCTTTAAGAACTTTACTCAAGACAGCTATAGGGGAAAATGTGAAAGATTTGCAGGTTTTTGGAGATTACTCCTTAGTGATTAATTGGATGTGAGGTACAAAGCAATTGTGGAATAATAATTCGCAGGGGATCGGGAAACTTCTTAAGGCTTTGTCAGGGACGTTCAATTCTTTCAGAATATGCCATATTTTTAGAGAGCGGAATGAACAAGTAGATTTATTTTCAAAGGATGGAATTCTACTTCCTACATAATCCATATCTTACTTGAGGACATCAATGGTAATATTGATGAAAAGCCAACATTAATTAACTTCATTTGAAGAAAACTGATCTCTTTCATAAGGTCAAATGTTGGTACAAAAATATTTTGAATTTTGAAATTATGATAGTTCATTTCACAAGTAAAAGCTTTGTTTTCATAAATGAAGCAAGGTGAGAACTTTTAAATTTTCTTTTCGATGCCCTTTTTTATATTGATGATGGGTTGTTATAGGCAAATATACTACAATATAAATAATTTGTATTTCTATGTACTGGAAGCATTGTAAATTACAACAATATTATAAGTTGTTTGTTTTTGTGCTAAATGCACCTGAAGAATGTGTTTTGGTTTACTATCCGATAAATAAAAATGCGATTTTTTTCATATGGAAAAAAAAACATATTCCAATGTAACTCTATAATTTTTTTATTTTTCTGACCTTTAGTTGCATAAATGAAAGAAATTAGTTAATAATAACAAAGGAATAACTCTCAGTAGAATTAGTTGTACTGTGTTTTCTTTATTCTTATACATTGGTACCTTCAAACTAGGTAAACTAACATAATACAACGTAATAGATTTCATTTAAATACAACATAAAACTATAGAAGTTAAAATAACTTATCTGTAAATTCCTTAAGAAAAATGAACTCGGTAGATCCATGTACCACCCAACAATAGGCATGCTGCAAGAAAAGTAATCCACTCCCAAGTTAGCCCTTGATACCACCAAGAAAAGTGATCTCAGGTTTTTTTTGTTACGGTCTATACCTTTAGGGTTTTATAATGAATTTTCTCCAAGAAAAAATTACTCACAATACCTGCCCACCTAACACCTTTAGGTGCTCATCAAGGTGTGCACAGAGAGTTTTCCAATCTGGCCTAAGTCTATTAAGGAAATTTTACCGGTTCTAAAAATTATGATCAACTAAATACTCCCAATACATGCCTCATACAACACCAGAAGGTGCTATTTAGTATGATCATAGAGAGTAGAACTACAGTTTACCTAAACCTTTATACAAACATAGTAGCTAATTTGCTACTAAAAAATACATGGTTTGTTTCTTACGACTCTCTAACTAGTTCTTGGAACTTTGTGCTTTGCCTTCACCCTTCTAACTGCTTCATTTTCCTGGCTTTCCCTTAACTATTTCCTCTTCCCTCTTTTTCTTATGACAAAGAGTTCCTCCCCTAAGAGGAGGGATGACGCATTTCCCTATATTCTTGGAATTTTGGCTAAATTTTGGAAAACTTAGGTTTTGACCACTTTTGGGATAAGGAAATAAAGGTAGTTGCTTGACACTTCATCCTTCTAGATAAAATTTCTCACATGTAGCATCATGGCCTTTCTTTTGAGGAACCTTGCCCAGGAAGCTCTGGAATTCTAATTTTATTTATTTACATAATTTAAAATTATTATGTACAAAATCACAATTATAATAATAATAATAATAATATCTCATGGTTAATCATAACCATGTCATGAAATTAAATTTCATCACAAATAGAATGCTAATAATCAATTAATAATCCAGCTTTCTAAGAGTAATATAATGGAGTATTACAAAAGAAGTAAATTTTGAGGAAGACTTTGCATCAAGGAAGTCTCATGATCCTATTCTGGTGAAAGAGGATGAGTAGGAAGCTCTTAAGGTTGAGGCAAAGTCATCGGTGACTTCCAATTTAGGGTAGCAGCCTTCAGGTGAAGAGGAGCGAGTAGATTCTTCTATTTATGTCAAGAGACCTCGATGGTTCACTCAAAATTAAAGGATGATTAGGAGTTAGATGAGGCTCATAGGAACACATTCAGGGAAAGCAGGCCTCTGAAAAAGTTTCCAAACCACATGGAATTAATGAAAAGCATCATAGATTTCAAGCCTTCTAGCTTTCAAAAGGCATCAAACCGCTATGTCTAGCAAAATTCCATGGTGGATTACACCTCCATCATGAAGAATGATGCATAGGACAATATCAAGATCGAAGGGGGAGTCAGTAGTGAGTTCTATATGACTCTATAAGATTCAGCATGTAGCAGATGGAAACATTGAGAAGTTCAAATGAGGTTTGTAGCAAGAGGATTCTCTCACAAAGAGGGAGTGGACGGCAATGATACTTTTTCTCCACTCACCAAATACACTTCCATTAGAGAAGTTGTGTCTTCAATTTCAATTATGGGGAGGATACATCATATGGATGTGAAGATAGGATTTCCTCGATGGGATAACTGAGGAATAAGTGTACATAAAGCAACCTCAAGTCTTTAAGGTAAGTGGAAATGAATCCCATGTTTGTAGGCTAAAAAAGACCTTATATGACTAAAACAGGCACTAAGACCATGGTATTCTAAGATCGATAGATGTTTGCATATTATGGGCTTCAACAAAAGTGAAAAGATCCTAACTTATATTATATATTTGTTGGGACTAATCTACTTGTTTTGGTGTTCTGTGTAGATGAATTATTTCTTATAGGTTTAGAGAAGCTCACTGCAAGGTGCAAAGTAGATATCGCAGTTGAGTTCAAGATGAATAACATTGACATGATGGGTTACTTCCTAGGTTTGGAATTTTAACAAAGACCAAGGGAGATTTTCCTTGGGTAGGGTAAGTACACAATTGAGATCCTAAAGAGGTTTGGAATGGAGGATTGCAAATGTATGGCCACACTTATAATCACTAATATGAATTAGGTAGCAACATCGGATTCAGAGGTGGTGGACCCTATGTTGTACAAGCAACTAATAGGTTCCTTGATGTATATGGTCAATTCTAGATTAGATATATGTTTTGAAATGAACACCTTGAACAAATTCATGATGAAGCTGAGGTAGGAGCATTGGGTAGCAACAAAACATGTGCTCATATACTTGAGGGGCATAGTGGAGTATGTTTTGAGATATATTGGAGACAGTGAAATGAAGTTGAAAGGGTATACAAACTCAAATTGGGTAGGCATTGCATTAAACAAGAAGAGCACCTCGAGGTGTTGTTTTAACTTCAGATTAGAAATCATATCTTGGTTCATCAAGAAGCAAACTTCCAAATATCTTAGCTTAATAGAGGAAAAACATATAGCAACCAACACTGTTAGTTGTGATCCCATCTAGATTCACAAGTTACTTTCAAGATTATTTGATCAGGAGTTGGATCCCATAGTGACTTACTCTCTAAGAATCTAGTGTTTCATGACAGGTACAAGCACAAAGATTAGACTTCACTTCATACAAGATAGGAATTAGAAGGGAGCAATAAAGCTCTAGTGTATTCCCAAAGATCGATAGGTAGTTGATATTCTAACCAAATCCTTAGCAAAAAGGAAGTTTGAAGCATTCAGAGACAAATTTGGATTGGTGCAACATTCCTTCCTCACTAAGAGGGGGTGTTGAGAAATATAGCTCAAACAAAAACTTTTGCATAAGTTTATTAGTGTGAACATGCTAGAAGTGGTTAGAGATACTTTAGGAGTCTTATATTTAGTTGTTGAGCGTAATAAAGTGTATTTACTACATTAATGACTTAGACTAGGATTAATCTCAACCGTACATCTCATTGAGATATTAGGGTTCCAACATGTATAAAAACAAGTCAAGATAGAGAGTTTGAACACATTTTTTGTCAAATAGGGACAATGACTAAGAGAGAGAGAGGGGGGGGGGGAGAGGGAGCACATCAGCTAAGAGGAGCAATATTGTAAAACAAAGGTTATACAATACAATCATACAATAGATCAATATAGCACCATACCACAGGTCATAGTCATACAGCAAGATGTATAACAACAAATGTCTTCTCGATTTTTGTGTATATCATACACCTTAGGTTGGGGTGGATTTGTTTACTATACAACTACTGGGGTTTAGTAGTTGTGGATATTTCCTTATAGGCTTTGATTAATTGAATGATAAGTTGATTTGAAGGGAAAATTCCCTCTGTATGTGTTTAATTGTTTTATGCTTTTGCTATTTACTTTCCTGCTATAGTGTGGTTGTTGTTATGCGAAGAAGTTAAATTTCTACAATTAAATAACAAATTTGTTTGGTTGAGAACATAAGGACTTTAGTGACCTAGGCTAGGCTACTTTACATTTAGGCTCAAATGGGATTTACCTAAACAATTGCTCACTATATATGTAGAGAGAGAGAGAGAGAGAGAGAGAGAGAGAGACAGAGAGAGAGAATTGGGGGGGGGGGGGGCGTTGGAAGCAAATTTTGAAATATATTGTTGTGTGAAATTATATGTTGAAGTTAAACTTGAAAGTGGTTGGGCCAAATCCTTAGAAGTTTAGCCAAGGGATAGGATTCATCTGCAGAAGTTAGACATGAAATTTGACTTACATGTAACTTTTGCGATGATTATCAACATTTTGTAAAAGATTGTCCCAAGAAAAAAGAAAGAAAAAAACTAGTCAACCCCCTCCCCCACCAACTTCTAAAGACCATCCCCCACTTCCATCTTCAAAAAAAGGTTCCTTTAAGAAATATGGGAACATGTTCAAAAAATAGATACAAAATTAATAGACGAAACATGTTCACATGAAACTTATAATGATGGGAATGAATCTCAACCATAGTAGACAACCAAAAGTGGGGACTCGCCTCTTGAAGAACTACATCCAAACATAGAGATGCAAATCTCTAACAAGTGAGAAATCCCATTTGAAGTAGTACTAAAAGCCTTGAGGTTTGGGGAAAACCTCAAAACCACCCCTTGAAAAAATATTTTAACTCTACTTACAAAGAGTGGGAAATCCCTACCCCAAAATGCAATCCAACTATGTTTGCTCAAACTAGGAATCACAACCTTTATCTCTAAGAATAATGAACATCACCAAACAATGTTGTTGGGAGAAAACCTCAAAAATCTCAAGAGGAAGAAGTTGCAAGAAATAAAACATCAATGATACATGTGACAATCAACTAGGGTTTAAATTAGGTAATAAATCTAAACCTCCTAAATCATGAAATTTCTCTTACAGAAATAGATGGGAAGCCCATAAATAAGAAAGAATCTAAACCTTATCAAAACTAAGCAAGGTGTTTGTCGTTTTACTTCAAGAAACCAAACTTACTATAAATTCCTTCTCCTCTATCAAAAAGTGGTTATAGAATCGAGTTGTGTGGACTAAAACTCTGGAGGGTTAGATTACCTCGAGATCTTGAAATAATATGCCTTTAAGGCAAGACATCATCTAAACATTGAATTGCATTGTCATTTTAGATAGTTCACACTAACCAGGCCTTCCAGATCACCATTGTCTATGCCTCAAATAACTATTTGGGCCAAAAGCAATATTGGACTTATCATTACCACTCTTTCGTTGAACACACATTTGAATAGAATTTCGAAAAGTGGTTTCAATGTCCTTAATAGCAAAGAAAAAAAATGAGGTTGTTTAATATGTGGCCCTTGCAGGGAACTAGTTGAAGATACCATTTTTTAATTTGGTATTTAATGATTTCAAACCCAAAAGTAACAAGTACACATGTAATAATTATCAAGTCATAATAGGCTTTATTGTTTAAACACTAGATAGATTCTTAGTCTAGGACTTGTATCAAGCCATTATAGGCTTTATTGTTGAAACACTAGATAGATTCTTAGTGTGGGACTTGTATTTGAATGGTTTCTGAAATTTGCATTCGACTATCATCCCCTTCGTTGTCTGTAATTTTCAAACCAACCATTTCTTTAGTTTTTTGTTCTCCAAAAGAAATGGTGTCATCCCATTTTGATTCAATTTTTATTTGATATCTTAGACTTTGATGATTTAATAAAGGAATCATGGACATAAACTATGGCCAAATAGATCTCACACTCATATCTAGGAACAAAAATAAAGCACCTTAATTGTGATATCAAGGAGATCATGTACCTTTAAGGAAAAGTTGGGAAGCAAAATTGGCCTTCACTCAATCTTGAATTGAAGTAGGAAACTCTTTGAGGTGCTACTAAGGAAAGAAAAATAAACAAAATTTCAACTTCGTAAAGTCTAGAGCCAAAAAGAGGAGTATTGGGGCCTTTAATCCTAAAACCTCTAGTTGAAGGCAAGAACCAAAACACCAAATATTTTCCAAAACAAGCAAACAAAAGAGAATTTCCAATTCAATCAACAAAATTAAAAGTAAAGCATTACATATCACATTTTCATCAGATCTTAGAAGTAGCCCTTTATTAACAAATTTGTTAATTGAACCTAACAGAGAGATGATCAAGAAAAAATTATGCACTTTATCTCCCATTTGATCAAAGAAAATAGCAATGAAGATCTAATGAAACCAAAACTTAGAGGAGGAGCTAAAAGAAAGAAAAAAAACAATGCACTTCAATCAAGTATTGTGCCCTTATGGTTTTTTCTGCCTTGGTTTCTCATAGATTTTGGTTAATCAAATCAGAGTTGCTAAAAAGTTTTGGAAAAAAGAAATCTATATTCGAAGTTGTTTTCTCTTTGCAATGTTTTGTACAGTTTGCTCCAAAATTATAACCAAAGAATTAAGACTTTCATTGTCAAACTCACCTCAAAGGAGCAAGGGGTCTTTATCCCCAATGGTCAATCTTTGAAATTATTTTCTTAGTATAATACGCTTTACACTCTAGCAAACACTCTCATAGTATCCCCAGTGGTGCATGAGGAGTTTCATACTTTGATTGAGAGTTTCACAGAGTTTTGGCCCCACATTGGAAGTGATGAACTTCCTATTTGGTGTTGGGATCCAAGCATCCATTGGCATGATAGATTGTATCGGATGAAATTGATGTTTGGAGGAGTGAAACACAGGCAGTGGGATCTTGGTATTGCTTGGTTCGAGTATATTTGTTGGAATTGGAGTAGTAGATTAGTTTCTGGCATGAGAGAGAGAGAGAGCCAATTATCATTCTCAGGAGTCTATCCATGTGGATCAGTGCTTCAATTTCCTACATGGGAAACCATTTGATGGATGGACACAGTATTTCATAGCTTGTTGGTTTGAGAGTCTTCATAAGGCTCCTTATGATGATACTATGCAGTGCAGAGGTGGATGTAACAAACACCTTGCAGCTCTAAGGTTCATCTGGGACCATGGGATCATTTTGGGACCCAATTTCTTCATTTGGGTTGAACATAAGTTGCACGGGGAACATAGTTATTTTTTAGGGCATGGTTATAATCAGAGTGGCGCAACAACATCATGGTGGTTCCTTTTTAAGTTTAGTTTGGAATTTGGAATTCCAATGCTTGTCAGTTCAATGATAGATCTTAATCCTTGGTGTGGAACAAAATGTGAAGTAGAGTTTATGACTTGGTCCACTTAAAATTACAGCTTTATACACAGTGATCACTAAGGAAGGAAGTAGAAAATCAATGAGTAGTAGTTGGGATGAAGAGCAATCATTAACACTCCATATTTAAAATGCTTGATGAAAAGCAATCTTTGGCAGGGAGGACTGTCATGTCCCCAAATTTTCAATTATAATCCCTTGATGAAAATAATTAAATTTGGCATAAAGTCACTAAGTAAACTCATAAATTTAAATGTATGAGGCCAAATATTTATTTTTAATGCAATATTGATTTAATTTGGTTAAGGAGGGCATATGGGATGTTCATTGGGACCAATATGAGGTGTCTTTCTCAAGAAAAATGGTAAAAAGTAGCTGAAAGTAGGAAAAACAACTAAAAGTAGGAATGTAGCTAAAAGCAGGAAAGCAAGTAACCTTCCTAAAAATCAAGTTAAGCACCTCTATTTTGAATTTCAAGGATGGTAAATGTTTTACTTGGTCAAATAACATTATAAAGGGATGCTAATGTGTTGTGAGTGATTATTCTCTCATATTATTCGAATTTTATTATTATTTTTTGAGAAAATTCTAGAAGAGGGAAAAAAACCAGCAGAAGCTCATAAAAGAGGGATGAGAACCTCCATGGAGGATCTTTTAGCATTTTTTACTTTGTGATCCTTGTGATCTTGGAGAACTCTTGTGTATTTTCATAGCTTGGGTGATGTGCCCATTGCTATCTTGGGAGATGTGCCCCTTGCAATTGTAACAGAGAGGAGAAGATAATCTAGATCTCTCATTTTAGCTTAATTGCAGGTTTTAGAGAGAGACCATTTGTGAAATTCTAAGTCATAGTAGATCTAAGACTTGAGTATACCTCACAGAGAAATAATGAGCATAAAAGTTGAATTAGAGTGAAAACTGCAATAAAAAAGAGCAGACAATTAATTATGCAGAAGAACTTAGATAGGAGCAGAATAATGTCACACGATCCAATAATCAGTATAGTCAACAATGATGATACAATGGAGAGAATCCGAATCACACATGAGAATTCAAACTTCAGTTGGTATAACATAGGAATTGTCACCACTGGAGTGCTCTGAAAGACTCAAACTCAACTGAACTGAACTTAAACTCAGTTAACTGAAGACATAATCAGTTAACTGACTAAGGAGGGCGCAATAGTGATTTTGTCATGCATGAAAGTTAGAAAAGGGCGCATGAGGCCACAATTAGTGGCATCCGTAGCTCTAAAACCCCACAAGGGTCAGCTAACTCAGGTGGATTTCATTGCAACACTGAGTAGGTTCCTATAAAATAGGGAACTGACTAAAGTGGTCCTAAAATGATGCATGCGGGGATCAAAAGGTGGTAGATGGATCCTGGATGACATCTTCACACCACTAGGGGGAAAATGACATCATCAACTACTAGGAAAATGAAATAATACTAGGTAGGACAAGGATGGAGTATTAAAATATCCTAACACCATTCATTTTTCTCCATTGTTTTTAACTTATTCAGTTCATTGTAAGTTTTTATTAAAGATTAGAAGATTTAACAATGTTTTACAGTTGTGGTGTGTTAGTTTCTAGTGGGCTCAGTTGAGGAGGGTGCACTTGCTCTCTTGTACAAATGTTCCATTGTCGATATGAAGTGGTGGATATGATAATGTTAAGGAGGGCACACCAAGGAAGTTTCATCCCTTGCAAATATCTACATTGCTTTAGATCTGGAAACCGATGTTGAAGGGATGAAAAGGAGGTTATGGCTTCGATACTTTCGAGAATATATGAATTGTGAGACATATGCCATTGCATCCAAAGCTTTGTTTCTAGTGGGAAATACCTTTTGTCTCATTGAAAAATACTTCCGAATGACCAAGATACATTTATTTTATCATATCTAGGGGTTTCAGTGTTGAAGAGCGCACCTGTTCATCTCCATCTTTGCATTTCTCGGGTTTCAAGATGAGTAAGATCCATATGTCAATGAAATCAATATTATTTTTGTTATAATCATCTCATAATAAATATTCATAGAGTTTTACTTTGTATTGTGTTCATCTTTACCAGTGACAGTTGAATCTATGTGTTGTTATGTTACCCGGGGTTGAGTAGTCTTAAATATGTGTGTGTTAAAATACCATTAAAAGTACTTTGGAGTCTGTATGCGGTGTGTTTAGCTAATATCACATTGTTTGAGTCAATATTATCCTCTGTGGTCGAATTTGGTAGGGTCTCCGTGTGTTTGGAGAGAATTGGAAACCAACAATCTTTACTAGTCAAATCTGAGCTAGTCTTCCTTACTGTGGTGAAATTTGATTTGGTTTTCCTCTATTGTGAGTTATGAAGCTGAGTAGGTGTTTTAGATCTGAATTATATGTCCTAGTTTCTCTCAAATTTCTTCTAGTATTGCTATCAAATGGTCTGCCCAGGTGTGTTGAACTCCGAAATGTGCATACTGTCAAAGTAGAACCTAGAGTATACCTTCCATAAAGTCTTGCAGTTCTGTCATAAGGGTGTTGTAGGTTGTTCTAAGTGTGTAGAAATCTCTGGTGTTTGGTTGGGAGAAATCGAAAATATCTAGTGGTGTTTTGATCCAGTTGAAGACAAGCAGTCTTTCTGTGCCTTGTTTGAAGTAAAACACCTAGTTTTGAGAAATTTCAATTTCTTGAGTGAGGGATGAGATAAGATCTCCATATTTCATATTGGGGATATTACATCCCACATGCATGATGGAGAAATATTCTCCCATTTCCATTCATTATATAAATAGGTGGAAAATTATTTATCCCACATGTATTTTGGGATGCTATTCTTCCATACATATTGGTATATAATGGAGGTGGGGGAGAGACTTTGGGCATATATTGTTGAATGCATTGTGATGTTATTGTAAAGCTATAAAGCAGATGTGGGGTGGATCTCTCTTTTAATATTGGAGTTTTTTGAAGAATAAAGATGACCAAACCTTCCCGTGGATGTTTCCTCATTTGGGTTTTACCACGTATATCTAGTGTATTGTTCTCTTGTTCTCTTGTCTCTTATTTCTTACATGATTATTGTTGCTTGTATGGATAGAAGGCTAGACTAGTATATCCTTTCTATTGATTTACATGCTAGTATAAATGTATTGTTGTATGTTATGTATATTCTCAATATTTTGACATGGTATAAGAGCTAGTTGCTATGCTCTACCTTCTTCGATAATTCTTTGAATTTTTTTTACAAGAAACAATTCTTCAAATTTTGAGTTGGGTCCTCCATATTTTGTAGGTTTGGCATCTTATCTATCAAACCCAAGTGGTATTTTTTAATATCTAGTCATTTTGCTACATGTTTGAATTATTTTTTTTCAAACCCTAACCCTCACCATTATTTTTCAGAAAATTTCAGATTTTTTCAAGTTTATCTTGATTTTTTCTATAGATCTGGATCATAATATATTATATACTAAATTGCTAAACGATCTATTTGTTTTGCAGTAGACTTGGTTTGTTTTCGGCTCTGGTTGTTTTTTTTCGTAGGTTTTTGTACAGGAGGACTACTGTTTTACAATTTTCTGATTTTGACAGGTTTCGGGGCAGTTATAGCTAATTCACACCTTTTGGTCTAAGAAAGCACGAATACTCCTAAAATTCGCACCCTGTGTTCAACAAAAGCATGGATTATTGTCTGCATTCACACCTATTGTACACAGAAAGTGTGAATACCCATGTTTCAGCATTTTTTTCTTCAAATCTGATTCTCTGCTCTCAATGTTTTGCTACAAGGTTACATATCTATCTGTTATTTGTTGTTAGGATCCATTTTCAGTGAGACGTTTTTGGTTTTTTATCATTTCTTCTTTGCAACAAATAATTTTTACACTTAAGGGTTTCATTATTTTGTCACACTATGACTTCATAAGTTGTTTATATTCCAGCACTAGTTGGATCTAATTATCTCTCTTGGAAGAGAAATATAATTGATGTTCTCAAGAGCAAGAACTTATGGAGATTAGTTAAAGGTGATCTAACGAAACCAAACGATGCAAAAGATTGGGCAATATGGTAAGATAGATGTGATCAAGCAAGAGGACTCATTGGACAAACTGTTCCGGATAGCTTACAGGTACACATTGAGATTGAGGATAGTCCTATTGAGGTATGGAAAACCCTAGCTTCTTTATTTGATAAAAATGTTGATGTTTATGCTTACTATCTTGAAAATAAAACCCATGAGTTAGACCTTAAATATTTTGATACAACATAGTCATTTCTTGCTAAAATTAAAATCTTTAATGAAAAGTTAAATAATTTTGGTTCTAATTACAAGAAAAATGATAATGCTCTTACTATTCTTGTAGAACAAAAGTTACTTCCATGTTTTGATATGTTCGTCCAAACTAGGAATAGAGCCATTGAAATGTCTAAGGATACCTTAAAACCGTCTTTTGAAGATTCTTCTAAAGGTTTGATCAATAATCAAGATAGATTAATTGCTAGTGGTCAATTATCTAAAAATAAAGTTGTAATAGCACATAGTGAAAAGAATCCTAATAGAAAATTTAATAAACATTTTAAACCCAATAATCAAGGATCAACTTCTTCTAATTATGATGTTTCTTACATGGTGCAACAAAAAAGAAGTGTATAATCCTTGTAAGCACTGTGGAAAAACCAACCACCCTAAAAATATTTGATTTAAACGGAGACGTGAACTTGCCAAAAGCAAAGAACAAGTCTCTGTCCCGAACTATGAAAGAAATAGTGAACCCAAAAATGAAGTTGCAATCCTTCTCTTTCCCACTTCTTAGTACAACTCTTGCCATGAATAAAAGGAGTTGTCCTCCCATCATATATTTCTATAGTCATAATACATTTATCTTTAGGAAGTGATAGATCTAAGAAATCAAACTCAGAAGGGGAGACAAACCTATATGTCATTATTGCTTGTTTGTTTATGTGTTTCCCACCATCTAGTAAGGGTCTCCCATAATCTATATCCATTACAGGGATTTTTTTATCGTCCACAACTTGTGTGTTTATGTATGCAATGAATTATTCTAAGTTTACAATTCCATAATATCTAAGAGGGTTTGTTATCTCAAATCTAATCTATCTAATCGATTTAATAGTTGTGGAATGTCTAGAAGAGATATCATGCATCCTATTTTTCTACTCATTTAGTTCTTCTTTAGAATCACTATCAAAATACTGGATACTCCTCCCATTAACTAACCCATATGTTGTAGGATTAATGTAATATTCTCTTATTCCCATATTCATGTTATAAATCTGATCTAAGACATCCTCTTCCATAGTGTTCATGGTTGTCTCAGTATACTTGGGCCCTTGATAAGGATCTAATGGTTTCATTACCTTCATACCATTTACCTCAAATGTCATAGTTTCCTTATTTAAGTCAATAACAACATAATTCTCAAAACCCAATCAATCCCTAATAAGGTTGGGTAGGGATTTGTTTTTTCCATGATATCTATCACTTCAAAATCAACGAAGGTTTTGACACCAACTAATTCAACCTCTAGATTTTCCAACCTACCAACGGGGAATATTATGTATCGGTTGACCACGCACAACTATATGAGAGAATAAACCAGTGAGGACTCCCCATTGCCTCCCAATACTTCTTTGGAAGGATATTGACATTCAACCCAAGTTCTAACATTACGTCTTTAATATCGTACCCATTACCTAGGCATATAACATGAATTCTTTCCTAATTCTCATTTTCCTTTGCCTCACTCTATGGGTATTTCTCTCAAGAATATTAACAGAAATAAAATCCTCCTCTTCTTCAGTTCCGGGAAGCAAGATGACATTGTTACACAACTTTATTGTCAATAGTTCATCTTCTAAGATATCGGCAAATAATGTGGCCCATAAATCAAAAAAATTCTTGGAATTAGTTGAGGTTCTAGCCTCTAAGCTTCTTCTGCAATCCCTAGGAGTTAGGATAGGACCATAATTACATTCCTAAGGATGTTCACTAACTATAGGTGGAGAGGACACCGACAGGCAGTGGAGCATGTCAACTACTTCCTTAAAGAAACCTTTTTGTTGCACTAGGTCAAACTTATACATCCATGGTCCCACTTTCTGAATTTTCAAAAATTCCAAATTGTTACTACAATCCCTAATCCAGGTTCCCCCTCTGGTAACAACATTGATAGTAGGACTTGTCTCTTTATTACCATATATGGATTCTAAATTGATTATATTTGTGTGTCTTTGTCTCACCCAGTCCTCCCATTCCACAATCAATTCTAGGCAGTCTTCAATACCATGGTTATTCACCCTATAGTAAGAACACCATGGATATATAGGAAACACATAGACTTGGGAGAGGTGACCCATATAATCACTTTTATAGCATCATCCAATCCCTCTTCTTCCACTAGTTCTACCTCCTCGATATCAGCCACCTCCCCTTCTATGGCCTCATGCTCCAGCTTGAGGTTGTGAATTGTTAGATACTCAAAAAGAAGTTATGTATATTCCATCAACTAGGGAATCCAGGCCCTACACTTATCTATATGGTGTGTGGAAATGCCACATAATTCCTAATCCACTATATTAGGGATTGAATAAAATTTTGTGGAATTTGACAACGTCTAGGAGGGTTCCCATACATTTTGTGAATCTCATAAAACTCCCCATAGTGAGAATACTGAACATTCATAAAGGCATGATATTGTATAAGGATACGCCGAACAAAGTAGAGGTATCCATTTGTGCAACGGTTATAGATGGTCTTCTCATAAAAGGTCCCATAGGGGGTTGGATGAAGAACCTCCCCTCAACCTAGGACGCTCTAAGTAATGATGCCCATCAATCATACATCTTGTGCACCAGACTTGATCCTAACCAACCTTTAGTATCACTAGCTCTTATATATTTTTTTGTGAGGGTAGCAATCTTGTTTGGACCTACTAATGGCACAACAACTCTAGTATTTACAAGGTACTTGGCCATAGCCTCATTTTTCATGGCTTGTTATAATGCATCTCTCGGAATATCAAAATTTTTTCTATGTGAGTGGGATTCTCGTTAAAGGAATCAATCCATGAATAACCCATTCTTTATGATGAGTTCACATATGGGGAAGGAAATCCTACCTATCAAATCCTGAAATCTCTACGCATGCTCCCAAGGATATTCTCCTTAGAATTTTTGAATTTATTTTAACTCTACAATACATTGTTGTTCTAACTTAGGTTACTGAAATTTTACAAGAAAATATTGCTTTACCCGTTGCAAGGTAAGAGGTGCAACACTAGGAGTGTGTTCCACAAATGTCATATACCATTGTAAATCTTTGTCCCTTAAAGTTGTTTCAAACTCTACCAATTTGGAGGCATCTTGAATTTCCTTTTACCTCCATATGGCTTCACACAAAAACTAGTGTTTGTATGCATCTTCTTCAATCCCCTTTCCCCTTAATTATGGGTATCACATGGAATATCCACCATGGATTCCCATTATCCTAATAGGTTGAAACCCAACTAAGATAAATCAACCACGACCTGGCTGCGTAATTAGATTCAAACCTACTACTAAAGATGAAGTATTGTTTCTTAGAGTACTAGTTGACAATCCTACACTAATACCGCCATTCCTTCCTCTTAACAATGCTCCAACTTGAATACTACAACAACAACTACTAATATGATTGTAATAGTGAAAACCCAAGAGAGGATTAGAAGAATGAAATAAAGTATAATTCAAGGGATCCAAAGGATTGGTTGAAGTCAAGCTTGTTCCATTGACTTCAAGTATCCTTTCCATGAGTTAGGAGGGTTTGGGATCTTGAAATAAACTTCGTAGGTCCACCAAGACATCGTTAGGTCATCTTGATTTTCGAACTTAGCTAGATCACCTGAATCAGGTTGTTTCGTAACCTCTTCTGAAATTGGGTCTACACCAATAGTATGGACATCAACATCCCTATTTTCCACCTCATTCTCCCTCTCTTCAAACTTTGTGGAAAATCCCTCTCCCTAATGTTCTCTTACTAGCATTCCTTCAATCATTATCCCCCTCTATTTCAACTGGGTGCTGGATATCTCTCCATGCCTCACAACTTCTACAACTCATTCAAACTTCCTTTTTCACTCGCTTCCTCACCTATCTCTTTCTATAATTGTTCACTTCTCTTTCTAATTGCTTGCATCTAATTTATCCACTACCATTTTGTAATGGTCAACCTCCTTAGAGCTTGTTCAACCCTTGTACTATTCTCTAGCTCCCCCTCATTTGGTAAATATTTCATATCTTGAAACTCATTAGCACCTTCTCCAACCACTACCCCATGGCATAGGGTATCTTCTCAACCATGGAAAAATGACTAAATTGCAAACTACCTTAATCTAATGTGGGATTTCTCTTATCATTCTGCCTCAAGATCCTTTCTTAAAATAAGTTTCCACTTTAGAGAAAGATTGATGGTTTTCCAAGTGAATTCCCTATGTATATGTTAAGAAATTTATCCACCCAAATATCTACTTCCCATGTGATTGGATGGTCAAGTTGATGCAAATTCCTAAGATTAGCAGAAGTCCATTTAACACTTTTCCTTCTCTCGATCTTGATATTATGGATTTCCATAAATATTTTCAATAATTTATACATACTTACAAGGAACTCACACTCATCCAGGTAAGGTCCATCATATAACACAAACTCGCTAGGCATAGTTGGGACCTTCTATTCTCACAACTCTACTTCTTGTAAAAAAAATCCTTGAACTTTTTACCCCATCAATCTTGGATCTTGTACTTTATAATTCCTCTATCCATCCTAATAGTATTCCCCGTTTAGGTAGGGTTTGGGTAATGAAACCATTTGTTGGCATCAATTTGAGACCAAGGTTTTTGTGAAATGACCAACAAAGGCTTATTATAGTCTAGATGCACTAGCATTTTCTATCCTCCCTCCCTAAAGGGAGAAGTTCTCACCCAAACAATAGCCAAGACCATGGAAAGATAGGGGAAGAATCTTATGGGATGGACACAATGTTTAGTCATACTAATGGTTCAACATCTAAATGTTATTGTGATTTAAGAATAAACAACATATAATGGATGTGAAATAGAAATCATTGCAACCAAAATATAATTAGGTACATATATAGACAATAAGCCATACTCAACATGTATACACTTACACATAAAATTTAAAGGGGTCCCAAATATTATCTTTTAATTCATAAGCTTTAAAATACAACCAATGGATACTTCTATTACATTATTATATTCAAATAATGCTCACCGCAAGCATCTCACAACTTCTATCACAATCATTACTCAATAGTAGAAAAAAACTATATATGCTTATTAACATCATCACTATACTAATAGAATTAATCTATTTTCCTTAGAATCCATATTACCTTACACAAAATAAGTTGCTAGCATTGACCTTGTCAAGATGGGTACAAAGAGGTAAGGATGACCAGGTCAATCCACTACCCCTAGTCGATGCATTAATTGCATCCTAACCTTTCGACCATTGGAAGTTGACTTGTATTGTGTCCCCTTCATATGTTTTAAACATCTCTTTTGATGAGCAGAAATCTCTTCCTAATTATCCATCTTCTACAAACTTACTCAAGAAAAAGGGGCCAACACCCAGTCTTCCATGATCTTGGAATCGCCAAAAATTTGAAAGAGTTCTTAAACCCTTTTCAACAACAACTTTCAAGATGAACCACAAAAAAAAGATTCATCACAATTGTTGGTTTATTTCCCTACAATTAGCTTCAACTTGAAATGATGGATTGGTCCAAACATATCAATACACCACCAATACACATGCCCCGCACTAGCCTGGAGGTCCTTGGCAAGCTCCATTGAAGAAACCCTAGGCTTGACCACTATTCATTGCATGTTCTTTTAGCATTTTAGAGTCCTTTTCTTTAAAAGAGCTTCAACAACCATCACATGCTCTCCTAATTTGTGTGCCACTTGGGTGAGACTCAAAACAATGTCTTGAAAGATTACTTTATTTCTTGACACCCATAAAACCCAAACCACAAAGCAAGGTAAAGTCCTTAAAAAATTATAGATCTGTCCACAAACCAAGAATGAAATCATTCAATCAAGGTCCTCTGCTCCCACTTATTTTTACCACTTGCAATTTGGAGAATTTCAAACCACACAACTCTAGTGAAGGGGCATGAAATGAATAAATGATCAACATATGCCTCACTTATCTTATAGAAAAATCATCTGACGGGACCTCGCATGTTCCTCTTTTACAATTGTCCCAAGTCAAAATTTTGTTATCTATAGATAAACAAAGAAATATTTTTGCTTTTAATGGGCAATATAACTTCTAGACTACTTGCCACCACTAGAATCTTCCTCCATATTGGCCTTCTTCCAATTTTGTAGTAGAGCCTTTATTTTTTTACCACTTGACAACATCATCATAATCTAAGCCACCAACAACAAGAAACATAATGTTTCCATTCCTTTGGTTTTGCACCCTCCAAATTAAATTCCTCTTCCTTCTTCCAACCTTGAGCCAACATATTTCTTGCCTCATTTGAAATTGTGGCCTCCAAACAGAAAGTCCCCTATAAATGCAGATCTCTTAACATTGAGTCTCCAAACAATGTAATGTTGTATTTCCATTCAATCTAGGGATTCTTCCCTATCTTCACCTTGTTCCATTTCCCTATCTTCTACGAAATCTAATTTCCAATTTAAGGAAAAGCCTTTACTAAAGCTTTCTAGACTACAAAACCACTATGAAATAATTTTATTTTCACCATGAACCAGTCTTGAAAGGAACTTCTTCTCAACTGTACTTAAACATCATAACCTTGCCCCACAAACCTTCATTTTACACCAATCTCCATAAATTAGTATCTAGAACTTAGCTAAAAGCATAAGTAGATTTTAAACCCCAACCTCTAGCTTCTTTAAGACTTGCCACTTTTGACAATTTCACTAGAGAAATTCCTTCCTTATCCATCTCAATAGATGTGTGTAAGAAACCGTTAAAGGCAATATTAGGAGAGAATCGTTGCAACCCCCTCCCAAACCACAATTAGAGGGGCAATTCCAAGAATTGTCGCCATCATAATTAGTATTTTTATTCTTATTTTAAATTAAGATTTATTTAAAAAACATTATAATTTTTTGTAAACCTTTATATGTGTGTGTGTGTGTGTTTTAGCGAAAAAAAGCATACTATTGTTATTTATAGAGATAAATCAAATAGTACAACGATAAACCAGTATAGCATTATAACTGCTATATTTCCAAAAAATTCAGATCTGACAAAATTAACCCAATATAACAAAAAAATTTGATATAGCCTCATTCGACAACCAACCAAAAAGTGGATAAATCAGCAAAAAAACCATCACTCCAGGTAATAAACTGAACCTTGAGATTCGATCTTGGAATCCAGAAATTCCTCCCATATCAGCATACCTTCTTCATCATCCAGGGCCATTTTAGAAAGTTTATCAGCCATTGAGTTGTTCTCCCTATATATATGATGCAATGAGATAACTGGACAATGATTGATTTCACTACGAATTCTATTACACCAAAAAGCTTGTAATCACCCCTGGCCCATTTAATAGTGACTCGAGAGTCACCAAAAACTTTAAATTCCGCCAACACAAATATATTTACCACTTTGATGACCATCCATAAAGCAAGGATTTCTGCCTTCATATTAGTACCTCTGCCACATTTAAGACATTTTTAAATTTTTTTATTATGGGTCTATTGGTTTTTTATTATTTTTAAAACATATTTAAAGTCATATTTTTTCAAATTCATTTTTATGGATTGAGGGAGGTGCATGGGCATGTAGCATTTATTTTTAATTTTTCTTCAAAAGCAAATATGTGTTTTTTAATTCAAATGTGTTTTTAATAGATTTTTTTTTAATTATAATATGATTTTTTTATAGGATTTTCCCTTTAGTTTTTTAATTTTTTTTTTTTATGATTTTATTTGCAATAGTGTTAGTTGTTTAGGTCATGGTCTAAAAAATGGTGCAATTTTAAGCCCAAAAATAAATGTTACTAATAACACTACTTTTCAATTTGAGAATTGCTTTTAATATTTCTATCCACAATAGTTACAGTGGTTAAACAAAATATTAATTTAATCCTGCTCGTTCGCTTTGATTATGGAGCTAACCCGATGGGGACATCAAGTGAGGCCCTTATATAGCAATGTATGTATAGCCACCCTTGGATTTGACCCCGAGACCTTCTGCTCACAACTTACAGCACTCAACCACTTGAGCTAGCCCACCGAGCTATATATATATATATCGATTTAATCATCAATTTTAATGTTTTTGTTTGCAATGGTACCAGTGGTCAAGGCTACAATTTCAAACAAGTTATAATTTTAGCCTTGATTTTTTTTTAAATTGTGCTACTAGGAGCACCACTTTTAGATTCATGGGTTGATTTTAATGTTTTTGTTTATAAAGATACTAGTTGTCAAGGTCATGGTTTCAAACAAATTGTAAATTTAACTCAAAAAATAATGTTATCTGTAGCTACTTTTTTTTATTTGGATGTAAAAATAACCACTAAATACAACTTAAAAAATGAGAATCTCGAATGTTCTAATCAAGTTGGTAAGTATGTCATTCTCCAATGCCTTTTCACATTCACACCTTGTCAAAGTAGCTCAATTTGAACCCCAAGCCGTTTAGTATGGTTGTACTTGACGGGTTTAATAACTCCGTTAGCGAATAAAAAAAGAAAGATATCGAAAACTAACTATTTACCCATAGTTAATTATAAAAACAAAACTAATGAAAATTTACAAAACTTAAAAGAAACTAAGATATTAATAGGTTTATACAAATATACAAATCCTTGAAATTTCCAAAGAACTAAGCTTTAATAGAAAATAATAAAATGGAATATTAAACCAATGATATGAACTTTTGAAAATCAAAACAAAAATATTATCAGACATGAGTAGATGATATACATGAAATATGTTTGGTTTCAAAAGGATCTCATCGTCCATGAATTTAGAATAATAATTTAAAAACTAAATTAAGTCTAATCTAATCAAAATATTTTTAATGAGATAAAATAAAACTAAAATTAACTTTTAAATATGTAAATGATAAGATTAATTAGAACCGAATACATTGGTTTTAATTAAATCTAATAATTTTATTGGAAGTAGTGAGGTGCTTACTACACAATATAATATGGGGGAGAGCTTAATAATTTTATTGAGAGTAGTGAGATGCTTATAACAGAGTACTGGGGAGATGTGTAACTTAATTTAATGCCGTCAAGTTTGTACCAAAAATAAAAAGTAATTAAAAAAGTTTATGTGGACTCATAAAATAAAAAAATGAAAACCAAATAAAAATAATTAAAAAAATCCATATCCCCTCATAAAATAAAAATTTAAAATCCAGTAAAAATTCATTAAAAAAATAACACCTCAAGAATCAAACTCCTATAACTACTTAATAAATCCACATTTAAAATAGATCTATACAATATAGTGCTTAATATTAATAAACAATTCACATTTAAAATCACAAAAACAAACTATTTCTAAAATATTTTAACCAAAAATTAAACAAATTCTAATAACCAATTTACCTTTTACAATTAAATATGAAAAATCTACTTCATCGAAAACTGGAATCATCTTACAATCATAAGACAAACATATTTTATAATTTTAATATAGACCAACTGATGATCGAATGAAGATAGTTACCATAAATTTATGTTTGCAAAAGGCTAATCTGCAGGACATAGGAACTTTGTAATAGCGAGATACATGATAAGATTTCTTAAAGTGAAATTGAAACACAATCAAGAAACAATTCAAGATTTCTTATTTATGTAAAGGTAAATTAATTAAAAATGCAAATTGCAATTTGTATTTATTTTATAAATAATCATCGATCTTGATTTCATGTGGATTGCGTGGCAATATTTTGGGAAAATAGAGTAAATTTGAATAACACTTCTCCATGTCAATGAATGTGGCGAAGAGGAACTCTTCAAACAAATTAATAATTTTAAAATCCAAATGAAAGTTAATATCTAAAAACCTAAAATAATTATCAAAAGTCAAACAAAATAAATTAAATGTAAAATTGAACTACAATCTAATAAAACTAAAGAAACAACTAAATTATTTAAAATATTTTGGTTATAACAGTGTTGAATATTGGTTTTTGATGGTGTTGAATCTATTTCTACCACTAAAATTGTCATTAAAATACACTTAAATTCAAAATTTGCAAAATAAAAAACACAAAATTCGCTAGCCATGATTTCTACTGCTTCCATGACACATTTTTTTGTTAAAAATGTTTCATAAATTAATACCAATTGATTTTGAGACAATTGTATGGGAGATCTTCATCTTATGGAATCTGTCTTGGTATGTAACTTTTATGATATCAAACAAACTCATTCTTCTGATTGTATCGAGAGGAGTAAGGTGCTTTACAGTCTAGGATCTAATTTCCTTTTGATAACTGAAAACAAACGATGCAACTTATTGATATACTTCTTTGCATAGGATCTGCGCTTTCTACTTGACAGTGTGATCGAATTATGACGATGTGATCGAATTAGGGTTTATTCTCTTTGACAACACTGCCATTATATTTTTAGAAAACGCTAATATATTGTTTGGTTTGGTAAAAGAGCTTGTGCTTGAAAAAAATCCAATCTAAATTCCCAATAAAAGATGTAAGCATCGTTCCATATGTTGGCATGCAACATCTACGTTCTGGCCAAGCAATATGGTAAATTTAGTGTTTATCAATTCTCTTTCCAGGTGCGCCTCTTAATGTTGACACATCAATAGCGTGGCAATCTTTTTGTTCTCCATGATTTTTGTCTTTGTAACCCTAACTTCTGGAGGTGGAGTCTTGTCGACGATCTGATGACATCTCTCAAATAGAAAGTTCACAGCAAGCTAGGGTTCGATATTTTCCTTTGTGATCTTGTGCCATCTAGTTTTTCTTATAAATCCTGCACAGTCAATAAAATTAGGAAATTAATACTTCATAGCAAGATCCTTCAAGACCGTTTGTGAATGAAACGATAAAGAAATATCTATTTTTAATTTGATTATGATTTTTTAATGGAGTAGTCTGTTTATTCTATGTTTTCGACTTTAAGGTGGGTTTTGATCAGAATTCAGTAATGTTTTTTTTGGTAAAGTCCAAATTTTTATGTTTTTAAATTGTGTTTTTGAATCCATAATTAGATTCAACACCCTGGAATACCAGAGGAACCCAAATTATGCAATTTCCATATATAATATTTGTGATTTTAATATTTTTTAAAAATTTTCACTCGAATACGAACAAAATAAAACGAAAAATATGATAAAAAAAGATTGAAAACTTAGAATATTTAGACTAAGCTTTCCTTAATTTTATGAAAATAAATAAATACAAATACATATCTTCTAAAAATGAATTGATATGAATATCCAAAAATATGTTTTAGGTAGAAAGTGATTTATAATGAAATTGATACTATCAAGGATATCAATTAAAATAGTTAATAATATTCAAACAAATTTACCCATGTCACCAAAGGAAATTAAGAGTTTAAAAATATTCTCAACATTTAATAGATAAGACGATCATCTCCTCGTAATGAATCCTCGTGGAAAAGAACAATAAACCTTTAAGACCACTAATCCATGCGAACCAAATCATGAGTTTTTAGTGAAGATGCTAATGGTAAATAATATATTAATGTATACAATTCAAACTAAATAATATTTTCCTTATTTACAACGAATTCAATAACATAATAATTCTAAAGAAGAAGAGCAATCACATTCAAGCAAAATATTGCAAAAGTGATTTTTTAGATATATAATGTTTTTCTTAAATTAAAACTAGTTGCTTGCCTTTAGTCTTTAAAATATATTCTCAAAGATGTAAAGTTAATCACATTTGATTAAGATTTAATCGATTATTATAATTTTCCAAAAAGCTCAAAAGTTTAGGAAAACATTGTTTTCTAATAACAATGAAGGGTTCATAAAATTCAACGAATCACTTCAACTTTGGACCAAGGGTTAGTTCCATTTATTGACTTATAAATTTTTAGGTAGAGATCGAAATTCACAAATTAAGCATTTATTTAATTAATTTTGATCTACCAAAATGTTTATTTAAGCATTAAAATAAGGAAGATTGAAGACTACCGAAATATCATATCAATCCAATTTGTGAAAACTAAGACATGCAATCAACTCCAATAAACTCAAACACTAGCATGCAAGTGTTTTTGAGAAACCAAAAATTCCTCCCCCCAAAAATACAAATGACAAAGATCAACAAAATCACCAAAACCTCATCTCATAAGTCAAGCCAAAAATCAACAAGCAGAAAATTGAATGTCTAAGAAAGCAGGCTTATAAACCATCAACTAAAACCAAAGCAAAACACAAAAAAGGAAATCAAAGCATTGTATTTGCGAAATTTAGAATGTGGACCCCTAAAATTTTGTGGAAATTTGAAGGGGATCTGTTGAGGGGCCAATAGGTCCTTATGCTACAAGATTAGTGTACTCCAACCAAAGGTGGTTGAGGAGATAGTCACTTATAATCCTTGGCACTTGCTTGATCTTGAACTCCTACTTCCTTCACGATTCTACAACAAAGATAAAAAAAAAAAAAAAAAAATTTGCCTCATCCAATGTGTACACCTCATCATTCACTTTGGCATTCCCATTCACCCATTTAGGAAGTATTCTATTATTAAAATTGTTGATCTCTTAGATTCCAAGGATTTCCTACTAATTGAACTTAGCAAGATGTATTTTTTACAAACATGGAATAGAACACTAACTTTTGGTTTTCAAAATGTAATTCATGCATTTATCTTCATTTTTTTGTAATCAAAGAAACAAATATTTCTATGTACAAGCAATAAATTTGATCATGTCATTGTTTCGATCGAAAAGAGAACAACTCTTAAATATCATGGTTTTTTCCATCTTCTATTTCCCCCTCATTTTCGATCATCAAGATGGAATATGAATCTGGCTCACACCCCTTCACTTAGCTCGCAAGAGTTTTCAAATCTATGGAAGATGATTCTACAAAAAAAAGTTAGATTGAACATAATGATCTTCTCAATGTAAAAAAATAATAGAAGAATCCATGTGCCTCATAATGAAATCAAGCTTTCCCATAAACAAATCCCTAAGGTTTGTAGAAAATGCTCTCATTAGCAAGTTTAACACTTTCCCAAAATCAAAATCATTGGAAGCATGGATCAAGCTCCATAGGTCCCCTTTGATTCAAGCTAACACCAACCATTTTCACTACAAGAAAGACTTCTACTCTTTTCTCTTTGTATCGAACACTGGCATAAATAAAAAGTTTAGGGTGAGCAATGGATTTTAGTATTAATAAATATAGCTTAGATAGGAACTTCCACACATGTTATGTGTGAACATGTCGGAAGTGGTTCGAGATATTTCAAAAAGTGAAAACTCTTATATTTATCTATTGACAAAGTGTATTTACTATATTGATGACTTAGACTAGGATTAATCTTAATCGTACATCTCACTTAGAGATTAGGGTTTTGGTAGATTGGGGTTTCAATGCAAGTATAAAGACAAGACAAGATAGAGATTTTGAACACACTTTTTGTTGAACATGGAAAACAACTAGGAGAGAGAGAGAGAGAGAGAGAGAGAGGGAGGATCACATCAGTTGGGAGGAGCAATGCCATACAACAAAGTCTATATAGTACAATCATACATTAGATCCATATAGCAGTGCATATCCATGCGATATCGTATAGGTCATATAGTACCATACAAGAAGTAGTACAACCATACGTCAAGCTGTATAAAAATAGTTGTTGTCTTTTCGATTTTTGTGCAGGTCATACCTCTCTTCAACAATCCATACACCTAAGGTTGGGAGAATTTGTTTACCATACAATTGCTAGGTTTTAGTTTGTGGAGGTTGACTTGTAAGCTTGATTAGTTGAATGATAAGATGATTTGAAAGAAAAATTCCATGTGTATGTGTGTAATTGTTGCTATGCAAATAACTTAAATTCCTCCAATCAAATAACATATTCGTTTGGTTGAGAATATAAGGACTTCAGTCAACTAGGCCTAGAATATTTCACATGGTATCATATCTTCTCTAATTGAGGATTTGAAGAATTTGCAGTTGTAGATCAACTATCGGAAGGAACTATTGAGAACCAAAACTAGGAGTTAGAGGGTTCCAAATGTAGTCTTGCTTACCTGTTAGATTTGGGAGCTTGTGCATTAGAACTTAGATATGGTGTTAGTTAGCCTAAAGTTTTAGCATAGATTGGAAGTTTCCGTATTTTCTATCTTGGAAAATCAGGGAACCTCTCTTATTGGAGGAGAACAATCTCTGGGATATTATCAAGGATGTAGTGGCTTTGCCAACAAATCCATGGGATTTATCAATTCACAAGAAGGAAGTGAAAACCAAGCGGATGATCATGGATGTGATAAAGGATCATTTGATCCCTCATATATCCAAGAAGAAGATGGAAAAGGATATGTTTGATGCCCTGGTTATCCTTTACCAAATCAAGAACATAAATAGGAAGATGATACTGCATAATAAACAAATCTATAGAGATGACCAGATTAGGCACAACTACCAATTACCTTACAGAAGTCATGCAGATTTGTGATCAACTTGTAGCAGTTGGGGCGAAGATTGAAGACAAAGAGCTATTGAATATGGCACTAAATGGTTTATTATATCCATGGGAAACATTTGTCCATTGTATTTGTGCTTTTGAGAATCTTTCCTCCTATGAAATATTATGAGATGATTGTATCCAGGAGGAGACTCGAATGGATTCAAAGGTGAGAAAGTAGGGAGGTGATAGTGACAATGCCCTACTTGGTCAAACAAAGAAGAAAAAAGTTAAATATCCCAACAAGGGCAAGGGAAACATAGAGAAGTCGGACTCACAACCAAGGAAGGACTTGAGTAAGACCAAGTGCTTCATATGTCATAAGCATGGACATATGCATCACAGTGTGCATATGAGAAGAAGGGTAAAAGGAAGGAACAATATAATTAGGTATCAACCTTTGCAAAAAAGCAGGTGGATGCGTTTTCCACCAAGATTGAGAAGGGTTTCTCAATGTTATCTCTCCTTTCTTCCAATGCATTTATGAGGGATGTGTGATATGTGGACAGTGTGGCATATTGACATATGACATCAATGAATTGTTTTCAAGAATAAAATAGAAAAAACTTAGGATTTTAGGTTGAGCTTGGATATGATGTCAAGTATCTAGTAGCACGGGTTGGTACTATTCCCTTTAATCTCCAGTCAAGTAACTCTTTAGAATTTGACGATGTTTTTTTTAATTCTAGGTCTCAAGGAAAATTTGCTTTCAATTACGATTATGGAAGATAAAAGGGATTTGTAGTAGAGTTCAAGAACTAGCAAGTCATTATTCAACCGAAGGAATCTAGCCCAAAATCAACAAGTGATCGAGGTTAGGGAAGGAAATTTATATGGGTTAAAGGATGAACCTATTCAATCCTTGGTTCATGACAATGACAACTTGTGTGAGTTGTGGTGCAAAAGGATGGAGGACTAGATCATAAGGCATTTCCTATTTTGAGGGATATACTCACATGTATTCCATAGTTTAGCATTCAACAACGGGGAGTATGCATAGGGTGCATGTTTGGAAAGCATGCAAATGTTACTTTCCCAAGAAACAACCATATGTATAAGGAGATTCTAGACCTAGTACATTCAGATGTATGTGGATCGATGTCAGCAACATCAATCTTAAAAATCATGTACTATGTTTCCTTTAATGATTACTTGTCTCACAAAACTTGGATCTACTTCTTAAAGACCAAGGATGAGGTATTTACCAAGTTTGAGGACTTCAAAGCTCTAGTTGAAAACCAAAAAAGGAAGAATATTAAATTCATGAGATCTGACAATGGGGGTGAGTACACCTCCAAGTATTTTTACGGTTTCTGCAAGGAGGCATGAATCAAGAGGGAGCTCATTGTTCCATACAACCTACAATAAAACAAGGTTGTAGAGTGAAATAATAGATCCATCATCGGGGCTACTAAGCCAATGATACATGACCATGACTTGTTGATGATTCTATGGGCATAAGCATGTAAAACAACAGTTTAAATTCAGAATAGGGGTCCTAGTAGATCTTGGAGAAAAAGACACCAAAGGAGGCATTCATTGTTGTGAATCCACACGTGAGTCATTTCTACATATTTGGTTGTCTAGATTATATCCATGTGCTAGTAGAGAAGAGGACCAAGTGCTAGTATGATTATTGCTTAGAATTCAATGAAATTGCTTGAAATTCCAATTTCAAGCTTGGAGCTTTAATGTTTATAGCATTATTGGAACAATATACAAATGATTTAATTATAACTTTAATTAAAGGATTTTATACCTAAATAAATGTAAATATACATTTTAACCCTAACATCTTGATTATGTTGTTAACCTTGTTGGAACCTATGGTCCGTTGTACCCTCATCGTATCGGCTTATAACTACGTTGGATTATTTTAATCCACCTTTTATGGGAATTTGGTCCGATGATTGTTGGGTTAGGATTCTACCCAAACCTATTTATATATGATATCTTAGATTGGTATATCATCACATTGGATCTTGGCTCATTATTATTAAGTGCAAAGGTGTATTTAGACACCACCACTGTTTTGTAGGAAATATTTTATCTTTTGTTGATTAATCACCTGTCCCAACATGGTATCAGAGTTGATGGTCTGCGATCAAGGGTTTTGCAGAGTGAATGAGTTCCATTAGAAATTGGTGGTTTGATGAGTTGGATTTGTTGGGTCGAGGAGAATGGTGAATCACTGAATTCGGCCATCATATCCTAACTTTGGCGTATCTCAATTATATGGGTATTTTTAGGTTCGACACATTGTTGGAGTGCTTATTAATCGGGTGCAGAAAATTCTATGGGCATGAATATGCAATTGTCGGGAGGATGGTGAATAGTGGTGTGCCCTAGCTGATGAGATATGGAAATGTATTGAATGTTTTTTTCCAGACTTATGATTCCCTAGCTTGTTTTGCAGAGCATTGTTATTTGATTGGGTATGATGCTCGACTTATAAGGTGTATCGACTTGTGGTCGATGGCGAATCGATCAGCGATAGTGTATGAACTTGTTATTTGACTAGAGATGATCTCGTATATGATCAAATAGATACCTCATGGTGTGACCGACAGAAGATTCAACACTTTGGTGTAGCTTGTGTTGCCTTAGAAAATTATTTTTGGTCAACAAGAGGGTTTGACCAGATGATAAATCGATTGGATGGCCGACTTGCATTTTGGATACGTCAACGTGTGAAGGTCGTCGATTGAGCATTGACTGGCATGTGTTTGATCGACTAGCATTTGGCTTGTCCATCAACTGATTTTCCTCTTGATGATCGACTCTTTGGAATTTGGTCGACTAAGGATTGAATAAAATAGTCATTGAATAAGCCTTGAAGGAATCCCTTGTGCTCTGATTGGCTTATCATTTGTGATTGTTTTGGTCAACTCTTAGGTCTAATGGCATATGCTTGACTTGGTATAATTTGACTAGTGAAATTGAGACATTCATGCTTTGACTGTGCATTGAAAGCTTATTGAAGATGGGTATGTTTGATGAAGATGAATCCTTGGATTTATGAAAATTACAAGAGATTCGCGAGAAGAAGGCTATTTCCTTCCAGGAATCCCATGATCGACTTCATCAAGAAGTTGTTTCCCTGTTGTCGACATAGAATGAAGGATTGAAGAATCAATTGAAGACTACTCGTTCCTTACTTGAAGATGAAGCTTCTCTTTTCTAGCATATTGTTTTACAAAAAAAAATATTTTCCAAAATCTTGTGGATCAATTTGGAAACAAGAACGATATCATTGATGATCTGGAGATCGAGATTAAGGTTGTTTCTTGTGCCGAAAATGTTGCCTTGAAGAAGAATATTACTGGAGGAAAATAATACCCAACTAGCTAATGAGGTTTCCCATTTGTAGGCCTCTGTCAATGAGCTTTGTGAGGAACTTTTGCTCCTCTTCAAGAATACAATAACCGCTTGTTT
This sequence comes from Larix kaempferi, assembly GCA_027924585.1. Taxonomy (NCBI): domain Eukaryota; kingdom Viridiplantae; phylum Streptophyta; class Pinopsida; order Pinales; family Pinaceae; genus Larix; species Larix kaempferi. The sequence continues at coordinate 53,082,048 of BSBM01000299.1, read as the reverse complement.
GATTCATATCAATCTTTAAAAGAAGATTATGATGCCCTGTTTCCACAACTAACTTAAAGAGATGGGACTATTAAGGGATTGTAGGATTACAAGTAGAGACTTGAACAAAAGGTCCATAGACTGCAAACTATTGAGCAGAAAGTTACTAAGAAACAAGCTGATAAGAAGAATACTGTCGAGATATTGAATGTTGAGCATAAAACCGCCATTTTTGAGCCGACAATCTCACCCATTACTTCTTCCACCTTTGATTCTCTTGCTTGTAGCCCAATTATTTGTGAATTAACCGACTATAAGAAAGATGTTGATAATGTTGTTGTTTTATCACATGATTCGTTGGCTACTACTGATTTTATTTCTCCTAGATTTTTAAAGCATACTATAGGTGTAGGGTCCCTACTACTTATCAAAATGGGATATACCGGTCGAGGACATGGGAAGAATGGATGGGGTATTGTTGTTCCTATTACCCCTGAATTGAGGTCACCAATAATGGGTCTTTGCTATGATTCTTCTACACCTAGTTTTGTGGACACCAAACTAGTGATGTTTGTTGTTGGTGGAATTCAAATTGAAGAGAAACCTGTTGTTGAATTTGATGTTGAATTGGTTGTTCGCAATAAGCTATAAATTGAGAATGTTGTTGTAGACAAAATTGCTACTGATGTGCAGGGTTGTTTTGATCCTATCAGTGAATCAAAACCTGAGCTTGCATCATTTGTTCCATCTGAATAGAAATTTGTGCCATATAGACATTCTCATCAGAAGAATCAGATAAATTTCCCCAGGAATCATAATTCTTTGAAAGGTGGCAACTATTCTTTTAGAACTTTGCAGAAAATACATGAAAGGAAAAATCATGAACCAGTGTTGACTACTCAGATAGATTGTGGTTGGATTTATGAATGGTCATGTAATAATTGAATAGGTGCTTGATGATGTCATCCAAATGTGTGTCTTCAACTGTACTTCCATATAATTCTCCCCTTGTGTGCTTTTGATTACTGTGAAAGTGGTCAACTGAGGCTCAACCAAATATGGTTGTCGACAGATGGCTCGATCGAAGATAACTATCGAATAGCATATCAGGTGATTGTCAACTGAGATGCTCAATTGATATTGAATGAAGAATGGTAGGCCAAGATTTGACCAAGTGATGATAGTCGACTGGAGTATCAAATGCAATTTTGTCAACTGAGCTTCAACCAATAGTGATCGTCGACTAATGTTTCGACTGGATTGTTTGTCGACCAAGTTTTGAATACTATTGTTGTGAAATTTCTATTGATTATCCCTCAGTTATGTTTAAGGGGGGGAGATATGAAGACCTTGCTATAACGTAAACCCAACTGATGTTGACTTAACTATTTATTTTTTAATTGACTGGGCCTGTTGAACTATGTTCAACTGGATTATTTGTTGGGAGATCTGATTGAGTACTGTTGTGAAGTACCTAATTGCTGGATGGACAAAGACTGTATTGCTAAATAGAGACTGCCTATACTTGTTGCGCCTACTCGACTAGTTTGTGTTGTTTGATTGTCTAGTCGATTGACTGATTGGGACTGTATTTGGACAACAGTGTTGCAAATGTTTGGATGACTGCATTGAGTTTGATGATAGAGGTGACAGTGTTTCAAACTTATTCCATAAGTGTTATTGTACCATGGTTGATCAATTTTTTCAATTTAGATCAAAATAAGGGAGGAATGTTGTATAATTTGTTCTTTCCTCCAAGCTAAGTTTACGGGGGGTGGGGTGGTGTTGGATCTTATGGTTCATTGTACCCTCATCTTGTCAAATTATAACTACATTGGATTATTTTAATCCACCTTTTATGGACATTTGGTCTCGTGATTGTTGGGTTGGGATTCTACCCAAACCTATTTATAGATGATCTCTTAGATTGGTCTATCATCACATTGGATCTTGGCTCATTGTGCTTAAGTGCAAAGGTGTCTTTAAACACCACCACTATTTTGTTGGAAATATTTTCTCTTCAGTTGATTAATCACCTATCCCAACAAAGTTATGTCATTTACCACATGTAACCTATAGAATTACATTTATAAACTTAGGCCTCTATTGTATAAGGTTTAGACCCATAAGGGAGTAAATTCTAGAGGTTATAGAGGTATTATCATGATTAATATTATCGCGCTAGATATATCACAGTACTATTTTATCATTTAATGAATTTCGAGTCCCTCAAGGTGGTAAGGAGTAAACCAGCCAATACGTTCATTATTTTTGGCATTTGGTTGGCAAACTTCTCCTTAGTCTGTAGCCAAGATGACGAGAGTTTCAAAGAAATAACATGTAATTTCATTCCTGCAAGGTGTGGTCAGCTTACCAAAGTTCCCAAGAATCTTATGGTAAAGTTTACATCATAGATTCAGATTTAATTCTACTGCAAATAATTTCAATTGAAGGATTTTGAGTACTCTAGTTATCGTGATCATTTTTCCATGTTTTCATTTTCATAGTTCAAGTTCCCTGCCTCCACTAGCCCAAGTACCAGCAACCGAGCTGAACTGTTGGCTTTGAAATTGCTTCTGCATGTTTCCATTGACAAGGGTATTCAATCCATCCAGATCTTTGGATATTCTTCTCTCACTATTCAATGGATGAAGGCTAGATGGAAGCCCAGGAACATTTCACTGTTAGCTATCTTTGAGGAAGTCTACCGACTGGAAGGATCCATCAATCAGATTACATTTTGCCATGTTTACAGAGAATGAAATCTTGAGGCAGAAGAGTTGTCTAAAAAAGGTCTTCTCCTAGTGGATGGTCATTGGAAGACCTGGTCTCATGACCCCGGACAGCTTTATGGCCCTGGGCCTATCCCTTTCTGATTTTCAGCTATATTTAGTTTTTTATTGGTATTGGCTCGGAGCCATGCTTTTTGTATGTGTCTTTGTACACCATGAACTTGGTATGACCTTTTGGAGGTCTGATTTTGGATGTTTATTTAGTTTATAGCTGCTAGATGCAAGCAGTTTTGAGAGACCTTTTTTGGTTGTGTAAAATGTCTCTTGTTTATTAATATAAAGCAGAAACGCCATTTTTTCCGAGGAAAAAAAAACTTGGATTCTCGACGTAGTTTGAATTTTCCTTAATTATATAGCGATAGAGTAAATAAGGGAAACAATTGAATTTCCATAGGTAGTTGCAAAAGGTAATTTCATCGTTTTTGGGTTATATATTTCTTGGATGCTTCAAAGTGTGTCATGGAATATACATTTGTTTAGAAACATAAGAGTGTATTTAAATCTTTATAAATTAATCTTTTCTTTCATATATTTGCATGCATAATACTAAATAAAAGTATAAATAAACATATTCCAATGTAACTTTATAATTTTAAAAAAAAATTCTTACCTTTAGTGGCATAAATGAAAGAAATTACATAATAAGAACAAAGGAATAACTCTCGGTAGAATTACTACTACTATGTTTTATTTATTCTTACACATCGATACTCTCTAACTATGTAAACTAACATAATACAGAGTAGTACATTTCATTTATATACAAACATAAAACTATAGAAGTTAAAATAACTTATCTATAAATTCCTTAAGAAAATTGAACTAAGGAGGTCCATGTACCACCCAACCATATGCATACTACAAGAAACATTTAATTCTCTACCTCAAAAACAACCCCTAAGTTGGTCCATGATACCAACAAGAAAAGTAATATCAGGTTTCAGTGGTTACAATCTATACCCTTATGGTTTTATAATGAATTTTCTCTAGCCATAAAGTACTCACAATACATGCCCACCTAACACCTTTAGGTGCTCTTCAAGGTGTGCATAGAGAGTTTTCCACTATGGCCTAAGTCTATTAAGGAACTTTTACCAGTTATGAATATTGTGATCAACTAAATACTCTCAATACATGCCTCATACAACACGACAAGGTGCTATTTAGTATGACCATAGATAGTAGAATTGTAGTTTTACTGAACGTTTATATAGACATAGTAGCTAATTTGTTACTGAAAAATGCATGGTTTGTTTCTTATGACTCTCTTACTAGTTCTTGGAACTCTATATTTTTCCTTCCCCCTTTGAACTACTTCATTTTTCCTTACTCTCCCTTAATTGCTTCCTCCCCCCTCTTCCTATTCGAACTCCCCCCTTTATCTTACGACAAATATTTCCTCCCCTAAGAGGAGGGATGGCATATTTCCCTGTATTCTTGGAATCTTGCCATTATTTTTGGAAAAGAGGTTTCCACCACTTTTGGGATGATGAAACTTAAGGGAACTACTTAACACTTCTCCTGATGGATAAACTTTCCCACTTGTAGTACCATGGACCTTCTTTTGTGGAACCCTACCCATGGAATTCTAATTTTATTTATTTACATAATTTCAAAACTATTATTTACAAAATCACCATTAAAATAATAATAATATTTCATGGTTAATCATAAACATCTCATGAAGTTAGATTTCATTACAAATAAAATGTTAATAACCAATTAACTGTACAACTTTCTAGGAATAATATATTGGGATATCACATCTACTTCTCCTTAAAAAAATAGCATCATCCTCGGTGTTCCTCTTTTCAGTGACCTTTATGTCTGGAACAGAAATGGATACGCTTCCTTCATAACATGTTCCATTTCCCATGTAGCCTCTTCAAGCACAAAATGTTTCCATTGCACCTTTACCTAAGTGATAGCTTGATTCCAAGCAATATTTATTTCTTGTCTATTATGCAGAGGGGTTATGGTTGGAACTCTCCATCCAATTCCACTTGTATCACAACCCAACCAATTATATGGTTAGGGTCATGAACATATTTTTTCAATAAGGAAAGATGGAAAACATTGTGGACTTTGATGTTAGTTGTAAAAGCAAGTTGATAAGCCACTGGTCCTATTATGGCTAATATCTCAAAGGGTCCATAGTATCTAGAAGAAAGTTTAGCATACTTCCCTAGATTCAATGAGCTTCTTTTTGGTTTCACCTTTAAGTACACATGTTCCCCAACCTGAAACTCTTTATGTAATCTTTTCAAATATGCATAAATTTCTTGCCTATCTTGAGCTGTTTTTAAATTATGTTTAGCTATATTCACTTCCTATTCCATTCTTTGAGCATGTCTGGTCCAAGCATAACCATGTTTATAGGATTATTACAACTAATAGGAGTGTTACATTTTCTCCCATAAAGTAATTCAAAAGGACCCATTTTCAGAGATGTATGATACTCATTGTTATAAGCAAATTCTACAAGATGAAAATACTGCTCCCAATCAGTAGGCTTACTCATCACATACATGTGAAGCATGTCTTCCAAAATTTTATTAGTTATTTTAGTTTGTCCATCTACTCGAGGGTAATAAGCGATATTGAAGTTTAACTTGGTACCCAATCCATTGAATAATACTCTCCAAAAATTGGAAGTGAAATTATTATATCTATCAAATATAAATTTAATGGTAGTGGGCATTCGATGAAGTCAAAAAATCTCTTTCATAAAATATTTTTGAAATATTCATTGCTTTATAAGTAGATTTGATAGGAATAAAATGACCACATTTGCTTAATTTGTCCACTACAACCATAATGGCATCATTTTATTTTACTATTTTGGGTAATCCTATAATAAAATCCATGGAAATTACATCCCATTTCCATTCTAGTAACGACGGGGATTGTAACAAACCAATCGAATGTTGGTGTTTTGCTTTTACCTATTGACACTTGATACATCTTGCAATATACTCTGCTACATAATTTTTCATTCACAGCCAAATAAATTCTATTTTTATAGTAGTAATCATCTTCTAGAAGCCCGAATGACTTGAGTAAGGTTGTTTATGCATTTCTTTCATAACAAGATGATCCATATGGACATCAGTGGCCATCCACCTAATCCACTAGCTCAAAACACAGTTTTCCATCTTGGCAGTTTTGTTATGAATTTTTGGTTCTTGAACTTCCGAGGTCGTTTGAGGCCCTAAACAACTTTTTTTTGGCATGGAAACACCTAGTAGATAGCTTTAGTGACGTTATACCCCAAAAAGTAATTTTATTTAGATACAAGTCACATTTACTAAACTTGGCATAAAGTTGATATTCTCTTAATATCTGTAAGATTATTCGAAGATGAACTTCATGCTCTTGTTCAGTTTAGGAATATAAAAGTATATCATCAATAAAAACAAATATAAACATATCCAAATAATCTTGTAGTACACCATTTATAAGACACATAAAGGAAGCTGGTGCATTAGTAAAGCCAAAGGGCATGACCACAAATTCATAATGATCATGTCTTGTCCTAAAAGTTGTCTTATGTATGCCTTCATCTTTCCTAATAATCTTGGAGTACACCATTCATAAGACACATAAAGGTGGTTGGTGCATTAGTAAATCCAAAGGGCATGACCACAAATTCAGAATGGCCATATCTTGTCCTAAAATTTGTCCTGTGTATTACTTATCTTTAATCATCACTTGATGATATCCCGATCTTATGTCAATCTTAAAAAATATTTTTTCCCCTATTACTTGGTTAAACAAATCATCTATTATGGGTAAAGGATATGTTGGAAATCTAATCCTCCAGGATTATGATTTCAACCAAATTGTAAATATTGTAGTCAGTTGAATAAAAGGAAGATGAGAAGTCTTAGGGACTCCAACAGATCTCTTGGAATACAAATTCCAAAAGACACTTATATAAATAAACATCTTGATTAATGAAGAAACATATGGCATTCTTCCATTCTATGCCCTGCATAGTATGTGCCCTCCTTCCTTCCAGACTGCTCGCTCATTCAATTTTTCCTTCTCTTTGCCATCCGCGTTCACCTCAGTCCCGCTCTTCCTAGAGTTTAATGTTTTACCTTTACATAGTTAATGCTTTCTTCCCCCATAGCCCTCTTTTTGTGTACTCATGCTCTAGTGGTATCATTTGTAAACCTAACTTGATTATTGCATTCTCCATTATGAAGAAATTTGTTCTTGAGGCTGTGACTTCTCCCTTCCCATGATGGCGTAAACATTTTTTGTGTCTTTCATTTGGAGCATGCAAAGGGTGAAAACCTAATTTGTGAACTGTGTTGCGTTGAAACTTGATTATGTATGTTGCAATATAGAATGCATATTATTGACCTACGACCTTAGAGCCACGACCTTGTATTTTGTGGACTCTGTCGTGATATTGCGTTGTTGCTTCATGTGGGTGCTTGCTCGATCTACAATCTCATTCAACGGTGCTGTGACCTCTTTACTATTGTTGTGACTTGCTCTTGAGGCTCGTGAGACCTCCACCTTGATTTTTGTTGAGTTGTGACTCCACTCAACAACAAATTTTGAAGTGGTATGCCCATTTAGCTACTTTGAGGTAAAACATTTTTGTTGCAATTTGTGTGACCATTGGAAACCCTAATTTTGACCTAAAAATATGCATGGGAGGATGAATGGAAATGAGGCTGCATTTTTACGAACTTTGCGACCGCGTGGAATTTTTGAACTATTGCACAAAGGCTAAGAGAGGCATATTTGTTCTATGAGCCTCTTTCCTGGAGCTTGTTGCTTGACGTGAAGATTGCTTGTGAAGATGAGGACTATCTCTGTTAAGTACATTAAATCCATTGAAAACTACCCGTGAAGACTGCAAAACCAAGATTGTTCTACTGCAACTTAATTTGAGACCACGATCTCCTCCATAACTACATTTTTTGCACAAGAGTGGTATCATTGTATTAATTCATTATTAAATATTTCGTCCATATATTTCATCTTAGATGAAGATTTGAGCTGGAGATAAGGGGGAATGTAATTTTCTATGAACTGTAAAATCAAATGTAATAGCGCTGCATAATTAAAATCAATAGTGCTACAAAATTAAATTAATAAGGCAAATGTAGAATGATATTGATAGTGCTGCAGAATTAAGTTGATACCAATACAATATTTAAGAAGAAATTTTGTAAAGGAGGGAGCAAGAATTTAAACATGTACCTTCCCATCTTTTCTTCCAAATATTTTGTTTAAAGTTTTAGGTTGCAAAAGATGCACTCACTCGCATCAATAGTTCGTGTTTTCTTTACTGGAAAGGATACCTATCCAGAATGGTCAAGGAATATCAAATCTACGTTCATCTACAATGACTCGTGGGATGGAATATGTGAAGGAAAAACCATTCATACAAATGAAGGCACAATCTTGAGTTCTGATCCAAAACGCCCAACATCAAAGAAAGAACTTGCTATCTGGTTAACCAAAGACAAGAAAGATTTTGCAATGATCACTGGCACTATAGTCTTTGAAGAGGTGAGCCAACACATATTGCCTGCAAAATACTGTTTTGAAGCATTAAAGACATTAAAAGACTTGTATGACTCACATTCTGAAAAGGAGGTGATTCAATTAATGTTAAAATTGTTCATTTTGGAAGTAAAGGATAATGATCCTATGATGGTTGCATCTGAGATCATAGCAATCATGCACAAGATTCAAGCATCTAGTGTGAAACCATACCTTCCACTAGCAACATTTGTCAAGTCCCTCTATCCTACTCACTCCAAAGATCTTGAGTCTCTTATAACAAGTGACAACTTCAAAGACCTCAACTTTGACACCCTGGTGGAGAAGATTGCAGACAGAGAGAAAGCCTTTGGAAAGAAGACAAGTGAGCCTCCTAGAGAATCTCTTCACTTTGCTAAAAAAGCAAAGAACTAGTCCAAAGACCCTTCCAAGGGATAAAGAAGCAAGGGAGGAAGAGGAAGAATAAATTTCAGAGGCAGAGGGGGCAGAAACAACTCAAACAAAAGATCAGATTTGAAGTGCAAGCACTGTGGGAAGACTAGACATGACGTAGATTAGTGTTGGGATCCTTGGGAATCCATCAAAGGAAGACATAACCAGGACAAATAAGACAAAAATAAGATCCAAGAGGTTGGTAAAGCCTCCGATTCTACTCATTGTATTGTTGCAGATTGTAATCTTGGAATTGATGAAATAGCCTCTCTTTCATCTTACAAAGATTGTTGGTTGCTTGATACTGGTGCAACATCTCACATGACTTTTAGGAAAGATTGTTTTGAAGAACTAAATGGCATTGTAGATGGCATAGTGTACTTAGAATACAAATCTAGCCTCAAACCAAAGGGAATTGGCTCAATCGGGCCCAAGCTACATGGATTCCTTGATTTTGTGTTAAAGAACGTTCTCTATCTTGCAGACTTGCAGAGAAGCTTGTTGTCCTTAGTGCAGATTCGAAAACAAGGCCATTCCATCAACATGTTTGATGGAATTGTAAAGATAAGGAATTCCTATGACAAGAAGGTCATCATGACCGGATATAAAGATGGAAAGTTGTTGAGTTGAGGGGATCTTATGCAAGAGTTCAAAAATCTTCCTACCTCTCTCAGCATGAACAAGGTAATATGCCATCCAGTTTGTTATTGCAAGCTATATTTGGTCATCTGAATTATAACAATATTCATTTGTTAAGAAATAATGGTGTATTTGGGTTGCCCATCATTCCTAAGCAAAAGAACAAATGTGATGCATGCATACTAGGAAAACATAGTAAGCAACCATTTCAAGAGTCTAAATTCATAACATGTAGAAAGTTAAATCCGGTTCACTCTAACTTATGTGACCCCATGCCAATTCCTTATGTAAATGGTAATAAGTACCTCATGGCCTTTGTTGATGACTATACTACAATGTGTTGGGTATACTTGTTGAAGTCAAACTCTGAAACATTTCAAACATTCAAGAACTTTCATGCATGGATAGAAAATCGAGCAAAAGCTTATATTGGTACATTTTGATTTGATAATGGTAAAGAATACACATCTAATGTTTTTGAAGACTATCTTTGTAAACATGGGATTACACATCAAACTTCAAATCCCTACAATCCACAACAAAATGGTCTGGTAGAAAGGATGAATAGAACCTTAATGAATATGGTACGCTCAATGATGTTTTTCAAGAATGTGAAACTGATGTTTTAGGGTGATATAGTATTATGTGAGAAATAGAATTCAATCTCATGCTCTTGAAAACAAGATTCCACATGAAATGTGGTTTGTCCACCTTCTTTCAGTTAGGCATATCAGGGTTTTTGGCTCCACCTACTATGCATTGATACCAAAGGAGCAAAGAAACAAGCTTGGTGCTAGAAGTCAAAGATGCATTTTCTTGGGGTACTCAGAAACCTCCAAGGCATATCGTCTTTATGATGAGGTAAAAAAGAAGTTTGTTGTTTCCAGAGATGTAATTTTTCGTGAAACTAATAAAAATGACCAGTATATTGAAAGACAACTTGATCGTCTGGAGATATTTTCCCATCTAAATACGTATTATGAATTTGATAATGGAATTCCACATCTTGAAGGGGGGATCCCTATCTTGGATCAATCTATGGAATTTCATTTTGAAGCACCAAAACCCCCTCATGCAGAAACTCATGAAGAAGAAGTTCTTGCCACTTCACTTGAACAAGAGACCCAACTAGATGATGTGATTGAGAGGATTGGAAGATTGAAACTTGAAAAGAATGAAGCACCACCAACTGATCAAATTGGGCCATCAAGGAAGATTCTGAAATGGGCCATAAAGACACTTGAACGTGTGCATCCATATCAAGTTGGAAATATGGGAACAAGAAGCTCAACCAGACAAGAAGATGTAGGAAATGCAAATAACTCAGGTGATGACATGGATGTCTCATTTGATTGTGAATTGAATTTATCTTCCAACTTTGAACCATGTTCCTTTGAAGAGGCTTCTACTCGTGATGAGTGGAAAGAATCCATGCAGAATAAGTATGATGCACTCATGAAGAATGGAAACTGGAAGTTGGTTGACCCTCCATTCATAATCAAACCAATTGGAAACAAGTGGGGTATACAAGAACAAATACAAATCATATGGCTCACTTGACAAGCACAAAGCAAGGCTGGTGGCGAAAGGCTATGCACAAAAAGACGGAATTGAGTATGAAGAAACATTCTCCCCCACAACAAAATGGGCCACCATCCACACCTTACTCTCTTTGGTTGCACAAAACAGATGGAAAGTCCACCAAATGGATTTAAAAATAGGATTCTTGAATGAATATTTGAAAGAAAATGTCTTCATGTCTCAGCTAGAAGTTTTTGTCCTGAAGGGACAAGAACACAAGGTATGCAAACTTGTCAATTCCTTGTATGACCTAAAACAAGCACCTCGAGCATGGTATGAAAAGCTAACTGGGCATCTTCTAAAGCTAAATTTCAAACATTATAATCTTGATGACGCAACATTGTTTGTAAATAAAGTTGGAAGATTTGTTGTGTTTCTTGTAGTGTATGTAGATGACCTTTTGATGAAAGGGAACAATGAAAGATGTATAGCATCCATAAAGAAATATTTAAAGAAAGTATTTGAATGAATGATCTGGGACATCTTCATTACTACTTAGGAATTGAAGTGACTCAACATCCTGAGTACATATTCATATCTTGGAAGAAGTATGTTGGAGAATTGCTAAACATATTTTTCATGACATAATGCAACCCTCTCTCAAGTCAAATGGAACAAAAGTTGAAGTTCACATCAAGTGAAGTAAAGTAATTTGAGGATGCAACCAAGTACATGTGAAATTCCGTGTCACAGCAGATCTAAAGAGCTGAGGATACCTCACAAAGAAAGAATGAGCAGAAATTTTGAAGAAGAGTGAAAACTGCAGTAAAAAAGCGCAGAAGAATAATAATGCAACAGAACTCATATAGGAGCATAATAAAATCAGATGTTCCAATTATTAGTATAATAAACAATGATGTTACAATGGAGAGAATTCGAATCATGCAGGAGAATTCAAACCTCGGTTGGTCTAACATAGGGATTATCACCACTGGAGTGCTCCGGAAGACTCAAAGTCAACTGAACTGAACCTAAACTCAACTAACTGAAGTCACAATCAATTAATTGACTAAGGAGGGCACAATAGTGAGTTTGTCATGCATGCCAGTCAGAAAAGGGTGCATGAGGCCACAATTAGTGGCATCCAGAGCTCTAACCCCCCACAAGAGTCAGATAACTCAGGTGGACTGCACTGGAACACTCAGTAGGTTCCTATAAAATAGGGAACTGACTGAATTGGTCCTAAAATAATGCATGCAAGGATCATAAGGCGGTAGATGGATCCCCGATGACATCTGCACACAACTAGGGGAAAATGATATCATCAACAACTAGGAAAAATAAATAATGCTAGGTAGGACAAGGATGGAGTATTGAAATATCCTAACAGTACCGACAACTTGTAGGAAGCCTTATATACCTTACCACCACCAGACCAAATATTTCTTATGTTTTTGGCATCCTTTCAAGTTTCATGCACAAACCTTGTGAAGGACACTGGTTTGCTGCAAAAAGAGTTCTAAGATACTTGAAAGGGACTCAAGACTTTGGACTCAAGTACTCTAAGTTGGAGGACTTCAAACTCATTGGGTACTCTAATTCAAACTTCGATAGTGACCAAGAGACATGAGTGTTCACTTCTGGATACACAATGAGTCTAGGATCAACAGTTGTCTCCTTGAGATCACGTAAACAGTCAGTTCCAATATATTTGACAAAATAGGTAGTATATGTGGCTGGTGTAGAAGCAACGAAAGAAATTGTGTGGCTCAGGAAGATACTTGAAGATTTGCAGGAGAAACAAGAGAACAACACTCCACTATTTATTGGCAACACTTTAGCAATCAAGTTGGCCAAGAATCCCAAATTCCATTATTGAACCAAGCACATCAACACAAAGTATCATTTGAATCAACATCATGTAGAGGCCAAGCGAGTGCATTTACGACATTGTTCCACGAATGAGCAAACTACAAACATCTTCACCAAAGCACTTGGACGATAAAAGTTTTAAAATTTTAAAACCGTGCTTGGACTCACAAACACCCCTTCAGATTAAGAGGGGGGATGTTGGAAATCTAATCCTCCGGGATTATGATTTCAACCAAATTGTAAATATTGTAGTTATTTGAATAGAAGGAAGAGGAGGAATCTTAGGGACTCCAAGGGATCTCTTGGAATCTGAAGTCCAAGAGACACTTGGCCTTTGTATAAATAAACATCTTGATTAATGAAGAAGCATGAATTCGGGATTTATCCACTCTACATGATATTTTTCTTTATTGTTACTTTGTTTAACTCTCAATAGTCTATACATAATCTTTGTGAATATTTGGTGTAGATTTGACCTTTAATTCTTTTAGATGTCAAAACTTGAAGTGATGAGACAATTCAATTACATGAAATTCATACAACCATAACACAAGATATACCCTGGGAAAATACTCAAAACTATGAGAACAAAAACCCCAACAACTCTTCTCAATATAATATAATGGATAGCAAAGAATGTTTTCTTTTACAACATAACATATTGCTTTCAGAATATAAGAGATCACCAAAACACTCTTGGTGAAGATACAAAACAATAGAGAAGAGAGATCAATCAGAGAAGTGCCTTGCCTTTAATAATAATATCCTGCACACAAAGAGAAGCACATTGCCTTCAAAGGATAAGAGAATTCGCTTCGCATTGAATTCATCAATCCCGTATAACATATTGATACATTCTTCTCTTCTATTTTTATCTTCTAACTTCATGACGAGCTTGCCCTCAAACTGGATGCATCAATCTTGCATGCAGAAGTGTTCCCCACTTCTCATGAAGTGCTTTATCTCATTGAGCTATCACTTAGGATGAACTCACCTCTTAACTTAAAGCTTTTCCACTTAGTTAGGTGTCATCACTTAGTTAACTAGATCTTCTTTGTTGTCACTTAGTTAACTCTCTTTAATTGATTCTTGATAACATCACTGTAGTGATCAATTCGAGTTCTCCTTGATTTACTGAAGTGTTGTCTTTTAGTTTAACTAAAGTGAAAACACTTTAGTTAACTAGTCCTTAATTAACACTTAGTTAACTGAAATCATGCTTATTGATTTACTTGAAGTGACCACTGTGAGTTCTTTATTTAACTGGGGAATATCTTTAACTGATGCTTTAACTGAAGCAATGATTGAGGCATACATTGATACTTAGTTGAAGCTTTAACAATTCAAGTTCTCTTTAATTAGTTGAAGTGTCTACATGGGCAATTTTGAATTCTCTTGATCTCTATGTTTTATCTTTTATATCTTTATCTCTTATTGCATGGTCAATATATGGTAATTTTAATTATCCATCACATTACATTATACTAAGAAGAATTATCGAATGTTGTGATCATATTATATTATTCTGGACAAAATTATCATATGCTAAAATAATTCACTTTAGAGGTGATCAATCTCTAAAGGAGACTTAATAACAATCGGTGATCATGGTTAATAATACATCACACAACATTAAATGCTTTTAACAAGTAAAGCATGACTTTCATACGGAAGGTCCACCTCTATACGGGAGTTCCATCTCATGGATACCTTTATATGGAAGGTTCACATGAGAATCATGACTTGACACACAAGTTCGGAGCCTTGTCCAACAAGACTTTACAACATCATTACTTTGATCAATTACCTCTATACGGGAGGAATAACCTTTACACGGAAGACAATCAAAGTGCTCACCTCTATATGGGAGGATCAATATTGGTTGCACAAGATTGATTTGGAGAATGTCTCCCGATGTTGTACATTTAACAATCGCATGGTTCCATCCTTCTTTTTTACAAAAAAACTAGTGCTCCCCACAAAAAAACACTAGGTATGATGTACTTCTTTTCAAGTAGATCCTTAGTTGCAACTTTAGATCCATCAATTCTGGGGTACACATCCTATAAGGTGTTTTAGAGACGGGTGCTTATCCTGGCACACGATTTATTGTAAAATCAATGACTCTCTTAGGAGGTAAACCTAGTATTTCATCCAGAAATACATCCTTAAAGTCTTGAAGAACTACAAAGTCTTCAAGCTTGGGTTTAGTATCTTCTACTAAGTCTAAGATATGTACTTCATACAATTTACATCCTTTACTAGCACAATTCTTCATTTGCAGTGTCATGTACCCGATAACCTCTTTCAACCATGGAGACCACATTGTACTCAAATAACTTGCACAATTCATCACTGATAGCCAAATTCAATTTTCATAATTTTCATTCATTTTAACGGTGGAATACAAACATATGGTTTCCAAAATTAACATATATGAATACTAAACATTACATGCAATTTCTAACATGAAACACTCATACCATGCCAAGCAATTCCATGCAATTATATGGTCACAAAACAGTAAATTGAACAATATATAAAAACATATTTAAACATGGCATTGAGACATAATTAGAGACTTATATTTTAATTTCCACCAACTGACTATAGATGAAGCACGTTCCTCCCATCTATAGGAACTTTATCAAGCCAATTATTTCTTTTATAGATGCCACCCCCAAGCTGGGGATATCAATCTACAAGGAAAAATATCTTCTCGAAGACCTTTACATAGCTCAATCTCTCATGCAAACTCCTAATGCAGAAACCCTCTCCATCATCATCTCAATCCTCAATTATCCTTCCCCATCAACCTACACACTTCCAGGAACAAGTTCCCTTCTATGAGATAACAGTAACTCGGGAAGCCTCCAATTTTTTTCTAGTGCTCCAGCACAGGTTGAACAAGAATTCTTTGAATTGGGACTCCGGGGCACAAGCTCCAGGACAGGTTCCTCTCACAAGAGTACACTACCCTAGCACCAATATCCTAGGGTCAATGGCATGGAAAGGTCAAATTAACCTATGGAATCTCTAGTTCTCTCTCTCTAGTACCAGTCTCCAAGCAATCTATGTGATGGTAAGAATGAGGAGGAATGGAATGCAAGATTCCAATCCATGAAGGAACAAACCCCTCACAAGCCTAAATTCTCACATTTATATGCATGCTTTAGATATACATGTGGGTATTCCACATGGGACCACTTTTCCCCTCTTAATCATGGTTTGGGAACTTTGGTTAAATTGCTAAGGCTAATGAAATAAGATTAAGCCCACTAGGGTCATTTCCCTTGGTCTACTATCACTTCCCTAATTGTGGAATCATAGCCCCCTGTCTCTTCTTCATTCTTCTTCATCTGCAATCATCATGGATTTTATATTAATATCAAAATCTACATATTTACAATGTCTTGGTCATCCTGGACCATTTATTTCATGCTTCTAGCCTTTACATCAATATATACATGATTACATTTCCGGGTCAAAAATGGGGTGTTACATGTAGAGCTGAAAATTGTATGATGCATACGGACTTAGGAATGCCTATTATAGTTCTGAGATTATCATTTTCATTTATACAAAGTAAAGTTTTATGATAACAATCCAAAATTTCTTTGTGTTTCTGCAACCAATCCATTCATATTAACACATCATAACATCCTAATCGTAAAATGGTCAAATCTGCTACAATTTTCATTCCATTCTTTTTTTATTTGAAAATTTTCTATTAATTATGTTATTTTTCTCTTAGTTCTTGTATTGAATCAAACTAACCAAGCCTTCTTGTGTTTATTCCTTCGAAGCATACATGATTCAACAACTTTTGGGGAAATATAACTTTCGCTAGAACTTGGGTCAATCAAGATAGAAATAATTTGCATAGCAATTTCACCTTCCACTTCAACCATTGATGATTGATGGTTTGCTTGTTGGTCTTCTAAAGCAACATAAATACTAGGAATATTTGTGGCTACATCGTTAACTATTGTGGCTTCCTAGACATTATAAACAATTTTAACATTCTCACTTTTGTTGGGACAATTCCTCAACAATTGTGCTCCCCTACAACCCCAATATTTCAAAGGACCCTGAAAAGAATCATTTGGTTTCCTTCCTATATAACCATTAGATTTATTTCCATCTTGAATGGTTGATTTAGCTGAAAACCATTCTTTTGAACATTCCTTGTTTGATTTATGTACTACAGAGGTCTAAATCCTTTTTTCCTCGGTTCATATTTTTCCTTCTTTCTCTCCAACCCTTAGGATTCTATGTCATGTTCTAATACTAATCATAATAGTATTTAGATTTTTTTATTTTTTCATCTAAGGTCTCATATTCGTTCAATTCAATCTTATATCTGAAATATTGAGGTAAATTGCTCAAAAAACATTGTATTTTCTCGGTCTTATCTTAAAATATGGGACATATCTCAACAGTTCTAAAAACTTATTAGCTAGGTCATCCATAGTCATCTGTCCTAATTTCAATTCATGGAATTCTTTGATTTTTCCATCAAAATATCTCTCTGAAATGTACTTTTGTTTGAAGAATTTCTTAAACTGATTCCAACCGATTCTCTTTTCACTAACATGCTTTACCTAACTTAAGATCTGTCCATCAAATTGCAACTTTTTCATTTAGGTTATAAACTGTTACTCTAACCTTCATATTACTAAAGTAATCATAAATTTGGAAATATTTACTCATCCCCAATAACCAAAATTTTACTTCTTCTCATGTTTTAACCTCCCCATCAAAAGTGGGTGGCTTAATCTTCTTGAACTCTCCTTTTAACTCATCCATACAAATTTTATTTCTTTTCTTATGAGATGAAGCCTTGAAACTATCACTTCCTAATTGTTCTGAAGTAGATACACTATCACTTCAATAAATTTTTAGTTCCATCATAAGTACTCAAGTTTTTATCAAGGACCTTATACCAACATTACTTGAAGTTTGACCCTATTGTTTTTTAGTTTTCATTTCAGTTAAATTCTGTAAAAAAATACCATTCCATTCTTGTTGCACTTCTTGAATTTTTTACTAATTTTTCATTATCATTCTTAAAGCTTTGTAGTTCTGCTCATAGGCTTCTCATGGTCTCAATCATAATGGAAGGTAAATTTTCTCTTTCATTAGATCCCACTTCCATACCAATCTTTGATTGATTTTCTCCTATTTGGATATTGGGTATAGCCTTCATAATGTAAGTAAAATAAAATGGATTTTCCAAATTTTTCCACAACAAATAATAGAATTACCAGTTTATTGCGCTCTGTAAATAAACAAAACACAATTTATTACCTAAATTAAATCCCATCGATCTCCTAGAGTTGTAACCATGCTATGATACCAATTTGTCACATACCCTAATTTGCATCTTTTATTTGAAATAATTGTAAAACGTGTTACTAAAATATTTTAGTTACACTTATGAAAAATAAATGTCACTATACTTTTTTACTTTCGTGATTGGTTAGAATTAAGGAAGCTATGGTGTTTACGTGTTTCCTCAATTGATATGTAATATGCACATGATTCAGCTAAATTGCTTTATGTCCTATCTTTATATATTTGATGTGTTGTATTGTTTTTTTAATTTTTTGCTATCATAACTTCATTAGGGAAATATGATCACTTGTTGATAAAAAAAACCACATATCCTAGCTCCCATATACTATCATAAAAGTATTTTAGGCTTTATTAATCAAAGTATAATTATTGGTTAGAATTCAATGAAATTGCTTTCCAATTTCAAGCTTGGAGCTTTAATGTTTATAGCATTATTGGGAAAATATATAAATGAGTTTGTAACTATGATTAAAGGTTTTTATAATTGAATAGATGTAAATATACATTTTAACCCTAACATCTTGATTATATTGTTAACCTATAGCTTTTACCACATGTAACATATAGAATTACATGTATAAACTTGGGCCACTTTTGTATAAGGTTAAGACCCATCAGGGCGTAACTTCTAGAGGTTACAGAGGTATTATCGTGGTTGAATATTATTGTGCCAGGTATATCATTGTGCCAGGTACTATCTTGTCATTTGATGAATTTCGAGTCTCTCAAGGTGGTATGGATTAAACCACCCAATACATTCATTGTTTTCAGTCTTTGGTCGAAAAAATTCTCCTTAGTTTGTAGGTGACTTGATGAGGGTTTTCAAACAAATAACATGTAATTTCATTCATGCAAGGTGTGGTTGACTTACCAAAGTTCCACAGGATCTTTAGGTAACATTTACATCACAGCTTTGGAGTTAATTCTATTGTAAATCATTTCCATTCAAGAATTTTGAGGACTCTGGTTAACATAATCATTTGTTAGAAATTTTCATGTATAGTTATTAGTTTCATTTTTAAAGAGCTACACTTCAAAATATTCATCCTATACGTGGGTTTTCACTTCCTAGTTGTATTTTTTAAGGGAATTAGATTCAATGAGAGTTAGGGTTTTTAACTGAACTTGGGTTTGAAAGTAGAGGCCAAGCCTCTTAAAAAAATTGCTTTCAAATGGTAAAGATATTGAACCTTATCTCAACTCCAAGTTGTGGAATTAATTCGACGGGCCAAGGTAAAATATCCTTTCTACTTTTCTCTTGCTATATTTGAATGAGTTTATATTTTTTGAAAATTTCTACTGTTTAGCATTTTTTTTCTAGGTTTGCAGGTGGTCAACCTCTTTCACTCAGCTAAGTATAATGGGTTTAAATTATGTTTTCAATTATTTTAGCTCTTGTTTATTTTCGTGATTTGAGGATATTCTACACATTGTGATAGTAATTTTGTTGTCTCTTCTTATGTGCAAGGTTTCATTCACCCAATAATAAACCCTCTGCTCAGTCTCATAAAATGACATGAATCGACCCCTATAAACCTTGGCCATCATACAATTTAGCAATAAGTTTATACAGGGATTAGCTTTGATTCTTGACATAGTTTGAGCTTTTCCTTAATTCTATAGTGATAGGCTAGTTCTCTCTCTCTCTATATATGGAATGAAAATCGTAGGGTTTTTTCTCTCTAAACTAGAATTACAATACTTTTAATTGTAGCATTGATAGTGTAAAGTAATTGATGTTGCCATTGTTTATCATTTTCATTGTGCATATATATTTATGTATTTGAACCTAACCTTAATGGTAAATGATGTTATTTCCGCTTTTATCTTCCTCTATTAAAACGATTCTATATAGATTAATTATAATAAGGAAACTGTATTCCTATTTTGCTTACACTATTTGCTTAGTCTGAAATACCCCTTTGTTTAAAAACAAAAGAGTGTATTTAAAGTCTCTATAGGTTAATCTTTCCTTTCATATATTATCATGGAGAATACTAAATAAAAGCACAAATAAACATATTCCAATGTTTTAATTCAACTTTTATTGTTCTCATTCCAAAGGTTGAGTTCCCTTCTAACTTTGGGGATTTTAGACCGATTTCTCTATGTAATGTGCTTTACAAAAATATCTTAAAAGTCATAGCAGTATGGACTAAGCCAATTCTCTTTGCAAATATTTTGCCTGAACAATTAGGATTTTTGGATGTGAGACAAATTCATGATGTAGTGGGCACTTCTCAGGTGTATACATTCTATTAAGAGCAAGAAGTTGGCAGCTAAGGTGGTAAAGATGGATCTTTCAAAAGCTTATGATCAGTCTTGTTGGATGTATCTCAAATTGATCATGATACGGGTTGGCTTCTCTTTGGATCTAGTGAATTGGATCTGGGATTGTATGTCTACTATTAATTTTGCCATGTTAATCAATGGTTCAGATTATGAGTTTTTTACCCCTACTCTGGGTCTTAGGAAGGGGTGCCCCTTGTCACCTTGTCCGTCCTTATCAGTGATGGAAGGACTTGGCGGAGCTTTATCTCTGGCTCATTTAGAAGGAAGAATTCAAGGCATTAAAATCAACTTGGAAGTAAGTGTCACTTAAATTTTGTTTGTTGATGATGTTTTGAATTTCCTTGGTGATTCAATTGAAGAAGACAATGAATTCAAAGAAATATTAGATACTTTCTATCTAGCTACGCGTATGCTTGCCAATTATAACAAGTATGCTTGCTACCATAATGGAATTGAGGACTAGTCCCTTTGTCTCTTTCATGATGCTTAGACAATGGAACGAATGGAACTAGATCATGGATTTAAGTACCTCGGTTTTCATCTTAAATCAAATAGTTACAAAAGAAAATACTGGGATTGGATACTAAGCAAGATGGAAGCTCGCATTAACTTTTGGTGTAACCACTAGCTAGCTAGAGGAGGTCGGGTTATTTTGATCAAGGTTGTTCTTTTTGCTATCTCGATGTATTGGATGACCATAACTTTTATTCCCAAAGGAGCCTTGCGTAAGATAATGAATATTTGCAATATTTTTTTATGGAAAGGCAAGAATGGATCTGGGATGCATTAGGCAACTTGGAATTCTATTGCAACTCCAAAAGAATTTGGTGGGTGGGGTATGAAGGAACTATTTAGATTTGGTAGGGCTCTGGCTACGAAGACAATTTGGAATTTTATTTCAAAGACAAGCCTGTGGCAGTCACTCCTGAAAAATAAATATCTGGGCAGATTAGGCATTTTAGAGTGGATCAATAATATAATTAAAAGTTATAAGGGTGGCTCAGTTAATTTGAAATCAATTTTGATTGCTTTTCCGATAGTTGGTGACTTGCTTGCATGGAAGCTAGGAAATTGATGAAAGGCAGTTTTAGTGGAGGATGTTGTTGTGGGTTGCGGGTCTTAGGTGTTAATGTCAAACAATTTAATCAGTTATTGAAATAGTCGAGGTTTGTTTTGTGCTAAGCATGTTGGGGATTGTGAAGTTAATTATCTTTTGATTCATACTTGGAAATATGCGAAACCATTGGGTTTATCACGGAGTTGGAAACTTGAATAGGATTGCTAGTTTGCGGAAATGCGCAGGGGACATGTCATTTTAAATGAGGAACCTGATTCTTTAATTTGGACAAGGAATCCTTTTGGTGGCTTCTTCACAGTTAAGCAATCCTACAGTTTTTTCTGGGTTGGTTTGGAAACTTAGTCTCTCTAGTGGTGGTCGGCTTTAAATATGGTTAATCCTTAATGGGAAAACACTTACATGGGATAATCTATGGAAAATAAATTTTCAGGGGCCGAGTTTTGTATTATGTGCATAAGCACTGAAGAAAATGAGGCTCGTCTTTTTATACATTGCCCTTTCACTCTACAAATTTGGAAAGATATTGGGTTTCGTCTTCAATTGGTCAACTTATGGAGAGCATATTCTATAGAAAACTGTCTCAGTGGTTTAGGAGAGTAGAACTTCAACTTATTAAGTGTTTTCCATTTCTTGTTGTGTGGGCTATTTGGACAACTAGAAATGAAAAAATATATGAAGACTACCAAAGGCCTTCTTCCTAGGTATCTTCTCAAGTCTTGGTGTTGTTTGAGTTCTTTAAAGAAAAAGAAAAGGTCCCTAAGGTGAGAATTCTAAACCCTTTAAGTTTTGATAGAAAGATTTGTTGGGGCTTTTTTTATGGGGCTTGTCAAGGCAAGGGTAAAATCTATGGTGTGGGCGGTTCTCTTTATTTTTCAGATTCTCAAGGTATTGTGTTTAAATCCAATTGTGGTAGAGGTGCTAATAATAAGGTTGAGTGTATTGCTTTAAGAACTTTACTCAAGACAGCTATAGGGGAAAATGTGAAAGATTTGCAGGTTTTTGGAGATTATTCCTTAGTGATTAATTGGATGTGAGGTACAAAGCAATTGTGGAATAATAATTCGCAGGGGATCGGGAAACTTCTTAAGGCTTTGTCAGGGACGTTCAATTCTTTCAGAATATGCCATATTTTTAGAGAGCGGAATGAACAAGTAGATTTATTTTCAAAGGATGGAATTCTACTTCCTACATAATCCATATCTTACTTGAGGACATCAATGGTAATATTGATGAAAAGCCAACATTAATTAACTTCATTTGAAGAAAACTGATCTCTTTCATAAGGTCAAATGTTGCTACAAAAATATTTTGAATTTTGAAATTATGATAGTTCATTTCACAAGTAAAAGCTTTGTTTTCATAAATGGAGCAAGGTGAGAACTTTTAAATTTTCTTTTGGATGCCCTTTTTTATATTGATGATGGGTTGTTATAGGCAAATATACTACAATATAAATAATTTGTATTTCTATGTACTGGAAGCATTGTAAATTACAACAATATTATAAGTTGTTTGTTTTTGTGCTAAATGCACCTGAAGAATGTGTTTTGGTTTACTATCCGATAAATAAAAATGCGATTTTTTTCATATGGAAAAAAAAACATATTCCAATGTAACTCTATAATTTTTTTTTATTTTTCTGACCTTTAGTTGCATAAATGAAAGAAATTAGTTAATAATAACAAAGGAATAACTCTCAGTAGAATTAGTTGTACTGTGTTTTCTTTATTCTTATACATTGGTACCTTCAAACTAGGTAAACTAACATAATACAACGTAATAGATTTCATTTAAATACAACATAAAACTATAGAAGTTAAAATAACTTATCTGTAAATTCCTTAAGAAAAATGAACTCGGTAGATCCATGTACCACCCAACAATAGGCATACTGCAAGAAAAGTAATCCACTCCCAAGTTAGCCCTTGATACCACCAAGAAAAGTGATCTCAGGTTTTTTTGTTACGGTCTATACCTTTAGGGTTTTATAATGAATTTTCTCCAAGAAAAAATTACTCACAATACCTGCCCACCTAACACCTTTAGGTGCTCATCAAGGTGTGCACAGAGAGTTTTCCAATCTGGCCTAAGTCTATTAAGGAAATTTTACCGGTTCTAAAAATTATGATCAACTAAATACTCCCAATACATGCCTCATACAACACCAGAAGGTGCTATTTAGTATGATCATAGAGAGTAGAACTACAGTTTACCTAAACCTTTATACAAACATAGTAGCTAATTTGCTACTAAAAAATACATGGTTTGTTTCTTACGACTCTCTAACTAGTTCTTGGAACTTTGTGCTTTGCCTTCACCCTTCTAACTGCTTCATTTTCCTGGCTTTCCCTTAACTATTTCCTCTTCCCTCTTTTTCTTATGACAAAGAGTTCCTCCCCTAAGAGGAGGGATGACGCATTTCCCTATATTCTTGGAATTTTGGCTAAATTTTGGAAAACTTAGGTTTTGACCACTTTTGGGATAAGGAAATAAAGGTAGTTGCTTGACACTTCATCCTTCTAGATAAAATTTCTCACCTGTAGCATCATGGCCTTTCTTTTAAGGAACCTTGCCCAGGAAGCTCTGGAATTCTAATTTTATTTATTTACATAATTTAAAATTATTATGTACAAAATCACAATTATAATAATAATAATAATAATATCTCATGGTTAATCATAACCATGTCATGAAATTAAATTTCATCACAAATAGAATGCTAATAATCAATTAATAATCCAGCTTTCTAAGAGTAATATAATGGAGTATTACAAAAGAAGTAAATTTTGAGGAAGACTTTGCATCAAGGAAGTCTCATGATCCTATTCTGGTGAAAGAGGATGAGTAGGAAGCTCTTAAGGTTGAGGCAAAGTCATCGGTGACTTCCAATTTAGGGTAGCAGCCTTTAGGTGAAGAGGAGCGAGTAGATTCTTCTATTTATGTCAAGAGACCTCGATGGTTCACTCAAAATTAAAGGATGATTAGGAGTTAGATGAGGCTCATAGGAACACATTCAGGGAAAGCAGGCCTCTGAAAAAGTTTCCAAACCACATGGAATTAATGAAAAGCATCATAGATTTCAAGCCTTCTAGCTTTCAAAAGGCATCAAACCGCTATGTCTAGCAAAATTCCATGGTGGATTACACCTCCATCATGAAGAATGATGCATAGGACAATATCAAGATCGAAGGGGGAGTCAGTAGTGAGTTCTATATGACTCTATAAGATTCAGCATGTAGCAGATGGAAACATTGAGAAGTTCAAATGAGGTTTGTAGCAAGAGGATTCTCTCACAAAGAGGGAGTGGACGGCAATGATACTTTTTCTCCACTCACCAAATACACTTCCATTAGAGAAGTTGTGTCTTCAATTTCAATTATGGGGAGGATACATCATATGGATGTGAAGATAGGATTTCCTCGATGGGATAACTGAGGAATAAGTGTACATAAAGCAACCTCAAGTCTTTAAGGTAAGTGGAAATGAATCCCATGTTTGTAGGCTAAAAAAGACCTTATATGACTAAAACAGGCACTAAGACCATGGTATTCTAAGATCGATAGATGTTTGCATATTATGGGCTTCAACAAAAGTGAAAAGATCCTAACTTATATTATATATTTGTTGGGACTAATCTACTTGTTTTGGTGTTCTGTGTAGATGACTTATTTCTTATAGGTTTAGAGAAGCTCACTGCAAGGTGCAAAGTAGATATCGCAGTTGAGTTCAAGATGAAGAACATTGACATGATGGGTTACTTCCTAGGTTTGGAATTTTAACAAAGACCAAGGGAGATTTTCCTTGGGTAGGGTAAGTACACAATTGAGATCCTAAAGAGGTTTGGAATGGAGGATTGCAAATGTATGGCCACACTTATAATCACTAATATGAATTAGGTAGCAACATCGGATTCAGAGGTGGTGGACCCTATGTTGTACAAGCAACTAATAGGTTCCTTGATGTATATGGTCAATTCTAGATTAGATATATGTTTTGAAATGAACACCTTGAACAAATTCATGATGAAGCTGAGGTAGGAGCATTGGGTAGCAACAAAACATGTGCTCATATACTTGAGGGGCATAGTGGAGTATGTTTTGAGATATATTGGAGACAGTGAAATGAAGTTGAAAGGGTATACAAACTCAAATTGGGTAGGCATTGCATTAAACAAGAAGAGCACCTCGAGGTGTTGTTTTAACTTCAGATTAGAAATCATATCTTGGTTCATCAAGAAGCAAACTTCCAAATATCTTAGCTTAATAGAGGAAAAACATATAGCAACCAACACTGTTAGTTGTGATCCCATCTAGATTCACAAGTTACTTTCAAGATTATTTGATCAGGAGTTGGATCCCATAGTGACTTACTCTCTAAGAATCAAACTCTCTAAGAATCCAGTGTTTCATGACAGGTACAAGCACAAAGATTAGACTTCACTTCATACAAGATAGGAATTAGAAGGGAGCAATAAAGCTCTAGTGTATTCCCAAAGATCGATAGGTAGTTGATATTCTAACCAAATCCTTAGCAAAAAGGAAGTTTGAAGCATTCAGAGACAAATTTGGATTGGTGCAACATTCCTTCCTCACTAAGAGGGGGTGTTGAGAAATATAGCTCAAACAAAAACTTTTGCATAAGTTTATTAGTGTGAACATGCTAGAAGTGGTTAGAGATACTTTAGGAGTCTTATATTTAGTTGTTGAGCGTAATAAAGTGTATTTACTACATTAATGACTTAGACTAGGATTAATCTCAACCGTACATCTCATTGAGATATTAGGGTTCCAACATGTATAAAAACAAGTCAAGATAGAGAGTTTGAACACATTTTTTGTCAAATAGGGACAATGACTAAGAGAGAGAGAGAGGGGGGGGGGGAGAGGGAGCACATCAGCTAAGAGGAGCAATATTGTAAAACAAAGGTTATACAATACAATCATACAATAGATCAATATAGCACCATACCACAGGTCATAGTCATACAACAAGATGTATAACAACAAATGTCTTCTCGATTTTTGTGTATATCATACACCTTAGGTTGGGGTGGATTTGTTTACTATACAACTACTGGGGTTTAGTAGTTGTGGATATTTCCTTATAGGCTTTGATTAATTGAATGATAAGTTGATTTGAAGGGAAAATTCCCTCTATATGTGTTTAATTGTTTTATGCTTTTGCTATTTACTTTCCTGCTATAGTGTGGTTGTTGTTATGCGAAGAAGTTAAATTTCTACAATTAAATAACAAATTTGTTTGGTTGAGAACATAAGGACTTTAGTGACCTAGGCTAGGCTACTTTACATTTAGGCTCAAATGGGATTTACCTAAACAATTGCTCACTATATATGTAGAGAGAGAGAGAGAGAGAGAGAGAGAATTGGGGGGGGGGGGCGTTGGAAGCAAATTTTGAAATATATTGTTGTGTGAAATTATATGTTGAAGTTAAACTTGAAAGTGGTTGGGCCAAATCCTTAGAAGTTTAGCCAAGGGATAGGATTCATCTGCAGAAGTTAGACATGAAATTTGACTTACATGTAACTTTTGCGATGATTATCAACATTTTGTAAAAGATTGTCCCAAGAAAAAAGAAAGAAAAAAACTAGTCAACCCCCTCCCCCACCAACTTCTAAAGACCATCCCCCACTTCCATCTTCAAAAAAAGGTTCCTTTAAGAAATATGGGAACATGTTCAAAAAATAGATACAAAATTAATAGACGAAACATGTTCACATGAAACTTATAATGATGGGAATGAATCTCAACCATAGTAGACAACCAAAAGTGGGGACTCGCCTCTTGAAGAACTACATCCAAACATAGAGATGCAAATCTCTAACAAGTGAGAAATCCCATTTGAAGTAGTACTAAAAGCCTTGAGGTTTGGGGAAAACCTCAAAACCACCCCTTGAATAAATATTTTAACTCTACTTACAAAGAGTGGGAAATCCCTACCCCAAAATGCAATCCAACTATGTTTGCTCAAACTAGGAATGACAACCTTTATCTCTAAGAATAATGAACATCACCGAACAATGTTGTTGGGAGAAAACCTCAAAAATCTCAAGAGGAAGAAGTTGCAAGAAATAAAACATCAATGATACATGTGACAATCAACTAGGGTTTAAATTAGGTAATAAATCTAAACCTCCTAAATCATGAAATTTCTCTTACAGAAATAGATGGGAAGCCCATAAATAAGAAAGAATCTAAACCTTATCAAAACTAAGCAAGGTGTTTGTAGTTTTACTTCAAGAAACCAAACTTACTATAAATTCCTTCTCCTCTATCAAAAAGTGGTTATAGAATCGAGTTGTGTGGACTAAAACTCTGGAGGGTTAGATTACCTCGAGATCTTGAAATAATATGCCTTTAAGGCAAGACATCATCTAAACATTGAATTGCATTGTCATTTTAGATAGTTCACACTAACCAGGCCTTCCAGATCACCATTGTCTATGCCTCAAATAACTATTTGGGCCAAAAGCAATATTGGACTTATCATTACCACTCTTTCGTTGAACACACATTTGAATAGAATTTCGAAAAGTGGTTTCAATGTCCTTAATAGCAAAGAAAAAAAATGAGGTTGTTTAATATGTGGCCCTTGCAGGGAACTAGTTGAAGATACCATTTTTTAATTTGGTATTTAATGATTTCAAACCCAAAAGTAACAAGTACACATGTAATAATTATCAAGTCATAATAGGCTTTATTGTTTAAACACTAGATAGATTCTTAGTCTAGGACTTGTATCAAGCCATTATAGGCTTTATTGTTGAAACACTAGATAGATTCTTAGTGTGGGACTTGTATTTGAATGGTTTCTGAAATTTGCATTCGACTATCATCCCCTTCGTTGTCTGTAATTTTCAAACCAACCATTTCTTTAGTTTTTTGTTCTCCAAAAGAAATGGTGTCATCCCATTTTGATTCAATTTTTATTTGATATCTTAGACTTTGATGATTTAATAAAGGAATCATGGACATAAACTATGGCCAAATAGATCTCACACTCATATCTAGGAACACAAATAAAGCACCTTAATTGTGATATCAAGGAGATCATGTACCTTTAAGGAAAAGTTGGGAAGCAAAATTGGCCTTCACTCAATCTTGAATTGAAGTAGGAAACTCTTTGAGGTGCTACTAAGGAAAGAAAAATAAACAAAATTTCAACTTCGTAAAGTCTAGAGCCAAAAAGAGGAGTATTGGGGCCTTTAATCCTAAAACCTCTAGTTGAAGGCAAGAACCAAAACACCAAATATTTTCCAAAACAAGCAAACAAAAGAGAATTTCCAATTCAATCAACAAAATTAAAAGTAAAGCATTACATATCACATTTTCATCAGATCTTAGAAGTAGCCCTTTATTAACAAATTTGTTAATTGAACCTAACAAAGAGATGATCAAGAAAAAATTATGCACTTTATCTCCCATTTGATCAAAGAAAATAGCAATGAAGATCTAATGAAACCAAAACTTAGAGGAGGAGCTAAAAGAAAGAAAAAAAACAATGCACTTCGATCAAGTATTGTGCCCTTATGGTTTTTTCTGCCTTGGTTTCTCATAGATTTTGGTTAATCAAATCAGAGTTGCTAAAAAGTTTTGGAAAAAAGAAATCTATATTCGAACTTGTTTTCTCTTTGCAATGTTTTGTACAGTTTGCTCCAAAATTATAACCAAAGAATTAAGACTTTCATTGTCAAACTCACCTCAAAGGAGCAAGGGGTCTTTATCCCCAATGGTCAATCTTTGAAATTATTTTCTTAGTATAATACGCTTTACACTCTAGCAAACACTCTCATAGTAAGGACATGATTATCAAGCTTTATATGGCTAACACCCTGGGCATAGTCAATCGCCTTTCTCCTAGAGGTTTTGAAAGCTTGCGGATTTAGATAAGATAATTCCACGGATTAAGGCTTGCACCTCCATACCTTGAAAACCTCCCATGGTTGATGGAGTACTTGAAAATATTTTCAAGCCTCCAAGAATACTAAAAAAGGATGTCTTATGCCCCCAAACACTTTGGGAAGGGCCTTAGAAGATGAAAGATTGAAAGACACCCAACCCAACATTGATTTAATAATTGGATCTAAGACTATTTATCACTCTATTGTTATTGATGATACCCTTCTACTTCACCAAAAGATTTAAGAGTATTTTAAATAGTAATGCTTCCTACAGAAAAGTAAACAAGGAATGTAAAATCTAATGATACCCTTCTACTTCACCAAAAGATTTAAGAGTATTCGAGATGCTTCGCGTAGGAAAGCAAACAAGGAATGTTAAAACTTTGGAATTAATATGGACTTCATCATTCTTGGAGAAAACTCTTCTATTGTAGAATTCCCTACCCAACATAAAAAAAAGGTCCACCAACATAGATCCATCTTAAACCCGGATCTATCAAGCACCAAGAGGGATCCAATTTCTTGAGGTGTAATTTTTTTTTAATTTAAACTCAAGAAATTTGATCTCTCTTGGTTGATAGATCCGGTTTAAGTTTTAAGTCTTTATTTTATAGACAAACATTGATTTTTTTTATTACTTTTCATCATTTTTTATTGTATGAGCCACCATGGATTTTTTTAATTACTTTCTATATTTTTTTATTTTATGCACTGACATGAAAAAATTTAATTATTTTTTTATTATTTTGTTGGGTAGGAACATTACAACATCTCCCCCATACTAGGTTGTAGAGCACCTCACTCCTCTCAGTTCAATAACTTATTTGATTATCCCCTTTGCTCCATGAAATCTTGGATTAAGATATTGGTGTTTGGCATTCCAACCTTTTTAAAAGAGACTCTCAACTTGAGGGACCCAATGATTGAACCCACGATATATAAGACTTCTTATTCAATTGGTGCTCTCCTGTCTCCCTGCCCCTTCTAGAATCTCAAGTGAGATGGGAAAAATAATGAGGTACCCTTCCTTGAAAAGGAGGGCAACATTAAGGATGAGAGTTCTGAAAATTATTAATAGAACAATGGGAACAAAAATCTTATTTAGTGTTACTTTTTCATAGAAAGAGGTCATCAAAAATCATTTTAGAAATAAAGAAAGATTCATCTAATATTCAAAATTCTTTCTTTATTTGATGTTTCTCAAATATGTAAAACTCCAAGAAAGTCATTCCCTCCGATTGAGTAGCCCCTGTCCTCAATACAATGGGAAAATGTCAAAATCTGGTCAAACCCGATCATGGGGAACCTCCCTCTAACGTCAAAAGGAGACATCTTTCACCCCCAAAAGATGGCTTTCTTAAAAGAATTCACTCAAGCAGATATTTCCATTTGTAAAGATGATAAACTCTCCATTTCAAAGAATTCACTCAAACAGATATTTCAATTTGTAAAGATGATAAACTCTCCATTTCAAAGAATTCACTCAAACAGATATTTCAATTTGTAAAGATGATAAACTCTTCATTTCGAACAGATGGACTCATCCACCAAGTATGTGTCAATGCCTTGTCACCAAGTTAAAACATGCACTGGAAGGTATTGTCGCCAGTCTTTAGGCAGAAGACCTCATCTTATGGGAAAAACATTGGGTTTATACTCCACGAATGAGGGATATCAACATCTCCAAACCAACTTCGTAGCCCCAAGCAAAAATTGAAGTCATCCATCATAAAGTACATAAAAGAAACTGTGATAACGAACTATTAAGGTAAAAAAGGGCGTTAAAGATTTAAATTAGGAAGGGAAATGTGGCTAACCCCTAGGACCTTCCAAAATAAGCCTTAATGGAAAAGGAAGTTGCACCAACAAAGCATAAATCCTACGTCTTCAACCCTCCATGGATCTTGGATAAAATTCCAAAATAAACTTTTTCTTCTACGATGGTGGTAACGGGCAACCAAACCCAATGTAGAAAGGGTCAATTAAACTCGAGACGGTAATGTGATAATGAAAAATGCATGGAACAATGGTTATTGATAATTTTGTTGAATTTCTCTGCACAGTTTCAAAGGGATTGAGCTATTCAAAGACCATAAGTAATGAGATGTTATATCTGTCGTTGACTTCCCACTAATATTCTCAAGTCTTTGAGAAATCCCATTCCTGCAATACCTGATCAACGATGTTATTCTCCGACGTAACAAAAGTCTAAAACAGTAACGGCATTATAGCATGTTTTAAGAGTTCAGTAACGGCATTAGATGGACAGTCCAGTTTTCGATGGTTTAGTGGTTGAGACAAGGCATCCCCATGCTAGAAACCAAGTTGAAACCCAGTGAACATAGAACCATAAAACTTAAGTTATGAATCCAATTTAAGTCCCAATAGACACCTTCCCCAAATGACTTGGATCATTCACGAGGTCACATCCTTGGCTCTGATACTCTTTGTTATGTGTACCACTCCTCCCACCCTTAACCAGGATACCTGGTCTCTTCCGCCCTCACCCTCCCCCTCCCCCTCCCCTGTCGTCAACCCATACTATGCTACTTTCCATCATTTCCCCCCTCCCATTGTTCAACCCCTATAACACACCTCTTTGTTCTTTCCGTGAAGACCCTATTAGTTCTTCCCTGATCACCTCCCTCTGCGTCGTTTACACCTCCATGTCTCTCTTCCCCTTCCCTCCTTGATGACCCCTTCTATATACAGTACCTCTTTTCCCCTTTTATCATATGCTCCGTTATCCCTTGTGGCTTAATCTGATATTTGATTAAACTATTTCATAATGACAAGGTAGTGGAACTAATAATTATGTGCTCGACGGCTGGAGAAGAGATAAAAGCCCAAGTTGAAACTCAGTGCTTCCATTTTGAAATTAAAGGCAGGTTACAAAGAGAAAGTTGAAGATCATCACTGAGATGGTTGAGATTTGACAGAAGATGAAGGTGGCCTCTTAGAAAACTGGAGGGGCAATTATGAAGGTGAACAGGCACATAAATGAGGCTCTCTCAGAATTTGGGCATTGCTTGGATGAAGTAAACCACCAGTTTTGAACTCTTCAGCAACAGGTTAACAGCCTGGAGCAGAACCTGCTCTCCCTCATTTTCAGTTTATGGAAAGGTTGATGCTACATGGAATAAGAACCCTGCCTTCGAGCAAGTAAGAACAAACAGCTAATCCTCTCAAGATCCAGACTCTGGTCAGCTCTAATTTTTTGCTGACAGATAATATAAATTATTCTTATTTTAAAAAAATGATCTAATATGTTTATTTCATTATTGATCGTGAAGGTTTGTAAACACTACAATGTTGATCCAGATGATGGTGTTGTATCTCCCAGATTGAGATTTTTTGTATCTAACCATTTATGTATATAATTACAAATGATTCAATTACAAGAATAATTGTGAACAAGCAAGGGTAGGTTTATTGATTACAACTGAATGCACTTCAGATCAATCACAAAGAGCTTATTCCAAACATGAGAAATTTTCATTAGTTCCTATAGATCTCACAGATCATTCAATTCCCAGAAACGGCATAAAAAATATTTCAAATGAGTATTGCTGAAGGGTAATGGTATAAATAATGATCCAAGATACTTTCTAGTTTATTGATCATATTTAGAATCATATTAAGACTCAAAAGTGCCAAACTTTTGAGTTTTATCACATCCGATCTTTGAAAAGAAATGTCTTGTTAAAACCAAATTTGTGTTCAATAATAGTACAAACATGAAGATAACTGGTAACTAAAACTGACAAATGAAACGCCAGCTTTGATATTTGACATAGTTGCACATTGCAAAACATTTGCGAACTTGTGGCCTCAATGTCACTTGCATTTATAATAGTACTAACTAATTTGTTTAGTAAATCAGAGAACAGAAGTTATGGGATTATAACTCGACAGCTTCAAAAAAAGAATTTAACAAACTTCAGAAAGAGAAATATTTAAAATCCTATCAAGGCTGTCTCATTTCTGCAAGTATAAGTGTCTTTTTCACCTTTCAAAAAATTCAGTAAAGTTTCCAAAGAACAATCCTATCTATAAATTCAAAAAAATTGTAAGTTTTCAACAGCAGACTTTCAACAACATAAATATGTCGGAAGTAATGCTACACTATTTTTTGAAGATATTTACTACAACCATACATTTTTATGCACTGGTAAATATTCACTGCAACCATCCTACATTTTATCCGATATAAGATAGCCACTGCAATCATGCTACATTTTTGTGTGATATGATAAACTAACGTTAAAAGGAAAAAAATATAATGTTTTATTTAAAGTCAGAAGAGTCTCCACAAATAAAAACCATATATTCAAATATGATGGAGATAACTGGATTACATTGATATTAAATTAGGCCATTGCATACTTTTGGGTCCAATTGCGTGCAGTAGCCTCATACTTCCCCTTGTCATTCTTGTACATATGTGCAATTTCAGGAACCAAAGGATCATCCGGATTCGGGTCGGTGAGCAATGAGCATATTGACAGCAATACCTGGACATAGAATCAACAAATTAATGAGAGACATGTGAGAAATCAATGACCTAACATCCTACAAAGAAAGAAGCAATGAAGATATACAGAACCGTACTCATACCTTTGAAATAGTTAATGCAGGACTCCACTGCTCTTTGAGAATGTCCAGACAAATATTCCCATTGCTATTGATATTTGGATGAAATACTTTTGTCCTGAAGGCAACCTGCCAGCACCAGAACAAGAAAAACATTATCAGAGAAACCCTATTTTGTATTGACATAAGTGTAATGTGGTCTTATTTTTTTCACTCATCTTTAGGGTCACAGGATGATGGCATGGCCATGCTCTAGATGATAGAGAAATGGTAAATTTCATGACATCTATACGAAGCACATATAAATTTCATGACATCTATACTAAGCACATATCAACCTCACAGAAGTTCAAAACTGGGAACTACTGTAAGAAGAGATTGGGAAGAAGTTAAAAACAACAAAAATGATACAAGATTTCTGGTAACAGCAAAAAGTAGTAATTCAACAAAATAGACTGGAAAAAGTTATGATTCAGCAACTGCAAAAAATAAACACAAACAAAAATTCAATGAATCATATACCTACCACATTGAAGATATTGGACATCCAAGTGAATTGTTCCTCGTGTAATAATGGTCCAAGAAATGGCCAAGTAACAAGTCTGAGTCTTGAGTTACCAACTCGAATAGATCTATCATAGCCCTGGATCTACTAAGCACCAAGAGAGATTTAAAAAACCAGGAACAAACCTCTAACCGCTTAAAAGATCCACAGTGAAAATGCATCTATCTGCACCTGAGTGGGGTCTAATGGTTAAGAACATGTGTTATCTCCAGGGAGGTCACAGGTTCAAAACCAGCAGGGGGTAGGGATGCACATATTGGCCTGTCATAGGAAGGCTGGAAAGGTAGGCATCCCCCTTATGTGGGATTAAAATATTCTCCGGAAGTCTCGGCCCTAGGCTGGAATATGAGTTACTGATATATGTGGCTTACAGGCTGTTGCATATATCCAGGGAGGTTGCTTAGTTCCCTGTGTTTAACAAAAAAGATGCATCTATGCTAGTTTTGTTTTTGTTTTTTATTTTGTGCTAGATTTTTTAATTATATATATTACATTGTTTCTTTGAGTGTCAATATTTTCGAGTTTATATTTAATTAATGTTAACATGTACATATATGGAGATCTCTCCCACCCTGGACTGTAAGAGCACCTTAATTCTATTGGTGTAAATATAAACCAGCAATCTTAGAGGATGTTTATGGTTGGACACTAAGCAGGCCAATCTCAAATCGAGAGCTGCAAGCGAATTTTGGTAGTCTCGCATCCACATTAAAAAAAGAGCACCTAACTTGCATCCAAGACTAAGGGACTGTATCTAGACTGACGTTCAATACCCGCCCATGGCACCTACCAAACTGTCAATATTATTACACAAGATAAGGGATTTTATTGTACAGAGATGATCCTTCCTTATTATTTCTATATTGAAAATGGTCCACCAGTCAAACAGTACTTTCTCTAGCACATTAATACATGAGACAATACAGGATAGGGTTTCAAGCATGAATATATAAATATTAAAACCTAATAATAGGCATCGTCACAAATGGGTCAAAACAAGACTAACGTTGATATTATACCAAGTCCCCACTTATGAGAGTATTTCAGAAGAAAGATGACAATATCAATTTCACAATCGGGAGAGAAAAATACATGAATAGTATTGCACAAGTTTCCTTCTATAGAAATTCCTCTCTCTCTCTGTGGCAGCTACAAAGTAAATACAGAATTATCTGACTAAATGTCTAGACCTGTCTGTAAAGATCATCCATTCTATACATCACTCTGGAATCAAGACAAAAAATACCAAGAAGCTTTATGCATTTGCACAAATACAAGCTTACAGAATAATTGGCCAAATCTCCTACTCATATTCAGCAAAAACACAAGTTCTGCTACTAGATGCTAAATATTCAAATTTCTAAACTAGCATGGATCCACCTTAACCCCATATCTCTTAAGCATTGAAAGGTATCAAATAACACCTGGGCACAAACCTCTCAATGCTTGAAAGTTCCAGGGTTAAGATGGCTCTATGCTAGATTTTTTATCATGGGCAACTTTCTAGACGTTATGGGAGCAGAGAGAAGCTGACCACAGAAAGCAGTGGCCCAGTCCCAGGCTAATTTAGCCAACAAGCAATTACCAA
This sequence comes from Larix kaempferi, assembly GCA_027924585.1. Lineage (NCBI taxonomy): Eukaryota > Viridiplantae > Streptophyta > Pinopsida > Pinales > Pinaceae > Larix > Larix kaempferi. The sequence goes on along the minus strand of BSBM01000299.1, from coordinate 53,045,891 downwards.
AAGAGATAAACTTCCTTGGGCTATAGAGTTCCAAGAAACATGGAAGCTGATTAGAGTGCCAAGTATCAATACCTCTAAACTAACATAGATCCATCTTAATCCCATATCTATTAAGCACAATCCTATAGGTGCTTGAAAGATCCAAGGTTAAAATGGCTCTATGCTATTTTTTATCATGGGTAACTTTCTAGGTTATGAGGGCAGAGAGAATCTGGCCACAGAAAACAGTGGCCCATTCCCAGGCTGATTTGGCAAACAAACAATACCAAAAGAGATTAACTTCCTTGGGCTATAGAGTTCCAAGAAACATGGAAACTCATTAGAGTTCGAAGTGCTTTTTCTTATTTGGAAATTTTCTTGAAAATGATGTGATGTTTAATAAAGCACGGCCTATTAAGAATTTCACTACTCTATGCAAATATATATGTGCAGAATCGCAGATTGTTGTCCAGGTACATAAGGTTGACCTAGATGCTGAACATCTGCAACAGAACTTGGATTGGGTGCACCCTACACCACAAGCAGGGAGACACCTATTGCCTCTCCAACCCACTTGCCAAGATCCAGTCCCAGCATCCTGATCACGGCCATGCCACAGAGCTGGTCGAAGTTTTTGTAAGTGCGGGGAGTGTTGCCACAGTTGCGCCCTCTACCCTCCCCACCCATGCACTATAGTCAACTTTCCTACATTAGCTCTTGCTATCTCAGAAGCAGAAAAGCTTTTAGTTTAGAGCCCGAGCAAGGCAGCAGTGAATGGGATGGGAGCTGATCATTCCAGACCCTGAGCCTGTTGCTGATGGATGGGAACTCAACCCCAAGGATCATGATGACCACTTGCCCGCCACTGTGCTCATCCCAATTGTTGCCTAAGTTCAGGTATTTGTTATGGGTGTCTCTTGTTATGTGCACCAGCTGGCCAAACTCTGTTTTTTTTGTTATTTTGACATATGGACTTGTATCTATTCTTTTGTATGCCCTGGTGGTGATTTCGAGTTAGTGGGCAACTTTGACAATAGGCGTTACCCAGTTTTGATTTAGCTAGTGGTGATTACTTTACAACCCACATTTTGTTTGTATAAAATGCCCATCATGTACATTTACAAATATGACAGTACAGATAAAAAATCACAGAAAAGTTTGCATTAAGATATGACAAGGTCAAACAATTGCTCCTGTGAAGATGCCTAATGCAAGAGTCAAAGAAGTTCATGGCATGTATTTATTAGGGTTTAAAATATGAACCTTCTTTCAGTGAGCCAGATTGCAAAACAACATTTCAAGGTTGAATTTGATGAATACCATAGCCTCATAAAGGACAAAAAGCCATTATAAAGTGGTTGGTACAAGTATTCAAGAACGCAGTCTAGACAAATTTATGCTTGCAGCAGCAGAACAAGCATTAGCAGTTGAAGATAGTTACAAATATTAACTTAACCACGATAACTAAAAAGATCAACTTTGGCACCAACGGTTTCTTCATCTTTACTACTAAATCTTACACTTTTGAAGACGACTAAGATAGTTTACAGGTTGCTGCTTGTTCAACATGAAATGTGTTTGTGAAGATTACAGTTTAGATAAGCAACACAAAGAAGAAACTATTAAAGGTGTACACACTGGGAGTGTTAATGTAATTGAACTTCGGAAGATATTCACTTGTATATTTTACATTGTATTTGTATTTTATTATTGTACCTCCGATGGAGATGTTTATTCCTCCGGTTGGGGAAGTCATTATTGTAATTGGGTCATGTAAATTCATTGAGGTTAACCCTCCATTGTAAGTTGGGCCATCAGACCCGAGAGTTAAGTTGTTAATGGGTTATTAGACTCTCCTAGAGAAGTTGGCCCAGTCACGTACAGCTAGGGGCCAACCTAGTAAGGTAAAGCTCGAGTGAAAGTTAAAAGTATAAATAGAGAGGGTGCCTCTCTCATTTTGGATCATTCACTCACTCACTCAATTCGCATTAGTGAGAGAGAGGAGTTCGCACAAGTGGAGAAGAGAGAAGCTGCTGAAGACCATCTCTATATTTGGGTTTTACTTTTCTGCTATTGTATTGGTGCTCATTCTATCTCTGAGGAAGTTGCGGAGTTTTATCCTTTATGGTTTTCCCGAGGAAAAATCTTTGTGTCTCTTGTCTCTTGTGTTTATTGCTGTGCTTTTTACTCTCTCAGATAAGATCCTAGATAATATTGAATAAAATTGTGAAACACTAACATAGAGTCCATGCATAGTGATCTATTTGGTCCTTTTAGTACTAGCTTGAGAAGTACGCATATGAGTCAAGCTAGGAAATTGAAAAGTAAAATTAGGAAGTTGAAATGAAAGGTCATTTCTACCTTGAAAAGCATATGTACCCACTATGGGGATGACTATGCCTTCCAAATAATAATATCTATTATTCTTATCATCTATTTCCTTTTTGTGTGTGAATCCTCTGAAATTTATATATGTGTATTACTTTTCAATACAAAATCATCGAATTTTGTGAAAAATTCGAGTCTACATTATGTGCCTTGTCGCATTCATGTGTGCTCCAAAAACCAACAAAAGGACCCAGAAAATTAAATAGTGACACTTTAAACAGGCTTTAGACACTATGTCAGCAAAAATGGAGAAATGAGTACAGTTTCCAAAGTGGATATAGTTATCAGAAAAGCAATTTCAAAACAGGGAAACTGAAAAATTGCTGGTTTTTCATCAATGGCATAACTTTGAAAAGAAATTGCTGGATTTCCATTGATGGTATATCTGAGTTCATTTTATATATTGATTTTTCTATGTCCTCTGTTGCATTTCCCTTTCTACTTTTCTTCTTTATATTTGTGGGTGGATCCCGTAGCAGTAAAACATTAGTTTTTGAGGCTAAAAATGTTCCTTCAAGAAACCGTTTCTGGAGAGTTTGCCAAATTTTTATAACAGTTTCAATATTGCAAAAATTTTCAGTACAGAAATGAGGGGGTCGGGCCCAAGTTTCGTGGCATTGCTGAGAAGTGAAGCCTTCAAATTTCCTTTTCAAAATAGGATGCATCAAAATAGTAAGAAAGATTGAGAATCATTCATGCTTGGGAAACCCAAAGCGACCATAAAGGCATCCAGCAAGAATACTGAAGGTGAAAAATCCGATAGCAAAAAGTGGCGGTTTTTGCATTTCAGTGTCCTTTCAATGAGTACTTTAACAAATCTAGAGTATGTGCCTATCTGCAAGTGCATACCTAAACGTGTATGAGTGTGCTTGTGATTGTGTATGCGAAAGATCAAAGATGTAAACGTTGACAGATAAAAAGAGAAATGCAAGTGCCACAACATAAAATTTTAGGATTGAGAGAAAAAATATATACCTTTGGAGGCTTGAATGGGTAGTCAGGTGGAAAATGAATGGTAACTAAAAAAACACCTCCTGCGTACGGACTATCACCAGGACCCATAATTGTCGCTTGCCAATGAAACATATCGTCAGCCACAGGACCTGTCATGTATAGACAATACAACAGGGATTAGAACAAAAGGTATCGAAAACATTGTGAAAGTACTCTTTTCTGATTCAAGTTATCTCTGAGCAAAAATTCAATAATAATAATAAATTCGAAATATAAATTCAAACTCTCCAACGAGCCCTCTACCTAATTGATGGTTAAGACACAATGACCATGGTCAGATATACAGTCCACCAATCTACTAGCAATAGAACCATCACTAGCGAATTGACAACTGACATTAAACTCCCTCTGAAAGATTGGATTCGCACTTAGTCACCCTTCACAAAGGCAAATACCATTTTACCCCATCATAGGATCCTTGCTCATAGGGACAATTCTATACAGTCTGCCTTAGAATTGGGACTTCATCCGGTAACTAAAGTCCCACTTTCAAGAGAAGTGTACGATAGACATGGGGATTGCATTCGCATTTGGATGTGTACAGTGGACACTAAACATGATTAGCACAGAAATATCTCATTTCTTAAAATGCTGAAGCTCACCATTTACCACTTATGAGGATGTCTAAAAGAAAGGAGCCATATAAATCTCAGTTTCAAACATGATTCAAGCCTTATTCGTTTTCGTGGATACAATCTGCTTCAATGACTCCACAATATCATATGACAATCATTCTTGAGTGAAAGGGAACTATCAGCCGTCATTCTTGATGATTATAACATCCTACTCAACTATCATTTCCAGCTTATATAGTTACCCTTATAGAAATTCCACAATGGCATTGCAATTAATATTGTGTTTGCATGCAATGATTCCACTGGATTGAAATAATGATAATACTGAATCAACTTCACAGACTCGAGTTGCAACAGATTACTAGCATTGAGGGTCTATCTTGAATGTGCATGCAATGATTTAAAATAAGATGAATTTATTACTACGATGAAGTTGAATAATTTCATCTTACAGGACTAAAAACAACGGAATCAAGCGAAGCCCAGTTCTTTCAGTCTATTACGAATTGTGTTACTATTATGTGCAAATAGTTCCATAGGAAGTGAGCTCGTGTTTACAGGGTATTCGTAGATGTTTATCTGATGAGTCTGCAAGTGCCAGACTTGTTTTCGTGGCAACGTATGAAGTAAAACATTTTCCATTCGAAGGGAACCAAGGCAAGCCTAGTTACTTCAGTCTGTCACAAATTGTAGGACTATTGCTTACAAGTAGCTCCACCAGAAGCCCAAGGGGTTAACTGAACCAGTTGTTTCCAGTGTTGTTGGGCATTTGACTAATTCTGTGCCAGCAGGAGCCATGTTCATATCCCCTGGGTTAGGTGGGTTAGGTGCACTAGTCTATGCCAATGAGTTTACTAGGGATGCCATCCACTACTGTATAGAAGCATACCTTAGGTTTCCCAATGAGGTTTTCCTTGGAAAAAAAAATAGTTCCACCAGGAGTGGACACATACTTACAGGATCTATGTTTGGAGGTGTACTTGATGAGTTTGTAGGTGTCAAACTTGTTTCCATGGTGACTTATGAAGTGAAGCATCTGCCTCTTAAAAGGATTAAAATGGGAGGAAAACTGGAAAGGTAACCTCCACAGGTGACATAGGCCTACCCTCCCCTGCACTCTTTTGCACTGTGGTGTTAGTGTATGTGCACTCAATGTCTCAAGGAGAATCTACGTCATGATTGAACTTCAAACTGAAGTTTAATGAGTATCATAAAAAGGGATGGAAATGAATAAGGTAAGACATAATGGTTTGCGATCCCTTGGTGATAGTCTGGTAGGGCACTCGGTCGCTGACTACATCTACCAGGAAAAAACTGCTTTTAACCCATTGACAAAATACGTTGACGTTTTGTCCCACTTTGATGAGCTGTTGTCCGCTAAGAAAGCTATATCATACTCGAGACCATCACTCTCGTTGACATTTTTTATTTAATGAATACCATCCTCAAAAAGGATGATATGACAGAACAAAAGAATCGAAGCTAACTAGGTAAATGAGGCCCCAATTCTCACTTAGGTACAGTGAGCAATTAAGCCATGAAGCCTATATTGCATGCATTTTTTGCTAAAGGGGTCTTTGAGAAACTTCAAATTATGGGCAAGGTTTAGTGCAGATTTAAACATGCTTAATTAAGCCAAGAGGCCTATCTTACATGCATATTTTGCACAAGGGGTCTTTGAGGAACTTTAAATTATGTACAAGCTATAGTTCAGAATCCAGATCTAAACATGTGCACATGAGCCATGATGCCTATATTTCATGCATATTTTGCACAAGCGATCTTTGAGGAAATTTAAAATATGGCCAAACTATAGTCCAGACTTAAACATGCGTAATTAAGCCATGAGGCCTATCTTACATGCATATTTTGCACAAGAGTTCTTTGAGTCTTCAGGAACTTTAAATTATGTACAAACTAAAGTTCAGATCTATAAACATGTGCACATAAGCCATGATGCCTATATTGCATGCATATTTTGTACAACGGATCTCTGGGGAAATTTAAATTATGGCCAAGCTATAGTTCAGACTTAAACATGCACGACAAAACTGGATTTAAAAGCATGGGGTTGATTTGATAAATCATCAAAGCCCATGTCCCAAAAGAGCGATATTCTAAACAATCGACAATGGGGTTTCTTACATGATGATTCCAATAAATTAAAATTTTAAACATGCCGAATTCCAATACGTGCAATTAGAAGGAGATGCAAAGAAAGGTGACAAGGGTAAGCAAAGCCCATAGATAACTTAGGTGCTGGTCCAGATGGTTACAGACCATGGTAGCCTTGCAGCCTGTACTAAATATGATGAATTCCAAAAAATTGGGCTGGAATAGTACTACCAAGCGATTCCTAAATCAAGATTCAAAACCACTCCATTCCAGTGGAATTAGAGCATCTCCTTTGTAGCTTTCCATCACAACCTCAGAAAAAATATCGGGGCAAACTTCAATGAATATCGCCTTTATTAAAAAAAAGGAAAAAGAAGTGAAGTGTCAAAGGGGCTTGGTTAGATGATAAAGCAACGTGTTCCATACCCCCACCAAGTTTCAAATCCCCATAGATAGGTTTGCCCCTCATGGGCGATCTTACCTCTGCAAGGGGTCTGGACCGAAGGCTTGCATCTCTGCAAGCCTTGGGGTGACTTTGTTCGAATAAAAATCTCCATCTAAGTGGCTAAGTCATCAGGGGGCAAGTTCTGGGTGATTTTGTGATTTTGGTGGAATAGATACTCATTTAAGTAAGTGGTGGATACAACCTTGAATGATGGACTGAGTTATGACTTTATTTTAATAGATATACACAATAGCGCAATGAAGCTGAATGATGGATGACTTTGGTGGAATAGATATCCTACACACTGGGTTATTACTTTATTGAAATAGATATCCCCAATTCACAAAGATCTCCCTCCAGTGTTATAAGGCCACTACACTGTATTGTAGTACTCACAGATCGGGAAGGGCACACTTGCAGCGAAGTGATAATAAGAAGCATCTTGTAAAAAGAGCATGAAACAGAGGACGATTTTGATACTTCGAAACTTAAAATCCGCCTTTCAAATCCAATAAAATGAAATTAGAATTACAAAATCTAAACCACCTTAAACAAAACTGTGAGAAGGTATTTAAAGGCTTTAAAAACAGACACGGAGTAGTGGAAATAAAGGTCCCCCAGAATAATAAAAAATAAATCAACGATTACGATACCTGCGCTGCACGACGTAGGCGGGTCTCTCTGCAGGTCCTTCAATTCCTTCAGTATGCGCTTAGAAGCCATTCGAGCAATCGCGGATCTCTCTGCGGAATCAACCCCCAAAACAGACCTGATCGGATACAATATTCAGAACAAAAAACTCCTAAAGAATGTAAAGAGAGAACCAATACACAAGCGCCTTACACAGGTCAGGCGCGCCTTGAATATCAAGAAGACCCGACTCGGTTCTTAAGGAAAGCAAAACCCCAACACAAAAGATTATTCTGCCGTCCTCAACATAGCAAAAGATAGGACGGTGAGAAAATTACAAATGCCCACCTGTCGCTTTATCACGCGGCAATACTACAAGCGTATCGTATCGGATAACGATAGAATCTGACGTCGTCGTAGTCGGGCTGGACTCCAATAACAGATTCGACCCCTCGACCTGCGGCTGCAAAGCAATATCCCCCTTCTTTCCTTTTTTATAATATTCCTGCAAGGAAACAAAAGTTAAAGCTTGTGAATCTTATCCTATTCCGATTCCTTCTGTCTGATATGGGAATTTATCGGAATTCTATCCCTCAGCGGTGGCAGAAAATTGAAATCCACGGTCCCCAGATGCCGTTGAATTCGGATTTCTATCCAATCCATAAACGTTCATTCGTCGGTTGTACGTTGATGGGACAAAATCAAGGGCTGTGGGATTCTGATTTGGTCAATATTCCAGGGATGGAGGGGTAATCAAGATTCGAAAGGATGGAGTGAGGTTGGTTCCGATGCTGTTAAAAGGTAGATTCGTGGGACTGAGTGTGGTTTTTGTTTTTGTTTTTTTAATATACCTATAGTTTTAATTTGTACCATTCTTTGGGCTAAGGTGTTTTTTGGGCGGGGGGAGTTGTTGTAAGTGGGTCGAATCTAGGGTCTTCTTTGGGCTAAGGGTTTTTTTTAAAGTGGGTCTTGTTGTAAGTGGGTCGAATCTAGGGTCTTCTTATTCCATCGAGCCCCACCATTTTGCTAAAATTGGTAACATTTAGACTTAACATGAGACTTTTTGAGCCTCAACAAGGAGAGGGTGGTTTTGTCAATCTACCTACAAATCGAAGTCCTCGATTTATGGGATTTTATGAGAATATAAATTAGATAACCAGTAGAAAATATAATAGGGTTATGGTAGATGTTTTTGTGATGAGTTCAAGTAGGTTTTGGATCAAATTTCATGTATGAGTACCTCATTCTTCGTTTAAATTTGTGAGGGTGGAGTAAAATTATTCCTTAAAAAATGACAAAAGCAATGAACCACCATATCATTAGAAATAGCTTTAATAAACACAATTGAGTTCTTAGGGCAAATTAAAGTGCCCTCCAAAGAAGGATATGATAATGTGAGAAAGGGAGCACACATAGGAATCCTTATTAGAAAGAAACAACATCATGGGCAAGAAGACTTGAACCCTCTCGTCACTGAGAAGTTGGTGAATCACCCTTTCCTTCCTCAAGTCAAACCGTAATGGAGTAGGGCCCTTCATTCCTAGCCTTGATCATGATCAAGTATCTCACAACGACTTAAGATTCCTAGTAGGGTAGAGTAGGAGACTTAAGGAGTGGGATGGTTTTACTCCAATGAAGTTTGAAGAATATAGTGGCAGAAATCACTCCCACGGTTGAGGTAATGAAGAAAAACCAAGTGTATCGACACCTCTCACAAATGGAAGGAAATTTGAAAACAATCTTACACAGTAAGAAGTGGAAAGAAGTCAATGGGGTCTAGCCCAGTTGGTTAAACTGGGTTGTTGTTGTGCCCCACACTCAAGGTCAGTTCCCACTGGTGCCATACTCGAGGTTGAGGCCCTTCTAATGTACATATTTTCATTTGTGTTGCAAGGGTGTGTGTTGAAATCCTTGAATAGTTTTGGCAATGCATTAGATGATGAATTGTGTTAAGGCAGTCAAGCTTGTATTAAAATTTTAGAAAATGTTGGAGGATTTTCCATTGTGAATAATGGTATGTCTATGGAAGTTGCTAAAGCCATCTATGAGCCTGTGCCCTTTGTTTAGAAACTTTAGAGTTTTACATTTTCATGATAATAATTGTAGTTTTTTTTGGCGTTGTCTTCCTTTTCTCATCATCAAATTGTAGTCAATGCCACGAGATTATAAATACAACAAAATATGAATTTTCAAAAATCATTGATGTTCATATTGAAGCTTTTTTGTCACATCGATGGTAAATGTCTATCAATCTAGATTTCAAAAATGGTGTATGCATTTTTAATAGTCCAACATGAGACTAGAAGTAACATGAATGATTTATTTTGAGGTGTAGAGTTTTATGGCATCGACATATTACAATGGAAGAATCTCCCTACATGCAACATACACCCCTTTGTGGTGGGGTCTTTTTTTCTATTATTAATATGACTTAAGAAAAAAAATACCACTATCTCTAATAAAGTCGAGCTAGGTGGACTCTTGTAACAAACAATGCTTTCCTTCTATAGGATTAAAACAGAGTCCAATGACCTACTTAAATGCACAAGTATTATTTGTAAACACACCATATTTCTTCTAAAATATTGAAGGAGTATTCGCAAAATTGATATTGAAGGAGCATTCGCAAAAATGATATTGAAGGAGCATTCACAAAAATGATAGGAATATGGAGATTCCTTCTTAACATTAAAATGTATTATTGGTGTGAAAAATAAATATTTACAATGTTTCCAAGTTAATAAGGAAAAACACAAATGCCATAGTATTGTGGTGAGAAGGGATTTTGCCTTTTTAAATTGACGTCTTCATAGGAATTGTGGCATTGTTGCCGGGAATACAAACATGGGACAACATGTATGCTATGTAACAAGATTTTTCTTAAACGTAGAAACTATGAAGACAACATGTCCTACTTACCATGGGATTATCGCTACATCTACTATTAACATGTCGATCAACTTCTATGGATAACCTAAATGCATGGTATATTTATTAAGGCACAACATTTGCCACAATTGGTAGTAGAACACTCCTTTAAATTTGGTGCAAGCAAAGATGGTATGGAAATACATATTAGCACATATACATACTCTTCCACATTTGCGAAATATTTGCAATCATTGGAATCTTAGAGCGGTGAATCAATTGAATCTTCAACGCTTGTATTGTTCCATGTGTTTCCATGAATCTACAACTCTTAAAATTTATTTGTTGATTCCTATGCATGGTTGATCAATGATTATTGAAATGTTGCGTTAAATTTATTTTAAACTCAATGTTTCAAGCCTCATGTTGGGCTCATCATCAAGAGGATATGTTCCACTAACATAATACCCATAGATGCAAATTATCATAGTGATATTTCATCTTTCTAAGATGCACCGATGGATGTTTCATCTTTCCAACTCTCTCTCTCTCTCAATTTCCAACCATCGCCCATATTCATGTTGTTATGCAACAAATTTCCAAAAAGAGCATGTAAAGAGCAAAAATAGATTAGACAGAGTACTCTGCGACCTTATTGAAGAAAATAGTTGAATAACAAGCCTCTTCGAAGGGGCAACCTCTTTATACAATGTACTAAGTACACAAGACAAGATACTCCAAATGAAAAGGTCTCCTTCCTATATACAGGAGACTAAGGGGTACAATCCCAACTAACTGACCCAAGCCGACGTAACTAATATAACCATATTAATGACAATTACAACTAATGGACCAAAGCCGACATCAAAACTAATGTAATGCACCACAATATAGGGGGAATTGTGCCCATATTTAGGGCTTAACATGCCCCTCCCCTTCAGACAAGTGTTGTCCTCAATGCTTGATTAGTTGTGGATGCCTCTGTATGAAGGACTCATCTTCCCATGTTGAATCTTCAACTGGTAAGTTCTTCCACTTTATGAGGTACTCAGTAATAGCCCGATTTCGTAGTTGTTTGGTCCTTTTTTCAGTGATTTGTTCAGGTTCCAATATGAACTTCCCTTCTTCATCAAGCTATGGCAAGATTGTTTGAATTGGGATCTTGTCTTCTATTACCTTCTTTAAGCAAGAAACATGGAAAATTGGATGTACACTTGAAGATGAAGGGAGCTCCAATTTGTAAGCCATACTACCAATCTTCTGCAACACTTTATAAGGACCATAATACTTGGGTGTTAATTTATTGTCCTTATTTAGTTGCTTGAGAGACATATGCTTGTAAGGTTGTAGCCTCAAAAATACCCAATCCCCTTCTTCGAAATTCCTTTCACCACGATGTTGATCAGCTTGTTGTTTCATCTTGTTTTTTGACATAGTCAAGTTGTCCTTAAGTATCTGTAGAACTTCTTGTTGGTGCTCTATGTGATCTTCCATGGCTTGAACTTTAGATTTTCCTTTTAAGGGAGATGTGATAGATGGAGGATGGTACCCATAAAGTGCCATATATGGAGACATTTTTTATGATGTATGGAAGGAAGTATTGTACCACCATTCAGCCAAAGACAACCATTTCACCCATTGTGTTTATTTATCATATGAAAAGCAACGAAGATAACCTTCCAAACACTTGTTCACTATCTCAGTTTTCCCATCAGATTGAGGATCATAAGATGAACTGTGAGCCAATTAGGTACCCAAACAAGAAAATAATTCAGTCCAAAATTTTCCAGTGAAAACTGGATCTCTATCACTTACAATAATCTTCGGATTTCCATGTAAATTATGAACAGTTTCCATAAATCCTGCAGCTACTGTACTTGCATTAAAAGGGTGAGAGAGTGCACAAAAGTGTGCATACTTCGCGAGTCTATCAACAACCACCATAATAACATTATTTCCTTATGACTTGGGTAGACCTGTGATAAAATCCATGGAGAATTCCTCCCAGTGTTGGCAGGGTATGTCTAATGGTTGTAGAAGTCCTGGGGTCTTAACTGTTTCACCCTTATTTTTTTGGTAAACCAAACATTCAACCACGAACCTTTGAACATCAGATTTAAGACCTTCCCCAAAAAAATCCTTCTTGACCCTGTGGTAAGTTTTCAGGACTCCAAAGTGCCCACTTATAGGAGGTGTGTAATTCTGAGAGGACCTTCTGCTTGAGTTGGGATTTTTTGCATAAATATAAGCGATCCTTATACCATAGTGAATCATTTTTCCATACAAAAGTATCTGATACACTGGGATCGTTCTGTATCTTTTGAATGAGAGTCCACACCAACGAGTCATTTTTCCATTCTTCCCTTGCTGCTACTACCCAATCTGGTTGTAGAATGGAAATGGCACAAAGTAATGCCCCAACATCTTCATCTTTTTTGGAGAGCACATCTACCACCACATTCTATTTCCCTTTTCTATATAGATGGTTTCAAATTCATATCCCAACATCTTGGTTACCCATTTTTGTTGCTCTTCCAAAGATAGTCTATATTCCAAGAAGTATTTAAGATTATCATGATCTGTTTTGACCTTGAAGTGCCTACCTATTAGGTAAGGACGCCATTTCTCAAGAGTGTGTAGTATTGCCAACATTTCCTTCTCATAAATGGGCTTCTGTAAGTTCTTTCCCTTGATTAGATGACTTGTGAAAGCAAGTGGGTGTCCTTCTTGCATTAGAACAACACCAATGCCATTTCTTGAAGCATCACATTCCACAATAAAGGTTTTTGTGAAGTCTGGAGTGGCCAAAACAGGAGCTTTGCACATTGTTTGTTTAAGTTGTTCAAAAGCTTGAGTTGCCTCTGGAGTCCAAGAAAATGCATCTTTATTCAATAATGTTGTTAGAAGCGTTGTTATTCTTCCATAGGTTCGAATAAACTTGCGGTGGTACCTTGTTAGACCTAAGAATCCTTTTATATTCTTTAGGGTTTTGGGAATCGGCCAGTCTATCATGGCTTTAATTTTGTTAGGGTCTACCTCGACACCTTCATGAGATACAATATGACCCAAATACTGAACCTCCTTCACCCCAAAGAAAAATTTGGAAGGTTTTGCATATAGTTGTTGTTCCTTTAGTAGTTGTAGAACCTTGTCAACATGTTGAACATGTTCTTCCCAAGACTTGCTATAGATTAGTATATCATCAAAGAATACTAGCACAATTTTTCTATGAAAAGACTTGAAAATGGAATTCATCAAACCTTGAAATGTGGAAGGCGCATTCGTGAGACCAAATGGCATGACCAGAAATTCATATTGACCTTGATGAGTTCTGAATGTTGTTTTTGGGATGTCTTCATCCTTCATTATAATCTGATGATACCCGGAACGAAGATCCAACTTTGTGAAGAAAATTGCCCCATGTAATTCATCTAACAATTCATCAATGACAGAAATGGGAAACTTATCTTTAATGCAATCTTATTGAGCTCTCTATAATCTTGACGCATACACCATGATCCATCCGACTTGTGTACCATTACCATCGGCACAGAGTAAGAAATTTGGCTAGGCCTAATTATGCCATCCTCTAACATTTCTTCAACCATACGTTCAATTTCACTCTTCTGGCCATAGGGGTATATGTAAGGTCTGATGTTAGGAGGAACACTTCCTGGAATTAAGTGAATAACATGATCAAAATATCAAATAGGTGGAAGAACTTTTAGAATATCTTCAAATACCTTGGAATGATTATTAATGACCCTTTGGAGATATAGGGAAATAGGAGGCTTAGATGTTTGAACATCTAATGAGCATAATTGTGCAATTACACCTTGATGTCCATTTTTAATCAATTTTGTCATACCATTAGAGTTTATCACCTTGCTTGGTTTCCCTGTGATACCTTGTAACTCGTATTCCTTTCCTTCCCATAAAAAATTCATGAAAAGATTTTGAAAATTAAAAGCCGTAGTTCCCAAGGATTGTAACCATTGAACTCCTAAGACAACATCATCACAACCCATTGGAATAGTAATCATTGGACTATTCAATACATATTCCCCCATAGTAAGATTTATATTATGGCATTTCCCTGAGCAATTGATAGTTCCTCCATCTGCAATCATTACTTGAAACTCTGGTGTTGGATATACAAAGCAATTGAGAGCTCTTGTTAATTTATAGTTAATGAAATTATGAGTACTACCAGAATCAATCAACAATGTTACCTTTTTCGTTTTGATAAATCCTTCGATCTTGAGAGTTTGAGGAGTGCTAATTCCAGTCAATGCATGACAGGATATGGTGGGAGTAATCTCTTCTGAAGTAGTATCTTCTATTTCTTCATCTAGAGATGGTTCTTGTTCTTTTGGTTCTTCCTTTTCACAATCTATGTAAAATAATTTCTTCTCACTGCACTTATGTCCCTTACTATACTTGCTATCACAATTAAATCATAGGCATTTTTCTCTTCTTTCAACTATTTGTTGAGGTGTCAACCTTTGAGGTGGGTTAGAAGAAGGAAATTATTCTCTCTGTATGTGTTGGAGGTGGTCTTTCTAGTAGCCATCGTCATATTTTTACTTTCAACCTTCCTTGCCACCATGAAAGCCTTCTCTAAGGATGGTGGTTCAAAGAGACGCACCTCGTGTTGAATGTTATCCTTCAAGGTTCCAATAAAGAGATCCAACAAATTATCTTCTGAGATGTTCTTCACTCGTAGACTTAGCTTCTGAAACTGCTTGATGTGCTCTGTAACTGGACCATTTTGCTTAAGATTTATGAACTGGATAAAGAAGGTGTTGCTATTAATATCCCCATAATGTGAAATCAATTCTTTTGTGAATATAGACCAAGATATAATAAAGTCCTTTTCGGTCACAAATCCATTTGTACCACACAAACTGATCAGGCTCTAAATATAATGATGCAATAGTTACCTTTTGCAAAGTTGGCACTTGGTGCAGATCAAAGAATTGTGCGATCTGGAATATCCATGTTATTGGATCATTGCCATCAAACTTTCTCATGTCAATCTTGGGAAGTTGGGTACCTCTTGGTGACCATCCCTGATAACTTCCATTATTGGAAGGCTTATTATCCTTGTCCTCTTGAGTACCCTGGAACACATCATCACCTGTAGGGAGAGTATCCTTTGAATTTTGGATGAGCTTAGCAATATTTTTCATATTTTCATCCATATGTCCCATCAACTTCTCCTATAGATTAAGTAAATCGACCGTTTTCACATACCCTTTCATATTTTCATCCATATGTCCCATCAACTTCTCCTCTAGATTATGTAAATTGACCGTTTTCACATATCCTTTCATATTTACCTCCAGCTTGGACATTCGAAAAGATAGGTCTTCCATTTCATCGTACATATGGGATGAATCCTCGGGGGGTTTGAGTGGAGTGTTCTTTTTTACACTACCCTTGGGGGTCATTTTGAATAATAGAAATATATATCACACCCTAGGGTTCACCTCCAATAGATCCTTATACAAAAAATTATTCCAATTTAAAATGGTGTACCTTTATCAACCTTGATTTGAAGACTGTGTTTCTATCCAAGATATATATGCAATTTTGGATCCTCTCAATCTAAAAATTATTCCTGGAGTAGCTTGATATCTCCTCTCTGCAATTCCCTAGGTATGACCTAATTCTAATATGCTAGTATAAAGATATGGAAAATATCCCAACCCTTGTTATTTTCAGTCCTTTCAGAAGAGTGAACTTGTACGGACTTCCATGTGTCTAATATTTATGATACGAGTTTGAAAATGTTACCGTTGATACCCTGGTCCGTCTTTTTTTTTATGCAACAAGTCTCAATCAATTTGTATCTTTCATGCCCTGGATATAATAGTTTTACCCAGCACACCTATTTGAAACTAGTTTTTGAACTAGTCAGAAACCCCAAATTCAGTTGTGAATAACTCTGAAGATGTTAGGGTTCAAGATCTGAAACTTATACCACAGATATTTCGGCCTGTTTTCTATATGGGTTCCAATCCTCTCTCTCTAAAACCTTGTATATATATATTTATATAGCGAATATTCCACGATGACTCATTTTGAAGAACCCAGTCCCAAAGAAAGAGATATGTTACCAAATGTTATGCAACAAATTTCCAAAAAGAGCATGCAAAGAGCAAAAATAGCTCAGAAAGAGTACTCCATGACCTTATTGAAGAAAATAGCTGAATAACAAGCCTCTTCGAGGGGGAAACCTCCTTATACAATGTACTAAGTACACAAGACAAGACAAGACAAGACAAGATATTCCAAATGAAAAGGTATCCTTCATATATATAGGAGACTAAGGGGTACAATCCCAACTAACTGACCCAAGCCGATGTAACTAATATAAACATATTAATGACAATTACAACTAATGGACCAAATATGACATCAAAACCAATGTAATGCACCACAATATATGGGGGAATGCGCCCATATTTAGGGCTTAACACATGTTATTTGGATGCTTCTTGATTTCCATAACTTCCCGAATCCTTCTTCTCTAGCAATTACACTTGTTTTATCCATACATATGTGATGAAATGTTCTATAAGAGTGTAATGCTAAAGCATATTTATGGAAATGGTTGTGAGCAATGTTGACACAATGTTCTTTTATCCTCACTTGTATTGACCACCTTGTTTCCCCAATATATACTTTGACATAGCTACAGCAAATAACATAGACCCATTTGTGTCTTATAGGATTAGTCTAGTCCTTTTCCATGTCAAGCATATTCCTAATGGTGTTAGGAGGGGAAAATGTGGCTTTAATGTTTCTATTTTGAGTATCTTTGCCAATCTATCTATTGTCCCTTTAATGTAAGGAATGGTAATCTTGCTTACACTTTCCTCATTATTGTTTTGTCTCCTGCAAGGTTTCCTTTGGGATTTTTGGATTACTTTATTAACTTGGCCTTCCTTATAACCAATCCTCTTAAAATTATACATAGATGTTCAATATCCTTATTCAAATGCTCCTTATCTAATATTCCAATAGCAAGTGTCACCATAGTATTGATAATGCCAAGTTTTTGAGACAAATGATGGTGTTAGTCTACATGTAGATATTTGTCTATATGTGTTTTTTTTTCGTATACCTGGTGGGTTAATAATCCATCATCCTTTTTTATGATGAGGACATCCAAGAATGGTATTTGCTTAGTGTATAAGTATTGACCATCATTTTTATTTTATTTTTTGTTGAAAGATATATATCGATGATCCAACTCTTGAATTTTGCCAGTGATTCCATCTTATGCTTGTATTTGATTAATCTTGTTATTGTATTTGAAAAAATTATTTGCAAATTAAGTAAGATGAAGGTGATTAATGACATCATAGAGATGTGGCAATCAAGCTACCAGTCATGTCTCCCAATTAAAAGGAAACAATTTATAACCTAAGTTGAAAAATGTTTAGAGGCATACCCTTTTTAGGGGTTACTTCATCTCAATCTAGCTAACTATATCCAACACTTGAGACAACAAAATGTCACATGAAGATGAGTTTAAGATGAACACTGATGGTAAATATTGACCAATCTCCCCCCCAAAAAATTGGAGACATGCCACCCCCTTAAAAACACATTCAACATAAAAAAATGTGCCCTTCAAAATGATGTTGTATGTGGAGTCCATTTTTTCCTTTTTCCTATGAAGTTAAGAATCATTAATCAATAAGATAATAAAAGAGTGCGTGGATGACAGGTGCAGGAGGGATCATTTTAGATCTTGGAGGAAAACAAGAGATATACTTTGAGTGGGGTCTAGGAATCTCATCAAACAATTGAGTTGAGGCTCTTTCCCTTTATAAAGGTCTTGAGATTCCAGAGGATAGTAGGATAAATAAATTCATTGTTGTAGGGGATTCTACTATTATCAACAAAATTATGAGAAGAATGAGCATTTCCTTCAATGAAATTCTAAGTCATCCTACCTAGAGAATTCATTTAGAGGCTAGTCGGTTTGAGCAAGTTGAATATTATCATGTACTCAAGGAGCATAACAAGTAGGTGGATTGTCATGCAAACTCTACCTCTAGGTTAAGCTTAGGAATTTTGAAAAAAAATGGTGGGTTAACCTTCCACTAAATCCCCTAATGTTTAGTTGTATAGAATATCCTTGCATGATTCCCATGTATCCACACATGATACGCCACATTAAAATCTATCAAGAGTGAGCAATGAATGGTCTTGCACCTTTAGTACCTCCCCATGCTTTCATATGTAGAGAACGTCAAAATAATCAAGCAAACACAAGGTTTTCTCGGGCCATAGGTGGGATTATGGATTAGTTTGGAATGTTAATTTTGGTAATTCATCTTCTTTCTCAGGTGGTTGTCCGCTCTGTGGCTTTCCTTCTTGGTTTAGGTTTGTAGTTATTCACCTTCCTGACTATTAGGTAAGAATTCTATATTCTCTTGTCTCTGTTAAGGTGTTTTAGGTCTTTTGGATGTTGGGATTTTTTTGGATGTTATCCCGTCTGCTTGACATTATTGGATATACATAGAATTTTGTTGTTGTTGGCTTCTCAATTTGGGAATTTGTAGTAGATTGGAATTATATTTGGGATATGTGGATGGTTTATGCATGGATCACAACAATATCTTGGAACCCAAATTGATCGCTTTTAGTGAGTTTTGTTTCTATGGACACTAGCATTTGGGAAATAGGCCATCAACTCTATAGGAATAGTTATGATAGCACATTGTTTTCCAACCTAGGGTATATCTCCTCCTCGAGGATAACCCATGGTGCATTATAGCTTATGCTAACCCAATTCAAGTAGCCCCTATTAGCATGGATATATTTGGGAAAGTAAATCCAGAGGTTAGGGAAATCCAGAGAGTGATTAGACATCATGAAGAGTTCATAGAAGATAATAAAACTTCGATTTTCTTAGCTATTGTTAGAGCCCATGAAAATGAGCTAGTTAATGATGATGCAATGATGATAAACATATTTTGACAACAACAATACAAAATTCAACAACAAGCTCATCAATTTGAAGTCTTGGGGATGGAATGTCAATCTATGAGGAGCCAGTTGGCCTTTCAGAACATAGGTGCTCATTCCTTGGCCTCCAATCTTAGATTATCAACTAGCTCTATCTTTTTTTTTCTAAATAAAAACAAAACTATATATTACATGCTGAAAGAGAGTACATATCTAGACAACATCTGCAAAGGCATTCCCGACCAACATAGGTCAAACAGGAACCCAGAATCTGACTTACTGTAACAAAACTACCTCATAGCATTCCTGGCTTTGTTTGCCAAATAGGAAAAAGACATAATCACAACAGGACAATCTAACCAAGAGCTCATTACAGACTCCATAATTTTGATAATACAGACTGGAATTTGATGGTGACCATACATACTTCCTAGAGCTAGAGAGAGACTAAGACACAGAAACTAAACAGTGCACCTCAATCAATAGTAATAGTCTGCAGAGTCCGAACCGCAGGTGCCAGGGAAGGGGTTTTAGCTGGTGTCAAGTTCTGGACCGAAACGTCACCACCAGCAATGCCCGGACGGGAAAGACCTCCACCCTAGTTGCTTCCACTCCCATCATCAGCAATCACTCCTTGAATGATGAAAGAAATGCCTAGTTTCTTGGAAATGGCGTCAATTTTAGAGTGCATCACCCTATTGTCCAAGTTGTGAGATTTCCAGGATCGCACAGGCTCCTCGTCACCCTGGCGTTTGTTTGCAGAGTCCATAAGAACGTTAGCCGAAAATTTTTTGGTGACCCAATGAGTCGTGAGAGTGCGCTCATAAAGAGAAACCCGACCAGCCGTGGTGCCAGGGTCAACCACCCAATCCTCCAGGTCCTGATAGATTTCTCCCACAGATAAAGCTTGGGCATTTTCCCAGAGAGCCTTCTCAATCCCCTCAATTTCATCACGAATGGGGGGAGGAATGAGATTGCAGAAGAACTCAGTAACATCCCTCAGACGGGATCTAGTAGAGGCACAAGTAACCCTACTCGTAACAACACCACCCAAGCTAGGAAAATCACCACTAGACGGGGAGGAGAGCCTGCATTTCGGTGCCATGATGTAAACAGGAAAAGGATCAAACAGAAAAACCAGAAAAACCACTCAACAGAGTACTCAGGATTCCACAAGGCACAATATCTACAGAAACTGGCTTGTCTGCTGAGAATGCGAATGCATTCAGGAATGGACATTACAATCAAATTTAAAATGGGGTGGTGCGTCATAGCCATTAATGCCTGATTATGCGAATCCGTCGTCAAGTACAGAGCCTCCATTGTCAAGAGATCTGCCTTGATCATGATTCTGAGGGAAGGATAGAAAAGGAATGAACAAAGAATGCCCCTGGTCTTTTCACCACCTATTTCATACTTATGAGGGTACGTCACAGCGTCTCTCATAATGGGGTTCATCAAGGCAAGTGTCATTCCGAACGGTGGAGAGACCTGACAGGAGGCTCCCTCCTGACCTCATCATCCACCATGTTTACATAACTTACATAGGGCGTACCCAAAGCCGACAGCATAATTAAATGCTCACGATCCTTCTGGGCCAAGTGGCAGCATGATTTCATCCACTCATCATCATTGTTCCCGGTCTGATTGCAAGCCCTTGGGGGGGACCCATCGTCAATTCCATGATTTTCCAGATGGTCCGCAACTTTGTTTGCATCCCGCTTGACGTGGCTAAAGGAGACGGCCTCGACATTAAAAAGGAGCTCGCAGAGATATTCCAGCCTGGAGAGTAGGCGACAACTGGATGAGACTTTTTTCGGCAATTGTCCAAAGGACATTTTCCTAGCCATGTGGATAATTATCAGCGAATCCCCCTCGAAAACCATCGGGAGCCATGCTTCAGTGATTGCCAAGTGTTGTTGCAGCAACACCCCCCCCAAAATTTTGCACATATGGGGCCCCTCCTTTATATTTTTTAAAGGCTGCCTTAAACGTTTTTTTTTTCCCCAGCTTTTATCTTTGTTTTTAAACAGAGAGTCTCGCCATGAGAAACTCCAAGGCTGCCAGAGGATTTTGACTCTCAAATAGAAGAGCTTTCAATGAAGTTTTTTCTCGAAGTTACGGAGCAATTTGCTAAGACCTCGTAGTGGCGGAAGCCTCTCGCTTAAACGCCCGCAAAAGAACTTAGAAAATCTCGCCAAATAAACCGCGGGAGATCTCGGGCTATCCTTCCAAAGTGGCAGAGGCCTATCTCATAAACCGCCCGTCTAAGCCTTCTGAAGTAAAAAACTTGGAAAATTTTCGATTTTTTGTTTCTGCGGAACAGTTCAAGTTCTCCTCCCGAAACGACTCTGCTTCCGAAACGGCGGAGCCCTTCGCTCAAGCCTTCCGCAACCGCGGAAAGATTTCGGTTTTTCTCCCGAAATGGCGGGACTCATTCGCATTGCTCCCCCGAAGAAGACTTAGAATTTTTCGATGGGAAAGCCGCGGAAAGATTCCGGTTGTTCTCCCGAAACGACGGAGGTCTTTACATAACTCTCCCGAAAGAAGACTTAGAACATTTTTGACCGTTCGCGGAGATATTGGGGGTTTCTGTCCAAAACGGCGGGAACAGTTTGTGAAACCCTTCCGAAACTAAGAAAAGAACTTAGAAGCTTTCATTGAAAATTTGCGGAAACCTTCGAAAAAGTTCCCCGAAATCCCGCGGAGGAATTCACGATTTCCTTCCGAAACTATCGAAAGACTTAGATTTTTCTTTTACGGAGGCTTCCGACTTTCTCTCCCGAAACCACGGAAGCTTTCGGGCTACCCTCCCGAAACGGCGGAAGCCAATCGCTTAAACCGCTCGGAAGAGACCTTCGAAATGATTCCGGGAAAATGTGTGGAAGAGTATAAGATTTGCTCCCGAAACGGCGGGAGCCATTCGTCTAAAACGCCCGAAAAAGACTTAGAAAAGTCTTCGTTAAGTAATCGCGGAAGCCGCTGAGGAATTGCTTCCGAAGCGGCGGAACAATTCAAGTTTTCCTTCCGAAACGGTTCTGCTTCCGAAACGGCGGAGCAATTCATCATTTCCTCCCGAAATGGCGGAAACTTTCGCCGTGTCGTCCCGCGGTGGCGGAAGCCGCTTGTTTAAAACTCGTGAAAAGAGCTCAGAAACTTTTCCAAAAGATCGCGGATGAATTAGAAGAAGCCGTCCGAAACGTGCGGGAGCCATTCGTTCACTTTCCCCGGGGCCGCTAAGCATCTAAGTTTCGAAAATTCGGAAAGTCTCGGACGTCGCGGAAGGCATTCACCAAAGCCTCCCGCAACCGCGGAAGCCTTGTGTGGAAACATTTCCCGAATCCTTCCGAAACGCCGAAACCTTTTCCTCTCCGCTACCGCGGGAGCCCGTTTTCAAAGTTTTACGCACGATCATTTGGTGCGGAAGAGGTCCACCTTTTCCTCCCGGCATAGCGAAAGCTTCCGCTACATCCTCCTGCAACGGCGGGAAAGATTCGCCAGCTTGCCCCGCGAGAGGCGGTCGCACGCAAACCGAGGCGACCCAATTTGACGCCGACGTACGATGCATTTAAAACTGGTTTAAAACTCCACCAACCGAATTAACGCCCCACACGTGCCTGGCCCATTTAAATAATCGACGGGGTACGAGCCAACCCATTGTCATTTTGTGTTATAGACAAAGCCATTGGACGCCGCGCGACCGTTCCAGCTCGTCTTGCGCAACCACGTTCACGGCCACCTCAGTTAGCGTTTTCGTCGGTGCCAGGTAGGATCTTAACTGTAAATCTGTCCCCCTACACGTCGTATTTTGCTATTGGGTTAGCTTTCTTTTGAAAATGATGGGCATTGGTGGGGTTTTGACAAGCAAAACGCCCGTCATGGGCGATTTTGCCTGTCAAATACGGTTGAATCAAGATCTTCTCGTCTATAAAGTAGAAACAGGATAAACATTGGTGGGTAGACGGTTAAACTTGTTCCATTTTTTGTTGTTTTTCCCGGGCCGCGTGCCTCGTCATCTATGAAAATGCCGAAGCCCCATGGACGTTGTATGTCCCCGGCCGAAAGATTAAGCCATAAAACCCCGGGCCGTTTCGTAAACTACGGTTCTAACGTGACCTCTACCTATTTCAAATCTTAGGACCGACGCCATGGCCCCTGTTCAAACCCCGTGAGCACTTAAGTTACGCCAGCTAGGACCCGAAACTATGGCCGCCCGAACCTTTTCGTCAGTGTGTCTCCGGCGCCATCACCCTCGCTCGAACTAAAACTTCCCATAGAATACCTCGGCCAGTGCCGTAAAAAATTAGCGTTCGGAGCCCTCGCCAGGTCGTAACTGCGAAAGTGGCTTCCCGTTCCGTCGCAGTGTCTCTCCAACCCGAGTCTCCCCGCCATTAGCCTTTCCAACCGCAGTGATAACGAAAGACACCTTCTTCCCCAGGGCTGAACCGAAAGCCCATTGCTTCCTCAACTCACCTATCGATCCAAGAACGAAATATGTCCGCGACATAGCCTATCCCCTCAGGAGCATCCCAAACCCATCCTTTTAAGAGATTCAAATGTTTCAATTTATGTTTCATGTTGAAATAGTGTTTTGCTTCCTAAATATACAGCTTCATTGTACTTATCTTATTGATATATTAAAAAACAATGATGCTCTCTGTTAAAACCTCACAGTATGTTGCTCAAAGTGACTTGTATATGGGTGTTATCAGGGATAAGTCAAGATGCCAAAAACCGGTAAGAAGAAGGCGAAGATGACAGAAAAGAAACCTGCCCCTCTTAAAACTGAAACTTCACTCCAAGACACTAGGTGCACCACTGGTGTCCCTCCAGAAATCAGATGGGGTGACATCTACAGAATGATCCGGGACCAAGAAATCCCAGATATGTTGTTAGAGGAAGCACCGATTTATCTTAACATCAGAGCCTCAGGCATAACTAGAGCCGCTACCCGCCCTGAGCTGTTCCCCTGTGCTGAAGTGATCGGATGGATACTCCAACATGCCGATGCTGAAGGGAGAGTGATAAATGATAGCGGGAAAGTGGCTATTGCCTCATTTCAACCCGCGTATATTGCGGCAGCCTACAGATTTCCCCGTGTCCAACAAGCTCTGACTGACGAATGGTTGGGCCAAATGAATAACGTCGAGATGGCCAAGAAGCTGCTAATAGCGGGCAAACATTTGAGAAAAAAGGGAAGTGATGAATATGACGTACAGAACCTGAGAGCTCCTTTCAGATTGATCGCTTTAATGCTATGCAGAATCTTCGGCATGCCCGATGGCACAGTGTATAAGATTCAGTGGATCCCTATCATCCACTACGTGGCATTCAAGGGAACTGTGTTTGACTGGGCCACTATCCTGTCAGACAGTCTGGCCTCGATGATAATGGCTGCTAGGGAAGGACTAGCCTTGAAGAAGGCTGAATTCTTCATGTCTTCATATCTGATAGATTGTATCTTGGCCAAGATAGACTTCCCCAAATTGGGCTGCACATGGGATAGGGCCACCTCCCCAGTCTATATTGCATTCAAGATGTTGTGGGCTCAGAATTACAAGCCCAGCTATAAACTCATCTGTGAGGGGTTCATCATGCCCCTATACGAGAAAATGTTCAAGGAAGAACCAAATTGCCTGTCAGAAAATGATTTGGAAGTCCTTGAGGATTATGGGGACTTTTACTTTTCAGAACATGGCACCTACCTGAGAATGTTTGGAGGGACTAAGCCCCCATACATCTTGCCGCAGTATGCCACAGACTATGTGGTGCTCAAAGAAGCAGTAAGACAACTCTTCCTGGATGGGATTGGAGCAATGCTCCACAAACATCATAAGGCTTCCTTCCCCCCTCTACCTTTCTGCATCGGTGCTTACAAGTTCTCGGGGGTCGCCTTAGATGAGGAGTTTGTTCAAGAGTTGAAGGCCTTCCACTTCGGTGAGGTTATCTTCCATAGGAACGACAGAAAGGGTAAAGTGGCCGAGCATTGCAAGGATATCTATGCCCACTTCGAGTACTCCCACTACCCTGATGCCGAGGAAGAGGCATTCAGAGGCATCAGCAACATGACTGAGCTGCGGATCTGTCGCCAAGGCACGGGAGCAAGCTCTAGCTCAACTAAGGCCCAAAAGACCAACCAGCAAAAGGAAAAAGAAGCTGAGGATGCCCGAGCTCAGGAAGAGCTCAGATTAAGAGAAGAAGCAAGGTTACAGCGGGAAGCTGAGGAAGCAAGAAAGCAGCAGGAAGCTGAAAATGAAAGACTGCGGAAAGAGGCTGAAGCTGAACAGGCTGAGGCAGAAAAGAGGGCGGAAGAAGAATTGAAGACAAGGGAAGATGCCAAGGTAGGTGGATCCGGTATACAGGACATGGAAATAGACACCTCTCAAGCAGGTGGCTCTGGTGCCCAAAATAAAGGAGGAGACCCTGCTCAGGAAGTCCGGACCCCACCGGCAGAAGAAGACATAGACATCATAAACCGACCAATTGTCCCGTACACTCCATCGGGAAAGCGTACGGTGTCCAAATGGAATGAGTTTGTCTATGACAAGAAAATAAAAGCAATGGTCCTCAAATCAGAAGAGAGGATCAAAAGTCCCTTCCATGAAGACATCGTTACCCACCGAGAGGTCACTATAATGCAGAATACGGACCAAGATCCCTTTGCTATGGCGACTGCAGCTGTAGCAACGACAAAAGCATCCCTGGCCAATGTAGGCGTGATGGTAAGAGACAATGAATTGACAAGGAAGAAAGCTCGTACGCTACAACAAACTGTGGCTAATGAGCAAGCCCAAAGAGATCTGGCAGTGAACAAGTATAATTGCTTGTACGCTGAACATAAGGAGCTATCAAACAAGTACAACCAGCTGGAGGAGGAGAAGGACCAGCTGGCACTCCAAATAATGATTGTAGAAGCGGAGAAGAATGGAGCAGAGGAAAAGGCTTCTCAGCTAGAAGCAGACAAGCAGACATTAGCTGAGCGGTTAGAGCAGGCTGAGAGCAAAACGATGGACATGTCTCCCTTCCATGAGCTGTCCTGCAGCATCCTGAAGCAAATAAATGACACGCAGGAGCTAATCACTGACGAGGTTTGCAAGCTCAAGGCCATGATAGTCAGATTAAAAGAAATTAATGCGGAGGCCCACAGGCTCAAAGCTAAGAATACCCGTGTCAAGGCAAATATCATAAGTCAGATGGCATGGAGAGAAGGGAAAGGGGGTTTCCCCCCGCATCTTCCATTTAAGGCTGTGGACGATTTTAATGAAGATATAGCCTTGCTGGAGTTTGGCAGGAACTGTGCCAATAAGCTGACAACCAGTGTGCAGAGAACAACGGATAAAATTAACAGTCTATACCAAAAGCTCAAAGGAGTCCATGACAAATGCACATTGAGTTTCCCTTAGACCCTAGAAGACTTCCCGGAAAAGGAGCAGCGGTTGTCTCAGCTAAAGGAAGAGCTAGGCGTCCAAATGGAGTATGTGAAAAGGATTGATGTCCTGGCTGTGGATGACCTCCAGCATTATATTGGTTCATCATCACTTCACAACCATCTGCTGAAGGAAGTGCATCAAGCTACAGTAGCAGAAGTTCAAAGCATTAAAACAAAGCTCGGGAAGAATGTGACTTCTCAGAAAATCTTGTTTCCTGCTGCAGCAAACATAGTCATAAGGGAGACAGGTGTGTGGTACAGCTACATAGCAGAGGAGGAAAGGAAAGCTGCAGCAGCAGCAGGAGCATCAGCAGATCCAGGATCTTCTCTCCCAGCAGCCACTCCAGCTACAGCAGTAGGTTCGAGTCCCTCTTTCCCGGCAGTCATTCCAGAGACTCCAGATAGCTCAATCCCTCCTTCCCAGGCACAATCAGCAGTTTCAATTGACTTGGGCGACCCTTCCCTAGCTGAGGCTCATGCACAGGAGTAAAAGAGGCTGAATTCAGTTGAGCAACTCTCTTCAGCCAAACACGTGCCCAGCAGGGAAAGCTTTGGTGTTAGCCAATTTTCTGCTATGTATATTTTGAATATGTAAGGCGTAAGCCATGGGACAGCTGTCCCTATTTCTGTCAGAACAATTTTGTAAAAGAAGTGATCATTTTTGGTAGTCGATTATGGAGGAAATTCCTGTAAATGACAGGTGGAGGATGCTAGGTGTCAACCCAAAGGGCAGATTTGTAGATATAAATAGAAGCTAGGAAAGATTAGAAAGGACTTTTGGCAGGGAATGAAATTTTGGAAACCGATACGAGCTATCTTGTATCGAGCCTGTAAATTGATTTTTCTAATAGAAGCCACGGGAGATGGACGTTTTGCATGGGATGTTGGACGGCTGTATGTTGGACTATTCTAATGACTGCTGTTCTGTAATGTGAGATCATTCTTATCATCCGAACTACTTCTTTGTATTAATGATTTTGCTCCTCACTGTGCATACGATTTTTCTCCATTTTGTGAACAATGAATGCGTTTCATATTAAATCAGGAGCTACCTGCTGATGCCTTTATCATTGCTGTAGATTTCTCTTCTAGATCGAATGGCTAACTGTTCTTTCTTCAGGATAACTCACGCAGCTCATTGTTCATGCCTTTAAATTGCTCCTTGCAGGGATCTTTAAGTCTAATTTCAGTTTGTTACATTTAGATCTGTTTCTTTGTTCTTCCTACGTAGATTAAATAAGTTTTTTGCTTTCTCTCTTTTATGAGCAACAGATGCGTTCCATGTTGAATTAGAAGCTGTCTTCTAAAGATCTTTGTCTTGCTGTAGCTTTACTTGTGAGAATTAACAGCTATCTGTTCTTTCCTTACGATATTTGTTACAGCTGATTGCTCATCCCTTAAGCATGTTCCCTGCAGGGATAGGTAGATTTATTCCAGTTCCTAGACTTAGATCTGTTTTAGTTGCATCTAGATCGAGTATAATTTAGGCACTTGCATCTCATCTAAAAGACATAAAACCCAAAAGAAAGGTGGATCGGGCCATAACCGGTAGAATTGGATTTAAACTCCAAACCCACGGTTGCCGGAACCGCTAACCGGACGGATTCCCTACACCAAACGAGAGATAGTCTAATTGGGACCATCTCTCGGGGAGAATCCCTTTCTGATTGATGCTACGATATCCGAGGCATCAACACCAAGCAAACCCCCTGAATAAGACCTTCCAATTTCGTAGAGTTGTTGGAATCAAGGACAATGGCGCCAAAAAAAACCTTTACAATTGATCCCGACTCATCTCTACAGACTGCTCCAAACCCTGCAAGGCCAGGGTTACCCCTAGACGCCCCATCGAAATTAACTTTGAAGCTCCTAGCTGAAGGGGGAAACCACCGGGATGGAATGCCGGGTCTGCAAATAACCTCCTTTTTTCGCAATCCCTCTAGATCAGAACGAAGTAGCCCCCATCCTTCCGCAATATGGAAATCCCCCGATGAAAACTCTTTGTCTTTATCAGACCATTGCTGACAACGAATGGTCTCTATCATGTTTTTTCCCAAATTTAGCCAAACAGTATCCTCTGAGTTGGAATGATCTCTAAATATACATCCATTCCTTTCTTTCCAGATAGACCACATAACCATTCCCGGGAATAGTTGCCAGAGCAAACCAATGATGGGGTTAGAGAAGGCCATGGGATCCCAGGAGTGAAGTGTTTGTTCTGGGTGGTTTCTAACACGATGACTTCTTCTGAAGATGGTAGCACCCGTATCCCAGATCGAGGAAGAAAATGCATAAGAGTCAAGAAGGTGACCGCTGGATTCCTCTTCACTGAGGCATAAGGGACAGCGAGAAGGACCACAGATCCCCCTCTTCCTCAGATTTTCACTTGTTAGGATCCTCTTCCACACCACAATCCAGCAAAAGATTGCGATTTTTGGCCATTTGTTCATACCCCAAACTTTTCCCTAGACTTTCCTGTCCTCCTCATCGTCCTGTATTCGAATTTCATACGCCTCCTTGATACCAAAGGTTCCTTTTTGAGAGAAACCCCAGCATAATCTATCCCGGGAAGCACATGATCTAATGAAACGTTCCTTCATTGTGGAGTCAAAAGAAGAAAGAGAGTCCTCCTCAGAAAACCCATCTCAACTTTCATCCAAAAGCCATTCCCTATGCCATTCCTGATCATTATGGGTCCAATAATGAGCCACCTTAGTTTTTGTAGAGGATATGCCCCTTTCTTTAATAGAATGCCATCTAGTATCATCACCAAGAATGGGTAATTGTTTCCACGAATCTTCCCAGAAGTTGGTCGTCTCCCCATTGCGGATTTCCCATAAACAATTATCCTGGATCAAACGTCTGGTTGCAAAATATTTCATCCACATGTGATATCCCTACTTGAACTCATTGTACCTGATCAATTGCCTAATCTCACTATACCGAGCATACTTGAAGTGCCATAGTTTTCCCAAGGCTCCGTTTGATAGTTGCACCAATGCCACCAGATTTTTGCCCCATAAAGTTCACTTAGAATTTCAGGGTCTCTTAATTCGTCCCCCTTTCTTCTTGGGTTTGCAAACTTTTTCCCAACTCACCAGAGAGAATTTCTCCTTATTTTCCCTGCTACCCCAAAGGAAGGATCTTTGGATGCTTCGAATTTCCCTTAGGATAGACTTGGGCGCAGAAAGCATAGAAAAAAGATAGGCAGGCATGGACTGCAGGACTGACTTAACCAGGGTGAGCTTGCTGGGAAAGTTAAGGGGGCGAGTAGTCCAATTTGAGAGTCTTTTCCTCATCCTATCCACAAGATCACACTAGGAAACCTTGCGAATTGTTCCATCCAAAAGGGGGGCACCAAGGTATTTAGAAGGAAAGGAGCTGTGCTCAAAGCCCAGAATCCGAATGATGTTGCGCTGGGTGACGCTGGGAGTATTGAGAAAAAACACCAGAGATTTACCAGGATTAACTGCCAACCCCGAGGCTTTGGAAAATAAATCCAAACAACTTTTGAAAGATCTGGCTTCTTGGACTGAAGGGTGCCCCATTAACATAGTGTCATCAACAAACTGTTGGTGAGTTTGCTTCTCCAAGCCATCATGTAATCTAAGACCCCTGATTCCACCAGATTCAACCCGAGAATGCAGGAGTCTGCTGAGACCTTCAACCATAATTATAAAGAGGAAGGGAGAAAGAGGGTCACCTTGCCGAATACCCCGAGATGCTTGAATCAGTTTCGTTGGGGAGCCATTGAGAAGGATGGAAAAGAAAGGGGTGGTGACCAAATTCATAACCCAGTTGATCCACATCTGATTGAAACCAAAAGCTCCCATAATACTATGCATGTATTGCCAGTTCAATCTATCATAGGCCTTTGCTATGTCTAGTTTCAAAAGCATACCAGGTTTCTTCAAGGTCCTGAGGGAGTGTAACGTTTCATGGACTAAACTGATACCATCCACAATCTGTCTTCCTTCCACAAACCCTGATTGCTCGGGGCTGATAAGAATGGGGAGAAGAGGCTTACGACAATTAGCAATGACTTTGGAGATGATCTTATATATCATATTGCATAGAGCAATTGGTCTAAACTTACCAGGGGATTCAGCTCCCTCCTCTTTAGGAATTAGAGAGAGAAAGGTAGCATTAAAGGCTTTCAAGACACCCCCACTACATCTTGATTCTTCAACCAACTGATGGACCTCAATCTTAATGAGGTCCCATAAGTGGTGAAAGAAGTTGGAAGTGAAACCGTTTGGGCCAGGAGTCTTGCCTAAAGCCATTTGATGCATGACATCCTCAACTTCTTGTAAAGAGACAACCTTATTAAGTGCCTCATTATGAGCTTGTGAGACAAGACAAGGGATTAGAGAGGTGATTTGGGTAATATTTGGCCCACGATCAACTCGATCCTCCATAAGCACAGTCTTGAAATGATGGACAAGCTCCTCTTCTATCTCCTCTCTAGACTCAACAATGTTCCCATTGGAAGATCGAATTTTCATGATTTTAGATCTGTGCCTTGAATGACCGAGTTGTGAAAGAACTTAGTGTTTCTCTCCCCCTCCCGAAGCCACTGAATTTGAGATTTTTGCTTCCAAAAGGATTCCTCCTGCCTTTCCCTATCTTCCAAATGCTTAAGAAGATTATGTTCCCGCTCTTTCAGATCCTCACTCCACCCTTCTTCCATCCCAAGTTTATGAGTTAGCTCGAGATCCGAAATAATCTATTTTTTGTCTTCGAAAATATTACCAGAGTCCTCCTTGTTCTAGGTGCGGATTTTGGATTTCAAGCCCTTCAATTTTTGTTGGAATTGATACATCTATGATCCTTCCTGGGGTACCAATTCCTTCCACCACTGTCCCACCAAATCCTTAAAGTCCTTGTGATCCAACCAGAATTGCTCAAAATGAAAAGGTCTGTGTAGGTTGTTAGTAGAATGGTCCCATGTGAGACATATTGGCCAATGATCAAATCCAACAGAGGGTAGTACACTGGCATTGACCTCTCCCAATTCCCGAGCTATATCCTCCGTTGTCAGGAATCTATCCAATCTGGAAGCAACAAGATGGGGCCCACCTATTTTATTGTTCCATGTGAACCATCCATTTACAGTCTCAACATCTATCAGCTAGCTGTGGCTGAGAATATCCCTGAATTTCTCTTGAAATCTATCCAAAAGTCTACGACCACCTTTTTTTTCATCCAAAGAGGCGATCAGGTTAAAGTCCCCACCAACAATCCATGAGCCCACCAAGGCTTGCGTAGAGATCCAGGACAGGAAGTGAAGAAAGGCCTCTTTAGGAAAAGCCATACAAGGGCCATAGATGTTGGCCAAAGACCCTTTCACCGCGGAATCAATTATCCTGAAATCACACATAAGGGAAAACCTACTGGATCTCCAATTAGAGAGTTGAATAGACCTGGGATTCCACAAGATAGCCATACCACTAGCCATACCAATGGCATCTGTTTCCATAATCCCACCTGCCCTCCAGATTCTTTGTCCATACTTCTCCAATGTTTCAAAGGAGCATTTGGTTTCTTGCAAGAATAACACATCAGGTCGCTCCTGCTTTACTTTCCTAGCTAATGCTCTAATTTTCCCGGGATGATTGCACCCCCTAATATTCCAGGTTATTATCTTCATTGGAAAACTTTGGCAGATTCAGAAAAATCCTCCCATAACGTAGGGTACAACCCTGATTCCACAAGCTTCACACCAATTTTTGCAATGCGTTGTTTATTGGATTTTCTGCCTTTCTTTGATTCATCAGAAGAGGATTTTCGTTTGAATCCATATTGTGCGTCCGCCCTAATACCCAATTTCTGAGATGCTTTGGACTTAATGATAGCTTCTTGGAGAAGTTCCAGCTGTCTGCGAGACACATAGCCCTTCCCCTTTTTGTCACACTCCTTCTCAATTTCATCCAGATCCAAATCCCCTAGATCAACCTCCTCCTCACCATCATCCTCCATGGCCTCCGAAAGAACCTCCAGGGGGGGTGGCCTAGGTTGGGGAATTGATTCAGCTGGCGGTTCCTTGGTCTGGGCATTCGTTTCCTTCTGACGCTTTTCTCCTTTATCATCCACTTCCTCCAAGATCTGGAATGGGTTCAGTCTCAACTTTCCAATTTCACTCTTCCCCTTCCCTTTCTTCTGGGCATCCATAGGTTTAGATTTCCTTCTACTTTTGACTTGGGTAAATCCTTCATTATCCTTATTTCCTGCTGGAACCTGGGATGGCGTGGAAGCCGGAAGAGAGAAACGAGGGCAATTTTTGCCAAAATGGCGATACTCATGGCAGAATCTACACCTAAAGGGTAACTACTCATAGTCAAGCGGTTGGATCCACTCTTCATCTTCATAGTTCAGCTTAATGGCCTCGGGTAATTCTTTGGAGAGATCCATATAAACACAGATTCAGGCACAAGCTGTGTACCTCTGCTGCTTGGTTTGATCTGCTGCTTTGACAAATTCCCCCAAGGTATTGCCAATATCCTACAGAATTTCCAGATCCCATAACTCACATGGCAGAGAGTAGAGTCTGATCCATACTGGGGCAATCTTGACGTCCTCCTTGTTGGGATTAAAGAATTCTTTCCATGGTTTGAGATATAACCCTGCCGAGAAAAAGAAGTAGGGACCTCCTTCAAGAATTCTATCACGATCTTCCACATTGAAGAATATTATGGTGAAGAAACCCTTGGCCCCCAACTGAAGATCATATTTCCCTTTTGGGTTCTAGATCTGATTGATCCATTTAACCAAATCTCTTTCCCTGGGCCAGATACCAATGAATTTTCCAATCAGGGCCTTTTCCCTCCATTGTTCAACCTTTTCTCTTACCTTCTCAGCTTGAATCTGGATGGACGGGATGGTGGAGGATTTAGGAAGACAACCTCTAGGCCCTAGCCATCTTGTGACCTCGTTCTCTCTACCTTCGGCCGTAGTTCCGCTTGCTCCTATCCCCTCCTCCGCATGATTCAGACCCTCAGGGGTCCCATTTGGAGGCAAAACCATAGACACTGGTTGGGGGGCAGGCATACCTGCAAACCCCAAAAGATGCCCTACACAGGCCCATGCGATTCGCTTGGCTCAAAAACCCTAGCTTTCCGATCATAAACCCTCTACTCGAAAGCTTCCGTTAGAATCCATCAATTATCTCTATCTGAAATATCAAAGAAGAAGGAATTGCAAGAGTATAATATGTAGTCGTGAAAGCCCAAGATTCCTGGCCATCCAAAGTTGGGCACATAGAAGCCTACAATAATCAATCCTTTTAGTTCTCAGAAGTTGATATATGTTTTGAAAAATAGGTTATATTTTGGGAGTTTTTTTCCAGAATTTACATAAGTAGAAATAGGTAGGACTCCTCTATTCAGGAAAATCATTTGAAATTCGAAGAATTCATGTTTGTGTTTGAACTTCTTTTTATCATCAAACTATGTGCTTGACACTTTTTGTAACATTTTGTAGTTGCTTTTGGATACAACCTTTTAATTTCAATTTCAATTATTCTCGTTAAAATAATAATAATAATAATAATAATAATAAATGAGTAGTTAAATGACACACCCTCCAACATCACAATGCATGGCAAGTAACTTGAGTGCCAATAGGGAGAAAAAATGTAATTGATGGGGCTTTGAACAAAAAGTAGTATAAAGCTCAACAAGACACTACAATTTTATTGATTCATCTTTGATTAGGGTATGAATGTGTTTTTGAAACTCACTCATCCATTTTGTTGTGACCTTTGAATGGAAGTCGAAGATGTTGGAAGAGAGCCATAAGAAACAATTTGCATCAATATATTTACAAATGCGCTTCTTCAAACAGCTCACTTTTAAAATGTCTCTAATCTATTGCACAATTTTGTAGTGATTATGTTAACTATAGCTCCTATGAGTTTCCTTTAGATACACCTCATATGCTTTACCTTTTCCATGTTTGCTCACACTCCACCAACACTAGTGTAGAAACCTTTAAAACACTACAGTGCCATAGAGACATAGTAGATTGAATATAAGTAGTAATGATTGATCAAGTCTAAGGATGTCACTGAATAATGATCATTATGTCACTAAGGTTCTAGATATATGGGCACTATAGTAACACCAATAGAAAATGAAGCTTGCTTGGATCTAAAACCAAAACCATGGCAAAGGACAACAACGTTAGTGATAATGGCCAACCCAATCAAATTATTTGTATCATTAACCATTGATGAAATACAAAAATAATGAAAGACAACTAATTGTTTTGAAATATGTTCCCTCTACTAACCTTCCACCACGATATGCTTTTTTTTTCCAAGAAAAAAAGCGTAATTTTATTTCAGCAGAGGTGAACAAAATTACATTTTGAATATGCATATCAGGTATGCATGCAGATACAAGTATAGACCTGTAATAGTGCTTTAGACATAAGAGTCTTCTTTACATCAAACATGTGTGATAATATAATCATCGATCCAAACCAAAAAGAAAATAGTTCATAGTATATGAGTTTGTCTACCAGCTCCCCAAGCCTCAAGAGTTCATTCTAAAGAGAATTAGTTAAAACCTTTCCATCATTGATGCCATAAGTGTAACAAAATAAAGAGTAGTGTCATAATGCCAGCATGATCAAAATTTTGGAGAAGCCGAAGGAAACGTATAATGGTTCCTCATCATATGATTTCCGCTTCATCAACAAAAGGCCGGTGATAGTATTCAAAAGTTGTCCCTTCAAGGAACTCCTTTACCTTCCACAACCCCATTGCCAAGTTCCTGCCAACTTTAGAAGCCGTGTCCGCCTCCGTGTTGTTCTCCCTGTATACGTGTCTACAAGAAAAATGTATGAATGAGTGCTGTAGTTCACGTATGTCCTGTAGGATGTTAGCCAGTCTTAAATCACTGCACTGTTGGATACCACGTGACCAATTTATAACATTCATAGAGTCACCAAAAACATTAATATTTTGACATCCTTTCTTGATTGCAAATAATAATAGAAGTTTGAAACTCATGAGTTCTGCATAATTATTTCCACCAACACCCAAGCCCCAGAACAGGCGATAGAAGTGTGAGATAGAGAGATGAAGGACAGCCCCACCCCCGCACATATTATCCTGCGCAGCACCATCAAAAAACCCCCATGGTATGGACCGATCGATTTCCACCTCCAAAATCGTCCTTTGTTTAGTTGCTCTAATATGTTGTGGGAATGCAGTTAGAAAGCCACAAATGAGTGTTGCAGAGATAGCAGGGGTGCATGGTTTATCAAAAAATAGAAGATTATTCCGTGCCAACCATATCCCCCAGCACACCATCAATGGTAATGCTTTTACTGATTTGCCAATTGGATCTCTGTTCCACTGAGCCCAAGCTTGTAACATCGAATTTCCTTCCCAGGTATACCGAGAATTAGTAATTAAGGAGCACTCATCCCATACATTGTTCGTGAAGGGACAATGCATAAATAAGTGTAAACAAGTCTCCTAAACAACTTTGCATAATATACACCACCCCAGTCCCGCCCGATTCTTACGCTGTAAGAAATCCCAAGTAGGTACCGTATTTTCAAGTATGTTCCACATAAACAACCTCTATTTCATGGGGCATTTCAGTTTCCAAAGTGGCTTCCACCACCAAACCAAATCATGGGGATTTTCGAAGAAACTTAGGCTGATATACCCATTTTTCGGAGAAAAGATGCCATTCGGTGCCCCTTCCCAAACCAGTAAATCGTCCCTGTCCTGGAGAAGGATTTGTGAGAGAACAAGAGCTCGATAATATAAAATTAATTCTGCCTATTCAACGGCCGACAATGCCAAAGTGTTGACATCCAACCAGGTTTGAACCCAAGGTCTATCCATTACCAGATCCGCTACTGAGATAGAAAAATAATTCCCTGGTTCGAAGGGAGATAATCAATCCCTCCGATAAGTGATGTCAACCGACACATCCAAACTAGGGGTCTTCCCCCACCCTCAAGTGTCATCCATTACCAATGTTCCAGGTCAATAGGTTGCCAATCACAGAGAAGGAATTAATTATAGCTTTCCAAATGATTGAACCTCCACGATGGGTCTTCATAGGATTCCGAACCCAATCCAGGACAGTTGCAGGAGCAATGTATTTATGTGTGACCACCCGGATCCATAGACTTTCAGTTTTTAAAATCCTCCATACCCCTTTAGCCGCCAGGGCTTCGGAGAAGTAGAAGGTGTTTTTTAGTCCCCAACCACCCAAAGCCTTAGGTAGTGCAATCTTCTGCCATCGAATCCATGGGGAGACAAAATCCCCTTTACCATTCCATAAGAAACGAAAGCATAATTTTCGAGCCTTCTCCAATGTACCTTTAGGGATCCAAGAGAGAGACATCCAGTAGACTGGTATTGCCTCAAGAACCGATTTCACCAGAACCATCCTACCTGCCCTCGAAAGCCACTTATGACTCCACACATTCAAACGTTTATGAAGTTTCTGAATAAGCCAATGCCAATCCTGTTTAGTATAAGCATTTGGATTTAAATGGAAACCAAGATAACTGATGCTAGCATCCAAAGCCGATAAGGTGTAAGGAAAGACCCTGCTAATGACCGTAACATCAGCTTCTCTTAACATATGCACCAATAGAGTAAACTTCCTTTCATTAATTTCCATACCAATGGCAGTAGAAAAAAGATGAATAATATCCCGGAGAGCATCAACATCACTTTGAGAGCCAGTAAAAAAGATGAGAATATCATCCACAAAAAGAAGATGAGTGATATGAAGTTCCGGAGCCACCTGAATACCATGAAGAGTACCCTCCTTGTAGGATTTTTTGAGGGCCCTGCTCAGCCCTTTCGCTACCAGCAGAAAAAGTAGAGGTGACAAGGGGCACCC
This sequence comes from Larix kaempferi, assembly GCA_027924585.1. Classification (NCBI taxonomy): domain Eukaryota; kingdom Viridiplantae; phylum Streptophyta; class Pinopsida; order Pinales; family Pinaceae; genus Larix; species Larix kaempferi. Next base: position 53,008,583 of record BSBM01000299.1, on the reverse strand, counting down.
TTGACGCAACCCCCTCTCGGAGTGAAAGAAAGGAGAGGCTACCCCGTTGATGAGAACAGAAAAGGAGACCGTGGTAATGCAGCTCATAATCCACCTGATAAAATCCACAGCAAATCCCAGATGAGTAAGAAGCAAATGAATATAGAGCCAACTCACCTTGTCATAAACCTTCGATAAATCTATCTTAAGAATAGCCCCTTTTAGCTTCTGAGATTTCATGCTATGAAGGCCCTCCTGTGCCACACCGATTACTTCATGAATTTGCCGACCTTCCAGAAAACCAAATTGTTCAGCAGAGATATGCTTGGACAAAATAACTTTAATCCTTCGAGCTATAATTTTAGTCACCATCTTATACACACAATTCGACAGGGAAATAGGTTTGAAGTCACCAAGAGAAGTGGGATTATCCGTCTTTGGAATTACAACAATGAATGTAGAATTCAGAGTAGCCGAAATCCGTCTAGTGATACGAGTATCTTCAACCAGAGGTAAAATATCGTCCCCCAAAAAATCAAAAAGTGCCAAGAGAAATTCAATGGTCCATCCATCCGGACCCGGGATTTTGTCCTTCTGAAAGCTCTGAAGGACCCCCTTCAGTTCCTCCTCAGTAACACTATCCATCAGGGCTTGATTATCCTCATCTTCAACAAAACGGGGAAAAAGTTGAGCCATCATAATAAATTCTGCAATCGATGCCTGAGCTGGGGCTTTAAAAAGTTTCTGGAAATGTTCCACCCCCACCCGAGCCATGCCCTCAAAAGAGGTCTAAGGATCCCCCTCTGAGTCCTTCAGACTCCAGATCGTATTTGTAGCCTTCCTACCTTTCGCATAAGCATGGAAAATTTTTATATTCTCATCACCAGCCTCGAGCCAAATCACCCTGCTTTTTAGCCTCCAAGTTTCCTCTTTTTCCAGCAATAAGGTGTTTCTCCTTCCTTCCAAAGAGACAAGATAGGCCTTTTCCTCCACAGTTCCCAATCCCCCAGTCCCAGAGTCATAGAGTAACCCCAGATCCAGCTCAATCTGTTTTAGTTCCCTATCCTCCTGAACTCTCTTCTTATGAGCCCAGTCCTTGATAGGACCTTTGATCCTCTTAATATTAGCGGCAAATTGGAAAGAGGCCGAAGCCCCAGCTCTAGGATTAAAGGGCATCCACATGGATCTGACCAGATTAGAAAAGGACTCATCATTCAGCCAAACCTTATTGAAATTCAGAGGCCCAGCAGGTTTGACAGGACCCGGGCGGAGTTCTATATATATGGGAAAATGAACAGAGGACCCCCCCGAGCCCACCCACTGCTTCATGAGGAAGAACCTATCCACAAAGGAATCTGAGACCAAGAATCTATCCAATCGCTTCACAACACGATGTTATCCAGTTCTATTATTCCTCCAACTAGGCTTAAGCAAGGTAGGTTCAATATCAATCAAATTCCCGGTGACAAGTTTCTGAGTGAAAAACCCAGCCAAAGGATCAGAACGAGCCTTGGTGCCCCAGACTTCAAACGGACCCAAAGAGAAATTAAAATATCCACCCATCAATAGATCCCCCTCCTGTAACAAGGGATTCATGAGAAGAGTATCCCAGAAGGGGACGTGGTTAATATAAGGGCCATAGACATTAACCACAGTAAACTATTCACCAATATCAAGGGCCGAATAGGACATCCCCAGGACGGATTCCATCCCCCACAAATTGTGTAACTTAACAGTTCTGACATTCCATCCAATATCCAGACCACCAGAGTGACCACGAGCATCCAAAGTAGCAAACATCCAACCGTTGAACCAACTTTCCAGCAAAGACTTCACCATAGTGCCATCACCCAAGGTTTCTTGAAGAAGAATGATATCTGGGTGTTCAAGAGATACCACTCTTCGCAGTGCTGATCTTTTATGGGGACCATCCAGACCCCGACAGTTAAAAGACATGACCTTCATTAGTGACCCTTCTTCTGGGCACGCACCGCTCTAAGCGCCCTGTCAATAGTCACCTGTTTTCCTTCCAAAAGATCTAGTTTAGCCTTGGGCTGAGCCTTTGAAAGATGAGATTTCCTCCCGCGACCCTTAATAGTATGTCCCGCCCCAACGCCCAACCCACCGGGAGTAATTTTGGTGAGAGACCGAAGAAAATAACCCGAATTAGAGGAATCAATAGGGGAGGGGGGAGTATGAACTTCCTCAAGGGGTAGGTCAGGATCGGGGGGTATAGCCGGTTCAACAGGGATCTCCACAATACATTTAGGAGCAAGTCCGATGAGAGGGTTTTTCATCGGAGTAGAAGTAGAGGAGAGTTTTAGGTTACTTAAAGCCTCCACCCAATCCATCTTGTCCAATGTAAAATTGTTTAAAACACAATTAAAGGAATGAGAGTTGATGGGAGGAGAAATAGCCGCAGCCGGAGCCACTGAAGGTTGAAGATGCGACGAAAGATCAGTGCCAAGGATGTCTTCAGTAGAAGGGTTCATTCCATCCTTTAGCACCAATTCTTGATCCAATCCCTGTTCACTTCCAGTTCCCACCTTCTCAAGATGTGGAAGATCCGGAGAAGTGTGTCCCTCGGGAGGAGGAACCTCCCTAGCCTTCGACTTAGAATGACCACCTCCATTCCGACGCCAAAAAGGTAACTTACAGTCAGTAGCCGGATGTCCATATGCATGGCATCTTCGGCATCTGAAAGGTACATTTTCATAATCAAGCTTCTGCGCATAGGTGAAGGGCCCCCAGCTAAGGGTGACATCCGCAACAAGACCATCCCGGATGTTCAAATTTACCAGAATACGAGCCACCTTCCGTTGTCGGGACTGTATAAAACTATAGTCTCCCTCCAAATAAGTCCCAATAAGGTCCACAATTCCTTTGAAATATCTCTCCGACCAGTAATTAAGTGGTAAACTAGATAGACGGACCCAAATGGGAACCAGGTCCAGTCTTTCTCGGCTAGCATCGAACATCGGGTGTCAAGGTTTCAGCATAACAGGGTAGTGATCCCAGCTCCAGTTACGACTAAGAAACCTCTATGCATGTTCCTCATTTTGAAAATTGAAGGCAAACCAATTTCGGGTCAGCTCCACCACCTCAGGGGAAAACCCCATCTGTTCAGTCCAATGTTCAACCACCCATTCCTCAATGGTGCGCAAGGAGAAAGACCGACCCAATGCCTTCCCAACCAATGTTATGTTGGTCATCTTAAGAAGATGGTGCCACTCTACATCTTCACCAAGGGCATAGTTATACTTGGTTCAGCTCAGTTTTAACCAATGTTTCCAACCTCGATTTACCGGATTGATATTGTCTTCAGAAGAGTGGCCTCCCCACTCATCAGAACTAGTGTCCGAGCCCACTAGTGGACTGGCATACCCACGTTGTTCATGAGCCTCCAAACAAGTCATTCCAGGGCCTTCCAAGGGTCCCCCAACTCTCTGACCAGAAAACAATGGGTCCGTCGGAGTGCTTAATGGGCCGACCGCTTCAGGGTTCGCAACACCCCCGGAGATATTACCTCCACCCCCAATAACTGTTCCGTCAAATGCCTGAACCACCTGTGTCAAAGACCAGAAACTATTTGACACTATCCGACCGCTTCAAGGTTCGCAACACCCCCGGAGATATTACCTCCACCCCCAACAACTATTTCGTCAAATGCCTGAACCACCTGTGTCAATGACCAGAATCTAAATTATGGGCCAACCACCTAGTACCTAATTATAGATGTTATCCGATGTTGAGCGCATTTAATGCACTATCCGTTTGATAACGTCTATAATTAGGTACTAGGCGGTCTATACAATCTAATAGCTTCGACATTGTTGTTGTGCTTCCAACGGTTTTAGAATGTTGTAGGGATTATTTTGTACTGTTCATAATACAAAGTTATTGAAGATAATCATCACTGAAGGTTTGGTGATGAAACATGTCACGTAACATTCCTCAAGGAGGCCAACGAAATGTGGGATTTGCATCGAGTGTTTTGAAGTATGCAAAATGTTATTGCCCCTGTAAAATATGCAAGGGCTTGAAACGAAGGAGACTTCTAATAACAACGACTATCAAATATTGTAGATTGTATGGACACGTTGAAGGCACGCATGAATATCATCCATTACTAAGTTATTCATTATATGTCTTTGTATTGTAGATTGTTTTCGTAAATGTTCATATGTTAAATGTAGAAGAAAAATAATGTATTATTATTTCTTTTTGTATATATTTTAGGGGATTAAAGAGTTAGGGGTTATATTCAGAATTTACTTTATTCTTATTTAATAAAATAATATATATATATATTTTTAATTTTTAATTCTAAATCTAATTTTATATATTTTTTTGGTTAAAAAGTGTTTATAGTCCAAATATCTATTCATCTTTTTTCATAAATAGTAATGTTAGTTAATAAATTTTTTATAACAATAAATTAAATATATACAAATTGATAATGATTTGAGTCATCGTTGAGTATGGAAACCCTCCCATATCGTCAAGGCATGCGAACAGTCTGTCCCCGTCAAATTCCACTACATACAGAAATAGTTTGATACAATTTTAACATTGGCCCCATTCAGAGGTCATTGTTGCCCATGTCTAGTCCCAATACAATGTTTTTTAGTTCTTTCTTTTAAATTTCTTTCAAGATGCACGTCGGCGCATCTTTTTAATTGTATTCTTAATTATCTTGATAAGTTGCACATGCTTCATCATTGATTTGTTGTCTTTGTTTCTCACTCTCACCTAAGTTGTCTTTGTCGTTGTCTCTATTGTCTTTGTTTTCCTATATTATATATTTAAACGTTTGTAGCATTAAATATTTGTTATATACACTAATATTACTTTATTGTTTGTAATTGTAAAGAGAAATCGCCCTAGGGAATTACTCAAGGAGGAAGGTGCAGTTTGTACAAGCACCTATTGATCAAGAACTGCATGGAGAAAATATTGAGGATCAAGCTAATGATCCTATGGAAGAAGATAATGATGCTAATAACACAGTTGAAAAAGATGGTACAAATAGATTTATCCAGGAGACATTTAATAATGTTGGAATCAATGACGATGGCAATCAGTTTGATGATGCTTATGATATACTTGTACTTCAGAGGGCAAGTGAACCTCTTTATGAAGGCTAAAAAATAAGTCTTCTCTCTGCTTTATTGTTGTTGTTGAACCTAAAGGTTGTAAATGGTATGCCAAACACATGCGTGACACAACTCCTAAGGTATGTAATATATTAATTTTGTCACATTAGTACATGATGACAATTTTTATTTTATTTTTTCCCCTATTTTTAATGTTAGTTGATCATCATCTGTAACATTTGGATGTAATATGTATGACTAATATTCTTTACATTAACAAGTAGTACTATTTTTTTATGTTGTAGATTGATAGGTGAATTTTTGTTACCACCGTCAAATGTTTTACCTCACACATACTGATATTTACATGCCATAATGAAAGATATTGGAATGGAGTATCAAGCTATTCATTCATGTCCTAATGATGATATTCTCTACTATAAAGAACATGCGTCAAAAGAAAAATGCCTGAAAATGTGAAGAGAGTAGATATCGAGTCGATAAAGTAACAAAAAAGGTGCCTCGCAAGTTTATTTGTTATATTCCCATAATTCCACGTTTGTGGAAATTGTACAGGTGCAAAAGCATAGCACAATTAATGGATTATCATGCAAAGAACATAAGTGAAGATAATGTTCTTCGAATGCCTGCGGATGGATCTATATGGACGCATATTGAAGAAAGATCTCCAAAGTTTAAAGAAGAATTTCGTAATCTTAGGCTTTCATTGGCAGCTGACGATGTCAATCCATTTGGAGAGTTCATACCTACTTACTCGCTATGGCCTACTTTTCTTATTAACAATAACATTCCTCCATGGATGTCAATCAAGAAGGAGCACATACTATTGGCAATGATTGTTCCAGGTATTAATTTGTTTATAATATTTTTTTAACACTGTAACATCTCATTTGTCTTGTTTGTTTCATAATTATGTCTTCTTCTTTTTTGTTTATTAATATATGTTCAATTATGTTTTAAAATAATGTCTTATATATCTTTATTTACTCATATATGTATTAATTTTGTACTGTATGTTAAATCAAATAGGTAAATACCAGGTCAAAGATATGAATGTATAAATGGAACCTCTTATCGATGAGTTACTAGAGTTATGGAAGGGCGTCACTATGTATGATATCTCTAGACCAACAAATGCAGAAAACATAATTTCAATTCCATGCAATGCTTGTATGGACAATTCACGATGCCCTGGGGATAACACATTTATGTGGTATGTTATAACTTTACCCTGCATAATTATACAAACTTCATTATAAATAATTGATATAAAAATTAATACATCTCTTGCAGGTCTTCAAACAAAGGGTAAATTTGCATGTCCAGTTTGTGGTCCTAAGATGATATCTCATTGTTTAAGAAGTTTATGAAAGGAGGTGTTTGATGAGTATAGGCACTTCCTTTCTAAGAACCATAGGTATCATACTACTGAAAAATATCTTTTCAATGGGAAAGAAGAAACTAGATTAAAACCATGAAGAATGACACCTGGTGTATGGATGAAGCAATATAAAAGATATTCAAATCGTAATGGTATGGATGAAATTGTCTATGTATCAATATATACATGAATGTTTGGAATATTTTATATTTTTATTGAATTTTGATCAGTTTACTAATTGACAAGTATTGTTATAATATCTTTAATTATGGTTTGTATTGAAGGTCGTGATCAAGGCATCAATAATGAGGTGCTTCCAGGAGGAATGAAAAGTTATCCCGAGCAATTCAGTAGGCTCCCCTACTATGAGCATCTAGAAATTGTTCATTTGTTTGATACAATGCACGTCAGGAAGAACATAACAAAGACCTTACGGAAAATATTAGATGGTAGGAGAGATAAAGAAAAAATTGTCAAGATTTGTAATGGCATTAAGGAGGCCAATCATGCAATGCAAAGTGTGATTTGTTCAAATAGAGATGGAGACGCCCAAAATATCGATGCCCTAATTCCATATTTATTGACAAAGCATAAAAGCAAAGATGTTAAAGAGGTTATTGAGAAAAATAAATTTCCCACTGGATTTTGTTCAAACATGAAGAATATCCTAACAAAGAAATGTGAATTAGGTGGGGTAAAAACTCATGATTGGAATACCTTCATTAAGCTAATTATTTTGGTGTATATATTTGTATATTAGTGGAACATGATCTTGTTAGTGTTTTTTTTTCTCTACTAATTTGGGAATAAATAATGATTGATCATTTTTTTGATACAGTATGTTCTACCTCTATCTCTCCCAGAAAAAATTGACAACAATGTGAAACAAGTTATATATTATCTAAGAAAATACATTAGGCAAGTGGCGATTTAGATGCAAAGTGTAATTTGTTCATTAATTCATTGTACAACTTATTTTAATTTTGACAACATGCATGTGTTTTACTTGTAATGTACTATATACTTTGTTGTTGAAACCTGTGATTTGCTTGCATCACTTGTAGATGGTTTTCATCTAAAGAAATAGATCAAGAAGCTATAAAGTATTGGAGGAGACAAACTCCTTGTCTAATGTGTGAAATGCAAAATTATCTACCTCTGTCATTTTTTAATGCACATGAACACTACCTCATACACCAAGTTGAGGAGATTGAGAAGTGTGGACCTATACACACAAGGTCAATGTGGATGGTTGAGAGGCACTTGAAATCACTCAAGGCTTTGGTCAGACAAAGAGCACAATAGAAGGGTTCTATGGTAGAGAGATATATGTTATATCAAACCATGGTTTATATCACTCAATATAGTCCTCAAATAGTTGCAAGTATTAATCATGAGGATCACATTTCAAATATCAACTCCAACAACGAATTTGAAGGGGAGCACCTATTGGGGAAAGATAGAATGAGGAAAGTGAGATTTAAGTAGATATTGGATATTTATAATACATTTGATTTATTTTGTAATGTATGTCATACTTATTTAATTTTTAGTCATCCTACATAATCCATTATTAATATGAAGGTATACCATGGTAACTAATTGTATGTTAATTGTTTTATTTTAATACAACTGGTGTAGAGTGGGATGCAATACATCTCTACACTGCAAACAATATTGATTGGATGAGTATATGGGTTGAACGATTTAAAAATTCTAACAATGGTAGGTTAACATGGGAAGGTGTGTCTACATTGGTCAAAGAAGCTGAACTTAGACGAGATACAAATCTTACTCAGAGGGAAATTGATTTAGCACATGGTTTAAAAAATAAACAGGCAAGCATTTTCACCCATGCTAATTTTTTTTTAAATACTATTTTATTGATGCATATGACATGTTTTTTTTGATAATTTGCATAATTTCCAAGTATAAATGTGTTTATGAATTGACAATGTTTTTTTTACATGTTTGGCGTATTGCAGTTGAAACACTACAAGGCCATGTGGTGCAATGGTCACAAATTTCGCATAAAAAAGATGGATGAAAAGAGGAATTTTTTTGATAGTGGATAACGATAGTGTTTTGGGTTACTAATGTCCACTCTAGGAGTGACAGACATCCCCAAGAATCTGAAAATCGATACTATGGGTATTTGCATGATATACTTGAGTGTGACTTTAATTCATTCAAAATAGTTATGTTCGACGTCAAATGGTACATGCTAAGAATAAATGAACGTGATCATGAGAGAACTGTTATTCAACATGCTAACGGTTTTACCATGGTTAATACACAGACTAATAATGTTGAGCCAGGATCAGAGCCCTATGTTCTTCCAAGCCAATGCGAACAAGTATTTTACTCAGAGGTTCTAGGTAGATCGGGTTGGTCATATGTTGTTAGATATGATCCAAGAGGAAGGCCGATAAAGTATATTGTAGCGGAAGAAGATGATATTGAAGAAGAAGATGACATAGAGGAGCAGTTAGTTCATGAATCAGACGAAGACGTCGAGAAGTTCAAGGAGATGTGGAAGACAATGTTCTGAATGAAGATGCTATTGACAATGTGTCAGATTATGAAGAACTTGAAGAAGTCGAAGAAGTCGAAGGAGACTATGTTTTGAATGACGATATGTTTAGAATTGACAACATTGATGATGATGATGCTGATATGGCCAATTTTTTGAATATGAACTCCGAACTAGATGATATAGATGATGAGTTGGATGAAGAAGAAGATTAATGATATCAAAATATTGAAATGTACGAGGTATGTATTCATATGTTTTTATTTGGTTTGTTCTCTTTCATTCACTTTAAATATTTATTTTCTTAGTTTCTATGTTTGATTCTTATTAATTATGTTTCTTTAAAATATTTAATAGTAGATAGATTGGGTATTGAGGAATTGAGAGTGAAGTGAGGGGGGGAGGGGGGAGGGGCCATATGAGCTTCCACCTTCATGTGGATGGCCTTGTTTAGTAGAGAATATATTATTCTTGAAACCAAGAGAAGCTCATTCAAGTTTATACCATCGTCGTTTTTGTCATCTTTGAGATGTCGAGGGAGTTTCCATCATATTTGAGTCTAGAAACCCTCCCATATCGTGGAGGCATGTGAATCACTAGTCCATCTCAAATTTAAGTGCATTCAGAAACAATTTGAAAATTTTTCAACGTTGGCCCCATCCATAGGTCACTGTTTCCCATGTCTAGTCGCTGCAGTAGTATGTCTTTTAGGTGTTTCTTTTAAAATTATTTTGACATGCACGTTGACACATCTAGTGCAAGGGCGATAACATCAAAAAACAAGTACTTGATAAATTTCACAAGCTTCATCAGATATTTCTTGTCTTTGTTTTTTGCTCTCATCTAAGTTTTTTGTGCTCCATTCACCAGAGTAGCTCGAAATCATTGATGAAATGTCGCCTGGAGCCTTCTTCTTGCCACCAATATCATGGGACTAATTGGAATGCATGATGTTAATTTTGAATGACATAGACGATGAGTATAAAGATCAGCACGACCATGACATGGATGGGTATGTCTGGAATTCCAGGCACATCAATCCGAGAAAGTTCAAATGAAAGTATGATGAGATTGAAGATGTTGAGCACTGGGAATTTCTGTCATATTTGAGTATGGAAACCCTCCCATATCATGGAGGCATGCGAACCGCTAGTCCATGTCAAATTTCAATGCATTCAGAAATAGTTTGAAAAATTTTCAATGTTGGCCCCATCCACAGGTCACTGTTTCCCATGTCTAGTCGCTGCAGTACTATGTCTTTTAGGTGTTTCTTTTAAAATTATTTGAACATGCATGTCGATGCATCTAGTGAAAGGGAGATAACGTCAAAAAACAAGTACTTGATAAATTTCCCAAGCTTCATTAGATATTTCTTGTCTTTGTTTTTTGCTCTCATCTAAGTTTTTTGCACTCCATTCACCAGAGTAGCTCGAAATCATTGATGAAATGTTGGTTTGCGCCTTCTTATTGCCACCAATATCATGGGCCTAATTGGCATGCATGATGTTCATTTTGAAGGACATAGGCAATGAGTATAAAGATCATCACGAACATGACGTGGATGGGTGTGTCGGGAATTCCAGGCACGTCAATCCAAGAAAGTTCAAATGAAAGTATGATGAGATCGGAGATGCTGAGTACTGGGAGTTTCCGTCATATTTGAGTCTTGAAACCTCCCATATTGTGGAAGCATGTGAACTTCCAGTCCATGTCAAATTTCAGTGCATTCAAAAACAATTTGGAAAATTTTCAACATTGGCCCCATCAACAGGTCACTGTTGCCCATGTCTAGTCGCTGCAGTACTATGTCTTTAAGGTGTTTCTTTTAAAATTATTTTGACATGCACGTCGATGCATCTAGTGTAAGGGCCTCTAGATAAGACAATGTATTTATTGTAATTTGTGGATCAACGGTTGAGGTTTTTATACCATCTCAACTAAGACATATTTTGAATGCATCTGGTCTTTGACTGTTTCAATAACGGGAAGATTCTTAGAAGGTGAAATTGCAGTTGTGATGAAGACTCTAGTGTTCATGTAATTTGTGGATCAACGGTTGAGATTTTTATACCATCTCAACTAAGAAAAATTATGAATGCACATAGTCTTCAAGCCTTTAAAAAAATGGAAGATTCTTAGAAGGTGAAATTGCAGTTGTGATGAAGACTGGCGTTCATGTAATTTTTCAATCAACGGTTGAGGTTTTTATACCATATAAACTAAGACAAATTTTGAATGCACATAGTCTTTGAACGTTTCGAAAAATGGAAGATTCATAGAAGGTGAAATTGCAGTTGTGATGAAGACTTCAATGTTCATGTAATTTTTCATTCAATGGTTGAGGCTTTTATACCATCTCAACTAAGACATTTTGAATGCATAGTCTTTGAGCAAGATCACATGGAAAGTGGATAGATAAGGAGAAAGATCATGGCAAGTGGTGGTCATCCTAGAGATTGGATTGAAAATGGATGGAAGAGTAAAAGGTTGGTGTTCCACAGGTGTATTATAACTAATGATCCATTTCCATTCAGGCCATTTTCTATATATTTTGGAATTATATTGTTTTTATTTTACCATTTCATCCCCATGTTTATGGGTTTTTGTGCCTAATCGTTTTATTTCTTAGATGGTCCCTCAACTTGCATTTCTCATTGATTTGGTCGTTGGCACTAGTCATTGGATTTGGAAACTGACCTCAACAACATGGATTATTTACTCACCTTACCACATCACATTGGTGTCTCGTGACATGTTACTTATAATGGAAATCTAAAAATATAGGAATCCCTTGACTTAGAGGGATGATTTGGAGTATTTACACAACGAATCTAAACATAGTGTAAGAATATGGATTGTAAGAAATTCAATGATACTTGTATAACACTTATGGGCCAAATATTCACTTTACAATGCCTCTCTTGTGGTTTAGGACCATGTGAATGTGCCATGAGCCATAAGAACATCTTTCTAGGCTATAATACTTTTATTTTAATATGGAAAGGGAATTATAATAAACATTATTGTTGAACAAAACCCTGTAATGGTGCTCATATGACATATGTAAGCCAAATTTTCTCTTTACAAGCCCTGTGCGGTAGTTTTTGAAGTCGTTCATTATCTACAAGCCTATAAAACATCTTTTGGGAACCAAGACATTGCTTTTATTATACTTGTAATGTGTCAAAGGCATTGATAATTATATATAGTGTGTAAAACCTCATAATGCAAGGGGTCTCCTTAATAGTATGGTAAATACCACGTGAACTTATACACGAAGTAATTAATTTTCGGAATATATATTTTGGTACAGTGGTAAATAATTAGAGTAGTGGAATTTAAAATTATTGATGTAATCATTTGTGACATAATGGTACATTTTTAGTAAGGGAATATTAATTAATAGAAATCAAGCTACCACTAGGGGGTTGGAGTAATAATAAAAGTATGTGGAAATTCTAGAAATAAGAGTATGATTGTAGAAATTTATAAAAATTCACAAATGCATGGTTGATGAGTTCTAAAACTATATTTTAGGCTATACAACACTCAAGTTCCTCCTCTACTTGTTTCAAGAACCCCAAGCACCATCCATTTTGCACAAAAACTCAAAACTTTGTCCATATGATGCCTATAAAATTCATGTGGTAGTTTTGGATGTTTTGCAAGGTCCATTAGCCTAAAAGCATATTTTAGGGAATAAGATATCAATATTCCTCCTTGCACCATGCCTAGGGCCCCAAGAACCATCCTTTATGTGCAAAATTGTGTGTCATATGACATTGTGGGTCAAATATTCCCTTTATAATCTTGTGTGGTGGTTTTGGATGATGTGCATGGTGTATCATCCCTAAAAGTATATTTGCATGCCATAAGATGCTATTATTTTTCATTAAACAATATTGTCCAAGGCCCTACGAACAACTAGTGCAAAACGTCATAATTATGCCCAAATGACAAATGTGGGTCAAAGATTCTGTTTACAAGGATTGTGTCGAGCTTTTGGATCTTATGCATGGAACATGGCCAGGCCCCAAGAACCATACTTGGTGCACAATACCTCATAATACTACCCATATGACACATGTATCTCAAATATTTGCATAATATTTGTGGTGGTTTTGGACTTTGTGCATGGTACACGAGCCCTTAAAAAAATTTATGCTTTGATATCATTATGTTCCTCCTTGAACCATGATTAGGGTCTTGATAAATATCCTTGGTGTGCAAAACCTTGTAATGGGTCCCATACAGCATTTGTAGGCCAATGATTCTATTTAAAGGGCATGTGTGTCTAGTTTGGACCTTACATATGGTCCATGATCCCTAGAATCATTTTTAATGCCTTAAGATGTTAGTATTCAACTTCATACCATATCTACATTCATACTGTATCTACATAACCAAGAATAATCCCTAGTGGGAAAAACCTAGTAATCACGTCGACATAATGCTAGTAAGGCAAAATTCCCCTATATAAGACATACATGTAGTTTTTGATCCTAATCATTTGCTTAAGCCCCTAATACCTTATTTTCTCCATACCAGATATAAATTTCACCTTCTAGATTGAACGATGCGTTGTTCATTAATTATAAATTTACTATTTTATTATATGTACTATATTATCCAAAAGAAATTGAAAGAATAATTGCCTTTGGTTTTTTCATCAACTTTTAAAAATTAACTTTTACCAATATCATAAAAATGTTTCATTTAAAATTCATTATATTTATATTTTTTATTTAATAAAATATTAAATTTATAGATCATTAAACTAAATATTGTATGATTATAATCAATTTTATTATCAAATTACAAATCCATATTTCAACTAAAATAAATCAATTCCTTCTCACCCACCTTTCTTTAAAAACATATATTATAATCTATGTAACCAAATTATAATATAAAAACTCATGCATTCTCATCTTATTCTTTACCTTAACCATTAAACACTTAAACCGTTAAACCCCGGCCCTAAACCCGTCATTGGTGGATAGGGTGTTCCATCATTTTGTCGATGGCAAAGTCGGTCACCTCCTCTGCATCTGATTTAGACCTGCGCTCTAGTTTGTGTGAAAAGCAATGTTGTCGGTGGGCATGTGGACTTCGATTTTGACATAACCGGCATTAAGTGGAACCGCAGGGCTTCCATTGCATAAGCGCAAGCATGAGAAAAAGCAGGGGATGCGACTTCCATTGCACAAGCACGAGCAGGGGTTTCGATTGGACAATCAAGAGCAATGTCTTCGGTATGTGGTCGTCCTGACTTTCAATTCTTCCTGCAAATCATTTTTTTCACTTAATAACTATTTCTCATTGACTATGGAAAACCTAGCGAAGACCCTAGCTCATTGGGTTGGCCTGATTTAAAATCCTAGCTCATTTTCCATTTATGGCATAAGGAATACAAGGAATAGAACATGCTACTACTCTCACATGCCATACAATCTATTTGGCCCAAGACCAATATCACCAAGAATTTAAATCTAGATGGTCAATGATGCATGATGAAGATATCTGGTTGAGGAGAATCAATTTGATTTGGTCTACACCTTGTGCTCTTAATCCTAGAGTACTTTAATGGAAGGTGTTGGTTTAGGGGCTAGCTAGCAAACATGGATTTGCTAGAATTGTTCTTTCTCATGGTTTGTGTGTTTAGTGTGTTAGGAAAGAATATTTATAGCAGTTCATATTTTGGTAGTGTAAATTGCCAGATAGCTATGATCAGTGGTTTCACAATATCTTCTTTAAATATCCAAGTGAAGAGAAGCTATTTAGGGTTGACATTGAAGGTTTTCATGCTGCTGCTTAAGCTGTACATCTGCTGAAGATTACCATCATTCCTAAAACTCAGATCTAATCTGATTGAATGCTGCAGCTTGATGTCAAAGTTTTATGCTGCTAGGGTTCGTTGCTGCCACTTGTGTCTAAGATGTGAGGACTGTTAGGGTATGATTGAGGTCTGATCTGCTTACTGAGGTGAGGGCTGATCTTCTTGCTGAGGTTTTATTAGGGTATGATCTACCTTTTGTGACCTGTTGAGGGTTTGATTACTTAATTTAAGAAGGTGCACACACTTTAACATCCTCCAAATTCTAACACGTGACCTTCGAGGATAAAACACATATTTTTAACCATTGGGTCCACTCAAACTATAAAAGAGCATTTGTTATAATGGAGCCATATCAATAGTTAAATTAGCAACATGGCATACATGGTATAGTTGAGAACTTTTTATAACAAGAGAGTTAATGATGGTGTTGGAAGTTTATGGTAATCACTTTAGAAGGTTTTCTTATCATAATGAACACTATATCTCATTCAAATTGATACCTCACTTGTTATTCTCCATCATACATCTTTCCTCATTGATTTGTTTTTTCATATATCTTAATGTAGATGGATATCATCTCTATTAGTATGTAAATGAAAGTCATACTTTAATTAGAAGAGAAGGAAATATGTCTTGTATAAGAGATCAGTGATGAAGAAAATATGGATGATCAATTGATGTCCTCTAAATATCCTAAGAGCCAAAATAGATCCCAAATGTAGAACAAGCATTTGGGGATATCCAACAGATATATGAATCTAGACAAATGACCAAATCCAAAAATTTTCGTGTCAAATAAGGGGTAAAAATCGATGTTTCTAGAGACATAAGAATTATGCTATCACCGAAAGGAGAAAATCTAATTTCTCATATGGGATCAAGGTCTAGGAATTCAAGAAAATTGAGAATAAATACCTAACATCAATTAGAGAAAAGGTATCAAATTGGAGAGGAAGGGATATGTTACTTGTGGAACAAGAAGTGGTCATGAATTAGAAACTAGTTGAGCTATTTTTTCATTTTACATCATAAGAGCACAAGTATGGGTAGAAGATTTGTCTTCCAAATATCCATATATAATCAATGGTTGGTTTAAAGTGTAGTGGTAATCCTCTCAAGTCTATATAGAACCCCCCAAAGGAACAACATAAACAACTATAAGTTAACATTGAAAAATAAAAAGGATACCAAAGGATTGGACAAAGTCATTGACCTTTTTATCATCATCAAAGGATCCTTCTCTAACCACAAAATACCCCATTCAAAGAAGGGAAGAAGCTAGATTTTACCCTTTCCCCACTCTTGGGAATATCATGCATGATTTTGTCTCTTAATAATTGTGATAGAAGGTTTGGTAGTTGTGGCTTCAACACTATGTGTGTTACTACCTAACCAAAGTTCAATCCCTTAGCCATGTTGGATTATAAGAATGCCTATAGAGAACATCCACTTAAGACTAAGTAAGATGGAAGGTCAAACGAAGGGGAGGTCAAGGGAATTAAGAAGCCTAGCCTTGCAATGGTTACTACAAAGGCCTACCATGTTTGCTTCTTCATAGAGGTTAAACATGACATAGAAACCATATAGGAGTAAGTATAAAAGAAACATGGGGAAAATTCAAGTGCAAGTATTGATGCAGAGATGATGGCATAGGTCCCCAACTTTGATCACTCCAAGAGTAAAGATTCCAAATATGCCCGAATGTTAGAGTTGTATCAACAAGTTAAGGGGTTAGTAGCCTTTGCAATTAAAAGCAAAGGAAATTCAAATTTTTAAATTCTACAAAGAATGGATGATCTTGACAAAAAAATATGATGTAATTTAATATAGCTTAGTTTCTCTATATATTCTAAGTTCTTGGAAAGATTCTTAACAACATAGATTCATCAGTTTAGGAAAATGCATTTAAAGCTAGCAAAATTCAATGGCAAGCCTTGCCTCCATGAGTTCCTTGCCCTTATTCTCTCGAGCCTAAAAAATAACTAGAAAAAAACAAATTTCTATTTGAGGAATGGGCACATCCAAATGAAAATTGAATTCAAGTCAAAAAATGAAAACTGAGTATAGGATATCCAAATGCATATCAATCCCATCGTTCATTTATCTACCATGATGTCATAGAATTCATTTTCTAATTCCCATATTGACTTACAAGAGACCGATATCTATAGGTAGGAACTAGGAATTATCTATTGTAGCAATGAATAATTGAGGAGTTTCTACATATTCCAAGCCAAACCCTAGGCTAGGGGTCATGAAGCATGTATATATCCATGGGAAATAATGTTGTATGCAAGTGATATTTCCTATATGACCTTTCTCTCATTAACTTGTTTAGCAACTTGAAAAAAATATTGATGTATGTATTTTCCTTTCTTTTTATTATATATGATTAACCATATAATTCAAGTAGCACAAATTATCAATTTTTTATCATATAATTTTTTACCATATAACTTTTTACCATATATTATATATGATTGACCTAGTCACCTTGTGTTTATGACACTCGCTAATTATTTCTCTCACTCGATGGAGTGTTATAGGGCATACACCCAAACATATACTTGTCATATCTATCCTCGTCGAGCGAGGGAAGTTCGGGTAGAATAGAGGAATGTGGGACATCTAGTACGTCTAACGAGCTAAGATCAACCAGAGATGAAAAGATCAGAAGAAAATTCAATAGACAATTCATATTTTTTTCTTGCTAAAGGGGGGTCATGTTCTTATGGTGATGAGAGCATAGGAAACATCGAGGTGCCCTCGAGGTACAAACATTTAGTGAAACGATGGGTACCCAGGGATCTTCCTCAAATCAACCCTGATTTTTGTGTCGATGGAAGGATATACCGCATTGCTCCATCGTCATTGCATGGTTTGGGTCTATTTTCCATGGTTGGAAGAAAGGTCCATGATGGAGGATTAATTGAATTGATGGAGTATGTCAGACCCTGTTACAACTACATAGATTGGATACACCTAGTCCAATATATAAAAAGTATGTGAAGATATGGCGTAGCTGCAAATTACATACAACTAAAAGATAATGATCAGAACAAAGGAGAATCAATGTATATTGACAGAAGGCCAAAAGCAATGGGGAATATTGCATGGTTTATAAACAGTACATGAACCGTGATAACAAATATGAAACCCAATTTCATATTTGAGGGGCGTGAAGAAAACCGAATATTTTTATGTGCAATATAATCAATAGCTACAGGGAAAGAGTTGTTGATTGACTACAATTTGAATCGAATATATACAACGGTACGTATACTATTTTACCCAACCTATAAGCAATGACTCTTGTATTTTATATTTAACATTTACTTTAAAATGTTGCCATGCGTTATGTCAGTGAACTCAACATCTGAGTAATTCATGGTTCTTGAAAAACACTAGTTTTGTTATAGTTGAGACTTAGTTAATGTTACTTTCATTCATTATAGATCCAAAGTTATTTGTATTTGGAATTAATATAAATAATGTGTTTTTGTTTTATTTTTTATACAAATATAAGGAGAAAAAGTAACAATTAACAAAATGCATACATTCTTGTTCATTTCAAATTGTCATAACCAATTTGTGAATGTCCTCATAACCAATTTGTGTGAAATGGTGGATGCATTATCTGCATTATTATGTATGCTTCCATGTTGATCAACAGGGCGACAAGGGGGCAAGGCACTAGCATTAGAGAAGTCCACAGATGCTACTAAGGAAGTGCCAAGTGAAGAAGATTTTTTTTGTCACCCGACCCTGTGTACACAGTAAAGAAGCTTTTAATAAAAAAAACAGGTAATTCACTTCTTTATTATTGACTATGCCAAAGACACAAGAGATAAGATATAGAATGGATACCCTGACGCATGAGATTCGTGAGCTTGGGGTAAGCAACATCTTAAATTATCCCATTAATTTTTTTAATTATTCATGATTATAATTATATTATCACTTTATAACAAAACTCTTTGTTTTATAGGTGTTTTTGGAGGTGCAGGGTGATCTTTATGGTGCGAGGACTAGTGGGGTCGGCACAGGTAGTAGCATCATTGCTTCCCCTGTGAATGGCATGCCAGTAACTCCGACTGCTACATTGCCTAGCCCTGATGCCACTAGTAGTACACCCCAGCTTGAATCGCACACACTAGGATCTGCACACGATGTAGTGGATGCAGAGCGTGATGCCATGGTAGATTGTGAAGGAAGCTTTCTTGGAGTTAAACGTGTTACTAGCACGGGAAAATTAAAGGTTTTGTTTTTGGTAGACGATGACCTCATCCCCATGAAAACTAATAAGCTTATAGGTATGTAAGAAGTATTTTCAATATTATGTATAATCCAATTGAAATTTACATATAATTATCAATTATTTCAAACTAATGATAATATCGTTTTCCAGGAAATGATGTATTTTATGGACCCGTGAATGACCTCGCCTTGGATATCTTTGGGCCCACCATACGAACAAGGTGGAATTCCCAAAGTTCAAAATTAAAGGATGAATTTATGAATAAGTTGGTTGGGTTGTTCGGTGAGGGTACCTTTAACAAAATTGGAGTTGCCGCAAAGGCATGCTTATATTTAAGATATCTCCGTGACCAATATAGGGTTCATTTGAAAAATGACCCTAACTATGAGCTCCCTCCACCGATACTAGAGATGGAGTGGAAGGCCCTCGTGCTTGATGCACAAGAAAAGGGACTCCAAAAAGAAGGCAAGACACCACCAGGACCAGGAAGGTATGAGGCACTTTTAATAATGTATTTATGATGCTTTATCATCATTGCGAGAACTAACTAAGTATTTGAATCTTTTGAATATAGGCTCCCAGATACATCTAAATCCACCAAGGCTAGGATAGATAAACATGGGTAGCATAAACTTGGCCCGGGTGGTTTCTCAAAAGTGGCTGCACGATTTGTAAATATAGAATAAAATAATTTGCATCCAAATTATAAATTGTTAGCAATTTTTATTTAATATCGCAACCGAAGCAAAATTCATGCCCTTATGCATAATTGCAGGGTGCAGAATTCAAAGAGGCTCCTACGGAGGAAGACCTCAGGCATGCCTACTACCACGTCTATAAATCCTTGGTTGAACATAGGAGAAGCTTGGGGAAAACACAACCTTTTGACACCCAACCTGATGCTCATGTAAATAAAAACAATGAAGAGGATTTATAATTTATTCTTTGCACAATCTAATATTGGTTATTATTTTTGGCCATAAATTAATGTGTTTGTTTCATTTAACCAGGCAAGCAATCTAAATATAAATGCCCCAAGTACTGGATCAACAAATGAGCCCAGTGACGGTGGAGTTCCACTTGAAAGTAGTGCTCAACTTGGTACTGGAGGTATTTCACGTGTTAAAAAAAATTTGTAGTATGTATTACAATTATAATATTTAATTGCGAATGGTGTATGAATTATAACATTTTTCTTTCAACTGCAGAGCATGTAGTGGATGAGCCCAGACAAGATGAGGAACATATTGCCACATTCGTAACTACTCAGCTTGCCTCCACTATTGAAGCAGGTAAAGAACACTCTACTGCTCTTATTATTTATATAAAACACTTGTAATAATAATAACTAAAAATCCAATTTAACATTTCTTTCTTATTGCAGTTGTTGCCCCACCCCCCTTGCAATAGACTCGATGTAGCGCTAGGTCGTTAACGAGACATACAGAGACCACAAAAGTTGAAAGTGAAGAAGGCACATCTGAAATCCTTGCGGATTACATGATACTGGAAGAGAAAAATAAATCGAGAAAATAAATGATTGTACTTGGGCTTATGGAACTTTTAGGGCCTTTTTCTTATCAAGGTCATACATATTTTTCTTGTTTAAATGTCTATACCTCATGAGAACTTTGTATTGATATTGAACATTGCATTAAGTAATCAAACTTGTTCTTTTGTATTGTGAGTTAGATCTATTACTACTATTATAATTTTGTCTAATAGTCATACTACTGTTGCTATCATTTACATGTTATTGTTACTGTATGTTTCAACTTTATCACAGGGACCTCTTGGGAGTGTTAAAGTTGAAAGAGATGAATATTATGTTTTAATGTAGTAGTTGAAAGAGATGAAAATTATGTTTTAATGTTACCGCTGTGCTATCTTGGTTCACTAAGTTAGTCGATGCAAGTGTATTGGAAATTATTTGATCTTGATTAGGCCTAGGATTCCATGTTTGTTTCCCCTTGGTTGGGTGTTTTGCTGAAATATAGGAGTAAAGTTCATTTGTTGTTATTTATCCTTTTCTAGATTTGTTATTTTGTTATTTGATTTGTTAAGTAATCAGAGTTGTTCTTTTGTATTGTGAGTTAGATCTATTACTGCACCTGTTATAATTTTTTCTAAATAGTCATACTACTGATGCTGTCATTTACATGTTATTATTACTGTATGTTTCAACTTTAACACAGGGACCTCTTGGGAGTGTTAAATTTGAAAGGGATGAAAATTATGTTTTAATGTAGTAGTTGAAAGAGATGAAAATTATGTTTTAATGGTACAACTGTACTATCTTGGTTCACTAAGTTTGTTGGTGCAAGTGTAATGGGAATTTTTTGTTCTTCATTAGGCCTACACTTCCATGTTTGGTTTCCCATTGGTTGGGTGTTTTGAAAGTCAAATTCCGACAAAACATAAATGAGGATGAGAGGATCACATCTTCCAGGTTGAACCCTTCCTATACAGTGATGATAAACTTTCAGTTGTTGCATGGGACATATTTGGACCACATATATTTGAGAGATAGTCTTGTTATGTTATGTTGAATTTGTGGTTAGCCCACTTGTTATGTTATGCTGAATTTTGTTATGTTTACTTTGTGGTTATCCCACTTGTTATGTTATGTTTATGGTTAGCCCACTTGTTATGCTATGTTGACTTTGTGGTTAGTCCAGTGGTTCTATCCTGTTTTTGGTTAGTCCTCTTTGTGTGTTGACTTATGGTTATCCCTCTTGTGGTTAGCTTTTTCTTTGACCATTCTTTTAGCTATGTGCCCTCCTTAATTTGTTTACTTACCACTTTGATTTGAATTATGAATTGATGATGTCATGCCTAGCCTATTTGTAAGAGAAGCCCTAACGTCACTTAGAAGGACCTTCTAGGAAGTCTTTGAGAGGCTATAAGAACTAGTATACCCTTTGTTGAGAGCAATGTCTTTATGGCACTTTGAGCTCTGTTTTGGCACAACTGATATAGGGTTTTCAAGTCCACTTGTTTATGACGTCAAGGGTTTGAAGGTTGTCTCTGCTTGAGCGTTATTTGGTTTTTGGGTCTACTTGCAACACCAAACCTGTCCTTACTTAGCACTGTCCTTTATGAGGGTCAATACATCAATTTTCGTTCTCCCTCCTTCATGCGTGCGATTCCATACTGCTGCTTGTTTTGGTTGCGTTGATTGTCTTTGACTGTTTGAGGGATACTTTGGCGTGCTGGTTGATTTTTTGGGGCTGATCTTGAATGTGTTGTACCTCTTTGAGTGGCTAGTTCTTCTGATGTACTTGTATGTCCTTTTTATCAGCATTTATGGTCTCTCTCTTTCTCAAGTATGTTTATTCCCTTAACTAAGGGCTTGTCTGTCCTTTTTATCAACATTTATGGTCTCTCTCTTTCTCAAGTATGTTGATTCCCTTAACTAAGGGCCAGTTTGTTCCAGTTATTGACTTTCCTATGAGAGGCAAGATTTGATCTGAAATTTAAAATCTGAGTACAAGGAAGGTTCTTCCCATCAGGTAAGTCACCAGATATGATTTTTTCATATTTCTTTTTGGATTTTATCATCATCTATGTTGCCATCTTTTATTTGTAAAGTATATTCATTCCCTTTTTTCTAGCAGTTGTCACGATTGCTCTAGGTAGAAGTTTGTTTTCTTTGAGAAGAAAACAGGATCCATGTCTACTCACAAATTTTGTGACGGGCCATCCAACTGATGCAATCAATATACCATCAAAATAATAGAGATATCTTCCACCACCAGACCACCCTTCACAAAATGACATATTTCCTTTGGATCCCTTAACTATCTCTACACTTCTACTTCCTCCTCAGTTTGACCATCCACCATATCATTGTTATGAACGACAACACCTTAGAATGACCCTTATCCTATCAGCATTTCCTTTCCTCTTCCAAACTTTCTTCATGAAGGTTTTTTCACAATCCAAAAGAATGTGACTATAATGATGAAATCTAATACATTGAAAAGGAATATTAACATAATCTATCACCTGGGTGTAAGATCTCCCTTCAACTATCAAACCCACTAACTTGAACAAACCTTGATTTACATCCATTTCCCCCAAAATGTGTGCTATTCAATCTAGAAAAAATAGAATTCTATGAATCTTAGAGAGGCTTGGATACCTTGGTCCAAGCCATTGAAGAGAAACATGAATGTTCACCATATACTTCACATGAGGGAGTCCATGCTGATATAGATGTGGAACTTGAAAACACAATTGAGGATGTAGTGTAATACCCTTGTACAATGACTGCAAAAGAGGATAAATTTGTTATAGAACCCCAATCAGTTGCTATAGAAGAATAAAAAATTATTACAATTTTTTTTTCTAAGGAAGGAAAAATTCTTGTAGAATCTGCCTCAAAGGAAGAGGAGGGATTTGTCCCAGAAGAGAAGTTTGCTATAGAGCTCACCATTGGGAAATAAGACTTAAAGATATCAAAAACATAGATACAAGGGGGACGTTCAATATAACTTTTTGAAATTGATAGATTGAGAAGTGAGGTTGCTAGATTGGAGGCTAAGGTTGAATATTCAAATAGAGGGTTATTCCTTTGTTAGAACATTAGGAAGTTATTAATCATATACAAGAGATGGAGAAACTAAAAGATCAAGAAACTAAAAGATCAAGAAACTATGATGACCATATAGATATTGGGTACTGAAGTGTAGCATCTTAAAGAGGACAAAAAATTGTGTAGTCATTTGAAGTGTTGTAGATCTAGTGTTGTGGACCCTATGATATAGGTTTTGTTGAAAATCCTACACTACAAGTTTTGTTGTGGATATTACATTACAATTTTTTCTATAGTTACTCTGCTATAGGTCCTTGTTGTGGAAATTGTACTACAATTCTTTTCTACATATCCCACGCTATAGGACCATGTGTTGTAGATTTGGATGTTCGAATCTCTTTATTTGGTATGCTATAGAAGACTATGATTGGATAAAGATTTGGTTCCATTGATTTAGGAAATGAAAATATTTTGTATAATTGTTGTTGATTACGTTCCCCATATTCTAGCATATCAATTCCTCTTTGTTAATTGAAAGTGTCTCCACTTTCAACACTAATTGAGGAAAATCATGAACCAAATACTGGTGTGAGATCTACTTGGTTGCAGTTGGAGTAGAACAATGTATGCTCACTAAATAATTCTTTGTTTATGCAAGGTACTATCAATGCGGGCATCTAGCATCTCGTCATGTTCCAAAGGAGGTTGAAAATATGGAATGTTGTGTATTGGATGAGAAATATAGGCTTCATCTTTGAGTTGCGGTAGTTCATATAGTTTGAGTTGGTTGACATTGATCACATTATGAAGGCCAAGCTAAGCAAGATGTTTTAGATTCAAATATTTTTCTCCAATCTATTGAATCACAGTGAATGTTCCATAGCGGATGGGTTTGAGCTTGTGATGATTTTCTCCTATGAAGCATCGTTTAGTCATATACAACCAAACTATATCTTTAACTTGAAATGATGAAGGTATCCTGTGGCAATCAAAGGATTTATATTTGGCTTGGGTGCACTAGAGTACCTCTTTGACTTGAAAGCATATAGTGGTGAGTTTCTACACTAAGAAAATAACATGTCGTTGCTATGAATTTTTAAATAGTTGATGACACAACTATTAACTATCAAATGATCCCTAATGCATTAGTAGTCCTCCAAATGGAAATCAATGGATTTGTGCACCTATGTCCTATAAATGAAACTGTTCACTCGAGGCTTATGAAATATGATGTTGCAATGCTTCATTTTGGTGATGCAAACCAATGCCAAAATGCTTCTCACCAAAGAATTTTGAAGTCAACTGGAAATGTGGGACATCTTCACACTTTAATAGTGTTTTTTGTTGATGTTGACTTTGTTGGTTTTGTTAGTGATTGTAAAGTTGTTGGTAGTAGGTTGAGGTTGCATGTTTAGTTGGTGTGGATGTTGCAACCATGTTGAATATTGCTAAATCAATTGATCCCTTTCCAATTGAACATTTATTTGTTGATAATGTTTGAGACCCTAAGACATTATATGATGTTAAATGTATTGTTGTGTGTGCAAGTTTGGTTGTTGAGGAGATTAACCTGGGACAGATTTATTTTTTATTGTAACCCTAGAGAATTTAAATTAAAGTTACTTACAACCACAACTCCACCTAATGTTGCAATATTATATAAGTTTCCAAACCTAGCAAGATCACGAGTCTTGATCATATATCCATCACTTGCTAAGGGATTCAATAGAGGGGATGATGGTTATATTAAATTCCATTGGCTTTGATTTATATGTGAAATGCATTTGTGATATTTTTCTCTGATGCATATTACTTTTTGTTTTGCCCCTATTTTCTGGGTGATTCAAATGGGAAACTAATTCCAGAATTCAAAGGGTCCTATCACTCAATAAATCCTCATGAATTGAGAGTTAGATTTCATTTGCACCACTAGTATGGTACATGAATAATTTGGCCTACTGTTTCAATGCTCACATTATAAAAACTGTCTCTATAGAACTCCCAACTAATGCTAACCACAAAGTCACTGTCTTCTCATAAAAAATGAACTTCTTTAGCTATTTCAAACATCTCGTGTCATATTAGTTTGAGGATGTTTTTACCATTTTAAATCTGCACACTGTTACTATTTTAGTTTTTAAATGTGGGTTTCATACTTAGATATTGATGATATATTCTTTTTGTTTCTTTTAGTGCAACAATTACTTTTTGTTCTTCTACTGTTGGAATAAATGATTTTGATTCCAGTTGTGCAATTTGTTGTGAAAATGATGGTGCACTCAAACCAACCACAAATCCTGCAAAATGGGCACATGTAGTTTGTGCATTGTATATGAATGAAGCATTATTTTTGAACACTGATTCTATGGAGCCAATTGATGGTGTTTCTGTTCTTCAAGTGAAGTCAAGGAAACAAAAATGTGTGTGTTGCTTTTGTGGTGCAAGGGTTGGTTCATGTGAGCGTTGCTTAGTCTATGGATGTAGAGGGACATTTCATATCTCATGTGGTGTCACTCGAGGAGCTTACTTTGAGGTATGTTTTCTATAAGTCTTTTATTCCTATATTTATCACTTTGCCTAACAAGGCCTTTTAAATGATTGCACACATTTAGAAATTTAGAATTTTAGGTGTTTTGTCATTTTGAAGAGAATAGATTAACCTAATTAAAAAGCAGATTGGGACTTGGGAAAATGGGAAAAAATCCTAATATTCTAATTTTTTTGTTGAGTCCTTTGCAATCATGTTGACTAAAAAATGTGTATATGAAATACTCTTTACAAAATATGGATATTGGGGATTCACTGTACAAGTTACTTTCATAGTGATTGGGTTATATGGTTTTGATTTTTGAATTTTCATATTTAAATCATGGTTGTTATGTTGGAACTTGGTGTATTCAAAGTTTATAATTTAAATAGTAGATTTTCTTGATTTGCCATTTTCATCTTTTAAATTTGTTCTCACTGAAAATATTTTAAACCTGGAAAATATATTGTTGTGGTTTGGATCTCTTAGGATTCAACTTTATTTCTTGTGGACAAAGTTTATAACGAAGGCATGGGACTTTATGTTCACATATAACTATCAAATGGCATTTCAAACCTCTAGATCTGCACAATCTATATGCCTATTGTTGACACAAACCCAATCGACAGGGGTTCCACTCATTGTCGACACCCGAACCACCGCGATCTCCCTGAGCACCGGCCCAGACAGGTTTAACCCCATCCAACAACACCTGCAGAGCAGATGAGGTCTCACCCGAGATGTTCAAGGGAGAGTTGACGAAACCATGTTTCCGCCGAATGAAGGAAGATGTTTGCGGCTCAATTACTTAACTTGTTGCAACATTTCAGAAATAGATTTATGCATTTAACTTAGACATCATTCAACCGAACCATTCATAGTCGCAATAGATATAACAGTAAAGCATTAATTACAGCAAGAAAACATAACATCATTCATATATTCATATCGCAACATGCATTACCACAGGTGAACAGAAGAGACACAGGTATTCCGCAAAACATCTCTGTCATATTATATTAACTCCGCAAAAACCCAAATACAACATCTCCGCAAAATACAGATCTCACAGATATCTCTCGATCTCCGATACACAATTAAAGACACATAATACAAGATGATTCAACACTTACAAATCTATGACTATTTATAGGCTTTCGCCTTTACATTGCTTGTCCACTTACTAACAACTTCCTAACCGACACTTTGAGCAAATGACCCAAAATCTAATTATCATGGTCCAAATGACCCAAAAACCCACATACTGCGGTACAATTGACCCAAAAATGCAAAAAATAACATCATTGGTGCTCGACTTTCCGCCTTTCGCGGTATCGCAGCACTCGCGGTGCTGCAATAATGACCCATCCTAATCGCCTGCCAACACCTATTTAAGTTTGCGATGTAGATGTCTATTCTTGAACTATATGTGAGAGTTAATGTTTACCATTTAAGATCGGAGTAACTTTCATTACAAAGAGACTAATATGGAAATTTTGCATGGATTTGCATTAGATGATGCACCTGTTAGAAAGAACACTTGGGAAACAAGCTTTAGGATCATAATAGCTTTCATTACAAATAGGTAAATATGAAAATTTTGCATGGATTTGAATTAGATGATGTGCCTATTAGAGGAAACACTTGAGAAACAAGTCTGCTTATATTAATTACATCTCGTTTCCTTTCCAAGGCTTGCATATGCACAATTATTAGCATATTCAAATGGTTGCATAATGGTTTTGTTTCTTTTTTCTTCTTCCTTGTCTTATATTTTATGGGTAACATTTGTGTGTAATAGGATATTGTTGGTGTAAGGATGTGTGGATCCCTATTTGTCATACATACAAAGATTTAAATCTCTCCAACCACACAAAGCAAGGTTGAAGATTGAGTATTTACTATTTTTGTTAGTTCCTACATAAACTAATCTGTCTTATTCAACAAATGGTGTTTGTCCACTCTCTATATAAGTCATATAAACACTTAATGCTAGCATATAGGAACCGATGCAGTTATTTTATGAAGTATATAACACCACTAAATTTCATTTTTTATGCTCATTTCTTAAAATTTGATTATATGCAGTGGCATTGAATACTGTCTCAACCTATTCTTCAGTAGGAAAAAACAAATTCCTGCTTTGATTTTCTACTTTATGGTTAAAGAAAACTTTGACAGCTGATACATATATTCAGATTTTTATTTGGCCCATGAGGGTAGGGATTTCAAAGAGGTTGATTCATTGATTCAATTGCTTTAAATTTTGACTTTGTCTAGTGGGTCTATATCTAGGCCATACTAATCTAACATGTACTCAACTGAACTCTTTGCAGCAATCAAATGCAAAGAAGTCAATAATATGATTAGGAATTTGTTGAATTCACCTTAATTTATTGTCTTGTGGGAGTCGATACTAATCAACTCTAGATCACCATATCACGAAGCATTCATGTAGCTTCATGTGCTAGGATGTGTGGTAGCTCCATTCATTAAAGGTTGATTGTCACTCATAAGTTATATCGCATCATTCATACCTCTATTTGAAAACCCCATAATTGCAATTTTTTTAGGACAGTTAACCGTCGGATATCCGACGCATATAAGCGTCGGAACCACAGCACGACCGTCGGATACGCTTCAGAAAGACCACTTTATATTAGATGTTGTTCATTGGATATCCAACGCCCATTTATCGGTTATTTGACGAACCAATAAAGTAACTTCATCGTATACATGACGAATTAGGAAGGGGGTCGTATCAGATAACCGACGAATGACCATCGGGTAGTCGATGGACCAACAAACCCACTGCATCGGGTACCCTACGCAACATCATCGATTAACCGAGGAACCAATAAGTGGAAGCATCGACTGCTCGATGACTGCTCGATGAGCAGTCATCAGGTACCTGACGCAACAACATTAGTTAGCAGATGAACCAACGACGAGAAGCATCGGCCATCCGACAAACTACCATTGGGTAGTCGACGACCCAACAAAGCTATGCCACCGATTATCCGATGAATAGTCATCGGACAACCGATGCCTAAATAAGAAATGTTCAATGATAATCCGACGAATATACATCGGTTATCTGAGAACGACGATTGGATAACCGACGACTAAATAAGAAATGTTCAATGGCAATCCAACGGAAATTTGTCGGCTATACGATGATTAACACTTAAAATATAAAAAAAATCTACGATTGAGTGCTTAAATGTGCCAGTTATCCGATGATAATAATGTCAGACATCCGACGATAAGTGAAGTGTCAGATAGTCGATTAAATTACACTGACGATTGTTGGACATTGTTTTCGTCAGATAACCATTGGCATTATATCGAAAATCAGACGAAAGGCCATCAGATTTTTGTCCATATGTAGTTGTTTGGGAGTTTCTACTTTTACGTCAATATGCTCCAATGTCTTCTTGAAGTGGGTAAGTACATTCTTGAAAAAAGGTTGTGTTTCAAGCTCTCCAAACTAAGTATATAAGGACCTGAATTGAAGTCCATGCGACCCACCTTATCTTGTGAATGCTGTTATTGTCCTTTGATTTTCACCAAAGTTGATTGCATAATAAATTTGTTATTCATTTCTTTGCTTGAAGTTCTTGATCAAACTAGTGAACCAAATCAAAGATATCTAGCCACTTACTCCAATGCCTTTTGACGCAAACACAATGCCAACAAATATAAGCTACATTGTCATTACCCTAACCACAAATTGGGTGAAAAAGCAATGCCATATTATTCCACTTTCTGTTATTACTTTCAAGCAGTGCGAAGCTTTGTGTGTAAGACATCAATGGACCATGTTTCCTCTAGGCCTTACATGCCTCCACCATATCCATTTTTGTTTAATATCATATACTAGGTTATCGATCTTAATGTTTGCATAAATGTCTTCATTTAATTGTCTAGTCAAATACATTGCATCCCTATCCTTCTAATAAGGACCCTTGGTGCTACAATATTATCCCTCTCTTAGAAAGGAAGTGGCCCTTAGAATACTCCAAAGCAACCTGACTTGAAATATAAAGGACTTACTTGTCAAACTTTGGTTTATTTAACTTATAAGGACATTGATACTAAGAAAAATCAAAACTTCGACCAAAATTTTATGCACTAATAGAACAACCTTTAAATAAAAACAATGCAAACAATGTCAATCACACACTTTGACTCTAATACCACTATACGAAATGTATGTAGAACAACATCTTCAAACTCAACTACACTTAGCAATGTAATATAATTATGATTTACTTATTTGAATGTGTAAATAGGCTATACATTATTTTAATCGCAAGCCAACACAATTGCAATATTATTTGAAAGTGAGATTTTGCTACACAATTACAATATTATTTCAACTACACTTAGCAATGTAATATAATTACGATTTACTTATTTGAATGTGTAAATAGTGCTATACATTATTTTAATCGCAAGCCAACACAATTGCAATATTATTTGAAAGTGAGATTTTGCTACACAATTACAATATTATTTGAAAATGAGATTTTGTCAAATACAAATCCTTGAAATAAAAACTTGTTTACTAAAATAGAAAACAATCCAAGTAAAGCAACACTAAGTTGCGTGCATGGCTCAAAATCCATGGATTGTTGGCCAAATAAAAATTATTGGTGGCTTTAATATCCCCAAAATATGTATGGTTCACATGCCCCTAATAGTTTATGGCTCAAAAGTCCCTTATGAGATTAGACACTTTATTCAAGTATCTTAAACTTAGCGTCTAACTAGCTAACATAAGACATGTTATTGCATACATATTTATAACTCAAAATTTGATCACTAGGTAAGGTTTTGACCCATTCTTAATGTGTCTTGGCATGCACCCCTTGTTTCATGTACAAGCTGCATCTCAAAAAAAATTATGAATAAGATGTGCTAAGGTGACTCCATCTAACTAACATCCTCAAATTTTTGGTACGTGTCATAATCCTATACATTAATCTTGAATTGGTTATAATTTAAAGTTTGTTATGTCAACTTCTTCTCTACCACCAATGCCATATCAAGCATTAATAGCTACTACTTTACTTCTCTATACACATTACAATTATTCTTTTCAAACTTTCAACCTTAGGTCCTTTTTCTTGTTTAGCATTTTCACATAAGGTTTTGCGATAAGATTTGATCAAATGTTTTCTCTTAACTATTTATGCACATTTGCATTCAGTATCTAATATTTTATTATTATTTAACAATCAAATTGTTTCAAGGAGGAGGTCACTTGCGATAGGATTTGATCAAATGTTTTCTCTTAACTATTTATTAACTATTTATGCACATTTGCATTCAGTATCTAATATTTTATTATTATTTAACAATCAAATTGTTTCAAGGAGGAGGTCGCTTGTCCATAAACAATGGAGAATCATACATCAATTTGGTATTTCGTTAGGCTGTGAATTTAAAACTAAATTATTATTATTATTAATAATGAGAAATCATCCTGCTTTATGCTAAGTATTATTATACATTTAAAAAAAATGTATTTTTCTTAATATCGCTGTAAGTATATTATCTACTTGATTTGTAGTCTTATAGAATCATGACTTGATTTGACTTTCTTCTTACAACTACATCAAATAATGAAAGTAAATACCTCAATCCACTTCATTCTAATGTGAAACACCACATTCTTTGCTATTTGAATTATGTTCTAATTCATACAAAACATAATAAATATAGTTTCTTATTTCACTTCAACATATGCTAACACTTGCCTCTACCAACCTACTTCACATTTTGCAATCATTAATGCTCCTTTGTACTATGTTTCAATATAATAACACAAAACTACCTATTGCATTTTATTGTTCCATGAGATCATTGTGGTTCCCATTTGAAATGTAAAATCAAATGTGTAACTTCTATCATCTACACACCAAGCCTAGTCATAATTAATAACTATGACCAATGCAACATGTTTGATATGGGAATATTCCAAACCAAAAAGGTTCTTTTGAAGTAACAAAATATCCTCTTTGTGACCTTATAGTGAGTGATGTTTTGGCTTTGTCATATAACTTGATATTGCACCAACCACAAGAATAATGTGAGGAGATCAAACTTCCCATCAGTTGTTTGTATATGGTTGAAATATGGTGCCCTCCACTAACCATTTACCATGAGAAGTTATGGTGGAGATATCCCATATTAGTAATTTCAAGTAGGATACCTTTGGGATATTTTGAGAGGCAAGTATGTATAATAAATTTAAGTTATGAATTAGTTGAGCATGGAAAGTTGTTTGTTATGGTCATAAGTAGTGCTAGTTTTCACTTTTACAACAATATGGTCCCATTACCGGCAAGCATGATCTTGAAAAAGGGTTTCATTTCAAGCTTTCCAAACCAAGTATATATGGACCTTGATCGAAATCTATA
This sequence comes from Larix kaempferi, assembly GCA_027924585.1. NCBI lineage: Eukaryota > Viridiplantae > Streptophyta > Pinopsida > Pinales > Pinaceae > Larix > Larix kaempferi. The sequence continues at coordinate 52,975,984 of BSBM01000299.1, read as the reverse complement.
CAAGGCACCTTATCTGGTGCATGTTGTTGTTTTCTATTGATTTCCAACAAAGTTGATTGTATGGTAAATGTGTTATATGTTGCTTGCTTGAAGATTTTGATTAAACAAGAGAACTGATTCAAAGATCCCTAGTCACATATTTCAAAGTCTTTTGAACCAAACACATTGTCAAAAAATAAGCTACATTGTCATTATCTCAATCACAAATTGGGAAACAAGGCAATGCCTTATTATTTCGCTATTCATTACTGTACAATAACTAAATGTTTTGTATAGGAAACTAGTGAACCACGTTTTCCCTAGGCCTTACATGCCTCCACCATGTCCAGTTGTGTTTAATATCATATACTAGGTCATGGATCTTAATGCTTGCATATAAGTCTTAATTGAATTGCTTCGTCAAAGACATTACATTCATATCCTTCCAACAAGGGCCTTTGGTGGTATAAATATAATGTCCCTTTTCTAGAAAGGAAGTGGCACATAAAATATCCCAAAGGAGCCTAAGTTGTAGTATGAAGGATTCACTCATGAATTTTTTGGTTTATATGGATTAGGCTTGTAAGCACATTGATACTAATACGATACAAAATTTGACTAAAATTTCATGCAGTAATAGAACTTCAAATTATGGATTAGAATAATGTAAACAATGTCAATAATACAATTTTAGCAAATGTTTGTTGAACAACATCTTCAAAAAGAATCGTGCTTAACAATTCAATACAACAATGATTTGCTTATTTGAATGTGCTACTACATGCTACATTAATCATAATAAATCACAAATCATACTACTATACAAAAATTGAGATGAGTTGAAAACAATTTCTTCAAATGACAACTTGTATGAACTAAAATAGAAAATAATGCAAGTACAACAACAATAAGTTACATGTATGACTCAAAGGCTTTTAACAAATTCTATGGACATAGGGAAAGCGAAAATTATTTTTGGATTTAAATTCCCTCAAAATATTATGGCTTACATGCCCTTGAAATATTATGGCTTACATGTTTTGTTTGTTGAGCCTAATTATTTTTCTAAGTCAAAGCATTGTTTCAGCCGTGTTTGGATCCCAGTACCTAACAGGAGGGTGTGGGGGGTCTTTCCCCCCACTATTGTTGCCATTTTTGGAAAAAATTGCCTTGTAAAATGTTGTAATTTTCTAGCCAATTTGGATCGTTCATCATTAGGTTACAAATATGACGGTAGAGATTATGTTTGTGTATTTTTCCCTAGGAGGCAACCCTCTTTTAAATAGTGCATTATATTACGGTTGTGTAGTAGTATGTGTGAGAGTGATTGTGAGAGAGTGAAGAGGAGGTTGCAGTGGATGCACTGCGGGTTGTATCCCTTCATTTTGTTGTACGGAATAAAAGAAAGGACTAGTTATTTCTTTGTGGATGTATCCCATATCGGGTGAACCACGTATATTGGTGTCTCTCTTGTATTTTGTTCTTATGTGTTTTATTTCTGCATCTATTTTATTTTATTGCTTTGTGATCATGTTTTCTAACAACATGTCGTTGATAGTGTATGGCTCTTAAATCCCTTACAAGATTAGATTGCCTTAATGCATTGATGATAAACTAGCTAACTTAACACATATTAGCGCATACATATTTATAACTAAAAACTCAAAATTGATCATGAAGGTGAGGTACTTGACATGTTCTTGATTTGTGTTGGTATGTTGTAATACCCTAATTTTGACCCATGGAATGTAATGGATCATATTATGCATAAATTTTAGATGTGTCATTATAATGATGGGAGTAAGCTATATAAGCTTAAATAAATGACCTTGAGTTTTAGATGTTGTAAATATGCCTGTATGGATTCCTGGTGTGGATCTCAAGGCCAAGGCTCAACTAGAGAATGGATATGCATGGAAATGTTATAGATATTATTTTTATGGACCATGTGGTGGACCTATCAAAATACACTTAAAGCTATGTAAATAGAAATGTTGGAATAAAAATTGTTATGGTCCAAAATGGTTGTAGAGAGCACGACAAGGGCTATGATTCCACAATAGGGGCAGAGGAAAAGGGGCATATGGGATAGATATCTTCTAATGCCAAGTATAATCCTATGAACTCATATATTTCTCATCATGTACCTTAAATTAAGCTCAATAAATTCCATTGACTTAAAAAGGTCAATCATGAATGCACACAATGGTTGGCAAGGAATTCCACCTCATGTAGTTTTTTCTTTGTGGAATACATTTCTTGAGGAAACCCACCAAGCACTTCTACTCATTTCAAGGATAGTACCTAGGTAAATTGGATTTTACAGAAGTTGGAGGCTTTGTCAACAACATACTCATTTAAGATCTCAACATGTCACTTGCGAGAATTCAACCTAGGTGGGAAGGATAACACTTCCCTCTTTGATCACTTGGGATAGACCCAATCGATAACCACCTCACATAGTTATGAAATCACATGCATATAAAATCCATTTGGGAAAGAGTGAAGATTCCTTCATTCTCCTACCTAATGGGAAATCATTCCCATTCTCACATTCATGCTCTCCACAATTGTTCTCATGCCACATTCGCCATACTCATTATCCAAATATGAAAAATGACCAAATCAACACTATGAATGATCCTACATAGGGGTGTAATGGGGGGCCTGAAGGGCCCATTAGAGTAATAGTGGAGGCCATTCAATGTAAAGTGGACCAGGTTCAATATGTTGTTATTATTAAATAAGACCACTATGTTAGTAAATAAATGTAACGAGACTTGATTAAAGAAGGTCCTGCAGGTAGTTAGGAGGTTAGAGTGTATTGAGATTCTATAACTAAGGACATAGTCCTCCTTATGATGTGTGGAGAAGAATATTGTAATTGGAGCATCGCTCATATGAGGTTGCCCCCTCAAAGAGGCAAGTGAGCAGGAGTTGATCCTTCTTGTAATAAAATAATCAATTTATATTAATAGAGTGGGATTATTGTTGGTATCTATTGTGTTATCTTGTGTGATTGAATTTTCATATCTTGGTATACTACAAGTAGTATTAGAGCCGCTTCCAGGGCCAAATAAAAACAAATATTTTTTTTCCTATTTTTCACGATGAATAAGAGGCTTGCGACACTCAAATCCATTTTTGAATCTTTTTCAGGAAAATTTCTAGAATAATATTATGAATCTGAATTCCTCTTGAAAAAATACATGATTTTAAACAAAAGAACTCTCAAATCGGATTCCAGGAGAGGGAATTACAACCATTTGAAATTTGCATTTTTTAGGGTTTCTGATGGCGGCCGTGGACCTTGCAAAGGTCATAAATTTTGACAAGGTGGTCAAATTACGACAAGATAAACATCATTGGAGAGAGAATTTTTAGGTATTTCAGATTACATATTATTTGCCCTAGTTCTAGCTACTCTCCCCTATGCTATTTCCCTCGCAACAATTATTCCCTTCATTGAAGCATGGCTTGAAAGTGGGGGCTCGTACCATGGGATAAACAAAGAATTGTAGCAAAAATTTTATAGGATGGGTGGCTAATTTGAAATCTATGCAAGTTAATTGGACATCTATAGATACACAATGAAATACATTAAAGGAGGGTTGTCCTAAAGTGGAGGATATTTGTGTTACTCGTCCTCTCATCGTTGAAGCATATAACCAAGGCAGATATGTATGGTATGATTTAGAGGATGATTGGTATATGGATAGTTGTAATTTTGTTGATGAAAACAACTTCCACATTCTTTTTTATCGATCTTCTCTTTCATATGTGGAGCAACATGGGGTGAAAGGACAACCACCATATGCTTCTTCTATAGTAGTAGAATTCCTCTTAGCTCCATCATTTTCTTGCTCTATGCAGAATTTGCTTACTTTGGTTGGTTATACTTAGTTGGACCCATATGACCATCATGGGAATAGAACACACAACATTAAGCAATTTGTAAAGCTTCAGTGTCATTGATGGGGTGCGAGCTGCACCACATGGAAATTGGCCCTAGGTTTTTGGATGAGTCCCTTCAATTATTTCACCATGTCCATCAACACTCGTACATGGGATCCCAGTTTAAGATGGCACATGTTGGATGACATCAACATTATGGCTCACACTAGTCCATGGGACCTTGGTTCCTTGGCCTACTTCAGCATGGCTGCCAACAGTCACCCATGGGACCCTGGATTATGTCTGTACAACTTTTCATCCAACGTTGAGGGAAATCCTAAAGGGGGTGGAGTGTTATGGTTAAAGAAATGTAACCGCGAAATATATTCTAAATGTATTTGTCTATTGTATTATTGTATTCATCCTTCAGGAGATGTCATTGATGTAATTGATATTGTAAGATTCATTGAAAGAGTCAATGTAAACCCTAGCTGTTAGGTCGGCCTAGTTAGGTGAGTTAAAGCCGACCTAATTAGTAAAAGGTCAAGTCATTTGTAAATTATCACTAAATTATAAATAGGGGATTCAGTTGCTCATTTGTAACACTCATCTCACTCACTCAAGTTCGCATAGGAGAGAGAGAAGTTTGCACAAGAGAAGAAGAGGAGTTGATTTTGTCTTGGGGTTTTATCTTGTACTTGTGAATTCTATATTGAGGAATTTTTTCTGGGGTTTTATCCCTTGTGGTTTCCCCCAGAGAAATATTGTGTTCTTTGTGTTTGTTGAGCTTGTATTTCTTTTAGTGATTAGATTGCTTAATGTTATTATGCTAAACAAGTGAAAAACTAACATGGTATCAGAGCAGGCCTGAAAGAAAACATTGTGCAACCTACGCAACTGTAGAAAGTAGGGTTTCTTATTCTGGGATATATCTCCACAGATCATATGAAAAAGAGGGTGCATCTAGATCGCCTCACTAGGGCGCATATTTCTTTCGAAGCAAAATTCAATTCCAAGAATTTTCATTTTTGGGTCCCCCACTCTAGCCCGACGAACTAGGGCATCAAGTTTTTTGAACATCTGCTCACATAATCAGGAGAAGGAGTACTTTGATCAACTCGCCTTGAGGAGGCACATAGTTTCATCCAATTGGTTTTCCAAAATCTCGAAGTTGGAAAATTAGGGTTTCTTTGTCAAACCCTAGGTCAAGGAAGAAGCGGTTTTCAAAAGGACAACTTTACTAGTAGGCCCTACATCTATTCTATTTCCATTTGAGGTTCTCATTTTATCAAAATGACAAAAAATAACAAGCTTGATGAGAAGCTTGAAGGAGCTGAGAACTTCAGGGCATGGAAATATAGAGTCATGCTCATTCTTGAAGAACATGACCTACAAAGTTTTATAAAAGAGGGACTTATAGAACCAGAAGGAGATGAGGCCAAAGCAAGACACAAGAAGAATATGATCAAGGCTAAGAGGATCATATCCAATTCTATCAAAGATCACTTGATTCCTCAAGTGTACTCAAAGAAGAATCCAAAAGAGATGTTCAATGCCTTGACCAACCTGTTTGAAGGAAAGAATATCAATAGGAAGATGACCTTGAGAAATCAACTCAAGGGTGTGAAGATCCTGAAGTCTGAGACTATGCAGTCATACTTCTCCAAAGTGTTTGAGATCAAAGAACAATTAGAAGCTATTGGAGACATGGTAGAAGATGCTGAAGTTGTGATGACCACTCTGAATGGTATTCCTAGAGATTGGGAACCCTTTGTTTGTGGCATATGTGCTAGGAAGAAATTAATCCAATTCATACAACTATGGGAAGAGTGTGTGCATGAGGAAGAAAGAATAGCAGTAAGAGAGGAGAAATTAAATGACAATGAATATCAAGCTTTGGAAACTCATGCCAAAGGTGGAAGGAACATAAAGAATGATGTATGTACCCATGACCACTCTCCCAGAAGATCTCAAATATCTCAAAGGAGCAAGAGGTTCAAGAAAGACCTATCCTCAATTGAATGTTACTCTTGACACAAGACATGACACATTGCAAGATATTGTCCATTCAAATATGGACAACCTAAGAAGCAAAAGAAAAGATTTCATGCTCATGCAATTGAATATGGTGAATATGGTGAATATGATGATGAAGTCAAAACTAGAGAATATGAAGATTCCAGTGAAGAATATGTACTAATCTCATCCCTCACTGGATCAATATCTCATGGTAGTGATACTTGGCTAGTGGACAGTGGAGCCTCGAAACACATGACGGGATACAAGGACTCTCTTTCGCATCTCATGCATAAAGATTCTCCACACAAAGTAAAGCTTGGAGATGACTACCAATATCATATTAAGGGAATGGGAGAGGCTACTTACAAATTGGAATCTGGAAAGTCCATGAACATGAAGGAAGTACTATATGTCCCAGGTTTGAAAAAGAACCTTCTTTCTATTTCAACATTAGATAATAAAGGTCTTAGAATTGCATTCGTAGATGGTGAAGTTCTTATGTGGCCAAAGGGGAAGACTATCAATGATGCAATCGTATTGGGGTGGAAGAAGGAGGACTCTATAAACTTAAGAGTCATGCAGATTCAACACTGATGACTAGTACCATTAGCCCCTGTGAACTATGGCATAGAAGACTAGCTCATGTACACTACAAAGCCTTACCAATAGTAAGTAAGGTGGTGACTGGACTACTAGAAATTTAGGTTGATCATGAAGGAGTATGCAAAGGATGTGCACAAGGAAAAAATATGAATAATCCATTTCCAAGCAGTGATACCAAAGCTAAAGGCATATTGGACATTATTCATTCCGACATTTGTGGACCTATGTCTACCACTTCACTAAGCGGGTATGTTTATTATGCTTCTTTTATTGATGATTACTCCCGCAAAACATGGATTTATTTTCTAAAGAATAAGAATGAAGTTTTTGAAAAGTTTAAAGTGTTTAAGTCTCTTGTAGAAAACCTCTCTGAAAAGAAGATCAAGATACTAAGGACAGATAATGGAGGGGAATACACTTCAGGTGATTTCAATTAGGATTTCTGTAAACAAGCAGGGATTAAGAGGGATCTTACTATTCCCTATAATCCCCAACAGAATGGTGTACCTGAAAGGAAGAACAAAACTATCATGGAAGCAGTAAAGGCCATGATCCATGATCAAGACCTACCCATGCATCTATGGGCTGAAGCAGCTAGAACCGCGGTCTATGTACATAATAGAATCTCTCATAGTCATCTAAAGACATTTGGATGTCCAGTATTTATTCACATTCCAAAAGAAAAGAGATCGATGTTGGAGCTTTCAGGAAAGAATATTTGTGGGTTATAGTGAGCAATCAAAGGCTTACCGTATCTACATCCCAAGATTTCGCCAGAATGAGCTTGGTAGGGATGTTACATTTGGTGAAGAAACAAATTTCAACAAGTCTAAGAAGACTCATGAGGATGAAGAGGAGCATAAAGCTCCTAGAGTTACATAAACTAATAATGTACCAGATAGAAATATTGAAGAGGAACCTATTCCAAAGGATCATGACATGACAGAACCTCAGATACTTGAGGAGACACCTCATGAGGAAAATCCAAGGAAGAGAAGACTAGCTTGGGCACGAGAAATAATACAAGATGCAGGAAGATATGGTGCCCCAGAAGCAACCAAGAGACCAAGGCCATATTCTAGTTATGTAGCCTTGATGTATAACCTTGTTGAAGAAGAACCTACTTGTTTTGAAGATGCAGTAAATAAGAAGGAATGGTTGGATGATATGAATGAAGAATACCAATCCATCATTAAGGATGATGTTTGGGATGTGGTACCAAGACCGAAGGAAAAGTCAGTTGTTTCGTCAAAATGGATCTTCAAAACAAAACATTCAGTAGACGAAAGCATTGCAAAATACAAGGCAAGGTTTGTAGCCTGGGGGTTCTCTCAGAAGGAAGGAATTGATTATGAGGATACCTTTGCTCCTATGGCCATATACACATCAATTAGAACCATCCTTGCCTTGGAAGCTAAGATGAAATGGAAGTTACATCAGATGGATGTAAAGACAACCTTCCTGAATGGAAAAATAGAAGAATAAATATACATCGAGCAACCAGAAGGATTTGAAACAGATAACAGAAAAAACACATGTATGTAAACTGAAGAAAGCATTATATGGGTTGAAGCAAGCACCCAAAGAATGGTATGGAAGAATTGATGGCTTCTTGATGAGCTTGGGATTTACCAAGAGTAAAGCAGATTCTAATCTTTATTATAAGGTCATAGATGATGAACGCATGATATTACTATTGTATGTGGATGATTTGTTCCTGATAGGAGAAGACAAGCCCATCACATAATGTAAGAAGAAGCTTGCTGCAGAATTTGAGATGAAATACCTTGGGATGATGTACTATTTTCTAGGTCTTGAAGTATGGCAGTTCCCAGATGATATTTTCCTGAGTCAAGGAAAATATACTATTGAGATCATAAAGAGATTTGTGTTGTTGGATTGTAAGTCCATGACTACTCCGATGGTGATGAACTTGAAGCTCTTGAATGATGCTTCATCAGAGATAGTAGATGTCATGTTGCATAGACAAATTATTGGGTCATTGATGTATTTGGCCAATACTAGACCAGACATATGTTTTGCTGTGAACACCTTGAGCCAGTATATGGTGGATCCCAAACATGTTCACTTGATTGCATCAAAACATGTGATGAGGTACCTAAAAGGTACATTGGACTATGGACTCAGATATGCTTCAGATAGTGAGTTCAGAATGTACGGATATATAGACTCAGATTGGGCTGGAAGTGCCGAAGAGAGAAAAATCACTTCAGGATGTTGCTTTAGTTTGGGATTAGGTATGATCTCATGGCTCAGTAGAAAGCAGCTCCACATTTCTCTCAGTACAACAGAAGCTGAATACGTAGCAACATGTTCATCTTGTAGCGAAGCAATGTGGCTTCACAAGATGTTGGCAGGATTGTTCGATGTAGAGATAGATGTGACTGATATTATCTGTGACAATTAGAGTTGTATCAAGATGACAAAGAATCCAGTGTTCCATGATACATCGAAGCATATGGAGATCAAGTTTCACTATATCCGGGATATGGTGTAGAAGGGATCCATAAAGCTCAAGTATGTTCCTACAGAGGAACAAGTTGTTGATGTGTTCACTAAGCCTTTGTCTCGCATAAATTTTGAATACTTTCGAGACAAGCTTGGTGTGGTCCGAAAGGATTTCCCTCGAAAGAGGGAGTGATAGAGATGCCAGTCCTTGCCGACTGAAGATCAATACTTTCTGACTGATAGAGATGCCAATCCTTGTTGACTGAAGATCAATACTTTCTGAATGATAGAGATGCCAGTCTTTGCCGACTCAATATCAGTACTTTCCAACTGATAGAGATGCCAGTCCTTTCCAACTGAAGATCAGTACTAGCTGACTGATAGAGATTCCAATATTTGTCGACTGATAGAGATGCTAGTCTTTTCTAACTGAAGATCAATACTTGCCGACTGATACATATGTCAGTCCTTGCTGACTGAATATCAATACTTGTCGACTAATAGAGATGTCAGTCCTTTCTAACTGAAGATCAGTACTTGCCAACTGATAAAGATGCCAGTCCTTTCCAACTGAAGATCAGTACTTGCCGACTGATAGAGATGCTAGTCCTTGCCAACTGAAGATCATTACTTGCTAACTGATAGAGATGCAAGTCCTTACCGATTGAATATCGGTACTTTCTGACTGATAGAGATGCCAGTAATTGCCGAATGAAGATCAGTACTTGCCGAATGATAGAGATGCCAGTCCTTGTCGACTGAAGATTAGTACTTACTGACTAATAGAGATGCTAGTCCTTTTCGACTGAAGATCAGTACTTGTTGACTGGTAGAGATGTGAGTCCTTGCCGATTGAAGATCAGTATTTTCCAACTAATAGAGATGCCAGTCCTTTCCGACTGAAGATCAATACTTTTCGACTGATAGAGATGCCACTCCTTATTGATTAAAGATCAATACTTTCCGACTGATAGAGATGCCAGTCCTTACGACTGAAGATCAGTACTTGCCGACTGATAGAGATTCCAGTCCTTGCTGCCTGAAGATCAGTGCTTTTTGACTGATAGTGATCCCAGTACTTGCCGACTGGTGATGTTATCTCAGTACTTTCCAACTAATGATTGTTGTTGTTCAAATATTTATTTATTGATGACTGTCGTTGTTCCGGTATTTATTTACTAATGCTTGTTGTTGTTGTTCTAGTATTTACTTACTGGTGGTTGTTGTTCCAATACTTTCTGAATGATGATTGATGTTGTTCCAGTGTTCATACACTGATGATGATGCTGATGGTGACATTCCAGTAGACGATGATGATGATATTCCAGTAGATGATGATGATGATGCTGATGGTGATTTTCCAGCAGACGATGATGCTGATGATGATGGTGATATTCCAGCAGACGATGATGCTGATGATGATGGTGATATTCCAGCAGACGATGATGTTGATGATGATATTCTAGCAGATGATGATGATGATGCTGCCGATGATGTTCCAACAGATGATGTTGATGATACCACAGACATATGATTATGTTCCAAAAACTTCCTACGACATATAGAGATTCACAAGTCAATTAGACAGCTATTGATGTTGTTGATGTTTCCCGCAGAATACCTTCCTAGTTAAGAGGGAGTGTTAAAGAAATGTAACTACGAAATATATTCTAAATGTATTTGTCTATTGTATTATTGTATTCCTCCTTTGGGAGATGTCATTGATGTAATTGATAATGTAAGAGTCATTGAAAGAGTCAATGTAAACCCTAATTGTTAGTTCAGCCTGGAAATAACTAGAAAAGAATATTTTATTGTAAAGTGTATAGGTCGGCCCAGTTAGGTGAGTTAAAGCTGACCTACTTAGTAAAAGGTCAATTCATTTGTAAGGTATAAATATGGGATTGAGTCGATCATTTGTAACACTCATCTCACTCACCCAAGTTCCCATAGGAGAGATAGAAGTTCACACAAGAGAAGAAGAGGAGCTGATTTTTTCTTGGGGTTTTATCTTGTACTTGTGAATTCTATATTGAGGAAGTTTTGCCGGGGTTTTCTCCCTTGTGGTTTCCCTGAGAGAAATATTGTGTTCTTTGTGCTTGTTGTGCTTGTATTTCTTTCAGTGATTAGATTTTTTAATGTTATTATGCTAAACAAGTGAAAAACTAACAGTTATGGCCCTCCCTAGGGGTGTAACTTCGAGCCCATTAGAGTAATAGTGAAGGCTATTCAATGTAAAGTAGACCAGGTCTACTATGTTGTTTTGTTTTTTCAGAAAGAAAAAAAAGTAACTTGTTATTATGAAAATCAAAGTTACATCAGTTCCCATCAAGACAGAGCAGAAAACATCACTGAGATGGCATTGTTTTTCCAACCGTGAACAATAAAACAAACTACAACTTCTCCCCAACACTCTTACCTACCAAAAGCCAAAAACCTTCAACAGGACCATAGACCAAAAACACCTCCATGACTGTAAAATGTACATGGTTCCAAATAATTCAACAAAAAGACAAAAATAAACCAATTATCAGTCTTAAAAAAGACTAGAATACAGAAATAGAGCCTCCATCAATCAAGGATTCATCCATAGATTCCTCAAAATGGATTAAGCTATCCATTTCCCCTACAACTAATTTTAAAAGATCATCAGCATGCCTATTAAATTCCTCGAGGATATGCTTGAAAGAGATCTCCAAGAAACTAAGAATTAGATCTATAGTTATTTTACTTCATTGTTCAAGTGCAAGAATGTTCAATCCTGAAACTCCCTTTGCCCAATCAATAATAGCCTTAGAATCTCCCAAGAACTGCAACCTTACAATTCCTCTCCTTTTAGCCATCCACAACAAACTCCAAAGAGCTAGTAGCTCAACTTTCGTATTCGTACCTGCCCCCCTTTTAACCAAATCTTAATAATATGTCCCTTTTTGAAGCTTAAAGTCATAGCTGAACCACAAATACCTTTCTTCTCTGCACCATTGAAGAAACCTTAATGGGAATTCACCTCCAAACTAGGCATGTGGAGGATCCTAGTATTATTAAATAAGGCCCACTATGTTAGTAAATAAATGTAATGGGACCTCATTAAAGAAGGTCCACTAAGTAGTTAGGATGTTAGAGTGTATTGTGATTCTATAAATTAAGGATGGAGTCTTCCTTATGATGTGCAGAGAAGAATATTGTAATTGGAGCATAGCTCATAGGAGGTTTCCCCCTTGAAGAGGTAATTGAATAGGAGTTGATCCCTTCTTTAATAAAAGAATCAATTTATATTAATAGAGTGGAATTATTGATGGTATATATTGTGTGAATGCATTTTCATATCTTGGTATAATACAACCATGGATGGGAGATTGATAGGTTGTAGTTGATCATATAAGTTGGGAAAGTAAGGAATCATTCAACCATTATTTATTATTGCTCATTGGTTGCTCGAGAACCTAATTTTTATTCTACTAGGTTATTCTTATAGACCACTCAATAGATTGGACTATGCCTACCCACATTGAAGAGCATAGGAGGCGAGGGATTCATGAGGTGTTGTTAAGTAGATAAGGGAAAGGCCTTCCCTTGTGTTGTGTAGGGCATTAAAAGATAATGCCATGATTTTTAATGGTTGTATGAGATAAGTCATGAGAGCAATTGAGTTAGGTTGAATAACTTGTAACTCTGTAACTTGATTATTTCATTTTGGCGGCCTCATAGCCCGACTTAGGGTTGGATCTTCCTTGGATGCATATGTTTGGGTGGAAATTTTGTCATGCACAACCAATTAATTTGACTATCTTATGTTAAAATATAAATGCTCTATTTCCGTTTATAAATCTGCAATGGAATTTGAGTATATTTCATGGAATTATATACATTATGCATGTTGTGAGTGTAAATGTGCCTAGATATGACATGTGTATTTTTTTTCCATGAATTATGTTAATTCTAGGCTTAATCGTTCTCTTGCATTTTATCATTTTCACTCTTGGATGCATTTGAATCGTTATCTCCCTATGGGAAGCCATATTTATTACGGTTATGGTGAAATGACATCCCGAGAACAATACATTTTAACAAGTTGTTAGTGGCTACACATTCCATGGCCAAGAGTGCATTGAAGGAGATGCCACATCTACAACCCTTGTTCCATGTACCATATTTATCTCCAAAATATTATGAATAAGATGTGCTAAGGTGGATCCCTATAACTAACTTCCTTTATTTATGATGTCATAATACTAGTGATTAACCTTAAACCAGCCTAGATCCAAATCCTAGGCTCTATCAAGCGCCGAGAGGGATCAAATCTCCCTAGGTGCAAACCTCTCCTTTAGCTCCTTGAGTGCAATACATGAGCCACCTAATCCTAAGCTCTAAAGTCTCTAGTTTAAGTGTCATATTTACTTTTTTACTTTGTATTATTATTTTTTGTTTATGGACGACATAATATTTATTACTTTTTACTTTGTATTATTATTTTTTGTTTACTTTGTATTATTTTGTTACTGGACAAACACTTGACAAACACTCTAAAGTCTCATATTTACTTTTTACTTTGTACTAAAAGTAAAAAGTGAAGTCTCTAGTTTAAGTCTCATATTTACTTTTTACTTTGTATTATTCTTTTCTATTTATGGCCGACATAATATTTACCACCTAATCCTAAGCTCTAAAGTCTCTAGTTTAAGTCTCATATTTACTTTGTATTATTCTTTTTTGTTTATGGCCGACATAATATTTATTACTTTTTACTTTGTATTATTCTTTTTTTGTTTACTTTGTATTATTTTGTTACTTGACAAACTAGACAAGCACTCGACTCACAAGATCTCCCCCATACTGGGCTGTAGAGCGCCTCTCGGCGCAATAAGTAAAATCCTAGGCTCTATCAAGCGTAGAGAAGGATCAAATATCCCGAGGTGCAAACCTCTCCTTGAATAGCTCTTTGAGTGCAATACGTGAGCCACATAATCCTAACCTCTAAAGTCTCTAGTTTAAGTCTCATATTTACTTTTTACTTTGTATTATTCTTTCTTGTTTATGGCTGACATAATATTTACCACCTAATCCTACACTCTAAAGTCTCTAGTTTAAGTCTCATATTTACTTTTTACTTTGTATTTTTGTTTTTTGTTTATTGGGGACATAATATTTATTACTTTTTATTTTGTATTATTCTTTTTTTGTTTACTTTGTATTATTTTGTTACTCGACAAACACTCGACTCACAAGATCTCCCCCATACTAGGCTGTAGAGCGCCTCTCGGCGCAATTAGTTACTGATTAAAGTTTACCATGAATTCTTATTTCTTAGAAATGCCATATCAGTAGTGTATATTTTGCAACTTGACATCTCTATGCACTCTACAATTCTTATCTTCATGGTTTCAACCTTCTGTAGTTTTTATTTGTTAGCATATCCACATAAAATTGCGGTTTTGCAGTAAAATTTAGTAACTTTTTCTCACTTGACTATCAATGCAAAATTGCACTCAATACCTCAATATTTTTCATTATTTCTAACACTCACCCTTAATGAAAAGGCATCCTCCTTCATGTCAAGAATTCTTATAAAATATTGATTTTTTTCTTTGTTTAGTACCTTCATAAGTATATTAGCTACTTGATTGATAGTCTTATAGAAATATAACTTGAATCGACCTTCTTCTTGCAATTGCATAAAAAAAATGAAAATATATCTCAATCTATTTCATTCTAATGTGAAACACTACATTCCCTACTTGAATCGTGCTTATATAATCTATAGAAAACATAATAGTTAGAGTTTCTTGTTTCACTTCAATATCTACTAACTCTCACCTTAGCCAACCTACTTCACACATCACACTCAATAATACTCCTTTAAAGTATGTTTCAATAGAATAACACACAATACCTATTGTTTCTTATTGTTAAATGAGACTATGGATCCCATTTGAATTGTCAAATCATATGTGTAACTTCTATCATCTATGTATCCAACCTATTCATAATTAGTAAATTCGATTAATGCAAAAATTTAACTCTTGGCATAGCCCAAACCAAAAAGCTTCATTTGAAGTATCACAATATCCTATTTGTGACCTTCCAATTATTCATCTTCAGCTCTAGCATATGTATTGATAGTGCACCAACCACATAAATTATGTTAGGTTGAGTAATAATTGGGTAGATCAAACCTCCTATCTGTTGTTTGTAAAGGGTTGCACTCATTGTATTCACTTGTTCATCTTGTCTCAATTCCATTCCCACTTCCATCAGAGTTTCCATTGATTTACACTCTTATCGACTTGAACTTACATACCAGAGTAGGGGTTGGGTGTGCATGTGAATTACACAAACCAAATTTTATTGCAATCAACTGTGTAAAACATTAAAAAAGGGTGTAGTCTAAATATTCTACGTTTTCAACTTTTTCCGAGCATATGTTCCATCTTATTTTGTTTGGAGTCCAGTTGGAAATCTTTAAAAAATCTTAGAATCACATATATTAGCTATGGAAATTGCATAATTTGGGTGCCATAGGGGTATTCGAGGGTGTTGAGTTTATTTATGGAATAAAAACACAATTTAATCACTTCTAAATTTGGATTTTACCAACAAAAAAATTACCGAATTCCGACCAAAACCCACCATAAAGTCCAAAACGTAAAATAAATAGACTACTCCTTAATAAATATTCCTATGGGTGTCAACTTGGGGCAAAAATAAAAATATCTTGAGGGAATTTGTAATATAAATAACGATTCATTATTTTCTCCTTATTTATGCATAAATTTAAAAATAAATATTTTAAAAAAAGTAATGATATCTTTGCTATAGTCTTGACAAATAAACAAACAAACAATAGAGAGAAACCAAATAAATGTTAATGAAAAAAAAAGAGCGGGAATAGTATTAGCAATTGGACCAAGAAAAGTTGATGTAGAACTTGTATTTGTGCCCTCAAAATTTCTCCATGTTCCAACATGGGCCTCATGCCTTGTTCATCAAATTGTGCCATTGCAATGTTGCTATTACATAATGGAAAAAGAGGCCTAAATATGAAGAAAGATTGGCTTTACAACATAAATCATTGCTTTAACGCACTTAATTGTGTCCTTTTGTTTGTCACTTGCATTTTTTTCATTTAGTTATGTTACATGTAAAAGAAAGATTGCGAGGAGTGCAAAATCTGATGTACTAGGTGAATTGAAGTAGAATTAAAGGGGATTTGACTTTGACTAGGTAAATGGGGTCTAAGAAAGTCCAAAGTGGATACACGTGTCCAAAAAATGTTCATAGTGTGGTGCCATGCAATAGTGAATTGATAGTTACATGTATTGTGCCTCGATGTGAGATGCCACACTGATATTGTCGTCAAACCAATATGAACTAAAATAATTATAAGAAATATGATATGGGTGAATCTAAAATGATAAAATAGAGAGATGAAAATAAAGGAGCGGGGACACTTCTAAACACTAGAGTGGATTGAACTTACAAATACAAAAAAAAATTATGCAAATAAATTTATGTGCAAGACCAATTTTGTATGTAAGCTCATATTTTATAATAATATTTAGTGCTTTGATATTTTATAGGAGGATATTTTGATATGCACCATTTTAGTAGAATGAAAATTAAGAGAATAAACAAAAAAAGAAAGCAGGATTTTCGAATGGAAGGGCATAATCACCACAACAATAAACAATTGTAGATAACCAAATATCACAATAGTAGTACCTTTATTGATGAAAGTAATGCTCACTTGCCTCTTCAAGGGGGAAACCTCAAGGTGATTAGAGATCCAATTACAATATATTTCACAAGACATATTATAACATTGATTCTACTCCTTTATATAGTTTCTAGTGAAGGAAATTTCCAGTAGGCAGAACTTTCTAGTAAACTCTCTAAGCGAAGGAATATTCTAGTAGGTGGAACCTCTAGTAAGTCTTCTTACAAATATTGATTTCACGTTATATTTACTTTATGTGACTTATTTAATATAGATGGACTTAATACATAACAACCTATCTATTTAAGGGGGTTAGTGTAGGGTTCTAAGATGCCCTCTCCCTTAAAAAAATCGTTGTCCTCAAGGTTTGAGATGTGGAAATTATTGAAGTATCTATGTTGGTAAATCCAAAACCTCAACAAAATAATGCTGATAACAAACCCAAAAGGAAAGCTAAGTTTCCCTACCTCATTTTCCAGGAAGACCACTATACAAAATACTGTCCTATCGAGAGGAAGTCAACAAATTTGTAAAAGGATCTTCCCGCTCGGCAGTCCTAACTGACCCTTTCCCATCTCAACGACATCAAATGGTCGCACATACTCCCCCACAAGGGGGCACTCCAAACGAACCCACTCAACCAGAGACATCCGCAAACCGCGACATCCTTACGATGAGTAACGAGACTGTCCCTTTATCCACTAGGACAAATACCTATGATTCTATTCCAAATGCAAACAAAAATGGGAGTTCAAAAGATAAATATCCCATGGAAGAACCTCTTTCTACTCCTCCATCTAATGGCCCTCTTCACATCGAAAGGCCTATTACTGACACTATGTTGCGCCCACCAAAGGACACTATTCTAAAAGCAACGTTCAATCCAAGCACGTGAGCTGCCCAAAATTACAATATTGTTGAGGACTTAGCTTAAGCACCTTGTACAATGTCTAGTCTCGAAGTTCTACAACATTGCCCTAGTTAGCGTAGAACCTTGTTGTTAGCACTTGGAGCCGTTGATCTGGGCTCTTCCAACACGATTATATTCAATTTGGAATATTTGAGCCAAGGATTTTAAACCAACTGTCTTTTCAAATCCATACCAATATTTGTGGAAACAACATCCATCGTACTGTTTTGGATAAAGGTGCTTCCACTTCGACAATGTCTTTGTCTTGCTAGAGGGATATTGGCTCTCCGTAGGTAACTCAATCTCCTACTACTTTAAAGGCTTTTGACGGTCATGGCTTCCAACCTTACGGATTCATACCATCACTCGCTGTGGAACTAGGGGGAAAAACCGTATGCATCCACGTAGAAATTGTCGATACTCCATTGGATTACAATATCCTACTTGGTCCTAACTGGTTTTATGCCATGATTGCCGTAGCATCGTTAGTTTTTCGTTTGGTACAATTTCCCCAACAAGGGAAAATTGTCACCATTGTCGATCAGTTGGATTTTTGCACTCCGGATATCCATTCCAATACCACTAATAATGTCCCACTGTTGACACAATCTCAACATCATTATGAAGACATCGGTGTTGGTATTTTGAAGGACTCTTCTATCATTAGAGTGTTCCCAGATCTTCCACCCCCAGTTTGTTCGATCAACATGATCTCTTCGAGTACTTTTCAATCCCATTAACGTAATGATTCTTGGGTTATACCGAGTCCCACATAGTACGAACCATTGGTGATTGCATGCATATGAAACTCAATCAAGCAACATACCATGTGATTCAATCTGCTTCTGATTGTATCGATTCTATTGACCACCAGCCGGTGGCATCTCTCCCATCTTGGATCAATTCATCCTTGCCCTTTTTTGATTCCCTCCTAGAGACTTTTCCCTCTGACGAGTCTATCATGGAAATCGTGAGCATTGATGAACTTCCATGGAAATATAACCATCATCGGTCCTCTTTTCCTACGATCCACATGGTAGATCCCAACAAAAAATCCACCGTTTCACCTAATATTGTCCAAACATCTCAGATTCCCATCCTCGCGCACAACGTATTTTCAGAAGGAGATCTAGCTAACATCATGGAAACTTTTCCAATAGACATATCAATGAAACTTGGTATTGCAGAACATATCCATTTAGGAAAAACTTGTACACCTACCAAGGTGGAATTTTATACAGCTTTGTTTAAGGAGTTCTGTGATGTTTTCACATGGAGTTATGAAGAAATGTCAGGAATTGACCCATCCATCGCAGTCCATGAAATCAAGGTTTATCCCAGTACACAACCTGTTCGGCAAAAAATCCGACCCGTTCATCCCAGAAAAACTATATCCATTAAGGCAGATGTTGAAAACCTCCTTCGAGCTAGTTTTATCTATCCTGTTCCATTGACAGACTGGGTGTCTAACATCGTTCCTGTAGCTAAGAAACATGGCACGATTAGAGTTTGCGTTGATTATAGAGACTTGAACAAAGCTTGTCCTAAAGACAACTATCCAACCCCCTTCATAGACCAAATTATCGATAACTGTTCCGGGAGTGTCATCTTTTCATTCATGGATGGCTTCTCTGGCTATAATTAGATTGAGATACTCCCAACAAACCAGCATGAGACTGCTTTCATATGCCCATGGCGAACCTTTGCATATCACAAGTTACCTTTTGGCCTCAAGAACGCTGGGGCTACTTTTCAACGGGCCATGTCTTATGCATTTCACAATATCAAGCATGCTGTGGAACCATATTTGGATGACTTACCCGCTCATTCTTTTATGCGAGAAGATCATCCAAACCACCTGAGTTCCATATTTTTACGGTGCCTCCACTACAACATTCACTTGAATCCTCACAAATGCGTATTTTGTGTTGAAGCCGATAGATTGTTAGGGTTCATAATCTCCAAGGATGGCATTCACATTGATCCATTGAAGGTTGAAGCTATTTTAGCTTTACCCTCACTTACTGATATCCCAGAACCCCAAAGTTTGCAAGGGCATGCAAAAATTTTATGCCGCTTTGTCTACAATTTTTCCGAGATCACTCAGGGCTATATGAGACTTCTAAAAAAGGATGTTCCCTTCATTTGGGATGATGAAGCTCAACAGTCTTTTGATAATTTGAAAAAATCCCTGACTAATATTTTACACAGGACTGTGTTACAACCCCCCAATTATACACGGGGCTATATTTTACATCTCGCCGCCTCTACTTCCACTATTGGAATGGTGTGAGTACAATAAGACAATATTGGTTAAGAACATGTGGTATACTATCTCAGTAAGAGTCTCATTGAATCTGAAACACATTGCTCACATGTGGAGAAATTGGCTTTGGCAACCATTTTTGGGTACAGAGATTCCGACATTATATTTTACTCCGCAAGACCATCGTTATTTCCAACTTTAATCCAATGTATTATATCCTAACATGTCAAGTTCTAGGGGGAAAGTAATCCCGTTGGATTTTTGTCCTCCAGGAGTTTGATTTGGAGTTTGCAAAAGAGAAATCCAAAAAATCCTTGTTCTTTGTTGATCTCATTTGCACACTTCCCCGTGTCAATGACCATTCTGAGCCCATTGAATCTCTTCCTGATGAGTCTTTGTTCCTCATTGGCACGACTAATCAATGGTATGGAGACATAGTGTTATATCTCCAAACCCAATTCTTTCGGTCCGATCTTAATCGCGATGAGCGACGTCGCATCCGACACCCCGCCAAATATTATCTTATCATTAGTGATACTTTATACCATCGTGGTATTGATTCCATTCTACGCCGTTGCTTAACTCTTAATGAAGCCGAATGCGTACTCAATGACTTTTACTTTGGAGCTTGTGGCAGTTACCTTTTTGGGATGGCTACATCCCAGAAAATTTTGCGCGCAGGATACTTCTGGACTTCCATCTTCAAATATTGTATTGCAGCAGTCAAGAAATGCCCCCCATGCCAATTCTTCCACTCTAAGAAACGTTCCCATCCATCTACACTTCATCCCATTATTTTCGTCGGCCCCTTTGCAAAATGAGGTATCGATTTCATGCATTGTAATCCTACTTCAGATGGGGGGAATAGTTATGTCATCGTAGCTATTGAATATTTTACCAAATGGGTTGAAGCCATGCCTACATATGCAGAAGATGAAAAAACAACATCACTTTTCATATTCAATAATATAATTACAAGGTTTGGAGTCCCTCAAGCCATTGTAACTGATCATGGTTCCCATTTTAGGAATCATATGATGGCTGAACTAAGTTCCAAATTGGGTTTTCGTCATGAAAACTCATCCCCTTATTACCCATAGGAAAACAGACAAGTAGAGGCAATTAACAAGGTCTTGAAAAAAATGATCCAATGCATGGTGGGAACCCAAAAATCTAATTGGAACTTAGCACTATTTTCGGCTCTTTGGGCCTATAGGACTTCAGTAAAAAATGCAACCAGGTTCACACCATTCCAATTGGTCTATGGCCTAGAAGCTATCCTTCCGATTGAATGTGAAATCCCATCCCTCAAATTGGCTGTTGAACTCTTACCTAACACTCCCGTCGAGGAAGAACAATTTCTATACCTAACTAAGCTTGATGAAACTCGTCGCGATGTTGTGCTAGCTAATGTGGCTCATAAAAAGTGCATTAAGGTTCAATATGATAAATCCGTCCAACCTCGGGTTTTTAGTGAAGGTGACCTAGTCTTAACCTACGATCAAATGCACGACAAATTGGGTAAAGGAAAGCTAGAATCCATGTGGTATGGTCTCTACATTATTAAACGTGTGTTAGAGAAGGGAGCTTACGAGCTAGTTGATTGCGATGGCATACCTTTGGGAGAGCCCCGCAATGGGATTTACCTGAAGAGATTTTATGCGTAGGATCATCCTGCGTAAAACACTTTGTATATAGTGTATCTATAGTGTGATTTTGATTTAATTTTTGTGTGTTAGGATCCTATATCGTTCAAAACTATTTATCTCGACTTGTGCCTGTATGCGCAGATGACGGCGTACTTCAGATTTGTAGATGGTGCTAGTCGACATACCCAGAATGTCACGTCCCCAAACCCCCTGGTGGCCTTCAGAGGCGATGGGATACCACTGAACCATTTTTTTTTCTTCAATTAACTCTGAATTTCACACACAACCGCATGGCCGTCGATTCACAGTCCACATTTTGAGATACGCAATCCACATTCCGAGATCCGCAATCCGCATGCGGAACTCAGGAATCGGATTGCCGAATTGACCACTTCGTCGAAATTGCACTCCCGACTTCTGCAACCCGCAATGCGAAAGTCAAAAGCCGAAATTTAACTTGCGGCCTCGAAAATTTACCCGTCTGACTTCCAGAGTTCCGCAATCCGCATGCAGAACTCAGAAGTCGGAGTCCTCCATTATCCATCCCAGATATTTTACTCCTCCGCAATTCTGCAATCCACAACCCGCGTTGTGGATGTCGGAAAGCGGAAACTCATTTTTCCGTCCCAGGAAAAATCATCTTCCGCACTCCACAATCCGCGTTACGGATGCGGAATGGAGGAAATCCAATGCGCCAAACCCATGGTAATTCGACCTTCTGACATCTGCAATCTGCATTCAGCTTTGCGGATGAGGAAAGTCGGAAATTCCACGCGCCAGCTCCGATAAATTTTCCCTTCCGACTTCCGTAATACGCAATTTGCGTTGCGGATGCAGAAATGCGGAATTCTAACCACGCCACTCCAATGGTCAGTCCCCGACCTCTGCAATTCTTAATCTATATTGCGGATGTAGAAAGGTCGGGACCACAGACCACTCCACCTGCAAACGTCTATGGATGATATATCCTTCATCCTTGGTCCAAATTGGACAAGGTCGGTACCATTAGAAATATATTGGAGAGATCTATCCACCGGTGTGATTCCCCACCACATATGAGCACTCTAAACTTGCCAATTTTCCAACGGAAATATTGCCTATACTTCCTCAAATGCATCATTAATCCTTTGCAAGGAGCTCTGTTTGACCTTCCATGGATTCTCCCTTCACCTGACCCACATAGGGTCATTAAACACAACAGGGGTTGTTTACTTCTCTCTCCCAAGTCCATATGAAGTCAATCAATCCTTCTGAAGGTGAATGCAATGCATAAATAAACATATATAATTAAAATAGAAATAGTCAATACACCTACAACCTGCAAGGTTAGCCATACATTACACTCATGCAAATGGTGAAGAATTCAACATAATCTCAACCTCATACTCATGATTATAAATGGTCTTCACACTGATCAATTTCATGCATTCATTCATTCAATAACTTGAACATAGCAAACATAACATATCATAGGGAAAATAACATCATTTTACACCATAGAAACACTTATCTTTGGAATGAAGCTTCCCAGAAAATTGGCTAAGTGAGAGAAAATTTCCACCCAACCTTAGGTTTCTGTCCATCCTGTACTCTTTCAGCTGAGAGACCACCCCCGAGTTGGGATGTGTATCCACTAAGGAGGGCTAACTAGGATCTCTCACAGTCAGGTCTCCATCCCAATGCTAAGCCAGCCTACAGTTGGGTTTATCAAGACACAAGGGAACATGGAGGATGCTACTAATCCAGTGAGCTCACACACAGAGCTATAGGCATCTCATATCACTCAGCAAACATGGTCCCCACATTAACTACCTCACCCAACACGAGGAAGGCCCTCTTCTCTGTTGCACAGTCCCTCAAGGCCCCTTCCCTCCAGTGCTATTCAGGGTGGGCATAGAAAGGTCCAACTGCGATTTTCCTGAGATTTCATCCTTCACTGGGTTTATCAAGCAGATCCAACCCTAGGTTTGACCTTCTTCTTTGTTATTCAAGCTGGAAGCTTCTTAGGGTTGCGACCGAAACTCAGTCCCGCAACTCGGTTCTTCTACTATCGAATCAGGGTGTCCTCATGGGTTTTCTAAGCTGTTCAAGCTCTGTAATTCACCCCCATGGTCTAATCCATGGATGTCCCAACCGGTTCACTTCCTACACAAGGTTTCTTGGGCGTTCTTGGCTCTGCAATTTGCACATACACAAAATCACAATTTCTCTTGTTTTCTTCATGACTGGCTTCTGCAATGCGTGAATGACTCAGGTTGTTGGTCAACAGGGGATATGGATAAGGTTGAGCGAATTCCTAGGTGTAGAGTGGCTTAAGGAACAAGTAAAACACAGAGCCATACCTTGCCATACGGATTGCAGGGCCGCTCCATACTCCATCAAATTCATGGACTGGTTTTCTCAACCACCCTATTATAACATCATTGATGTCAGCATGGGAGTCAAATGGGTTCACAAATGGACATGTGGCAGCATGGGTTCCAATCCCATAACCCCCTCACCTCTCCCTAGTGGATACACATGGCCCCTTCTCATTGGTTTCCTTCTTAGCCAATTTCTTGGTATTTTATTGCAATAATTAATAATTACATCATTTACAATTATCTCATGGCTTAACAACACATGGATGATCAAACTGCCAAATACTTTGTTAAATTTCATACATTCATAGCATAATAATATAAATGCATAACCAATATCACTAGAAGCAAGACAAAGCACAAAACAACAACACATAGTTTACCCTGGGAAACCCAATTGGGAAAAACCAAACAACCTTCACATAGAGATAATAATCCTGAGATCAGAGTACAAATAAGAAAAGAGAAAATGTAGAAATGTCTTCCACAAGTAGAAACCACAAAACAACTACCTCCTCCAGCTAGTGCGAAATATGAGCTCTCCAAGTGATGCGCAAATACTAAGTGAGTGAATGAGTGATAATGAGGTGCACTAGCCTCTTATTTATACAAGTGCAAAACTGGAAAAATCCCTAACTGGGCCTACTTCACCTGGGGGTAATAAATAATTTAATTTTAAATATTTTTCTTTTGTTTATTTGCACCCCAAGGTTTACATTGATTCTTTCATGTGATTACATAAATAATTACATCCAGTTCATCTCCCTTAGGAGGTACAAACAAGTACAATTAAAGTACAATAAAATATAATGAATAATATCTTCCGAAGTTGTACAAAAACCAACACTCCCTCTCAACGAGGAAGGTATTCTTCGGTCTTCATCTGCATCATGATCATCTTGTACATCCATTTTGTCTCCATCATCTCTATGCATACTGAAGGTTGTCCACACAGTCTCTGTGCATCATCATCACCAGTCCTTTGGTGAGTCCAGGAGAATCACTCAATCCTGGATCCAAGAGAATCACTCAATCCTGGATATATGAGATTATCAGCTGTACCATCTCTGCTATACAACTTGCTACCTGTCTGTCTCATCTGCCAATGGGGTCCTCCGATACCTGGATGAGATCTCAGACGAGAAAAATGGCACGACCATCTACTGACTATCCGACTCTTCTGCCTATGGGATTTCTCCCATATATGGATGAGTACCTGGACTGTAGAGGCACTTGTGCAACCACACGACCAACTGTTGACTGTCCTACTCATCTTCCTATGGGATTTCTCCCATATCTGGCTGAGTAAATGGACTACAGAGGTACCTGTGTGAACCCGACCAACTGCTGACTGTCCTACTCATCTGCCTATGGGATTTCTCCCATATTTGGCTAAGTAAATGGACTGCAGAAGGTACCTGGGTGAGCCCGACCAACTGTTGACTGTCCTAGTCATCTGCCTATGGGATTTCTCCCATATCTGGATGAGTAACTAGACTACAGAGGCACCTGGGAAAAGAAGGGAAAGAATCTCGATGTCATCTTTCCCTCTCAAGGAGGGATGCATTCTCTTCAAATCCAAGACTTCCACGAAAGTATTCAAACTTCACCCTGGGAAGAGCCTTGGTGAGAACATCTGCAGTCTGGTCGTTTGTCGGCACTTACTGTAACTTGAACGCACCTTTCTGCACCATATCATGAACGAAGTGATATCGAATCTCGATATGCTTCGACCTGTCATGAAATATAGGATTCACTGACATCTGCACATAGCTTTGGTTATCACAATGAATCACGGTCGGCTCTGGAATCTGTCTGAACAATCCTACCAGGAGTTTACGAAGCCAAACTGCTTCTCGAGATGCTGTGCTAGCAACCATGTAATCGAACTTTGTAGTATTGAGTGCTACCGAGTTTTGCTTCCTGTTGCACCAGGAAATAACTGCAGAACCCAAAATGAAGCAACATCTAGAAGTACTCTTCTGATCTGCAACACATCCGTCCCAATATGAGTCTGTAAACCTCTACAATATCAGGTCACCATCTGAATCATACTTCAATCCATATCCCACAGTGCCACGTAAGTATTTGAGCACATGTTTTGCAGCAATCCAGTGAATCTGCCTCGGTTTGAACATGAAATGACTGAGGGCATTCACAACAAAACATATATATGGTCTGGTGTTGGTCAGATACATCAATGATCCAATCAACTGGCGATAAGTGGTGGGATCAAACAAATCAGAATCTGAAGTAGAATCTCTCAACTTCTTCCAATTTGCATCCATCGGAGTAGCCATGGACTTGTAGTCCAAAATCCCGAATCTCTTCAATACGTCAATGGTGTATTTTCCTTGTCCTAGGAAAATCTCTTTCTGCCTCTGCCATACTTCTAATCCCTAGAATTAATGCATCAATCCAAGATCTTTCATTTCAAACTCAGAGGCCAGATTCTTCTTAAACCATAGAATGAGTTCCTCATTTCCTGTGAGAAACAAGTCATCAACATATAATACCAAAATCAGTGGCTTATCATCTACAACCTTGTAGTAAATGTTGGGGTCTGCATAACTCTTGGAAAATCCCAAGCTCACCAGGAATCCATCTATCCGTCAATACCAAGCATGGGGTGCTTGCTTGAGTCCATACAATTCCTTTTTCAATCTGCATACATGAGACTCCTTTCCTTGGAAAATAAACCCATCTAGTTGTTCGATGTAAACTTCTTCCTCAATAAAACCATTGAGAAAGGCTGTCTTCACATCCATCTGATGCAACTTCCATCCCATAGTTGAAGCAATCGCAACAATGTATCTGATGAAAGTATATCGGGCCACAAGAGAAAATGTCTCATCATGATCAAATCCCTATTTCTGAGAGAATCCTCTGGCTACAAATATGGCCTTGTATTTCTCAACACTGCCATATGATCCATGCTTGATCTTGTATAGAAATTTAGAAGTCACTACTGAATTCTCCTCATGTCTCGACACAACCTCCCACACATCATCCTTCATGATGGATTGATATTCTTCCATCATGGCATCCTTCCAAACTTGATGTTTGAATGCTTCTTCGTAAGTTGTCTGCTCTGAATCAATAATGTTGCTCATCAGTGCCACATACCTAGAGAACCTCTGAGGTCTTTTTCTTTCCCTGAAAGCGCCTTGTGGAGCTTCATGCCCCTCTATGTCCTGCAGTGTTTGTTGTGCCCATATAGGTCTTTTTCGACCTGCAACATATCTGGGGATATCAACTGGATCTATGGGATCGATAGGTTCATCCTTTTCTGTTGTCTCCCTTTGAACTGGAGGGGGATATGATCTAATCTCCTTAGGTTCTAGCATTTCTTCATCACTGATATCCATATCTGATCCTCTACCTATCCTGACAGCCATTTCTTCTTCAAAGGTCACATCCCTATTGACTTCAATTTGTCTGGATCCTGGAATGTAAATTCTGTAAGCCTTTGAAGCCTCACTGTATCCCACAAAGGTTCCCTTCTTTCCTGAAGGTTCTAACTTTGATATTTTCTCTTTGGGCACATGTATGTAGACTGGATAGCCAAATATCCGGAGATGGCCCACTTCTGGTTTCAAACCTATGAACTCTTCTTCCAGAGTCATGTTCTTTAATATCTTATGTGGACATCTATTCTGTACATATACAACGGTTCTGGATGCTTTTGCCAACAAGAACATTTGAAGACTCTGGTCATGTATCATACCTTTGGCTGCCTCCATAATTGTAGGATTCTTTCTTTCTGCAACCCCATTTTGTTGAGGGTTGTAGGGAATTGTGAGCTCCCTCTTAATTCCTGCTTCTTTGCAGAAATCATTGAATTCTGTAGAGGTATATTCTCCACCATTATCAGATCTCAAAATATTGATCCTCTTTCTTGACAGATTCTCAACTTGTGCTTTAAACTCTTTGAACTTGCTGAGCACTTCCTCGGATTCTTTTGAATTGAGAAAGTAAATCCAAGTCTTCTGTGAGTAATCATCATTAAAGGTGATATAGTAATGATAAACACCTAATGACACAACTGTCATGGGCCCGCACAAGTCAGAGTGTACAAGATCCAAAATCCCTTTGGATCTACTCTCGCTATCTGGAAAGGATTTCCTGGCATTCTTGCCAAGTGCACATCCTCTACGAGTTCCATCATGGTCTCCCTAGAGATTTGGCAAACCTGTCACAATATTCTTTAGAATTGGGAGAGCTCGATAGTTCAGATGAGCTAACCTTCTATGTCATAACTCGCCCATACTTACAGCATCATGTATTAGGGCTTGGACTGGAGAAGTGTTTAGTCTATACAAGCTCTCTTCTCTTATGCCAATAAATTTGGATGTGCTCATGCTTGAGTTCTTGTGCCAAGCAAGGAATTTCCCTTATGAGAAAGCTACATTATATCCCTTGTCCTCCAATGTTGAGATGGAGACAAGATTTATTTTCATACTAGGTACATAGAGTACATCACTTAGGTGTAATGTATCATTTGATTCTAATTGAAGGGTGGTGGCTCCAGAACCCTTCACAGTGTAATTTGCATAATCTCCAAGTACAACATGGAGATGTGAATCTTTCTCAATTAATTCTGAAAGATTCTCTCTATAACTTGTCATGTGTCTAGATGCACCACTATCTATGAGCCAAGTGTCACTAGTGGTAGGAATAGTACCTGATAGTGCTGATATGAATAGAAATTCTGTGTGATATTCATTCTTTTGCTTCTTCTGATGATGATCTTCTTCTACATCAGCAGTGGATGCTTCATGCTTCCTTTTGATTTGGCTTCGACATCTACTGGTGAATGTCCATACTTCCTACACCTATAGCATTGAACTTGAGATACATCCCTCTTCTTCTTTTGTTCTTGGCAGGGACTTGATCTCCTTTCTTCTTGGTGCTTGTGTTTATGGAACTTATTACCTTTTCCCTCACCTTTCTTGGCATGGGAAACAAAAGCTTGGTTCTCCTCAGGTTGAGTGCCATGGAGTCTTTGACGCGCTGCAATCCTTGTCTCCTCCTGAGAGCAATTTGCCCAAAGCTCATCAAACTTTGGTAGTTTGGATCTGCCACTTATGCTTTGGATAAAGGACTCCCATGATGGTGGAAGACAATTTAGAGTGTGGAGGACAATATCCTTATCACTAATGGGATCTCCACTGGTGTTGAGCTTGTCTCAAAGTTCTGCAATCCTCATGAAGTATGAGGCAATGGATTCTGACTTTTCTATCTTCATATTTGAGAGATGGTTTCTCAAGGTCATGGATACATTTAAGATAGTGTGTTCAAACAACTTCATAATGGTCTTGAACATTTTTCTAGCATTCTTCTTTCCTGATATTTGAGGAACCAAATGGTATCTCACTGAATCCACAAGAATCCTTCTTGCTTTAGCATCATTCTTCCTCCATCGGGATTTATCCTCTTCGACTTCTGGTTCAGGGACCTTCAAATTTACATATAGCAAGAGATCATTTTCTTCTAGGAGTAGAAGAACCCTAGACTTCCAGGAGATAAAGTTGGAGGCTCCTTCCAAACGATCTTCAACTTTCATCCCAATCATCTTGATTGCAAATCTAGTTCAGAAACCCTAGCAGGAGCTAGGTCAAAAATTAAAGTTCTCGGAATTGAATTCCGTCTTCACCAATAGATTTTCTTTTCCAAAAATGAAATTCCTATGGCTCTTTTTCTTCAAAATAGTGGGTGAATACTTCACAAGATGAAACCCTAATTCTGGTAGGGTTCCGACAATGCTTCGGCAATGGCTTCTTCTTGCTCTGATACCATGTTAAATTTCATACATTCATAGTATAATAATATAAATGCATAACCAAGATCACTACAAGCAAGACAAAGCAAAAAACAAAAACACAGATTTTAACCTGGGAAACCCAATTGGGAAAAACCCAGCAACCTTCGCATAGAGATGATAATCCCGAGATCAGAGTACAAATAAGAAAAGAGAAAATGTGGAAATGTCTTCCACAAGTAGAAACCCCAAAATAGCTACCTCCTCCAGCTAGTGTGAAATCTGAGCTCTCCAAGTGATGCGTAAATGCTAAGTGAGTGAATGAGTGATAATGAGGTGCACGGATTTGAGCAGCTCAGAAAACGAGTGACGGATTTGAGCATTTGGTGAGCAGAATGGTGAGAAATCAAGTTGGGATTGACTATGCAGAGGTTGGGTGTGCTTGATAAACCCAGTGAAGGCTAGGATCTCAAAGATCAGCAGCTGGACCTTTCTATGCCCATCCTGAAGAGCACTGGAGGGAAGAGTTTCCTGAGGGACTATGTAACAGAGAAGGGGATCTTCCTTGTGTTGGATGTGGTAGGTAATGTGGGTGCCTAACTGTTGAGTTCACTTGAGATGCCTGTAGCTCTGTGGTTGAGCTCACTGGCTTAGCACTACCCTCCTCTATCTGCTTGGATGCTTGACTGAAGCCATGACTATGAGTGAACCCAGCTAGTCCTCCTTAGTGGATACACGGCCCAGCTCGGGGGTGACCTCTCAGCTGAAAGAACACAAGCTGGACAGAGGTCTACGGTTGGGAGGAACGTTGACCTTCCATAGCCAGTCGTTTGGACCATTACAGTTCAAGATGAGTAATCTGTGATTTAATTTATATACAGTATGTGTTTTGCAATGCATTCATGATTAATGGAATGAAATGCATCATGTTTTATGCAGTGTAATAAATTGTCCATGCTTAATGAAATTGGTAACTGTTACATGTATGAATGATATGGGTATGCTGAATGTATGAAGAAATGGTGTGCATACGTAATGATTAATTTCCGCTGTGTTTAAATTGAGATGAATCTGCACAAGGACGATTTTAAAATGTTAGGATTTTATGTGTAAATATTATTGGGGCTAAGTCTCCGATAAGCCCGTGTGTTGTTAACGTTTTCCCCTCCTTGCCTTTGACGATGGAAGGGGGCGTTACAGTTTGGTATCAGAGCTGCGTTGCAGCATTGGGCCTCTATGGGCCAAATCTGATAGAGTTTTCTTAAGTCTGTTTTGAAAAAAAGTTGTTTTAAGACTGTTTTTGAAATTTTTGGTTTAAGACTGTTTCGGAAGGAATTCCCGAATGCCTTCCGAAACAGCGGAAGCATTCGGCGAATCGTTCCGAAATTTCGGAAGCGTTCCGAGAATTTTTCCGAAAATTTGCGAAGGGAAGTTTTTCGGAAGGAATTCTCTTCCGAAATTGCGGAAGGAATTCTCTTCCGAAATTGCGGAAGCAATTCTCTTCCGAAATTTCGGAAGGATTCCGCGAACCGCTCCGAAACAGCGGAAGAATTCAGTGAACCGCTCCGAAACAGCGGAGAAAAATTCGTTTTTGTGAAAAATTTTCTAAGTGTCGGCGTCGAACGGAAACTTTTTCGGAAGGAATTCTCTTCCGAAATTGCGGAAGGAATTCTCTTCCGAAATTTCGGAAGGATTCCGCGAATCGTTCCGCAACGGCGGAAGACTTCGCCGAATCGTTCCGCAACGGCGGAAGACTTCGCCGAATCGTTCCGAAACGGCGGAAGGATTCCGCGAAGGGCTCCGAAATCGCGGGAGGATTCGGGAAAGTCTTCCGAAACGGCGGAAGCCTTCGCCGAATGGCTCCGCAGTTGCGGGAGAATTCAGCGAATCGCTCCGCCATTGCGGAAGCGTTCGCTGAACTGCTCCGCATTGCGGAAGCATTCGGTGAACCGCCCCGCAGTTGCGGGAGCGTTCGCTGAACCGGCCCGGAAAAAAAAAAAAAAAAAAAAAAAGAAAAGAAAAAAAAAAGAAAAAAAAGAAAAAAGAAGAAGTAAAGTGCCAAAAACTCCATTTTTGGATAGGGGGAGCACCGGGGCTCGGAATGGGATGATTTCTGTGGGGCTCGGAGGCCATTGACGGGGGCCATGAAAGAACTAGTGAAGACCCCGAGCCCATTAGACTCCAATTTGACAGAAAAAGGGAAATAGTGACTTTTGAAGGATAGAGTCCCGAGGCTTGACAGAAGGTCGGTTTGAGCTGAAATTGATCAGGCGCGGCCATGAAGCAGGCACAATGTTAAGTTCCGAATCTTGGAATCAAACTCCAAAGGATGTGGAGTCGGGGTGAGTAAGAAGGCCAAAAAGCACTGTTCCGGGCCACTTTTTCGGGATTTTGAAAAGCTTGTGGGCAATAAAAGTGACCCTAGATGTGGGATTCAGAAATTTTACTGAACTAGACATTTCATATTCTCATTAAGACAGACAACTTCCGTTAGACGAAGATTTTCCAGAAATGCACCGTTTGGGAGATAGCCGTTTTTGGCCCAAAATTTGGAATTTTGGAAAAATGTGAAAAGTAAGAAGTAGTAAAACCCAGAAATTCATAAAAGATGAACGGTACATCAGAATTGAAATCCGTGAATTGCTGAGTGTTCCTTGTTATATGGAATAACTTCTCCCGATAGATAAGTTTTTGTGGTTCTGCATAGATTTTCTTCCAAAGGTGGCTGAAGTTGACCTTCGGGACCAAAACACAACTGTGTAAACTGTGCAGAATTATTGGTAAGAGTTGTCATTTTTGAAACAACGCTGTTTCCACACCCGATGTCGGAATGGAGCACGGGGACAGGCATTGGAAAGCTTGTCTAGCAAGGAATAATGTAGTATGACCGGAGTTTGAATTGGGTTATCAGACATCATATATTATCAGGGCAGAAAAGTGCCGGTGACTGTTTTGTCAAATTAATGGCAATATGGGCAATTTTCAGAATTGCATGAATGGGCAAAAGAATTGAATAAGTAACAGCTATGTTGATTATTCCATGAGTTAATTATGTTAAATGTTGATTGTTGTATATTCCTAGATGCATTTTTATGAGGTCTAACAAATATCATAATAATGCACAGTGTTTGCAGCTCATAAAGTTTATAATTGTAGCAGAGGTAAGATGGTGACCATTAATGATGCTCAAGATCCTTATGAACACGAAGAAGACGTTCTAGGAGAAAATGTGCATGAAGGGAATGCGGAGACTGAATCCAATGGGAGAAGGGAGCAGGTGACTCCTCAAAATTTGGTTGAAACCATGGTGAGCTTCAATGAAAGATTGATGAAGGCTCAAGAAGAACAACACCAACTCAATGCTGCTATTTTGCAAAGCCTCACTGATATGCAGCATAAGATAAACCTTGGGTCCAACCCAAGCCATATGGGTGAAGAAGGAAGAGATGCAGGGAGTCATTCTAGAGGCCGTTCGAGGAGGAGGACTCCAAGCCCAAGGAAGAGTTCGGTGAGCAGAAAACATAAAACATCTTCATCAAGGTCTTCTTCCAGCAGGTCGGGTGACTCCAAATGTTCTAGGAGAAGTCCAGGACATGCACCTAAGAGATTGGACGGAAGAAAGAGGTTCAAGGGTATCCCACAGGGAGAATTCAGGAAGGCAAGACCTCCCACATTTGATGGGGAAGGAAAGGCAGGTCAAGAGGCAGAAGCATGGCTTCTGGGAATGAAGAAATATTTCAGAATTCAAGACTACTCAGGAAATGAGAAAGCCAGAATTGCCATTTACAACTTAAATGGAAGAGCTTCCATTTGGTGGGACAATCTCTTGCAAGTGAAAGGGATCAATGAAAGAAGGATCAGTTGGGAAAGATTTAAGGGGTACTTCAAGGAGAAATACCTTTC
The DNA here is from genome assembly GCA_027924585.1 of Larix kaempferi. Lineage (NCBI taxonomy): Eukaryota > Viridiplantae > Streptophyta > Pinopsida > Pinales > Pinaceae > Larix > Larix kaempferi. The sequence goes on along the minus strand of BSBM01000299.1, from coordinate 52,942,457 downwards.
TGCTAGGTATTATGACGGTAAGAGAAAAGAGTTTAATGAGCTCAGGTTGGGACAGAAATCCATGGAAGAGCATGTCCACAAATTCTTGGAATTACTGAGGTATGTTGACTACATCAAAGATGAGAGAGTAAAAATCCAATGCTTTCTTGGGGGTCTACCTCAGAGTTTCAGAGATCGTATTGAGTTTGTTAATCCACCAAGTTTGGATGAAGCCATTAGGATGGCAATGCACTGCTATGAGCAAAATAGGGGAAAAACAGAGGCTAACCCAGCATGGAAAGGAAAGCCAAGAGGGAAGTTTGACCAGAAGAAGGATGGCTTCAAGCCACCATTTAGAGGTCAGCCTAGAACCTTTCCACAGGGACAACAAGCAAGGAGTGGATTCAAACCGGCAGTGGCAGTAGACAAAGCATCAAAGGGACCACTTCAGTGTTGGGGATGTGGAGAAAACCACATGTTGAAGGATTGTCCACATCGGAAAAACAATGCTCGAAAGTTGAACAACCTAAAGGGAGTAGCTACGGTGGAGGACATGGCAAGGGCAGCACCTCGGATTTATGCAGCGTTGGATAATCATCAAGCAGACCATCAGTCCTCAGTGGTGGAAGTCGAAGGTAAGATTGCTACGCAATCTATTTCTGTTTTGATTGATCCAGGATCTACTCATAGTTATGTTTCTCCAAAAGTGGTTGAAGGTTGTTCTCTTAGAAAAATAAAGCATACTAAGTCTTGGCTAGTGCAACTAGCCACGGGAACCAAGAGAAAAGTAAGTGAGGTAGTGATGGAGTGTCCCATAGAATTGAATGGACTCCACACATATGCTGAATTGAATGTGTTACCATTAGGATCCTATGATGCATTAATTGGCATGGATTGGTTAGAAAAACATAGAGCCAAATTGGACTGTTATGAGAAAGCATTTGAGTGCATTGATGAAAAGGGAAGGCCAACATTGGTAAAAGGGATTCCCAAGCAAGTTTCAATAAGACAGATTTCAGCCCTGCAGTTGAAAAAGTTTTATAAGAAGGGTTGTCAACTATATGCAGTCCATATGCCAGATTCATTGGAGGACAAAGGGCCAAGACTAGAAGACTTCAGGATATTGCAAGAGTTCCAAGATGTGTTTCCGGATGAGGTACCAGGGTTGCCACCAATGAGAGATATTGATTTTACCATCGATCTTGTTCCAGGGGCAGCGCCGAATTCCAAAGCTCCTTATAGAATGAGTACACCGGAATTGGTGGAATTGAAGATACAGCTGCAGGAATTAATAGATAAAGGGTATATCAGGCCTAGTGTGTCTCCTTGGGGAGCACCGGTGTTATTTGTCAAGAAGAAAGATGGGACTTTAAGGCTGTGTATTGATTACAGGCAGCTCAATAAAGTGACAGTTAAGAACAAGTACCCATTACCAAGAATTGATGACTTGTTTGATCAAATGAAGGAAGCCAAATTATTTTCAAAGATTGACTTGAGGTCTGGCTACCATCAAGTAAGGATTAAAGAAGAAGACATTCACAAGACGGCTTTTAGAACTAGATATGGTCATTATGAGTTCACTGTGGTTCCATTCGGCCTTACCAACGCACCTGCCACATTCATGTGTCTCATGAATAGTGTATTCAGCAAATATTTGGACAAGTTTGTGATTGTGTTTTTAGATGACATTCTTGTCTATTCAAGAAATGAAGAAGAGCATGAGGAGCATCTAAGAATGGTGTTGCAAGTTCTTAGAGAACATCAGCTGTATGCCAAGTTAAGCAAGTGTGAATTCTATCAAAAGAGGATCCAATATTTGGGTCACGTCATTTCAGAAGAAGGAATTGCAGTGGATCCAGAGAAGATTAATTCCATCATGGATTGGCCAACTCCAAGAAATGTTTCAGATGTTAGATCTTTTATGGGCCTTGCTGGTTACTACAGAAGGTTTATTGAAGGATTCTCCAGGATAGCGCATCCGATCACCTCATTGCAAAGGAAGAACATCAAATTTGTATGGTCTGAAAAATGTGAGAAAAGTTTTCAGAAATTAAAGGAGTTACTTACTAGCGCTCCTGTTTTGAAGATAGCCGATCCAAGGAAGGATTTTGTAGTATGCACAGATGCTTGCATTGAAGGACTGGGTGGGGTTCTCATGCAGGAAGGAATTGTGATTTGCTATGAATCTAGGAAATTGAAAGAGCATGAAAAGAATTATGCCACACATGATTTAGAATTAGCAGCCATAGTGCATGCTCTTAAAATGTGGAGGCATTACTTGATGGGGAGAAGATTTGAGCTTAGGACTGACCACATGAGCTTGAAGTATTTGTTTGATCAGCCAAACTTGAATGCTAGGCAAGCTAGATGGATGGAATTTCTATGTGAATTTGATTTTGAAATTAAACATGTAAAGGGGAAGGAGAATAAGGTTGCAGATGCTCTTAGCAGAAAATTTCATGTTTCAGCGGTAAGTATGTGCAAATCAGATTTGAAGACAAGAGTTCTTGAAGCCCAAAACGGTGACGAAACTTGCCTTCAAATTAAAGAGGAGTTGCAGCATGGTGATGTGGGTGAAAAGTGTGCAGGATATCAGCTGGGTGAAGACAGCATCCTCATCTACAAAGATAGGTTGTACATTCCAAATAATGCAGATTTGAAGAAACTAGTGATGGATGAGATACACCAAATGCCGTACTCTGGACACCCAGGGTATCAGAAGACTATAACAGCGGCAAGAAAGCAATACTTTTGGAATGGCATGAAGAAGGATATAGCTGAGTACATTGCTAGGTGTCAGAAGTGCCAACAAGTCAAGGCAGAACACCAACATCCAGCGGGGTTATTGCAGCCCTTACCCATTCCAGAATGGAAGTGGGAAGTGATCTCCATGGATTTTATAACAGGTCTGCCCATGACAGTGAAAAAGCATGATTCAATCATGGTTGTGGTGGATAAGCTATCAAAGGTAGCTCACTTTATTCCAGTAAAGTCCACTCACAAGGCTAGTGACATTGCGAACATCTTCATGAGAGAGATATTCAGATTGCATGGATTGCCTAAGGCAATAATTTCTGATCGTGACACAAAGTTCACCTCCAATTTCTGGAAGGGATTATTTCAGGAATTGGGAACGAAATTGAATTTCAGTACAGCTTACCATCCTCAAACGGACGGCCAAACCGAGAGGGTGAATCAGGTCCTTGAAGACATGTTGAGAATGTATGTGATGGACAAACCATCCAAGTGGGAAGATTATTTACACTTGGTTGAATTTGCATACAATAATGGACACCATGCATCCTTGGGAATGAGTCCATTTGAAGCATTGTATGGCAGGGGATGCAGGACGCCAGTGAATTGGGATGGCCCAGTGAACAGGGTAGTGCTTGGACCAGAGATGATCAAGGAAATGGAACAGGAAATTGTTAAGATCAGGCAGAATTTAAAGGCAGCTCAGGACAGGCAAAAGAGTTATGCAGATTTGAAAAGAGTACATAAGGAATTTCAGATTGGGGATCATGTTTACTTGAGAGTGAAACCAAGGAAGAGTTCCCTCAAGTTGGGGAGTTGTGCCAAGTTGTCGCCCAGATATTGTGGTCCATTTGAAGTCCTTGATAGGATAGGGCCAGTTGCATATAGAATTGCATTGCCTGCTAGCATAAGAGCTCATAATGTTTTCCATGTATCTTTGCTTAAGAAGTATGTACATGATCCTAATCATATGATTGATTGGAATGTGATACAGGTGGAACCCGAGGGAGAGTTCCAAGTAGAACCTATGCGCATCCTCGACAAGAAATTCACAGTGCTCCGGAACAGAGCCATCGGGCAGGTAAAGGTCCAATGGGAGCACCTTAGTCCCGACGAGGCTACATGGGAGCTAGAGGATGCCATGAGGGAGGCATTCCCATTTTTGTTCAGTTTTGAGAACACCGAGGACGGTGTTGTTCTAAGGGGGAGGGGAATGTAATACCCCAATTTTGAACCCTTAGGCAATATTGGCTCTAATGTAAATATTGCAAATACGCGATGTATGTTTCCCTAGCGTGGAGCTCAAGGCCAAGGCCCCGCTAGTTTATGCTCGGATTTTATTTAAATTAGACACGCTTGATATTTTGTTACCCACGTGCTATTAAGCCATGGGATATTGTAAATTGATGTAAATATTTAACATTGAAATAAAATACCAAAAACTGGCTATGGAGGCAACGAATGAGAAGGGGCCACGTGTATCCACTAGGGAGTGGTGAGGGGGCTATGGGATTAAACCCTAGGCTGCCATTTGTCATTATGAGAACCCATTGACTTCCCTAGGTGACATTAATGCCTGCTGTAAGAAGGTGGTTGAGATTTTCAGCCCATGGCTTCAATGGAGCATGGGCAGCCCTGAAATTCGTATGGGTGGGCATGGGCTCTGATTACTTGGGCAAGAAGTCACTCAACCTCATGGGGGGGTTGCTTGATTCTCACCCCAGTCCATTGTGAAACTACCTAGCATCATTCCCATCCAAAAAAAAACGAGTGCCAGCAGGGAGGAAAAACCAGAAATCGCGACCTTGAGAGAACCCAGTTTTTGAAAGACCAAAAACGTCCAGATTTGGCATGGGACAGGGAAATCCAATGGGGGATCCAATAGCATGAACCTTGGGGCAAATTTGGGAGCATTAGCTACCCCGAAATCAATGGGAAAACCCAGTTTTTGCAGCTCAGAAAACGAGTGACGGATTTGAGCATTTGGTGAGCAGAATGGTGAGAAATCAAGTTGGGATTGACTATGCAGAGGTTGGGTGTGCTTGATAAACCCAGTGAAGGCTAGGATCTCAAAGATCAGCAGCTGGACCTTTCTATGCCCATCCTGAAGAGCACTGGAGGGAAGAGTTTCCTGAGGGACTATGTAACAGAGAAGGGGATCTTCCTTGTGTTGGATGTGGTAGGTAATGTGGGTGCCTAACTGTTGAGTTCACTTGAGATGCCTGTAGCTCTGTGGTTGAGCTCACTGGCTTAGCACTACCCTCCTCTATCTGCTTGGATGCTTGACTGAAGCCATGACTATGAGTGAACCCAGCTAGTCCTCCTTAGTGGATACACGGCCCAGCTCGGGGGTGACCTCTCAGCTGAAAGAACACAAGCTGGACAGAGGTCTACGGTTGGGAGGAACGTTGACCTTCCATAGCCAGTCGTTTGGACCATTACAGTTCAAGATGAGTAATCTGTGATTTAATTTATATACAGTATGTGTTTTGCAATGCATTCATGATTAATGGAATGAAATGCATCATGTTTTATGCAGTGTAATAAATTGTCCATGCTTAATGAAATTGGTAACTGTTACATGTATGAATGATATGGGTATGCTGAATGTATGAAGAAATGGTGTGCATACGTAATGATTAATTTCCGCTGTGTTTAAATTGAGATGAATCTGCACAAGGACGATTTTAAAATGTTAGGATTTTATGTGTAAATATTATTGGGGCTAAGTCTCCGATAAGCCCGTGTGTTGTTAACGTTTTCCCCTCCTTGCCTTTGACGATGGAAGGGGGCGTTACAGTTTGGTATCAGAGCTGCGTTGCAGCATTGGGCCTCTATGGGCCAAATCTGATAGAGTTTTCTTAAGTCTGTTTTGAAAAAAAGTTGTTTTAAGACTGTTTTTGAAATTTTTGGTTTAAGACTGTTTCGGAAGGAATTCCCGAATGCCTTCCGAAACAGCGGAAGCATTCGGCGAATCGTTCCGAAATTTCGGAAGCGTTCCGAGAATTTTTCCGAAAATTTGCGAAGGGAAGTTTTTCGGAAGGAATTCTCTTCCGAAATTGCGGAAGGAATTCTCTTCCGAAATTGCGGAAGGAATTCTCTTCCGAAATTGCGGAAGCAATTCTCTTCCGAAATTTCGGAAGGATTCCGCGAACCGCTCCGAAACAGCGGAAGAATTCAGTGAACCGCTCCGAAACAGCGGAGAAAAATTCGTTTTTGTGAAAAATTTTCTAAGTGTCGGCGTCGAACGGAAACTTTTTCGGAAGGAATTCTCTTCCGAAATTGCGGAAGGAATTCTCTTCCGAAATTTCGGAAGGATTCCGCGAATCGTTCCGCAACGGCGGAAGACTTCGCCGAATCGTTCCGCAACGGCGGAAGACTTCGCCGAATCGTTCCGCAACGGCGGAAGACTTCGCCGAATCGTTCCGAAACGGCGGAAGGATTCCGCGAAGGGCTCCGAAATCGCGGGAGGATTCGAGAAAGTCTTCCGAAACGGCGGAAGCCTTCGCCGAATGGCTCCGCAGTTGCGGGAGAATTCAGCGAATCGCTCCGCCATTGCGGAAGCGTTCGCTGAACTGCTCCGCATTGCGGAAGCATTCGGTGAACCGCCCCGCAGTTGCGGGAGCGTTCGCTGAACCGGCCCGGAAAAAAAAAAAAAAAAAAAAAAAAAAGAAAAAAAAAAAGAAAAAAAGAAAAAAAGAAAAAAAAAGAAAAAAGAAAAAAGAAGAAGTAAAGTGCCAAAAACTCCATTTTTGGATAGGGGGAGCACCGGGGCTCGGAATGGGATGATTTCTGTGGGGCTCGGAGGCCATTGACGGGGGCCATGAAAGAACTAGTGAAGACCCCGAGCCCATTAGACTCCAATTTGACAGAAAAAGGGAAATAGTGACTTTTGAAGGATAGAGTCCCGAGGCTTGACAGAAGGTCGGTTTGAGCTGAAATTGATCAGGCGCGGCCATGAAGCAGGCACAATGTTAAGTTCCGAATCTTGGAATCAAACTCCAAAGGATGTGGAGTCGGGGTGAGTAAGAAGGCCAAAAAGCACTGTTCCGGGCCACTTTTTCGGGATTTTGAAAAGCTTGTGGGCAATAAAAGTGACCCTAGATGTGGGATTCAGAAATTTTACTGAACTAGACATTTCATATTCTCATTAAGACAGACAACTTCCGTTAGACGAAGATTTTCCAGAAATGCACCGTTTGGGAGATAGCCGTTTTTGGCCCAAAATTTGGAATTTTGGAAAAATGTGAAAAGTAAGAAGTAGTAAAACCCAGAAATTCATAAAAGATGAACGGTACATCAGAATTGAAATCCGTGAATTGCTGAGTGTTCCTTGTTATATGGACTAACTTCTCCCGATAGATAAGTTTTTGTGGTTCTGCATAGATTTTCTTCCAAAGGTGGCTGAAGTTGACCTTCGGGACCAAAACACAACTGTGTAAACTGTGCAGAATTATTGGTAAGAGTTGTCATTTTTGAAACAACGCTGTTTCCACACCCGATGTCGGAATGGAGCACGGGGACAGGCATTGGAAAGCTTGTCTAGCAAGGAATAATGTAGTATGACCGGAGTTTGAATTGGGTTATCAGACATCATATATTATCAGGGCAGAAAAGTGCCGGTGACTGTTTTGTCAAATTAATGGCAATATGGGCAATTTTCAGAATTGCATGAATGGGCAAAAGAATTGAATAAGTAACAGCTATGTTGATTATTCCATGAGTTAATTATGTTAAATGTTGATTGTTGTATATTCCTAGATGCATTTTTATGAGGTCTAACAAATATCATAATAATGCACAGTGTTTGCAGCTCATAAAGTTTATAATTGTAGCAGAGGTAAGATGGTGACCATTAATGATGCTCAAGATCCTTATGAACACGAAGAAGACGTTCTAGGAGAAAATGTGCATGAAGGGAATGCGGAGACTGAATCCAATGGGAGAAGGGAGCAGGTGACTCCTCAAAATTTGGTTGAAACCATGGTGAGCTTCAATGAAAGATTGATGAAGGCTCAAGAAGAACAACACCAACTCAATGCTGCTATTTTGCAAAGCCTCACTGATATGCAGCATAAGATAAACCTTGGGTCCAACCCAAGCCATATGGGTGAAGAAGGAAGAGATGCAGGGAGTCATTCTAGAGGCCGTTCGAGGAGGAGGACTCCAAGCCCAAGGAAGAGTTCGGTGAGCAGAAAACATAAAACATCTTCATCAAGGTCTTCTTCCAGCAGGTCGGGTGACTCCAAATGTTCTAGGAGAAGTCCAGGACATGCACCTAAGAGATTGGACGGAAGAAAGAGGTTCAAGGGTATCCCATAGGGAGAATTCAGGAAGGCAAGACCTCCCACATTTGATGGGGAAGGAAAGGCAGGTCAAGAGGCAGAAGCATGGCTTCTGGGAATGAAGAAATATTTCAGAATTCAAGACTACTCAGGAAATGAGAAAGCCAGAATTGCCATTTACAACTTAAATGGAAGAGCTTCCATTTGGTGGGACAATCTCTTGCAAGTGAAAGGGATCAATGAAAGAAGGATCAGTTGGGAAAGATTTAAGGGGTACTTCAAGGAGAAATACCTTTCTGCCAGGTATTATGACGGTAAGAGAAAAGAGTTTAATGAGCTCAGGTTGGGACAGAAATCCATGGAAGAGCATGTCCACAAATTCTTGGAATTACTGAGGTATGTTGACTACATCAAAGATGAGAGAGTAAAAATCCAATGCTTTCTTGGGGGTCTACCTCAGAGTTTCAGAGATCGTATTGAGTTTGTTAATCCACCAAGTTTGGATGAAGCCATTAGGATGGCAATGCACTGCTATGAGCAAAATAGGGGAAAAACAGAGGCTAACCCAGCATGGAAAGGAAAGCCAAGAGGGAAGTTTGACCAGAAGAAGGATGGCTTCAAGCCACCATTTAGAGGTCAGCCTAGAACCTTTCCACAGGGACAACAAGCAAGGAGTGGATTCAAACCGGCAGTGGCAGTAGACAAAGCATCAAAGGGACCACTTCAGTGTTGGGGATGTGGAGAAAACCACATGTTGAAGGATTGTCCACATCGGAAAAACAATGCTCGAAAGTTGAACAACCTAAAGGGAGTAGCTACGGTGGAGGACATGGCAAGGGCAGCACCTCGGATTTATGCAGCGTTGGATAATCATCAAGCAGACCATCAGTCCTCAGTGGTGGAAGTCGAAGGTAAGATTGCTACGCAATCTATTTCTGTTTTGATTGATCCAGGATCTACTCATAGTTATGTTTCTCCAAAAGTGGTTGAAGGTTGTTCTCTTAGAAAAATAAAGCATACTAAGTCTTGGCTAGTGCAACTAGCCACGGGAACCAAGAGAAAAGTAAGTGAGGTAGTGATGGAGTGTCCCATAGAATTGAATGGACTCCACACATATGCTGAATTGAATGTGTTACCATTAGGATCCTATGATGCATTAATTGGCATGGATTGGTTAGAAAAACATAGAGCCAAATTGGACTGTTATGAGAAAGCACTTGAGTGCATTGATGAAAAGGGAAGGCCAACATTGGTAAAAGGGATTCCCAAGCAAGTTTCAATAAGACAGATTTCAGCCCTGCAGTTGAAAAAGTTTTATAAGAAGGGTTGTCAACTATATGCAGTCCATATGCCAGATTCATTGGAGGACAAAGGGCCAAGACTAGAAGACTTCAGGATATTGCAAGAGTTCCAAGATGTGTTTCCGGATGAGGTACCAGGGTTGCCACCAATGAGAGATATTGATTTTACCATCGATCTTGTTCCAGGGGCAGCGCCGAATTCCAAAGCTCCTTATAGAATGAGTACACCGGAATTGGTGGAATTGAAGATACAGCTGCAGGAATTAATAGATAAAGGGTATATCAGGCCTAGTGTGTCTCCTTGGGGAGCACCGGTGTTATTTGTCAAGAAGAAAGATGGGACTTTAAGGCTGTGTATTGATTACAGGCAGCTCAATAAAGTGACAGTTAAGAACAAGTACCCATTACCAAGAATTGATGACTTGTTTGATCAAATGAAGGAAGCCAAATTATTTTCAAAGATTGACTTGAGGTCTGGCTACCATCAAGTAAGGATTAAAGAAGAAGACATTCACAAGACGGCTTTTAGAACTAGATATGGTCATTATGAGTTCACTGTGGTTCCATTCGGCCTTACCAACGCACCTGCCACATTCATGTGTCTCATGAATAGTGTATTCAGCAAATATTTGGACAAGTTTGTGATTGTGTTTTTAGATGACATTCTTGTCTATTCAAGAAATGAAGAAGAGCATGAGGAGCATCTAAGAATGGTGTTGCAAGTTCTTAGAGAACATCAGCTGTATGCCAAGTTAAGCAAGTGTGAATTCTATCAAAAGAGGATCCAATATTTGGGTCACGTCATTTCAGAAGAAGGAATTGCAGTGGATCCAGAGAAGATTAATTCCATCATGGATTGGCCAACTCCAAGAAATGTTTCAGATGTTAGATCTTTTATGGGCCTTGCTGGTTACTACAGAAGGTTTATTGAAGGATTCTCCAGGATAGCGCATCCGATCACCTCATTGCAAAGGAAGAACATCAAATTTGTATGGTCTGAAAAATGTGAGAAAAGTTTTCAGAAATTAAAGGAGTTACTTACTAGCGCTCCTGTTTTGAAGATAGCCGATCCAAGGAAGGATTTTGTAGTATGCACAGATGCTTGCATTGAAGGACTGGGTGGGGTTCTCATGCAGGAAGGAATTGTGATTTGCTATGAATCTAGGAAATTGAAAGAGCATGAAAAGAATTATGCCACACATGATTTAGAATTAGCAGCCATAGTGCATGCTCTTAAAATGTGGAGGCATTACTTGATGGGGAGAAGATTCGAGCTTAGGACTGACCACATGAGCTTGAAGTATTTGTTTGATCAGCCAAACTTGAATGCTAGGCAAGCTAGATGGATGGAATTTCTATGTGAATTTGATTTTGAAATTAAACATGTAAAGGGGAAGGAGAATAAGGTTGCAGATGCTCTTAGCAGAAAATTTCATGTTTCAGCGGTAAGTATGTGCAAATCAGATTTGAAGACAAGAGTTCTTGAAGCCCAAAACGGTGACGAAACTTGCCTTCAAATTAAAGAGGAGTTGCAGCATGGTGATGTGGGTGAAAAGTGTGCAGGATATCAGCTGGGTGAAGACAGCATCCTCATCTACAAAGATAGGTTGTACATTCCAAATAATGCAGATTTGAAGAAACTAGTGATGGATGAGATACACCAAATGCCGTACTCTGGACACCCAGGGTATCAGAAGAGTATAACAGCGGCAAGAAAGCAATACTTTTGGAATGGCATGAAGAAGGATATAGCTGAGTACATTGCTAGGTGTCAGAAGTGCCAACAAGTCAAGGCAGAACACCAACATCCAGCGGGGTTATTGCAGCCCTTACCCATTCCAGAATGGAAGTGGGAAGTGATCTCCATGGATTTTATAACAGGTCTGCCCATGACAGTGAAAAAGCATGATTCAATCATGGTTGTGGTGGATAAGCTATCAAAGGTAGCTCACTTTATTCCAGTAAAGTCCACTCACAAGGCTAGTGACATTGCGAACATCTTCATGAGAGAGATATTCAGATTGCATGGATTGCCTAAGGCAATAATTTCTGATCGTGACACAAAGTTCACCTCCAATTTCTGGAAGGGATTATTTCAGGAATTGGGAACGAAATTGAATTTCAGTACAGCTTACCATCCTCAAACGGACGGCCAAACCGAGAGGGTGAATCAGGTCCTTGAAGACATGTTGAGAATGTATGTGATGGACAAACCATCCAAGTGGGAAGATTATTTACACTTGGTTGAATTTGCATACAATAATGGACACCATGCATCCTTGGGAATGAGTCCATTTGAAGCATTGTATGGCAGGGGATGCAGGACGCCAGTGAATTGGGATGGCCCAGTGAACAGGGTAGTGCTTGGACCAGAGATGATCAAGGAAATGGAACAGGAAATTGTTAAGATCAGGCAGAATTTAAAGGCAGCTCAGGACAGGCAAAAGAGTTATGCAGATTTGAAAAGAGTACATAAGGAATTTCAGATTGGGGATCATGTTTACTTGAGAGTGAAACCAAGGAAGAGTTCCCTCAAGTTGGGGAGTTGTGCCAAGTTGTCGCCCAGATATTGTGGTCCATTTGAAGTCCTTGATAGGATAGGGCCAGTTGCATATAGAATTGCATTGCCTGCTAGCATAAGAGCTCATAATGTTTTCCATGTATCTTTGCTTAAGAAGTATGTACATGATCCTAATCATATGATTGATTGGAATGTGATACAGGTGGAACCCGAGGGAGAGTTCCAAGTAGAACCTATGCGCATCCTCGACAAGAAATTCACAGTGCTCCGGAACAGAGCCATCGGGCAGGTAAAGGTCCAATGGGAGCACCTTAGTCCCGACGAGGCTACATGGGAGCTAGAGGATGCCATGAGGGAGGCATTCCCATTTTTGTTCAGTTTTGAGAACACCGAGGACGGTGTTGTTCTAAGGGGGAGGGGAATGTAATACCCCAATTTTGAACCCTTAGGCAATATTGGCTCTAATGTAAATATTGCAAATACGCGATGTATGTTTCCCTAGCGTGGAGCTCAAGGCCAAGGCCCCGCTAGTTTATGCTCGGATTTTATTTAAATTAGACACGCTTGATATTTTGTTACCCACGTGCTATTAAGCCATGGGATATTGTAAATTGATGTAAATATTTAACATTGAAATAAAATACCAAAAACTGGCTATGGAGGCAACGAATGAGAAGGGGCCACGTGTATCCACTAGGGAGTGGTGAGGGGGCTATGGGATTAAACCCTAGGCTGCCATTTGTCATTATGAGAACCCATTGACTTCCCTAGGTGACATTAATGCCTGCTGTAAGAAGGTGGTTGAGATTTTCAGCCCATGGCTTCAATGGAGCATGGGCAGCCCTGAAATTCGTATGGGTGGGCATGGGCTCTGATTACTTGGGCAAGAAGTCACTCAACCTCATGGGGGGGTTGCTTGATTCTCACCCCAGTCCATTGTGAAACTACCTAGCATCATTCCCATCCAAAAAAAAACGAGTGCCAGCAGGGAGGAAAAACCAGAAATCGCGACCTTGAGAGAACCCAGTTTTTGAAAGACCAAAAACGTCCAGATTTGGCATGGGACAGGGAAATCCAATGGGGGATCCAATAGCATGAACCTTGGGGCAAATTTGGGAGCATTAGCTACCCCGAAATCAATGGGAAAACCCAGTTTTTGCAGCTCAGAAAACGAGTGACGGATTTGAGCATTTGGTGAGCAGAATGGTGAGAAATCAAGTTGGGATTGACTATGCAGAGGTTGGGTGTGCTTGATAAACCCAGTGAAGGCTAGGATCTCAAAGATCAGCAGCTGGACCTTTCTATGCCCATCCTGAAGAGCACTGGAGGGAAGAGTTTCCTGAGGGACTATGTAACAGAGAAGGGGATCTTCCTTGTGTTGGATGTGGTAGGTAATGTGGGTGCCTAACTGTTGAGTTCACTTGAGATGCCTGTAGCTCTGTGGTTGAGCTCACTGGCTTAGCACTACCCTCCTCTATCTGCTTGGATGCTTGACTGAAGCCATGACTATGAGTGAACCCAGCTAGTCCTCCTTAGTGGATACACGGCCCAGCTCGGGGGTGACCTCTCAGCTGAAAGAACACAAGCTGGACAGAGATCTACGGTTGGGAGGAACGTTGACCTTCCATAGCCAGTCGTTTGGACCATTACAGTTCAAGATGAGTAATCTGTGATTTAATTTATATACAGTATGTGTTTTGCAATGCATTCATGATTAATGGAATGAAATGCATCATGTTTTATGCAGTGTAATAAATTGTCCATGCTTAATGAAATTGGTAACTGTTACATGTATGAATGATATGGGTATGCTGAATGTATGAAGAAATGGTGTGCATACGTAATGATTAATTTCCGCTGTGTTTAAATTGAGATGAATCTGCACAAGGACGATTTTAAAATGTTAGGATTTTATGTGTAAATATTATTGGGGCTAAGTCTCCGATAAGCCCGTGTGTTGTTAACGTTTTCCCCTCCTTGCCTTTGACGATGGAAGGGGGCGTTACAGTTTGGTATCAGAGCTGCGTTGCAGCATTGGGCCTCTATGGGCCAAATCTGATAGAGTTTTCTTAAGTCTGTTTTGAAAAAAAGTTGTTTTAAGACTGTTTTTGAAATTTTTGGTTTAAGACTGTTTCGGAAGGAATTCCCGAATGCCTTCCGAAACAGCGGAAGCATTCGGCGAATCGTTCCGAAATTTCGGAAGCGTTCCGAGAATTTTTCCGAAAATTTGCGAAGGGAAGTTTTTCGGAAGGAATTCTCTTCCGAAATTGCGGAAGGAATTCTCTTCCGAAATTGCGGAAGCAATTCTCTTCCGAAATTTCGGAAGGATTCCGCGAACCGCTCCGAAACAGCGGAAGAATTCAGTGAACCGCTCCGAAACAGCGGAGAAAAATTCGTTTTTGTGAAAAATTTTCTAAGTGTCGGCGTCGAACGGAAACTTTTTCGGAAGGAATTCTCTTCCGAAATTGCGGAAGGAATTCTCTTCCGAAATTTCGGAAGGATTCCGCGAATCGTTCCGCAACGGCGGAAGACTTCGCCGAATCGTTCCGCAACGGCGGAAGACTTCGCCGAATCGTTCCGCAACGGCGGAAGACTTCGCCGAATCGTTCCGAAACGGCGGAAGGATTCCGCGAAGGGCTCCGAAATCGCGGGAGGATTCGGGAAAGTCTTCCGAAACGGCGGAAGCCTTCGCCGAATGGCTCCGCAGTTGCGGGAGAATTCAGCGAATCGCTCCGCCATTGCGGAAGCGTTCGCTGAACTGCTCCGCATTGCGGAAGCATTCGGTGAACCGCCCCGCAGTTGCGGGAGCGTTCGCTGAACCGGCCCAGAAAAAAAAAAAAAAAAAAAAAGAAAAGAAAAAAAAAAAGAAAAAAAAGAAAAAAGAAGTAAAGTGCCAAAAACTCCATTTTTGGATAGGGGGAGCACCGGGGCTCGGAATGGGATGATTTCTGTGGGGCTCGGAGGCCATTGACGGGGGCCATGAAAGAACTAGTGAAGACCCCGAGCCCATTAGACTCCAATTTGACAGAAAAAGGGAAATAGTGACTTTTGAAGGATAGAGTCCCGAGGCTTGACAGAAGGTCGGTTTGAGCTGAAATTGATCAGGCGCGGCCATGAAGCAGGCACAATGTTAAGTTCCGAATCTTGGAATCAAACTCCAAAGGATGTGGAGTCGGGGTGAGTAAGAAGGCCAAAAAGCACTGTTCCGGGCCACTTTTTCGGGATTTTGAAAAGCTTGTGGGCAATAAAAGTGACCCTAGATGTGGGATTCAGAAATTTTACTGAACTAGACATTTCATATTCTCATTAAGACAGACAACTTCCGTTAGACGAAGATTTTCCAGAAATGCACCGTTTGGGAGATAGCCGTTTTTGGCCCAAAATTTGGAATTTTGGAAAAATGTGAAAAGTAAGAAGTAGTAAAACCCAGAAATTCATAAAAGATGAACGGTACATCAGAATTGAAATCCGTGAATTGCTGAGTGTTCCTTGTTATATGGACTAACTTCTCCCGATAGATAAGTTTTTGTGGTTCTGCATAGATTTTCTTCCAAAGGTGGCTGAAGTTGACCTTCGGGACCAAAACACAACTGTGTAAACTGTGCAGAATTATTGGTAAGAGTTGTCATTTTTGAAACAACGCTGTTTCCACACCCGATGTCGGAATGGAGCACGGGGACAGGCATTGGAAAGCTTGTCTAGCAAGGAATAATGTAGTATGACCGGAGTTTGAATTGGGTTATCAGACATCATATATTATCAGGGCAGAAAAGTGCCGGTGACTGTTTTGTCAAATTAATGGCAATATGGGCAATTTTCAGAATTGCATGAATGGGCAAAAGAATTGAATAAGTAACAGCTATGTTGATTATTCCATGAGTTAATTATGTTAAATGTTGATTGTTGTATATTCCTAGATGCATTTTTATGAGGTCTAACAAATATCATAATAATGCACAGTGTTTGCAGCTCATAAAGTTTATAATTGTAGCAGAGGTAAGATGGTGACCATTAATGATGCTCAAGATCCTTATGAACACGAAGAAGACGTTCTAGGAGAAAATGTGCATGAAGGGAATGCGGAGACTGAATCCAATGGGAGAAGGGAGCAGGTGACTCCTCAAAATTTGGTTGAAACCATGGTGAGCTTCAATGAAAGATTGATGAAGGCTCAAGAAGAACAACACCAACTCAATGCTGCTATTTTGCAAAGCCTCACTGATATGCAGCATAAGATAAACCTTGGGTCCAACCCAAGCCATATGGGTGAAGAAGGAAGAGATGCAGGGAGTCATTCTAGAGGTCGTTCGAGGAGGAGGACTCCAAGCCCAAGGAAGAGTTCGGTGAGCAGAAAACATAAAACATCTTCATCAAGGTCTTCTTCCAGCAGGTCGGGTGACTCCAAATGTTCTAGGAGAAGTCCAGGACATGCACCTAAGAGATTGGACGGAAGAAAGAGGTTCAAGGGTATCCCACAGGGAGAATTCAGGAAGGCAAGACCTCCCACATTTGATGGGGAAGGAAAGGCAGGTCAAGAGGCAGAAGCATGGCTTCTGGGAATGAAGAAATATTTCAGAATTCAAGACTACTCAGGAAATGAGAAAGCCAGAATTGCCATTTACAACTTAAATGGAAGAGCTTCCATTTGGTGGGACAATCTCTTGCAAGTGAAAGGGATCAATGAAAGAAGGATCAGTTGGGAAAGATTTAAGGGGTACTTCAAGGAGAAATACCTTTCTGCTAGGTATTATGACGGTAAGAGAAAAGAGTTTAATGAGCTCAGGTTGGGACAGAAATCCATGGAAGAGCATGTCCACAAATTCTTGGAATTACTGAGGTATGTTGACTACATCAAAGATGAGAGAGTAAAAATCCAATGCTTTCTTGGGGGTCTACCTCAGAGTTTCAGAGATCGTATTGAGTTTGTTAATCCACCAAGTTTGGATAAAGCCATTAGGATGGCAATGCACTGCTATGAGCAAAATAGGGGAAAAACAGAGGCTAACCCAGCATGGAAAGGAAAGCCAAGAGGGAAGTTTGACCAGAAGAAGGATGGCTTCAAGCCACCATTTAGAGGTCAGCCTAGAACCTTTCCACAGGGACAACAAGCAAGGAGTGGATTCAAACCGGCAGTGGCAGTAGACAAAGCATCAAAGGGACCACTTCAGTGTTGGGGATGTGGAGAAAACCACATGTTGAAGGATTGTCCACATCGGAAAAACAATGCTCGAAAGTTGAACAACCTAAAGGGAGTAGCTACGGTGGAGGACATGGCAAGGGCAGCACCTCGGATTTATGCAGCGTTGGATAATCATCAAGCAGACCATCAGTCCTCAGTGGTGGAAGTCGAAGGTAAGATTGCTACGCAATCTATTTCTGTTTTGATTGATCCAGGATCTACTCATAGTTATGTTTCTCCAAAAGTGGTTGAAGGTTGTTCTCTTAGAAAAATAAAGCATACTAAGTCTTGGCTAGTGCAACTAGCCACGGGAACCAAGAGAAAAGTAAGTGAGGTAGTGATGGAGTGTCCCATAGAATTGAATGGACTCCACACATATGCTGAATTGAATGTGTTACCATTAGGATCCTATGATGCATTAATTGGCATGGATTGGTTAGAAAAACATAGAGCCAAATTGGACTGTTATGAGAAAGCACTTGAGTGCATTGATGAAAAGGGAAGGCCAACATTGGTAAAAGGGATTCCCAAGCAAGTTTCAATAAGACAGATTTCAGCCCTGCAGTTGAAAAAGTTTTATAAGAAGGGTTGTCAACTATATGCAGTCCATATGCCAGATTCATTGGAGGACAAAGGGCCAAGACTAGAAGACTTCAGGATATTGCAAGAGTTCCAAGATGTGTTTCCGGATGAGGTACCAGGGTTGCCACCAATGAGAGATATTGATTTTACCATCGATCTTGTTCCAGGGGCAGCGCCGAATTCCAAAGCTCCTTATAGAATGAGTACACCGGAATTGGTGGAATTGAAGATACAGCTGCAGGAATTAATAGATAAAGGGTATATCAGGCCTAGTGTGTCTCCTTGGGGAGCACCGGTGTTATTTGTCAAGAAGAAAGATGGGACTTTAAGGCTGTGTATTGATTACAGGCAGCTCAATAAAGTGACAGTTAAGAACAAGTACCCATTACCAAGAATTGATGACTTGTTTGATCAAATGAAGGAAGCCAAATTATTTTCAAAGATTGACTTGAGGTCTGGCTACCATCAAGTAAGGATTAAAGAAGAAGACATTCACAAGACGGCTTTTAGAACTAGATATGGTCATTATGAGTTCACTGTGGTTCCATTCGGCCTTACCAACGCACCTGCCACATTCATGTGTCTCATGAATAGTGTATTCAGCAAATATTTGGACAAGTTTGTGATTGTGTTTTTAGATGACATTCTTGTCTATTCAAGAAATGAAGAAGAGCATGAGGAGCATCTAAGAATGGTGTTGCAAGTTCTTAGAGAACATCAGCTGTATGCCAAGTTAAGCAAGTGTGAATTCTATCAAAAGAGGATCCAATATTTGGGTCACGTCATTTCAGAAGAAGGAATTGCAGTGGATCCAGAGAAGATTAATTCCATCATGGATTGGCCAACTCCAAGAAATGTTTCAGATGTTAGATCTTTTATGGGCCTTGCTGGTTACTACAGAAGGTTTATTGAAGGATTCTCCAGGATAGCGCATCCGATCACCTCATTGCAAAGGAAGAACATCAAATTTGTATGGTCTGAAAAATGTGAGAAAAGTTTTCAGAAATTAAAGGAGTTACTTACTAGCGCTCCTGTTTTGAAGATAGCCGATCCAAGGAAGGATTTTGTAGTATGCACAGATGCTTGCATTGAAGGACTGGGTGGGGTTCTCATGCAGGAAGGAATTGTGATTTGCTATGAATCTAGGAAATTGAAAGAGCATGAAAAGAATTATGCCACACATGATTTAGAATTAGCAGCCATAGTGCATGCTCTTAAAATGTGGAGGCATTACTTGATGGGGAGAAGATTCGAGCTTAGGACTGACCACATGAGCTTGAAGTATTTGTTTGATCAGCCAAACTTGAATGCTAGGCAAGCTAGATGGATGGAATTTCTATGTGAATTTGATTTTGAAATTAAACATGTAAAGGGGAAGGAGAATAAGG
The DNA here is from genome assembly GCA_027924585.1 of Larix kaempferi. NCBI lineage: Eukaryota > Viridiplantae > Streptophyta > Pinopsida > Pinales > Pinaceae > Larix > Larix kaempferi. The sequence goes on along the minus strand of BSBM01000299.1, from coordinate 52,923,468 downwards.
TTGCAGATGCTCTTAGCAGAAAATTTCATGTTTCAGCGGTAAGTATGTGCAAATCAGATTTGAAGACAAGAGTTCTTGAAGCCCAAAACGGTGACGAAACTTGCCTTCAAATTAAAGAGGAGTTGCAGCATGGTGATGTGGGTGAAAAGTGTGCAGGATATCAGCTGGGTGAAGACAGCATCCTCATCTACAAAGATAGGTTGTACATTCCAAATAATGCAGATTTGAAGAAACTAGTGATGGATGAGATACACCAAATGCCGTACTCTGGACACCCAGGGTATCAGAAGACTATAACAGCGGCAAGAAAGCAATACTTTTGGAATGGCATGAAGAAGGATATAGCTGAGTACATTGCTAGGTGTCAGAAGTGCCAACAAGTCAAGGCAGAACACCAACATCCAGCGGGGTTATTGCAGCCCTTACCCATTCCAGAATGGAAGTGGGAAGTGATCTCCATGGATTTTATAACAGGTCTGCCCATGACAGTGAAAAAGCATGATTCAATCATGGTTGTGGTGGATAAGCTATCAAAGGTAGCTCACTTTATTCCAGTAAAGTCCACTCACAAGGCTAGTGACATTGCGAACATCTTCATGAGAGAGATATTCAGATTGCATGGATTGCCTAAGGCAATAATTTCTGATCGTGACACAAAGTTCACCTCCAATTTCTGGAAGGGATTATTTCAGGAATTGGGAACGAAATTGAATTTCAGTACAGCTTACCATCCTCAAACGGACGGCCAAACCGAGAGGGTGAATCAGGTCCTTGAAGACATGTTGAGAATGTATGTGATGGACAAACCATCCAAGTGGGAAGATTATTTACACTTGGTTGAATTTGCATACAATAATGGACACCATGCATCCTTGGGAATGAGTCCATTTGAAGCATTGTATGGCAGGGGATGCAGGACGCCAGTGAATTGGGATGGCCCAGTGAACAGGGTAGTGCTTGGACCAGAGATGATCAAGGAAATGGAACAGGAAATTGTTAAGATCAGGCAGAATTTAAAGGCAGCTCAGGACAGGCAAAAGAGTTATGCAGATTTGAAAAGAGTACATAAGGAATTTCAGATTGGGGATCATGTTTACTTGAGAGTGAAACCAAGGAAGAGTTCCCTCAAGTTGGGGAGTTGTGCCAAGTTGTCGCCCAGATATTGTGGTCCATTTGAAGTCCTTGATAGGATAGGGCCAGTTGCATATAGAATTGCATTGCCTGCTAGCATAAGAGCTCATAATGTTTTCCATGTATCTTTGCTTAAGAAGTATGTACATGATCCTAATCATATGATTGATTGGAATGTGATACAGGTGGAACCCGAGGGAGAGTTCCAAGTAGAACCTATGCGCATCCTCGACAAGAAATTCACAGTGCTCCGGAACAGAGCCATCGGGCAGGTAAAGGTCCAATGGGAGCACCTTAGTCCCGACGAGGCTACATGGGAGCTAGAGGATGCCATGAGGGAGGCATTCCCATTTTTGTTCAGTTTTGAGAACACCGAGGACGGTGTTGTTCTAAGGGGGAGGGGAATGTAATACCCCAATTTTGAACCCTTAGGCAATATTGGCTCTAATGTAAATATTGCAAATACGCGATGTATGTTTCCCTAGCGTGGAGCTCAAGGCCAAGGCCCCGCTAGTTTATGCTCGGATTTTATTTAAATTAGACACGCTTGATATTTTGTTACCCACGTGCTATTAAGCCATGGGATATTGTAAATTGATGTAAATATTTAACATTGAAATAAAATACCAAAAACTGGCTATGGAGGCAACGAATGAGAAGGGGCCACGTGTATCCACTAGGGAGTGGTGAGGGGGCTATGGGATTAAACCCTAGGCTGCCATTTGTCATTATGAGAACCCATTGACTTCCCTAGGTGACATTAATGCCTGCTGTAAGAAGGTGGTTGAGATTTTCAGCCCATGGCTTCAATGGAGCATGGGCAGCCCTGAAATTCGTATGGGTGGGCATGGGCTCTGATTACTTGGGCAAGAAGTCACTCAACCTCATGGGGGGGTTGCTTGATTCTCACCCCAGTCCATTGTGAAACTACCTAGCATCATTCCCATCCAAAAAAAAACGAGTGCCAGCAGGGAGGAAAAACCAGAAATCGCGACCTTGAGAGAACCCAGTTTTTGAAAGACCAAAAACGTCCAGATTTGGCATGGGACAGGGAAATCCAATGGGGGATCCAATAGCATGAACCTTGGGGCAAATTTGGGAGCATTAGCTACCCCGAAATCAATGGGAAAACCCAGTTTTTGCAGCTCAGAAAACGAGTGACGGATTTGAGCATTTGGTGAGCAGAATGGTGAGAAATCAAGTTGGGATTGACTATGCAGAGGTTGGGTGTGCTTGATAAACCCAGTGAAGGCTAGGATCTCAAAGATCAGCAGCTGGACCTTTCTATGCCCATCCTGAAGAGCACTGGAGGGAAGAGTTTCCTGAGGGACTATGTAACAGAGAAGGGGATCTTCCTTGTGTTGGATGTGGTAGGTAATGTGGGTGCCTAACTGTTGAGTTCACTTGAGATGCCTGTAGCTCTGTGGTTGAGCTCACTGGCTTAGCACTACCCTCCTCTATCTGCTTGGATGCTTGACTGAAGCCATGACTATGAGTGAACCCAGCTAGTCCTCCTTAGTGGATACACGGCCCAGCTCGGGGGTGACCTCTCAGCTGAAAGAACACAAGCTGGACAGAGGTCTACGGTTGGGAGGAACGTTGACCTTCCATAGCCAGTCGTTTGGACCATTACAGTTCAAGATGAGTAATCTGTGATTTAATTTATATACAGTATGTGTTTTGCAATGCATTCATGATTAATGGAATGAAATGCATCATGTTTTATGCAGTGTAATAAATTGTCCATGCTTAATGAAATTGGTAACTGTTACATGTATGAATGATATGGGTATGCTGAATGTATGAAGAAATGGTGTGCATACGTAATGATTAATTTCCGCTGTGTTTAAATTGAGATGAATCTGCACAAGGACGATTTTAAAATGTTAGGATTTTATGTGTAAATATTATTGGGGCTAAGTCTCCGATAAGCCCGTGTGTTGTTAACGTTTTCCCCTCCTTGCCTTTGACGATGGAAGGGGGCGTTACAGTTTGGTATCAGAGCTGCGTTGCAGCATTGGGCCTCTATGGGCCAAATCTGATAGAGTTTTCTTAAGTCTATTTTGAAAAAAAGTTGTTTTAAGACTGTTTTTGAAATTTTTGGTTTAAGACTGTTTCGGAAGGAATTCCCGAATGCCTTCCGAAACAGCGGAAGCATTCGGCGAATCGTTCCGAAATTTCGGAAGCGTTCCGAGAATTTTTCCGAAAATTTGCGAAGGGAAGTTTTTCGGAAGGAATTCTCTTCCGAAATTGCGGAAGGAATTCTCTTCCGAAATTGCGGAAGCAATTCTCTTCCGAAATTTCGGAAGGATTCCGCGAACCGCTCCGAAACAGCGGAAGAATTCAGTGAACCGCTCCGAAACAGCGGAGAAAAATTCGTTTTTGTGAAAAATTTTCTAAGTGTCGGCGTCGAACGGAAACTTTTTCGGAAGGAATTCTCTTCCGAAATTGCGGAAGGAATTCTCTTCCGAAATTTCGGAAGGATTCCGCGAATCGTTCCGCAACGGCGGAAGACTTCGCCGAATCGTTCCGCAACGGCGGAAGACTTCGCCGAATCGTTCCGCAACGGCGGAAGACTTCGCCGAATCGTTCCGAAACGGCGGAAGGATTCCGCGAAGGGCTCCGAAATCGCGGGAGGATTCGGGAAAGTCTTCCGAAACGGCGGAAGCCTTCGCCGAATGGCTCCGCAGTTGCGGGAGAATTCAGCGAATCGCTCCGCCATTGCGGAAGCGTTCGCTGAACTGCTCCGCATTGCGGAAGCATTCGGTGAACCGCCCCGCAGTTGCGGGAGCGTTCGCTGAACCGGTCCGGAAAAAAAAAAAAAAAAAAAAAAAAAGAAAAAAAAAAGAAAAAAAGAAAAAAAGAAAAAAAAAGAAAAAAGAAAAAAGAAGAAGTAAAGTGCCAAAAACTCCATTTTTGGATAGGGGGAGCACCGGGGCTCGGAATGGGATGATTTCTGTGGGGCTCGGAGGCCATTGACGGGGGCCATGAAAGAACTAGTGAAGACCCCGAGCCCATTAGACTCCAATTTGACAGAAAAAGGGAAATAGTGACTTTTGAAGGATAGAGTCCCGAGGCTTGACAGAAGGTCGGTTTGAGCTGAAATTGATCAGGCGCGGCCATGAAGCAGGCACAATGTTAAGTTCCGAATCTTGGAATCAAACTCCAAAGGATGTGGAGTCGGGGTGAGTAAGAAGGCCAAAAAGCACTGTTCCGGGCCACTTTTTCGGGATTTTGAAAAGCTTGTGGGCAATAAAAGTGACCCTAGATGTGGGATTCAGAAATTTTACTGAACTAGACATTTCATATTCTCATTAAGACAAACAACTTCCGTTAGACGAAGATTTTCCAGAAATGCACCGTTTGGGAGATAGCCGTTTTTGGCCCAAAATTTGGAATTTTGGAAAAATGTGAAAAGTAAGAAGTAGTAAAACCCAGAAATTCATAAAAGATGAACGGTACATCAGAATTGAAATCCGTGAATTGCTGAGTGTTCCTTGTTATATGGAATAACTTCTCCCGATAGATAAGTTTTTGTGGTTCTGCATAGATTTTCTTCCAAAGGTGGCTGAAGTTGACCTTCGGGACCAAAACACAACTGTGTAAACTGTGCAGAATTATTGGTAAGAGTTGTCATTTTTGAAACAACGCTGTTTCCACACCCGATGTCGGAATGGAGCACGGGGACAGGCATTGGAAAGCTTGTCTAGCAAGGAATAATGTAGTATGACCGGAGTTTGAATTGGGTTATCAGACATCATATATTATCAGGGCAGAAAAGTGCCGGTGACTGTTTTGTCAAATTAATGGCAATATGGGCAATTTTCAGAATTGCATGAATGGGCAAAAGAATTGAATAAGTAACAGCTATGTTGATTATTCCATGAGTTAATTATGTTAAATGTTGATTGTTGTATATTCCTAGATGCATTTTTATGAGGTCTAACAAATATCATAATAATGCACAGTGTTTGCAGCTCATAAAGTTTATAATTGTAGCAGAGGTAAGATGGTGACCATTAATGATGCTCAAGATCCTTATGAACACGAAGAAGACGTTCTAGGAGAAAATGTGCATGAAGGGAATGCGGAGACTGAATCCAATGGGAGAAGGGAGCAGGTGACTCCTCAAAATTTGGTTGAAACCATGGTGAGCTTCAATGAAAGATTGATGAAGGCTCAAGAAGAACAACACCAACTCAATGCTGCTATTTTGCAAAGCCTCACTGATATGCAGCATAAGATAAACCTTGGGTCCAACCCAAGCCATATGGGTGAAGAAGGAAGAGATGCAGGGAGTCATTCTAGAGGCCGTTCGAGGAGGAGGACTCCAAGCCCAAGGAAGAGTTCGGTGAGCAGAAAACATAAAACATCTTCATCAAGGTCTTCTTCCAGCAGGTCGGGTGACTCCAAATGTTCTAGGAGAAGTCCAGGACATGCACCTAAGAGATTGGACGGAAGAAAGAGGTTCAAGGGTATCCCACAGGGAGAATTCAGGAAGGCAAGACCTCCCACATTTGATGGGGAAGGAAAGGCAGGTCAAGAGGCAGAAGCATGGCTTCTGGGAATGAAGAAATATTTCAGAATTCAAGACTACTCAGGAAATGAGAAAGCCAGAATTGCCATTTACAACTTAAATGGAAGAGCTTCCATTTGGTGGGACAATCTCTTGCAAGTGAAAGGGATCAATGAAAGAAGGATCAGTTGGGAAAGATTTAAGGGGTACTTCAAGGAGAAATACCTTTCTGCTAGGTATTATGACGGTAAGAGAAAAGAGTTTAATGAGCTCAGGTTGGGACAGAAATCCATGGAAGAGCATGTCCACAAATTCTTGGAATTACTGAGGTATGTTGACTACATCAAAGATGAGAGAGTAAAAATCCAATGCTTTCTTGGGGGTCTACCTCAGAGTTTCAGAGATCGTATTGAGTTTGTTAATCCACCAAGTTTGGATGAAGCCATTAGGATGGCAATGCACTGCTATGAGCAAAATAGGGGAAAAACAGAGGCTAACCCAGCATGGAAAGGAAAGCCAAGAGGGAAGTTTGACCAGAAGAAGGATGGCTTCAAGCCACCATTTAGAGGTCAGCCTAGAACCTTTCCACAGGGACAACAAGCAAGGAGTGGATTCAAACCGGCAGTGGCAGTAGACAAAGCATCAAAGGGACCACTTCAGTGTTGGGGATGTGGAGAAAACCACATGTTGAAGGATTGTCCACATCGGAAAAACAATGCTCGAAAGTTGAACAACCTAAAGGGAGTAGCTACGGTGGAGGACATGGCAAGGGCAGCACCTCGGATTTATGCAGCGTTGGATAATCATCAAGCAGACCATCAGTCCTCAGTGGTGGAAGTCGAAGGTAAGATTGCTACGCAATCTATTTCTGTTTTGATTGATCCAGGATCTACTCATAGTTATGTTTCTCCAAAAGTGGTTGAAGGTTGTTCTCTTAGAAAAATAAAGCATACTAAGTCTTGGCTAGTGCAACTAGCCACGGGAACCAAGAGAAAAGTAAGTGAGGTAGTGATGGAGTGTCCCATAGAATTGAATGGACTCCACACATATGCTGAATTGAATGTGTTACCATTAGGATCCTATGATGCATTAATTGGCATGGATTGGTTAGAAAAACATAGAGCCAAATTGGACTGTTATGAGAAAGCACTTGAGTGCATTGATGAAAAGGGAAGGCCAACATTGGTAAAAGGGATTCCCAAGCAAGTTTCAATAAGACAGATTTCAGCCCTGCAGTTGAAAAAGTTTTATAAGAAGGGTTGTCAACTATATGCAGTCCATATGCCAGATTCATTGGAGGACAAAGGGCCAAGACTAGAAGACTTCAGGATATTGCAAGAGTTCCAAGATGTGTTTCCGGATGAGGTACCAGGGTTGCCACCAATGAGAGATATTGATTTTACCATCGATCTTGTTCCAGGGGCAGCGCCGAATTCCAAAGCTCCTTATAGAATGAGTACACCGGAATTGGTGGAATTGAAGATACAGCTGCAGGAATTAATAGATAAAGGGTATATCAGGCCTAGTGTGTCTCCTTGGGGAGCACCAGTGTTATTTGTCAAGAAGAAAGATGGGACTTTAAGGCTGTGTATTGATTACAGGCAGCTCAATAAAGTGACAGTTAAGAACAAGTACCCATTACCAAGAATTGATGACTTGTTTGATCAAATGAAGGAAGCCAAATTATTTTCAAAGATTGACTTGAGGTCTGGCTACCATCAAGTAAGGATTAAAGAAGAAGACATTCACAAGACGGCTTTTAGAACTAGATATGGTCATTATGAGTTCACTGTGGTTCCATTCGGCCTTACCAACGCACCTGCCACATTCATGTGTCTCATGAATAGTGTATTCAGCAAATATTTGGACAAGTTTGTGATTGTGTTTTTAGATGACATTCTTGTCTATTCAAGAAATGAAGAAGAGCATGAGGAGCATCTAAGAATGGTGTTGCAAGTTCTTAGAGAACATCAGCTGTATGCCAAGTTAAGCAAGTGTGAATTCTATCAAAAGAGGATCCAATATTTGGGTCACGTCATTTCAGAAGAAGGAATTGCAGTGGATCCAGAGAAGATTAATTCCATCATGGATTGGCCAACTCCAAGAAATGTTTCAGATGTTAGATCTTTTATGGGCCTTGCTGGTTACTACAGAAGGTTTATTGAAGGATTCTCCAGGATAGCGCATCCGATCACCTCATTGCAAAGGAAGAACATCAAATTTGTATGGTCTGAAAAATGTGAGAAAAGTTTTCAGAAATTAAAGGAGTTACTTACTAGCGCTCCTGTTTTGAAGATAGCCGATCCAAGGAAGGATTTTGTAGTATGCACAGATGCTTGCATTGAAGGACTGGGTGGGGTTCTCATGCAGGAAGGAATTGTGATTTGCTATGAATCTAGGAAATTGAAAGAGCATGAAAAGAATTATGCCACACATGATTTAGAATTAGCAGCCATAGTGCATGCTCTTAAAATGTGGAGGCATTACTTGATGGGGAGAAGATTCGAGCTTAGGACTGACCACATGAGCTTGAAGTATTTGTTTGATCAGCCAAACTTGAATGCTAGGCAAGCTAGATGGATGGAATTTCTATGTGAATTTGATTTTGAAATTAAACATGTAAAGGGGAAGGAGAATAAGGTTGCAGATGCTCTTAGCAGAAAATTTCATGTTTCAGCGGTAAGTATGTGCAAATCAGATTTGAAGACAAGAGTTCTTGAAGCCCAAAACGGTGACGAAACTTGCCTTCAAATTAAAGAGGAGTTGCAGCATGGTGATGTGGGTGAAAAGTGTGCAGGATATCAGCTGGGTGAAGACAGCATCCTCATCTACAAAGATAGGTTGTACATTCCAAATAATGCAGATTTGAAGAAACTAGTGATGGATGAGATACACCAAATGCCGTACTCTGGACACCCAGGGTATCAGAAGACTATAACAGCGGCAAGAAAGCAATACTTTTGGAATGGCATGAAGAAGGATATAGCTGAGTACATTGCTAGGTGTCAGAAGTGCCAACAAGTCAAGGCAGAACACCAACATCCAGCGGGGTTATTGCAGCCCTTACCCATTCCAGAATGGAAGTGGGAAGTGATCTCCATGGATTTTATAACAGGTCTGCCCATGACAGTGAAAAAGCATGATTCAATCATGGTTGTGGTGGATAAGCTATCAAAGGTAGCTCACTTTATTCCAGTAAAGTCCACTCACAAGGCTAGTGACATTGCGAACATCTTCATGAGAGAGATATTCAGATTGCATGGATTGCCTAAGGCAATAATTTCTGATCGTGACACAAAGTTCACCTCCAATTTCTGGAAGGGATTATTTCAGGAATTGGGAACGAAATTGAATTTCAGTACAGCTTACCATCCTCAAACGGACGGCCAAACCGAGAGGGTGAATCAGGTCCTTGAAGACATGTTGAGAATGTATGTGATGGACAAACCATCCAAGTGGGAAGATTATTTACACTTGGTTGAATTTGCATACAATAATGGACACCATGCATCCTTGGGAATGAGTCCATTTGAAGCATTGTATGGCAGGGGATGCAGGACGCCAGTGAATTGGGATGGCCCAGTGAACAGGGTAGTGCTTGGACCAGAGATGATCAAGGAAATGGAACAGGAAATTGTTAAGATCAGGCAGAATTTAAAGGCAGCTCAGGACAGGCAAAAGAGTTATGCAGATTTGAAAAGAGTACATAAGGAATTTCAGATTGGGGATCATGTTTACTTGAGAGTGAAACCAAGGAAGAGTTCCCTCAAGTTGGGGAGTTGTGCCAAGTTGTCGCCCAGATATTGTGGTCCATTTGAAGTCCTTGATAGGATAGGGCCAGTTGCATATAGAATTGCATTGCCTGCTAGCATAAGAGCTCATAATGTTTTCCATGTATCTTTGCTTAAGAAGTATGTACATGATCCTAATCATATGATTGATTGGAATGTGATACAGGTGGAACCCGAGGGAGAGTTCCAAGTAGAACCTATGCGCATCCTCGACAAGAAATTCACAGTGCTCCGGAACAGAGCCATCGGGCAGGTAAAGGTCCAATGGGAGCACCTTAGTCCCGACGAGGCTACATGGGAGCTAGAGGATGCCATGAGGGAGGCATTCCCATTTTTGTTCAGTTTTGAGAACACCGAGGACGGTGTTGTTCTAAGGGGGAGGGGAATGTAATACCCCAATTTTGAACCCTTAGGCAATATTGGCTCTAATGTAAATATTGCAAATACGCGATGTATGTTTCCCTAGCGTGGAGCTCAAGGCCAAGGCCCCGCTAGTTTATGCTCGGATTTTATTTAAATTAGACACGCTTGATATTTTGTTACCCACGTGCTATTAAGCCATGGGATATTGTAAATTGATGTAAATATTTAACATTGAAATAAAATACCAAAAACTGGCTATGGAGGCAACGAATGAGAAGGGGCCACGTGTATCCACTAGGGAGTGGTGAGGGGGCTATGGGATTAAACCCTAGGCTGCCATTTGTCATTATGAGAACCCATTGACTTCCCTAGGTGACATTAATGCCTGCTGTAAGAAGGTGGTTGAGATTTTCAGCCCATGGCTTCAATGGAGCATGGGCAGCCCTGAAATTCGTATGGGTGGGCATGGGCTCTGATTACTTGGGCAAGAAGTCACTCAACCTCATGGGGGGGTTGCTTGATTCTCACCCCAGTCCATTGTGAAACTACCTAGCATCATTCCCATCCAAAAAAAAACGAGTGCCAGCAGGGAGGAAAAACCAGAAATCGCGACCTTGAGAGAACCCAGTTTTTGAAAGACCAAAAACGTCCAGATTTGGCATGGGACAGGGAAATCCAATGGGGGATCCAATAGCATGAACCTTGGGGCAAATTTGGGAGCATTAGCTACCCCGAAATCAATGGGAAAACCCAGTTTTTGCAGCTCAGAAAACGAGTGACGGATTTGAGCATTTGGTGAGCAGAATGGTGAGAAATCAAGTTGGGATTGACTATGCAGAGGTTGGGTGTGCTTGATAAACCCAGTGAAGGCTAGGATCTCAAAGATCAGCAGCTGGACCTTTCTATGCCCATCCTGAAGAGCACTGGAGGGAAGAGTTTCCTGAGGGACTATGTAACAGAGAAGGGGATCTTCCTTGTGTTGGATGTGGTAGGTAATGTGGGTGCCTAACTGTTGAGTTCACTTGAGATGCCTGTAGCTCTGTGGTTGAGCTCACTGGCTTAGCACTACCCTCCTCTATCTGCTTGGATGCTTGACTGAAGCCATGACTATGAGTGAACCCAGCTAGTCCTCCTTAGTGGATACACGGCCCAGCTCGGGGGTGACCTCTCAGCTGAAAGAACACAAGCTGGACAGAGGTCTACGGTTGGGAGGAACGTTGACCTTCCATAGCCAGTCGTTTGGACCATTACAGTTCAAGATGAGTAATCTGTGATTTAATTTATATACAGTATGTGTTTTGCAATGCATTCATGATTAATGGAATGAAATGCATCATGTTTTATGCAGTGTAATAAATTGTCCATGCTTAATGAAATTGGTAACTGTTACATGTATGAATGATATGGGTATGCTGAATGTATGAAGAAATGGTGTGCATACGTAATGATTAATTTCCGCTGTGTTTAAATTGAGATGAATCTGCACAAGGACGATTTTAAAATGTTAGGATTTTATGTGTAAATATTATTGGGGCTAAGTCTCCGATAAGCCCGTGTGTTGTTAACGTTTTCCCCTCCTTGCCTTTGACGATGGAAGGGGGCGTTACAATTATATTCTATATCAACATATACCAAGGAAATTAAACACAATAGTTGATTCGTTAGCTAACTATATGTTGAATTGGTATCTAGTTCACACATAATCAATATCATCATGAAAAAACATGTAAAAATGTAACATACAAGTCGTTATAGATAAAAAGTAGAGATAGGTCCATGTATATATATCACGTAAAAAGTTTTTATCATGTCACATATAGTATCAAAATGCATCAAAAGTACAAAAACAATCTACACCACTTCCTTAGCAACACGGTGGAGCAATCTACCGATGCTCTCCGACACACCCACAGTATGTGTCTGAAGATGATAGGGAACCTCAGGCATCCTCATTGGAGGAATACCCATGGTCAATCACTCAAGGTTTTTCTCTACATCGCGGAACCCCCCTGCTTCATCTTCCTCTTCCTGATACTCTGCTCCTCGTCGTCGCAATGGTGAATATCCTGCTGGTCTCACCGGTCCATGATATGCAACATTACACATTCATATATTAAATATTTTGTGCAACAAATATATATATATATATATATATATATATATATATATAACTTAAAAAACAAAAACACATATTTAAAGGTCACATACCTGAATCATCCTAGTCATCATATTTTGGCAATGCCAAGTCAATGTCGCCACAAAAATCCACTCCAGAATAGGGATAATCCTCAATCATAACGATCTGCTCCTCAAGCTAGGAAAATAAGTTCTCACTAAATGCTAGGACTTGCATCCCACCAAGCCGCCTAGCATAGTCACTCCATCTCCCCATCCGTGGTTCAGATGGAGGATGATGAGGTCTCTATATTTGTGGGCGTAATAATGGGACCTTCTCTAAGAAGAAGATAACCATGATACTCCCATATCCAAATTGTTTGATACTTCTGTTGCTACATTTGATCACTTGGTCCTTGATGTTGACCAAAACCCCTTCGCACCAGTTGAACAACTTTGGCTCGAGACATTCCAAGGCGTAAGTCATTTGGGCCTTGGTAGCATGGTGAGCCCCCACACTTCTTGCCACTCGAGCAAGAGTTTACAAGATCATCCTCAAAGGAACACCTATCACATCGGCTATAAGAACTTTCCCACTTTTCTTGCGTGATCCTTGTCTGCATTATTGGGCTATATAATCTTTTGTGGTCTCTTCAGTACTACGATGCCCTGCAAAGTTGACTCGTGCCCCTCTCTTGGATAGGCCAGTCCAAAAATATATATTTTTCAAGCTCTATCTCAAGGATGTGCTCACCGATATGGAAATATTGTAGATCCGCATCCCACATCTCTATTATGTGATTCAACAACTTCCCTTGCTTTCAAATCCATCTTGTCTTGAATAATTTCAATAATCCACACTCTCTTAGTGTGGACAACGTGTTTTCATTTTTAAGAGCGTCTCGATCCTCCCATACATGTTCTCTTTATTTTCACTTGATCATTCTCGCTTTTCTCTCTTGGAAACTCCTGAAAATGATCAAAAGAACCTCCAATTAGAGTCCTGAAACCAATTTTTTCTAAATGAGATTGGGGAAAGATTTTAAAATTTTAGCTCTGCAGATTTTCGCGCCCCAACAGTAGTGTATAATGCGAAAACTTATAATTTTTGCACCTGGACAGTAGTGTATAACCCAAAAACTGATAATTTTTGTGCCCCTACTACATAGCATAACGCAAAAATCCCGGAATTTTTGCGCTTCACGATATAGCAAGGGCACGAAAAATTCTGGGATGCATAATTTTTTTCCCTAGGGTCCTTGCAAATCCCCAAATCAACATGAAATTAAAAAAGTAATGCATTGAATGAAAGAGTAGGATGAGAGGACTAACCTGTTTCGAACGGTGTCTCAAGTGGTGCCCTGGATCTCCCGGTATCTTCAATTGAGATTTGGCTCCCAACCAAGGTAAAAACTCTCTTTGAGGTGAAAATGACCAAGTAACAATGAATAGTTTTTAATTTTACCTCTTTTATATAATTCAAATAGACATTTTTTACCTAATTTCTCATTAATAACCTTTGTTTAAGAGCCTTTTTTCACATATATCATCTTCTAATATTATGTTCTAGGGTTATTGAACAAGTTTTGAAAGGTTTATCCAAGTTGTTCATACTGGTGGAGTTGTTTATTTGACCTTTTTTGAGCTCACTTTCTCTCTTTTGTGCTTTGGATCTGAAATATGAAAGTGATTCCAAGTGCTTTTCACACTTGTGTTGTTCTTGTTAAACTCAAGTAAAACGGTGCCGAGCTTAGTCTACTTTACTCGTGCTCGTAAAATAATGAGGAAAGTATTGTCCTAGTATTTTTGTTTTCCTTTTTTTTGGACTAGAAGTGATTAACTCACGAAAATGAGACCTTTGGAGTTTTATTTAGGCTCTTTTCAGACTCTTGAAATAAGAAAGGGTTTCCAAGTGAATTTGTCTCTTTCACACTTGTAAAAGTATTTGAAAGGTTGTATATTCAGTGGTAGGTTATCCCTTATTCGGACTGGTTAGACTATTTATGAGAAAGGCACACCTTAGTCAAATTTTGACTAGGAGAGTTCCTCCAGATATTATTTTACACTTTTTTGGGTATGGGGACTATCTGTTACGAAAAATTCAAAATTTGGAGTCTTCTTTAGATTATTTCGGACTCCCTAAACATGAAAAATCGTTGAGTTTTCCTTTCTTGGACTCGTGAAATTAAAACATGGAAGGATCCTTATGGAACCGAACCTTTACTTCCTTGGGTTCATAAAATGTATGAGGTTGGACTCATCTGACAGTGAGATATATAGAGCATCTGTTATCCTCCTCAATCTCATTAAAAAACAAAGAGGCACTCGTCAAACATGATGGGAGAAAATGGGGGAAATAAGCCAAGTTTATCTTTTTGGCAGCCTGTGAGTCATTACCTTTGAACATGGCATGCATCCGTACCTTGTCTTATTATTTGGATATTCAGTATGTATCTTGGTCACAACTACAATCGTGAGTCATATTTCATGTGAGCATCATCTAATGAGTCTCCTAACTTGAGTCATCTCACCTTTTGGTTGTTACCTCCATCAATCCCTGCTGCCAAGCTGTGTATCATGCCTTTATATGTTCAAAGGATCAATGTTAACCTGAGTCAAACTTTTGCAATATTTTTAGCCTTCATATCCTTGTGTCAGTACATACTCATCTGATTCATTACTTCACATCACTTTCCTATATCAGTTTCATGTCGACAATATGGGATTCATTACGACCCTCCTTCGACGAGTCTATTCCTGTTGACTTCAAGTCTATTCCTGTTGACTTCAACTCATTATCCAAGAATTAGGCTTAGGAACTACCTTAGAACCTTGGTGCATGCATGCCTAAATGGAAGGTTTCCTCTTGTTCGACAGTAGGTTTCCATTATTGACCATTGATCGGATAATCCCTCGAATGTTCGACCTCAAAATATCTATTTACATTCGTTGGGATGTACTAGAGATACCTTGGGGATCGTTATCATCATCGATGATTTCCCTTGCACTTGTTAATGGTTTACATTATTGGCCAATAATCAAGCGGCATTTGCCATGTTCGACCTCAACACTTTAATCACATAGTTAGGTTCGTATCGCTTTGGCATCGAGTAGAAGACCCTGTATACTTTTTGCACTCTATTTCAATATCCAGGTTGCATTGGTGATTTATTTTGAGTAAGTTCCCACTTGGACATTTGAGTAGGAGGTGAATCATGTTGATGTTTTTCATATCCCTGAAAATAATCAATATTTAAACTCAGACGATGTTGTGATTGATGATTTTCTCAAGTTTGTCATTGTTCCATCAATTGATAACAAAGAAGCCCAATCCCCTCCGGTTTTAGATCCTACCCTTGAATCCAAATATCATGTGTTGGAGAGAAGTCCTCATTCGATCTACAATAATTGCTTTGAAAACCTAATTAATGATGCTTGTTGGCCTGAGAAGAATCTTGAATTTCAGTTCCTTCTTGATCCATGAACATTTTATTCTTGGAAGTTCTTCCTTGTCTCAGGTTAACTTGCAATCTATTTTTGAAAAATTTCCTTCATTTGTCCTGTATTTATCATTGATCAACATAGTCAAGAATAAATCAATGCGCATTCTATTATTGCTAATTTGGGTGAGGAAAGTAAATACATTCATCGTGTGTCGATAAATGATGAACCAATTGTCATCAAGGACAATAATAATGATAAAGTGATCAATGAAGACTTGATCAATTTAAATAATGTCGATGAGCTTAAATGCCTTGCTCCAAATCAATCCGACATGGTCAATGAGGTTAATAGGAGAATTCCTAGGTTTATTTTCAAGGATTACATTTGGGATTCATTGGTTGATCAATTTTCTAATCACAATAGTACTAACTCATTTTATTTGCACCTCTTTTTATTTAATTTGAATAGGACTAATTTTTCTTTTTTGAGCTTCATGATAAAACCTATCTTTGTTTTGAGTGCTCATGACAAATATTTTTGTGATCAGGATGCAAGTAATCATGGTTGTGGCATTTTTGATATATTATTATACAATAAATGGCATCATGCATGATATGTTTTTCTTCTTTCGTAGGAGTAGGATTGCATGTTAGCCGCAAGTCATTTTTATTTTTCCCATGCATTTAGTTTTATTTCATCGCATTGGTTTAAAAGTTTTCATTTCATAGTCTAACACTTTCATTTTCTTATATTAGTTTTATTTGCATCATTTACATTCCCAGTATGCCCAAATGAGTTCTAATGGAATTTGACATCTTTAAGTGCAATTTTCCACTATGTTCTTTCACCGATTTTTTTTGTCGTTAAACTCTAGCATGATGACAATTAATTTTTTATACAGGAAATAATGTGACGTGGATAGGAAATAACTATTGGACGGTTCCTAATGATAATATTGGGGTATGTTTAAGTATTATTTTCTTTATATTTTTTTTTTCCACCACTTATTTCTTCCCTCTGCTTCACCTATTGTGGAATGCTAGCCTCACTCATTTCATTCCCTGCCATTTTTGGGGAAGAAATCGAGTGCATATACCTGCTTCATGGTTACGTCTTGGTTTGATTTGTCATTCATTTCGAGTTTGTCCTATGTCATTGTGTTTCATTGTTTTTTTGTTGGGATAGATGTTGATGTTGAACATCGACTTATTTCGAAGTGTCAGAACATGATGACTAGGATGAACAAATTAATTTTTTTCTTATGGTAATTCCATCTGTGCCATCATATCAAGGACAAAGAACTAATCACCTCCATATCTCGTTTGTCCATTTTCACTTCCGTATGACCCTTACAGTTGAATTGCCAAGTTGTGTCTTAAGTGTCTCCTTGTTGGTGTCGTGTATTGAAGATTTTCCGATTTTTACACTGGGAAAATTCATGTCAAGTAATCAACGTCATTGTGTTCATCTCACCTTACTAATCATGCTCATATTTTTTTTTCCAAATTCCGAGTCCATTTGACCCTTTCGACAGTCTGCCAAAGTTTCGACAAGTACACGTTTTTTGTGTCATCATAGCAAAAATTTGTCAAGTTTGCGTCCTCCATTAATATGCCAGATGCATCTGTTCACCATCATTCTCCTTGTTCCCATTTATTGAAAGTCAAAATGTCCCCTCAAGTACCTCCTAGCTCTGGAAGTTCCAATATCCCCTATTTTGAAAATAAAAAAGACACCCCCACTTTTTGTAAAAAATGCCTTCATTATATTTATGTTATTTGTTTTCCAAGAGAAAATTATTTCCCTTATTCCTAACCCCTTTCCCATTTATTTCCCCCAATCATTCATATATTTTCCTATTCACATTAAATCCCTTTACCCCTTATTATATTTAAAACCCCTTTCTTTTAATAATGAATAAGTTTTGTTTTTAAATCCCTAACCTTCCTATCCATTTCCCCCTTCTCCCTAGACCTTTAAATTGTCTCTCCCCCATTTTCAAAGGTCTCATTCTCAAATATTGTCACTATATTCCTAGTTGTTGTATTATCCCTTTTTTGTTCTTACACCACAAGTAAAAAATGAAGTGAAATCTTCCCCTTTGCATTATTCTTGTAGAAAACCAATTGTCTGAAGCCTAATTTTTTCAAATCGAAAATCATTCATTTCATTACAAAAAAGGTGACAATGCGTGGGTAGGTGGCTATCGGAGGGAACCCAACCAAAGGAAGGAAGATGTAGTAGAGGTGAAGGGCACCTCATTGGATAAAATCCACATGGATAGCACAGAATAACAACATGTAGACCTGGAGGGAGCAGACTCGTCAAAAATAATAATAAAGATCAAACTCTAGCAAAGAGCTGTAACGCAACTCGCAAGATGTATCATTTCACACAGAAGGAAGTGTTATACCACCCACATTGGTCAGAGGTGGCATAAAACACACAGACATAAAATTAAAAAAATAGAAAAGAGAGTTCACAAAACCCTAACATAGTCAATAAGGTATGGCACAGTTGGCAAGTGAGTGCACATAATAAAAATGAAATGCAAAATGAAGGCCTACTGATGGCTTCACTTTTCACAAGATTCCATTATATGGCGAGTCCTAGTGGCGGTAAAGATCCTGCAAACTATGCCAACAACCTTCTTTGATGATATTACTTTTGCAATAGTAATAATTCCATCCTTTAAGCTCCGTCTAGATCTATTCAAGGAGGTTGCATATACCTGGCCAAGATTATGCAGGAACATTAAGATGAGATGTAGAGGTGGTTTAAATGGATAGAGGAAAGAGGGGATGTAAAATCCTTTGGAATCATTCGAAGAACATGAGACTTTAATGGTCTCATTAGTACTATGGAATCCTTGAAGGTCATCCCACACAAGATGCTTGCTGTTCAAGTTCCCAAGTTTTTTCACTTTGCTTAAGAGGGTGGGTGTTGGTTATTAGCGTCTCACCCTCACCTGGATGCACATGGATAAAAATGAAATGCCAAAATACCTAGCGACCTTTCAACTCCTGGTAGTTAACAAATTTTTTTCCTTTACTCACGATAGTTGTTGAAGCACTATACATGTCGTACCCTTCAAAAGCACGACAAACTGGCAAGACCATCATCTCCCACTGGAGGTATAAGGTGGGTACTAGTAGCTTTTCCATTTCGTCCATTTTCGCCCATCATACTTAGTCATCCATGAGCCTAACAAGTGGTGATTGTAGGTAATACTATAGTCCAAGTCCATCCATTAGGGTGAAGTAATAGTGTCCTTTAGTCGGAGGTACGTTCTATTTTCCTGCACGTATTTTCAATTTGTTTTGTATATTCCTCTATTGATGTTTTCATGTGCATAGGTTATTGCATGACAATTTGAGTGGGGAATACTCCCGCTATCTCAATTTCACCTAGATGAGCCTAAGTTGTTGAGAGGTGCATAGGGTCTCGTAAACCTCCTTTTATTAGGGGCTCAACCGACCGTGACCTATTGTACTGATGACTATCAAAATTCCATCCTTAATTAAAAAAAACTTCATTTGGGCATATCTGCATCTGCCTCTTGGGTTTTTTTAATCTTGTGTAGTTATTTTATTTATTTTTAAATTCCACAAGCTGTATAATATGTACATATTCCAACTATAAATATTTTTTTCCTGTTTACTAACTTGTATAAATTTCTGATTTTTCACTTTTAGTCATAGACCTTTATGACATTGTATAATTCAAACAGAAGTAGCCATCCCATACAGTTTTAAATATACTTTCATTTTGTGCAATTTATTTCATTTATCAAGTTCATTTTGGCTAGAAAACTAATCCGCCAAGTTCGTTGTTTGTTAATTGGTATCACTACATTAATGAACTAAGGCATTTAAAAATTGAAAAACTTAATGTTATGACTAATTTCCTTTTGTGTGTCATCAAATGCTGCAAAAATTACTTAGATGTTAGCATAATACAAGTTACTACTTCATTTTTATACTAACGATAAAAACACAAAGTTTCATATTCATTCAACTAATCTTACTGCATTAATATCATGCTGATTTTTAAAGGCATATTAAAATTTCAAAATTAGAAGATAATGTTGATTCGTATTTACATATTTAGAGAAACTACTTAATTTTACTTAAGCATCGGAATAGATTTAATTATCGATGCATTTTCAAGCTAATGACTAAATTCCCTTTTCTTAGAAAACTAACTGCATAAGCATTTTCATTTTTGTAAATATTTGCATTCATTTATTGCATGTAATTAATTAGTTAGTCAATTTATCTTTTACCAATTAATGCACGCATAATTATATAGGATGCATTTAGATTCATAAATGGATTGATGTTCTTGTTTTGAAGGTATTTTAGTATTTACTAATGCATATTTGATCTCACTTTCATTTATTCATGAACTTAACTCAATTGATTATACTTGTGAATCCTATCTATCCAAGGGCTCTAAACTCAACCCAGGATTCCATCTCCTTCCTCCCCTCAGGAAGTAAACAGTAAAATTTTTTATCTAGATAAAATGCAAATAAATCCTTCTTTCAATATCTGAAATTTTTTAAAAAGACTCTTTTAAAGATGCTTTCTAAATAGTAAAAAGATTTATATGGCTGTAATAATGCAGGAATTTTAATACTGTAAAATAGCTAAGTGGGCAGAAAATACAGCAAAAAATTAATTTTTTAAATGGATTGGCCGAATGGAAAAAATTGGCGTCGCGGGTTTTGACAGAACAACCGCGATGGACTGCGCAGGTTTCTGTCACACAATTGCGATGGACTGCGTGGGTTTCAGCCGCGATGTGCAGCGCGGGACTTGACCGCGAAGCCACGATGTGCAGCGTGCAAATCGACCGCGAAGCCGCGGCGAGCCGCGCGACTGTTGGGCAAAAATCCGCGAGGCGAAATCCGTACACAGACGCCAAAAAACGAACCCGAAAATGAGAATTTCGGGCTGTTAATGGCAATAAAAAGGGGCAAAAACTAGACCAGCAATGGATCTGCTGTCTAGGATGGCAGATCTATGAATTAAACTGACTAAAATGAATAAAAACTAAGATCTAAAGCAAAAAATAAAATTTGAGATCTAAGAATTCAAGCCAGCGGAGTCGCCAAAAACTGTTGGCTTGGTTTTGCAACCAAGCTTAGTGCAATGGGCACCTGCTAACTAGTAGCAACAGTTTCAATAGAAATAAATAACAAACTACTTTAAACTAAACTAATCATGAATCTATGTGTAAATCGATAAGCAAAACAATGGAAATATTATTGAAAGTAAAACAATTGACAATATGTAAAAAATGATTTTGTATTAAAAAGAGGGGCAAGCAAGTGCTTGCAATGGCAATACCTCCAATGGTGAAGATAGTTGAGTAGCTCCAAGGATGAGCAGCTCCAAGCTCCAATGATCTCTTCTCCAAGGTTGCTACAATAGTCAAAGGCTCATGGGAGATTTTGACAGCATGAGGATAGGATGATGGATGGATGGAAAGTGAGGAGCCCCTACCACCTTTTTATAGTTTTTGGTGGTGGGGAATACCATTATGGTTTTGTGGAAACCAATGGTATTGACCAACATGGTTTAGGTACCTTTTCCCTCCTTTTTCCTTTTTTGAATATTTTGAATATTTTTATTTCCTTTTTAATATTTTTGGGAATTCTGGACCCTTTTTGAGGGTTTTTTATGCTTTTTGAGGAAAAATATTCATTTTGAGTGGAAAAAGGGGTGTACTAAGGTCTTTTGGTGACCTTTTGGTGGCTTTAGAGGCTCAAATGGTGGAAAAGTGGACAAATGGGTCATGTGAATAAGGAAATGAGCTAGTGAGCACTTTTTAGGTGTTAACAATTTTTGCATCATGGTAGATTATGGTTGAATTTAAACCATGGTAGACCATTGTTTGCGCATGGTTGACTTTACACTATGTTTGACCATATTAAACCATGGTTGACCATTATTTGGGCATGGTTGGATTTAGTGCATGATGCTTGAATATAGTTAACTACGATTGACTTTAGTGCATCGTGGTTGATTATGAATATATCATGGTAGAACAGGGTTGAATTTGGTTGACTATGATTACATCATGGTTGACTTTAGTTAAATGTGGTTGATTATGTTTAACCATGGTTGACCACATCTCATCATTTACCATGGGAGAATTTAGTTAATGTGGTTGTCCATGGTTGGCCATGATTGATTATGGTTGTTGATTGTGATGGTGCCATAATGTGGTTGTGATTATTGGTTAGTGACAAATGCTACAATAATGTGGTTTTGATAGTCAAATATTATTAACTATGGATATGTGAAATATTGTTGATATATGTCGACTAATGCCATTATTAAAAATGGTTCTAACAATATATTTGACTATGGGTGACTTTGGTTGAATATGGTTGACTCTATTAATATTGGTTACTAAGGAACCATGGTTGACTTTTGCTTCAATATGTTTTACTTTATGTGGTTGTATTTGACTATGGTTGATCATCATTAAATGTATTTAACTGTGGTTTACTATAGTTAACTATGATTTACTATATTTAACCATGGTTTACTATAGTTAAACATGGTTGTTTATGGATAACAATGTTTGAGTATGTCTATCCATGGTTGTGTTTGGTAGGGTATGGTTAATCATGTCTTAAGATGGTTGACTATAATATTGACCATGCTTGATGATGTTTGAATTTTGTAGATGATGGATGACTATGGTTGGCTATGATTGACCATGTTGACTATGGTAGAACATGGTTGACTAAAATTGACCATGGTTGATCACGTTAAAGGTGCTTGAAGATGTTTGATTATGGTTAATGATGGTCGACCATGGTTGTTCATGGTTGACTATGGTTGTTCATGGTTGACCATAGTTGTTCATTGTTGACTATAGTTAACCATGGTTGCTGATGGTTAATGATGGTTGATTATGGTTGTTCATGGTTGACCATGGTTAACCATGAAGAACCATAGTCAACCATGAATAACCATAATCAATCATTGTTGTTCATGATTAACCATGATTGACAATGGTTGACCGTGGTTGATTATGATTGACTATGATTGACCATTGTTGAATATGGTTGACTATGGTTGACCATGGTCAACTATAGTTGATTATGGTTGTTCATGGTTGGCCCTGGTTGTTCGTCATTAACTATGGTTGACCATGGTTGGATATAATTGATTATGGTTGTTCATGGTTGACCATGGTTGTTCATCATTGACTATGGTTGACCATGGTTGTTCATGGTTGACTGTGGTTGACTATGGTTATTCATGGTTGACCATGGTTGTTCATGCTTAACTATAGTTGAGCATGGTTATTCATGACTGACCATGGTTGAATATGGTTGATTATGGTTGACCTAAGTTATTTGACCATGGTTGACTATGGTTGACCATGGTTGTTCATGGTTGACTATGGTTGACTATGATTGTTCATGGTTGACCATGGTTGTTCATGCTTGACTATGGTTGAGAATGGTTTTTCATGACTGACCATGGATGTTCATACTTGACTATGGTTGAGCATGGCTGTTCATGACTGACCATGGTTGACTATGGTTGACCATAGTTGGTTGATTATGGTTGAACCAAGTTGTTTAACTATGGTTGTTCATGGTTGACCATGGTTATTCATGCTTGACTATGGTCGAGCATGGTTGTTCATGACTGACCATGGTTAACCATAGTTGTTTGATTATGGTTGACCCAAGTTGTTTAACCATGGTTATTCATGGTTGACTATGGTTGAGAATGGTAGACTATAGTTGATTATGGGTGTTCATGGTTGACATGGTTATTCATCATTAACTATGGTTGACCATAGTTCATGGTTGACTATGGTTGAATATGGTTGTTCATGGTTAACTATGGTTGTTCATGCTTGACTATGGTTGAGCATGGTTGTTCATGATTAACCATGGTTAACTATGGTTTACTATAGTTGGTTGATTATGGTTGACCCAAATTATTTAACCATGGTTGTTCTTGCTTGCTTTATGTTAACCATAGTTGATTATGGTTGACAATGGTTGTTTATAGTTAACTATAGTTGACCATGGTTGACAATGGTTGTTCATTCTTGACTATGGTTAACAATGATTGACTATGGTTGACTGTAGTTGATTGACTATGGCTGAGCATGGTTGATTATTGTTGACCCTAGTTTGTTAACCATGGTTGTTCATAGTTGACTATGGTTGTTTATGATTGATGATGGGTGACCATGATTGAACATGGTTGTTCATTGTTATCCATGGTTGACTATGACTGTTCATGGTTGTTCATAATTAACTATGGTTGACAATGGTTGACTATGGTTTAAAATTTATGAACATGGTTGACCATGGTTGATTATGGTTGTTGACGCCGATGACACCATAATGTGATTGTGACCATGGATTACATGTAATGTTTGAATAATCGTGACTTTAGTTGAATATGGTTAATAAATTTTTTGAGTTTTAACCATGAATTACATGTGATGTTTTCCTTTGGGTGAGTGTAAGCTAATGATGGTCACTTTTTGCACGTCAGATGTAATAGAAAACTGAAAAAACAGGGATCCCTCATATTTCAAGGCTATTTTGAGACACCTACACAATGAATATTGGTTTTAGTAGAAAAGATGAAATGTAGGAAATCAAAGCACCTTTCTCATTATATAACTTTTATTTATTGAAAATTCTCATAACTAGATCATTTATGATTTTTTCTAACATCGACATTTTATTTTTTTGGGGAAATTATAAGGTATATGAAATTATTAGTGTAGCCTTTGAGTGCCTAAATGATGGAACCGATATACAAAAAATTGTCAACATGTAGATAAGAAGTAGTACTAGTGCAGTGTTATTTTTTCAAAATAAAATTAGCATGTTTTTAATTTTTTCTTAATTAGCTATGTGAGGAGAACTCAAAATCAGTCCACTAAGTGTTAGTGCAGCTTTTGAAGGCATTAATGTAATGATGAAGGATTACATTTTTATAGCATGTAGAGGTAGGTGTTTAGTAGTGCAACATACTATTTTTTTATGAAATGGTTGAGAAATGAAAAATTTATGGCCAAAACACCAACAAGGTATTTTTTCTATTAAGGAGTTACATCACAAGAAAAATAGTAAAAATATAATAATTTTTCTTTAAAATCACATATTTGAAGATGTAGAAAGGGTTCTATATATGTCTGCAATTTCATCATCCACGATTGTTTGTAACATATTGTATCGAGCCTTGAAATGTAGGCATATTGAGAAAAGAGGGAAAAAGCCACATTAACGATGGTTGTGTTAGTTCCATAGAACATGCCTATTTACTTCGAAGATAAATCCATAGTAGAACATTATGATTGGAGGTGGCACGTAGTTAGGTGAGTAGGTGTGTCAAAATTGTTACATAATGCATGCACATTATGTTTAAATTCAAATTTTGTGTTCATGCCATGTGAATATTTCTATATCACGTACATAATGTAGACAACATTGCATGCACGATGTGTTCTATATCACATGCACTATATCAATTAATAATGATAAGATTAATGATGATGCCACCTAAGATTTATAAAACAAGATATTGAGTTGGGGATATGCTTGTCACAAATGGTGTATTACTTTGTATGTCCTAGTGATTAGAGAACACCAATAAAAGATGAGAAAATAAAATAGAAACAAAACCTTATATGCAACAATATTATGACACATGTAGTCCAATGAATAATTTTACAATAGTTGTGTAGTGGTATTGGATCAAGTGCATGATCAATGATTTATAAAATCATATTATAATCCCTAAGGCACTGGTATTCCTCCTTGGGCAATGTCTAAGGCCACAACAACTGTCTTGGGTTCTTCCTTTTGGGACTAAATTATGGGTTTAGTCCATCGATCATGACAAGGGATACACAATTGAACTCTAGTGCTCAAAACCTTTTAGTAGTATCCATATCCCCACTTGGATTCCAATCATCCCATAGATAGGTCATATGTGGTTCTCAAAGTAATTTCCATGACCCTTGCGCCATAGAAGCTACCTTATTTCCCAAGGATTATGTTTAATCCACCAATAATGATCAAGGTTGTGAGACCCATGACTAGTGCCAATAGCCCACTAGTGGCACTCATATCCCCACTAGAGGACATATGTGGTTGTTTGAGGTATCCTTCTTGGCCTTGAATTCCTAAAAGATTTAATTAGGGCCTAATCCTTGGGACTTATTCCCCGACCATATCCAAGTCCTTGTGACCCATCCTCAGTCCTCAAAACCTTATAATTATGCCGGTGTAACCCCAATTAAAAGAAAAATATATTATATATATCGGGTCCTAGGTGGTGTTTCAAGGTGTTTCTCATGACCCTTAAGCCATAAAAGTTGTGTTTGGGACCTAAGGCTCGATTTCCCTCCCCTAAATATGGTCAAGGCATCAAGACCCATATATAATGCTTGAAAGTTCCTAATGATGCTCATATTCCTACTTTGAGATCATGGATCCTCTTGGAAGTATTGGACATGAGTTGTACTCTTTTTAGGTTCCCAGAGAAAATGTGGCGCAAGGATGGAGGCTTCAAAAGAAAAAAATTGGTCTATTTTTGGTATGTTTTGATATTTTTTTTCTAGTGCTTGTTTGACCTATTGTAACCTCATTATGGTTAATAAATTAGGCTTGTAATGTAATATGGGTTATTGGAATAGGGTTTTGGATGGTACAATATTGTGTTGTAAACATAAAAGATAATAGAATGAGATATAGAGTGGATATAAACTCGTAGGTTGGTTGGTTGCTACGAACATAAAATAAGATAATAATTAAATAATTAATAATTAGGTTAACTAAATTTAGGTTAACTAAATTTAGGTTATGAAATGAGGCGTCTCCTCAACATCAAATGCCCAAGCCATATTTAAGGCAGGGCCATCATTGTAACATATCATCTTTTATCCTATCATCTAATATATTATTCTTACTTATTATCCAATATGAGAGTCGGATTCGACTATTAACTTAGTGAACGGATACGTTCACTGCATTTGGTATCAGAGCCGGATTCGGATCCTTCGACCTGAGCTCGGATTCGGCTCAAAATCAGAGCAGCTCTTTCCTCGAGCCTCATTGATCCCAGGCTGGTAGCCATCCTCTCAGAATTTCTGAGCTACTTGGTCTTTGACCAGATATCAGGCTCTTGGCCCTCTTCTTCACATACCCTCCTGCAACCTCCACGACTTCTGCACTCTCCTTCCCTCGCCAGCTCTCCTCTCCTATCTCCACTCCCGCGCTCGTCACTCCTCCCTCTCATCCGTCCTCCCTCCAACGCCTCCATCTCATCCATTCGCCCTCATCCATCCCCGTTGCATCCCACGCTCCTGCTAATCCTTCTGCACACTCTCTCCCATACGCCCGCCACAACTCCCTTCATGCCCTTCTCTCTCGTGCCTTTCTCCCCATCTCACCGCACCGCGCCACTCTCCCTCCACTTCACTCCTTTCCAATTCACCAGCTGCACCACCATCGTTACCACATCATTTCCCGTCGCCTGATCCCTTCGACTCCCTTCCCTCCTTGCCAGACGACTCCTCCACCACTCGCACCAGCTTCCACTGCTCCCTTCCCTCGCACGCCTGCCCACTTATCCCTTCCCATGCACCTCCATATCCACGCCCTTCACACGCCTCCCATCTTCCCTCCTTCTCATGCCGCTTCCCTCCTGCGCTCGCACAACTCCATCAGAACCTCCCACGCCCACCTCTACCTCTGCCTAGCCTTCCCCTTGCGCTCCACGTCGCGCTGCTGCATCTACCCCCAACGCCATCGACCCCCACAATCCTTCGTTCCATCTTGCACACTGCGATCCTCCTCCTCGGATCTCTTCCCACCTCCATTCTTCCTCCCGCTTCAAACCCTAAATTTTTCCAATTAAAAATTGTTTTAATAATAATAGTACTTATTATTCACATAAATACATTTATTATTAATTCAAAAACCGGATATTCTCCATTTTTCACTATCCATCCAAAAAGAATCATTATATATTATTATAATTACTATATTATAATAATTATTAATAATATCCAAATTATTATTATACTTGAATAATAATAATTATTATACCTATTTAATAATTGTATAAATTATTACAATTATTAAGTACGAAAAAAGGAGAAAAATCAAAGTAAGAAGTATTAAAGAAGACAAAATCGAGAAAAAGACAAAGAAGACAAATCGAAGAAAAAAAAACAAGAAGTGAAGATCTAGCAGAGACTATCCATCGTTGGATAAGTCAAGTCAAAGGAAGACGACCAAGTTTAAGAAAGACTCATCAGAGAAATCAAAGAAGATCATCCCACCATCAAAGAAATCAGAAACCATGGCAGCTGATTTGCGAGAAAAATTAGAAGCCACGTTAAAATGTTATCGAAAAGACAATGAAGAACTGCGCGACATAAATAACAGTTCAGAAATAAGAATTGAATTACAAGAAAGGTATAATGAAATAAAAATCTCTGACCAGGAAAGGCGTATAGAAAAATTGTATGCGCAAATTGATGAATTAAAAGCAGAAAATAAATTCAATCAGAGGTTAGGAAATCAAGATATAAAGAAGGAAATAAATAATTACGAAGCAGAAATAATACGCTTGAACAAAATCGTTAGCGACAAAGATGAAGAACTAATGCAGTTACGACATAAATTAGAAAGTCAAGAATCAGAGGTTTAAGGTATAATTGAAGTCCAAAGATATAATTGGGAGGCCATGTGTAGTGGTTTAAGGTATTGTTGTTGGATTTGGAATCTTATATACTTCATTTAGGGCATGAGGTCCAAGTTTGCTCATCTCATTGTTTCCAAGGCCCCAAAACCCATACCTAGTTCTCAAAACTTCCTAATGGCACCCATATTCTCACTTGAAGGACAAGGATGCCATTATGAGGTTATGTGTGGTATTTTATATTGTATTTGTTTGCATGGATGCCTAAGATATTTCTTTCAATCCTAAATCCTAGGTTTCCTCCCCATACCATTTCCAAGGCCCTGATACCATACCTTACGATAAAAAATTCCTATTGGCACTCATACCCTCACCTAGAGGCCAAAGATACACTCTAGAGGACATATGTGGTGGTTCAAGGTGTTATTCTCATCCCTAGATGCCTAGAATATTATTTAGTACCTAAGGCCCAATTTTCCTCCTTTGACTATGTCCAAGGTATCAAAATCTAATCCTATTACTCAAAAAATTCTAACGACATCTATATCCCCACTTAGAAGCCAAGGATAGCCTAAGGAAGTCATGTGTTGTGTTATGAGGTGTTGTTATTTTCCCTAGATGCATGGACTCTTATTTGAGGGCATTAGGCTTAGTTTTCTTACCTTAATCATGCCAAGAGACCAAGATCCATACCAAGATCTAAAAAACTCCTAATATGTTCAGATTCCCACTTGAAGGCCAAAGATACCCTTGGGAGTCCATGTGTGGTATTTTGATGCGTGGTTATCCAAAAGCTTCCTTTAGGGCCTAGGGGTTAGGTTTCCCATCTGCACCATATCCAACACCTCTAAACCAATACCTAGCGTTCAAAACCTCCTAATCATTCCCATATCCCCACTAGTAGGTCAAGATACACTTGGGAGGTCATGTTTGATGGTTTAAGGTGTTTTTATTGGACCTCAATGCGTAGAAGCTTCCCTTAGAGCCAATGTCCAAAGTTTCGTTTCTAAATCATGTCCATAGCTCTAAGACACATATATAGTGCTCAAAAAATCCTAATAGCATTGATATATCTACTCATAGGCCAAATGTACCCTTAGGAGGGCATATGTGGTTGTTTAAGGTGTTATTCTTGGCCTTAGATTCCTAGAATTACCCATCAGGGACTAAGGTCCATGTTTCCTCTACTAATAATGTCCAAGGGCCCAAAATCAATATCGGTACTCAAAATCTCCCAATACTACCCATTTATCCACTAGAGGCCAAAGATACCATCAATAGGCTATTTGTAGTGGTTTAAGGTATGTATATTTCCCTTAGATTCCTAAAAGATTCCTTTAGGGTGTAAGGCCTAAGTTTCCTTGCTTAAACATGTCCATCTTATGATTTAAATGAGCATAAATAAAATATAATTAGCGAGAATAAAAAAATCACAATACAAGCAACCATATAGACACATAGGTATACCCTGTAAACCCCACGCGGGGAAAAACCATCACCAATGAATATCTTTATTACATTGCCAAAACAGGCAAATCGGGCCAAGTGAGCTAGCCACCACTCACCTCCAAGCCACATTACAATGGAGTATTCAAAGCTCTTTATAGGCTTCATTACATGCAATACCTTGGGCCAATACCATGGTCCACCAAATACCATGGGACAACAAATACCATGGGCCACCAAATACCATTTGCCACCAAATACCATGGGATACGAAATAATATTGGCCACCAAATACCATTTTATTTGACCCAAACCAATATTATCTCAATGACTCATTCACCGAGTCAAGGTTAACCTAACAATCCCCTCTTTAAGCTTGACTTGGGGATATCACATACAT
This sequence comes from Larix kaempferi, assembly GCA_027924585.1. Taxonomy (NCBI): domain Eukaryota; kingdom Viridiplantae; phylum Streptophyta; class Pinopsida; order Pinales; family Pinaceae; genus Larix; species Larix kaempferi. Next base: position 52,893,549 of record BSBM01000299.1, on the reverse strand, counting down.
CTCCCTATCACCTAGGTCTATTGCCCAACTTTACCGGTGAGTTACATGGGTATGCATACCTAACCAGGTCTTACAACTGTATGCCCATTTACATGTAATACAATTTTCAACTTCATAATAATTTTTTTTTTGTTCTTATAAGCACCCAGGGAAATCACATTCTAACCAGGAACCAAAAAATTGCTTGAGTGTTGGGTACCACCGATCATGCACCCTGCAACATATTAATTACAAATCAGGTACAAAAAATCCATCCTCAAGGATCACTAACCACATGCTCTGATACCAGTTCTTAGGATTTAAATGAGCATAAATAAAATATAATTAGCGAGAATAAAACAATCACAATACAAGCAACCACATAGACACATTGATATACACTGGAAACCCCATGCATGGAAAAATTATCACCAATGAATATCTTCATTACATGGCCAAAAACGACCAACCGGGCCAAGTGAGCTAGCCACCACTCACCTCCAAGCCACATTACAATGGAGTGTGCCAAGCTCTTTATAGGCTTCATTACATGCAATACCTTGGGCCAATACCATGGGCCACCAAATACCATGGGACACCAAATACCATTGGCCACCAAATACCATTGGCCATCAAATACCATGGGACACCAAATACTATTGGCCACCAAAATTAATCCCATTTTCTTTGACCCAGACCAAAATTAGCTCAATGAATCATTCACCAATTCTAGGTTAACCTAATAGTATAAGGCCTCGAGACCCATACTTAATGCCAAAATATCCTCACTCAAAGTCCAAATATACTTTGAAAAGGGAATTTGTAGTGGTTTAAGGCATTGTTCTTGGCCTTAGATACCTAGAATATTCCTTTAGGGTGCAATGCCTAGATTTCCCTCCTGGCAATTTCCAGGTACCTAAAATCCATAACTAGTGCTTAAAAACTCATAATGATATTCATATCCCCACTTGAAGTCCAAGGATACCCTTAGAAGGTGACATGTCATGGTTTGAGGCATTCTTTTTAGCTTTGAGTGCCTAGAAAATTCCCTTAGGGCTTGAGGCCTAAGTTTCCTCCCTTGACCATGTCCAGGGCCCTAAGACACACACCTAGTATTCAGAAAGTCCTAATGGCACCTAGATCCCCACTTGGAGGCTAAAAATTACCTCAAGAGGCTATGTGGGGTGGTTTGAGGTATCTTTCTCGTCCCTTGACCTTAAGAAGATACCTTTAGGGATTAAAGACAACCAATTTTTCCATACCTACTATATTTATGGCCCCAAAACCCATACATAGTTTTAAAAACCTTTTAATGGCACCCATATCCCTAGTCAAGGACCAAGTATCCCCTCAGGAGGTCATTTGTGGTGGCTTGAGTTTTTTTTTGACCTTGGATTCCTACAAGCTTCTTTTTCGTCCTACGGTCATGGTTTCCTCGCTCAACCATTTCCAAGCCCCCAGAACCCATACTTTGTTCTTGAAAGTTTCTAATAACACCCATATCCCAACTTAGAGGTTACATATAGCCTTGTAAGTTTGTGTATGGTGTTTCAAGTAATTTTTCCTAGCCCCAAAGGTAATGATAACTCTTGCACTACCAAAAACGTGTAAAATGCGGGACAAAAAAAATTGATTATGGTTATAGTGGCACATCATGGAAGGGAAACAATGTTGATGTGTGTAGTTTACTAGAAGAAGAAAGTACACATGGCCTTTAAAAATGTGGTTCTAGTGGAACAAGAAAAACACCTACAAGTGGTATGAGGAGTAGTCAAACTAGTTATCTAGAGTGGAGTAGGCCATGCCGGACATTATGTCAAAAGACACTAGCATATGAAGTAAGAATGCTATATGTTCCAACAAATTTTGATTCAAGTGGATCACCTCGACAAGCACGCACTCACCACCAACACCTACTCTCTGCCATGCTTATCATCGCCCATGACTACACTTTTGACTTTTAGTAAAATATTCATATGTTGAGGGAGAGGATATACTGGGAAAAAAATTACTTCAAACACACTATTGTCAAAGTACTTTGTGGAGTATGGGGTGGTGAAATTTGTAGGGAAATTTTATTTTAGATTATTTGTCAGCATACATGTCCCATGAGTATGTGACTGAATTTCAATGGACTTTCACATAACAAACTTCCTAAGTCTTAGTGCTGCCCCATGCACAACACACAACGCTAATTAGTTTGCATACATGACCTTTTAATTACCTTGATCATAATAGTAATTTTACCATCTAAATTAGTTTGCAATGAACCTTTCATGTTTTTCCATGGAATGAACAATCACTAGAAGTTGTTCTTTTGGACATTACCTTATTCTTTACACATAAGTCCTACATTACCTTATTCTTTCACATTACGTTTTGTAAGAACATAAGTCCTACCATATTGGAAATAGTCTTACAAAGGCATTGTTTCTTCTTCTATGTGACCATTATAAGCCTTACTGAAGAAAGGAAGACAATTATGTTAATGCAGATGATAACAATATGGATGGTTCTTATATAGGGGAATTATGTAATCCCTACCTTGGGAAATTTATTAAAATATTTTCAATAAAAGGTTAATTTCTAATGATGATCTAAGGTCTACAAGTTGTTACTACTACCTAAATTTATACAAAATCATGAAGAATAAGCTTTAAACGAAAGAAAACGATGCTTTAATATTTGAACATTACGAGCTAGTGTGGTCACCATATTTTTTTGGGTTGCTAGTATTGACTAAGTTACTAAATACCGGGGAGGCAGGTGCGGGTGGGATTCTTTTCGATCCCGGCGGAAAAAGAATCGCAGAATTTGCTTGGGCATTAGGCAGGAAAACTAATAATGAGGCAGAATGGTTATCTCTCTTCCTCTCATTAGAAATGGCTACCAACTTCAGCATTGCCAATCTCAAAATTTATGGAGACTCCAGGCACGTCATCCAAATCATGCGAAGAGGATATGCCTCGCCAGGCTCAAAAGCAGATAGATACATGCAAAGAATTAAAACCAATACATTATTTACAAAGGCCTCCTTCTTTCATATCCTTCGAGAGAACAACAGGGTGGCGGACCAAGCGGCAAATCAAGGAACTAAGCTTGCAGTCGGGCAAACTAAGGACCACAAGGGAGTCTTGGGATTTCATTTTATCCCTTAATTTAACAATGTCTTGGCCCTTAGAATTTTTATTGTGGATGTTGGTTAGGGTCTTGGCTGTCATGTCCCAAATTTGGTATTGGGTCACAATGGCCTAATCACATTGGCTCTATTCATTAGAGTTTGTCAAATTGATGCTAAAGGTCAAATAATTGCCAAGGAGGAAAATTACTAGTTTCCTAGATTTGGGGTGGAATCTTTGGGATTTCGAATAATGGGGATAATAAATGATGTTTGAACATTAGAATGGCATAAATATTTAATAAAGGATCTAAATAAATATATACAAGTGAAAATCAAATTGGCATTTCATCATGAAGACACATGGAGGAAGTGTGACCCACATATGGCTAGATTTCCCCACTACATTTGGCATCATTCTCTCACCAATTCGAATTCAAGGTGAATGGTAACATACTTGGGGGAGTCCAAAAGGTATTATTCATTGCATGACTCATACAAGGTCGAAATATAGAGGAAGAGTAACTCCCATGGAAGAGGAAGAGGCAATTTGGAGCTAGTGAGACACTTGGGCTAGATTCCCTAGCTCTATGACAACAATGATGAAGATGCTATGACACCTATGACACAAATCAGACCTGAAGGCTGACATATGACATATATGACATGTCAGGGCTAAAAATAGACTCCAAGAGGGCGCTCAAGGGTGTTAGGGCAGCTAATATGCTTCCACATGTGATTTGGTGGAAGTGGGAGACTAGGAATTGTTGTACAAGTGGCGTTCTTTGGAATCTCTTCCCAACTTGAGTTGGCATGAGTCTCTTGGAAGGAATTCGACCCATGGAGGACATTAGAAGTTTATAAATGTCAATAACAAAGAATGAAACCAGCTTTTGATCATTTGTAGAATTTGCAATTGCATTTGTGAAGAGGGAGAGCTAGTGGATGACTAGTTTCTTGCCTTAGCCAATTTCGAGGGTGAAAGATTCCCATCCAAGTTGGCAATTGGAAATGCCATTCAGACCTTTCATTTGGAGCTTTAATGGAGTCTTTATTTGCAGGTGTAAGCTACAGGGCAGCTCATGGTTTCTTCTATTGCAGCTCGCTCCTTCAACCATTTCCAGTTTTGATGGCATATTCTTGATCCTTGAGGGAGGGCGTTTTTGGTGAGCTATTGTACTCTTTGGGGGAGCTTCTAATGCCCCATTTATTTTGTAATATGAAGTAAATACTCTGTTCTTCATATCCAGAAAGTTTCAGGTCGAAATTCCAAGTAGAAATGTATAAATCTCATTTTTAATGGAAGAACAATGCCATTTCCCCACTACCTTGTTGTGAACCAATGTATTGATGATGATTTCGAATGAATGGATGATTCTCTGATATATTTGTGATCAATATACTGCCATGGATGTATTCTACAAGTTTCATGCACTGTACTTGAGCATTTGAAGCATTTTTACTCAGTTTAGTTGTATTGGGAGGTGAAATAGTGCCATTTCCCCAAGGGTCGAATTGGGGATTTTTGCAGTTGAATGGGAGAGGGTGAGAACAGTTGTAATAAACCATTAATGGTGCATATGAGACCTTAATAACATACTTAACACATTACATACCTCTGTTCATAAATTTGAGTGGGTTTGGAGGCATTTGGGGAAGCCATTTTCAGTACTTACCTCAGGGGGATTTGAACCCCAAATTACTAGTAAAATTGCATACTTGGTCCAGAATCTTAAGAGAGTTTGTAGAGGTCTTTTGGTGGCCATATGTTATCCCTGAACATCATATTCAATTCCTAATATCATTCATAAACCTTCCTTGAAGATTTGAAGGCATTTGGAGTCAATTTGAGACCTAGAGACCAATACTAGTCAAAGGGAAATCACTAGTAAAGTTACCTACATTGACCAGAATTGAAAGAGTATTTGCAGAAGTGTTTTAAAGGTACAAAGGCATCCCTGAAACACATATTTATGTTCTAATATCATTCATATACATTCTCAGAAGATTTGGGATCATTTGGGGAAAATTTGGGACCTAGAGATCGAAACTAGTCCAAGGTCGAACCAAGGAAAAAAGTGAAAAATTGCAATTTTAATAAAATTCCTAATAAGGGACATTACAGTGGTATCAGAGCATGGTCCTTGCACCTGTGTATTAGGTACATGCATTCAAGAATAATTGGCAGCCATGTCTTACTATTATGATGAATCCTATGAGTACAATTCTTATGAGGAATATGCAGATGCTTATGAGCAATATGAAGCAGAATGTGAATGGTACGAGGAAGAGGTGCCATCATGCAACACTTCTTACAATTTCAAGAGAAATGAAGATTATTCTTATGACTTTAAATCTGATGAATATGAGTGTGTCACACCAACCAAGGATAATTCTATGAGTGAGTTCCAAAGATGGAGAGCAAAATATAAAACCTTGCCCCAACAATATAAAAAATATCAAGAATATCTTGCTTTTAGCAAAAATACACAAAATGCCATGTCTTTTGAGTACTATGCTGAACATGTTTTTGAAAATAGGCCCAAAAATGAAGATGTAGAGTTAGTGAAGAAAGGTTTATGCCCTTCTTGTAAAAACCCTTGGAGCGAGTATCACATATGTGTGCATGAAATGATGTCCTCCTTGAGGAGAGCTTTTGAGATTTATTCAAGAAGAGATTCCAAATATATTGATCCTAAGGAAAACAAGGGGCAAAATGCATCAGCTTGCTTTAAGGAGCAAAAGGAAGAGACATCACAAGAGCATGAAGAAGATTCTATTGAAAATATGGAAGATCATTTCGAGACACCTTCTAGCTTAGACATGAACCAAAGAGCATCTACTGATGGATGCTTAAACTATGAAGGAGTACCTACTGATGGGTGCTCACACCTCTATGTTGGTGACATAGAGATCACTTTTGAAAGTGTTTCTACAAGTACAAGTTTCATTAAGCATGATAATGAAGACCTTGTAGCAGTTGAAGAAGAACCAAGATCAACTTCCCCATCACCACTTGAGCTTCATGAAGTTGGTCCAAGCAAAATTGAAGAAGATGAGGAGGTTCATTTGCAAGAGCCTCATTTTCTTGAAGGGTCCTTAAAGATGAATGAAAATAAGATCCAAGAGTCCCTCAGCATTCTCCATGACACTCAAGCATTGGTGTCAAATTCTTGTTGGAGGCTACTTCATTGGAGGAAACATCCTTCCTTGAAGACATGGAGAAGATTCAAAGAGCAATGTGCCACATCAAAGCTAATTTCATGTCTTTGTTTTTTGATAGAAACCATTTGTTTGAGCTTAATGAATTGTTATATGATGCATACTTGAAGAATAATGAGGATATTCATAAGCTCACAATTCAAAATGAGCAACTTCTTGAAAAGTTGCAATATACTTGTTTTTCCTCCTATGTTTCAGATTGTCAAATGGTAGATTGTTTGGATGATTCTCATGACATGGTGGATCATGAGAAATGTGAAAATTTGAATGTTCTTGATGTGTTTGAAGATGAACTTGAAGAGATCCAAACACTTGATGTGGTGGAAGAGGAATTTGAATTGCCTCTTGATGAAGGTTATGCAATTTTTAAAGAAGAGCATGATTCCTCTACATTGGAACCAAAGTATGACAAAGAGTTCACACTTTTGAAGGAGATGCATGATACTACCCACATGGATCCTTCCCATGATGAAACTCCTGAACTTTTTGATCATTTGGGTGAGTTAGTACATTCTCCTACATCCTACAATTCCATGTTTTGCAGTATTAGTCTCAATGAAGTATGGGTGAAAGGGTTCTTTTTGATGGTGCCACATGAGGAGTATGGAACTCCTAGATTTAACTTTTATGATGACATGGTTGGAGCACATTCTTATTCACATTTGCAGCAGCATAATTTGTCACTTTATGATGATTCATATCTACATGGATGCACCTATGATATGGATTTGAGTCACTTGAATACTCATGGTTTTTCTTGCTCAACACTGGGTTCATTTGATGTTAGAGGAACTTCATCCAACACTTGGATGAATAGATTTATGATGGGAGAACATTTTTGTTGGCAGCCACGTACTTTGTTACATCTTTATGATTCTCACATTCATGGATGTATGGGTGAGACTTCTTTGAGTCATTTGAAGTCTCCTTGTTTTTTCTGCTCATTATTTGGTTCAGATTCTAGTGGAGATTCTTCATTCACTTCTTGGATGAAAGAATACATGGCTGAATCTTTTGATGCATATCACATCCTTTTGGAGCAGCATTATAGGACATGGGATCCTCACCTATGTCATTGGAGCAGATTTGATGGGTCACTTGAAGCTTGTATGCACTTGGAAAATGGTGGTCTACTTGCTTGGAGGTATAAGTACTTTCATGACTCTTTGATGAAGCATATCCTTGATGTACATTTTCATTATGTTGTTATGTACTTTGATGATATATATTTGGTACTCATGATGTTTGGAAGAATGCATACAAGAAAATGGGATCCAGGAATCCTCTTATCTAATGGTGTAGGTTGGAGAGCACTCTTAATTGTTGGGGTGCAATACAAGCAATGGGACCCTGGAATAATTTTTGTCTCATTGGTTTCATTTTTTTGGGGGAAGCAAGCAGCATGGGAGATGGATTCCCCACTTAATAAAGTGATTTTAATAAGAGTAGTGCAGCAGCAAGCATGGTGGTTCCTCTCTAAAATCTTCATGGAAACTCAAAGACTCAAGGTTGGGCAATTCAATGGCAACTTCAAAGAATTATACAGAAAGGAGGTTCTTCAACACCCACATTTAAAATTGCTTGAGGACAAGCAATATTGGGAAGGGAGGATTTGTCATGTCCCAAATTTGGTATTGGGTCACAATGGCCTAATCACATTGGCTCTATTCATTAGAGTTTGTCAAATTGATGCTAAAGGTCAAATAATTGCCAAGGAGGAAAATTACTAGTTTCCTAGATTTGGGGTGGAAGCTTTGGGATTTGGAATAATGGGGATAATAAATGATGTTTGAACATTAGAATGGCATAAATATTTAATAAAGGATATAAATAAATATATACAAGTGAAAATCAAATTGGCATTTCATCATGAAGACACATGGAGGAAGTGTGACCCACATATGGCTAGATTTCCCCACTACATTTGGCATCATTCTCTCACCAATTCGAATTCAAGGTGAATGGTAACATACTTGGGGGAGTCCAAAAGGTATTATTCATTGCATGACTCATACAAGGTCGAAATATAGAGGAAGAGTAACTCCCATGGAAGAGGAAGAGGCAATTTGGAGCTAGTGAGACACTTGGGCTAGATTCCCTAGCTCTATGACAACAATGATGAAGATGCTATGACACCTATGACACAAATCAGACCTGAAGGCTGACATATGACATATATGACATGTCAGGGCTAAAAATAGACTCCAAGAGGGCGCTCAAGGGTGTTAGGGCAGCTAATATGCTTCCACATGTGATTTGGTGGAAGTGGGAGACTAGGAATTGTTGTACAAGTGGCGTTCTTTGGAATCTCTTCCCAACTTGAGTTGGCATGAGTCTCTTGGAAGGAATTCGACCCATGGAGGACATTAGAAGTTTATAAATGTCAATAACAAAGAATGAAACCAGCTTTTGATCATTTGTAGAATTTGCAATTGCATTTGTGAAGAGGGAGAGCTAGTGGATGACTAGTTTATTGCCTTAGCCAATTTCGAGGGTGAAAGATTCCCATCCAAGTTGGCAATTGGAAAGGCCATTCAGACCTTTCATTTGGAGCTTTAATGGAGTCTTTATTTGCAGGTGTAAGCTACAGGGCAGCTCATGGTTTCTTCTATTGCAGCTCGCTCCTTCAACCATTTCCAGTTTTGATGGCATATTCTTGATCCTTGAGGGAGGGCGTTTTTGGTGAGCTATTGTACTCTTTGGGGGAGATTCTAATGCCCCATTTCTTTTGTAATATGAAGTAAATACTCTGTTCTTCATATCCAGAAATTTTCAGGTCGAAATTCCAAGTAGAAATGTATAAATCTCATTTTTAATTGAAGAACAATGCCATTTCCCCACTACCTTGTTGTGAACCAATGTATTGATGATGATTTCGAATGAATGGATGATTCTCTGATATATTTGTGATCAATATACTGCCATGGATGTATTATACAAGTTTCATGCACTGTACTTGAGCATTTGAAGCATTTTTACTCAGTTTAGTTGTATTGGGAGGTGAAATAGTGCCATTTCCCCAAGGGTCGAATTGGGGATTTTTGCAGTTGAATGGGAGAGGGTGAGAACAGTTGTAATAAACCATTAATGGTGCATATGAGACCTTAATAACATACTTAACACATTAAATACCTCTGTTCATAAATTTGAGTGGTTTTGGAGGCATTTGGGGAAGCCATTTTCAGTACTTACCTCAGGGGGATTTGAACCCCAAATTACTAGTAAAATTGCATATTTGGTCCAGAATCTTAAGAGAGTTTGTAGAGGTCTTTTGGTGGCCATATGTTATCCCTGAACATCATATTCAATTCCTAATATCATTCATAAACCTTCCTTGAAGATTTGAAGGCATTTGGAGTCAATTTGAGACCTGGAGACCAATACTAGTCAAAGGGAAATCACTAGTAAAGTTACCTACATTGACCAGAATTGAAAGAGTATTTGCAGAAGTGTTTTAAAGGTACAAAGGCATCCCTGAAACACATATTTATGTTCTAATATCATTCATATACATTCTCAGAAGATTTGGGATCATTTGGGGAAAATTTGGGACCTAGAGATCGAAACTAGTCCAAGGTCGAACCAAGGAAAAAAGTGAAAAATTGCAATTTTAATAAAATTCCTAATAAGGGACATTACATTGGCCTTAAGGGACCATCCACTCCCTCTAAACCTTGGCCTCCCCCTCTTTTTAATATCATACATGAATTCTCCCTACGCGTTCCCTCCCACACGCTCCTCCATCTGCCTCCCCGTCCGACCCACCACCTGTCTCCTCGTTCTCTCCCTCGGTGTCAGCTCCCACGCGGCCTCCTTAACTCCCCCATACGCCCCCCTTATTCCTCCCTTCGCGATGGCTCTCCCTCCCCATCTCCCCGAAACCCTGAGCCGTTTATCCCTCGGGGAGCTCGTTCTTTCTGCTCCTCGTCTCTCGCAGGTGGATAATTGGGAAACCATGCCGTCCATCAGGGCAGCCATCGCTGCTTTAAGCAGAACCTTGATTGATATAAAGTTTGCAGCCCGGAGAACTTACGAAGCCGTCTGTTCCAGCGTGAACCAGAATGCTGAAATGGCGTCGGTGATAACGCACGTTTGCACTCAGTTATCCTGCCAGGATTCCGGAATAGATGATCTGGAACGAAATATTCTAGAATTAATGGGAAAAATTGACAGAATGCAGGAAGATATGGCTGATTTCTTCAGAGCGACGCAGGGAAGCTGGGTACACGAAAATCAAACGGTGAATCAGGAAATAAACATGGTGATGGTGGATGCTTCGTCCGTCAAGCTTAGGAAGAAAGGCTAGCCCAGCCCAGGTTTCAAAAATTTTGTTTCTGGTTAATGTATTTTTGTAAACTCCTCTGTAGTCAGTTTGTAAAAGTTTATGCCAGCTCTATGCTGGACAATTTCAGGAAGACCAAACTCAGAGATTACAATGTAATGCAGATATTTATGGTAGTGTTATTTAGTCCAGACATCTCAGCACTGTTAAAAACTCTATTTGCAAGACTGTAATGAATAGCTGTGCACAACTTTATAAATATATCCCTTTCTTTGTTACTGTTAAAAAAAAGTTACTAAATATCTTATTTAGAATGTTCAATATTTTTAAAAACAACCAAAATGTGATAATTTGTTCTCTTCCCAAAGGAGAATCTAAAAGAAGATAAGGAGAATAAATTGATGGAGAAAATGACATAAATACCTAGAACTATTCCACTAGTATTTATTCTTGAGATGGAAGGGAAACAATAAAATGCAACTATAATCAAATTCCTACATGCATTAAATCAACACAAGAAACCATTTTCTCCAATGCACAATGAATAAATGAACTACAAAATTCATTATATAAATTAGTTTAATAAAACAAACTTAATTTCAAGTGAGCTGCTTGGTAGAACTTAATTCCATAACCAAAGATCCTAATGACTTATTTTATATTTTTCAATAACCAGAGGAGCTTGGCCCTATTTTGATGGTGCATCTCAAAGCGACCATTTTTTTGAAGGGGCACGTTGAATACTCTTTTTATTTGACTCACATACCCTACTATTCAAAGTTTGTATAGGCCCAAAAATATAATTTTTGAAAGCTTATGTCTCTAGAGATATTACTTATAACATTTATTGAGTAATAACAAGGATCTCTATAGGATTGTCTTCTTCCTTAACCTAGTTTGCACCTTTAGGTTTGTCAAACAAAGGGGATGGTTGTGCTAATGAGAAATATTTCAAAGAGGAGACTTTATTAATTAAATGATGTTGTTTTGATGTGACCATACACCATGTGGGATATTTATGCTTCCACTTGGTTGGGTTGTTTTCCTTAGTGGACATGGGTCAATGTGTCGCAACACATCCTTTTCCAAATTAAATAAAGATCTACAATAGGAGGTTGTTTTCTCATAATATAGAAGTTGAGTCAAGACATAATACTTAGAAATCAAACTTTATGAATGTCTAAAAAACTCTTGAGAAGTTTGCATCCATGCAAATATGGCATATGTATTGATTCCTACATTATATCTCTACACCCCCAAAATTAAATGCATTGATTTGATTCCCTATGATTCTCCCAAAATGATTCAAAGGACCAAAACTATATAGGAAGGTCAAGAAACCTTGTACGAACTAGAGTTGTGGAGAGAGTGTCCGATAAAGGATCAAAGGTGGGAAACCAAGGTTTCATATGAAAACTGAATGTCCCAAAACTAGGGTCCATAGTTAAGGATGATGTATTAATTAGTAGTAGATTTGAATTCAACAATTAAAAATCCTCTTCCACATAGATAGATGTGGTATGATTCTTCTTAGATATCCAATTTCCTAGAGTACAAATCTTACAATGGAGGTCGACTAGCCTTAACCAAAGACCATTGAATATGTAAGTTGGCCCATGGAAAAGGAAGAACTTGGCTTGGTCTAGGGATTCATGGTAATCTAGGGTGAAAGGAGGTGCCTCCTTGGTCATATGGGGGTGTACTTATGAAGAGGAATTTAATTTTTCAAACGAGGACAAAGTTAGGGAACCTTTAAATGATTTTTAGTTAGTCATAATCATAGCTATTGATTGGGAAGGCATACCTAAGGACACTCGAGGGGGATCCAAAATGCCAGAGAAGAGACATTATCAAACTATAGTTGAGATGTGATGAGAAACTAGAGTGAAACCCTAGCTTGATCATACACCAATACAAATATTTATGCTCCATAACCACATGAATGGTCAAGAATAAAAATTAGTATTACTAATTTATATTCATTTCATTAAATTAACATTATTAATCAACATTCATTTCATTAAATTAACATTATTAATCAACATTCATTTCATTAAATTAACATTATTAATCAACATTCATTTCATTAAATTAACATTATTAATCAATATTCATTTCATTAAATTAACATTATTAATCAACATTCATTTCAATTTAGTTAAACACAAATTACACTACACAATGTATAATTAACCCTAGATAAATAGTATTTCTTACACAATGTATTGGAAAACCATAACAAATGAAGGCGTGGTAAATAATATTCCTTACCACCAAAATCCAAAAAAACCCATGCTTAGTTTGAAAACCATGTGGCACATGATTTCATATACTGTTTTTAAATTTGGGAATCCCCCCTACCAATTCGATTTATTTGACTGCAGTGAATAAAATTGTTTCCCTTTGGATGCCTAGACCACCGACAAAATCAATGCCTAGACTAGCTAACTCATTGGAAGGTTGAATTGAGCCGAGGACCTATTGAAATTTGAACGAGGCAATTTCCCAGGAGATAACCTTCAACCATCAAAAGACTTCTCCCATGGCTGTAGGTAACTGGATTTTTGTTAGCCATAGGGAAATTTTCATTTATTGGATAAAGCTTGAATCCTCCACATTATCCAGTATTTAAATGTTTCCATGCCCTTGATTTTCAATCGTTGATTTTCTGGGATGAAAGAGCTTAGATTAAGGGAGCATGGAGATACTCCAAGTTGTTATCATTGATGCATTCCAAAATGGACCAAGTTCCCCTTAGTAGATGCAACACTTCTTTGGAGAATGAATCCATGTCCTAGTATGCTGGGTTCACCTTGGTACATTGTGAAAACCCAATATTTAAATTTGTTATTAGTTTCCCTATCTCCATGCAAGAGCTAGAGTTGGTGATACTATTAACTTGATGATTTAGACACCAAAACACATTATAATATTAAACTAATATGCTCTTTCTTTCTATTTGAAGTGTTCAATATATGATCCTTGTCCATTCCCAATGTTTTTGGGTAGTTGATTTTCTCACATGTCTTATAATGACGAAAGAATTCCCAATAACTATCCGGTCTATAATATAATTTGAATTAAGGATCTTAATCCCTTGAAAGAATGCCAAAGCTTCTAATTAGTTGTTTGGTGTTTCCCAAAGACTCCATTTGAAACTAGTATCTATTATTCAATGAAATAAAATATCACCCCTCACATTTATTAAAAAGGAAGAATAAAGCCCTTTTATCATAATCACTTGAATATATTTAAAAAAAATCATTACATTGATATCTCAAAGGTAGAAATAAATTATACATTTATGTCCAAAAATGGAAGTCTTCTTCAGAAATAAAACTGACACTCTTAGTGCTTGCAAGCTACACACTTCATGTTCTCACATATTATAGTCTTCCAATATGATCGAATTCAATTTTTTTTCTAAATCACTGCTAGATGTGAAAAAAATTCATGGCCTCCCATACATCCAAATGACATGATAACCTCAAACATACTCTAAATATATATATATAGAGTTAATAAAATTGAGATTCTAAAAGCTAGTAGGAGAGTGACTCTCCTAAATATTTGTTCTCATAAATATCCTCCCATTTCATTGGCCTCCTACTTTTCCTAGGTGGTCAGATTCCATTACCCATTCCAATTAGAATAAATGATCAAATTTCATGTTCAATTATTTGTATATACATATAAAGAATACTTGCAATTTTCTCAATAATAATGGCGAATAATAATGAGTAATTTTATAACAACCTTCTATATCTAAATATTGTGATCTCCTAAAGTAGTGAAGAATGTAAACCTCAATTATCTTTGAAAATTAAAAGAACAAAAAAATAGTCAAACTTGCAAAGTCACTAGGGCCATGTATGCACACCAAAATGTTCAACCTAGAATGGATGATGTACATTGTTCATAGGTCTCCAATACTTTTTCCTTGAAATGTGGCCAATAAAGTTTATTTGAAATGTGGTAAATAAATTTTTCCAATAGTTCTATCCTATTTTTCCAATAACTTTTGTTTGAAATGTGGTAAAAAATTCAGAGGAGTTATTGAAATTGTAAATCTCATTTGTTATGAGGAGAATACTATTACAGTGATATTGTTGAATACAATTGGTCCACTTTTTATTCCATCGATGCTATACTATCATAGTGAAGGAAAAAAGCGTAGTTTATATTTCCTTTATGGTATGAATATAGCTTATTCAATTTTGATTCCTTGGAAGATATACATTATAGTGATTCTGTTGAATACAGTTGGTCCACTTATCATTTAATTAATGTTATACTATTGGCGCAAGGGCGGTCCCGACAAGGGGCCTCTTTCTTAACAATAAAACACAACAACACACAGGGTGCTCACAAATACTAGATGTGAACCGAATGCCAGAAGCTGACTTCTATTACTTGAATCCATTACAATGTTTAACTACAAAACAAATAAACAAGTCGGCCTTATACTGTTACAATATACAGAAATGGAACTCTATCTCTCAGTGTCTTTCTCGAATGTGTGCGATCCTCCTACCTCTCACGATATCTGCTGAATGAAAGAACTCAATTAGAAATGGATGAACGATCCCCTCCATTGTGCCTTCAAACTTCTCTTATACTCTGCTCTGCTTCTCTTCCTGAGGTCCACTAGAATGGATTCCCCTAGATGTCCTTCCTCTATCTGCAGAATTCTCCCTGATCCTGCAGACCTGCAGTTATCAGCACCCCTGGTCATGATGCACAACCTCCAACTGTGGTGACATCTGGCATGATCCCAACCACCTTCATAACTGCCTTCAATTTCCTCAACAACCATGAACGGCTTCTAAGTACTTCGCCTTGACTTCTGCACTATCTAACTTTGCTACAGTTGTCAGCCCCATATCCTGTCTCGAACATACTTCACTCTGTCATTCCCTTGACCTTACTTGTCGGCTTCACTTAGTCTCTACGGCTTCCAGTCCACCCCGTCCTCCATGCTTGGCATTCGCCACTTTTGTCGGTGTCGTTGTTTGATCATATGTCGACCTTCGTCTCCTTCGATCTCCGCTTTTGTCATTGTCGACCTTAAACTTGTCGACCTTCGACCTTCGTCCCTTCCAACCTCCCATCGACAACTTCCTGCTCGACTACTTGGATTCAACTGCTAATATCCCCCGCACTAGTGGTTGTCGGCACCTCCCCTTGTCAGTTCTCCTCTATCGATCAACTTCGACATTTCTCCTATGCTTAGTCGGTACTCCGTCGACTGAACTATACTCTGACTTGTCGGCTTGCACTCAGCCAACCACGTCGATCCTCCGTTTGACACTTCTTCCGTGACTTTAGTTTCGGTTGCCTCTCTTTCAGCCACATTTGGTCTAATGACTGGGCATCACTTCTTTCCCAACTATAGATGGTCTCTCCCTTGACTGTAACTCAGTCGTCACCATGCTATGTCGGCTCCTTCATGCACTCGAACTGGTTGATCTTCTTCTGCATTGAACCAGCTCAGCGACTCAACCATCGATCCCTCTGATCCCTCTTGGTATTTTTCATCTTATTCCTTCGACCACTCTGATGTAGTAGTCTTCCTTTACGTCGATGTCATCACCGACTCGTCTAGTCCTCCGACTAGCCTCGGCTCTATTGCAATTTGGCCCTTCGACCGAAGCTTGCTCTTGGTCGTTCATTAACCATCTTGACCAACTGTCCCTCTCTTCAACCAGAAGGAATCCACCCTCTGTAAGTGACTCACGCTGTCACTCTCTCTGGCCTCCATATCGACCAATCCTCATCGACTGTCTGCTGTTGACTATTCTTCTAGGTCTTCCAACTGTCCCCGTCGGTCGCTGTCAACTCCCGACTGCTTTCTTCGTCTGGTCGATATCACCTTCGATCATTTCCTTACTTTGTCTGATTGTCGGCCATCAAACTCAGTTGGTCAAAAACTACACAACTCACATACCTTCTGTCGACTATCGCCCTTTATCCTAGAGGTTGTCGACCATCCTATGGGCATCCTTGTCTGTCATGCCCGATTGTTTCCCTTGGGATCAGATTCCCCTGCATCAATCTCCTGGGGTACAAAAAGAACTACGTCCTTTGTTCTGATCTCCCATCTGGATTTCATCCTTCTCCATTTTCGTCGGCATCAATGCCAGACTTGGTACCAAATGCAACTTGGTCCATTTGCTTCATCTTTCACCCATTTCTCCTTTTTCAGAACCTTCCTCATGGCTTCGACCATGGCATCATTCCTACTCGAGAATTGGCGGTATCCATTCCTTTCTCCAATATTGATGAAGCATACATCTCCATCCCAACAGTTGCTCCAGCCAACTGTATTATCCACTAGGAACCCATGTCCAGTTCCAATCTCACGGGTGGCCCTTAACTCGACACTCATCCCTTGTATTCTTTCTTTTGTCGAACTTATGATCGACCATTCCAGAACTCGTCGCTCCTATATGGTCCTTGTGGTTGACATTGTCTGATGCAACAATGTGCTCCGTAGACTCACTCCTAGAGTCGACTTGTTTGGGGTGTTTCTTCTCCTCTGCAACCTTATCGGCACCTCCATGACTGTCCAAACTTCATCTTGGTATCTTCCTCCCAATCCTCTTGTCGACTCAAACACGGTGGCTTGCATCTCGACTGCAAGTTCTTTCTCTATTCGCAACAGACTTACTACTGCCATCACGGAATCAACTTGCACTGCAAGTTTGTCTACGACTTGCTTCTCCTTGTCCGACCATGGATCTCGAATCCCATCCATGTCGGTTGCTTTCTTGTCTGGGTTCTTCGCAACACTCTTTCCAACCCTTTCCTCCAAGTCCATAAAAAGGTACTCTTCCGACTTGTCATCCGAAATCCTTTCCTCTATGCAGCTCGCTGGTAGAATCCCCTTTATACCTTTACCCACAGTGGCTGCTCCACTGTCTTCATCCAAGTCGGAAGAAACATTCCCGTCGCTTTCTTCCTTAGTCTCATCAGCATTCTCATCGACAAATTTGTCGGAAGTTTCATCGTTCGCTTCATATCCACTTACGTGAAGGTCGTCGTCCTTCTTCACCTCGTTGATCATTTCTTCGACCGAAATCGTTGCTTTCTTGACAGTCCTTTTACCTAGCTGCACTTTCATATTGTTGGTGCTATGCTCATCTGACTATTTATGGGATATATCACCCATCTTCGCCTCTGGTCGTGTCGACTCGACCCTTTATTCGACATCTTCCTTATCTTCTGGATGGGTCCCCTTATGGACATCTTCCAGCATCTTTCCCTCCTCTGGGGAACATTCTGCAGTCCCGTTCTCTCCTTTTGGGTCCCGACTGAACTCCTCTATGTGTGCATGCTCCTCTCTGCACCGATCGGTCAGTACCCTAGTCAGCACATCCATTCTTTGCTTGACACATTGTCGAACCTGATCTATCTCTTCGATCAAGAAGACTCCCTTCCCTGTCATCAGGGTCTCTATCAACTCATTTGGGATGGAGGGTTCTTCAATTCCTTCTATTGCCTCCCACACTTCCACTTTGAGTACTGCCTCTCTCAGTACATCACACATCCTTATCAAGGTCATCCGATACCTCGAACTTGGGATTTCTACACTCTTACACCGTGCAGCTTTCTTATGGACCCATCGACTGAGTCCGTCTCTCTTAGGACCTTCTTCAACAGTTCTACCTAGCTTGTCTTCTGGAACTATCGTCTTCTGTGAGCTCGAACAAAGCTTCGCTTTTCTATTCAGTATCCTAGGTTTTACTTGGGCTTTCCTTCTCTCCAACAAACATTCCACCAAGCATTCCATGGCTAGTGTTTTTCCACTCTTCAGATCCTTGATCCTTTCGTCTGCAAATATACCCACAACCACAGCTATGGAGCTACAAATTTCACACTTCCACAGATTTCCTTTGCAACCTGGTTATGGACAACTCTACTCCACCTCCTCTGGAAGTTATCCCTTCACTGAACTTTAGCTCTATCCAACTGCAGCTGGAGATGTTCTCCTTCTCCCAATCGCAACTGGACTTTCACGACTTGTGCACAACTCTACCCAACTGCAGATGGAGTTGTTTACGCACTCACAGGATTTTCCCATTCTCAAGATTCAACTGCTCAACCATATTCACTGGACTCTGTCCAGCTCTGATACCAACTAGCGCAAGGGTGGTCCCGACAAGGGGCCTCCTGCTTAACAATAACACACAACAACACATAGGGTGCTCACAAAGACTAGATGTGAACCGAATGCCAGAAGATGGATTCTATTACTTGAATCCATTACAATGTTTAACTACAAAGAAAATAAACAAGTTTTCCTTAGCCTATTACAATATACTGAAATGGAACTCTGTCTCTTAGTGTGTTTCCCGAATGTGTGTGATCCTCCTCCCTCTCACGGTCTCTGTTGAATGAAAGAACTCAATGAGAAATGGATGAACGATCCCCTCCGTTGTGCCTTCGCACTGCTCTTCTACTCTGCTCTATTGCTCTTCCCGAGGTCCACTCAATTGGCTTCCCCGAGACATCCTTCCTATGTCCGCCAAATTATCCATGATCTTGCAGACCTGCAGTTGTTAGCGTCCCTGGCCGTGCTGCACAACCTCCACCTGTTGTGACATCTCGTGTGATCCCAACTACCTTCATAACTTCCTTT
The DNA here is from genome assembly GCA_027924585.1 of Larix kaempferi. NCBI lineage: Eukaryota > Viridiplantae > Streptophyta > Pinopsida > Pinales > Pinaceae > Larix > Larix kaempferi. The sequence goes on along the minus strand of BSBM01000299.1, from coordinate 52,874,307 downwards.
AAATTCCTCAACAACCACGAATGGCTGCTAAGTACTTCGCCTTGTTTTCTGCACTTCTATGAAACTTCTATAGTTGTCGACCCCATCTCCTTTCTCGACCATACTGCTCTCTGTCATTCCCTTGACCTTACTTATCGATTTCACTTAGTATCTACGACTACCAGTCCACCCCATCCTCCACGCTTGGCCTTTGCCGCTTTCGTCAGTCTTGTTGTTCAACCATATGTCAACCTTCAATTCCTTCAATCTCCGCTTCTGTTGTTGTCAACCTTAAACTTGTTGACCTTTGACCTTTGTCCTTGCCGACCTCCCATAGAAAGCTTCTTGCTCGACTACTTGGATTTGACTTCCAATCTCCCCTACACCAGTGGTCGTCGGCACCTCCCCTGGTCAGTTCTCCTCTGTCGATCAACTTCGACATTTCTCCTATGCTCAGTTGGTACTCCGTTGACCGAACTATACTCTGACTTGTCAGCTTTCACTCGGCCATGGGGGGTTCACTCAGTGAGCTTCTTACATAGCACGATCGTTCGCATGATATATATATTTTTAACTAGGGGAATCGACAACTAGAGATTGGGATGGTGCTCGCGTGACACAGGGTCCAGGGATCCAATCCCGCTACCACTATACCCCTAGGTTCCCCACAACTGCCAGCAAGCATGTGACACGGGTAATCCCGGGTGTGATTTGAACTCGTGACCTCTGTTTACAACATGTGACTTCATATCAAGCGAATCGCCAATGAGCCACACCCGTGCGGGATAAACGTTCGCATGATATTAAAGAATATCCCTAATTCTAATAAATATTGGAAAATTCCTCCTAAAATTTTATTGTTGAACCCCCCTCCCAATATGCCTTTCCAATTAAGAAAACCCCTAGTTTCACCAGATATTGTATGTATCCATTTTTATCAACCCATTTTTAATAACCCCATTATATCATATTATCAAATTGTAACAAACAGGATCCCTAACACATCTTAGTATAAGAAAACATAATGCTAAATGAAATAATAGTACACTGCTAATAATGATCCCACCTGGATTGCGGGGGTGACTGATCAATTTGTAGCGTTGGATAGTGGAAGATTCAATGAAATAGTACTAGGAAGGGAAAATTCCTAAAAGGAAACCCAGTCAATAGATCAACATAACAAAGAATGTAAAAGGGTAATAGTGCAATAGTTAGTGCAATGCTTAGAAAATATGAGAATTGCAGATGTTTCACACCACAGTCTACCAATCTACCAATTTTATATCATGTAAATATAAGTATAGCCATAGAGAGCTCATCTTTTCTATAAGCTTAATAAATTAAAATCCATAAAAACTCAAAATTGAAACCCTTCTTTGGATGGAATCCCCTACCTTCCTATCAAAACAAACATCATTGATGTTTGAACCCAAATGAACATAGCAAAATTCCTCTTACTTTCCAATAACACCATATGATCATGTGCATAGCTTAGATTTGGGACATTCACAAGATGCAATGAATTTCCTCCACTTCCTCTAGATTTATTCTTGCAATCAAGGGAATTAACAACATTTAGTTACCTTTTCTTGGGTTATATCTACTTTTTTGTTTTTTACAAGAGAGGGAAAAATCACCATTGTTAGGTTTCAAGCATGCAATAGTTATAAAGATACACATATGGTGAAACTTATATGATACCATTGTTGGAATATTGGTCAATACTGAGAGGGGGGGGTGAATCAGTATTGTTAAATTTTTACTATTTTAAACCACTTATTAAACTTAATCAAAACATGGAATCAACAAGATACATAGAACATAGATTTTTATCGTGGAAGCCCAATTGGGTAAGGCCACCAATTCTTTCTATACTACAAAATTATATTTTACAATAATTTTTTTCCTGCTACTATAGACATGGATGCTACTACACCCTGGTTTCTGCCTGCTACTACAGATAAGGATGCTACTACACCCTATTTTTCAGCTACTACTGGAAGGAGGCTATGACCCCTTGGTTTTATCAGCTGCTACTGAAAGGATGCTTCGACAACCTTATTTACCAACTACCACTAGAAGGAAGCTACGACCCCCTTGCAGGCATGTAGCCTTCCCTAGCACCACCCTACCTCCCTTGTCTTGTTAAATCAGTCTTCTAGATCTTTCTTTAATACTGTCACTGGTCCTTTTCTTTCATCCACTTGGTCTTTGTCTCTTCTTGCTGCTGCTGCTTGTATCTAGACTTCAGAGATAGCTTCATTTCCATTATTTGACTTCTATCATGCCATTCTTCATCTTGAATGTGCAGACTCTGGTCTCCATGTTGCTTTAGGTATTCATTTCAAAAACCCAACATTCACTTTAATTTCTGTTTCTTACAGAATCTTCAATCTAAACATTAGAGACATTCAACTTCATCTTCATAATTTTGTTTATATATTCTTTTAATTTTCTTTTGAATCATTGCATCTTTTCAAACTATGCTCATGCCTCTTCATAATCGTACCTCTTCACATCTCCGATAATTAATTTATCACTATGTTTCTTATTGATTTTAATTAATTAATTTATCATTCTGTTTCTTACTGATTTTAATTAATTAATTTATCATTCAGTTCATTATATATTTTTAATTAATTAATTAATTAAACTTTGTGTGCATCTCATGCCTCTTCGAATCTCTGTGGGATTCTTCCATCTCCAGGACTTTGGGCTTTCTTTCTTTCATGTTTGCAGGCTTCCTGTCTCTTTCACCATAGAGAATACTCCAAGCTTTGCGGGCTTCCTTCATCTGGGGCATGATTCCTTCTCCCATCCTTCACCTGCGGGCATTTCTAGACACTCACGGGCTCCCTTCATCTCAGGCATGTAGCCTTCCTCCATCTCAGGCATCATCTATGCGGGAATAATTAAGTTTTTGGGGGCTTTTATCCCTTAAGCCCCTTGTGGGAATTCCATGTGCTTTAGCCCTCTCTGCGGGCATATTAAGCCCTTGTGGGCTTATGCCTTAATCCCTTGCAGGAATTTCAAAACCTCTCATCAGCCATGTGTTTTTGACACTTAGTCAAAAATTGTTTTTATATGTAAACACAAATTTTCTTCTATTTTGGCAGATCTCTTTTTCACACTTGTGAACATCAGATGGAGATTTGAAACTGTGGCTAGTTGGATAGATCATCAGAGAAGAGACTCACACTTTTTAACAAAATTATTAGCATGAACAAAGCTTTTGGCAGGCATTACAAAATGGCTTCTCAAGCTCCCGTTTTCAACACTTAGCCAAATCTTCATAGTTTTATCCTTGGTAGGCAAACATAACTTTTTCTTAGTTTGGCAGGTTTATTTCTTGCAAATGTGGCTACCATAGAGGAAACTAAAACCATGGGGGGATAGTCAGTTCACCAAGGAACAACATCATGCTTTTACATGAATTTATTGACATAAAAACAACCATTGGTGGGCATTTGAAAATGGACTTCTGAACTAGTTTTAACACTTGGAAAGTTTTGTCAAACCCTAGTCCTTACTGTGCTAGGAGACACTTTGGAAGACTCATATTTTTGTCATGAAGCGCTCACTAGGAGAATTGAGACCATAGATAGATGCACCATCAAACACTCTAGGTTCCTATGTCTTCAAAATAATTTAATACTCTACATACAGGAGATGGAGGGCATTTGAAAATAGCCTTCCGAACAATTGTTTTGACACAGACAATTTTCTTCAAACCCTAGGTCACCAAGGTGATTTTATTTTTTCATCAAACTTGGAAGGTGAAGCATCTATAGTATGGGGAACATCATTCTGAATTCATCTATGGCCATTTCAACCTCTGAGCCTTCTTTCTCTCTCCTCGGTGGGCATTTTACTGAAGTAGTGCAAATCTCGTTGGGAGGCACTTTTGGTAGATCCATATCTTTCTCCTCAGAGAGTTTTTGGACCATCTGAGACCATGGTTGGATGCAACAACTAAAATACTAGATCCTAACACTTCCAGATTATTTTTCTCATCATCCTATGAGATAGGGCTGGCATTTCCCTGAGGCCACTTAGGCAATTTTTAGTGATTTACACTTAGAGAATTTTTGCTCTTCTAGACTTGGTCCAATTTTCCTAAAACACTGTTTTGGCAGATCCATAACTTCTTCCTCAGGAACTTTCAAGTCAATGAGAAAACATGGTCAAGTAGACAAAGCACACACCTAGAAGATGACCATATGGTGCGTGCATTTTCTTCAACCCACAAATTATGGCGGGAATTTCCCTAGAGCATTTTTGACTATTTTGACAAAAATACCTTCTTTTGGGAGACATGTATCTTCTTCTTCAAAGATTTTTTCTGAGAACTGGGGTCATGATCAGATATATACTTCAACAATCTATGGCATGGCAGGTCATGGCAGGCATTTTCTTCTTCTTATGAATTATGATGGACATTTTCATAAGGTAGCTGCTTTAGGGCAGTTTTTCATCACTTAGTCTTACAAACTACTACCAGAATGTAATAATGACATCATGAGACATTAGGACACCAAAATGTGTCTTTCCTACCTCATCACACATGCCACATCATCATACATGCCATGCCATGTCATCATATCTTCCATATCATCATGTAGGCCATGTCATCACTTTCAGCCATGACATCATATCCTTGGTTATCCTTTTGTCATTACTGAACTCCTTTGACATCAATGACAACCATATTCAACATTCTCCCCCTTTGGCATTGATGGAAAAATCTAAACATTCTCCCCCTTTGACAACAATGACAAAGTATAACTTGTTATGCCCTTGCTGCAACTATTTTGACATAGAATTTCCAATCATTCTCCTTTTAGACAACTTCCCTTCTTTTTCTTCTCTTCCTTCAGTTAACCTGGTCTCGGTGCTGATATTCTAGTTAGCATCCTTCTTTAATTTCTTGTGGTGAGTCTTTGATAAGTTCATGGACTACCCCTATCATAGTGCTCCTTCGCTTGCCAACACATTCTCTTCTCTTTGTGACAAAGTTTATACTCATTGGTTTATCTTTGAGTTCAACCCTTAGTTTTTATCCATAGATTTCTCTTTACAAATACATCATATACCTTGTTCTTCTTTAAGGAGTTTTCAATGATAAACAAGCAACTTCTCAACTTTATGTTTTTGCTCCCCTTCTTGACCAAAGATCAAAATGATATCCACTAGCAAATTGCAACCATTCATCATTCTAGAAGACTGTAGATGAACCAACTGACCTGAATAATAAGGATTATCCTCATTTTGGATTATAGACTTCATGGTCTTCATGTATCTCATGGATCACACATTTTAATATTTTCATGTTACTTATACTTTTCTCTTTTCCAACCATACACTATTCTTAGTCATTCTGACATAATCATCTCTTGTCTTTTCTTCACCACAATTTTGCTTCTGATTTTACTATACTTCAGCTATTAAGTGTTCTTCACTTGTCACATAAATGGTCTTTTATCCTTACCAAATGATATTTATTCAAATACCAATTTCAATTCCTTGATATTATCTCCCCCTAACTATGTACTTTTTCTGAAACCAATTGTGGTAGCTGATACCAATTGTTTTGAAAACAGAAATAGGGGTTCATTAACCAAGTAATGAGATACTAGTAGATCTGATTTCTAATCTACGCCATCTTTTAAAATTTTAGAATTTCAAGATTATGGAGATGAAATTCTCAATGTTTTACCCTTCTTCATTTCTTCCACTGAACTTGATTTCATCATGGTTTAATCATAATTTTATTACATCAATAGTTGTCCTCTAGGGTTCAAGCCTTGATTTTTTAGGCTTCTATATCCCCCTGAGATCATGCATTATCTTCTATGCTACTACAATGACTGTCCATGCCCTCAAAACACAAATTTACCTTGAGCTACGATCAAATATGATCATGAAGGTATTTGAACCTTTTTCAAATGCCTCACTGATTTATGCTTATATTGGCTTCACAAATCTGTAGAAGAAAAAAAATACTCCATATTTATGTCAACAAGTGCAGTGCATGCATTTAGTCAGGAAAGATCTGGGTCAAATTTGAACTATCCATATTTGACATAATCTAAGCTTTCAGGAGATGCCTCAACAGTGTTATAACTGTAACCCTGGTGGATGAAGTATATGGGGCTTAATGCCAGCTTTTATTATTTAGGGACTTGTTCATATAGAATTGCATCATCCTCCAAAATTGCTTCTTTAGGTGTGCATCAGGTGTCACTTTTATTCTTCTAAAATACCACCACTCTTCCTCCGAATGGTTTTCAAGATATTTTAGTGATCAACAACTGCTCCATTTTAATTTAAGCTTGTTGCAATATGGTTCTCCATGATTCGTGGCTTCTTGCACTGTAAGGGTTTCACTCAAATTATGTTTCTCTATCTCTTGGCATTCTTCCAGGGATTTTTCCATTCCATATGTAACTTCCTTACTCTCTTTGCTTTCTTGACCTTGATCCACTTTATTTGCAAGCTTCTCATTATCTTCCCCTTTTTGCTTTTCCACGTGTTTCTCTTCTTTTGACGCTCCATCAATTTCAAGGGTAGGATCTTCATCATTATTTTTGTTTTGTACTTCAGACTTTCTTCTCCATACCTTTGTGTATCTTGGTCTAGGAGACCTTGCTGTGCATCTTCTGGCAATATGACCATAATCATGACAATTATAGCATTCAATTGGATAATTTGGTAAGGGGCCACAAGGATTATGATTTCTCCTAATTTTGTTATGTTTTCCATATGCTTTACAATCTAATGCTTTATGTCCATAGTTGTTACATAAATAACAATAGCCCCTAAACATATGTGAATATCTTCTGAAAATGATTTTATTTGTCAACATCTTTTTGTTAGTATTGAAAGTAGGGGGAATAGTACTTTATTTCTTCACATACCCAAGCTCAGTCTTGTCGTTAGGATCTTTTATTTCACTTGAACTGTATGTGTTTTCTTGTCTTTCCAACCTATGTCTCTTGGTTCTATATTCAACATCCTTGTGACCATAATCAAAACAATAGCCATAGAATGCACTTTTGTACTTGGGAGATTTTTGGTCTTCTTTCTTGTGATTGCTATTTATTTTGAGGTTACTTTTCTTGGGAGGATGAGTAGATTTTGCATTCTTGTTATCCTTCTGATGTATAGTTGTTTCTTTGGAGGTATCATCACAACACTTTCCATCTTCTACATCAATATGAGTAGTAGGACTTAATATTTTAACCATGTGTACTTGGTCATATCCAAGGGCAGATTTGTTCGAGGGCAATTTTTGTAGACTGAGGACTTTATCAAGGGCTTCAGTTCCTTTCTTGAATTTTTCAACAGTCTTCAGTTGATCCTTGAGTCCAACAACTTCTTTTTTTAAATTCTTGGCTTCTTCCATGCTAGTGGCTGCTTGTTGCCTTGAACTGTGTAGCTCCTCTTGTGAGGACATTATTTGTCTTTTTAAGGTCTGATTTTATTCTTCACATTCTAGCAGCTGTTGTTTGAGCTCTTCAACCTTTTGTTGCTCCTTATTAAGAGATTGTTCCAAGGATTCTAATCTCTCTTGATCCAGTTGGGCTTGGATTCTAAAGTCAACTATGATTTTCTCAAGGTACTTCTCCTTTGAACCTTGTTTCCTCCTTTGCTCCAACATGAGATCCTTTAGTTGTTTACACCTTTGTTTTTGTTTTCTCAATTATTCCAAAGTACACTCAAGCTCAGCTTCAAGGTTGAATTCTATTTTGATGTCTGAGTCTTCTTCAAAAGCGTCTTCACCACTAGATATTTTGTAGACTGAACTTTGTTCTAATTGATATGCTTCATCTGAGTAGAGATCTTTTATCTTGTCTCAAAGTCCCTTTGCAGAGTTACATTCATCTATCTTCTCTTTGGCATCATCAGGTAATCCATCAAGGATTGTATCCATTGCCATTGAGTTACTTTTCTTGGCTTTCTTTTGAGCTGGAGTCCTTACTCTGTTTGTTGGGAAGTAACCAGTGATCACTAAATTCCATACATCATGTTCCAATGCCTTCAGATAAATTTCCATTCTTGTACTCCAAAATATGTATTCTTCTTTTCTAAGTATTGGATATCCATTCACTGTGTAAATCTCTTCTTGTTGATCCATATTGGTTTTTTATAGGATCTTCCTTCCAGTGGTTAAACTGTAGTAAAAGAACCTGGCTCTGATACCAATTGTTGGAATATTGGTCAATACTGAGAGGGGGGGGGGGTGAATCAGTATTGTTAACTTTTTACTATTTTAAACCACTTATTTAAACTTAATCAAAACATGGAATCAACAAGATACATAGAACACAGATTTTATCGTGGAAGCCCAATTGGGTAAACCACCAATTCTTTCTATACTGCAAAATTATATTTTGATGAGTCAAAGTTACAGGGATCCGATAGCCTTTTTCCCCACAGTAAAGCATAAGAAAGGGTGAAGAAATACACTTGTTTTGTGGGAGAAATGATTTACCTTGATTATTTAATGAATTTGTTTTAAAGATTATTCTTGTATGTCTGAAAGCATGTTTAATAAACTAATTATATGAAAATCGAGTATGATTGAGCAGGTCCAGGTACACTGAGGGACAAACACGCAAATCAAATGAAGGACTGAAAGATCATACAAAGCTCAGCGCCTTTTTCCTGATTTCTAGAAATAACTCCTATTCAAACATAATCGACAATTAGAAATGTAGTTAGGTTAAACATTAGAGGCATTTAAATACGGGCCTCTCGGTTAGCGAGGGGATCCTGTTGCCATTTTTGAGAACCATCGTTTTACGTTTTTATACTGTTGAGACAATTTGTGTTATAGACCTTTGTTAAACTATGAAGTTGCTATTTTGAATAAAGACTTGATGTTGCTTTCAATTCGGCATCTATAAGTTTTCTCCACTCCTGAGTACGGGTTGGAGAGGGCCCCTCCAACACGTAAGTCATGAGATTTTACTGTTCATGTATTTTTCATTATGTGCTTTGTATTGACTTAATCTATATTGCATGTAAAAGTATTCTTGATGACATTCAAATAGCACGATTTGATTTCTGTAGTAAAGCGGCCCGTCTGATTCTGTAGTAGTTTATAGCGCATTCTGTAATGTGGTAACACTGTTTTTGTAGTCCTGTAGCAGCATTCTGCCAAGACATATTTCAACACTTATTTTCCTATGTGCTTGCATTACTTATGAAACAATGATCCAGATCTTGAAGCTCATGCACTTTCCCATTAATTATAGTTTCTCATGAAGATTGATTACTTTTAGTACTTTGGTTAATTGATGATTAATTCGCACCATTAGATGATTGCAGTTTGAACTTAGCTTTTGGCATTTGAATATTCTAGATCATATCTCCAGTTTATGTATTTGAATTGCAGTGTTTACTTCTTCAATTAGAGATCCAACTTTCGGTATTTTAGAGTAGATCTGTCAAGTTTCAGCATTCAAATTCATAGTATAGGTTTACTGCTTTCTGCAATTTAATTCTTATGGTATATTTACTGTTTTCAACATTTAAACTTCTTAAACATAGGTTTACCGTTTTCAGCATTCCAAACTTCTCAACATAAGTATTTCTCATCCATAGATTAGGCAATCCTTTCACAACTCATTCAATTTCCTTTTTAGGCAAACCTTTAAACATTGACACCAACACCCAACCACGACAAAGACTATCCTATAAGAGCACATATAGTGCGTGCACCTCTGAAGTTTGTATGTCCCCCAGGTTGATAATTAAAGTGGGCTTTTAGTCTAGCTGCCCTCATTAGGAATCCATTCTAAGAGCTCACCAATTTTTGGCGCCGTTTCCAGGGAGGTGATAAATGTTTTAGGAGACATCTTCAAAAACAAAACAAAAACAAAATAATAATAGACCTGCACAACAGCAACAGACTTATAACGCTGAAATCACACAATTCCCTACCTATGTAGTAGACACTATGGAAATAAATGAAATAAACCTCAAGTCTGGGAAAACGTTGCAAAACACACCCACGTAGAATATCCAAGAACTTGAGGCTCACGAACAAACAATACAACCCCATATTCAACATCCGGATGAACCAAACCCTCAGGAGGAAGAAACTCAACCACTCACATGAAACAGAAACCCTCCATTTCCAGAGAAACTTATACGAAGTACAAAAGAGGAAGAAGAAAATGCGATTGTAAACGAATTGAAGCACTTAAACATCCAGATTCCGATTTTACAAGCCATAAGGGATGTGCCCATATGTAACAAATTTATTAGAGAAAATTGTTTGAAGAAACCTGGGAGGAGGAAGCGTGACCCGCCAGCCATAAATGTAGTGGGACAATTAGCTGATTTAATGTTGAGTATTATTATTAACCCTAAATATCTTGATCTTGGCAGTCCTGTAGTAAACGTCACCATCAATAACAAACAAATTAATAGAAGCTTAATCAATTTGGGAGCTGCTATCAATGTGATGACTAAGGAAACCATGATATACCTAGGACTCCAGTCAATGGTCAGACCAACAACTACAGTACTCCAGCTAGCTGACACATCCACTGTGAAACCCGAAGGTATGCTCGAAGACATTATTATAAATATTGAATCCTGGGAATACCCATCTGATTTCATAGTCATCGAAGTAAAAAGCAAACTTAGTGGTTATCCAATCATACTAGGCCGACCTTGGTTGGAAACTGCAGATGCTTACATAGGTTGTAGATCAGGAAACATGACTATCACCAGTGGACATGCCAGAAAGAAAATCACGATTTAACCACCATTAAGGAAATATTCAGACTTAGAATATCAAAATTGGACCGATGACTATAATGACACACCAAATCAAAACCTACGACCTATCCTGACATTTGATGTTGCACTATCATTAAAAGCAATAGATGAAGATGGTCATATAGATAGGTTCATACAAAATGCATATTCTAACAATGATGGTCTTGAAAGATTTTTTGACACAGACCAGCAACAAGAAGGCGAAAGTTCAAACCAGAACTTAAATAAAATGTGGGAAGAAGTGATATCTCTGGAAGAACAATAAGAAAAAGCAAAGACAGTGGAAATTATGCCTGGAAAGATAATCAACATTAATTCCAATATCAAGCCAGAGCAAGAAACATAGTTAATGAAAGTACTATCAGAACAAAATAAAGCTTTTGCATGGACATATGCAGACATGAAAGGTATACATCCTGATATCTGCAAACATTAAATTTACATCAAAGAAGGGTCTATTCCTATCAGGAAACCACAAAGGAGGCTTAACCCAGCATTAAAGGACATTGTCAAAGTAGAACTACAGAAGTTATTAGATGTTGGGTTCATATATCCCATCTCTGACAGCGAATGGGTCTCACCATTGGTTATAGTCCCTAAAAAAGGAGGCAAATGGAGAATTTGTGTGGACTACAGAGAGCTAAATAAAGCAACCAAGAAAGATCACTTTCCACTCCCATTTATCGATCAGGTGCTGGACACATTAGCTGGGAACAAGTATTTCTCATTTTTGGATGGCTTCAGTGGGTACAACCAAATTTTAATACATCCAGCTGGTCAAGAAAAGACAACGTTTACATGCCCCTGGAGTACTTATGCATATAGAGTACTACCCTTTGGGTTATGTAATGCTCCAACAACATTCCAAAGGGCCATACTAAGTATATTCTCTGATTTCATAAATGATCAAATGGAAGTCTTCATGGATGACTTCACACCCTATGGACAAAACTTTGATCAAGCATTAAACCATCTTGATTTAGTATTGAAAAAATGTATTGAGATGAGCTTATGTCTGAGCAATGCAAATGCAGAATGTTAATGGAAGAAGGCATCGTTCTAGGGAACCATATATCACATAGGGGGATAGAGGTTGATCAAGCAAAAGTTTCAGTAATCAGAACGCTGCCAGCACTTGTTAAACAAAGGGATGTGAGAAGTTTCCTTGGAAAAACAGGGTACTACAGGAGATTTATTGAAAATTATAGCTGGATTGTTGCACCAATGTTTTCCCTTCTCACAAAATACACTGAGTTCATATGGACAAACCATTGCATGACAGCATTTGATAAAATTAAGGAGAAAACAATTACAGCTCCAGTACTCCAAGGACCAGACTGGGCACTTCCATTCCACATCCACTCAGATGCATCAGATAAGGCAATCGGGTCTGTCCTTGGACATGAAAAAGAGAAGAATCCCTATGCAATATATTATATCAGTAAAAATTTGGCAGGGGAAAAATTAAATTATACTGTCACCGAGAAGGAATTTTCGGCTGTCATACATGCCATTAATAAATTCAGGCACTATATCATTGGATACCAAGTTTTTGTTCATACAGACCATTCATCCATAAGGTATCTCATGAACAAACCCAACACAAGTGCTCGAGTCATTAGATGGCTGCTACTCCTCCAAGAGTTTGACATCACGATCTTATACAAGCCAGGAAAACACAATGTGGTGGTTGGCTTTCTATCTAGGCTCACACATGGACAAGACAATGAAGTGATCAATGATAGTTTTTCAGATGAGCACCTTTTTTCCATATCCACAAGAAGCCCATGGTTTGCTGACATAGCAAACTATTTAGTGTCTGGAAAGTTTCCAGAACATTACAGTTATAAATAAAAGACTAAAGTAATAAGGCAAAGTGCCACATACACATGATAGAGGGCATGCTCTTCAAACAAGGACCAGATCAAATACTCAGAAGGTGCATTAGAGAAGATGAAGTGCATGACATAATGCATGCCACTCACAATGAACCATGTGGAGGACACTATGCTGCAAAGAAGACAACCTATAAAATTTTGCAAACATGGTACTATTGGTCAACACTCCACAAAGATGCTTATGAATATGTTTCACACTGTGATGACTGCCAAAGGATGGGGAAACCAACACAAAAAGAAGAAATGCCACTCCATCCACAAATCTCCTTGGAGGCATTCGAAAAATTGGGATTTGATTTCGTTGGTCCAATCAACCCATAGTCAAATCAGAAGAGCTACATCCTAGTATGCACTGACTACCTCACAAAGTGGACTGAGGTCGCAGCACTTGCTGCAGCCAATGAAACCAATGTGGCAAAATTCTTCACTGAGTAGATATTTCACAGGTTTGGAGTACCAAGAGAACTAGTCTCTGATCAAGGGCCACAATTTACATCAAATTTAATAGAAGACTTGCTTAAAAGAAACAATGTCAAGCACAGACAATCTGCCTCCTATCACCCTCAATCAAATGGTCAAGCTGAGGTAACCAACAGAGAATTAGAGAGGATTTTGACAAAGACTGCCTAACTCCACAAAAGAGATTGGGATGAGGCAGTTTGGGCCTATAATACCACATGGAAGACAACAACAGGATTCACACCTTATGAACTAGTATATGGAAAGAAAGTCATGCTGCCAATTGAATTTGAAATAAAAACATTAAGAATTGTAACAGAGTTAAATATGGAACTATCAGAAATACAACAAGAACGCATGCTACAATTGAATCAACTGGATGAGCAACGCCAGCAAGCACTTGCCCATACTGAAATCATCCAACAACAAAGGAAGAAGTGGCATGACAAAAACCTAAAGGATAACAAGTTCAAGGAAGGTGACGGGGCACTACTCTATGACTCCAGGTTTCACACATTCAAGGGAAATCTAACAACCAGATGGCTGGGACCTTACATAATTCAAAAGATCTATGAAAATGGAGCTGTAAGGATCATTACAATTGATGAAGAGGAGTTCCCCATGATAGTAAATGGTCATTGGATCAAACTTTAGAAGAATCCACAATCAAAGGAGGAGTTTACACAGGTACTCTACCAGCAACAACTGATGCTGATAGAGAGCATCGAAAATCATTGAAATTCAGTTCATAAAAAAAAAAAATAGAAAAAAGAGAAGAGATAGAAAAAAAGAAAAAAAAATTGCTGAAAAAAAAGGAATGAAAAAAAAAGAAAGAAAAAAAAACAAGAAAAAAGAAAATGATAAGAAAAAACATGAGGAAGGGGTATGAGCAAAATGCCAAATAACAAACTACAGAAATGATAAGGTAAAATTGCAGGGCATCATACATCCCCACGAAGAAGCAGCATGCAAACTGCAGACAATCTAATCAAGTGAGCCTGTCATTATACAAGCGAGCCAGCAATGAATTCAAGTCAACAACAAAGATATCACAATACAAAATTCAATCAAGCGAGCCTGCCATTATTCAAAACCTGCTATTATTCAAGCGAACCTCCCATCGAATACAAGCGAGCCAACAATCCAATTACAAAAACCAAGTGAGCCAACCACGTATTCAAGGAAAGAATCAAAGGTATCAACTACTACAATATTCATTCTCAGCAAACAAACTATTCAATCACATCTGCAATATATTCACGCGAGCCTGCCATCTATTCAAGAGAACCAACCTAGATTACAACAATACAATAAAGAGTCAGCAACCCAATGCAAAATAATCATCACAAAGTCAAATAAAAAAATAGCACAAAATTCAAAAGCAGCCAACGCAGCAAATTCAAATGAACACAAGAAAAAATAAGCAAGCGCACATAACTATCGACATGCCAAAATTTACTACAGACAATGCCAAATCTACTACAAAATCCAACGCACATAAAAATCGGGCCAGATCATTAACTTAGGTACGCTAAAACATAACGAGGTAATCTCTAAACATCTTTTTTATTTTATTTTTAAGGCCAAATCATTATCCCGCAAGACATTTGTTTTCTGAAGCTGAGGACAACTTACATCTTCATTCGGCGGCACGGTTCAGTTTAGAATGACCTCAATAAATCATGATTGCTACCTAAGTCATATCAGCCTCAATGAATCATGATTACTACCTTTGTCATGTCAGCAAATGATAGACCCACATCTAGCCACCATACTTCTAAGTAATCAGAGCAGAAGTGCAATGTACAATCATGAAACGAAATGTAGGGCTCGATCATGCAGCAAGTACAAACAAACGTTGATGAGGATAAGTGCATAAAGGCAGTTAAGTAAGGCTGCATAATCATCCAAGAAGCCATTTTTTCACATACAGAACCTCTCAGAACTCTCCAGAAGCAAGGAACTGGAAGTTAGTGTGGTCACGCAGTCAGCAATCCATCCCTCGAACCTGTAATCAACCTCGACCATTTGAGAAAAGATAGCCACGCTCCAAGTGTTGGTTTATTGTTATAGTAAAGGATTTCAGGATGAAAAAAGGTTTAAAGAAAAGCGAACCATAGGAACACAGCGCTATTTATCAGAATCCATGAATCTTAGCAATCATCCGCAGCGCGGGCTGGATGGCTTTCATCTTAGGATTGAAAGGATACAATGCAGGGGTGGCTGGAGTTTGCAAGAAATTTAAAACATATCAAGGATGGACAGTTTGTCACCTGAGTGAAGGGGTTACGTATAAGGTTGGATGATGAAGTGATTGCCAAATTCACTGGTCTACCAATGGGCCTGCATTGGAGCAGGGATGACCGGGAGGCAAACCATGAAGCAAAGGCAGAATTTTTGAGCGAGGAGAGGTCTATGACGAAGATAAAAATGGAGTCAAAAGACTCTCCATGTTGGCACCATGGGATGAAATGGCTGCAATCGTCCATAAATACATTACATGCATTGGTAGGTTAAGTTATGTCCCTATTTTTCATTTTCGAATCTTAGAGTTGTTGAGGCATAGGGTCCATCTTCCACCGAACAACAACATTAGTATTCCATACTACCTGCTCCTATCCCTGGCATAAATGAGCAAGAAAGTGATTAAAGGAAAAGAGGATGCTTTAGCCCACCATGGGCTGATCAAATTGATCGTTTGTGAGGAATTAAAAGCATAGATCCCAGAGCTTTCTTGGGAAGAATTCGTGTTGGTATCTGCTGAGGATGTTCAAAGAATGAAGGGTACACCCATAGTTGGAAAACCCCTACCTCCTGGATCAAAGAGCAAGACCACCTCTACATCATGGACTAAGAGGAAAATTGACTTGGACAGCGTGGATGATACCCTGGTGAAGATAAAGCATTCATGAGATGACTCCCCCAAAACGAACCCAGGGATTTCTACCAGTAATCAAGGGCTGAAGAGACGAAGTAAAATATTTACACAAGCATCCAGAATCCGAATTACCAAGGAAGAGAAAAGGGAACCCAGTCCCCTAGTTCAAAATGTGTCTGATGAGGATGATGATCTTTGGGTAGACCAGGAAGATCCCACTACATCAGAAGAGATGGATGAACAAGAAGAGCATGATGCAGAAGAGGAGCAGGATGAACAAGAAGAATAGGATGCAGAAGAAGAGCAGGATGAACAAGAAGAACATGATGCAGAATAAGAACAGAATGCATAATAAGAGCAAGACAACTTCCAGGGGAACCCTCTTGAGCACAATGAAAACCCTAGGGTCATCAACCAACTCGCTGAGGCACGGGCGGAACTAGAAAATCTCAGAAAGAAGCTGGCAACATTGAGAATTAAATCAGGAAGCCAACCAACATCTGCCTTGTTTTCACCTGAAAAGACACAAATTCTGAAAAATGCATCATGCAGGGGAGCTAAAACTGACTGAGCAGAAAAATTCAACACTTAAAGAGAAATTGGCCGAGGCACAAGAGGAGTTAGCCAAAAAGGACCAGGAGAGTGTTTAATTGAGGGACGTTTTGGCTACTACCACTAAAATATATGATAAACTACTGGACCTCAGGCCGCCATCAACAATTTATGCAGTTTATCTACAAGAGAAGTGGGGAAAATTCTAGCTCCAAAGGTTAAAACAGGGACTCCCGATAGAGATAAAATACCCCAAAGAATTTATGGATGCATCTCTAAACTCCACAGAATTGGAGAAGGACCAGCTAAGTGAATTTTTCTTGCACAATTTTGTAGTTCCTAGCTCGCCCAACTGGTCGCCAAACTCTTACATGGGTGATTTCCAGTTGAGGGCACTGTGTTCATGGATGAATCACGAAATTGAACAAGCTTAGGACTACCACATTTACGTTGCAACAAAATGGAAAACTCCATTAATGGTCAGGGTAGAGGCGACTCACCCTGAAAGAATAATTTACAACCATAGGATCCTCACCCAGGATGAGGATTTGATCCCCATTATCCTTGCGAAGCAGCAGGAGGCTATGGCACACTTTGATGTTACTCTCCAAATCACACACAAAGATGTTCATGAGTCTATTAAGGAAAGATGGCACAGAGTAGAAAGTGATCTAAAAAGAAGAGAGCTCCACTCCCCTCTTAGACTTGAAGATGCTCTTTTCAAATCCAAACTCTACAGGGAATCCTTGATAAGGAATAAGCTCAGATGGATTGGAATGAGGCTGAATCCCCCATTTTTCCTTCCCTCGGTTATTAAGGAACATATTAATGAGGAAGAATAGAGGAGAGCATGGGTCAAGGAGGATCAGAGCATGGGATACTACAGGCAGGCAGGGACCCCTAGGGTGGTAGCATGGGACACCAGAGAAGTCATCGACGAGCTGAATATGTCACCCAAGGATGGGTGAATCCTTCAAGTATGGGGGAGAATGATGAGTCCAAGTTACAGGTATCTGATAGCATTTTTCCCCACAGTAAAGCACAAGAAAGGGTGAATAAATACACTTGTTTATTGGGAGAAATGATTTACCTTGATTATTTAATGAAGTTGTTTTAAAGATTATTCTTGTATGTCTGAAAGCGTTTTTAATAAACTAATTATATGAAAATCGAGTATGATTGAGCAGGTCCAGGTACACTAAGGGACAAACACGCAAATCAAGCGAAGGACTGAAAGATCATACAAAGCTCAGCGCCTTTTTCCTGATTTCTATAAAGAACTCCTATTCAAATAGAATTGGCAATTAGACATGTAGTTAGGTTAAGCATTAGAGGCATTTAAATACATGCCTCTCGGTTAGCGAGGGGATCCTGTTGCCATTTTTGAGAACCATCGTTTTACGTTTTTATACTGCTGAGACAATTTGTGTTACAGACCTTTGTTAAACTATGAAGTTGTTATTTTGAATAAAGACTTTATGTTTCTTTCAATTCGACGTCTATAAATTTTCTCCACTCCTAAGTATGGGTTGGAGAGGGCCCCTCCAACACGTAAGTCATGAGATTTTACTGTTCATGTATTTTTCATTATGTGCTTTGTATTGACTTAATCTATATTGCATGTGAAAGTATTCTTGATGACATTCAAATATCATGATTTGATTTCAGTAGTAAAGCGACCAATCTGATTCCGTACAACTATAGCGCATTCTGTAGTGTGGTAACGCTGTTTCTGTAGTCATGTAGCAGCATTCTGCCAAGACATATTTCAACACTTATTTTCCTGTGTGCTTGCATTACTTACGAAACAATGATCCAGATCTTGAAGCTCATGCACTTTCCCATTAATTATAGTTGCTCATGAAGATTGATTACTTTCAATACTTTGGTTAATTGATGATTAATTCGCAGCATTAGATGATTGCAGTTTGAACTTAGCTTTTGGCCTTTGAATATTCTAGATCAGATCTCCAGTTTATGTATTTGAATTGCAGTGTTTACTTCTTCAATTAGAGATCCAACTTTCGGTATTTTAGAGTAGATCTGTCAAGTTTCAGCATTCAAATTCATAGTATAGGTTTACTACTTTCTGCAATTTAATTATTAAGGTATATTTACTGTTTTCATCATTTAAACTTCTTAAACATAGGTTTACTGTTTTCAGCATTCAAAACTTCTCAGCATAGGTATTTCTCATCCATAGATTAGGAAATCCTTTCACAGCTTATTCAATTTCCTTTTTAGGCAAACCTTTAAACATTGACACCAGCACCCAAACAAGACAAAGACTATCCTATAAGAGCACATATAGTGCCTACGCCTCTGAAGTTTGTACATCCCCCGAGTTGGTAATTAAAGTAGGATCCTAGTCTAGCTGCCCTAATTAGGCATCCATTCTAAGAGCTCACCATATTTTACAATAAGTTTCTACCTGCTACTACAGACATGGATGCTACTACACCCTGGTTTCTGCCTGCTACTACAGACAAGGATTCTACTACACCCTATTTTCCAGCTACTATTGGAAGGAGGCTACGACCCCCTAGTTTTATCAGCTGCTACTGAAAGGATGCTTCAAAACCCTTATTTACCAGCTACCACTGGAAGGAGGCTACGACCCCCTTGCAGGCATGTAGCCTACCCTAGCACCACCCTACCTCCCTTGTCTTGTTAAATCTATCTTCTAGATCTTCCTTTAATGCTGTCACTGGTCCTTTTCTTTCATCCACT
Source organism: Larix kaempferi (assembly GCA_027924585.1). Lineage (NCBI taxonomy): Eukaryota > Viridiplantae > Streptophyta > Pinopsida > Pinales > Pinaceae > Larix > Larix kaempferi. The sequence goes on along the minus strand of BSBM01000299.1, from coordinate 52,855,017 downwards.
TGGTCTCTGTCTCTTCTTGTTGCTGCTACTTGGATCTAGAATTTAGAGATAGCTTCATTTCTATTCTCTGACTTATATCATGCCATTCTTCATCTTGAATGTGCAGACTCTGGTCTCCATGCTGCTTCAGGTATTCATTTAAAAAACCCAACATTCACTTCAATTTGTGCTTCTTACAAAATCTTCAATCTAAACATCATAGAAATTCAACTTCATCTTCATAATTCTGTTTATATATTCTTTTACTTTTCTTTTGAATCATTTTATCTTTTCAAACTATGCTCATGCCTCTTCATAATCGTGCCTCTTCACATCTGTGATAATTAATTTATCATTCTGTTTCTTAATGATTTTAATTAATTAATTTAACATTCAGTTCATTATATGTTTTTAATTAATTAATTAATTAAACTTTGTGTGCATCTCATGCCTCTTCGAATCTCTGTGGGGTTCTTCCATCTTCAGGCCTTCGGGATTTCTTTCTTTCATGTCTGTGGGCTTCCTGTCTCTTTCACCAGCGGGCATAATCCAAGCTTCATGGGCGTCCTTCATCTGGGGCATGCTGCCTTCTCCCATCCTTCACCTACAGGCATTTATAGACACTCACAGGCTCCCTACATCTCAAGCATGTAGCCTTCCTCCATCTCAGGCATCATCTATGCGAGCATAATTAAGTTTTTGGGGGATTTTATCCCTTAAGCCCCTTGTGGGAATTCCATGTGCTTTATCCCTCTCTACGGGCATATTAATCCCTTGTGGGATTATTCCTTAAGCCCTTGCGAGCATTTCCAAATCCCTCATCAGCCATGTGTTTTTGACACTTAGTCAAAAATTGTTTTTATATGTAAACACAAATTTTCTTCTATTTTGGCAGATTTGAAACTATGGCTAGTTGGATAGATCATCAGAGAAGAGACTCACAATTTTTAACAAAATTATTAGCACGAACAAAGCTTCTGGCAGGCATTACAAAATGGCTTCTCAAACGCCTGTTTTCAACACTTAGCCAAATCTTCATAGTTTTATCCTTGGTAGGAAAACATAACTTTTTCTTAGTTTGACAGGTTTATTTCTTGAAAATGTGGCTACCATAGAGGAAACTAAAACCATGGGGGGATAGTAATTTCACCAAGGAACAACATCATTCTTTTACATGAATTTATTGACATAAGCACAACCATTGGTGGGAATTTGCAAATGGCCTTCTGAACTGGTTTTAACACTTGGACAATTTTGTCAAACCTAGTCCTTACTGTTCCAGGAGACACTTTGGCAGACTCATATTTTTGTCATCAAGCGCTCACTAGGAGAACTGAGACCATAGTCAGATGCACCATCAAACACTCTAGGTTCCTATGTCTTCAGAATAATTTAATCATTTACATACGGGAGATGGTGGGCATTTGAAAATAGCCTTCCAAACAATTGTTTTGACACAGACAATTTTCTTCAAACCCTAGGTCACCAAGGTGATTTTATTTTTTCATAAAACTTGGAAAGTGAAGCATCTATAGTATGGGGAACATCATTCTGACTTCATCTATGGCCATTTCAACCTCTGAGCCTTCTTTCTCTCTCCTCGGCGGACATTTTACTGAAGTAGTGCAAATCTGGCTGGGAGGCACTTTTGGCAGATCCATATCTTTCTCCTCAGAGAGTTTTTGGACCATCTGAGAACATGGTTGGATGCACCAACAAACATACTAGAGCCTAACACTTTTAGATTATTTTTCTCATCATCCTATGAGATAGGGCAAGCATTTCCTTGAGGCCACTTAGGCATTTTTTAGTGATTTACACTTAGACAATTTTTGCTCTCTTCTAGACTTGGTCCGATTTTCCCAAAACACTGTTTTGGCAGGTCCATAACTTCTTCCTCAGGCACTTTAAAGTCAATGTGAAAACATGGTCAAGTAGGCAAAGCAGACACCTACAAGATGACCATATGATGCGAGCATTTTCTTCAACCCACAAATTATGGCGGGCATTTCCCTAGAGCAATTTTGACTAATTTGACAAAAGAGCTTCTTTTGGGAGACCTGTATCTTCTTCTTCAAAGAGTTTTTTTGAGAAATGGGGTCATGATCAGATAGATACTTCAACAATCTATGGCATGACAAGTCATGGCATTCATTTTATTCTTCTTATGAATTATGATGGACATTTTCATAAGGTAGTTGCTTTAGGGCAGTTTTTCATCACTTAGTCTTACAAACTACTACCAGAATGTAATAATGACATCATGAGACATTAGGACACCAACATGTGTCTTTCCTACCTCATCACACATTCCACATCATCATACATGCCATGCCATGTCATCATATCTGCCATATCATCATGCAGGCCATGTCATCACTTTTAGCCATGCCATCATATCCTTGCTTATCCTTTTGTCATTAATGAACTCCTTTGACATCAATGACAACCATATTCAACATTTCATGGTAAAGATGACACATAGGGTATGTAAATAAGGATTTATATTTTCACCTATGTTCATGCCAGTTCCAATACAATATTAAGATGGATGCCTTGCATATAAGAATTGAAATTACAATTATGAATGTGCCAAATATAACTCAATCTAACAACTATTCCTAACTTTCAATGTGAAAATGTTAAAGAAGAATACAAAAAGTGGAAAGAAATAATGAGTCAAGAAAGATTGATCTAACTTTTCTTGGTTCTAGTGAGCCAAGAAAGATTGATCTCACTTTTCTTGGTTGTCATGGAGCAAGGTTTGATTGAATCTCAATACCCACCTAAAACCCAACCTAAAAAATGAAGAGTTATATTTTTTACTCGAATGCCTACAAAAAATATAGTACAATTTTTCAACTCCGGAACTCCCAATTAGCTACATATCTTAAATTAAAGATAAACAACAATATAACATCAATTCAACCAAGCCTAAATAAGCTATTAAATGAGTATTGCTCAAGTCCAGTAATCCAAAGAGACTTCCCTTGATATTATCATTGGTACACTATTATTAGATTTATGCAAAACTTAGGATCATAAGCAATATAAAATAAAAATGGAGGGTCCTTAAGTTTTAGGTAGGTATGAATTGAGCCCATGATTTGGAGGTATGAATCCATCCCATGATTTGGAGGTTATTCCTCATCCCACCCAAATAAAATAACCCCCAATATTTATATTACTATGTCAAATTAAAAATCCCCTTTGATTACTTAATACCGGGCAATATATTTTTGAGGTTTTTAAGAGTATTCAAACCCCCAATATGAATGGACATGATATGATATTTCCTTGCTAGTGAACCCCCTGTGCACTCAACCAACCACGTCGATCCTCCATTCAACACTTCTTGCGTGACTTCAGTTTCTATCACCTCTCCTTCATCCACATTTGGTGTGACGAATGGACATCATTTATTTCCCAACTGTATCTGGTCTCGCCCTTGACTGTAACTCAGTCGTCGCCATGCTACGTCAGCTCCTTCATGCACTCGAACATTTTCTCTGGCCGATCTTCTTCTGCATTTAACTAGCTCAGCGACTCAACCATCGATCCCTATGATCCCTCTTGGTCTTTGTCGTCTTCTTCCTTTGACCATTCTGATGTAGTCGGCCTCCTTTACGTCAGCGTCATCACCGACTCGTCTATTCCTCTGACTAGCCTCGACTCTATTGCAACTTGGCTCTTCGATCAAAGTCTTCTCTTGGTCGTCCATTGACCTTCTGGACCAACTATCCCTCTCTTCAACTAGAAGGAATCCACCCTATGTAAGTGACTCATGCTGCCACTCTCTCCGGCCTCCATCTCTACCAATCCTCATCGAATTTCTGTTGTCGATTGTTCTTCTCGGTCTTCCAACCGTCCCTGTTGGTCATTGTCAACTCCCTACTGCTTTCTTCGTCTAGTCAATATCACCTTTGATCATTTCCTTACTTTGTCTGATTGTCGGCCATCGACCTCAGTTGGTTGGAAACCCCAGCTCAGCTACCTTTTGTCGACTATCGCCCTTTATCCTAGAGGTCGTCAACCATCCTCTAGGCATCCTTGTTGTCCATGCCCTACTGTTTACCTTGGGATCAGATTCCCCTGCATCAACTATGAAGGAAAACTAGTTTATATCTCCTTTCTGGTATTGTTGATACTGTTGAACACAGTTGGTCCACTTTTCATTCAATGGATGCTATAATATGACAATGAATACAAAAACTAATTCATATTTCCTTTTTGGTAACTGCATGAATTATTTTTATATTTTACTATGTAACATGTTTCTAATGATATCTTATTTGTGTTTTTTATTGAAGATATTGATTGCAATGCTGATATTTTGAGAGAGATGGGGTAACTTAGAGGCATTAGCAGCGCATTTAGTGGTGGAGACCCCATTCAATGCTCTCTTGTTGAATCCATTGATTCCATTGTAGACACAATCTAGCAAGAAAATGGGGCACTTTACAACATTTCCTCTTACAGAGAGAGGAAAAACAGGGAGTATGCTATGGATTGGACCACTAAGCCCTCAAATAATTAAAGATACACAAAGAATATATATTTTCCCTGTTAAAAGAACCTAAAACAAATGCATTCTCGAACACCAGTTGTCTGCACATTTCTATTAAATGGTGTACCTATCAACCATTCATTGATAACTTGATGGATAGGTGGTACATGGTGTTGGATGTGTTTCCCAACAATAACAGAGAAATCCCTTTGTACTTCCTTAGGAATATGTATGTTGAGTTCGTTCTAGGGAAGCACATGAAATAATTCTATTACTTTCAATTCTATGTTGTTGGTTTGGGGATGTCCAAAAATTGACAGGGTGCAAGGCATAGATATGCCAATTTCCAAGCACCTTAACTGCATAGGCCACTCCCTAGGGAAGAATTCCCACCTGGAAAACAATTGCTTCTCGAGACATAGGATGCATTACTACTTTTGCCCCAAACCATGGGTCACCATGCCAGTTGCATGCGATGGCCAGACACAGGAAGTGCTTGTTGATTAGGACTTCAGGTTAGGCAGGACCTTTGGAAACTAGATAGGGAGGACCTTTCGGTCCAGGAGCTCCTTCCCATTCCTGCACATCATGTGGCCATGCCTGTTATGGTCTTTCCCATTCAAGTTTTGGCATAAGGTAATTACATGAAACCTAAAAGGTTTATTTCCAAAATGTTTGTTTTATGGTTCATAGATATATATCTAGTTTTCTCATGTTTTTATGTTCTTAATTTGTAGTTTCTCAATCAAATTCCCTTGGGGGGGGACATGGATGCAGACACTTTACTGCTTGATTTATTTGGAAGATCTCAACAACATGTATCTTTTTTTTAACATGTTATGTTGTTAGTTGATGTTAGTGCTGTAATAAATAAATCTATTTGACTATTTGAGCACATGGTGTTTGTAGGCATTTAGAGAGGAGAGCCATCAAGTGCCTCCTAATGTAGAGACTACAATTCCTAATACCGCAGGAAGAACGCAACATCAAGTATATTTTTGAACATGTTACATTGTTGGTTGATTTTATTTTTGTAATAAATGCATCTATTTGATTATTTGAGCACTTGGTGTTTGCATCCAACTAGAGAGGAGAGTCGTTTGGTGCCTCCCAATGTATAGACTTCAGTGTCTGAGACCACATGAAAATCACAGTAGCATGTATCTTTTTGAACACATTACATTGTTGGTTGATGCTAATTTTTCAGTAAATGCATTTATTTGACTATTTGAGCACTCAGTGTTTGCATCCACCGAGAGAGGATATCCATTAGGTGCCTCACAATGTATAGACTATAGTGCTCAAAACCACATGTAGATCACAATAACATGTATATTTTTTAACATGGTACATTGTTGGTTGATGTTAGTTTTGTAATAAATGCATCTATTTGACTATTTGAGCACTTAGTGTTTGTAGATACCGAGAGAGGAGAGCCGTTAGGTGCCTCCCAACATATAGACTTCAATGCCTGAGACCACATGAAAATCATAGTAGAAGATATCGTTTTGAACATGTTACATTGTTTGTTGATGTTAGTTTTGTAATAAACTCATCTATTTGACTATTTGAGCACTTAGTGTTTGCAGCCACCAAGAGAGGAAAGTCTCCTGGTGCCTCCCAATATACAGACTTCAATACTTGAGACCACAAGAAAATCACAAAAATAGGTATCTTTTTGAACATGTTACATTGTTGGACGTTTGTGCTAGTTTTGCAATAAATGCATCTATTTGACTATTTGATCACTTGGTGTTTGTAGTGATTGAGAGAGGAAAGTTGTGTGTATACTAGAGGACCTTCTCCTCAAGTGATGGAGGGTGCTCCCGCAAGTTCAACTATTGATGCTGCCAAGATGGATGTTCATCTAACGACACTGCCTCCTACCCAAGAAGGTAAATATCATAGTCCATAGTCGGGTTTTATGGTAAGACATATTCATCTAATATATATTATTCTATTAATGATTTCAAGTGTTTTATTCAATTTAGTTAGTGTTGTTCATAATTGGTCTCTAAAATGATTAATTTTTCTGTAATTGTTTAGATGACAATTAGAAAGAGGATCTCACTGAGGAGGAGGTCAAGACATTCACCCATGCCTCGTATGGATAGGGTGATTGCTTGATATAAATTAGTGATTAGTATGTGATTGCTTGAGTTTAGGCTTTAATCTTGTTGAAATTGAGCTCATAGTTGATCACTGTCACGTTCCCTCCCGTCAATCCGATGCAAAGGAGGAAACATGACCAAGCATACCGGGCTTATTGACAATCTCAGGCCCGTTCATTACTACGAAATGCATGGATAAATAAAACTTGTGTATATATATTCATACTCAGCAAGCATAACGGAATTAAACACTATATATGCACACAGTTTTATTATGCATTCAACATGTAAACAACAGTGATTAATTAAAACATTGCAGAACATAGAATTAACATAACTCAATTAATAACACAACGGAATAACCATAATAACATACACGCAGAAGGAGATGCATCAACCTATTTCTTCCAGGCATAATAATGAAACAATCACATAATAATCAATCCCATTCTCATGCTATGCACAAGCATCATGCCAACTAACTTAAGATAATCATTTTGTCCAAGTAACATGAATAATTAAACATACAGGACAAACACAGAATGATCATACTTTAACCACATAGAACACTTATCTTTATGATGAAGTTGTCCAAACAATTGGCTATGGGAGAGCAAAATTCCACCCAACCATAGGTCTCTGTCCAGCCTGTATTCTTTCACCCGAGAGACCACCCCCGAGCTGGGTTGTGTATCCACTAAGGAGGAACTAGATGGGCTCACTCACAGCCATGGTTTCACTCAAACAGTCATGCTAAGCCAACACACAGTTGGGTTTATCAAGCATGCAATAAGCAAAGGAAGAGGATGCTAAGCTAGTGAGATCAACCCCAGAGCTACAGACATCTCAAGCTAAATTCAAGCAATCCAATCCTCTGTTCAAACATCCACACTTGGATTTCTCACAATTCTGTTATCAAGTAACTCAATCCCGTCACTAGATTTATGGGCTATAAAAACTGGTTTCCCAATGGATTTCAAGGTATCTAATACTCTCAATTTCGCCCCAAGGTTCATATCTATGGATCCCCCATTGGATTTCACTGTCAAATACCAATTATGGGTGTTTATGGCTCTTCAAAACGTGGGTTCTTGCAAAGTTGCGATTTCTGGTTTTTCTCACTGCCAGGCATTCGTAATGGATGAAAATTGAAGTTGGGATGTTCAACAATGGAATGGGAATGAGGAAGAAGCAACTCTCATGAGGTAGAGTGACTTGTGGTACAAGAAAAACAGAGCCCATACCAACCATACGAATTTCTGGGCTGCCCATGTTCCATTGAAGCCATGGACTGAATTCTTCAACAACTTCCTTACAACACAATTAAATGTCAGCAATGAAAGTCAAATGGGTTCTCACAATGACATTTGGAAGCTTATGGATCAATCCCACAACCCCCTCACCACTCCCTAGTGGATACACATGGCCCCTTCTCATTAGTTGTTCCCATAGCCAGTTTTGGTATTTTATTGCATGATGTTTATTTACATCATTTTTATAATGCTTCGTGGCTTAATAGCACATGGGTAACATAATATCTAATACTTTCCTTTTTAAATAAAATTCGAGCATCCATTAGTGGGGCCTTGGCCTTGAGCTCCTCGCTAGGAAAACATACATCACATGTATACAATATTTACATTAAAAGCTAATATATCCTAAGGGTCAAAATGGGGTATTACAATCCCCTCCCCCTTAGAATAACACCGTCCTCGGTGTTCCAATACTTAGGAATACATATACAATTTATATGTCCAAAATTTTCAAAAATTTGCAGATCTGCCCTGCATTCTATCATTTACCTTGAACTTTCAGGACTATGTCCTTTGGCTGCCACAAATTCTCCTGTTGGTTCTGACCTTCCAGCTCATCCACAAGTCTGAAAGCTTTATGGATTCTACCCTCTTGATGTTCCTTTGTTGGGAAGTTGCGGCGACAATGATTTCCCCCACATTTCCAACATTTCACTGGTTGCTTTGTCTTTTCCTGTTCAATTTATTTCGATTCTTCCCACCTGGAACGTTTCTTAGTGGACTGGTTGGATGAATGCCCCCTCATTGATCCATTGTACTTTCCTTGACTAACTGTTTCTAGAATTATTTTTACTTGTCTTTGTAGACAAACAGAGTCCTGCAAAACCTTATGGCTCATCTCATTCTGCTGTTTTTGTAGCTTGAGTAGTCTTCCAAGATTCTCTTGGGTCTTGGCAATTGTTTGAAGAATATTTTTAGCCAAATCCAATAGCTTTTGATTCGTTGCCATGACCAATGTACATAGCAGCCAACTCTTTGCTCGCTAGTACCACTGTTTTGTAACAGCTGCAACTAATTAAATTCCACTTCTCACCTGTGAAATACATCATTGCAATTTCTGTTAGGCCAAGCATGATATAAACATTAAAATCAATCAATTAATTTCCCAATTGACATGGGTAGTCCATGCTTTATCCATGAGACTTTCATACTTTTCATGCTTTCCCAACATGCACATGAGCTCATTCATGTCCATTCTTTCATAGGGAATTAACTACTTCAGCATTCACAATTTATTTCAAACATGTAAACACACTCGTCTTCCAGCCATACATGCATTCAACAATTTTCTGTTTTTATAAATGCATCAATAAAAAAAAAGGAAAAGGGAAGCAGTAAGAGTCTTCTTCTCTTAGTCTTGTTCCATTCTGGAACCCACACCACCACTATGGTTTTCATGCTCCTATCCTCTTTCACTTCAATGTGAATGCTTGACCTGCCTTTATTGGCTATGACACTTAGTGTCTATGGTCTATTCCATACCTCTCAACCATGGAGTCCCTCCACATGGTTTGTCTACAACTCTTGGCTGCTAGGACCCACACAGTACCACTAGCACCATCATTCATTTCTGCTCAAGCTGAGCTTTTTAGGATAGTCACATGTCCGCATGCATCCTTAAGATGCTTTCATAGTCCTTGCTTCCAGCAATACCTACACTCAAACATCGAATAAATTCACATATTTAGTTTATTTTCATAGGTTTTATCTCTAAACAAGAGTTTAGGAAATCATAACCAAATCATGTACACATGTATATTCATATTAAATAAGCAAGAAGCTGCAAGATAACCAAATACTTATTTGTATTGTGCGTTTCCTCTTTGGTCCATAGGGTCTTGCTTTGCTTTGCAAGCCTTGGGATCGCCTATGGACTTGGATGTTTGGCCAGCACGCAGGCTGCTCCACAACATCAAATAGTTAATGCCCAACCAATACACCTTCACGCCGACTGGATTTACCAAGCATTTGGTGGTGCCCAACCAGTCCCATACCTGGTTGGCCCTCTCCATTTCCAAGCTAGCACATCCGTCTGGGTCATCAACCAATGGAAGGAACTGCGCCACCGACCATTATAGGTCAAGGATCTACTACTCTGCCTTAGGATTGCATCAGCCTTTCACACGTGTCACAACCCTTCATGCACATAACAATTCTTCACCCACACAAGGATGGCACTCCTTTTCCTGTGAAAACCAGTGGTTCCCTATAGGAACTCTTTAGGTGACTTTCTTGAGTACATTTTCTTCACTTTTTCCTTTAATGTGCAACACCAAATTGCATTTGTATAAGCTGACAACACAAGATGGGTAAGAAAGCTCATCAATATTGCTGCTCTAAAATTGTAAACATATTTCATAACATTCACTATCCAACATTGAAACACCAGGAATGCGTCCATTCCCTTAGGGTGTAGTCAATGTTGAAAATCCTGTCATAACCCGACATTGGAAAAGTATGCACCCCTTTTCTGATGTGAGCCATGTAGGCCCTACTCATACTCAAGCAGTCTGCCATAATGGAAATAAAATCAAAACATGCTCTGCATATTAACTCTAATAATTAGACATGCATGTATGTATATATATCAGTCAGGGTTTACAGAACACTTATCCATTTGCAGATGTAGTCTTTTTTCATTAATGAGGAATGGGGGCTCCCTTCTCTGAGTTAACAGTCCCTTGGTTTTCCATCCCAAATCCTTTTGATGTTACATAACCCTCATATGTATTACTGACACAATCTTTACCATTTCACTCATATTGTTTACCAATCATGCAGTGTAGATGGGACATTATCAAAATATCTAATGGTGTTTCACCCGAAACTCATTTCCAAGATATGGGATCCTTCCCATGAAGTTTGGCTTCTGCAGGCCCTCTCTCATGGTCTTACTGCAATGTGTCTTCCTGGCACACTTATTAAATAGTCAAACAATCAGCAACATTTAACAATACAATTCAAATCTGATTGTTCCATAACCAATCAATGGCACTAATAATTAAATTCAATACGAATTTGCAACTCTATCTACTACAGAAATTGATTTGCTTAGCAATGAGGTTATCCTCAATTGTTTGTCTCTTGTAAGTGGCACCACTTTTCCCTTACGATTTTATGCTTTCTAGCATAACGTGCACATCCACTTACAACACGTCCTCCTGACACAATTCATATAAGCCAAATAGTCATTAGTCATTTATTAACAAAATTCCAAATCTGAGATCTACAAATATGAGATTTACAATTCTTCTTTCTAACAGAACTTAGAGTTCTCAACCATGAGATTCTTCTCATGAGGTTTGGCTCTTTCACGTGGTATATTCCAACCTTCATCATGGACTTACCCACATTGCCATGCCCAGAACAATCTACCTGAAATTTGAAACTTCAATCAGACAAACACTTTGTAAGTCTCTATGCATATAATATTTTTATTGCATCCTTTACAACAGTCATTAAAGTGATCTTCAGAATTATAACACTCCATAATTCAAACACTCTCAACTATTAATATTTCAAATGCAATGAAATGTATAGGCTTATGTTATATGCACCCTTAGCACAATAAAATTACAAGACACCATCACACCGTCCGTGCAATCAAATTAAAGTTTTTAAATGCTCATTAATTCATAGCCATATCATTTATGCAACTTTGTCCTTCCAACATAGCACTCTGGAAGCCTGTCAATCATGACTACCTTCATGCAATTCTTCCCCTGCATTCATAGCAGCTCATGAAATGATCTCAGAATTATCATTAATTTATCATTTCATCTATTTCTTAATTGTAATGAAACATATATATATATCACAATCATGCATGTACACAATACCTCTCCTCCGGTGTAACTACCCACATGCATGCATATTCACAACACTTACTCAAACTTTTCATATGCATTCACTCAATGCATAACTACAAGACTTGCCAAATCTCTTAATGCATATCCACTCAATGCTACCTTGTATTGATTCATGAATACTATGCATTCAAACATATTATGGCCTAACCATGACTACCTCATATAGGATGCATTACCATAATCAAGACCACCAGTCCTTACTTGCTTTGGTTATTAAACTCATAACCCACATACACATGGCATGATATATTTTTATATGATTGTAGTCTAAATTTCTAAACAGTTACATGGTATGAGACCTCTTGCCTTCACCACTCCATGCTCCGCCACACTATGGCAGTATGTCATTCACATGAATGCATTTCAATCCTAAATGCATACCATTCTATGATTACTAAATATGGTTCAATGGATTCTTACCCAATCCCCTTTCAACACTTATGCAATCATCATAATTAAACCATTACCTGCATGGCTCCCATTCACACCCTGATGTTACCTGATTAGTTGGTCTCTTACAGAAGATTGCAGAATTCGCCCACCAACCTCTTGATCATGGATTTGCTGCCCTGACCTTTTCTTCATGAGGTTGTTGGCCACATGCAACAACATCGTCAACATATTTAGCCATGCTTCTGTTTTCTTTGGTCCTACAACCAATACCAACACCAATAGTAATTATCAACCACAATATTTACCATTAGTGGTTCATTGCATAAGTAAAATCCCACTACTTTTATCAATATGTAAATATCATATGTGTGCAAAACATCTTCTCATGCACTGTGCATTGTTTACTAATATGTCCACCAATGCATATTCATGCCATCCATCTAATCTCTTGCATTTTCAGCATTCCCATGCCATAATTTTATGTACATAAGGCTTATAAAATATAAATACAGTTAGCAAGCAGGGGTTAAGGAATTATCCCTTTCCAATCCCTCATCTTTGCATGGAATTCCTCCTCCACATCATAGTTGGTCCAATTTCATGGCCTCTAGCAAGCGCACAAGGAATCATTAGCTATGATTTTCTCACCAAACAACAATTCAATACATATACTTATGCATAACATTCCTACTTGCTACTTTCTAGGTATGCAATTCTAGAAATTGCCCATATTGATAACAATTTTGTCAAAACAGCCACAGACACATTTCTGCTCTAAATATCTATGATATATGAAAGCCTCATTCAAACTCTGGTGATGCACTACTGTTCCCTGCTGTATAAGCTCTCCAATGCTTATCCACATGCTTCATTCTGACTTCGGGTGTGGAAATTGCATTACTCCAAAAATGACAATTTTCTCCACAATTCTGCATATTTTACACAGTTACAAAATATCCTGAACTGCCAACTTCAGCCATATGTAGAAGCAAATCTATGAAGAATCATGAAAATTTTTCTATCGGGCGAAGTTAGCCTATATAACAAGGAACACTCAGCAACTTGCAGATCTCTGTTCCGATGCACCATTCATCTTCTATAAATTTATGGGTTTGACTACTTTTCATTTTTAACCCCCTTTTTTTTTGCAACTCCGCAATTCGAATTGTGCAACTTGTGCAACTCCTGCGCAACTTGTGCAACTCCGCAATTCCAACTGCACAACCTATGCAACTTCGCAATTCCAACTGCACAACCTGTGCAACAACTGCGCAACCTGTGCAACTCTGCAATTCGAACTGCATAACTTGTGCAACAACTATGCAACCTGTGCGACTCCGCAATTCGAACTGCACAACCTGTGCAACAACTGTAGAACCTGTGCGACTCCACAATTCGAACTGCACAATCTGTGCAACTCCATAATTCAAACTGCACAACCTGTGCAACTCCACAATTCGAACTGCACAACCTGTGCAACTCCGCAATTCGAAACTGCGGGATTGTGGAAACACCTCTTCTGCTCCTACAAACTCGCGGGGCTCATATCTCCCTTGTCCCTTAACCAAATAAGGTAAGTCTGGTACCATTGGAAAGCTCTTAGCGAGATCTATGCAATGGTGTGATTCTATGCCACACCTGAGAACTCTAATTCTGCCATTTTCCACAATCAAAATTCCACCCAAACTTCATCAATATTGTGTTAAGGACACTCTGATATCTGCCTACAAACTCAGAGTTTGGCCCAAGCAGCCCCAGTGCTGCAACATGGGCTCCGATACCACTCTATCATGTCCCCTCCTGTCAATCCGATGCAAAGGAGGAAACATGACCAAGCATACCGGGCTTATTGACAATCTCAGGCCCGTTCATTACTAAGAAATGCATGGATAAATAAAACTTGTGTATACATATTCATACTCAGCAAGCACAACGAAATTAAACACTATATATGCACACAGTTTAATCATGCATTCAACATGTAAACAACAGTCATTAATTAAAACATTACAGAACATAGAATTAACATAACTCTATTAATAACACAGCGGAATAACCATAATAACATACACGCAGAAGGAGATGCGTCAACCTATTTCTTATAGGCAGAATAATGAAACAATCACATAATAATCAATCCCATTCTCATGCTATGCACAAGCATCATGCCAACTAAATTAAGATAATCATTTTGTCCAAGTCACATGAATAATTAAACATACAGGACAAAACACAAAATGATCATACTTTAACCACATAGAACACTTATCTTTATGATGAAGTTGTCCAAACAACTGGCTATAGGAGAGCAACATTCCACCCAACCATAGGTCTCTGTCCAGTCTGTATTCTTTCAGCCGAGAGACCACCCCCAAACTGGGTTGTGTATCCACTAAGGAGGAACTAGATGGGCTCACTCACAGCCATGGTTTCACTCAAACAATCATGCTAAGCCAACACACAGTTGGGTTTATCAAGCATACAATAAGCAAAGGAGGAGGATGCTAAGCCAGTGAGCTCAACCCCAGAGCTACATACATCTCAAGCTAAATTCAAGCAATCCAATCCTCTGTTCAAACATTCACACTTGGATTTCTCACAATTCTGTCATCAAGTAACTCAATCCCGTCACTAGATTTCTGGGCTATAAAAACTGGGTTTCCCAATGGATTTCGGGTTATCTAATACTCTCAATTTCGCCACAAGGTTCATATCTATGGATCCCCCATTGGATTTCACTGTCAAATACCAATTCTGGGCATTTATGGCTCTTCAAAACGTGGGTTCTTGCAAAGTTGCAATTTCTGGTTTTTCTCACGCCGAGTATTCGTAATGGATGAAAACTG
This sequence comes from Larix kaempferi, assembly GCA_027924585.1. Lineage (NCBI taxonomy): Eukaryota > Viridiplantae > Streptophyta > Pinopsida > Pinales > Pinaceae > Larix > Larix kaempferi. The sequence goes on along the minus strand of BSBM01000299.1, from coordinate 52,839,999 downwards.
AAGCTGGGATGTTCAACAATGGAATAGGAATGAGGAAGAAGCAACTCCCATGAGGTAGAGTGAATTGTGGTACAAGAAATACAGAGCCCATACCTACCATACGAATTTCTGGGCTGCCCATGCTCCATTGAAGCCATGGACTGAATTCTTCAACAACTTCCTTACAACAGAATTAAATGTCAGCAAGGAAAGTCAAATGGGTTCTCACAATGACATTTGGCAGCTTATGGTTCAATTTCACAACCCCTCACCACTCCCTAGTCGATACACATGGCCCCTTCTCATTAGTTGCTCCCATAGCCAGTTTTGGTATTTTATTGCATGATGTTTATTTACATCATTTTTACAATGCTCCATGGCTTAATAGCACATGGGTAACATAATATCTAATACTTTCATTTTTAAATAAAATTCGAGCATCCACTAGTGGGGCCTTGGCCATGAGCTCCTCGCTAGGAAAAAATACATCACATGTATACAATATTTACATTAAAAGCTAATATATTCTAAGGGTCAAAATGGGGTATTACAATCACTAGAATTGTTCTTTGACTTGCAGACTACATAAATGAACATGGATCCTAGATGTAGGCATGCTTGACCTACATCTGGAAAAGAACAACATAATAATTGGTTTTGGATCCTAGTTGTACTTATAGGTGGCACATGCCTGAGCATGTTCATTATATTCTTAAATAATGACACATTAAGTATACAATTTATCATGGCATCCATATGCCATATGTATATATTGTACTAAAATGATTTCAACTATATATAAAATATACATTGATGTTAAGTATCTATGCAAGTATTCTATTATATCCCTTCACGTGTTCAAAGCTTTCTACATATAAGTGTTACTTATTTAATTACCTGTTAATTTGTTAAATTTCACAACGTGCCTAATGAAATTTGTGGAAAATTGTAATGAGTTTCATGTGGTGAGGTAATTCCATAGTCTACAACGGCTTACAAATTACAGTGAGCTACCAACTGGGTATTGGAGTTGAGTTAGAACTATCAATTACAGTAATTTGGGTTTGAACTTCACAACCTTGTAATGAAAGCAAGAAGGATGTCCATATTTGTGCGCAAATTTTGGGATCAAGAGTGCCCCATTACCTCAACAATAGTAAGGAGGTGGTTCAACATGTATGCTACAATTTGGTATTAGAACTTATAATCTTATGCATCAGGAACTGGCATTCTACATTAGGAACTAGTAGTATTCAACCATCAATTATGTTTGCTTGTAAAAAATAAAAAAAACTCACCCATTCACTTCTTGCATCTACATGTTGTATGCCTTCATCTAAATAATTGCTAAACACAGAATAATTGATTTGAATATGCATCTTATGTTCATTGGCTATAGGAATTTGCACATACTTCCACTTAATCCATGAAAATTGAGGAATTGTTTTCAAAAGGATCAAACCCACATAAAATAATAAGGATGTTCTATCCATATTATCTTCAAACATGGCCAAAACAAGCATACTTGATCCAACAAACATGATATTATGGTATACAATTCTATTTACTTGTAAAATGTCAAAACTCTCCATTCATTTATTCCATCTACATGTTGTATTCCATCATCAAAAGCAATGCTAACCAAGAATGACTGGTTTGAATATGCATGCTCTGGTGATTTGCTATAAGGAAGTTGCATTTTCTAGTCATTTGACTATTTGATCACTTAGTGATCAAAAGTATTTTCTGGCCATCTTATCTTCCAAGTGTTATCTCAAGAAATCCAATGATCAATCATTGCAAGAATAAACATAAAAAAGGGTCCAACTATCTTGCTCAAGCTCATCGCAGATATCAATTTTCAACCAAATACAAGATAAATCAAGTATCTTTACTATGTCCATAGTACTCACATATATGCTAATCACGAGAGCATGTTTCAAATTCCAATTACCAGATTCACCATACATGCCACTACACGTTCGCTAAGTGGATTTTCACTAGATCTTCCCTATTACAAAATCAATTCACATCATCAAACTATATTATCTTTCAACATTCCCAAATATCAAGAAATCCGATGATCAATCATTGTGAGCATAAACATAAAAAATGTCAACAAACTCTCTTGGTCAACCTCATCCTAGATATTAAAGTTAACCACAAAGGCACAAGATAAATCAATGATATTTATTATCCCCATGGTAGTCATATAAATGCTAGGCACTCAAGTGCGTTTCAAATTCAAATGACTAGTTCCACCACCCATGCATTGTTCATGGTTGATCTCTAATTCAATATTCACCAGTTATAAATCATCTTACATCATCAACTACAAATGAAATTGACCATACCTTTCACCCAATCAAAATTTAACGGAGCTTCACAACCATGACACTACAACTAATATAATCCATATTGCAATAAGAACACTAAAAGTATAACAAACCTATTGTGACAATTACATTCCTTGAGTGTTAGAATCATAAAATGACCATAAACATATAACTAATATGATTTGCATAGAAATAGTCACATTATAAAACTAGAGTAGTCTCGCTACAACAATATAGTTAATCTTGAAAACATATCATCGCAGAAACAATAATATTCAAATTCTGCTATTCCCATATATTATTTTCACAAAGGATGCAAAACTACACGGCATGATTCCATGACAAAAGCAACACATTGAGAAAGGAATGATTCATGTAATTACAACAAGCAAGAGATAGAGCCATAATTTTCATATGCCATAAAAATATGGCATTTTCAAGTCAAACTTCCACAAGTGGATAGTTACAATGGATTGTACTATCTCCTCAACTAACATCTCCATTATTTAATTTTGTTGTAAGTAGAAGGAAGGGATGTCCTCTATCATTTGAATTGTATGTTATAGAACCATATGTTTCCCATCATTCCCTTTTATCTAAGTAATTATTATTATCTTTCTAATGATTATACAACCCTTACATTGGGTTGTGCTCTAATGGTAAAGACAAGGTGCCACTACAATGATGACCCAAGTTCAAACCATGGGAGGAAAAGAGCCTTGGAAACTTAGTCGCTAATGATAATACAACCCATCCATTAGGTTGTGCTCTAATGGTCAAGACTGGGAGCCACCACAATGATGACCTAGGTTCAAACCATAGCAGGCAAAAACTACTGGAAACTAAGTAGTTGGCCATATTTGACAACATTCAATATAAATAATTCATTCACGAAAAGATAATTGATGATTGATAGCATTCAATATACATAATTCATTCAAGAAAATAAAAATGCTGAAACAATCCTTCTAGATAAGAGATGACAAGGTTTGTAAACATCATTGAACTTTGTAAAGCTTTATGACCGAATTTGTCAGAAACTAATTTTTCTGATTCAGTTTTATTTCTTTCTGTAAGAATGTTCTATTGTTTTAAGGGAATTTTTTTTACTATTTGAAATATATATATATTCCAAATAAGAAGAAAGAAATAAATAAACAATGAATTGTAAACTTGGCACCACAATATAAATAATCCACTATTTCATCAATAAACTAGCCATAATACAAAAACAACAATATATATTTATATGTATGAAAATTATTTGTTACATGGGCAATCATTGGTCTCTTGGAGGGAGCTATCTCATTCGGATAGAGAAGAAACCTCATGGTTTCTCACCACGACATGTCAGGTCTTGAACACACCTTGATCTCATGTACGTGGTAACCCCACATGTGCTTAGTATGGACCAAAAAACCCTCACATACATGGCCTCTCTCATTCCCCACTCTCTTCCTCCTGGAACTCCTTCAATGTCCCTCCAATCTAAATGAATCATCTTTAAATAGCATATAAGGGTCAAATGACCAAAAGCAATGACTTTTAACATTTACATCATAACTCATTATTTTGATGCAAATACAAGTAAACTAATTTTCCTTAAATCTTTTACATAATTTTCAATTTTATTCTTTTATTTTCAAAACTCTTTTATTCATTTATCACATGGAAAATTGGTCTGTGACATTATCCACTCCTTGAATTGATGATGTCCTTATCATCCTTGACTCCATCTCCATCATAAATTTATGGGACACCTTTTAGAAAGAAAATAAATATCTTGTAAAAATATTCAACCTATAGATAGAACACAATCTAATAATAATACAAGTTATATTCCAAAGGTGCATATGGAGTGGTATCACTTCTTGTGGTGAAATTGAAACATGTGATTTCGAACAATGTTATAGACACCGACATAGTTTATTTGATCTCTATAAAATTTATAACCTTATTTTTCATATTATATCACAACTATACTATCTAGGTATAAGATCAACTCATAAATATGCAAAGTGTGTGATAGGAGATATATGTAAATATCTAATAATACTCATGTTAAAATGATATAAAGCAAGTTTTTATTACTATAAATATATTGACACGTATTCCTATTTAAAATCTCTTAACCGACTATTGTACTACTATTAGATTCATTATTACTAAATAGAACTTAAATTTAAACCCATTACTCTTTATAAACCAATCACATAGCTCCATATCCTTAATGAATTTAATATGATCTCAAATTGGAATTTCTCTATAACTTTGACATAGTTTAGAATTTGGAAAATTAAATTCATATTTCACAACTAGAAAAGAATCAGCTCACAGATGGAAACTAAGGACTTTTTCCTTAAACCATATATTTAGGTCATGAGTAAATATCTACATGGTATAATTGGGAATTATTACAACTTAATCATACTTCAAGCATAAATTAAGGATCTATATGTCACAACTAAATACCTACATGTTCTAAACATGGTGTACTTAAGAATGTACATAGATAATTTATGTTTTAACCATGTTTAATAGATTTGTGATGAATTTTTATTGGCAAGAATGAGTAATGGTTTGCATAATTATATATGTCTACAATTCATGCATGTTTTAAATTGTATATATGTATTTTTTACTTTTATTTTAGACACATCAACCTATACAATGGTGACATTACATTGGTTTTAGCTTCAACTTGATATTTAGAGTGATATTCATTGTTCTTCTAATATTCATTGTTTTCATACATTGTTGACTATCTATTAGTTGTTTTGCTTCATTTGAAACATACATAGACTATTGTTTTATTAATGAACATGAAATAAGGCTACCGAAAGTAAGCTTGAATATTTTGAGATTACATCACTAAACACAAGTCATTGTTACTTCCACTACTATCGATCTGCATAACCCAAAAAATACACCTTCATCTATTACTATGAATATATAGGAAACAAAGTTTGGACCTTTTGACCATTAACTAGTGATCTTGAACCTTTCGAGTAAAAACTTGACCATTAACTATTCATTTATTCTTCAAATGATGAATATTTTCAAATGATCTACTTATATTAAAAGTGGTCAAAGTGTTCATATATATATATATATATTGATTTTTTCACATAATTTATAGGCACTCACCCCCATTCGAAATTATCTTCATCCTTGGAGAAACTCTCTCTCTCTCTCTCTCTCTCTCTCTCTCTCTCTCTATATATATATATATATATATATATTTAATCCTTTTAAGATGTATAATATATTTTGTGAAAACCTACATAATAATTTTATTATAACTCTTATAAAAAATATCTAAATTTTATTAATAAACTAAATCTTACAATTAGAATTAGATAAACTTGATAATATCCATTGTTGACTCAAACCCAGTCGATAGGGGTTCCCATTGCTGTCGACACCAACCCACCACGATCTCCCTGAGCACTGGCCTAGACAGGTTTTACCCCGTCCAGCAACACCTGCAGAGTAGATGAGGTCTCACTCGAGGTGTTGAAGGGAGAGTGGACGGAACCATGTTTCCGCCGAATGAAGGAGGATGTTTGTGGCACCAATTACTTAACTTATCGTGGCATTCAAAGATAGATACATGCATTCAGATGTAACATCATTCATATTCATAGCATCATTCAATATGATATTTCATCACAATGAGTACAACATTAGAGCATTAGCAGTAGCAAGAAAAAGTAGCATCATTCACGAATCACAACATGTATTACCATAAAGATACATAGGGAATTTCACCAAATAGTTCCGTCATGTTATATTGCTTCAACAAAACCCTAATACAATATCTCCGCAAAACCAGATCTCACCAATATCTCTTGATCTCAGACACAGACTCAAAGACGCACACATCAACATCTAAGGGGCCGTACTAAGATGATTCAACACTTACAACTTATGTCTATATATAGGCTTCTGCCTTTACAATGCTTGTCCACTTACTAACAACTTCCTAACCGACACTTTGGACAAATGAACCAAAATCTAATTGACGTGGGCCAAATGACCCAAAAACCCGCATATTGCAATACAATTGACCCAAAAATGCATAAAATAATCTTCTTTGCGGCCATGTTTTCGCCTTCTGTGACATCTTCTAATATGTCACAGCATCGGTAATGCTGTGATGCTACCTTACCCAACCACCTGCCAACAAGCCCCCAACACAATCTTGTTGCTCGCCCTCGAGCCATGTCAGCAAGACATAGTATACTATGTGGTCTTGACTTTGAAATCCTCGTACTGCTTCTCAACTGTCGTCACCATTTCCTTTGCTACCGTATCCGCTTCCTGACTGTCGATGACATCCTGGGGCGATGGGTGCTCGGTAAGCTTCGTGGCCACTTGTTGATGATGTTCTTGCACTGCCTGGAGAACTTCGCCAGCCTTTGTCATGAACTGAACGGCAACATCTTGGAACTCCTCCAGCTGTGCAGCGCACTTCTTCTACCGTTCACTGGCCTTGGCGACGCACTGCTACAGGTATTTTAAATTCATAGACCTGGAAACCTGCTCCATGGGTGGCATCACGCGCATCACCACCTTTAGTGTCGCCAATTGCCCCTCCTCTTCTTGCCGAAACTTCATCAATTGTTCAACCTGCTCGTCCTGAACAATTTGGCCCCAAAACTACACGGTGTTGGCTGTGAGTTTCGTTGCTGCCGTTTCCAGCTCCACCAGCTGCGTGGATATCTCCTCAATAGCGCGTTTGCGATCGTCCACTTCTACTTGAGGTGTACCGGGATTCACCTGAGCTATTAATTCCTGATTCACTTGCCGCAACTGGACAATGACAGCCCCCAGTTGCTGCACACATTGAAGCATATCCAACCCTTCAGTGGGCTCCGACACATGGTGATAAGCCTCCGCAATGGCCCGGTCTACCCGCACACTGTCATCCCACATATGGCCTTCTCCACAATGAGGTGGTCCTGTTCTTTTTTCAGTTCTTCAATCTCTTGAGCCTTCTCCGCTCGTTCTTTCTTGATGTCCTCTTCTAGTTCATCCATAGCCTTCCACACTGCAACAGCCCTCCTTGTTAAATCTGTAATGGCTTCTTGTGAAGCTACCTCGCACTCCTGCAAACGCATACACTTGCCACTAATATCATGCATTCGGTCCACCATTTCTCGGCTAACGACCATCTGCATAGTTGTCAATCCTTGCGCCGACAATGCATTAATGTTTATGGACACCTTCTTCAACTGCTCTAGCAAGGTGTTTAAAGCCTCGTCATCAATCACAATCGCAGTCAGGGGAACCTCCACATTCCTGACCCGCGGCTCGATGCTGATTGTGCCAACTGGTGGTGCCACTACTTCTTCAGGTGCCTTCCTCAAAACCATATCGTACAAGGAGTCCATACGAGCAGTGAGCACATGGAAACCTTCATTTGTCTTCATTGTCATCTTGTGAGCTGCTGCGGTGGATGCATCAGTGATTTCTTTTATGCGTCGGCCCAACTACGCTTCCGTCGACAGGGAGAGCCCACTGATTGTCGCTGGGTCCTGATGCCCTTTTGTTCTGTTTTCTTCAAGGTCCCAGTCATTGTCGTCATCTGTTGGTGTCTTTATGGATTCTTGATTTGAGTCATGATGACTCCGCTGGTCCTGTGTCAATAGGCGATCATCTGGGCCTTTCACTGGTTCTCCAGCCTCAATCTCATCCAACCCCATGGGTTCACACCATTCCTCTGGCCAATCATTCACGATAGCCTCCAAATCCACCGTTGTCACCTTATATGGTGTCAACAACCATTTCCTATCTGGGTCACGGCGGGCTTGTACATAAATTGCATGCGGTCAAATTGAAAACACCATGATCGAATTAAACTGTGCTGCGGTTTCTTCAGACAATCGAGGCACCTTCATCACAGCTGCACAGAGCATCTCCCAGTATAACCAGAACAACAACACACATTCCCGCATCCATTCTTATTCTCAGACAAACCATAGGTTTTGATACCATGCACCACGACGCTCTTTCACGGTGTCAATCTCCATACCCTGGTATGCATCAGGATCCTTCCAGGCCATGAATGCAATCAATAGTATGAGCTAGCTATATGTGAATGATCCCTTACCTGCTTGAACCACCACGACATCCTCCATCAACTGATTCAGTAGAAACAGCGACTAGTTCATTTGCACTCCGACCGCACACTGCTCGACACACGCCACAATTCCTGAATTACACTGATTGGGTTGACCACCCCATACCACTTTGCAGGAAAGTATCTTGGTGCCAATGAGCACCGCCTTATCATTGATGTTGTTGGTGCGGTACCCACGACCATCCTTCTCCAAGGCATAGCACTTGACCAACTGCGCGGCCAGCTTTTTGTCGTTCTCCTTTCCTCAGAAATACTGTGACAGGTCGACCCCATCCTTGGGCAACTCGGTAATCTCTGCGATCAAGTGCACCGTGACAGGAATTACTTCTTCCAGCCACAACGTTCCGCCGTGAAAGCAGGCCAGCAGTTGCTTCACACATGCATTTACCTTCGGTAGTCATCCAAAATGTGGCATATTGATAAGGCCTAGCAGGCCTGCTTGTTTCAAACCCTGTGCCCAATCACGCGGAATCGGCTTACCACTCAATCGTGACTCTGGCTCATAAGGGTCCGACATAATCTCCTTGTATGCCACCATATCATGGTCATCGTATTTAAGATGCATCAGTGCTGTCCCGATGTCAACAGAGCACTCCATTCCTATCGGTAATGCAGGCATCCACAATGTGTACTTGCGATTCCACTGCACCTTCCGGGATGGTACCTCAGGCCGACTGGGGGGGATATACCCCAGGATATTAGTGGCTGAGATTCCTTCCCATGCGGCGGACTCATCAACCCAGTGGTTGGATGTCCCTGCTTCCCCTTGAGCTTCCCCCGCCACAGCAGTGTAGGACCAAAGCTGCAACTTGCTCTGCGGTGACTCGGAATGATGACTTCCCCGACTCTTCTTAGAAATCACCTATGCTCCAACCGGCATGTTTGCAACTTCTGCCTCAATATTGACGTCTCTCGCAGACTCGACTTCTTCTTCAACGACAATTGAGACGAAAGGAGACTCTACTTCACTGCTAATATCAACTGTTTCCAGCATACCTCACATGATGTTCTCAACTGATGGCTTTACCGACGTAATTAACAGACCCACTCAATGCTCAACAACGACACTCTGCCTGTTCAACTGAACCTTGCCCAATTCTGAACTGCACTCACTAGGAAACAACAACCCTCTTCAATACTTCACAAGCTTACTCAACAACTGAATTCTCATGGCCTTTCGACAAGTTTCAACCCATTCTTATAGCGTCCAACCCAATCCTTCGTAATCATCACTAAATCCAACATTAACTCGACCGAAATTTGGTATTAATGACCCAAATCCACCGTCGATCCTGTCAGCCTATTGACCGGATCCGCCATTAATTCCCATCATGCAAATCCGCTCCGTTAATCAACTGTCTTCGCTTTTGGCATTTATTACTTGATTTGACCCAGTCACAACACTACCACTGTCGCGGACCGCTCCTAACTTATAGCACAAGCCTCCCTGCCTACGCATTCTTGTCTCTGTCGGTTTGAAATTCTGCCACTAATCAAACTGCATTTTTTTTTTCCGATGCGACTCAGGCATCGCGCTATTCCAAGCCCGACCGATATGGATTCAACCTGCTACCATTAATCAACTTTGGGAGCATCACTCCGTCTAACTACTGCAACTGTATTACGCCTCCTGAAGTGATGCTACTGATGCGATATGGACCCAGCCAATGCATCTGCAATTTTCCTGGATGTTTCATAAACTTGCTGTCATACAACAACACCAAGTCACCCTGCTGAAACTGTTTGTTTTTGATGTGGCAATCATGCCATGCCTTCTGACAATCCTTCTCCACCCCTTGGTGGAATCCTGCGATCCTATGATAAAGTGATCTTCCTCTAGCTGTACTAACTGCGCTAGACATTCTTCTAATGATGCTACATCATCCATACATGTCACTGCCGCTATGCGCAGACTCGAAATGATGTACTCCATTGGCATAATCACTTCTTGTCCACACACTAACTTGAATGGTGTCTGACCTGTCAACCTTTTACATGTGGTGCGATATGCCCACAACACTGCTGGGATTTTCAGATCCCAGTCATCGCGGTTCGCATTTCACACCTTTGTCATCGCATGCTCCAATACTTTGTTGAAAGCTTCCACCGTGCCATTTTCCTGTGGATGATATGGCACACTTTTCTTGTGTTGTATCTGCAGTTCCTCCGTCAATGCATTGATGGTGTGATTGAGAAAGTGGATGCCTTGATCGCTCAACAATATCTTGGGGTAGCCAAAGCGAGTGACAATGTTGTCAAACAAAAATCGTGCGGCTGTGTCCATAGAACAATCAACGACTGGTGCCGCCTCCACCCATCTTGTCAAATAATCTGTTGCCGTGATGATGAATCTTGCACCAGTGCGCTTCCCTCATGGATTGATTGGTCCTACGAAATCCACTGCCCATTTGTCGAATGGCTGTAGTGTTAAATGAGGCATCAGTGGAATCTCATCTCGTTTGGATGGCTTCCCGATTCTCTGAAAAATGTAGTAGGATCGCGCATAGTCTGTCGCATCGCTGTACAGTGTGGGCCACCAAAGCCCTGCCTGCAACACCTTCCTGGTAGTCGCACGACCACCATAGTTCCCTCCAGCCACTCCTGCATGTGCTTCTGATAAGATCTGCTCTTGCTCATGTGGCAAAACACACTGTCGCAATATCTCATCTCCGCCCATCTTGTATAACTCTCCTGCGATTCGCTGGAAATCTGTAGCCTTGGCCACCAACTACTTTTTCTGACTAGTAGTGAACTCTGCTGGTGCGGTACCTATCGCCAGAAACTAAATGATTTCTTCAAAATAGCCATCGGCTACTCCAACCTTAAACAATTGTGCATTAGGTAACCCGTCTTCAATGTTAGTTGGCTCCTCTCCTGTTTCAATCCGCGATAGATGATCAGGACCAGCATTCAACTTCCCTGGCTTAACAATTACTTCAAAATCTAACTCCTGAAAAAGAAGTAACCATCGGCATATCTCCCCCCCCCAACACAGGCTTATTGACTAGGTATTTCAACGCAGAGTGGTCTGTGAACATCTTAAAATGGCCTCCCAATAAGTAATGTTGAAACTTCTACAGCGCATAGACCATCGCCAAGCCTTCCCTCTAGGTAGTAGTGTAATTCCTTTCTGTGGATGACAGCTTCCGACTTGCGAAAGCAATAAGGTGATCGAGATCGCCCTCTCCTGGTTGCGCCAACACCACACCGAGTGCAATCGATGATGCATCGACATAGACATGGAACTCCTTACTCCAGTCTGGAAAGACCAGTATCGGTGCTGAAGCCATCTTTTCCTTCAACTGCTCAAAACTATCCTGATATTCAGGGCTCCATTGAAATACCGCATCTTTCTTCAATAGCTTCTCCATAGGGGCGGTGATCGCTGCATATCCCCTGATGAACTTGCGGTAATACCTAGTATGCCCCAAAGTCTCTCTCAACTGCTTAACAGTAGTCAGCGATGTTAAGCTCAAAATGAGCGCAATCTTTGTTGGATCGACTAACAACCCTTGTTTACATACAATGTGCCCCAGCAATATCCCAAACGGCGCACAAAAGATGCACTTCTTTAAATTCAACGATATTTGATGTTGTCGGCATTGCTCAAGCATCAACTGTATATTGGCTAGATGATCACGGATTAAACCATAGACTGTCCAATCGTCCATGTATACTTGCAAAAAATTCTGAATAAAATCCCGGAACACAGCAACAACAACCCGCGAGAAGATCGCAGGTGCGTTCTTCAACCCAAACGACATCACGATATACTGAAAACATCCCCATTCTGTCATAAAAGTCATCTTATGGTGGTCTTCCTTTGCAATGCGAATCTGATGATAACCCGATAACCCATCCGTGAAAGAATACATCTCCTGGTCGCCCACACCTTCGAGTACTTCATAAGTAAACGGGTTCGGAAAGGGATCATGCAAGCAGGCATCATTCAACTTCCGTAAATCGACACAGATGTGCACTTGGCCAGTCTTCTTGTCTTGCACCACCATAGGACTTATCCATTCTAACTCTTCGACCGGTTCGATGATACCAGCATCCAACATGCGATCAAGTTCTACCTTGACCCTCTCCTTATGTCGCGGATTCAGTCGGTAGGGTTGATGCCTGATTGGTTTAGCATCTGATTTCAAGGGGATCTTCATCTCACCTAAATCAGCCAAGATACCTTTCAGCAAATCAGTGACCTTTTCCATCATCTCATCATCCCAATAATCTCCAACAGTCACGAACTTGGGAGTGGCCTCTGTCTCAATATTGATCTTACGGAGCTTCAATGGCTGGTTGATCGGATCACTTAGCGCATCAGGTGTGATCACATCGCGACTTCCTTCAGACTCGGGAATATTGACATTCCGTGGATCATCACCATCTTCGGGCCCACCGGTGATATTGTAACATTCCATCAGGGATTGCATCTGGCAGTGCACATGCGGATCCACTGTATATGCTATGGGGAAAACCTTCAAAACTACATCGAGGATGAGTTGCAAAGCATTATTGACATCAGGGTTGGCATCTGCGAAAGTAAACATATGAGTGAATCAGATTGTCAACTCCACCCAAGTGGTAATTTCTCCTCGCAACTCAGCTGCAGTATACCATGAGCGCGACATATCATCTAAAGTATGGATAAAGGCATGGACCCAATCATCTCGCGGTTGCGATGCCCACAATGTATGACACTCCCTCAGATGACTTCTAGGGTTATTCCAACCATCGTATTTCTCCATGTGGCAGACCTCAGTATCGCTGAAACGAACCATCATCAATATTATGCACTGCGGCCATTCATTAATAGATTTCTTGTGTGTCGCCCACCAGCGTGTTGGAGCAGCCTTCAGTGCTTCCTCCAGTGCCAGCAATCGCTGTGGTGCAAACACTCTTTCCTCAAACTCCGCTAGAAAGTCGGACAGACCAGGCAACCCCTCATAGACTGGTAGTGTGACTGTTTCCATTGCAATGCGGCATAATGATTGCGTGACTAATCCACATTTGTGGAGCGATACCTCGTTCAAGTAGTTCTGCCAATGTTCTAATGCATCATTAGAGTCAGAAGACGCAGAGCTTTCACTGTGCCATCCTAGCTCACCATTGGTAGTCGGATGAATATCGTCTTCGGAAATGTTGAATGCATGGTCCCATCCACTGGGATCTTCATCCTTCACTGGCTCAATGTATCGACGTCCTTCAGCCAGATCCAACGGGGCTATAACTCTGAGATCACGTTTTTCGAAAGTCATCATTCGCCGCTTGAAGTTGATTACCACTCCACTGTCATTAGCCCATCCGATCCCCAGCAATGCGGGATACGAGCTTCCTCCTTCAACCACTTCGATGACATCGAAGTCAACACAGGTCTTCATGCCCTCAATGTCCACCACTAGCCGTGGGACTCGCCCAATCAGTGTCACTTTAGCGTGATTAGCTAACCGGAGATGTACAGGAGACCAGCTCAATGGGGGGCTCCCCATTTTCTGCCATTCCTGCTTGGTCAAGATGTTGACATCCGAACCAAGATCCAAAATAACTGAATCAACATCATAGTCCCCAATTTGTATGTTCATGCACATCTCCTTACCTGTCTTCCACCACTGTAAGGAGTTTACCACGGACTCCTGTCGTCCCCTAGCTGGACGCTGCAACAACCCTTCAATCTCAACAAGGGCTGTGGGATCTCTTTCCAACAATAAACAGCTCTCAAGAAACTCCTGCAAGGTTCCATACTGCACTAATGGACCCACCTCTGAAATAGCATAAAAAACAGGGGGCATGTCGCAGATGATAGCTTTACTGCGATCCTGGTCCATCGCACGACGTGCCTGAAAGAACGTATCACGCTCGGACTCTGTCAAATGATACCTTCTTCTTCCCATCCAATCGAATGTCCCCTCCTGTGGCTGCACCTCCCCTCGTGATGACTGCAACAACCACATCTTGTGGTCTTGGCTCTGTAGAAATGGTCGCAACATTCGCACCCTGATTCGGATTTGGTGCTGGGTTCCCTGGTTGGTTTACATTTTGATTAGCATTATGAATTGGATGCTAATTCTAGTTCTGCATGGGTTGCTGCACCTGATTTTGTAAGTACAATTGATTTTCCTACCTGCCATCGTGTAATCAACTGTGGGAAGTTTTCCACTGTGTGGTCTGTAACAAAGCAAAATGTACACTGTGTCTGCAATAGTGGGAAATCATGCTGATAGTGTCCCCATACCGCACAGTGATAGCATTGCATAGGTCCGTGACCTCCTCGTCCTCCTCCGTGACCAAATCCTCCACCGCATCCACCCCGGAATCCTCTAAGAAATCCACCCTGCTGTTGGTACTGCGGTTGATAGTACTGTTGCTGCATAGGAGCTAGTTACATGCTCTACCCTTGCTCCACATACTGCGGTTGCTGAACGAACTGTGGCTGCTGTGGAGCCATTTGCATCGGAGCATATTGCGGCATGAATTGCTGTGGTTGCTACTACGGGACAAACTGGACCTGCAGTTGAGGTAGCGGCTGGGCTACCTGCGACTGCGGTTGCGGTTGTTGTACGGCACGCTGGTCATCCTTTACATAGAATGCATCGTACGTTCTCTCATGAAGCAACCCATATGCCCGGCAATCTTTGTCATCATGTCCCATAGATTTACAGAAAGTGCAATATAGATTCATTGGTTTGGTGACCATCTTTTGCATGTATGGGAATTCCTCATGGCGGTGCCCGAATACCTGACAAACTCGACACCATGGCATGCCACCACCATTCAATGGGTTGGGTTCCCCTGAAACCAAATAGTTGTGGAAGTCAGGGAAATTGTCATTAGAATGTCCTTCCCCTCGGCATCGCGTACACCATACTTCTTCGCGATGGTCCTTGCCCTTCTTCATATTTTGCAGCTGTATGGTCAAGTTAGCCAGCTGCATCTGTATCAGCGACATCCCAGCTGCATTTTCCCCAATCGGCGACGCTTCCAGCCACATTGCAATCTCCAAAGCTTAACTGGGCATTGAGATGTTTTGTTGCATCAGTGGTAGTCGAACATGCGGGAGCAGTGCCGCGATGAACCACTCTTTGTGTTGGACAACGCTCATATCAAAACTAACCCTCGCCATCAGCGTCTTGAATCGCTGGTCAAAATCCCATACTGTCTCATTGGGATACTGCTTAATTTCTTTCAATTTGTAATATATTGTGCTTCAGAATTGGGTTTTCTAAATTCTGCAATCAGACCATCCCTGATGTCATCTAGTGTCTTCTCTGGAGCTCCTGTAGGGACTAGAACAAACTTCATAAACCAATCTAGTGCGCGACCTCGCAGAGTTGTCGCTAGCTGTCCTTTCTTCGCATTATCATCAGTGATCTGCTTCATTGTCCAGACCGCTTCACACAAAAACCAATACTGCTCTAGGTTATCTATCCCATTCCCATGGAATAGTGGCAACTTAGCATCCTCGCCCGCCATCCTGGGCTTCCTTCCTGTAGTCGCTGAACTACTAGAAATTAAATTTTGTTGACCCGGTGGGGTCGAAGTGGTGTTTCTCCCTGGTTGAAAAATAATGAGCGCAGGTGTGGGTACATTGTTGCTGGTGTTTGGTCCTGCCTCTATCCTGGGTGAAGCCTATGCTTCCTTGTCCAGACTGTGAGGTCACTTCATCCCATGTGGTCTTCCTTCACGAACTTGTGGTTCGATCACAACAGGACCTTCTCCTATCCTCTGCCTCTTTCCCTATTGAAACCTCGCTTCTCCCCTTGTAAAACCACTCTCTTCCTCGGATTCACTTACAGTCCCATCATGACCTGCACCCATCTACCCCTTATCAGTCCATGTACCACCCTCTAGCCTTCACGATACCTATGGCCTCCGCCCACCAGGCTCTTTACTTATCTAGATGCATCTTCAATATATCCTTCTCACAAATAAACACCTTGATGGACAGTTGAAGCGACATCAGAAACCTTCCCCGGGGTTCACGGAAGAAATATCTTTCAGCTTCACTATAGGAATTTTGCATATCAACCGCGAATTCAGTGATATATCCTTCCAAGATGTTATCAAGCCACACTTCGACAGCCCACGACGCTTTGTTTTCGACTTCCTGTAGTTCTTGGATCAACTTCGGGGTCCAAGTCGTCAGCTCACCGCCTTGGTGGTTCCTCTTCTGAAATGTCAACTTTGCCAACCACTCGAACAAAAGGACCGAGAATTCACAGAAAAACCATTCGTGCAGACCGTCGTGAATATATATGTCCACCCACTGATCTACTGTCAGTCGAGCGTTCCGGATTTCTTCTTCAGTAAACTCCTACAACTTATGATCAAACCAGCTTTGTATCTCCGGTTGCATTGGATGCCACAACATATCCTCCTTTCACATCGCACACGGTCCCAACAACAGAACCATTTGTTGACTCAAACCCAGTCGACAGGGGTTCCCATTGCTGTCAACACCAACCCACTGCGATCTCCCTGAGCAACGGCCCATACAGGTTTTACCCCGTCCAGCAACACCTGTGGAGCATATGAGGTCTCACCCGAGGCATTCAAGGGAGAGTGGATGGAACCATGTTGCTGCCGAATGAAGGAGGTTGTTTGCGGCACCAATTACTATTGTATATATTTCTCCCTACAGATAGGTAGAAATTCTCTTAGGTTAAAGTAGACTTAACCGACTCTAAACTAAGACAAAAAGATAACAAATGCTACCTTGAATTCCTAGATCTAAACAAACATCTCAAGATTATATTGCTGAAAGAAATGGAAGAGATTTAACTGACCTTTGATTTAATTGCCCGTCTTAGTCGATGCTCCAATTCTCAAGTCCTCGCGAATGAACCTATTAGAATAAACCAAGATACAAGCATATACAATCTTCTAGCAATCTTGAAACATATGTTAGAATCTAAATCTATAGCAGAAACAAATCATATGATTGAAATAAGATCAACATACATGATTTGAGAAACAAGACAAGTTATGTTTTATTACAAACTTGAAGTCACTTACAATGGTTGCTTGATGTCCAAACCAACTCTCGGCTCCAAGTGCTTTCTCCTCTAGCTATCTCCACAAAGATTCAAGATCATAGGTTTGATGTCTCCAAGAGTCCTCCCCTTTTCTCATGGAAGGCCTCTCTCTTATAGTGTGTAGTAGGATTAACCAACAAGAGAGAATGATGGATCTTGGGAGTGTTTAGTGGATCAGACCCATTAATCTGGGAAAGTGAGTTAGGATCGAATCAGGGATGCCAATCGTCAAAAATCTCTCAAAGATCAAGATTCGACAAGCCATGGCAAAAGGGCTAAAAAAGGAGTATCGCGCCCCTGCAACTGAGCATAACACTGTAGTACCGCGTATTAGAGAAGGAGCATAACGCGGTAGTGGGGACTACCGCGCTCGTAAGTTTGAGCAAGGAGCGGTAGTGCAGGTATATGAAGTCTCAGCTGGGTTGATTCCTGATAGGACAGGTTTGTCTTCATGGATCATTCATCATTTTTCTCTTCTGGGTGTTTTGAGTAGCAGGGGAAGTGTTGTCAACTATTTTTATTGTGAAGATGCGACACTGTGAAATATGGAGGTATAACAGATGCCCCCTAAAGTGTGAGGTTAGAAGGGACTGATGGCCGAAAGACTTTACAAATACATTGCAGAGATAGCATCGAGGAGAGCAATGAGGAGCTGAAATAGAAACAAAATGTCAGATATACCATCGAGGCGGGCATCCCCATGCTTGGAAACAATTGACTCAAAGCATGGCTGCCAACCAATACATTGCATATCCATGAGTACTGAGATGATATAGACTATAGAAAAATCATGGCTACTATGAAAAGCGTAGATCCATGAGACAGTAATGTCACAACCATGACCAATACAAAAGTGGATATGTGTGACAATACAAAGGATATCTCCATTGCAACCTGGATGCAATCAAAGTACAAAGGTGTGTCCAAGGTCTTCTACTTAATTGCAAATGATACGAATCTAGCCATGTGATTACAAGGTGTTGAAATCGAACATGGTAGAAACCATTTGATTACCGGTCAATGATGTGAACCGTTAACAAATGCGAGGGAAATTACCAATGATGATGATGATCCCCAAGGTATCTATAGTACATCTCAACGAAATGCGAATGAATGAGTTGATGTCGAGCATTCGAGAGATTGTTCAATCAGAGGTTAGTAATGTAAACCCATTGTTGAACACAAGGAAACCTGCCATTGAGGCATGCACGTACCAAGGTACTAGTAGTTGATTCCTAAGTCCAATTCCCGGATAGTGATTTGGCGTCGATGGGAATAGACTCATTGAAGGTGGGCCCTAATGATTCCCACATCATCGACACGAAATCGGAACGAAGGATAGTATAGGACAATGAAACAATAGAACATGTACTGACAAAGCGGAGGTCTAACACAATGAATGACTCTGAACAATGCAACCCTTTGAACATATAACGGCATGGAGAAGGACCTGGCAGCAGGGATTATTGATAGCAGAGGATAAACACCGAACAAGTAGGCTCATGGCCAGAGAGATGACTCGGGATGATGACCATAACTCGATAGGAATAGATACCCAAAAATAGACAAGGGATAGACGCATGCCATGTTCAAAGGTGATGACTGACAAGCTGCCAACAAAACAAACTCGACTTGTTTCCCATTTTCCCCCGACATGATAGACGAGTACCTCTTTGTTGTTTTATGAGCTTGAAGAGGATAACAGATGCTCAGTATAGCTCATCTCATAGATGAGTCCGATCTCACATGTTTTACGAACCTGAGAAAGGAGGGGTTCGTCCCAAAGTGTGTCCTTCGATGTCAAATTTTAACGAGTCCAAGGAAGGAAAACTCGGTAGTTTTTCACGTTTAGAGAGCCTGAAAAACTTAAAGAATGCTCCAAAATGTACTTTTTCGTAAATTTAGTCCCTCGATCCTGAAAAAGTGTAAAACAATTCCCGAGAGAACTCTCCTCGTAAAAAATTGATTGAGGTATACCTTTCTCGTAAATAGTCTAGACGGGCCGAAAAAGGGGTAACCTATCACCGAATAGATGGCCTTTCAAATACTTTTACAAGTGTGAAAGAGACAAGATCACTTGGAAATCTTTTCGAAACGAGGGAGTCTTGAAAAGGGCTTAAAAAGAACTCCAATGGTCTTTTTCATAATTTTTAATTATTCTGGTCCGAAAGAAGAATAAAATACAACCAAAATAATACTTTCCTCATCGTTTAACGAGCATGAGTAAAGTCGATTAAGCTCGACACCATTTACTTGAGTTTGACAAGCACGATCCAGGTGTAAAAGCGCTTGGAATCTTTTTCAAGTTTTAATCCAGAGCACGAAAAAGCTAAAGTAGGCTCAAAATGAAGGTCAAATAAGTAAATAAACACCAGTGTGAACATCTTTAAAGGAGATCCTGTCAAAAAGGGCTCATGGAACCAGATATTAGCGATGTGAAATGAGTTTTAATTTAACCAGATAAAATAATGAGTAAAAAATAAGTGAAAAAGTTATATAAGGAATAGGTAAATATGGAAAGTTACCATTTCACTTGTGCATTTGCCCAAAGAGGAAATTTTACCCATTGAGGAGCAAAAACTTCAAGAGTTCATATCTAGAGATCTGGAGCACCGTTTCAACAACCGTCTGTGCCAGGTAAGAGCTTTCAAGCCCCTCTTTCATTTCATAGGTAGAAAACTTAATTTCAGTGGGAAAAAATTAATTTTTGGGTAGGCCCTAATAGGCTTTTTTCGCCCCTGACAGTACCGCGCGCTTGCTTAATCGGGAAGCGCGGGTACTATCGATGGATACTGCTCTGTAGGGTTAAACGGGGGCGCGGTAGTGTAGACTACCACATAGTAGTGTTTTCCCCAGACACGGTAGTGGCGAGCATTAGGGAAGAAAAATTGATTTTTCTCAAATTTTTTCCTGAGATCAAGTTGTTAAATTATTAATGAATGCTTCTTGTGACCTTTTGCAGGTGTTTGCAACTTGTTTGGGGCAAAATGGTCAGCTGGAAAGAAAGGGAGCATGAAGTGGATGATTTGTTGGTCAAGGATGACCAAGATACCTTGACTGCACTGCAGGAATGTGGGTTATTGAAATTTTTCAAAACAAAAGGTATCCGTAAGCAAGCAAAACTTCTCACCCACATTATACAAATGTGGGACCCCGATATTCAAGCTTTCCGAGTTGGAGAACACACCCTCGAGATTGAGCTCAAGGACATTTATTTCCTCACGGGTCTCTCAAAGAGAGGGGCCTGGGTGAACTTTACAGGGTTCATGAACTCGGAGGCGAGCACTGATGCTTTGATTGCTCGTTATTGTCATCAAGGTTCGGGGAAGAAAAGTTGTAAGGTGGTCATTAAGGATATTGTAGAACTTCCTTTTAAAATCGTGTTATTCACCATCACACGTGCAGCAGGGAGTATGGGTCCCCATCAGGCATCCCGTACGCAGATGAATCTTGCTGTGGATTGCATGGCACCGACACTATTCAACTGGTGTGAAGCAGTGTTGACCAACCCCAAAGAGAAAGTGAACAAGTGTAGGCTTGGAAAGAACTCTCAGTTTGGGTACGGGAGCATTTTGGTCACCTTCTTCTTGGAGAGGGTGCCACTGTTGCGTCCGCCGCTGACCATGCCCCCCCCATCCACCTACCGAGCCACGGATGGCTCGATGGAGTGAGTATGCAGGACGGCTTGGAGGGCCGCAGCGTTTGGCCTTTGGTGAGGACTTCTTATCATGGTTCGAGGAACAAATCGTGATGATCGATGACTACCCCTATGCGGGGGTGGATTTCTGTGAGGACATAGACTTGGCACTGCCGGAAGATGAGGATTGGGACAATTCAGGTATGACCTTCATTAATGTGTTTTTTAATTTTTTGAATATACATGATTTTTAGTTGTTTTTTAGAATGTGTAAAAACGATTTTAATATAGGTACGTGTGCATGTGGCAGATCGTGGACCACGAAGACCTGTAGGCTATTCACCATTACGCCGAGGAAGTGTTGAGCATCGAGTTGCTTCGGAGGGAGAAGAAGAAGAGGAAGAAGAGGCATGAGGGGTTCAAGACATAGAGCAGAACCTACAAGGTTTAACCCATGGGGTTCCAGCCATGAGGATGGATGATGTTCCTCTGCATCTTCAGTGGCATACCATAGGTGTGCCTAGACATATTGGTCTTCTTCTTCGTAGGGTGGCCAGAGCCATAGTTTGCTACCATGAGCGGCATGAGGAATTTGAGGAGGATCGTGATAGATCTCCTAGGTCTCCTTAGATAGAAGTATTCTACTCTTTGCGGCATGTACACGATATGTAGGCTTTGAGAGCCAAATTTTTGTATGGAATTGGATCCCAAATTTTGTCTTTTGGACACAAACTTTATGTATTTTTGAGAAAGACATATTTATATGCAGTGATATATACATGGACCTAATTTTATGATCTATTTATTTACAATGACTTGTGTGTTCATTTTATGATGTATTTTTTTATGTATGGGCTAGATGCCAATCCAAAATGTAATTAGCTAATGACTCAGCTACACAATTGAATTCCCTTGGTATGTGTTGATATGAAATAAAATTAAAAAATCGTTCCAAGAGGCGTACCCTTCGAAATAAGCGAAGTAGGATAGGATCGCGGACTGCATAAACACGATTCAGATGGGAGACCACGAGTTGGGAGTCTAGAAAGACTGATAGGGAGTCAATTCCAAGGGAAGCAACCTCTTTCAAGAGTCCAATGACTGCATGGTACTCTGTAATATTGTTGGTTGTGGGACCCAAAAAATTGGCTCCTGAAGATAACAACTCGCCAGTGGGAGAATAAATTACCCATGCTGCGGAAGTGAGGTTCCGCGGTATGTCGGCTCGCACCGTCGGCGAATCCGTAGTAGGTAGACATCTGCACATAAAGGCACAAGTCAAGATAAGTATGGATACATAAGATCCGTGTGTGCATACAAAAAGATAAGTGAAAACAAACTAGGTACATTATGTACAGAAAGTATCTCGCGCAGGATGAACCTACGCATAGAAATGTTTGAGGTACAGCCCATTGCGGGGTCGTGCCAACGGTGTGTCGTCACAATCGACAAGTTCATAGGCTCCCTTCTCCAAATTACGTTTTACAACGAAGGGGCTGTACCACATAGACTCTAGCTTTCCTTTTCCAAGTTTATCATGCATTTGGTCATATGTGAGCATGAGGTCACCTTCGTTGAAAACCTGAGGTTGAACGGATTTGTCATACTGTGCTTTGACGCATTTTTTATGGGTTTCATTGGCTAAAGCAGCGTCTCGGCGAGTTTCATCTAGCTTGGTTAGGTATAGAAACCGTTCCTCTTCGGATTGGTGTGGGGAAGTAGCTCTATGGCTATCTTAAGTGACGGGATTTCACATTCAATTGGTAAAATGGCTTCCAGGCCATACACCAGTTGGAATGGTGTGAACCCGGTAGCACTTTTCACTGAGGTTCGGTATGCCCATAATGCCGAAAACAGAGCTGAGTGCCAATTGGACTTGTGAGTACCCACAATACGTTGAATCATACGTTTTAGAACTTTGTTAATGGCTTCGACTTGGCCATTAGCCTGTGGGTAGTATGGGGTTGAGTTTTCGTGACGAAAACCCAAGTTGGCACTCAAT
This sequence comes from Larix kaempferi, assembly GCA_027924585.1. Taxonomy (NCBI): domain Eukaryota; kingdom Viridiplantae; phylum Streptophyta; class Pinopsida; order Pinales; family Pinaceae; genus Larix; species Larix kaempferi. The sequence continues at coordinate 52,816,865 of BSBM01000299.1, read as the reverse complement.
TCTTCAATCATATGGTTCCTGAAGTGGGAACCATGATCGGTCACAATGGATTGTGGGACACCAAACCTAGCTATAATGTGGTTGAATATGAATTGTGCTGCTATTTTTCCATCTTCAGCATAAGTAGGCATTGCTTCAACCCATTTTGTGAAATAGTCGACAACTACTATGACATAGCTATGCCCCCCGGCTGAAGTGGGCTGACAGTGCATAAAATCTATGCCCCATTTGGAAAAGGGGCCGACAACAATAAAAGTATTGAGTGGAGCAGGGTGCGAGCGTGTCTTACTATGAAAGAATTGACAGGGTGGACATTTCTTAACCGTTTCAATGTAGTTTTTGAAAATCGAGGGCCAGAAATATCTCGCTCGCAGCATCTTCTGGGCCGTAGCCATCCTAGAGAGATGACCACCACATGCTCCAGTGTGGCAGTCATTAAGAACATGTTCGGCCTCGTCTAAAGTCAAACAACGTCGAAGAATGGTGTCAACACCGCGTCGGTAAAGGGTATCATTGACTATAAGATAATATTTGGCGTGATGTCGGATGTGTCGACGCTCACTACGGTTGAGGTCAGAGCGAAAATGTTGGGTTTGGAGATATAATAAAATATCCCCATACCATGGGTTAGACGTGCTAATGAGGAACAACGATTCATCAGGAAGAGAATCGATGGGCTTAGGTTGCTCGGTAGCACGGGGTAGGTTACAAATCAACTTGGCAAAGACCAAAGATTTCTTGGATTTGGCTTTGGCAAATTCCAAGTCAAACTCTTGGAGGATGACAATCCAAAGAGAATATTTATCCCCAAGCACTTGACATGTGAGGATATAATACATTGGATTGAAATCTGCTATGACAGTGGTCTGGTGGAGTAGAATGTAATGAAGAAACCTCTAGACAACAAAAACTATTGCCGGAGCCAGTTTTTCAACATGTGAATAGCGAGTTTCAGAGTCGAGAAGACTCTTACTAAGATAGTATATCACATGTTCTATGCCGTTAGAATATTCTTGGACTAGCACCATACCGATGGTGGAAATCGAAGCTGCGAGATAAAGAATGTAATCTCGTGTGTAATTGGGGGGTTGAATCACAGGATCTTTAGTTAAGGCCACCTTTAGATGATTAAAGGAGCGTTGAGCTTCGTCGTCCCAGATGAATGGGGTATTCTTCTTTAGAAGCCTCATATAGCCTTTTGTTATCTCGACGAAATTGCAAATAAAATGGCGTAGAAAGTTTGCGTGCCCTTGCAAACTTTGAAGTTCTGGTATGTTTGTGGGGGAAGGTAGGGCTAGAATAGCTTCTACCATCACAGGGTCCAATCGTATGCCGCTTTTGGAGATTATGAATCCTAAAAGATTTCTGGATTCAATGCAAAAGATGCATTTATGCGGATTCAAACAAATATTGTAGCGATGACACCTTGCAAATACGGCGCCTAAGTGATCAGGATGATCTTCCCTGGTCTAAGAATGAGTGGGAAGGTCATCAAGATACGACTCTGCAATATGTTTGATATCATGAAATGCGTACGACATGGCCCGTTGGAAAGTTTCCCTAGCATTTTTCAGGCCGAAAGGTAGCTTTCGATATGCAAAGATGCCCCATGGGTAGATAAAGGCCGTTTTGTGCTGGTCTGCTGGGAGTATCTCGATCTGATTATAGCCGGAAAAGCCATCCATAAATGAAAAGATGACACTCCCGGTGCAGTTATCGATGATCTGGTCGATGAACGGAGTTGGGTAGTTGTCCTTTGGACAAGCTTTGTTCAAGTCACGGTAATCGACACAGACTCTAATCGTTCCCTGTTTCATGGATACGGGAATGATATTAGATACCCATTCTATCAGTGGGACAGGATAGATAAAACCAGCATGCAAAAGTTTTTCAACTTCTGCTTTGATAGCGGCTGCCTTACGGGGGTGGACGGGTCGGAGTTTCTGCCGAACATGTCGGGCGCCAGGAAAGGTTGGAATCTCATGGACCATGATAGACGGTTCTATTCCTGGAATTTCTTCATAACTCCAGGCAAACACATCACGAAAAGTTTTAAAGTAGGCAATGTAGAACTCCATTTCGGTAGGAGTGCATGTCTTGGCAATATGAATGTTTTCCACGACACGAGGCTTCATTGAAATGTCAATGGGAGTGGTTGACATAAGGTTGGCCAAGTTTCCTTCGGAAAATACTTCATTGAGCGAAGTGGGAAACTTGGTTTGAACCATTCCAAGTGAAGCGTTGGATTTTTTATCGGGCTCAATCGTCTGGATGGTGGGGAAAGAAGATCGATGATGGAAATTCCCCCATGGTGGTTCATCACTGCACATAACCTCCATAATTGATTCGTCAGTGGGAAAAATCAATGTGAGAGGATCGATAAGTGGTGGGGATGAATGGGTCTCAGATGAGAGCTGCGCCACTGTGTGATGGGTGGAAGAATTGACCCAATCGGTGGCTGACTGGATCGCTTTGTATGCTGCGAGGTTCCCATTTAACGGCATAGAGTTGTTGTAGTTTTAAATCTCAGTGGGACTCGGTATCACCCAAGAATCATTAAAAGGAGTGACATTCGATGATATCATGTTGACTGGTTGAATGGGGGACCCCAACTCTAGGAAAACTCCAATAAGGGAAGAATCTTTCATAAGACCGACGCCAACATCTTGGAAACGGTACCGAGGTTGATCCAATAATGGGATGGTGTTGGTGGAGTTTGGATGAGAGTCTGGGATATAGTAGTCTAGTTGATCTATGGTGACAATTTTCCTGTCATGAGGAAATTGCACGATTCGAAAGACAGTAGATGCTATGGCGGTCATGGCGTAAAACCAGTTTCGACCAAGTAGAAGATTGTAATCTAATGGCGCATCCACGACTTTGATGTGTACAGATACTGTTTTTCCCCCTAGTTCAACACCAATTGCAGGAATGAGTCCATAAGGTTGAAAACCGTGTCCGTCAAATGCTCTGAGAGTAGTGGGAGACAACGTGACTTCGGGTGAGCCTAAGGCTCTCTAATAGTTCAAAGACATAATTGACGTGGATGCACCTTCATCTAAGACAGTGCGATGGATGCTGTTTCCACGGATTTTTGTATGAACCTAGAAGGCTAACTAGTGGGAAAGCCTAGGTTTGACATACTCCAATTTAAACATGATTGTGTTTGAAGTATCCGGGTCTACTGCCCCTAGTGCTGCAAGTAAGGTTCTGCGCTGCGTGGGGCAATGTTGAAGAACCTCGAGAGTCGACATGGCGCATGGTGCTTGAGCTAAATCCTCAACAATGTTGTAATTTTGGGCAGCTCGTGCATTGGGATTAAATTTCACCTTTCGTATGGTGCCCTTGGGTGGGCGTAGCACTGTGTCCGTAAGCGGTCTCTCGATGTGGATATGGATGTTAGGGGGAGGGGTAGGAGAAGGATCTTCAACAGGAGACTTTCCATTGGCTGTCTCTGACTGTTTGTTTGAACTTCGGGGGTTTTCGTATGTATTTGAATGAGTGGTTATGTGAATCTCTTCATTACTCATCATCAGGATTTCACGGTTTGCGGACATCTCTCCGTGAGGTGGGTTGTTCGGGTTGATCCCTTGTGGGGTTTCTTGGGAAACCATCTGTTGTTGCTGCTAAGGGAAAGGGTCAGTTAACACTGTCGGACGAGAGGATCCTTTAACGAATTTGTTGACTTCATCCTTGTAGGGATAGTCACGCATGTAGTGATCGTCTTGACAAACAAGGCAGGGAAACTTAGCCTTCCGACGTGGTTTCGAGTCGTTGTGGGTGGGTTGTGGCTTGGGATTCTCTTGCTGGTTAGAATTATTCTTGGACTTTCCACGATTTTTCTTCTTCTTTCCTCCGGATGGTTGTGACGTAGATTGAACCGCGTTCACTTCGTAGGAGATAGCAGGAGAAGTAGAATCTTTTGGAGCAGCTTGAGGTAGAGCGGGGGAAGCAGAAGCTTGTTGCCCCGTCTGTTGGATGGCAGGCTGGGCCTTAACTGAATTGACAATACCATCGATAGGGGGTTCAGTGGCAGGCTTAGTTGGATCAGTAGTGACACGGGTGGCATGGGGAAGAAGTTCATGTAAAGTGTCGGAGTGGGCATATACCAAATCCATGTACTGGGAAACCAAGATGGCTTGTTCCTTCGTGACCGGCCCGCGCATAGCAATGTCCCTGGCTATGGGAGGAAAAAATGACTTTGTGAACCAATCAGCGAGTAGCTGATCCAGAATGGGTGTCTTGATTAGCCTACGGCATCGACGCCACTCATGGATCTGATCCAAAATGTGCGTAGAAGTGGTTTGACGCAATGAGGTTAACAGTTCTGTTCCAGTCTCGTATCGGATGGGGAGCTGGAAATGGGTCAGAAACTGCATAGCCAAGGTGTTAAAAGCATGAAAGGAGTGTTGTGGCAACTCGATGTACCATTTTGCTGCCATGCCGGTAAGCGTGCGATGGAAGATCTGTAGCCGAATGGAGTCGTCCATCAATGAGTTGGATGAACACCAAAGATGAAAGGTCATAACGTGGTTCTTGGGGTCTTCCCTGGGCTTGGCATCGAACTTCGGAATGTCCGATGGAAGTTTGGCTGGAATAGGTGGCTAGTGAGGTTCATGCCATATAGGATCGTTAATGAGCCTCGACAAATCAGGTAAATCTAGTGTGGCCAAAAAGGGAAGTTGACGATTGGTCTGCAGGTATGAGTAATAACTGTATGGTGCAGAGAAACCTGGGGGGCCCTGCACAGCATATTGCTGTGTGTTGTACCCATACATGTTTCCTGCAGGGTACTGCTGGAAGTTCTGGGGGTAATAGGCCATCTGGTTAACCGGTTGTGCGTTGGAAGTCATTACTTGACTGGGAATCAGAGTGGTACCCGGTTGTTGAAGGTTTTGCTGACTGGGGATGGTGGGTATTGTACCCTGGGGTTGCTGGGTCCTAGGAATGGTTGTTGCTCCTTGTTGGGGAATGGTTCCCTGGGGTTGTTGGGTCCCAGGAATGTTACCACTACTTTGAGTAAGTGGAGGGTTTCCCGTAGCAGGGTTGGGGGGTGGCTGGAGTAGTGATGTCCATGGAATATGTGTTCCACCTTGATGAAGAGGTGGGAATTGAAGGGATGGGTTCCATGGAGTTGTTGCAGCCAAAGGATAGGGGAAGCCAGAATTCAAGTTGGGGGGAACTTGAGGTTTCCCCCCAGCTGGGTTCTAGTTTCCAAACAATGAATACCCCTCGCTCTGTGGGATTTGAGATCCCCAAGAAGGAAGCGTGCTTGATGAGGGATGTTGAAGATGAGGCCCGGTTGGAAAACCGGTATCAGGTTGTCCGCTGCCAAGTGTGTTGTACATACCAAACTGAGCAGATGCTGCTGGTTGGGAGGGTTGTTGGATGCTACCAATGGGTTTCCCTCCAGCAGGTGGGTTGGATGTTCCTATGTGAGGAGGTTGTTGACTAGGAACGATGTTCCCAACAAAGGGTTGTCCTCCAGTAGGCTGGGTTGATGGCCCAATGGGAGGAGGTTGTTGACTAGGAATGGGGTTCCCAACAAAGGGTTGTCCTCCAGTAAGCTGGGTTGATGGCCCACTCGGAGGGGGTTGGTTGTTGGGATTAGCGATCATAACAGTTGATTGTCCACCTCCTGAAATGGTGTAGATAGTGGCAGAAGGTGAACCTCTTGTCAGTATGGATGATCCAGCGGTATGACTTGGTCTTCTTCCGACACTAGAAAGGTGAGATAGTGTCAATTGGCCAACGACGCCAAAGGTGCCGATTTGTGGAGGGGGTCTTCCATATGTGATGGGCGGGGACAGAGAAAATAATGGGTTATCCCTCATAGAATGTGCGCCAAACATATGTGACGACAGTAAATGTGGGGAATTTAACCGAGGGGTGTCGGGGGTTTCGTACATAGCATCTTCAACAATAGGAGGACCATTGAAGATTGGGTCCGGGTTCGTATCTTGGAAAGGGTTTTTGGGGTCCGGCGGGAACAAAGGTATAGTAACGTCTGAAGGTCCGGAGCCGTTTGCATAGGAGTGATGAAATTCTGTGCTAGACAGGACGTTGGGAGCCCGATAGTCGGGAGGACGGGTAGAAGGGATATATATAGAATCCATCGAGAGCATTTGCTCTATATCATGTTTAAATTGTGCCGACGCTAAAGGGGAGTTAGCTAGACTAACCATACTAGACTGGATCGAGGCCATGATCTCGTGTCCCGAAGGGAGATTAGGGATGGATACCGTATGAGGTATGTTGCTGGAAGAACCGGTTTCCTGTGGATGAACACTGGATGGTGTAGTGGTAGCAGGAAAAGGTTCCGCCTGGGAAGTGATAAAGCCGTAGTCAGGTTCAAAAGGTGTATCAGGAAGTTGGGTTTCTTCGATAACTTCGACGTATCTGCCCGGGACTGGAATCAATTCAGATATATCCTGGTCAGATCCTTCGGTGGTGCCAACAGATCCTTCCGTAACATCGTAGAAATTCTCTGGTGGAAGGGTAGTGCTGACATCGGGGAGGATGATGGCCTCCGGTCTAGTATCTTGGGAAGTACTAGGTTCAGCCGCTGTAGTGTTGTCCATTGTGACAGATATATCTGGAATGATAGTGGGTGAAGAGACAGCGGGAGTCTTAGGTGTACTAGTGGTTGCAGAAACTGCAAGGGGTTCTGAGACCGTACTGTCAGTAACAGTTACAGGCATAACTGAAGATGTAGTGCGTATCGACGGTGGAACGTTCCCTAGGCCGACACCACGCCCGGGAGGGGTAGGAATACGTGATGTAGGTGGACTAGAGGTTCGTGGTGGTGGTGGTGGTCGTGGGTTTCATCCCTGTACTCTTCGTGATCTCCATGGTGGTTCTGACATAATGGTAGATATACGAGATCCGGGGGCAGTTTCGTAACAAAGAACTCAAAAACCCTAATGTATCCAAGTGTGCAAAAGGGGAGCTAGAAAAAGCAAGGCTCGCAGGCCAAAAAAGAAAGCTCTAAAATCTGTACTGAGACCGGCGTCCCAGTAAGCAAGCTAGAAACAAAAATGGCCAAAATTCCAACAAGCAATCACTAAAAAGAAAAAATGACCCTCTATTAAGATGAGATAACAAGCAAACTTCCTAACTAAGAGCTGGAGACCTCAACAAGTTGTATCCTTCGCAAGGTGATGAAATCCAAGTCGAACAATACAATATGAGAGACCAATATGAGAAGGATATCCCTCTACCGAAAGGGATCCTGGGTAAAAGAGCCCTAGTAGAAAAGTTACTAAGCTACCTCGTTCATGACACATTGGAAAAGGTTTTCGGTGCTTCTACCTTATCACCCTTGTATTATCAGTATGGTGGCCATATAACACAAGGAAGAAAATGATCGATGTTGCCTTAGGGCTAAGTGGAGTGCGACATTCCACAGAGTTTGTCCGGTTCTCAATCTTGCGGCGGTTTAACCCCTGAAAGTTAAAAACAGTCAAGAGGCCCCTCCACAAACTGGTGTATGACCGTGTCAACAAATACTAGAGGATTTTAGTTCCATAGAGGACAACAACTATGTCTCAGATGATAATGACAAGAGGGAATTACTTGGATGCCTATCCCCGATGTCCTACCTAACTACCAAATTCTTTTGATTTCCTCAAGTGAGGTTAATGTTGGTTTAGTTAGGGAGATTAATTTTAGTGGTTGTATTACTCAATCAGGTAAATGGACATGAAACTTGGTGGTGTTGTGACGACCCAAACCATGCAAGTGAGAATGAATCGAAATAATCCTTGTATTCGATGAAAACTAGCTATGGAAAAGAGAGAGTTCTTCGATCATAAATGCATGAAACTTTCACAAACAATGAAAAACCACTTCAAAACAAATTTTTTGTTTTCTTTTTCTAAGTAAAGCCAAACTGAAATAAACACTTCTTTCAAATTTCACTGATCTACAACTATAATGCTTCAAAATAAGAGTTTATGTGGCAAATTGAATGGTTCACTTCCTAATGCACAATAATGTTTCAATCCAAACAACACAAATATTCTTAAATGGCAATTTCCAATATAAATTTTAATAATGATAATGGAAAAGATGATGTGTATAAGAATGCCGTGATTATGAAAATTTACACAATCTAGTAAAAACGAACGGTAGTAAAAACTTGGTTGTGATGGGAAGATCAAGCCAATGCAAACTGAAGGGGTGACCCAATATGTAAATAATGCCACTAACTCAACAAAAATAATCAAGCTCACACCAAAGGGTAAACAAACCACAAATGACTGTGCAAATGGACAGGATAGTAATAAGCAACAGAAAACACCAAACTGAGGCAGAGAAAATAAAAAAATGACTCAGGAAACCAAACAGGAAAGAAAAAATAAAAAAATGCAGACACTACCGCGTGGTATACACTGGATAGAACGCAGTACTGGTACACTATCGCGCTGGGTAAGCGGTACTACCACGCTGTAGGCAGTAACGGGGGCGCGGTACTGCTGCTAAGGGTGGAAAAAATGCAACTTTTGAAAAACAATTAGATTTTTCAGGGGTGCTGCAGACCCAGAGGACTCACTGATCACAAAGGGAGAAAAGGTGTAGAGAGAAGGGGTGAATAAAGGTCAAAGAGACCAAAATTCAGTATTGGTTTGAAGAGAAAGAAGAATCCCAATAAAAAATGACTGAAAGTGAAATAAATCAATCAAATGGGGTTCAAACCAGGGGAGTCGCCAGTTTTTGTTGTAGATATTTCTCCCTACGGATAGGTGGAAATTCTCTTAGGTTAAAGTAGACTTAACTGACTCTAAACTAAGACAAAAAGATAACAAATGATACCTTGAATTCCTAGATCTAAACAAACATCTCAAGATTATATTGCTGAAAGAAATGGAAGAGATTTAACTGACCTTTGATTTAATTGCTCGTCTTAGTCGATGCTCCAATTCTCAAGTCCTCGCGAATGAACCTGTTAGAATAAACCAAGATACAAGAATATACAATCTTCTAGCAATCTTGAAACACATAATAGAATCTAAATCTATAGCAGAAACAAATCATATGATTGAAACAAGATCAACATACATGATTTGGGAAACAAGACAAGTTATGTTTTATTACAAACTTGAAGTCACTTACAATGGTTGCTTGATGTCCAAACCAACTCCCGGCTCCAAGTGCTTTCTCCTTTAGCTATCTCCACAAAGATTCAAGATCATAGGTTTGATGTCTCCAAGAGTCCTCCCCTTTGCTCATGGAAGGCCTCTCTCTTATAGTGTGTAGTAGGATTAACCAACAAGAGAGAAGGATGGATCTTGGGAGTGTTTAGTGGATCAGACCCATTAATATGGGAAAGTGAGTTAGGATCGAATCAGGGATGCCAATCCTAAAAAATCTCTCGAAGATCAAGATTCCACAAGCCATGGCAAAAGGGCTAAAAAAGGAGTATTGTGCCCCTGCAACTGAGCATAGCGCGATAGTACCGCGTATCAGAAAAGGAGCATAACGCGGTAGTGGGGACTACCGCACTCCTAAGTTTGAGAAAGGAGCGGTAGTGCAGGTATATGAAGTCTTAGATAGGTTGATTCCTGACATGACAGGTTTGTCTTCATGGATTATTCATCATTTTTATCTTCTGGGTGTTTTGAGAAGCAGGGGAAGTGTCGTCAACTATTTTTATTGTGAAGATGCGACACTGTGAAATATGGAGGTATAACAATTACTTAACTTATCGTGACATTCAAAGATAGATACATGCATTCAGATTTAATATCATTCATATTCATAGCATCATTCAACATGATCTTTCATCGTAACAAGTACAACATTAAAGCATTAGCTGCAGCAAGAAAACGTAGCATCATTCACGAATCACAACATGTATTACCATAAAGATAAACATGGAATTTCACCAAATAGTTCCATCATGTCATATTGCTTCAACAAAAACCTGATACAATAGCTCCACAAAACCATATCTCACCAATATCTCTTGATCTCAGACACAGACTCAAAGACGCACACATCAACATCCAAGGGGCCGTACTAAGATGATTCAACACTTACAAATTATGTCTATATACAGGCTTCCGCCTTTACAATGCTTGTCCACTTACCAACAACTTCCTAACTGACACTTTGGACAAATGACCCAAAATCTAACTGACGTGGGCCAAATGACCCATAAACCCGCATACTGTGATACAACTGACCCAAAAATGCATAAATTAATTTTCTTTGTGCCTATGTATCTGCCTTCCGCGACATCTTCTGATGTGTCGCAGCATCGGTGATGTTGTGATGCTACCTTACCCAACCGCCTCCCAACATCCATTTTATATCTAAGTTTATTATTAAACTAATTATATTTATTATTAAATTAAAAATGATTGGTTAGATAATTTAAAGTGAACTTAAATTAAAACACAATGAAATTTTCAAAAACTCATAAATCTATTTAAATCAACATAATGTTAAACTTATATCTTCTTAAACATTAGTATAACCATGTAGCTACTAATATAAAAAATATGTTTTATTCTTAATTAAAAAGAGCATGTGGTATACCAAAAATACTAATTTATATTTTTTTCCAAATATTATATATTTTTTTCAAATATAAAGTAATAATACTTATGGGTCCTCACACAAATATGGGGGACCTTTTAGATGCAAAGGATGTTTTTCAAAACATGTTCTTGTTGTAGAATTCAACAACGCACACATGTTTATTAAACATAGGAATGGGAAAGCTCGAGGCATCCAAGTGGGATGCCACGAAGGCTAGGAGAACAAAACGTGTAGGTGTTTTGGTTCTCCAAAACACGTACACATTTTAGAGAACCAAAACGCATACACATTTTGTAAATAATATTTTATTCCTTAAATATGGCCCCTAACACCCCTCCCCAACCCCCTAACACCCCCTCCCCAACTCCATAACACCCCGTCCCTAACCCCTTAACACCCTCTCTCAAAATACCTAACACCCCCTACCCCTAATCACCCACACGACACTCTCCAACTCAATAACACCCCCCAACCCCTAAAACCCCCTCTCTAAGTCCCTAACACCCCATACCCCTAATCACACACACCCTCGACCTACCCCTTTATCTCCCCCCCAGGTCCCTAACAACCTCCTCTCTACTCTCTCTCTCTCTCTCTCTCTCTCTCTCTCTCTCTATCACCCCTTTCCTCCTCTCCATAACCCTTACTAACCCTTTCTCTTACTCTCTTTCTCCCTGGATCCACTTACCCCCAATATCCTAACACACACCTATGTTTCTAACTCTAACCCCTTAACTACCCCCCTCTCTCTCTACCTCTAATCCCTTACCACCCCACAAAGTATATATATCTTTCTCTATATAAAACCAACACCCACATTCCTTACCCATGCTCCCCTTTATCTCTAATCACCCTACTCCTCCCCAAACCTCTCTCTCTCTCTCTCATTCTGCCTTTCCACCCCAAACTCTTACTACCCCCCTTTCTCACTCTCTCTCACTCTGCTACTCCTCCACCTACACCTAACCCCCCCCTCTTTCTCCCCCATGCAGCAACAGTATCTGGTTGGACTGTTAATAGTCGAATCCAACTCTCATATTGAATGATAAATAAGAATAATATATTAGATGATGATGATAAATTTACAATAAGCTCTCCTTTATAGGGCTTGAGCAATCATAACGAAGGGTTACGACCTTTCACTAGTAACCTAATAATCTATTAATTTATAAATAATAATATTAATTAAATATTCACAGCACCCCAACTCACTAACACACCACTACCCCATTGGTTCTCTCTCTCTCTCTCTCTCTCACACACACACACACACACACATCCTTATGCCACCCCCTACTACTAAATCCCCCCCCCCTCTCTCTCCCCCTAACCCTTACTAACCCCTTCTCTTACTCTCTTTATCACGTGCTCCACTTAACCCTAATCTCTTAACAACCCCTTATGCTACTACCTCTAACCCCTTAACACCCCTCTATCCCTATCCCTATAACCCCTTACCACCCACCAATGTCTCTCCATTAACCTCTCTCTCTCTCTCTAACCCGAACAGCCACACTCCTCTCATATACCCCCCTTTCTCTCTAACATTCCTACTCCTCCCCAAACTTTTAACCACCCCCTCTCTCTCTTTAACCCCTTAACACCCACACTCTTGACCTATACCCCCATTTCTCCCTAATCTCCCTACTCTTCCCCAAATTCCTAACTCCCCCCCCCCTCTCTCCCCTACTCCTATGTTTCTCTATTTCCCCCCTTTCCCTAACCCTTACTAATATTTAGTGTCATTCTATATACCTAGCCATCCAAATATTTTTCATGTTAAATCATCACCAATCCAAGTCTAACACACCAAGTCATATTCACTTTCTTCATGAAATATGTTCATTCTATATACCTAGCCATCAAAATATTTTTAATGTTCTCATTTGTTATCATCACCAAGCCAAGTACCACACTTACCCTCCTCTCTCTCTCTCTCTCTCTCTCTCCCATACTCCTCCACCTACTCATAATTCCTAACCCTCTCTAGCTATCCCCCAATCCCCTAACACCCCCTTTCTCTCTCCCACTCTTACCCTCCTACTACTCTCGCTAACTCTATCCCCCCGCACCTCCTCCTCTCTCTCTCTCTCTCTCTCTCTCTCTCCCCTAAATATTACTAACCCCCTCTCTCACTCCTCCTCCTTCTCTCTCTCTCACCTCTTCCCCCTAACCCTTACTAACCCCCTTTCTCTCTCTCCCCCATACCCCTCCCCTCTCTCTCTCCCCCAACCCCCTAATACTCCCTTGCTCCCCTCACACTCTCTCTCTCTCTCTCTCTCACAGACACACACACAAACACACACACACACACACTTACTCCTCCCCCTACCACTAAACCCCTCTTCTCTCTCTCTCTCTCTCTCTCTCTCTCTCACACACACACACACACACACACACACACCTTACTAAAACTCTCTCTCAATATTTCTCTCCCCTACTCCTCCTACCTCTATCCCCTCTTCCCCCTAACCCTCACTAATCCCCTCTCTCGTTGTATCTCTCCAATACTCCTACACCTACACCTAACCCCCACCTCTCTCTCCCCTCCCCAAACCTCTAACAATCTACCCACCTCTCTCTCTCACACTCTCACAACCCCTAAGCCCCCTACCACTCTCTCTACCCATAACCACCTCCTTTCTCTCTCTCTCTTTCTCTCCTAATCCCCCTACCCCTAAGTCCCTCTATCTTTTCTCTCCTAATCCTGCTCCCCATATCACTTACCACACACCCCGCCTCTCTCTCGCTCTCTCTTCCCCCATCCTATAACTCCCTTCTCCCTAACTTCCTTAATCCTCCCTAAAACCCTATCCCCCCCAACCCGATCTTTATATCTTTCTCTCCCCTAACCCCACTCCTCCCCTCTACATCTCCCCCCACCACGATCTCTATCTATTTCTCTCCCCAACACCCCTCCTCCGCCTAACCCTAATCACCGACACCTCTGCGACTCTTCCCTTGGGTTCTCTCTCTTTACTCCTCCACCTAATTGTATCCCCTACCCATCCCTCTAATCCCAAACCCCCTAACACCTCCCCCCCTCTCTTTCTCATACAACTAACCCCTATCATCTCTCTCTCTCTCTCTCCTCCATAGCCCTTACTAACTCCCTCTCTAACTCTCTCACCCCCTACTCCTCCCCCTACCTTTAACCCCCATCCTCATCTCTATCTATATCCCCTCTCTTCCCCCTATCCCTTACTAACCCCATCTCTCACTCTTTCTCTCCCTTACTCCTCCACCTACACCTTACCCCCACCCCTCTCTCTCTCTCCCCCCCAATACCCTAACACCCTCACCTCTCTCTCTCTCACTCTCATTGCCCCTAACCCTCCCTCTCTCTCCCTAAACTCCCTCCTAATATCCCTACTTATAACCACACCCTTCAACCCTCTCTTTTTCTATCCTGCTTCCCCTAACCCTACCCCTCTCTCTCTCTATCTCTCCTACTCCCCCTACCCCTACCCCTCTCACCCTCTGTCTCTCCTAATCGCCCTCCCCCTACCACTTACCCCCCCCGATATCTCTCTCTACCCGAACCCCACACACCATCTTCCCTCTAAACTAACCTAATCCTCCCTAAACCCATACCCCCCCAACCCCCCTCCTCCCCCTTACCCCTAAGGTAAATTTGATTTTTACCAAAATGAGCACATGTTTTGGTTTTCATGGCACCCAGATAGGCGGGAAAGGAAAATTTGAATTCAAAATAAGTGTGCTCGCGTTTCTTAGCACTAAGATCGGGCCTTGTCACATGTTCGGGTGTCACCACTCTCCTGATGTGTATGCTTTATATTTAGCTTCGGGTTAACCAAACCTGTGGTATGGAATATGGTAAACCATAGCTAATTAGACATCTCACCATATTTCTCAATATGCCCATTTTTAGCCACTGGTTATATTATGTTGCACACCATAATTTTTGATGAAATTTTAGACACAAATAGCATTTTTTCTGCAGATTCCAAATATGTAATTTTTAAAAAGAATATATATATATTCTATTTTTTTCTTGTGTCATGACTCCCTAACTAAAAAAACACTAACTATGACTCCATAACTCTTATGTTTCCCAACCATTTTGAAAAAAAAATTGTATGGTGCACTAAAGGACATCGACCTCTACATGATATAAAAAAACTGTTTCAAAATAATTGCATTAAGACCTTCAAAGGCTGCACCCACACTTGGTGTATTGTTTTCGAGGTTCGATCACTTAGATAATTTAATTTATTTTATTTTTGTTGGAAAAAATGCAGTGCACTAGTACTAGATGTTCTCTATATGTCTACCAGTTTTCGTAACTTGATTCCCTCATTTAGGCACTCAAAGGTTGCACCCACAAAAACATATACCTTATAATTTGTCCAACAAATTAAAAAAAAAATGTCTGTTAAAAAAGATCAAACTTTAGATACTTAAGAACATTTTCAATATAAGAAAATTATATATTCGGAAACATCATTCAATTTCCTACATTTCATATTTTTTACTCATCGCAAGATGCATTACGTATGTGTCTCAAAATATCTATGTAAGTTGATGGATGATTGTTTTTCATTTTTCTATTGCATCTAACATGTCAAAAGAGACCCTCATTAGCTTGCACACACCCTTATATGTAACTTATTTCTAGTGGATTATACTACATATTTATTATGTAAATTATTTATGTATGATGGGGTTATGGAAGATTAACCAACTTGAATATAGAGGAACAAAATGAATGTCATGACATAGACAAATTGAAGGACAAGTTGGGTGCAATATATTGAAATCCGTCATGATAGAATTCAATACTTTCCCAATTTCGTTGTTATTATTCAATGCTATGAAGGATCAATAGTTGGTATATGGCCATAAATAATAACACCATCAGTAAACGAAGTGGATTGTAATTGAGGCTTAAACCACAAGTTAAACTAAATTTAAAAGAAAATTATGTAGAACCCTTTTGTATGGTTTATTGCAATGCAACAAAATTTAATTTGATTTGTGATGTGTTGAACTTGCCAACCATACAGATTCACATTCAATCAATTGTGGCCATGAATACACGTTATTATTTTCCATTTTCTGATGGGCCTTAACACCCATCAATTGCCTCTGAGAGCCCAATAATGTTGGTATCGAAAACATATAACTATGGGTCAGCTTGTTTTCAATGTGCGTAGGATTAAAGCCAACCAAAACGCCCCACTTTTTCCGCTATTTTGGGTCCAAAACCAGTTAAAATTCTTGTTGGAAATTGTTATTTTCGCATTTTTGTAATTTCAGCAATTTGGATTGGTTATTCTAGACCAACTGCCCAATTTTGAAACTACCCAGATCGCCGAAATTACGATCTGAGCACTCCAAATTGCGATTTTGGCAAGAATTGCTCTGCCAAATTTCGGAGAGTCGAGGACGTTTTAGTTAACCCTTATACAACTCCTTTTCAATGTTGTATACCAATGTTTTTCTTGTACTTATATATTAATTATTTTCTCTACGTTATATATATATAAATATATCCTAATGTCTCGACATATTTTATAATATATATATATATCCTAATGTCTTGACATATATATATATATATATCCCCATGTCTTAACATATTTTATAGTGACCAGCATGTGGTGAAACAAGTATGCAAATCGTAGCGCAATCAAGAAGAAACTAGATCTACTTGACAATCCAATGAAAATTATCGTGCTCAATCTAAATAGCTCGTCAATTTATGTTTTTCTTGGAAGAGAATTATATTAATAAATTTATACATAAACATGGGGTTTTCGCTAAAAGAATAAGTCTTAAAATTTGTGCAGCCACTGGTCATAACAAACCGTAAATCTTAAAAGCTGTGCTAAATATAGTGGTAATAACTTATCGAACAGTAAATCTTAAAACCTGTGCTCAATATAGTGGTAATAACTTATCATTTTATGTTCATCTTGGATGAGAATAGCCATAAATTTATCAATAGAAATGGGTTGTTTTAATGTAACTTTTTTTTAAGTGTGTTCACTTGATGATTGAGGTAGTTGTAACTTTGTGCATGGAAACAAGGGAATCTTCCATGGTACCATCAAAAGCATCGTCGATTCCCGAAATGCCCACACCAATTACAAGAGTGTGGGCAGACGAAGCAACAAAAAAGTGAAGGTATAAACCTATGGATTCAATTTTAGAAGCATTTGTAGTTTAGTATGCTTATCAAAGACTTCCAAGAGTATGTTTGACGAAGGAAAGGATCCACAAGGTTGTCTAGTTCACAAGGCTAGCACTTGGTTTCAACCATCTTTTAATGTTTAGTGGAATAGATACTCGCAAATATTAGTGGGTGAGTGAGGGTTTCATATCTCTTGAGAATTATGTGTTATTTATTTATTGCGCTCAGAGGCGCTATACAGCCCAGTATGAGGGAGATCTTGTAACATGTGTCGAGTAACAAAATAATACAAAGTAAACACAAAAATAATACAAAGTAAAAAGTAATAAATATTATGTCGGCCATAAACAAAAAAGAATAATATAAAGTAAAAAGTAAATATGAGACTTAAACTAGAGACTTTAGAGCTCAGGATCAGGTGGCTCAGGTATTGCACTCAAGGAGCTATTCAAGGAGAGGTTTGCACCTCGGAAGATTTGATCCCTCTCGGTGCTTGATAGAGCCTAGGATTTGGATCTAGGCTAGTTTTAATAATGTTTCATTGAACGTGTCCGTGTTATTTTTTGCATTTATATACACGATACATAGACACTCTATGTCGTATTATGGTATAGAACATGCTTATGGCATTAGATTGAAAAGTTCATTATTTTGCAAAAAATGCAGTACTGCCATTGCACATAGAATAATTCTCTTGCAGATGATTCTATTCCAAATAAGAATCAAGAAATACATAAACAATGAATTGTAAATTGAACACCACAATATAAATAATTTCGAGGAACTATTTCATCAATAAATTGGCTATAATATAGAAACAACAATGTATATTTATAGATATGAAACTTATTTGTTACATGGGAGATCGTTGTGTTGGATTAGGACAACAAATTGTTCACATAGCTAAAACTGCAATCATTCAAACACATACATAAAGCATACAGATCTACAACTCCAACACACAACACACAAGAACATGAGCGGAAATATTTTTTGAAAATTAATATATCTTAGTCTCTTACAAACAATTCACATGCTCTTCTTTATATTACATGGCACATCTAGATGGTTCTATACAAGAGAGATCGAACCTTCTATAGAGTCTTCTACATCATTTAAGTTGTATATTCATCCCCTAAAAACATACACCTACTGTAATAACTTCTTAGCTACCCATTCTGACATTGACAGCGGGAGGAATTACATATTATGGCACTTCCCCTTAATTCCAACCATGGTTTGCTACAACAATTACACAATTTACATGAACACTAACACCTATTGACATGCTTCAACAATGCCTCTATGAGCTTACAGAAACAAACTTCATAAATTATGATGCCTACTTGTATTAGTCTTATCCAGGCTTACAATATACACAAAAGAACAATTCAAAACTTTCTAAATATTGCTGCAAACTAGCACAACTTATCCTCTGCCCCTTGCATGACTTTATTGCTTTTACCTTTTACTTCATACTTTATACTGGCCATTTTTTCTGAAGTTATTCATCTTCAACTTCACCTTTTTCTTCAGCCTCTGTATTTTCATAGTTTCTTTAGACTTGATGTCCATGCCATCTTCATATGCTTCAACACTAGATTTATAAATCTTAACTTCAATGCATACATAACCATAGCCAAATAAATCATAAACCATAACATGATTTTCTTTCATTTCAACATCAATTTTCACACTAGAATTTTGCTATATCATGAGTTGATAATAATGCCTCATTTCTTCAAGGCCCCATTTCTCAAAATGTTCATCCAACTGTTCTTCATTGAGTTCTTGCTCAGAAACAAGCATAACTATTTCAACTTCAACTACAATATTTTCTTCCACAATATACTTAGGCTTTTCAAGCCAATATTCAAGAAACCTTATTCCATCATCAAAGTTTACTAGCAGTGTGAATGAATGTTCTTCCTTCTTTTATTCAGTTGTTGCTAGTTGTATGTTTCTTTCAACACCTGCAAACTTAGAAACATTTGTTAGGTTTTTAAATAAATCCTTTTCATTTTTCTCTACTAGCTCTCCTTCAACTTCAATACATAATACTTGATTTGTATTCACCTTTGCTTCAACATCAAGGCCATAATCAACAATGGCTTCATTATTTAGATTTTTGATCTTTGTTGCAGCTTTAGTGCTTCTTTCAGCTAAACATCTGACACCTGCTGCTACAACACAGTCCATTTCAACATAGGTTGAATATTCAAGCCATTCTTCAATGAGCTTCAATTCAACATCAAAATAAAAAATTCAATCATTTTCTTCAACTTGTGCATCATCTTGGATGCATTCATCTAAAGTTTTGTCAATTTTTGCGATAAAACTACAATCTTTATCATCTTCATTTTCCTTCTCAGTTGTTGACTGATTTGTCTTTGTACCCGCACATTCACACACAACATAATTGTTACGAAAATACTTTTCCCTAATGGGCTTGGCTTTCATGGAATCTTCTTCTTTGTCTTCAGTTTCTTCTTTAGCCTTAACTGGTTGGCCTACAACTATCTTGATTGCATCAACTATACAAGCCTCTGCTTTAGCAATGAGGCTATAAGCTTCTTTGTCATTTTCATCCGCATGTACCTATGTATTGTGGGATTCACGATTGTCAATTTCTCCAGTCTTCTTTGCTTCTGCATATTCCAAAACATCATCATCTTCTATAGCTACCGCTATCCCATCATGACTACTCCCCCTTACACCAAAAGTCACGTTCAAAATATTCCAAGCCTCTTTGGTTGTTTTGGTTGTTGCAATTTTAGGCAAAATGCTCTCATCCATAGATTGCTGAATGAGATTCACTGCTGCTCTACAAGGAAATTTTTAGGGGCGAAATTTTGCCAATTGGCTATTTTTGGGGCATTTTTTCAAAAAATAAATTAATTACTTTCTCATTTTTAGTCTCTAATATCGCCTATATTTACATAAAATATGTTTTTTTTTTATCATAATATTCGCCAAAATTCACAAGTTTCAAGAGTAAATTGTAGGTTTCATATTTAATATTCGCCTACCAATCTATATATATGTTTTTTTAAATCCAAAATAATCACCTAGAATACTATACTTAAGTATACTTTTATAATCCCTAAAAAATACCCTGTTGCTGTATCATTCTTTTCATCTGCTAATAAATTATCTTTCTGAGTTTTTGACATGGCCCCATAGGCTCCTTGATTTGGTTCTTCAAAACCATTCAATACTACCGTCCACAAATCATCAACACATAGTCTAGTCTTTATTCCGACTAACCATCTAGTTTATATTTTATGACTTGCTTATACTTTACATGTTTTTTTCTATTAGGTTAAGTTCTTCAATTATGGAGCTCAGAAAAATAGTGACCCTCGTCTCTTTGAAGGATATATGCTTGGTTGTATTCACATATTTTTCAATTTGATCTTAAATTATGGAAACAAAGTCTATTATGATTATGTGGATATGCAGAAGACAATAAGTTTTGTTTGCATGTCTTGTTATTAGATATGTACACTTGGTTGATTTAATTATCTAGGTGTTTTGGTTATGATCTAACATTCTAAAGTGAATCATATTATCTGTAGGTATTTGTTTTAATATGTTCCCTAAATTTCATTTATGAAGTCTCTGTTGTTTCTCTTGATGAGTTTTAGATTAATTATATATCAAGTCATTGAAGTTGAAATGAAACAATCAACTTCTCTTATAGTGCATTTTCTTTCCATGGATTGGACCCTTGGTGGCTTTCAATGTTTGGGTCATAATGTGTATATCTATTGAAGATCATGTTTTCATATTTGGTGTTATGAAAACAATCTTTGTAGAACTCCTTTTTGTTTCCCCTATGTGCATTGTCTTTATAATGTATCATTGTTTCTTATGCTTTCTCTTTACGTATCAAAATTGATCATGCAAGCGAAAAATAAATAGGTCGACTACCTTATTATGCAAATACCAGTGCTTGATATCTACCCAACAAATTCCATCGTGAAGACTTTCACAACCTATTTTAGTTACTAATCTCCAACTATAAAGTGTAATTTTAAATGTTGGAATTGATAGCTAGAATTACAAATGATGAAATATGGGCGTTAATATTGCTTTTCTCCCTAATTCTTAAAGGGTGGCAACTCAATGGAAGAGCACATGCCTTACAGGAAGGAGGTTGGTGGTCAAATTCCTCCATACCCTATGATAAATTAATAAATGATAGTGCAATGTATTTTCTAAATATACTACCAATTGATGAAAATTAGTGAATAAAAACGATTAAATATACTACCAATTGATGAAAATTAATGATTAAAATGACTAAATATACTACCAATCAATGGAAATCAATGAATACAAACAACTAAATATACTACCAGTTGATAAAAATTAATGATTAAAATGACTAAATATACTACTTATTGATGGAAATCAATGACTACAACTACTAAATAAACGACCAGTCAAGAAAAATCAATCACTAAGAAAACTACTAAATATACTACCAATTTGATGAATTACAACTAATAAATGACTAAATTTTTATAGTCATAAATTTAGTCACATTATAAGTGACTAGCAATAAACTGCTAATAGTTGCATGACCAAAATTAGTCATTTATGTGCAAATTTTAGTAGTTTTTTAAGTCATAATTTTCCCTTTTTGTACTAGTGTTCTAATGCCCTATTACATTAATATTGTTGGTTATTCCATCTTCTTCCTTGATAATGTCATCTTTCTTGGTAATGAGGATGTTGATATGGTTTCACATGTGATATTTTTTCTTCCTTCTTCACATCCATATCATCAATTGTCTTTTCAGCTATAATGGTATCATCTATCCTCTATGGTTGGTCTTTGATTACTCTTTCCTATGATATAATACCCTCATATTTCAAATGTACATCTTAAAGTTGGAACTCAACTTCTTCAAGTATTTCCAAGTATCCTTATAGAATCTTGTATTCCTCCTCCTTTTCAAGCTCAAATGTGATGTCATTCACCAATTTCTTATGTACTTATTTAATTCTATAACATGTATGCTTTTACATCATCTTCATTTAGATATTTTTAAACCTTCTTGTAATTTTCCTCTTCAATTCTTTTGGTAGTCTCTTCATCTGAGGCCTTTGTTTTTTCTTAATTTTGACCATGCTTCTTTTCTTCTTTCAATCTCTTGACCTCATCCAACATATTTTTATTATGGTTTCTTAATATACATATTTCTTCATCCTTATTTTTCAATTCTTCCCTTGACTCATCATTTTCTCACTTTCCTTTGGTATTCTTTTCTTTCTTCAATTTATGAACCCCGTTATTGAATACTTCATTAAGGACATGTATCTTGGGAAACTCATCACCTTTATTCTTGAGTTTCTATTTTTATTGTTTCATTTCATTTTGAATTTTGTTTATTTATTCCATTTCTGAGTCCTTGATCCATCTTTTGAGAACAAATTTTCAAATTCTTCCCATGTAGAATTTAGTCTAGTTTTTTTATCAATACTCATCTAACACTCTCAAGATTCATCATAAAATAGAATACTTTCATTCCAAGGAGTAATACCATTTTCCTTTATCCTCCTCAAACATTCCAGAGGATCGACCTCATATTTATCTTCATTTCCACTAAACCTAGATATTGCCAATTTTGTCATTTTTCTTAACTGAGGTCTAATGAAAATCCATAAATTTGACCACAATATAGGGGAAAAAATGTATAATGTGATATTTTCATCATATTATCCTATATTTCCTCTTTCAAACATATTTTTAATCACCAAAAATAGACGTTCTAGTCAAAAGTTATGCTAATTTCAAAATAACATACCTTTTAAAACCGTAATTAAGTATTGTCTTGCTAGCCGACCTCCCAATCGAGGTAAATTTTCAATTTTGGACCCTCTTAGTATGAAATTTTATCGTATAGTATCCTGATATGTCTTGTCTGCAACGCCATAAGATTCACCTAGTCTTGATGTTCCAAGAGAGAGTTATTATTTTCCCAAAAGTTGTTGTTTTTGTTCCTCTCGAAAGAGCAAAAGCATACAAATTGCCACGAGTCCAATTTTCCAAATCTGATTCTAAAATTTGTAGTAAAAACACTATATTTTGTCTTCCTTTATATGTAATAGGTGCCACTCAATTTGGACCTATCATGTCGCATCCCCTCCCATTGATCCAACACAAGGAAGCGAACATGACTAACATTCTAGGCTTTTACCAAAAACCCAGCCCCATTCATCATTGACAAATTCATATAAACAAAAACATGTGTGTGCAGATGCATACTCAAAATAAACACAGCGGAATAAAACATCATCCACACACATTTATCATACATTCATCATATTAATAACAGTCATAAAATGAGACACATCTAGCATGTAATTTCCAGTAGAATTATAACGGCATCAATTAAAACATTTCATAATTGAAACACAAAGAGAGAATACTTATCTTGATTTAATGTTGTCCCAAGCAACTAGTTATGCAACTGCAATGTTCCACCCATCCATAGGCCAGTTGTGCTCATCAATCTCTCAACACAACTACCACCCTCGAGCTGGGCATAATTTCCACAAGGAATGAGAACCTACAAGATTATGCACAATAAAATGAACACCACATCTAAGCCAAGCCAGTATATAGCTGGGTTTATCAAGCCAATTTTGAACCTTCTTCTAGTTATGGATGCTTGTACTCAAGCTCAAGCCAAAACAATGGATACCCATAACTCAAACCATAGCATTTTTTTCCACACACAACAAGCACATATGTTGGGCATAGGAAAACGTTTTTAACTATGGGATTCACAAAACATGGTGTCAATGGATTTCCCAAATCATGTGCACACCAAAACAAATTTCTAGAGAGGAAATCCACCACAAGGGGCAAAAACGATTTTTCCATGGGTGTATGAGCATTCAAATGGCCAAAAACAGCCTCTATGAAACCCCAGTTCACATTCCCTTTTCTCCCAGTCATTCTACCACCCAAAAACACCCTTCCTAGATAGAAAAAATGAAGGAAACTACAACAAAAACATGGAGGAAAATGCCCATGAAGCTTAGAATGCATGAGAGAGAAAAACTGGTTGGTGAATAATGGCTTGGGGAGAAATTTAGTGGCTCTTTTTTTGCCTAAGGATCCAAACATGATTTCAAAAATGGTGGCTTTCCCATACACGAAATTGGACAACCATACCTCTCCATTTCCCAAAATAATAACTACTCCAACCAACTCTTGGAGGAAATAAATGATTGGGTACAAAAGTCAACATGGGTAGTTGAAGGTTCATGGGTTCTCTCATTGACACTTGGCTTGAATTTATTAGCTTCAAGGGTTTGAATATTTCCCTCCCAATTCCTTGTAAAAATCATGCCCCCATACTCTTGTTGCATTGCATAGCTAGTTGTGGGTATTTTTATTAAAATACATATTTACATTATATTTACAGTTTCTATTGTGCTTGGCTAGCACACAAACCTTATGCATCGATTTTAACACTAAATCGATGGTGGGGCCTTCTCCTTGAGCTCCTCACCATGATTTTATAACGATATTATATTATTTACATGTTTAATGCAATGGGGTCAAAATCGAGATATTACAATCCCTTCCCCCTTGGAATAACACCGTCCTCGGTGTTCTCTTTATTTTCAGCAAGGTTCCATGCCCTTCGTTTCAGCTGCAACTGCAATTCCTTTCTCTCTCTTCATCAACGTCCATTGGATATCTTTCCAATTTTTAGATACTCATCCTAAGCCTTTTAGGGCAAACACATGTCAATTGCATTCAATTGCATCCTTAAAATTCCTTCAAGGTGCTTGCATCTAGCAATACCTATACTCAAACAATGAGTCAATTCACATGTCAAATTCATTCTCATAGGATTCATCTCTTAACAAGAGTTTCAAAACCACAGATGAACCATATACACATGTATATTCACATTAAATAATCAAGAAGATGCAAAACAAACCAAATACTTATCTTCATAGGCATATTCTTTTAGATCCACAAGTATCACACATTGACTTCAAAAAACTATGGAACCCACAAGACCTGCCCCACCTAACACAAGGATGGTAACTCTTATCTGCTACATAGTATCTCAAGTGTACACACCCCTTCCAACACTCTTCAGGGTGTGCATCAAAAGGTAACCAAGTTTTTTCAAGCCTTGGATCACATGTGCATATGTATAAAGCAAATGTTATGCCAGCACACTGGCTACACCACATCATTCAAATAACCAATGCCAAGCCAGTACGCTGACTAGATTTATCAAACATTCCATTAACCTGTATGCTAAGCCAGTTCTCCGACTGAGTTTACCAAGCATACAAAAACCATTTCCAAGCCAACACCTACGTTGGGTTTTTTAGGAAAGATAAAGGAATACAATTGCATGGCTCCTTCTCCTATGCAAACCAGTGGTTCCCTCTAGGAACTCCATCGGTAACTCACTTGAATACAAGATATCATGGCCCCACAATACCCACTCACACAACACAAGTATGGTACCCATTCTCTGTTTCACGGTCCCTTGGGCATACCCATCCCTCCAGCGCTCTTCAGTGTGAGCATATAAAGGTTACCAATACCCATGCAATCCTCCTGAGTACCCATGCTCTTACTGGGTTTAACATCACCACGGAGAGACAAGCACATGTAAGGATTTTTTTTTTACAAGGTTTATCGAACCCAAGCCACTCTTGGAATTTCCTTTGTGTTTTCAACACCAATAGCCATCTTATTCCCCAATGGCATATTTTCTCCATCTCACCTACACTACACACAAGTATGCAGTTCACATGAGATGTCATCATAATAATTTCAATTAGAATTTATCAAATATGTTTCATACAGAAACAAAATTTCCAAACATGGGATCCTTCTCGGGATGTTTAGCTATTGTTGGCCATAACACATGGTCTTCATGCATTGTGTCCTCCTGACACAATTCACAAACAACCAACCAATCAATAACATCAGTAATCAAATTCAAATATGAATTTACAATTTTATCTCTTGTAGAAATTAGATTCATTTATCCATGAGGTCATCCTCATATTGTTTGGATCCTGTAAGTGGTAGAACTCTGTCCATTATGGTTTTACACTTTCTCCCATAACATAGAAATCCACCTACAACATTTCCTCTTGACACAATTCTAGATAAGCCAGACAGTCATTAGTAATTATTAACAAAATTTCAAATCTAAAATTTACAATATGTTCCGTACATAAATTAAGTTTCATAATCAAGAGATTCTTCTCATAATTTTTGGCTTTTTCCCATGGTAGATTCCAGTCTTTATTATGGACTTACATACATTTCCATACCCAAGACAATTCTACCCGAAATCTGAAAATTTCAATCAGCCAAACACTTTGTGAGTATCCTTGCAAATAATCTTTTCATTACATCATTTACAAGTAACTGAAGTGAGCTTAGAATTATAACACTCGATAATTCAAACACTATCAACTGTTAATATCTCAAAGATAATGAAATACATTTACTTTATGTGAATCATTATCACAATAAAATTGCAAGATACAGTCACACTATCTATGCAATTTTAATAAAACTTCTAATTCTCATGATTACACAATCGTATCCATTCAAGAAAATATGTCCTCACAGCATAGCATTCTCGGTATCCCATCAAACACGACTACCTTCTTCATGCAATCATTTTCCTACATCCATAACAACCCATGAAATGATCTCATAATTGCCAATAATTCTATCATTTTAGTTGTTAATGAATTGTAATGAAACATATATATCACAACCATGCATTCACATAATGAATTTCAACATGTGTGTCCACATATGCATGCACAATCACAACATTTAGATATTCGTTTAATGGTACATTCACTCAACACAACCTTGCATTGAGTCATGAATACCATAATGCCATGTCATGCATTCCACCATGATGTGTTGGAAGGTCTAGCTAATTCCTTGACACATCACCCAACCGTATCCCCAATCACATGGTTAACTTATCTGGGTGTCTTCCTTATCCACTCAAACAAAACGTCAGGAGTTTTCTCACTCCTTGGTTGTTGGAAAAGAGGTTTCATCACAAATTAACACAAATAGGGGGTTCATGGGATACTTGTGCAAAACTATAGCATTACCATTCCAACCACATTATGGCCTTAACCATGATTATCTCATATGGCATGCACTACCACACACCGACCATAATCCCCCACTTGTTTTGGTTATTATACTCATAACCAACATATACACATGGTATGATATATTTTCATATGAATGCACTTGAAATTCTAAACAGTTAGATAGGATAAGGATCGTTGTCCTTACTACCCTATACCTAACCATACCCAATGGGATATTAGTCACATAAAGGCATTCGACATCACATACATACCAATTTATGATTATTAAATATGGGTCAAGGGATTCTTACTCAATCCCCTTTTTGTACTTATGCAATCAACATAAATAAACCATTACCTACATGGTTTCCATCAACACCTTTGATGTTACCTGACCAGTTGGTCTCCTACAAAGGATTACACCACTCTTCCACCAACCTCTTGATCATATATTTGTTTCCCCAACCTTTCTTCATAAATTTGTTGGTCACATGCAACAACATCATCAACATCTTTAGCCATGCTTTGGTTGTCTTTGGTCCTACAACCAATGCCAACACCACTAATTGTTAACAACCACAATAATCATCTTAAGTGGCTTATTTCATATGTAAAAATTCACTATCTTTACCAACATGCAACATCATATACATGCACAAAAATCTTCACATGCACTATGCAATGTCTATTAATATGCCCACTAGTGCATATTCACTTCATCTATCTAATCTCTTGCATTTTCAACATTCTTATGCCATAATTTTATGTATATAAAACTCATAAATATAAATACAATAGTAAGAGAGAAGTTAAGGATTTTTCCCTTTCCAATCCCCCATCATAGCACAAAATTTCTCTTCCACATCATAGTTGATCCACTTTCATGGCCTCTCTGATCAAACACACTAGGGGTCATTAGCTATGAATCATTTTCTCACCAAGTAGCAATTCAATACATATACTCATGTATAACATTCCTACTTGCTACTTTCCAAGCATGCAATTCTTATGTTATAAACATAAATAGTTTAAGGTGAGAAATTTCCCTCTTTATCAACATTTCCTTACAGAGATTATTCTCCAATTTATGTTGCAACCATATTATTATCCGTATGTAGCTTTCCTTGATCATTGCAATAGCTCTCATTGCACTTTGATAAGAATGACTTTTTGCTCCAATTTCTTTGATTGATTTTGGCCAAGTCCAACTTAACCTTTCTTAAAATTCCTAGCACTTATCAGCGTTGCAATTGATTTAATTCCAACTCCATAAGGAGTCTTTTCAAGGTCCATTATATGCCCTTGCATGTTATTTAACTATGATACTTCCTTTTCTTTCTCATGGAAATATTTGCCACAATTCTAAACCACACAATTGATTCACACATGGGAATGCCTCACTCCCCAATTAGCAGCATTTGCATGGCCACCATGTCACTATCATGAGCCACATGCCAATTCCACATATTAGGATGTCTTATTCATATGAGTGACGAATTTTGGGAGAATGGAATTTCTTTACCCATTCTCATTACTTACTCATAAGTTAGTGACTCATATCTTGCAACTTCTCTCATCGTGCATGCACTTTCCCACAAGGATGATTTACCCATCATATTTACAAGCTACAAGTCCCTTACCTGATAACCTATTCCAATACTTGTTGAGCACTATTTCATGGAATACAATATCCATCTTTGATAATCAAGATCTCCCATGGCTCTTCCTTGCAATTCAAATTGCATATATTACTAACAATAGTACAATGGATGTGTTCTTATCCAAGGCACCAATGTCCATTATTGGTTCATTTCATGCTCCAATGATTAGACAAGGATACCATTCCTCCATAATGCATAAGTACAACCAATTACTCTTAATAAGGCTTCCACAACCCCTCCATGCAATTCATATTGAACATCCTGAGCATAGAGAATGCATTTCAATCATTCTAGCTAAGGAACCATCTCCTCCTTTTAGTTCCCTTACTCCATCCCATGCTCATAAAATACAATATGCAAAAATGTAATCTTATCCACTCAACATATTTCCCACCTTGAGTCACTTTCACCTCAAGTACTCTTGCACCATCATATAAGGCCTTTCCAAAATTTTGACTGCTTTGGAGGTCACCCATAATGAGAATTTATTTCTTGATCAAGCCTAGATGCTTTGCTCTACTTGATATTGAAACAACTGGAAACTTATTTCAAAATAAGAACCTTCTGTTGATTCTTCTACATTCTAGCCTCATTACATTCTTAAGAATACCAAAATAATTTCCATGCATTATGGGGGCAATCCATATTGACAATTTCTGTCAGCCACAAATTTTCTCACAATCAACGATGTCTCAGTGGGACGACGGGGGTCAAGGGGGCCTGTAGTTGCGGGTCGAGGGAAGGGCCCTCATTTTTGTTGTTGTTGTTGTTGCTTGGTTTTGCAACCAAGCTTGTGCAATGGGAACCTATCAACAATGTGATAGCAGTTTCAATATAGAAAGCGAAAATGATTATGAATTAAATCTAAATCTAAACTAACATGTGCATATAACAAATAAATCTCAAACGATTCATGGAAAGAACAAGAAATGAAAGAATGTTTTGTATTATAATACCTCAAATGGTGAGGATTTGTGGTGTTGAGCAGCTCCAAGGTTGAGATGCTCCAGGCTCCAATGGTCTCTTCTCCAAGATTGCTACAATGGTCAACAACTCAAGAGAGATTTTGACAGCATGAGGATAGGATGATGGATGGATGGAAAGTGAGGAGCCCCTACCACCTTTTTATAGTTTTTGGTGGTGGGGAATACCATTATGGTTTTGAGAAAACCAATGGTATTGACCAACATGGTTTAGGTACCTTTTTCCCTCTTTTTTCTTTTTTTGAATATTTTGAATATTTTTATTCCCTTTTAATATTTTTGAGAATTTTGGACCATTTTTTAGGGTTTTTTTTATGTTTTTTTGAGGAAAAATATATCTTTTGAGGGGAAAAAGGGTGTATTATGGTCTTTTGGTGACCTTTTGATGGCTTTAGAGGCTCAAATGGTGGAAAAGTGGACAAATGGGTCATGTGAATAAGGAAATGAGCTAGTGAGCACTTTTTGGGTGTTAACAGATTGCCCCTTGATGTGTGAGGGCAGGAGCTCATCGTATGGCCGATAGACATCATAGTTCTTTTGTATTTTTCCTAGGGTTTGGGGAAGAGAAGAGACCGGTTGGAGACTGGATCAACAGCCCCTTGGAAGCTGCAAAAAAAAAAAATATTACATGGCCTCAGTATGAATGAGGAATAATCTCTGATAATGGACGAGGCGGGCATACCCATGCTCGTATCAAGACGTATACATAACAATTAGTCCCAAGAAGGGGGACCTAAATAATACATAAAAAATCTGCTGGTACATCATAATGGTCCAAAGGGGACACTATTTTGGGATGTACTCATGATCATAACATGACTGATCTCAATGACTGATACACTAGAATAAAGCGACAACCGTTTTGAACAAGGTCTCAGAAGGGTTGATGAACTGCTGAAACTGAAGGTGTTCAACATCTGTAGGGACTCAATGACTGTGAATCAACTCTGAGGAGTATATGTAACTGTATACTCGAGGGAGCATAAAACTGGGGTACATCTGAATACTGTCGCCATGAGCAACCCGGATATCTATAGGAAAATGTAACTGGTTGTTGCCATAAGTAGACTCTCAAATGTGGAAGAGTCAGGTGGGATCCGGGGTCTTCAACAAATAACTGAAATGACCAATACCCTATGCGAGTCTCAACGATGCGATCAAGGTGTTGAAGTCGAGCATGTGAGAAACAACCATTTTGAGAGGCACTGAGGACTCTTCTCGAAATGATTCATAGGCACTCATCATAAATGGTGATGAGTCCAAGGCACAGGGACCTCTAGGTCTATCCTCTGGAATAAATTTGGTTGGTTTCGACAAAGGGAGACCGAAAACTATCAAGGCAATGATGTTTCCTTGATAGGAGCGCGAGGTGTACAACTAAAAGGTGGTAGTACTGATGGTAGGACTGACATACCGTGGGAACGGAAAATAACTGGGGTCACAGAGTGGGTGGACTCAAACTTCCTTTGTTCGGAGTATGATGACATGGTTGACCTGGCAGCGTAGGAAACTGATGTGTAGGTGTGGCGATCATAGTTTTAAGGACTGAAGGGTATGTATTGACTCTGGGGGACAAGCTGATGGATGCTGTAGAGGGACGCTCAGGGTGACATACTGCAGAATACTCTAAACAAAGGCAACCAAAATGGGGAAGCTACCATATGAGTAGACATGATCTGTTGTGGTGCCGAGAAGCACCAGTGGGTCCTTCTTCGTAGTTTTAATGAGCTCCAAGAAGGGATAAAAGTGTGCTCTGAAATGGTACTGTCCTGTGGATTTTGTGAGCCCAGGACTGTTCGTGCTCATGAGTGCTTTCATTTTTAAGGAGTCTGAAAACGATAAGAAAACTCTACAATGGTGGTGGCGTACTGTCCTGTGGATTTTTACGAG
The DNA here is from genome assembly GCA_027924585.1 of Larix kaempferi. Taxonomy (NCBI): domain Eukaryota; kingdom Viridiplantae; phylum Streptophyta; class Pinopsida; order Pinales; family Pinaceae; genus Larix; species Larix kaempferi. The sequence goes on along the minus strand of BSBM01000299.1, from coordinate 52,785,498 downwards.
CCCAGGATGGTGATTGCTCGTGGTTGCTTTCATGTTTAGAGAGTCTGAAAGCGGTAAGTGGACTCCATTGGTGTTCTTTTTCGTAAGTTAGTCTCCAAGGCCCGAAAAAGATAAAATGATGCAAACGGAGAACTCTTCTAGCCGATGTGACTAGAGTATTCCTTTTTCGTAATTAGTCTACAAGGTCCGAAAAAGGGGTAAACTTATACCAGGTAGACGCCCTTTCAGATACGTTTAGCGATCATGAAAGGAAGCAAGATTGCTCGGCGATGTTTTCATTGTTTTTAGGAGTCAGAAAAGAGCTTAACAGAAACTCCCTAAGTGCCCTTTTCGTAAAAGGAATTGCTCGGCCCGAAAAAGGGGTAAAACTATACCGAACAAAAAGGTATTAATGAGAGCGAGAAATGGTCTCAAGCATCGTCATGAGTGCGGAAAATTGAATTCGGTGACATAAAGATTGTCAAAAACGGGCAACGGCCAATGTGGCACACAAAACGAGGTGATGAGTGGTATTTTGAAAAAATGCCCAAAAATTATGGGGGTGAGAGCGAGAAATGATCTCAAGCATCATCACGAGCACGGAAAACTGAATCCGGCGGTATAAGATTCGTCATAAATGGACGACGACCGATGTGGCACGCAAACCGAGGCAACGAGGGGGCATGGGAAAATGCCCAAAAAATATGGAGGTGAGAGCGAGAAATTATCTCAAGCATCATCATGAGCGCGAAAAACTGAATCCGGCGATATAAGATTCGTATAAAACGGACGACGATCGATGTGGCACGCAAACCGAGGCAATGAGGGGGCATGTAAAAGATGCCCAAAAAATCTGGGTGTGAGATCGAGAAATGATCTCAAGCGTCATCACGAGTGCGAAAAATTGAATTCGACAATATAAGATTCGTCAGAAACGGACGACGGTCAATGTGGCACACAAACCGAGGCAATGAGGGGGCATGTAAAAGATGCCCAAAAAATCTGGGCGTGAGAGTGAGAAATGATCTCAAGTGTCATCATCCGGCAGGGCCGGAGGGGAGGATTCAGGTGCGGGATGATCCAACGGGGCCAGCGGAGAGGAGGGTTTGGGCTCGGCATGATCCGGCGGGGCCAGCGGAGAGGAGGGTTTGGGCTCGACATGATCCGGCGGGGCCAGCGAAGGTGGCGCCAGAGGAGCCCGGAGAGTATGATGATTAGATGATCTTGTATCTGCCCCCAAATGCTGATGAGCATATGGGGAAGTACCTTTTTGTACGGCTTATGTATTTTTGTATATTGGGTGCTGAGGGCACCTATGACATGTTGACTATCATGATTATATATATATGCATATATATGTTTTGGTATATAGTCGTGTATGCACGTGGATGCACATATTGTCTATTTGTTTTCCCGTGGAGGCATGTTTGGTTTTCGTATGCCCGTGGAGGCACATGTTATGCACGTGGATGCAAATTTTGTTTTTACTACATGGCTTGATTGGTGTGCCAATCAAGAATGTTGTTGGCCATATGGTCTGCTACACTGTTGAGATTCCTTGGGACATGTGTGAATGAAATTGATTCAAACTGTCGAACCATTTGTTTAGTGCGCAGGAATTTTATGAAAAGACAGGGATCGTGTACTTGGTAATCATTGTTGAGCTGGGAAACAAGGAGCTGTGAGTCCAAGAAAACGTTAAGGTGACTTATGCTCATTTGGAGACCAGTGGCCAGGAGACCGGTCACGGCATCGTATTCAGCTTGGTTGTTTGTGGCAACACCTATGCACACCCCGTCGATGTGGATCAACTCATGTGAAGGGGAATATATTACCCAAGCTGCGGAGGCAAGATTGAGAGACCAGCAGCTTGCACCATCAGCGAAGCCAACGTAGCAAAGTGGAACAGGATCCATCTGTGGTCATGCAGGAATTTTTTTTTTTTTAGGTTTTTGTATTTTTTGTGAAAAAACAAAAATAAGACTATGCAATTGTGGACTGTGGTGTCCATCAGATTTCTATGGGTAAAATCGTTTGAGGTACAACCCATTACGTGGGTTGCATAGGGTGTTTCCTTCTAAGTCGGTCAGAATATATGCCCCCTATCCGAGGAAGGTGTGTACAACATATGGGCCAAGTGTCGATGTGATGTTCCACAATTTTAGGATCGAGGCCAAGCATCTCGGTGTAAGACCAGATGAAGACATCACGAAACTCTTGGAAGAGTTTTTTATATGCCTGAGTCTCTGCTTGGGTGCATGATGCGCCTAGCGAGATGAGCTCAGGATTTCCAGGTGTGGTGGAAATGTCGATTTGTATGATAGGGGAAATGATGGACATATTCCCCTCTTCGAAGGCATTTGGTGTTGGGATGGGGTCTTTGAACCAATCAACCTTAGTTGGTAAGAAATCTTTTGATTCGACTGATAGTTGGTTTTTTGCGGTGGATGTAGACGCCTTAGGGAGGAAGTATGATTGATGGTGCATATCATCCCAAGGGTAGTCCAGAGCAGTGAGTGTTTCTAGAATTTGCTCGTCAGTAGGAAAGTAATCGGACCATAAATTAACTGTTTTTGGTTTGTATGTGGTTGAAATCATATAGATGGTATTGATTTCTTCCAAAGAAGATGACTTCGGGGGGTAGATTTCCTCGATGAGGGGAGGAGATATCTCTAAGTCGGCATTGTTCATCTCGTATAAAGCTGCTCTATAATCTTGGAGATCGGGGCAGTGATGTGAATAATGGCCATAAATACCGCATATCGCACAAGGGTGGTTAGTGCGAAGTGTTTTGTCGCGAGGTTGAGGAGGTGGCTCAAGTCTGACCACTAGGATTCCAGTGTCGTCATCCAACATATTCATGTGTTCTTGGAGTGCAGGTAATTGTGGACATTGATGAGTGGCATGGCCTACGTCATCACACAACGAGCACTTAGGGGGAATGCGAATAGTTGGGGGGTTCTTGGCTACCTTGGGGGTTGCTGGGGGGGTGCAAGTTATGGGTCCAGTGTTATAAGTTTGTGGGTCTCTGCCCCCTGTGTTTTGTAATGAGGTGGGGCATTTCTAGATGTTGATTTCGTAGTCACTATTGGGGGTGGTATGTTTTGCAGATGAGTGATAGGAGGGGGTGGGCAGTTGGTAGTAGCGATAGGTTGTACCGGTTGTAAAATAATAGTTGGAGTCAGCAGGGAGCTCGGAGCTAGTAAGTACCATACAGGTAATCCTAATGTTAAACTAGGAAGGTTGAGTGTAGCCATTACTGGCGAACTGACAACTCCGGAAAACGGGAACAAGAATGGGATAGTATGAATTGGCGTTGTTCCGATATGAGTAGGCACTATGGGTGTTTGAGGCAGTGACGAGGGCTACTGTGTGGTGTACGACAGGGTGCACAAATCGGATGTTTTTGTTATCGATAAAGGTGGTGGGATCGATGGAAATGTGGAAGTCATAGGTGACTCGGTGTAGATTCCAGGACCAATTGACGAGACAAATGATGTCGGTGCAGTTTGAACGGTTTCTTCAATCATTGGTAGCACATTTTGAGGGGCTGCGGGGGCGTTAGGATCATAATATGTGAGTTGATCAATCTTGATAACGCGTCCTTCATGTGGGAACATCATGAGGCGGAACACAGATGAAGCAACGACTTTCATTTTGTACATATAGATACGTCCAAGAAGGAGGTTGTAGTCGAGCCGGGCATTGATCACTTCGATGTCGATGAGAACCAATTTGCCGCCTAGTTCTACGGGTACGTTCGCTAAGAGGCCTTGTGGTTGAGCTGAGCGCTCGTCGTAAGCTCGTAGTGCTGTGGTGGATGGTTGTAAAGTGGGGGAGCGAAGTTTTTGCCACACAAGAGTGGACATGACGTAGGTTGAAGCTCCTTCATCGATGATGCATCGATGCACAACAAGGTTTCGAATGTTTACGGATACTTGGAAGGTCAAATTTGATGGCAATCGAGGTTCGGCTTGGTCTAAGTCGAAAGCCATCATATGTGTATCGTTAGGGTCTACTCCTCCGATGGCGGATAGTAGTAGTTTTCGTTGTGCAGGGCATGTTTTCAATACCTCTAAAGTAGACATAGTAGCGGGGGATTGTGCTAAATCTTCCACAACGTTATAATTGGATGCTGCGCGAGCATTAGGATTGTTGTTAATCCTTTGCAAAGGGATGCGAGGGATTTTAGGTCCTCTGTCCAATGGCATATTTGGTATGCATAGTGATTGATCTGATGGAAGGGAGGTGGATGTGTCAGTGGGAGGAGTTTCTGGGGGTGGGTTGTACTGATTTCTATGAGTTTGGAGGTTGATATCATTGGATGACATCATTAATAAATGGTGTGTGCTTGAATCCGTATGCTGATAATCAGTTGCGGAATAGGTGATTTGCTGCTGAGGTGCAGCAGATCCTTGTGGGGGATCCATTGGGCGGGCATTTATTACTCCCTGGTTTGGAAATGGGTTTTGCAATATCATGGGTTGCGGTTGATTAGGTGGAGCTGGCTGTCCAGCGTGGCCTTGGCATTGGGCATCGTCAACCCAAAGCTTACATGCTTTTTCTAAATGGGGGCAGTTGTGAGTGTACTGGCCATAGACTCCACATATAGAACATGGATGGTTTGTTCTCAGGTTATTGTTTTCACCTGTTTGGGAGGACGATCAGGATTCTGGTTGGGGGGAGAAGCGTTGTTATTATTTGGAGGATTAGGTGGTGGTGGACCTTGATTATGTTGCTGGTTGCTTCCGCGGTTTTGTTGTCCGCCCTGGTTGTGTTGGTTGTTTTGGTGTTGGGGCTAATTGTGTTGTGTGTACACTTGCCCTTGAGTAGTGGGAGGATTTTGGGGTGCCGCAGGTGCGGGAGCAGGTTGCGGTGGATAGTAAGCTGGTGGGGTTGGGGGAGGTCCAATTGCCTGCTGGGGTTGTTGGTAACCTTGAGCTATTGGAAGTGTTGGGTTAGATGGTATAGCCTGCTGGGGGTAATACATTGGTTGGGACGGTAAGTGAATTGGGTTCTGGGTGGCCAGTTGGTTATAGTATGTGGGTGGTACATAGGTCGATGGCGCTTGCCCGTAGCAATGTGGTGGACAAGAGGGTCCATGAGTGTGATGAGTCTGATCCGTTGGAGCGTATGAAGTCGTAGCTCTAGAGAGGTCAGGGGCGTTTATGGTGCTCACCAAGCTAAAAGGTTTATTTTGTGCCGTGACTTGGCCGATAATACCATTAGCGGCATGTGATGCCCCCGGAGCGTCACCGCGTGAAGAATTGCCTCGTGGGGCGTCTGGTATGATGGTGTATAGATAGCCTGACTGGGCATAAATCAGGTCAAACTGCTGAGCTTTTAAAATAGCTTCTTCTTCTGACTGGGGTTGTTCGGAAGCTACATCTTTGGCTATGAGGGGTAGGAGTGATTTGAGAAACCAATCCAAAAATATACGCTCGTCCAGTTTTATCTTGCAGAGGCTACGGCGCTTTCGCCACTCATGGATATGGTCGGTGATGTGGGTAGCCGTGTTTTGTCTACAGGACAATAGTATTTCAACTCCTGCATCATAACGTACAGGTAGCTGAAAAAACTAAAGGAAAGTGGAGGCGAGGGACGTAAATGTATGGTGGGTCCCATGTGGTTGCTCAATGTACCACTTAGCTGAGAGCCAGTGAACGTTCGTTGCAATAGTCTTAGTCTAATGGTGTCATCCACTATGGAGTTAGATGAACACCATAGGTGAAATGACATTATGTGGTTTTGGGGATCTTCCCTAGGTTTTCCTTCAAACTTCGGGATGTCCGAGAGAAGCTTTGTAGGCATGGGTGGCCATGTAGGGTTGTGCCTGATAGGATCGTTGGTTAACCTGGCTAGGTCTGGTAAGTTCAGACTAGCCATGTATGGTAAACTAACAGATGGGTGTGGCGTAGTGACTGGGACATAACTGTTAATGGTGGCATTATGTAGTTGTCCAGTGGCCCCTAAGGGTATGCTAGGTATTGAAGGTATGTGTCCTCCACCTGATGTGGTGTGGGAAGAACCAGCGCTTCCAAGTGCAACATGGGTTGCAGAGGGGTTAGGAATAGTGCCAGGAATTCCTGGGATGTGGGTTGTGGTAATGAGAGGGGACGTGACCCCTATGTTGGGCATACCCATAATAGGTGGTGGTCCTGTGTTGGGCATACCTAAAGGGGGAATGGCCCCTATATTAGGAATGCCTAAAGGGGTTGTTGTTACCATGGGTGGCACAGTAGTAGTAGGGTTTTTCGATGTATCTCCAATAGCACTGGTGAAAAGGGGGTCGTATTGTGATCCAGCCATGGGGCTGGTTGGTGATGTTTCAGTAGGGTGTTCGGATTCAGCCTCAGAATCAGATGTGAAGTGAGGCACGTTAGAATCGGATGACTGTGTTCTATGTCGATGACATGTCGAGTCAAGGGATAAGGCTCTACGTCTATGATGTGTAGAGTCAAGTGTACCGAACTGAGGGGGTTCACCCTGAAAACGGTGGGATCGTCTTAAATTCTCAATGGTGATAAATGTATAAAAATTCCAGTGGAAGGTGGTGATGTAAAAAACTCGAAACCCTAGTGCAACAATGAGTGCAAGAGGGGAGTGAAAAAATAACGGCTCTCAGGCCAACAACCAACCTCAAAAGCACTTATTATAACATCTGTGCTATAATAAGTGGAGGGATCCAAAAAAGTGGTCAGAATACCAAAAGTCAAACAGTTCCTAGAAAAAGTGGTGCTCACTAGACCAAAGGTGGGTATTGTATCATGCAAACACCTAACTAGAAGTATTGTGAGTCAACAAACGATATTCTCTGCAAGGTGATGAAATCCAAGTCAGACAATATAGAGTGTTGAATCAACGGCTAGATATCCCCCTACCGGGAGGGACACCGGGTAGACAATCCTAAAGAATGCCAACTAGGATACCCCGTTCATGACACGTTCGGTTGGGTGAATCTGTAGTTTGGTTCTATCGCCGTTGTACCCCCATACGGGTGTACATCGAGAACTTCGAAAGGTATCCTTCGGTTACTGAATGGATTGTGGTATTCCACTTAGGCTTCCGGAACCAGTCTGGCTACTTCAATCCTCCTAAGGGAGAGGCCTTCCCGATAAATTGGTTGATAACTGTGTCAAAATTATAAGGGATTTTTGGGACCCTAAAAGACAACCACTGTGTCTCAGATGTAAATAATTGAGGGGTGTTATTGGCACACCTAGCCCCTCAATCCTACCTAACTACAAGATTATTTTAAGTGCTCCCCAAGTGGGGTTAAAACGTTTGTTGAGTTAAGGTAGATTTTAAGGCTCAGTTTAAATAATGTGGCAGAGTGGGTGCAAGTGTGATTATTTAATTGAAATTGATTTGCCTCGCTTGGGCGATCGATTACAAATGAAAAAATAAGACGTTTTCAGTTTGCAAAAAATAAAGGTGTTTTCGAAATGTAAATGCTTTAATAAAAACGATTCAAAAAAGTAATGGACTTTTTGAGATACTTTTTTAAAGGAAAGCAAAATACATATAAAATTCAAGAAATAAAAGGATTTCTTAAAAAATATTGCTTGGGCAAACTATTGAGCAAATTAAAAGTGAAACGTATGATCTAAAAGTAATGCTAAAAAAATTTCTTTCACTTACTGAAAATTTTTAAAAAGACTTTTTAAAGGAGCATTTGTAAATAGAAAATAATTCACTATGACTGTAATAATGTAGAAAAAATAATGTTGGAAAATAGGCTAAATGGGCAAAAAATACAGCAAATTTTTTTCTAAAAATTGACCCGAATTCAGTAAAACAACATTGCGGGTTTTAGGGAAAAAGCCGCGATGTGCATCGCAGGTTTGAGCCGCGAAGCCGCGATGTGCAGCGCGGAATATGGTCATGAAGCCGCGATGTGCAGCGCGAAAAATGGCCGCGAAGCCTTGATGTGCAGCGCGGAAAATGGCCCCGAAGCCGCGGCGCGCCGCGCAGAAAAAGGCCGCGAGGCCGCGATGAGTGGTGCGACTGTCGGGCGAAAAGCCGCGATGCGAAAGCCAAAAAACGGATGCCGAAAAATGAACCCGAAAATGGAAATTTCAGGCTGTTAATGGCTACAGAAAGGGCCAAGATCTAGAGCAACAATAGATCTGCTGCCTAGTATGACAGATCTGTAAATTAAAATGATTTAAAACTAACAAAAACTAAGATCTAAAGCAAAAAACCAAGATCTAAGAATTCGAAGCCAGCGGAGTCGCCAAAAACTATTGCTTGGTTTTGCAACCAAGCTTGTGCAATGGGCACCTATCAACAATGTGATAGCAGTTTCAATATAGAAAGCAAAAATGATTGTGAATTAAATCAAATCTAAACTAACATATGCATATAACAAATAAATCTAAAACGATTCATGGAAATAACAAGAAATGAAAGAATGTTTTGTATTATAATACCTCAAATGGTGAGGATTTGTGGTGTTGAGCAGCTCCAAGGTTGAGATGCTCCAGGCTCCAATGGTCTCTTCTCCAAGATTGCTACAATGGTCAACAACTCAAGAGAGATTTTGACAGCATGAGGATAGGATGATGGATGGATGGAAAGTGAGGAGCCCCTACCACCTTTTTATAGTTTTTGGTGGTGGGGAATACCATTATGGTTTTGAGAAAACCAATGGTATTGACCAACATGGTTTAGGTATCTTTTTCCCTCTTTTTTCTTTTTTTGAATATTTTGAATATTTTTATTCCCTTTTAATATTTTTGGGAATTCTGGACCCTTTTTGAGGGTTTTTTATGTTTTTTGAGGAAAAATATATCTTTTGAGGGGAAAAAGGGTGTATTATGGTCTTTTGGTGACCTTTTGATGGCTTTAGAGGCTCAAATGGTGGAAAAGTGGACAAATAGGTCATGTGAATAAGGAAATGAGCTAGTGAGCACTTTTTGGGTGTTAACAGTTGTAAATCTTTTGATTTCGCGCAATCTAGTGCATAAGTTCAATGCCATTTTTCGACCTCTGGTGCCTGAAAATCTCCCTAGAAAAATTGCTCATTTCCCTATTTCGGCAAACTTTTAAATTCTTCTGCAAAATGTTGGTTGGCAGAATTTTCCATTTTTCTTCGAAATCCTTTTTGGCGAACTTTTAAATTCTTCGTCGACAATTTTCGACGGACTTTTCCATTTCGTGCTAACCCGTTTCGGCGCACCTTTCAATTTTCTGGCGATCGACAGACTTGCCAATTTGTCGTCGACCTGTTTCAGTGCAATTTTCACTTTACCGCTGATTGACGCACTTTTTATTTTGTCGCCAACCCGTTTCGGCACACTTTCCAATTTGTCACCGATCGACACAAATTTAATTTTCTCGCCGACCCGTTTCAACTCACTTTCTAATTTGTCGCTGATCGATGCAAATTTCATTTTTGCACCGAAAAGCCTCCTTCGACAACTTTTTTGCTTTCTTGCCGAAACGTATCGGCGAATTTTCCATTTCCTCACCGATAGTTTCGGCACTTTTTACAATTTTGCGCCGACTTCATACTTAGACAAAAACTCAAAAACTTAGAAATTTTAAATTTTTGAAATTTTCCTAATGATCAGTGGTGATCAGGAAGGGGTCTTACCTCTGCAATTTGTTCAAGTTATCCCATTCAATCCCGATGTTTTAACCTGTGGCTATGATACCACACTGTCACGTCCCCTCCCATCTATCCAACACAAGGAAGGGAACATGACTAACATTTTAGGCTTTTACCAAAAACTCTACCCCATTCACCATTGACAAATTCATGTAAACAAAAACTTGTGTGTGCGGATGCATACTAAAAATAAACATAGTGGAATAAAACATCATCCACATACAAATTTTATCATACATTCATCATATTAATAACAATCATCAAATGAGACACATGTAGCATGTAATTTCCAGTAGAATTATAATGGAATCAATTAAAACATTTCATAATCGAAACATAAAGAGAGAATATGTATCTTGATGTAATGTTGTCCCAAGCAACTAGATATGCAACTGCAACGTTCCACCCATCCATAGGCCAGTTGTGCTCATCAATATCTCATCACAACTGCAACCCCCGATATGGACATGATTTCCACAAGGAATGGGAACCTACAAGTTTATGCACAACAATTAAGTGAACACCACATCTAAGCCAAGCCAGTCTATAGCTGGGTTTATCAAGCCAATTTTGAACCCTCTTCTATTTATGGATGATTGCACTCAAGCTCAAGCCAAAACAATGGATACCCATAACTCAAACCACAACATTCTCTCCCACACACAGCAAGCACATATGTTAGGCATAGGAAAACGTTTTTAACTATGGGATTCACAAAACATGGTGTCAATGGATTTCTCAAATCGTGGGCACACCAAAAATGGATTGCTAGAGAGGAAATCGACCAAAGGGGGTAAAAACGATTTTTCCATGGGTGTTTGAGCATTCAAATGTCCAAAAAAGGCTTCTATGAAACCCCGGTTTTCATTTCCTTTTCTCCCAGTCATTCTACCACCCAAAAACACCCTTCCCAGCTAGAAACAATGAAGGAAACCACAACAAAAACATGGATGAAAACGCCCATGAAGCTCATACTGCGTGAGAGAGCAAAATTGGTTGGTGAATAATGGCTTAGGGAGCAATTTACTGGCTCTTTTTTTTCCTAAGGACCCAAACATGATTTTCCAAAATGGCGGCTTTCCCATACACAAAATTGGACAACCATACCGCTACATTTCCCAAAATAATAACTACTTCAACCAACTCTTGGAAGAAATAAATGATTGGGTACAAAAGTCAACATGGGTAGTTGAAGGTTCATGGGTTCTCTCATTGACACTTGGATTGAATTTATTGGCTTCAAGGGTTTGAATATTTCCCTCTCAATTCCTTGTAAAAATCATGCCCCCATACTCTTGCTCCATTGCATATCTATTTGTGGGTATTTTTATTAAAATGCATATTTACATCATATTTACAGTTTCTATTGTGCCTAGCTAGCACACAAATCTTATGCATCAATTTTAACACTAAATCGATGGTGGAGCCTTGGCCTTGAGCTCCTCACCATGATTTTATAACGATATTACATTATTTACAAGTTTAATGCAATGGGGTCAAAATCGAGATATTATATCTCAATCATCATGTATACTAATTTTACTCAAAATACCCGTTTGAGGCTAGTTTTGGACTAGTAAAACATCCTAACATCCACATACTACAACTCCAAATGTATAATGAACTAGGACCTTAATTTTGTATCATATATACTTTGTTGTGTCCTCTAAGACCCCTTCAAGTTTGTCTGTTTTAATCATCACAGAAAAAAAATTATAGCAAAAATTCCAAGATGACTTGCTTTGGAAGTGTCCAAGCTTGATACCAAATGTTAAGAACCAAATCATTAAAATATCGTAAGAGACAAGAGTACACACCATGTAAAACAATGAAAACATGGAGAAAAAATCCAATGTTTATAAGAGAGATGAGTTACACAATAAATCATTAAATAATAGGAGATCCTTCTCCAAATACCCCAAGACATTCATATAATCATTTCACATGTTCACTCAATAATGAATGCATTACCTTTATATATACATATTCATTATGCACATGAGGCCCCTGCATTAGGCTGACCAATATTACATATACATTTATTTAGATATACATTTAGTCCCATACATTCCCCCCTTAAGGTCACATCATTTGCATTTAACCCATTATATCCCCCTTTGGGTCATATCATAGTACCATAAACCTAACACATAATTAAGTACATGATACATAGGTTAAGAGAGATATCCTAAGGTATACATAAGGCGGTCAATGAGTTAGGAATAAAGCGATTCAAAAGGATAAAATTTCTTCCAAAGTATATTCAAGTAAGTCCCTTATAGCCCTATGGATACTTAGTGACATGGATATATTTAGTATCCTAACATCATTATCAATGTTCTGCTTACTCACAATACTCTTACCCCTCACTTCAATTTTAGATCTTTGTAGTTATTTGTTCCTTTTTTTCAAAGATAGCATCATGACAAGTAATTGAGTCATCATCAAATGTTGGGAAACCAATGAACAAGGCATGGAGAATAGACTACTCATTACTTTGTAACTAAGAAACAAACCACGAGGGAAGCTTGGCAATGCCAATATAACCCTTGACACCACTTACTTTTACATATTCCTTTCCCTTATCAACATTATCTTTTACAAATTATATACCATTTCCATTAGTACCAAATTTATTCCTCTTTAAAGATGTATTTACAATATGCTCATTAGTTATTTTTGGATTCCTAGACTCTTCAACCCCTTCACCATTAATCAAACTATTTTTAGCATTCTTTGAGCAATCCCTAACATGCAAATCAATTGAATCATTGTTGTTAGTTTTAACAATGTACTTGTGAGTATGCATTAAGGTTTTTTATTTGTTTCCTAAATCATATTTTTCACATTATTGGGTATCCAACTTCCCTCTAGGAACAATGTATGAAGCACTAGCTCTAGCATTATAGTTCTCAATGTTCTCAATAATTTTTTTCCAATTTTTAACACTTTCATCTAGTGGATTATCCTTTGAACTATCTCTATTTCCATCCACTTCTTGACAGCTAACCTACTTGTTCTACTCTACAATTTTCTCAATGAAATCCAAAATTTTAGGCTCAAGATAATTAGAACCACATTTAGTTCATATCATATGATTGTTAAATAATCCTATGGGATCAAACAATGGTATGCAATCAATTCCATTTAGGTTAAATGCACTCATCTTGTAATGCCCCATATTTTTGGCCTCGAGCAATAGGAACTTTGATTTTTACTCATCTTAGTAATTCATTTCCTTAATATCTATTTGGACCTAGTTCCATTGAAATAGACATTTGATATGTGTATAACTAGGCCTACGAATGTGTTAATAGCCATGGTGGAGCCATAAGCTCCAGAGGCACATCTATAGGAATAACAACTATCTTTTCAAACAAATTCTCAGTAATTTCTGTTAAAGAAAGTCAACATTGGATCCTCATGGAAGCCCAGCCAAAGGGGGATCTAAAATCTATATTTATATGCAACGTTTATGGGCCAATGCATTATAGAGATAAGGTAAATTTTTGGGACACTCTCTCTATGCTTAAAATGGATATGCAAGGCAAAGACCTGATCATCGCTGGAGACTTCAACGCAACGAAATCGCAGATGGAGAAGGGAGGAGGAACGAAAGTTAGGGATCCTTTCGGAGAAAATTTGGAATACCTCATCTAATATTTGGATATGCTAGATCCACCACTGAAGAATGGGATGTACACCTAGAGCAACGGGAGGATAGGCACCAGATGTTAGAAAAACAGGATCGTAGAGCAATAACAATAAACATAAATGCAAATATAATCACACACACATTACAAGAGAGACACAAATATATCGTGGTTCACCCCAAGATGGGCTACATCCACACTAAAGTTTACAGTCCTTATTATTATACTGTCCAGCAAAGTGAAGGGATACAACCTGCAGCACAATCGCTGCACTTCCTCTTCACTGTCTCACAGTCTCTCTTCCTGATCTTAGAGATCTTTACAATGCATAAAACCTAATACATCAAAACCTAGCCGTGTTACAATGTCTTTCTTTTATAAGGGAAATACAATGGGAAAATACCATGGGTTACCCAAAACCATGGGCTCGAAAACTGTTGGCGAAAACAACCCCAAAAAATTTTCTCGGGGGCTATGCCCCCGAACCCCCATTTTCTCGGGGGCGCTGCCCCCGGACCCCCTGGGGATCATGCCGGGATCATAACCAAACCTGGGGTACGGACACGGTTGAATAATAATATCTCTGAATCTAGAGATCAAGCTCCAAAACCAACACCAGGTACATCGTAGCAAGGCTCAATAAGTTCCTGGTAAGCTCAACCTTTCTTCAAAAAAAAATTATGCCTGCTACTTTAGATCTGCCTTCTGTAGTCTCGGATCATAATCCAATCTCCTTGGCTTTGATCATCGTCGTCAACCTTGGGCCCATTCCATTTCGTTTTAACCCGATTTGGTTGCAAGAACCTAAAGAAATGGAAATTATTAAGAATGTGTGGAATCAAAACCATTTCGGATCTGCTAGCTACATATGGGAGTCAAAGCTCAAAAATGTGAGGTATGCATTGAAGAGTTGGGCTAAAAACGTTTTTAAGAATCCAAAAACAATGAAATTGCAATGCCAAACTGACCTTGCAACTCTTCAAGCTAGAATGGAAAAAGAAGAGGTGACTATGGAACACTTGGGCACAGAAAAGGAGTTGAGCAAGAAGATATCAATCGTAGTCAGATAGGAGGAAGAAGATTAGCGACAAAAATCAAAGCAACTGTGGTTGAAAGGCGGAGACAACAACACATAATACTTCCACAAGCAAACAACATCTAGGCTGAGCTACAACGCGATCAAGGAGATGAGAGAGAAAGACGGAAGTAAGGTGGAAGGCCATGAAGAGATTATGAGTCATGTTCACCAACACTTCTGCGATCTTTATTCAGATATGGAGGAGACGGACCCAGAGGCACAAGACACTCTGCTTTCTGGAATTCCTACCCTAGTCTTTGAGATAGAAAATAAAGATCTACTAAAGCCAATCCTGGAACATGAGATCAAAGAAGCTGTCTGGTCATTACACATGGATAAGGCCCTGGGACCAGACGAGTTTACCATTAATTTTTACAGAGCTGCTTGGGATACTATAAAAGAAGATCTTAAAAAAATGCTTAACTGGACCAGAAAGAAGGACAAGATAGGAGGAGCCACCAACTCGTAATTTTTGGATTTGATACCGAAAGACAGAAACCCACGCTCAATTGATCATTTCCGGCCTATCTCTTTATGCAACACCTCTTACAAGATACTCACAAAAATCTCAACCACAAGAATGAAAAACATCACGGCTAGTATAATATCTAAATCTTAGGGTGGATTTGTAGCAGGCCAGAAAATTCTTGACAACATCATCATTGTTAAGGAAGCCATCCACTCTAGCACGGAGAAAAATCATCTAGGTATGGAAATAAAATTAGACATGGCCAATGCTTTTGATAGAGTTAATAATTTTTTTTCTTTTCTAAACTATGTCCATATTTGGTTTCTCTAAGAATTTTGTTAGATGGGTAAAAACGTGTATCAACAAACCTTGGATCGCCCCTCTAGTGAATGGGAGGCCAACAAAGTTTTTTTAGGAAACTAGGGGCCTTAGACAAGGCTGCCCACTATCACCTTTTCTTTACCTTATGGTAGCTGAAACAATGAGCAGAAAGTTACAAGATCTACAGAACTCTGGAGAGTTAAAAGGCATAAAGATAACTAGAGGGTTCAAAGCTGTCAACCATGCCCAGTTCACCGACGACACCATTCTGCTTGGGGGTGCGTCCACAGTTATTGTAGAGAGATTCAAAAGAGCCTTTGTTAGGATATTCCTATACTCCACCCTAGTCCCACCAGTATTTTGATCATTTACATTGTCAGTCATGCATGCACTTTTAGCCCTCTAGTTGCTTAATGCGCCCTTCTTCCTTGATTTTAGGAAGCAACTCGCCCTTCTTCACCTACCAGTCCAGTTGTCACTCAGTTACACTGAGTGACACTCAGTTACACCTACCAGATTTAGTTTGACTGATGGTTGACAGTTACTTGAGCATTGATGACTCCACTGTTGATTATGAAGACTTCCAGTTGTGCTCCGATGATCATGAGGACACCTAGTTGTGCTCCGATGACACTCTATTGATCTTATGATCACTCTGAGAGGCTAATTCGAATTTCCACCTTAGGCATTCGAATCCTCTCTACCATTGTACTATTTATTTGTCCATATTGTGATTAATTAACTAGTGTGTGTGAAGTATTATTGCTTCTATTTGAGTTCTACTGTACCATATTATTCTGTTGCTCATTATACTGTACTGTTCACTCTTCTTCTATTTTCCTGCTTAATCATAATTACTCTTGTGAGGTACACATCATCTCTTAGATCTGCTGTGAGGATTTTCACATGGTATCAGAGCATGTTGAGAGTATTGTTTATCTCCATTCTTGAGAGTTTTTTGCAGGTTATTACCAAGATTTCGAGTGTAGCAATTGCAGCAATTTCTGCATTTTTGCAGCAGTAGCAGTTGCAGTTATTCTATATTGTTTTTGTAGGTCTTCTACAGCTTCAATGAATTCAAAAGAAATCACTCCTCTTTCTCCTTTCTCTCCTCTTAGCTATGATGATTGGAAACCAAAAATGATAGCATACTTGAAGAGCCATGATCTCTTTGACTATTGTTTTGAAAGAGAGTTCGAATCTTCTGAAGAGAAGATTGATTGGTTAAATAAAGTTGATGAAGCCTTTGGATCAATGTTGGATGCTATGTCTGATTGGATGTTATATGACCTCCCTGATTTTTCATCACCAAAAGAGCTATGGGCTCACCTGGATGAAATATTTGGCAGAGAGAATGAAGGACTTGGTCCCAACCCATTCGAAAGCAAACAAAGTGATGCATTCGCTCCTCTTGATGGTCTCTCAGATCATGAACCAGTATCATATCACATTGAAGTTGTTGACAAAGAACTTGCAGATTCTCCACTCATGCTCAAACTTTCTTGTCTTTCTGTGCCAGCTCACACTCTAGATATTGCAGAAGGTCCTAAATCCTGTCTTGCACCAGAGTTTGTTGGTTTAATCATGATCACATGATTATTTCGAAGGTCAAAATAGCTATTGAAGGTAATGCATTCGCTCCTCTCCAGCTATCTCCTCTTTTATACTACTATATGATCATAATTCCATGCTTTCAGAAGGTCATTGAAGAATATGGCAATTGCCATTCGCTTGGGAAGATTTCTCATGCATCTCATGGTTTTGATCTCACCCCTACTAGTTCAAAGGAGATCTCAAGAAACTGTGGTCATTCGCTTGGGATAATTTCTCATGCATCTACTGGTTTTGATCTCACCTCTCATGGTTCAAAGGAGATCTCAAGAAACCATGATTCAAGTCTTGTATCTAATTTGGGTTCTAAGCAATTACTGCTTGGGATAATTTCTCATGCATATGATAGTTTTGATCTCACCCCTGCTGGTTCAGAGGAGATCTCAAGAAACTGTTTTTTAAGTCTTAAATCTGATTTTGATTTCAAGCAAACATGTAATAGTTCTTTTTGGCATAATCTCACCCATGGTGGTTCGAAGGAGAAGACAAAGGACTATATGCACATTCAAAAATTTGATCCTACCTCAACTGATTCGAATCACAGGTTCAAGGATCATTCTAATACTGTTGGATTTGTTCTCATCACATTCGATTTGAAGAGCAAGTACAAGCACATGCTTTTTGAGCATGATCCACTTCTTCCCAAGAAGAAGATACCTCCAGACATATGACCAAGCATCACACCTACTTGAGTTTGGAGCATTTATTTTTATGTGTGCCTTACAGTCTATTTTTTGAGGAGGGGGTATGTTTCCCATGAAATTTTCCCACTTCATTGGTTTATTGATGTTATTATTCATTGTATTGGGTGACCTTTGGTCTTAGTTACCAGGGCCCAGGATGGATTAAGGGGGGGTGTTAGGATATTCCTATACTCCATCCTAGTCCCGCTAGTATTTTGATCATTTACATTGTCAGTCATGCATGCACTTTTAGGGTTTGCATGCATTCTAGGGTTTGCATGCATCCCAGTCATCAATCCAACACCTAGCCCTCAGTTAGCCAACCCCCAGGAGCTTCTCACTATTCATTTTTAGCCCTCCAGTTGCTTAATGCGCCCTTCTTCGTTGATTTTAGGGAGCAACTCGCCCTTCTTCACCTACCAGTCCAGTTGTCACTCAGTTACACTCAGTTACAGTCAGTTACACTTAGTTACACTGAGTTACACCTACCAGAGTTATTTTGACTGATGGTTGACAGTTACTTGAGCATTGATGACTCCACTGATGATGCTGAAGACTTCCAGTTGTGCTCCGATGACCATGAGGACACCTAGTTGTGCTCCGATGACACTCTATTGATCTTATGATCACTCTGAGAGGATAATTCAAATTACCACCTTAGGCATTCGAATCCTCTCTACCATTGTACTATTTATTTGTCCATATTGTGATTAATTAACTAGTGTGTGTGAAGTATTATTGCTTCTATTTGAGTTCTACTGTACCATATTATTCTGTTGCTCATTATACTGTATTGTTCACTCTTCTTCTATTTTCCTGCTTAATCATAATTACTCTTGTGAGGTACACATCATCTCTTAGATCTGCTGTGAGGATTTTCACAGCCTTAACCACCTTCCTCAGAGCTGCAGATGGAAAAGTGAATGCTGATAAATCCAAGGTATATGGCTGGAACTTCCAACCTCGGACTCTAGAAAATATCTCAAGGATTCTTGGTTTTGAAGGGATTGGAAATTGGAATTCTTTCAATTACCTCGAAATTCCAATTTTCAAAGGAAAAAAAGGGCTACAGACTAGCAAGGCTTAGTTGATAAGGTAAAAAACAAAATCTCCTCGTGGGGAGAAAGATGGATCAACCCTTGAGGAAAGCTTGTTCTCATCAATTCCGTGCTATCCTCCTATCCCTTTTATTCTTTCTCGATATCCCTCGCTCCAAAAAACATCATGAAAGACATAATAAAGGTAATTAGAAATTTTCTATGGAAAGGGGGAAAATCAAGCAACACCAAAAAATTTCACTTGGCAAACTGGGACATGGTTTGCAGTCCAAAGGGCTTAGGAGGGGCTGGGGTAAGAGATCCAACACTAATGAATCTAGCTCTTGGAGCCAAGATTCTGTGGAGAATAGTATTAGGAAAGAAATCTTGGTGAAAGGAAGTTCTTTGGATAAAATACATGAAAGGAAATAGGAAAAGGTGCGTGGAAAAAATTAACATGAGCAGAGCCGACACCCCCATATAGGATCTTTGCAAGAAGGAAACTTCTATTATTCAAAACAACATCTATTGGATCCAGGATCTGGAAAACGCATAAGCTTTTGGAATGACAATCTCGGGACTAGCTCCCCTGCCAAATTCAAGTCGGAGCTATCTGAGCTAAAATTGTGGCTTGACAATGAAAATAACACCATGCTTTTTGACCTCTCTTCCTGGAACAATAGTGGAAGGTGGGTCGGCTGGAAAAACGTGAAGGTCCCATAATGTCTAGCTGATGACTATAACGCCTTCCTCTCATTACTTCATGGCACAACTCCTATTCATCAACATCTTGCCGATAGAATAGGTTGGGGAAATTCAGGAATATACTCTGTTAAGAAAGGATATCGCCTTCTGTATGGGATGAAAAATAAAGGTAATAAAGAGAAGAAATGGAACAAAATTTGGTGCAAAGATGGTCTTCCCAAAATTAATGTTTTCTTCTGGATCCTAGCACACCGAAAAACCTTAACGGTCTAAAACCTAAGGAAGAGAGGGGTTTCCAGGCCCATGCGCTGTATTCTTTGCAAAGAAACAAAAGAGACACTAGATCATCTCTTCTTGGAATGCAAAGTCTGGTCTCTTGTTATTCAAGAACTCCATTTCAATCTCACCTTGCCAACTAACTGGAATGATCTATTCACAAGTTGGAAAGATTATTATCAAGGCACCTTTTACAAGAAACCAGACCTTGCTAGAGCTTGGGAAGCATTTCCAAAGTGTATTTGTTGAAAGATCTGGACAACAAGAAATAAGGAAATCTTTGAAGACAAAACAACTAGCACGAAACATGTTGTCGACTCTGCCAAAGCACTCTGGGTTGAGGCACTCTCTGCTAAAGGAATGTATAACATTGGAAAGGAGCCCCTTCTGAGTAGGGGAAGAGCTTGGGTTTCATATATGCTAGTGACTACTTCATCCTCCAACTGGATCACCCCAATTAAGAATTCCAAAGATCCGAATTGGCAGATTCGACTGGAAAAAGTTGAATTTCAAAGCTGGTGGAAGAATCTTGAGTGCAATATCTTGTTCTTTGACGGAGCTTCAAAGGGAAACCCTGGGCTGGCAGGTGCGGGAGGCATAATTTATGATTCCATGGGGAACAACCAGAAATATTATGCCTGGGGCATTGGAAAATGGAAAAACAATGACACAGAATGGCTTGCACTAATCAAAGTGCTTGAGATATCTAGCAACCTTGGAATTGAGGAAATAATGGTCTTTGGTGACTCTCCAATGGTCATTAGAGAAGCGAGAAAATTGATGAAGAATTAAAAGCTGTCGACTACTAAAATGCAATACCTCTTCAAGTGTATAGTTAGCGAATTCAAAGCAATAAACTTATTGCATGTATTGAGAGACAACAACACATAAGCGGATGTCTTCGCAAATGATGGAGTTGGTTTAAACCACGGGACCCTAGTCAGCAATAATGAAATTGACAATAATAGCTGGATTTGTTAATTTCAATTTTATATTTGCAAGAGTTGGATTACATAGAATGTTTGCGAACAATACATTTAGCATCATCACTTCAACTCCATTTTCTATCCTATGTTGGGGAGAAAAGATCTTCAACAACTATAACCAACGCTTGGGGAACCTCAAAAATTCTGCATTTATGGATGAAGGACGGGTCTCACGCATGAGACGGGTGGTAGGCAGGTGGGAAGCTCGAATGGTGGGCATAAGGATTAGAGATGTTATTAATACGCATGCTCGGAGAAATCAAAAGCATATCATTATCACAGTTTGGAATCACGAGAGCTCTCTGCGGAGGTTTGAAAGTAGGATGGGATCCTGTAACCAGACCAAGGGTTTGATGGATGATTAATTTGAATCCTATGCTCCAGTGTTCGATGTGCAAAAAGACCTCCCCAGCTACAAGACGGGATAAGAACATATCCTTTCATGAGAAAAATAACAGCAAGAAACAATTCCACGGTCAGGATGACTACTTGGACGTGGACTCGTTACACGACTCTGCTCTAGTAAAGGGGGACTGTGGTGGCCATTGTTCTGTGCACAAAGGAAGTGCGTCAAGGAGGAAGGATGTTTGAATGATCTGGAGGAACATGTTCAGATACTCAGAAGTGAGAACTTGGATATCAAAAGGGAGATTACCCTCCTCTTCTCCTTAGCAAAAGTCACTCATGCAGAAGTCCGGGCGAGCAACAATAAGGCGAATGATAGGGCAACTAACTTGGACAACAAAATTGACATTGTTGACTCTGGCATAGTAGATATGGACTCTAAACTCGAAGCGGTCAGCAATCAGGTGCTCGAGGTAGACGAAAACTTTGGTCATATGAAAACATAAATTGGCTATTACAATCTGGAAATGAATACTTGTAGCTGCAAGAAGAAAGCTGGAATGGAGGAGCTTCCGGCTAAACGCAAACCTCAGTAGCAGAATATTCTCAAGCCGTCACAGTTCTATTGGCTTCAGGAATCTATGTTTTTTTTGGTAATATTATGGTCCCTCTTTGGGCTAGTCTCGTAGTTCATCAATTTTTTTTCTAGAAACAGCAGTAGGCTTCTCAATGATTTTTGATAGAAACTCTTCAGATCTTCAGTCTCTCCTTTTAAAGAATGGTGTGTTTTTTCCTACTCCTCCTTGGGCAGTTTGTACGGAGTTATAACACTCATAGATTAGGTAAGTTTCATAGAAGTTATAGTATTGTAAAGGACGAGGAAGCAGTGTTAGATGATGTCTTATTGTGGGAATAGTCCTTCCCTAGATCTATGTACTATCGCCATCTTTTTATAGTATAAAAACCCTAAACCGTTTCTGTAAAAAAAAAAGTAGGCCTACTTATGTGTTGAATAGTATGATTTTTACCGTTATTTGTTCTTGATGGTGATAATTATATGACGATTTAAACATGCACATTTTTAATGTGGAAATTTGGTTTGTAGATACCAATTCAAAACTATTTGTGAATGTATAACCGATGTGAGGCATGGTTTAAATATACATACATTTCTTTGTTGACCGCCAATTAAGAATCTTCTTATATACTTTTCAAATGAAAAGCAAGGCGTTGTTGATGCAAAGAACTGCACGTTTCCACATCAAACTTTCGACCTCTCGTGAGGCTATCTGATAAGAAGTGGGAACGGACCCTAGGTTTTAAGCCCGGGAGAAGAACCTCAATACACATTAAAAGTCATGGAATACATACCTCTCATATTTGTGAGTGGCCCGGGAGAAGAACCTCAATACACATTAAAAGTCATGGAATACATACCTCTCATATTTGTGAGTGATGAAAATGAAAGGAAGAGTCTTATAGTTTATGCACTCAATAAAGTGTTTTAAGAAATTAGTGTAATGTAAGTTTGTGTTAAAATCCATCTTCATGTGCTCGTCATCATAAAATGTATTTTTTTAATTCATTTTAACTTTAGATTTGTGTATGTTATTATTTTTTTTATTGTATTTTGAATTTTATATCTTAAAAAAAGTGAGAAAAAGTACCTAAAAATACAAGGTATACTTTACAAGGATTGAAATATAAATAAATAAGAAAAATAATTAAATTAATTAAAAAAAACTTTTTTGGGGAGGTAGGTGCGAGAGGGGTGCTATTTGACCCTGGAGGTAATAGTAAAAGCTTTTGTTTGTGGATTAGGGACAGGTATTAACAATAAGGCAGGATGATATTCTTTGTTCTCGGGTTTAAAATTGACTTTAGAAAAATGAATTCATTCATTAGTTGTGATTGGGGACCCTATGATCATTTTGTCTCAGACTATAAATCCTCATTTGATAGCAAGTTCTTTAGTTGGTCGCCTTCATAATTGTATCATGGGAATACTTCCTCAATTCCAATTAATCAAATTCTTTCATGTAAAGCGATCTTTGAACCAAGTTGCAGATAGCTTTGCAAACAAAGCTTCTCATATCCCATAAGGAAGTTTATCTATAAATGGTGGGCTTACCCATACCTTTTGGATTCCCTAAGCTCTTATGGTTATTTCTATGTTATTAAAATTTCCTTTTAGTTTTGGAGACCATGCTAAACCTCCTCGACACTTGTCTCATGGTTTGCGTGAAGGGGAAGGTGTCCCTTTGTACTTCTCTCAAAGGCGGTGATATCAGAATCATTAATGGTGGTATAATGATCATTATGGTGAGCTAGTACATTGGGTTTGACATTCATGAAATTCCTACGTGTGGAGGTTCAGTGGCATTAATGTGTTTCTTCTTTGATAAGAATTGGAATTTGAAGAGCTGTGTTTCTGCTTCAATGTTCAGGATTTGCTCATCTGGAATGGTGGCAGGGGATGCCAGTTCATTTTCCTTCTCCTTAGCTCGAGCATTTAGGCATCTTGTTTAGCTGGCCATTCTCCCTTTCTAGGTAATTCATTTCGGCTCTGCTCTTACTTTTAATTGGAAAGTGTGGGATGTTGTTTTGTTTTTGTCTCTAGAAAATTCTAGGTTAGGACCGAGTAGGGTTGGAAATTTTATTTGCTTGATTAGAGGTGAATTTAATGGGATTCCCTCTTTTGGTTTTGTCAATTCTGGTCTTTTTGTGTGCAATTTCTCTGACATGGAGAATCCTTGTCTATATTTTGTTGGGTTCTTTAGAAGCGGTTGGAATATTGGAAATATTATCAGTATGGATATCGAGAAGCGGTTGGAATATTGGAAATATTATCAGTATGGATATCGAGAAGCGGTTTGAGGCCCTCTCAGACCAAGTTAATGTTGCAAATGCTAGCATACATGATTTTAGAGCCCACTTGAAATGGATGAAAGATAGGATGGAAGGGATGTTTGAATTCGTCCATCATTTGATAGCTCATACACCAGTCTTAGATAATCGATTGGACCAAATAGAACAACTTTATCAAGAGATTAATAGTAACATGGAAGCCCGTTTTTCTAGCCTACAAATAGTGGTGAAGGAATGTGAAAACAAAGTGGTTGAAATAGAAGCAACAGTGTCAAAGCATGATGACTTAATCGGTGGGAATTTCTCTAAAATTGATGAGAATTTTGTTCTTCATAATGGTGATGGTACTTCTGTTGTGCAGTCAATGAAAGAATATTTGGAGAATATTCATGCAAATTCTGTCAAAAACAATGGTGAAGAGAACCTTATTGTCAATATAACATGTACTGATTAGGAAGCATATTTTAAAGGTAACTCTGAAGATGATTCAAAAAAATATGAGGAAACCAATAATGAGGATAATCTGATGGTAAGATGGAGGTCAACGCTTATGATGTAGAGGTTGATATTGAAGATGAGGCTACAACATATGAAGATAATAGCTTGGGAAGTGATGAATATGAGGATGGTGTCTATGAGTAGAGAACAAATAGTGATTCCACTAGCTAATTTGTTCCTTTTATGTTCTTTTGTATTTTTCTAATCGGTCAGTATGTGAAAATATATAGCACTTTAGGGTATATTGAACCTTTGAACTCCTTAAGAGGCATTTTTGTAAAGCTCTATTGAATTTATTTAGCTTTTACAATATAAATATAACCATTTATGTTAAATAAATAAAATCCTTTTTTCAATTATTTGTTTTTTATTTTTAATTTTATTTATGTTTTATGCTTTTAAAAAGTTTGCAAAATAAAACCATAAAAATAAAGTATTTGATTTTTTACAAAACTTATATACAAAAGAAACTAACCATAATGACTTATTAAATTAAAAAAACATAAAAATAAAATATTTGAAATTTTACAAAACTAATATACTAAGGAAACTAACCATAATGACTTATCAAATAAAAAAATTATTGTTTTATCTTTATTTGATTTTTATTACTATCCCTGCCAAAGTAGGTATATACTAATAATTCGTTGTTGATTACTATTAGCAACAACCATATTTTTAAATGTGGTTGATATACGCCAAACGTTGAATATCAACCATGACCACACATTAAAAAGTAGTTGATATTCGTTGATCAACAAATATCAACCACATTTAACAATGTGGTTGTTGCTAGTAAATAGCCAGCGCAGCACAAAAATAACTAAATTAAAAAATTAATAAAAATATTATTTGAAATTAAAAATGAAAAAAAATACATTAAGTTAAAAAATATTAAATAAAAATATTAAAACATGTTAAAAATTAAATTAAATTATTAAAACATATTAAAAATTAAATTAAATAAAAATATTAAAACATATTAAAATTTAAATTAAAATTTAAATTAAAATTAAATTAAAGTAATGAAATGAAATGAAATTAAAATAAATTAAGTTAATTAATTACATTACATTAAATTAAATTAATATATATTATTATATTAATAAATATTATTTAATAAAATAAATAAATAAATGAGTGAATAAATTATAATTAACTAAAAAAATAGTAAATAAAATATGTTAATATTAATAGTTATGATTAATATTAATATTAATAGTTATGATTATTATTTAGTATTAATATTTATTATTATTTATCAATGTATATTAATTTATTAATCAATAATATTTAATAAAATAGATAAATAAATAAAAGTATAAAGAAGTTGAAATTAAATAATGAAGAAATAAATGAAATAAATACATAAATATTTCTTTTTGATTTTGTAGTTAACTATGTTAATCGTGATCGATAATTTGACAATGCTGGTTAGCCATGGTCGACATAGGTTGTAAAATTATGAGTTGACTTTAAACCAGGTTAACCATTGGGTAGGCATGGTTCACTTTGGTTAACCATGGTTGAGTACGTTTAACCATGGTTGATGACATCTCATTGTTGACCATGGAATCCCTGGTTGACTGCAATCCATAGTTGACTATTAGGAAATGTTGACTAAAATTAATGGTTGACTTCAATCCAAGGGTGCCTTCAATCCATATTTGACTTTTACGTAAGGTTGACTTCAATCCATGGGAGAATTTCAATCAAGGTTGACTTCAATCCAAGGTTGGTTTCAATCCATGGTTGACTTCAATCCATAGTTGACTTCACTCCATAGTTGACTTTTAAGTAAGGTCGATTTCAACGAAAGGTTTCCTTCAATCCATGGTTGACTTCAATCCATAGTTGACTTCTAAGAAAGGTTGAGCTCAATCCATGGTTTTGTTCAATCAAAGGGTGACTTCAATCCATAGTTGACTTTTAAGCAAGTTTTGCTTTAATTCATAGTTGACTTTTAAGAAAGGTTGGCTTCAATCCAAAGTTGACTTCAATCTATAGTTGACTTCAATTCATAGTTGAATTTTAAGAGAGCTTAACTTCAATCCAAGGTTGACTTTATTCCATGGTTAACTTCGATTTGAAGGTGGCATCAATCCAAGGTTGCCTTTATTCCATGGTTAACTTCGATCTTAAGGTGGCATCAATCCAAGGTTGAATTTATTCCATGGTTAACTTTGATCTGAAGGTGGCATCAATCCAAGGTTGAATTCAAGCTCAAGTTGAACTAAATACATGATTGAACACAATTCATAGTTGACTTCAATCCGACATTGACTAAAAGGTTGACTTCAATTTAAGGTTGCCTTCATCCAAGTTGAATTCAATCCATGGTTGACTTCGTCCAAGTTTTAATTAAATCCATTAATAATATTAAGATTAACGATTTCAAGCCATGGTTGAATTTAATCCATGGTTGACTTTGAACCATGGTTGACTTTTTAGTAGGGATGATTTCAATCCCTGGATGAATTTTAGGCAAGGTTGCTTTCAATACATAGTTGACTTCTAAGTAACGTTCACTTCAATCCAAGTTTGACTTCAATCCAATGTTGGCTTCAATCCATGGTTAACTTCAATCCAATGTCGACTTTAATCCATATTTGATTTCAATATATATTTGACTTTTAAGAAAGGTTGACTTCAATAAAACATTGACTTCATTCCATGGTTTACTTCAATCGAAGGTTTCCTTCAATATAAGGTTTCCTTCAATCCATGGTTAACTTCAATCCAACATTGACTTCAATCCATGGTTGAATTCATTCCAATGTTGACTTCAATATAAGGTTGAATTCAATCCATAGGTGACTTAAACGAAGGCTGACTTCAATCCATGGTAGTCTTGAATCCAAGGTTGACTTCAATCAAATTTTGACTTCAATCCATGGCTGACTTGAATCCAAGGTTGAATTCATTTGAGGGTTGACTTCAATCCAAGGTTGAATTCAAACCAACGTTGCCTTCAATCCATGGTTGACTTCAATCCAATGTTGACTTCAATCTGTAGTTTTTTTTAGTCAAGGTTGACTTCGATCCAAGGTTGGCTTCATTCCATGTTTGACTTTGATCCAAGGGTGACTTCAATCCAAGTTTGAATTCAAGCCAAGGGTGACTTCAATCCAAGGTTGACTTCAAGCCAAGGTTGACTTCAATCCATAGTTGACTTCAATCCAAGGTTTCCTTCAATCCAATGTTTACTTCAATCCAATTATAGTTGAATTATAAGAAAGGTTAACTTCAATCCAAGGTTGACTTTATTCCATGGTTAACTTCGATCTGAAGGTGACATCAATCCAAGGTTGAATATTCAAGCTTAAGTTGAACTAAATACATGATTGAACTCAATTCATAGTTGAATTCAATTTAAGGTTTCCTTCAACCAAGTTGACTTCAATCAAAGGTTGACTTCATCCAAGTTTTAATTAAATCCATTAATAATATTAAGATTAATGATTTCAAGTCATGGTTGAATTTAATCCAGGGTTGACTTTGAACCATGGTTGACTTTTTAGTAGGGATGATTTCAATCTCTGGTTGAATTTTAGGCATGGTTGCTTTCAATCCATAATTGACTTCTAAGTAAGGTTGACTTCAATCCAAGTTTGACTTCAATCCAATGTTGGCTTCAATCCATGGTTAACCTCAATCCAATGTCGACTTTAATCCATATTCGACTTGTAAGAAAGGTTGACTTCAATCCAATGTTGACTTCAGTCCATGGTTGACTTCAATCGAATGTTTCCTTCAATTAAAGGTTTCCTTCAATCCATGGTTAACTTCAATCCATTGTTGACTTCAATCCATGGTTGAATTCATTCCAATGTTGACTTCAATCAAATTTTGACTTCAATCCATGGCTGACTTGAATCCAAGGTTGAATTCATTTGAGGGTTGAATTCATTTGAGGGTTGACTTCAATCCAAGGTTGAATTCAAACCAACGTTGCCTTCAATCCATGGTTGAATTCAATCCAAATTTGACTTCAATCCAATGTTGACTTCAATCTGTAGTTTTTTTAGGCAAGGTTGACTTCAATCCAAGGTTGGCTTCATTCCATGTTTATCTTCGATCCAAGGTTGACTTCAATCCAAGGTTGACTTCAAGCCAAGGGTGACTTCAATCTAAGGTTGACTTCAAGCCAAGGTTGACTTCAATCCCTAGTTGACTACAATCCAATGTTTCCTTCAATCCAATGTTTACTTCACTCCAAGGTTAACTTCAAGGATGACTTCAATCCAATGTTGACTAAGAGGTTGACTTCATTCTAAGGTTTCCTTCAGGCCAAGGTTGACTTCACTCCAAAATTGACTTCACCTAAGGTTCACTGCAATCCATTAACAATATTAAGATTAATGACTTCAATCAATGGTTGAATTCAATATATAGCTGACTTCAATCCATGGTTGACTTTAATCCATGGTTGAATTTGAACCACAATTGAATTTAATCCAAGGTTGAATTTGAAACATGATTGAATTCAATCCATTGTTGACTTTAATCAAATGCTGACTTTGAACCATTGTTGACTTTTAAGCAAGGTTGACTTCAAACCATAGTTGACATTTAGGAAATGTTGACTTCAATTTATAGTTGACTTTTAAGGAAGGTTGAATTCAATCTAAGGTTGACTTTAATCCATTGTTGACTTCAATTGATAGTTGACTTTAATCCACAGTTGACTTTTAAACCAGCTTGGCTTCAATCTATAGTTGACTTCAATCCAAGGTTGAATTCAATATGTAGTTGACTTCAAGCAATAGTTGACTTTTAAGTAAGTTTTACTTCACTACAAGGTTTACTTTAGTCTATGGTCGACTTCAATCCAAGGTTGCCTTCAATCAACCATTAAATTCAATCCATGGTTTACTTCAATCCATAGTTGACTTCAATTTAACCATGACTTCAATCCATAGTTAACTTTTAGGCATGGTTGACTTCAATCCATGGTTGATGTCAATACATGGTTGACTTTAAGCCATGGTTTACTTCAATCCAAGGTTGAATTCAAATAAAGCGTCACTTCAATCCATGGGTGACTTCAATCCAAGGTTGACTTAAAGGTTAAATTCAATCCAAGGTTGTCGGCTAGCCAATGTTGATTTCAATCCATGGTTGGCTTCATTCCATGGTTGAATTCAATCTAATGGTTGACATCAATCCATTAATAATATTAACATTAATGACTTCAATCCATGGTTGACTTTAAGACAATGTTGGCTTTTAACCATGGTTGACTTTAATCCAATGTTGTATTGTAACCATGGTTGACGTCAATACACAAACACATTTATAAAAGTGGTTGATTTAATTTTAACTGTGGTTGACTTCAATCCATAGTTTAGTCTTAAGCAAGATTGACTTTAATCCATGGTTGAATTTTAATCAAGGTTGACTTTTAAGCAAGGTTAACTTTTAACAATGGTTGACTTCAATCCATAGTTTAGTTTTAAGCAAGATTGACTTTTAAGTAATGTTGACTTCAATCCAAGGTTGTCTTCAATCCATAGTTGACTTTAATCCATAGTTGACTTCAATCCAGGGTTGAAATCAATCCTACAGTTTACTTAAATCTAAGGTTGACTTCAATCTAAGCTTTACACAAAAGGTTGACTTTTTCTTGTAGCTTTATGTTATTAACCAAAACTGTCATGTTTCAAAGTGATGTTGAATTCTTATATTCGCAAATGATTGTATCTCATTTTCATGTTCATCTAAAGTTTTGTCATATTGTAATTGTCAATAATTATCAAATTACATACAAATTCTACCATACAACATTTCAATATGGACGATATTGATTGAAAATAGAATTTCAATCCAAAACTAAAATCTCAACATGGTTAAGAAAAAAATACAATTTATACTAAAAATAAATTAAATATTATAAATAATGTCTTTTTATTTTAAATTATAAATAATGTGTTTAAACATTATAAATAATATGTTTTTTTTTAAATATAAATAATATATTTTTTCTAATTATAAATTACATTATATTAATTTTATATGAAGAAATTGAAGTTTAACAATAAAATATTTCTTATTAAAAAATTTAAAATTATACCAAATATAATTTAATTTCTCACCCTTAAACCCATATTTATTTTAACATTGCAATATTTCATTTACTTTTTAAACTTAAAACCCCCTTCATATCTTCTATGGATTTGTTGTTTTATAAAGTTATTTTAATTAATTATACCGATTATGACTCATTTATTAATTGAATTCAATTGTGTAATATATATATATATGAATGAATTGGAATATAATAATGTATCATATTATATACTTGCTTGAAATTGTTAAAAATTGTTAAAAATGCACTTTTGTTATTTTTTTAATATTTAAGATTAAAATAGTTCCGCCCAAGGATTTGTTTTAATAAAGTATTCATTTTCAATCATGATGTATGATGCGTTGTGTGATAGATTACTTAAATTTGACATTGTAACTATTTACTCTTATGTATGTTATGGTGGTATAGCCTTAACTTTTTCATGCACTAATGAAATAATAATATTGGCAGGTTGAAATAGAAGAGGTAGTGTATACAACTAGCATAGATCCAAATCCTAGGCTCAATCAAGCGCGAGAGGGATCAAAAATCTGCCGAGGTGCAAACCTCTTCTTGAATAGTTGTTTCAATGCAATACATGAGCCACAAACACTCTAAAATCTCATATTTATTTTTTACTTTGTATTGAAAGTAAAAGTAAAGTCTCTAGTTTAAGTCTCATATTTACTTTTTACTTTGAATTATTATTTTTTGTTTATGACCGACATAATATTTATCACCTAATGTGCAGGGTAATCCTAAGCTCTAAAGTCTCTAGTTTAAGTCTCATATTTACTTTTTACTTTGTATTATTCTTTTTTGTTTATGGCCGACATAATATTTATTACTTTTTATTTTGTATTATTCTTTTTTGTTTACTTTGTATTATTTTGTTACTCGACAAACACTCACATGTTACAAGATCAATTGGGACCAGTGACTTGAATTATGTGATGAGGAGTGGCTTGAATTATGTCACAAACAGTTCCACGTTTAAGCTTTCAGTTTCTATGCATTAAATATGACAGCTACTCTAAAGATTTTTCTCTCAGTATTTCTCTAAATTATGTTTTTTTGCTTAATAATATTATGAGATCAAAAGTGGATTCAGACATGGCCTTATAAATTAATACTTCATTTAGTAAGAAATTTTCAATATATATATATATAAATAACACTTGAAATAAAAAATTCCAAACATATATAATAAAAATTAAATTATGCTATGCCAATAAAGAATTTATATATAATTAAAGTAAAAAGAAATGCTTGATTTTAATATTAAAATTGTTTTTGACATGATATTGTAGTTTGGTCAGACTCCGCAGTCTCACATTCAATTGCATTTCAATATCTTGATCAGAGCGGGACTTTGCTTTGTTCGATGGATCCTTGTTCCAGCTTAGACCATTATGTACATCAAGCAGAAAAAGTTACATAAACATATTGATTTCCTTGAAATTTAGGAAGAATAAGTGAAGGAGGAAATGAAAAATCTGAATAAAGAACTGGGGATTGCATAAGAGGAGGTGAAGAGGATCCAATCAATCCCTCTGCGGATAGGGAAGTTCTTGGAGATGGCAGATGAGAACAACAGAATCGTTGATTTCAATCAGAGCCTTCCAATTGATGTGCTCGACGAATCTAATCAAGAAATATCTGCTTGATATTAAATCTGGGTCATCCATCACTAATTAGTGATTTGCATTTGTTCATTGTAGCGCCTTCGACTAATTAATTTGTTTTTTTACAGTAAAGTTTTATAAATTTTTACAATTTTTTATATTAAACAAATATTTTAAAATTTTAAAATAAATTTAAGAATTTTTATAATAAGATATTCTAGTATTTTAATTGGTATAGGACATCTCATATGTAACATAAATCCATTGTTATTGTTTATAACTGTCAGACTTAATAAATAAATAAAATTAGTTTTTAAAACTAAAAATTCCACGTATAACTGATGTGGTCTGTGGCATTAAATTATAACTACTGATGTATGTGGTGATGCCCTCATAAAAAATTGTGCAACCTGCAATCAAATTTTCCTACTTCTCTTAAAAGAAAGTAATTATGGTGTATCTACCACAAACTGATCAATTGGATTTGCTTAAGCTTGTGCCACATTCCGTAAAACCTCCATGGCTTATGCAACTTTAGCCTTTAAGGCTTCAGGAGACTCTAACAAATGGAGAACATTGGTTTGGTCCATTTCCAAAAGATACCAGTAACGTTGGCAACATGATCATGTTCCAACTGATCCACCAAAGGATACAAGCTTTCTCCAAGCATCTTTTAAACAATATCGATGTGTGTTTAACAAATGATACTTCAAAATACATACATAAACAAAAACCAAACACATTAAGCTTTCAGATCATTAAACATAGGGGTTGTGAGAAATTTCCAAGCATGATAAATGGGCCTTTACTCTTTAGGAAATGGAGAATCAATACCGTTCGTCATTGTTTCAGAGATGTATTTTCCAGAGCTGAAGCCAAAGCTCCAATAGGTATAGGCTATGAGATGGTCGTCTCAGCTGCAGGTAAAGGAAGACCACCCATCTCCAATGGTAAACGATGCATAGTTTCTGCAACTACAGATAAAAGGAATTTCATTGACATTCCTTCTAGGTGGATAACCATATATGTGATTACCACGAGGTAAAATCTAGTAGAAATCAAAGGCAGGATGATAAATTCTTTGACACAAAATCAACCATGACAGATTGAAGAGTATACCATTCACAACATATATATCTATATTTTAGACCAAAATATAAAACAACAATATTAATACAAAGTTACAGATAATCCACTTACCTGTTGCTGTTGAGGTGGTAGTTGCTGCTGCGGTTGTTATTGTATGGGTGCTACATCACCTCGTCTCCCACCTGGACGCTGGCCTTGTTGAGCCTCCATGAGAGGGAGATAAAAATTGGGAATAGGATCACTTCCCAGCCTCATACCTATTGTTGATAACCAAATCTAGTAGCCTGCGACAACAAAACCAGAAACAAATTTGTAACCAAATGAGGCACTTAAATTTTATTTCTGGACATAGCTTTGCAAAATTGTTGTTATTGGAAATACAAAATCATGATGGCCAACCTTACAGATAACTCAAGACAGATTCCAAGTATAGCAACTAATATTTGTAATCCAAAACACGTAATGGTGTTGCATGACTTTCCAAAAACAGATTCACAATGCTAAATTTTATGTGGGTGAAACCACTTAACTTTTAACTAGTGTTCCAATACATAATGTACATAGACATGAAGACCATAATTGTGAGTTCAGGAGAATACAAAATTTGCTATGGGGCTTTCTTATCTATCACTTTCTCATCTATCACAGGGGTTAACTCTAACAATTTCCCTGTCTATCTGGATCTGAATCAAGTTTAGGAGTAGCCACCTAGAACTTTCAAATTTGATTTCATTTGGCTGAAAGACTATGACTATAGACAACTGATAAAGAGGGCTTGGAGGCCTTATGATCCTAATAGTTTTGTTTCGGTTGGTCTCCAGTTTCAGAACAATATCAAGAATGTTAATAATTGTACCATTCCTTGGGTTACAGAAAAAAGGTTGGAACGAAAAGTGAGCTCTGTCGCATTGAAGCACTACTTGAATATTTCCATTCAAATAATATGGGTGGTTTTGAATCGATTGAACAAAAAAAATATATTGTGGATCTGGAGGAAAAAAGACAAAAGATTATTTATGACAAAGAAGCTTCTACTACACTCAAAAGTCATTCAATTTGAATTCAACAAGGGGACAATAATTCAAAGTTTTTTCACAACTACATCCAGCATAGAAAGGAACACTAATTCTATTTGGAAGATAGAGAAGGATGGCATGGTAATCCTATTACAAGATTCAGTAATTTTGCAAAAGTTGGGATAAAACACTTCAGTTGTCTCTTTAAGGGAGATCAAAGGGAACCTATTGATCATATGCTTGGTTTATGTGCCCTCTTCTCTTCTTTTATGTTTGAAGATCAAAATATAGCTCTCAAGTAGCTTGTGACACTTACTGAACTTAGGAGGTCATCCTTACAATGCCAAAGGAAAAGAGTCCTAGTCCTGACAAATGGCCTATGGAATTTTTTGAAGGTTTTATGAAACTCTTTGAAGTCAATCTTTTGGCGCTCATTGAAGAATCTAGGACTAAAGGCAAGGTGCTTGATGCATTCAATTCCACTTTCATTGCACTTATTCCTAAAAATGATAGAGGTACCTCTTTTGAAGACTACAGGCCCATTTCCCTATGCAATTACATTTACAAGCTTATTGCAAAGGTTATTACTCGTAGAATCAGAGGGATCTTCTCCAATGAAGTGCTACAAGAACAATTTTCTTTCATGGAAGGGATCATTATCCATGATTCTATTGGTACTGCTCAAGAGGCTCTTCATTCTCAAAACTGAATAAATTTCCCTCTACTATCAGTAGGATTGACCTTAAAAGAGATTATGATCGTGTTAATTAGACATATCTTAGGTTGGTTCTTCTTCAAATTGGCTTCCATTTATCTGTAGTGAATTGGATCATACGGCCTTGTGTACAATCGATACCCTTTGCCATATTCATAAATGCTTCTGCATCCTCCTTTTTAGCCCTATCCAAGGGCTGAGGTAGGGATTCCCTCTAGAGTCCTTGTTGTTTATTCTGATTGTTGCAGGCTTGAGCAGGGAAATCCATCATGCAAATATTAATGGATCTTTGAATGACCTTTCCACTGGGGTAATATCAAAATTTCCCATCTACTTTCTGTAGATGATATTCTCTTATTCACTGATGGTTCAAGGAGGGAAATCACTAAAATTATGCAGATCTCGAATCTCTTTTCCAATGCTACATGTATGTCTATAAATGTTGGGAAATCTACTATCTCCTTTATGAATATGGGCCAGGATATGATTCTTTGGATCTATTCACATTTCAATTTTACAGTGGTTAACATTCAGTTGGGGATTAAATATTTGGGTTTTTTTCTAGTGCCCAATGATTACCATATTCGGGACTGATCTTGGCTTATTAGCAAGGTGGAGAAATGCTTACAATATAAAAGGTAAACGCAGATATGCAATATAATATTATTTGGATTCTTATTCTTTCCCCTGTGTAGAAGTTGTAAACCACCCCATTGGATTGGATTAGTCCCTGAGTATGTTGTGGTTAACGGTTCCTTCACATGGATCCTTGATATAGGTGGACTTGGCGGTTTCGTGCAATAGGTGGCTATTTAGGGGTGGGAAGCTCATCTTGATGAAATCAGTCCTTGAAGCTATCTTGATCTTTTGGGTCACTTTGGCCTATGTTCCCTCGGGTACTCTGGAATGTATCTAGAATGTATTAGGAAGCTATGCTATAATTTTCTTTAGAATGGGCACATGGAAGGTAAGGTATTTCATTTGGTGGCATGGCAAAAAAATAGCTTTTCCCAAAAAGCTTGGTGGATGGAGATTAAAACATCCACTATGTTTTTCCAAGGCATTGGCTGCTAAGGCTGTATAGAGGATTTAAAGAGTGACAGTTTCTGGCTTAAGGTAGTATATCACAAATATATATAATCCCTCACCATAGAAGAATGGTTTAGAGACAACAATAAGACCTTAAGGAATGCCTCTTCAATGTGGAAGGCTATCATCTTGGCATTTTATCTCATTAGTGGCTGGTTGGTTTGGAAAATTGGTAGTGGACGTAGCCTCATAATTGGATGTGATCTATGGGCAGGGAACCCAGGTTCTTATCATTTACCAGAGCATATGATATTCTCCTACATGAACAAGTTTATTGTTTTCTCCATCAGATTCAGGATCTTAAGCAGACTACTCCATTGAGATAGGGTTGGCTACAGGAAAATTTCCTGGAATTCACCGAAGTAGACAAAGTTCACTGGGATCAATACATCAACTCTCTTCAGTATTCCCATATCATGCTGGTGGATAGACCCGATGAACTGTTGTGGAGTAAGAATCTTGAAGGTGGGTTATACACACCCAGTCTGGGATATTTTGTTGTTAGAGAGGAGGACCCACTTGCTCCGCCTTGGTGGAATGCTTTGCTCTGGTCCCTCAATTATCCCCTTAAAAACATCATGTTCTTGTAATTATCCCTCTCTGATAAGGTGATGATGTGGGATATCTTGGTTAAAAAATTCTATATTGGGTCTGGCATTTGCTCTCTTTGTAGAGTTGATGATGAGACAATATTCCATCTTTTTGTCAAATGTTCTTACATCAACCGGATGTGGTCCTTTATTGCTCAGGTGAAAGGATTATATTTTGATTGGAATGGAAATGACCTAGAACATGCCCTGCAGAGATGGATTAGTAACAATGCTTGCAACGACTATAAGTCTCTTCGTGCTCTTATGATCTCGGGCCCCTGGCTTGCTCGAAATAAGATCATCTTCATTGATTCATATATTGCGCTTGAGGTTTATGTTGCGAAGAGTATTTCTATATTAGAATTCTTTCCTCATAATTTAGGTCAAAATAAGGCGAGAAGGAGGATTGTGGACAACATTGATAGATCTAGGACATACTGTTTTTTTGGTGGCGCTTCACAGGAGGCTCAAGTTGGATTCGGTGACATCTTCCATCTTTTGGACTTGAACTGGACCAAGATTGCAGCTGGCTTTGGGAGATGTACGAACAACTTTGCAGAGCTAATGACCTTGAATCTTACTCTTATTATGGCCCTTTCGAGAGGGGTGAGGAGTCTTAAAGCATATGGTGATTCCCTATTGGTCATTAACTAGTTGAGTCACAAAAGACCCCAAAAAAATCATATTGATTGCATTACATGAGGAGGTGATTTATTCCAAGAAATATATTTTCATCACATTTTTAGAGGAAGCAACCTGGATGCAGATGGGTTATCAAAGTTTGGTCTGCAGATGGGAGTAGGCACATGGAAGATTCAGGGGCACATCAATGATGTAATCATTGAACATGACCCTAGACCATATCAAGGATGAATACATATGGAATTGGTCACTTTATTTTGTCTTATCCTCATACAATTGATGCCAGTATCTTTATAGAACACTCTTTTGAATACATGATGAACTTAATAGGTTTGTATTTGGAAAGCATAGTTTTGGAACATTTTCACTCATATTTGTGTATAATATGGAACTTATATATCAAATAGACTAGGAAGCTTTATAAACTACTAGAATGTTTAGGAATCAATATTATGTTTCTCATACTTACAAGGATCTATTTTTGTATTGTCTATATGGCACATGAACAATGTGGTTCACTTAAATAATGAATTACTAATTTTTTTCCATGGAAAAAAAATGACTATCAAAAAGTAACCAACAAAAAGTTTTTATTGATTTAAAGAGCTTCATAAATTTGGTATGACGTCGATCTTCAAGTCTCCGCAAAGGCACGGATCAGACATGATTCTCAAACCATCAATACATTTTTTTTCATATGATAGTTAAACCGGCGCTCAATGGAAGGCGAGAATGCCGAATAGGACGGGGTCTCGGGATCGATCCTGGGTGGGGACAGCCACAGCCTACCGAAACCATCAATACATTATTATTTACTTTTCAGAAACTAAAAAAACAGAGAAAGAATAAATGGCTCAAGCTTAATAGTGAATCATAAAAGGTATGTTTGCAAAAAATACTAATGCAATAAAAAGTGATGCTGATTTCTACAGTCATATTCATTTATTAACGTTCTATTTTTGTAATAAAATTTTCTAATAAAAGGTAAACAAAAACGCTAAATACCCCAATAAATGGCTCAACCATCTCGTTCTTTCTCGCTTCAGTTAATTTGTTTTAACATACTTGCTGTGGCACCATCTTTAAATGAATATATGTTACGTTAGTTTATCAAGTAGTTTTTGAGACGGATTGGAAAACTAATCATAAATCCTAACTAGACTCTTGCAGATCTCGGGTTATCCAGCGATTAAAAAATCTAAGAAAATTTTAATAAAAAAAAAATCAGAAATTCCACATCACATGGACACCAAGATGCATCATGGCAAATATGCTGCAGTCGTAGAATTATTTGGTCAATGGACGAAAACATGTTTACACAGTGCCTGAATTAATGGAGTTTCGAACCAATTTATTGCTTCTGTTTCGACAATACTGTATAGTTCAGGCTCCCATTTATTGTGTTTTGAAGTAGGGATGTTTTTTAAGGTATCTTTCAATGAATTGATAATTGGAGTGGTTGTGAGATAATTTATTATATTGATAGGTGTTTATTTCTTAGAATTTGGTGTGGATTATTATCAATGTTTCTTTTAAATTGAAGGAGGAGGAGATAAATGTACTGTCCAAATTGATTTTATGGACATTATTCAAAATTCGAAATAAACAATTATAAAAATAGAAATATAAAAAATTAGTTAATAAACAATTATAAAAACAGAAATATAAAAAAAAAGTAGCTGAAATGGATAACTCTTAACTAATACACGGATAAAAACCCATTTAACTAAAGAAGATAATAGGTAGCTGAGGCATAGGCAACATGTGATTACAACTAAACATGAAGAACAAGTAACATATAACTTGTTCATGGCACTTGATTTGTAACCTATTGATTTTCACCGACCACAAGTTAAGTGGTTGTGCTAGTAAATATCACACTGAAACTTCTTGTTAACTTTACTAGAAAAATTGCACATACTTAGAATTGTGTTGTAAAAACGTTTCCCTTGTTTAAGGTTGTGACCAGTTCCTTGCAAACCCGATGTTACATGAACAGAGACTCTCATTTTCTGTCTGTAATTATGGACAGCTAACGTTGAGGCTGCTTCAATTTTACATTTTTTTCTTTTTGTCCATCGAGAGCAGTTGTTTATTTTCCAAACATCCCACCAGCAAGAAGCCTTGAAGTACCAATACTTGCATCTTTAGTGCGTTTTCTATTCCAAACATATATCTATTAATTTCACTTTTATCTGTCACCAAACAATGAGCAACTTCTGTCAATTTGTTCAAGACTTTTCCACCAGCTACCTCTAGATAGTGACAACGTGTTTTACCGGAAATATTGATCATGAAGAAGATCAACCTTCATTTTATTTTCGACTAAAGAAATTTATACTCGAGAAGATAATATACATGGTAGAATCCAACACAAATTCTTTCAGAAAATAAGAAAGTACGGTATAACTTCATTGTTAAAACATAGAGAGTCTGGAAATCAAATGGATTTGGTGGCATCCCCATCTCTGGCTCGGAGGAAGCCAGTGTGCGTCCACTGCTCGTAGAATTTTTTGGTTGAGATAATGGTGTCCTTGTCTGTCTTAGCTTCCTTATTGCCATATCCTATGAAATTTTCACATGATCTTCGGGTGCACACTCGTCATCATCCCTAGGCTCAGTACTTTGTGGGCTTGTGTGGCTTCTTCTCAACCATGGAATTTGATGCTTTCCTTGGGATCTTAGTGATGGGTGAAAAGGGAGAACTGCTGTCTGCGCAAACTTTTTTCAACACATACCTTTTTCACAAAGTTATATTTCCTTGGAAACTCGGCCCAATAACGTTAATTTAATTATGACTTTACTTCACTCTGTGAGATAAATGATTTTTACCACGCAGAAACAAAAGTAAATACTTTTTACTTTGTAAGCTTATGCAAACCTAGAAACTTGTGACTTTTGTGTGCGATATTTTAAGACAAGATCCTAAATTTGTTACTTTTTATGGTAAACTTAACACAAGTATTTTCTATTTTTATAAAAGGAAGGATATTTAAACATTCACATTCCAGTAAATATGTGTGATATGAAGATCTCTTTTGCAGAGTAAAACAAGGCAAATGCAAATATATTACTGAACCAAAATAATAGTGGCGGCTATGGAGATATACACAGAGCTTGTGCTTCCAAGCTTGAATAACTTGATATTCATGAACTTGAGCTCTTAGACTTTCACGGACTGCTATGGACTCCAAAAACTTACAAATACTTCTCTATTCTTCTTACTCAAGCATTACTCCCATTACAAAAATAACTTTGTTTTTTAGTGTAAAATACAAAGACCAGAAAAATGGCTTCTCCTTGAAGCTACCGAGTAACATTAAAGACTATAATAAATTATAATAAATTTCTGAGTGACATCCACCTAAGAACTTGACTTCTGAACTATTATGCAGCCGCTTAAATATGGTGAGACATGAACACCATGTCTTGAGAGACTTGACTAACTTTGTAGACTAACAGATTGAATGACTAAATGACTGACAAATCCGACACAGACTAGATATGCAACATCTCATAATTAATATTTCCAACACTCCCCGTTAATTATGAGCAGTTGGAATTACAAAATTACATCAAAACTTGACTTCAAATGGAATTGGTTGAGAGATCTTAGTTCCTTGCAAAATCAACAACTGCGCAAATACTGGAAATTTTCTTTTGCCAATGGTTTTGTAAATATGTCTACCAGCTGATCTTCAGACCTGCAAAATTCTAAGCAAATTTCTTTGTTATTTACCAATTCTCTGATGAAATGATACCTGGTGTCAATATGCATGGTTCTTTTGTGATACACATGGTTCTTTGACAATGCAAGGGCTGAATTATTGTCGCGGTAAATTGTTGTGGGTTCTTCCTAACATTCCAACACATCCTTTAACATTTTGGGCATCCAAACAATTTGACATGTAGGGTTTGCAGTTGCGACATACTCAGCTACTGCTAATGATAGAGTTACAATGGGTTGTTTTTTTGATGACCATAACACTACTCCCATTCCAAAATGAAATGTATATCAGTGTATCCAACAAGTATGAAATCTTTTGAAGTTGAGTACATAATGCCAAAATATTTTGTGCCACTTACATACCTCATAATTCTTTTACCTTCCTTCCAGTGTGAATCTTTTGGAGACTAACCTTGAGATCCTACTTAATCCATACATTATATTAGGTTTGTCACAGTAAGATACATGAGGTTTCCTACCAACCTTTTGAACAGAGTGGGATCAACATCCGATCCATCATCCTCCTTGCTCAATTTTGGTTCTGTCATTACTGGTGTTGGGGAAAATTTACAATTTACCATATTGAACCTTTTCAAGGTTTCATTTGCATATTTGGATTGAGAAATAAATATACCATATTAATATGGACTTCAATGCCCATAAAATATCTCATAAGCCCCAAATCAGTCATTTCAAATTCATTCTTCATGACTGCTTTAAAAATTTTTATGCCAAAATCACCAGTAAATATTAAATCATCAACATATAAGCACACAATCAACATGTTACCTTGTTTGTTGACTTTGGTGTATAGCGTTGGTTCACATTCACTTCTGTGAAATCCATTTTGAATGAGGTAGGAGTCAATGCGACTATACCAAGCTCTAGGAGCTTTCATCAAACCATAAAGTGCCTTTTTTAGTCTATATACTTTATCTTCTTGTCTTGGAACCTCATATCCTTGTGGTTGTTCCACATACACTTCCTCTTCTAAATAGCCATTTAAAAATGTAGATTTAATATCCATCTGATAAACATACCCTTTTTTGTGCACAACTATGGCCAAAACTATTCTGATTGTATCCATGAGCACAACAGGCACAAATGTTTCATTAAAATCTATGCCAGGCTATTGTGTGAAACCTATTGCAACTAATCTTGCCTTGTGCTTCTACGCATTACTATCAACATCTTACTTGGTTTTATAAATCTATTTGACACTTATCACATCTTTGTCTTTTGGTACCTCTACCAAATCCTGTGTCTGATTCTTTTCAATGCATTCAATTTCTCCATCCATGGCTTGTGCCCATAGATCATCTTTGGCAGCTTATTCAAAAGTTAGTGGATCATCTATTTGAGAAAATAATGCAAAAACTGAAAATGAATTTGTTGTATCGGCATCATATATTTCACGCAAACTTTTTGTTTTTTGTGGCACCGGGATTGCTAAAGTTGGATCCGGAGATGAATAATTCCTTGGATTGCTTGTTGGAGTTTGTTGTGCTCTTGGTGTACTTGCTGGTGTAGATTGTGCTGCAACCAATGTCGCAGTAGCTTGAGGTGTGACATGTTGCGCAGTCCTGGGAGTGGATGGTACTGCAACATGTTAATTTGTTTGTGACATCTTAACCACTTCTTCTGTCATATCATCATGTGCAACAAGATTCACAATTTTCATTGTCTTTTCTACACTTCCATCCCATTCTTCATTTTCAACAAATTGAACATCACAGCTGATTATGACCTTCCTTGTGACAGGATCATACAATTTGTATGCTTTTGTATCTTATGAATAACCAACAAATATACATTTATGTCCCTTGTTATCTAATTTATTTCTCAGCTCATCTAGGATATGCACATATGTGACACAACCAAAAAAATTTAGATGAGAAACAATGTGTTTCATACATGTCCATTCTTCTTGAGAAACTTTGTTCTTCACACTCTTCGTTGGGAACCTATTCATGATGTATACAACAGTTGCTACTTCCTCAGCCCAATATTCATTTGGAAAATGCTTGGCTGCCATCATATTACGTTCCATCTCCATAATAGTTTTGTTCTTCCTTTCCGCGACCCCATTTTGCTGAGGTGTATACTACACAGTGAATTTCTTATGTATGCCATGAGATTTAAAAAAAATAAAAATCATTTGATACATATTCACCTCCGCTATCTATCCTTAAGACTTTGATAAAGTGACCACTTTCCTTCTCCACAAGTTCCTTGAACTGTTGAAAGTATCCAAATGCATCATATTTGTGTCTCAAGAAATAGATCCATGTTTTTCTTGTGAAGTCATCAATAACTGTAATAAAATAATTGCAGACGCCCATGGATGGTGTTTGCATTGGCCCACAAATATGAGAGTGCACGATTTCAAGTGGTGTGCGCTCTCTATATGACTTTCCCACTGGAAATTTTTCTCTATGTTGCTTGCCAAAAATGCAGCCTTCACATATTCTTTTTGGTTTTTTAATTAGTGGTAAACCTTTCAGCATATTCTTCATGTGCAATAA
Source organism: Larix kaempferi (assembly GCA_027924585.1). Taxonomy (NCBI): domain Eukaryota; kingdom Viridiplantae; phylum Streptophyta; class Pinopsida; order Pinales; family Pinaceae; genus Larix; species Larix kaempferi. The sequence goes on along the minus strand of BSBM01000299.1, from coordinate 52,742,291 downwards.
CTTTAGCCCACCAAAATTCAGATGTCCAAATCTGAAATGCCACAACCAAGTTTCATCTTGGACTTCTAACTGAAATGCTTCTTGTATCTTTGCACCACTGTCTTCTTCTTCCTTCTTACTTTCTACCTTGAATGTTGCTCTAGAATGTTCATCCTCTACTTCTTGAACAACTTGAGTTGTCTTCCTTTTCATATCAGGCCCTATCCTTAAAGGAAACAAGTGATTGCTTGTCATTCGCACCTTATCTATCAGTTGTTTGCTTGGATACTTATCCAAAATCACACAGTGGTTGCTTTCCATGTAAACTCTGTAACCTTTTTGTAGCAGTTGTCCAATGCTCATTAAATTGTGTTTCATACCCTTGACGTAATAAACATTAGGAATAGTTTTATGCTCCCCCTATTTGGTTAGAATACCAACAGTGCCTTTGCCCAAAACAGTGACTTGGATATTGTTTCCAAGTGTAACATCAATTTGAACTGATTTATCTAAACTGAAAAACAAATCTAAATTTCCAGACATGTGATTTCTGCAACCTGAATCTAAACACCATATATCACATGAGATTTCTTTTACAATATTACATTCAATTGGGGATGCACATGCTAAAAACATTGTGCTGGTGGAAGTGTTGGTGTTAGCTAACTGGATTTGACATTGCTTGCTCTGGTCATGTTTTTTTTTTCGACATTCATATGCATAATGCCCAAATTTCTTGCAATAATGACATTACATTTTTTATTTATCAAATCTTTGGCCACTTGGCTGGCCAAATTTCTGATTTCAATTTCTACTAGCAACATTTGTAGGGCTACTACTGCGTCTTCCTCTAGTAAAAATTCTTCCTCTGCCTCTAAAATGAGTTGATCTCCCCCTTCCTCTTCCATGGCTTATGGATGATTGTGCTGCAAATGCACCTTCTAATGATGTATTCGATTTATTTATTTTGTGTTCATGATTGATGAGAGAGGCTTGCAACTCATCAATGCTAAAATTTCTCAAGTCTTTTTTTTCTTCCAACGTCACAACTAAAGACTCAAATTTGGGGGGAAGGATCCTAAGCACCTTCTCAAGAACCTTCCTATCCTCTACAGCTTCTCCATGAGATTTCATTTGGTTTATTATCCCAATAACTCGAGTGTAAAATGATTCTACTGATTATGTATCTTTCATTGACAGAGATTCAAAATCTCTTCTAAGAATATGCAATTTAGCATTCTTTACTTTGTCCAAACCTTGATATGCAGTTTGCAAAGTATCCCATGCCTCTTTGGTTGTCTTTGTTGTTGCTACTCTTGGGAGTATGCTTTCATGCAATGCTTGATGTATGTAAAACAAAGCTTTTCCATCCTTCTTTCTTCTTCCTTCAAGATATCCTTCTCAACTTGTGTGAGAGCATTGTATGATGCCTCATTTGTTGGTTCAACATAGCCATTTTCAACTATCTCCCATACATCTTGACCTTTGAACAAAGCTTTCATGGTAAGAGACCAATATTCCTAATTATTTCCTGTTAAACTTGGAGTCTACAGACTTGCACTAGAAGTGGAAGCCATCTTTTAATTTTTAAAATCACTTTCTTGTAAAATAGAGCTACTACTCTTCTTAATCCAAACTTTGAAAACCTACTCTGATACCAGATCAAGGAAGAGCTGCACAAGTCAAGTTTTCATTGCACAATTTTCTCAATTTACAACTTACTGGGAATTACTGCGCAAATTTACTATGCTCCATTTACTACACAAGTTGATGTTTTATGCACAAACATTTTTCAACAAAATACCTTTTTCGGAAAGTTATATTTCCTTGGAAACTCCGCACAATAAATTTAATTTAATTATGAATTTACTTCACTTTTTGAGATAAATGATTTTTAATGCGTAGAAACAAAAGCAAATACTTTTTACTTTGTAAGCTTATGCGAACCTAGAAACTTATGACTTTTGTGTACGATATGTTAGGACAAGATCCTAAATTTGTTACTTTTCACATCGCAACAATAAACTTAACACAAGTATTTTCTATCTTTATAAAAGGAAGGATATTTAAACATTCACATTCCATGAAATATGTGCCACATGAAGTTCTTTTTTGCAGAGTAAACAAGGCAAATGAAAAAATATTACAGAACCAAAATAACAATTGGAGCTATGGAAATTTACAAAGACTTGTGCTCCCAAGCTTCAAAAACTTGATATTCACTAGCTTCAGCTCCCAAACTTTCACGGACTACTATGGAATCCAAAAACCTGCTAAGACTTCTCTCTTCTTCTTACTCAAGCATTACTTCCATTGCAAAAATGAATATGTCTTTCAGTTTTAAATACAAGGACCAAGAAAATGGTTTATCTTTGAAGCTACTGAGTAACATTAAAGACTGTAATAAATTTTTGAGTGACATCTACCTAAAAACTTGACTTCTAAACTATTATGTAGCTCCTTAAATATGGTGAGACGTGACTGACTTTGTAGAATGACAAATTGACTAACTAAATGACTAACAGAGCCAATGCAAACTAGATACGCAACAACTCATAATTAATATTTCCAACAAATTGTAGAGCAAAGTGTGGACCTCAAAGGATGTAGTTAAAAACCCTCATTTTGATATATGAGAAATATAATATGGTTTTAAAAGGTATGATATATAAAAAGGGTAATGATAAAATAATTACTTTTAGATTTCAAAGTCCATCCAAAGTCATGGCTCAAGAAATTTCAAATATTCAATTGACCGTTTTAGATGATGGTAGATATATGTTGTGCTTCAAATATTTCCCTTGATTCTTTGAAGAATAGCAAGACAATATTTTTGGTTATATATATATATATATATATATAAAGTGGCCTCAATCACAAACCTCCTCCAAGCAGTGCGCCTCTCAATCATCCCTCTTGCAAACATAGGATCAACAAAAAAACTCCGAAGTTGAAGGTTCCATTCATAGGCCCTCTTGATCCATAAGAAAAGTTAAAAGAAGACAACATTGCTTATTCATAATAAAAGTTTATAAATACTTTTGGAAGCCACTTACAAAGTTGATATGTTAGCACATGTATGCATTTCCTATCATTTCAATGTGATTTCATTGTAAACCTATTTAATTTATTGTTATTATGATCTATATAAAGTTTCTAATTTCAATCCATCTTATTATAAAAACACTACTGTATTTCACATATTAATTCTCTACTTTTTTATTTTCTTCTATTTTTTTTTCTTTTTCTTTTATACTTTCTTGCCAATTATTTATATTTAAATATTTGTTTGAACTACTTTATGTCATCTATAAAAATAAATAAATCAACATTAAAAAAGATCACCTACTTTTAAAAAACCAACATATGATATGTTTTGCACTATATTTTGTATTCACAACTAAAAGAAAAGTAAAATAACAAACTTTTTTAACTTTCATAAATAATTTAACAATAAATCAAAAGAACTCTTACAATTTATTAAATTTAAATAAATTCAATCATATCAATTTTTTAATTCATTAATATATATATATATATATAGATATAACCATTATCATTAACATCCATAATCATTTAACTAAAACCTTCCTCTAAACCATTTGCACAATAGTCCACTAATAAATCCCCTACCTTCATCATGTAATATATTCCAGTGATCAAAATAAATAAAAATAATCTGACTTGAATTAATTACACAAAATTAAACTTAAATATACAATTTCTAATTTAAATTAATTACAAAAAATTAAATTTAAATTTATGTACATATATTGAAAAACTTAAAAAATAAATTTAAACACTATTACAAATTCTTTTTAAAATTATATAAATAAATAATTTAATAAAAATATTTTCATTTATAAATTTAATAAGTTATAAATTTAACAACTTTGAGATTAAGTTTTAGGCTATATTTTTAAATTTACGTTCAAGTTTAATTTTTAGGTCTGAAGATGTATCAACTGAATTGAAAATAAAATGAAATCTATCTATTTCAATTCTCTGAATTGGAGACAAAATGAAATCCATCTTTAAAGTGAACACCTTTTAATACAGAAAGCCACATTAACCACTCATTACATTTCATTTTAGAGTGTGAAGCCTTTAAGTACAGTAGGGACAGGTATGTAAGTGTCTTGGCAGATAAATCTTGGGATAATTTATGATAAATCTTGGGATAATTTATTCAAGGGTGGAAAAATTGGGGGCGTTCATCATCAGATTAAACACGCAAAGGATTAAGTTGCAAAAAACAGCATCTGAAGTGGTCTGTCCCATAAACTATTTTTACCATAGCCGATGTTAAAATATCTTCTTTCTTCTTCTATTCTACACACAATTTGCGTCTTTTGTATTGTTTTACATCGATCTTGAAGTGCCCTAACCGTCCACGCAGCTTCTGAAGTACTCCTCCACCCCACTGCAGTTTGGGACAGTCACTGGCCTCCAGGTACCGCAACGACATGCAATGTTCCACACCTGGAAACCCTACTAGCTCATGGCATCCACTAGCATATACCACCTGAAGCTTTGTGAGCTGCCCCAACCATGGTATGCTGTTGAGTTTGGGACAGTCCCAGATATTGAGCTTGGACAACGACATACAGTGTTCCGCACCTTCTAACCCTACTATCTCATGGGATGCTTCTATCCATAGATTATCAAGCTTTAGGAGCTGAGCCAATCCTCGTATGCACTTGAGCTTCAGACACCCTGTAACTGTGACATCCGTCAAAGATCTCAAATTTTCCAGACATAGTACGTCTACTTTTACACAGAATTCGATGCAGAGAATATCAAGTTTTGACAGGCCACAAAGCCCTCGTATTTGCCTTACTTCCTGGCAGTCTTTCAAGTAGAGAAATTGAAGGTTTGGGCAAACGCCTTCCGGAAAGGCTACCTCCGATATTTTTGTGCTCTGAATCCACAACCGCGTGAGGCCAAACATGCATTTGTCATTGGCTGAGACCAATTTATTCAACGCTTTTCCGCGTGTTAAAGATAATGTTTCTGCTTCTCCTTCAACCGTTTTAAATGGAAGTTCCTGCAACGGACATTCCTGTACTCTTAAATTATTTAGATTATTCAACTTCAAAAGCCCTTCTGGTAAGAACTCTATCCCACATCGCACTAACCTCAACTCTGTCAACTGAGTTAAAGGTCCAAAGGAATCGGGCAGGCATTTCAACTTCGGCCAACCATAGATTGAGAAATACTTCAAGCTCTTGAGGTAACCCACCGAAGAGGGCAGCAACTCCGACGAGTTGTCACCTATTTCCAGAACTTCCAAATTGCACAGGTCTCCAAGACCGCTGGGCAATTCCTTTAAGTTTGTGTGTCGCAAATATAACTTTTCCAAGGATCGTTGATGTGCGACTTGAGGAGGTAATTCTTTCACATTGCGACAGCCTCGTAGATTTAAATATTCCAGCGTTGTAATATTTCCAAGTGTTCCGTTGGAGATGGTCAAACTGGAGCACTCTTCCAAAGATAGATGTTTGAGTCGACTTAAATCCCCAAAAGAGTTTGGAAGCATCTGCAACCTGGAAGCACCATCCAAATCGATGTACTGGAGATTTGTAAGCTTTCCGAAGGAAAAAGGCAGCGACATCAATCTTGAGAACCCTTTTAACAGCAAGTATTTCAAGGAGCACAATTGACAAAACTCTTGGGGCAAAGTTTCGACTTGAATTTGAATTGGGGAATTGGAATAACTGAAGTCATGTATAGCATTTATGGAAATCGATTCAAGGTACTTCAGCTGCCCTATAGATTTTGGAAACTCCGAGAGAGGAGCCTCGATATTCAACTCTCGCAACTGGAGTGGCCCCTGCAATGTTCACGTTTCAACTATAAGACAACATATTTATTTACATGATGATTATAGTTTACAAAATGAAATTAAATGAAAAAGAATAAACGCATACAGATTTGCCTACCTGAGATTGAGGTGGCCACAGAGAGTTAAATTTTCTCCCCTGCACTTCCAAAACTTTTAAATTCTTCATCGGAATCCAGTCAGGTAGAGAAGAGTCAGAACATCCATACCAGCGGAGCCATGTGAGATGCGGGGACCGCATCCCCCTCACTATACCTTCTAAATAACCGTCTTCAGTTGCAACAAATTGCAAATTCTTCATACCATGAATGTGTGTTTTTTTTTCCTTCTGCGGCATCTCTGATATGTAATGTAACATTTGATGGCCCTTGTTTCCTCGGAAGAAACCATCAGAGGAACTAACCGTGGTGATTCCGCGAACTTCGGTTATGATCTGTCCATAGATGATCATTTTAGAGAAAACCGATCTATCTATCTGCTGAATAAAGAAACTTCAAAGATTGAAATTTAGATAAACTGAACACAATCGTTGCAATAATTGAAGCACTTACAGATGGGGATTGCTCCAAGAAATCATCAATGATGTTTGTCGTGGGATGCCAAAGACGACGGGGCATGGATCCTTCCTCCGCAATATTCCTCGCACAATCTCTAATGTGATCATGCATTCTTATTTTACTTTCACTGTCCACCTCCAACAAACATTTGTTCTCTAAATTTCGAATCCCCAACAAACCCCATATTCTTATTGCCTTATCTCTGTATTCTCCTAGAAAGAAGCAAGCAATATCTAAGAATACTTCCTGATCCTCTTTAACAAGTGAGTCATAACTGATTCTAAGTGTTTTCTGTATCTCCTCAGGTAGGGATTGCTGAAGTCGATCGAATTGTTCATTCCAGTAAACTTCATCATTTTCTCCACAGAGGAGGGCCCCGATCACTTTCAATGACAGTGGCAATCCACCGCAGGCTGTTACAAACTGATCTACTAGCTCTGCAAATTCTGGTGGTGGAAATCGCTTAAAGAAAGCATATGAACAGAAGAGCTCCTTGGAGTGTGGCATATTTAGCCCCGTCATATTGTAAATTGAGGACTCTAACACTCCCCACTGTTTGAGGAGATGCTTGTCACGAGTGGTAACCAAAACCAAGCTTTCTGGGCTAAGCATATCCTTCATTGGCAAAAGCATTTCGAGTTGATAGGCTTTATCTACATTGTCTAAAATTATAAGAGCTGCACAAGATGAAAGATGCTCTTTAAGTATCTCTATCCCTTCATCAGGACTTTGAATTTTGATAGTTGTATGTTTCAAGTCCTCAATGAGCTTGGTCTGCAAATAATTTATGGACTGTTCTCTAACATCAAATAAGAAGGAGGATTCTTTGTAATCGGACCTCTTACGGTTGAAGAATGCTTTTGCCAGTGTAGTTTTTCCAACCCCGCCGAAACCTACAATCCCCACAACCTTGGCTTCAACCTGCTGCTCGTGCCGCTGCAACACTTCCCTCTCGAAATCTTGTAATTTGCCTTCCACTCCTGTTGGATATTTAGCGACATACAATGGTAGTTTTGAAACACTTTTCAACACCCCTTGCAAAACCTTATTCAAGAGCTCCTCCTCATCACTGATCAATATTTAAAACATAAAGTAAATAAGCAGAATGAAATGCCTATGCAAATTAGATCATGTACCAATTGAAAGATTATGGGAGATCCTCACCAATCCAGGTTGAAACCGCTTATGTCCGCGGCTTGAGAAAGAGCGCTTCTCCAATTTTGAATAGTCTCGGAGTTGTGGCGCGGCTTCTTTTCACCAGTTTTAGAGTCAACTGTTGTTTTCTCTTCAAGTTTACGCAGGGCTTTGGCGTATTCTCCATTTTCGACTGTCCACCGGAGCTGGTAAGGCTCCACTTTGTAAAAGACTGGAAGAATGGTACCCTTCGACTTGAGCATGAGAACCAGTTCATCGAGGCACCATTTGGATTCCGCATAGTTTGGAGAGAAGATCGCGACATGAACAGATGCGACTTCAATAGCAGCCTCTATTTGAGGAGTAATCTGGTGGCCTTGCAACAATTCTGGCTTGTCCAAAAACACTCGTAATCCATGGTCAAGAAGTCTGCGGTAGAGATGGGCGGCGAATGTATTCTTTACATCGGGGCCCCGGTGATTAATAAAGACATCATAACGAGGATAAGAAGCCGAGACAGAAGCCGAGGGCGAGGAGGAAGAAGCAGCAGAAGCTTGGTTTGCCATTGGAATTGAAATCTGGATAACTATGGATTGATAGAAACTAAATTTAGATGAGTGGCAACTGCAAACAAGAATGCGCCTCAGGGTCGAACATGAACATATTTGGGCAAACTCCAAGCGATCGACCAGTTCGGGGAAATTCCAAATGAAGACTAAGGGTTCAGCACTTTACAACGGATGTGATGTAGCTGTGGGCCCTGGCTCCGTAATAGTTTGAATTTAGTGGCACTATATATCCTTTGTGTGGGTCCCTATCACACACGTTAAACCACTCTTGTTGGCTGGATGCATGGAGTACAGTATATTTATGTGTGGGTCCCTATCAGTACAATTATTTATATTGACCCTTCATCTTTGAAGGACTACAGGAAAAAATACTTCAATTAAAATTAAGGCCCACCCTTCAAATTTGATCACTGCCTAGACTCCCATGAACATTATCATGGCCACCTACACTCACATCACATGGGTGGTAAAGTGCGATGAGTGTCAAATCCCACCTTTGTACCACTTTATTCCAAAATAAATTGAATGGAGTATCATATTAAAAAATATTACATCAGTGTACCACTTTATTCCAAAATATATATATTTAATTAATAATAATAATAAAGCTTGCTGTTGTTAATATTTAATTAACCAGATTAATAATATAATCTTAGAGAGGATCTCAGATCGAAGACAAGTAATAATGAATTGTTAAGATTGATTAAGTTTGAATCATCTATAATCAAAACCTAAGCTTCCACGTTGAACACTATGTTGCAAAGTTTGAAATAATTTGAGATTGATAATATGATTCTCATCTTCATGTTTATCTTTTTGTGATAGAGGCTGCATCACTTTTGAATTTTCAATCTTGTTTGGATGAACAACGTTGAGTGTGAGAAGAATATTAAATTGTGACTAATTTTTATTGAAAAAAAAAATATTTTGGATATTTGTAAAGGAAAAAATAAGCTTCTTAGTAAGTGGGTATCTATCTTTACTTTAACAAGATTTTTTTTTTTATAATAATGAGTCATTTTATTTAGAAAATATAAAATTATTCATTGTGTTTTTAACCAAAATTTTAGAATCTTTAACACTTCTATATTATATGTGTGTTTAAGTTTTGTCAATTTTAATAAGAATATATGCATGCCTTTTAATTTTACAATGAAAGTGTAAAATAAGTTTAATGTATGCAATGCATCAAAAACCCTAGTCGAGATTGTGCTACTCATGGAGGTGGAATTGGGAGGGAGTGGCAGTGGCGACATGAAAGGGAGGCATGGAAAATATTGCTTCCCATTTAAAAATCCAACCAACAAGCGAATAGAGAAGCAAGATAATGCAAAGAGGCGAATAAGGATGAGTTTCAATCCAAAGACTGACTCAATCCGAGGATATGATGCGATTCAGAACCGGATGCAAAACAATACTCCGCAAAGGATAGATGTCGTTCTCCATTCAAGATAAGATCCAATGCCCTTAGGCTTACAATCCTACTCATATTTATAGGCTCACTTAGCCGTTACAAAATGGTCCAATGACCCATTAACTAACTTAACACTCAACTAACTTCTGCATTATTGGCACTATTGCGCTTCATGATCGGTCCTTTTCCCTTGTCGATGACCCTTTTGTCGCTGACTGTACCAAAACTCGTGCGCTTTGGACCCGTGACAACACATACCCTCTCCTTTTGTGGAATAGAATGCCCAAGCTCAATATAACAATGATGAGATCCTACCATGAATTGTTCGAGTGGGACTTTGGGGTCACAAAATGAATTACATTGACTATATTGAGGATGAATAATAAGACCAACCCTAATCTATATACACTAGTACAAAATGGATAATTAGTGACTAAAAAAACAACTAGAATTTGGATATAAAAACTATTTTTGAGGTGACAACTAATGGTAACAAATTAACAATCTATTTTCACTCGACTAACTTATTTTTATATCACTTAGTCATTAATTGATTGATCAATGACTAAGTGATATACGACTAAGTTAGGCGTATATCACTTAGTCATTAATTAACCAATTAATAATTAAGCGATATACGACTAAGTTATTTGGGTGAAAAGAGATTGTTATTTTGTTACCATTAGTTGTTGCCTAAAAAATAGTCGTTTATATTCACTAATTATCCATTTTATTCTAGTGGGTGGTAGGAACTAGGGGGGAAATCTATATCCCAGAGGGAAATTTGTTAAAAATGTTTGCCTGAGGGTTAGGAATCAAAACCAATAACCAAGCTGAGGCACTATCTCTCTACCAAGGTTGTAAACTTCTGCAACAACTAGATATTCAATCTACCATCGTTCTAGTCAACTCCTGACTTATCATCAGATACACTTGTACTAGTTCCCACCATAAGGAGATCACACTCCAACCCATCATAATGCAAGTTAAGGGACTCATATAATGCATGGACAAGGTTCAATTTTGGCATATACTTTGGGATTGAACAAAGAGAGTGATAGGGTAGCTAATTGTGCCACAACCATGGAGGAATGCACCCTCAATCTCAACAAGGAGGGGGATGCATGGGTCCCAATACCTTTAGATCAAGATTATGACTCGAGCTCATGTCAAGGGAAATATACTTATGGCATAATCAAAGGTAATCACAAAATGAGAGGTGGGTAAGTGAGTTGCACATGGCACGGACATGTGTCATGATAGAGTGCACTCGGGGAGAGTTACTATCTAGTGTACAAGGATTGTACACTCCTCCTCCTCCTCCCATGCCCGAAAGGGAATTTACCTCAGTCAATCCATTAATCAATGGATTTGTATGCAACCTCCAAGGAAATTATGAGGTATTATGCTATGTTCTATTATGTGTTTTCTCATTGGTATAGTGAATCCTTTGAATCAGATATTCACCCTTGGGCTTTCCATGCCTCTCCAACTTGGATGAATGGAGGTAGACTGCTATTAGTAGCATGGGTTACAACACATGGAAGACAAGTTATGTCGCTTCATGTAGTCACTGTGTAGAATGGAAAGGGACCTCAATCGGGATGTGTAGGTAGTGGAAATAAGGAGGGGCCATGATGAGACTACCAGGGTGCAGGAAGTAACATAAGTTCGACATGATGCGGAGCATCCACGCTCCTTCCACTCCATCGCATTGGCGTCAAACTGTGATAGCCAGCTGGCTAAACTCCCAGTTAGAGATCCGTGATCTGAGGGATCAGATCTGGTAGGTGAGCAATCAACGCTGCAGGAGCTCTGGGAGTGGCATTTGGTGAGCAGGAGCAGAGATAAAATGGGAATCTCTATGGAAGAGAAGGGGGCTTCACTTTTGGTTTTGGGTTTGGCAATTTGTTTCTGGTTTTGGAGTTGCTGTGTCGTAATCCAGCGAGAGATCAATCTAGTCACATTTCAGGTTTGGTAGGATTAAGAAAGTAGGGCCTACGTGCCCGTTCAGTAAGAATAAACCAGGGCCTGTGTGTCCTGTAGGGTTGAGTTTTAGTTTTGAGTCTTAGTATTTTGTGTCGTTGTTTATTGGGGCATATGGCCTGTTAAATATTAAGTAAAATGCCTTATCGACTGTTTGTGTGTTAGTGATCCAGATATTGGTTATTTCGTGTGTTTTTTCTACCTGTGGGTTATATGTATTTTGTCTCAGGATCTGTTTGGTCAGAGGCCCTCTTCATCACATGGGTTACAACACATGGAAGACAAGTTATGTCGCTTCATGTAGTCACTGTGTAGAATGGAAAGGGACCTCAATCGGGATGTGTATGAAGTGGAAATAAGGAGGGACCATGATGAGACTACCAGGGTGCAGGAAGTAACATAAGTTCGACAAAGGGATAACTCTTTGGAAATCGAAGTTGCAATGGAATGAGAAAATTAGAACATAGAGTTGGCTATGAAGGTGGCAGTCTTGGAGGTCGAGGTGGAAAATATGCAGGTCCAAGTCCATATCTTGGAGCATGGGAATGTGGCTCCTGAGTAGGATTTATTTAGTTCTTTGATCCCTTTAATAGAACTTACTCCCAAGCTAGACGTGTCTGGTGTTGACACACTTCTGTCGATAGGGGTTCACTTCGCACTGCTATCAACAAACACCAACACAGACTCCCATAGACATCGGCCCAGAAAGGTTTTACCCTTTCATGCAACACCCACGAAGTGAGTGAAATCTCACCTGAGATATCTAAGGGGGTTGTAGGAACCAAGTTTCTGTAGTTTAAGAAGGCATGCACCTTTCTACTCTTAGTCGCAACATAGACCAGAGATTCATATTCACATCAAAACATCATATCGTCAAACTAACAACCAGACCTGCTTAACTCAGAGATCGACATAACCCTCGTTTGCATTAAACATAATTATCTCACAATCTACAAGTTAACCATATAGCCAAAATGAGAGTTGATCAAAACATAATCAAGAGATATGAGATACATCATATAACCATGATTTCATTCATACAACACATTAAGCTAATAGATACTGCATTAAGTCATATTCAATCACACTGGGACATAAAAGAGAGAGATAAAGATATAGCATAATTGATCACTTTCATTCATCAACTCGTCTCATACATTACGGAATACACCTCGTAGAACTAGTTCAAACTCGGACAAAAGATGCAGTTCAACTCATGTCGCAGAGCTCAAAATTTATAAATAAAGACAAAAGATATGCTTCTCGTGAATTTCCATGCGAATTCCCACTTAGGATTACAATCGTACTTCTATTTATAGGCACACATGGCCATTACAAAATGGTCCAAATGACCCATGGCTAACTAACTTAACCAAATCTTTCGCGTTTGCCGGATCTTTTATCTTTCGCGACCAGTCCTTTGCTTCCGTCAATGACCCTTCTGTCGCTGTCGATTCCGTACTTTATGCACTCTAGCCCCGTGCCAACAGGACCCCAACACAAACTTGTGGCTTTCCCTCGAGCCACCTCAGTTGGACACTGTTGGTGCGTTTACCTACATCTTGAAGTCATCATATGAATCTTTAACTTGGTTGATAGCTTCCTTTTCCTACGGCTTGAGCACTATGCAATATTCTACTTGTTGTTATGTTGGGTGTTCACCACCCATCTATTGCGCTTGATCCAATTCTTTATTAACCTACACCATCTCGTCCATTGCCTTGACCTCCAACTTCTCTGCTTTCATCTGCAGGTCGTCCAAGTGTGTCGTTTTTCCTTGTTTTCGTGTGCATGCCTTGTTGACACGGTGTTGCAGTTCTTTCAGCTTTGTTTCCTTTTTCATCTGCTCTAGTAGGGGCATCACCTTAAGTGATCCACTCAATGCTTCAAGTTGTGCCTCTGCCTCGCCCAGTTGCACGTTCAGTTGGTTCAACTGCTCATCCTACACTAAGCTGCCCCAAAATTGCATTACCTCTTCTGCGATCGTCTGGGCTATTTTCCCAGTTCTGCAATATCTTTCGTAGCTTACTCAATCATATTCTTTCTTTCTTCAATCTGCTTTGGCGATGTACTTGGTACCGCCCTTGTTTGTAGCTCTTCACTTTCCTTCCACAAGTTTGCAATGACTGCTCCTAATTTTATCGCTTTTACCTTCACCAACATGTCTTTGTCTATTTCTGGTGCTTCTTCACATGCCATGGAGATGGCATGTTCCAGCCTTTTTCGATCTTCAATTGCCTTCGCTCTTTCATCCATGATCTTCTCCTTCTCTTCTCGGAGTTTTTCAACCTCCACTTCAATGCTCCGCACTTGTCATTTGTATCCGACCATTTGGTCATGCGTTGTTGCTTCTCTGTCGTCACTTGCTGCGGTGTCTGTTTGCTACAACATGAACATCAGAAGCATGTTGAAATCTATAGTGATAGAGTCATGCCTTCTCAACATGGTATCCAGGTCTTCGTCGCCTATTGTTATCGCATTCAGAAACATTTGTACTAACCTTTGCTTTGTGCCTATGTTCACGTCGATCCTTCTTGTTGATGTGTTTGGCGCTACTTCTCCTTGTGGCAACCTTGTCTCTATAACTGCATTGGTCAGCATTTGCAGTAGCTGCGTCACCTGATGGAAATACCCTGTCGCATGGTGTGTGACTTTTGTGTGGTTCTCTTTTGATACCGCTGTGATATTTTCCATCAGCCTATCCATTTTCTCTTCCGGGACACTGATAGTTGCGCTCCCCTCTCCTCTCTCGAACCGCTTATTCATCCTTTCTTCCTCTCTCTGCACATCTAGCTCTGAGTCAGTTGGGGTCGCAAATGATGCCTCATCGTGACTTGCGATGCACGAGTGCTCTTCCGCAGCTCCACCTTCTTCTGCACTATCCCCTTCATCTTCTGAGTATTTTGTTTCTTCTGGAGCCTTTGGACCATATGTTTTCTACCCATCCTTTGGGTCCAACAACTTGTCTTTCGCTATAGGAATGTTCCACTCTTCTTGACATTCTTCCAAAATGGCATCCAGTTTTGTGTCGCTCAACTTATATTGTGTCGGTAGCCACTACTTCTGTGGGTCTGCGTGCGCTTGAATGTATATTTCTTGTGTCTCTACCGACAACCTTGCAATCCTTCTGTACTTCCTTGTTGCTTCCTCTATTAGTCGTGAAATTGCTTCCGCGTCTATTTTCAACATTTCCAAGTAAAGAAAGAATTGGATATTGTTGTTTGTTTTTCTTTCTTTGTCGTCCAGTGCCCATAAATTTTTGTATTGTGCCCCTCGGCACACTTGAACTAACTCTGATTCCATCCCTTGAAAGTGTGGTGGTTCCCTCCACCTGACCAACGCGATTGATGTTAGCAGCCATGAATAGGTGAATGGATTTCCTTTCTCCTGCACTTCTATCGCATCTTCCATCAACTCATTCAACATAAACAATGACCAATTCATTTTGACTCCTGCGGGACACTACTCTGCAGATGCAATCACCCCAGATGTGCATTGATTTGGGAGATTCTTCCTTACAATATTTATTGGTTGCAACTTTGTTGTGACTCTCACAGCTTGATCATTTATTGTGTCTAGCAGGTACCCTCGGGTGTTCTTCTCCACCTTGTATTTAGATTTCATCTTCGCAACTAGTCGCTTGTCATTATCCTTCCCTTTGAAGTATTGCGAAGGATCTACCTCGATCTTGGGTAATCCTGTTATATGTGCAATAAGGTCGACCGTCACTAGAATTTTTGTGGCCAATTATAGATATCCGCCATGAAAGCAGGCTAGCAGCTGCTTCACACATGCATTTACGTCTGCCGATCTCCCAAAGTGCGGCATATGAAGGATGTTTAAGAGGCCTGATTGCTTCATCCCAAACTCCCACTATATTGGTTCCCTTGTGATCGGACCTCCTTCTCCATGCGGTACATCGTCATGTGTGTCGTTCGTGCATTCTGGATACGCCAATATGTCGTGGTCACTATACTGCAATCTTTGTAGTCGCGGTATTATGTTTCCTTCCTTGTGGAAACCCTTTGGTGTCGTCGGTTCCTTGATTGTATACTTGGTATTCTTACCAAGTCGCACTACCAGTGCACCTTCCTTCCTTGGTGGGAGATAGCCTGGAATATTTGTTATCGATGTCCCTGGTTGCCTCCCCCTTGCCATTATCTCTTCCCCCACGGTGGCTGAAGTGACCTCTTCACCTTCTGTAGCTACTGCCCTTGTAGAACTACGGGTCATCTTGGATCTTCTTTTTGAACTTGCTGGTAGACTGGCACTCCATTTCTTTCTGAATGAGCTCGTCGATGCAATTTCTGGTTGTTCTTGGACAATTGTTTTCCTCGCAACTAGCGCCTCTTGCGTACTCATGCTAGAAATCATCTATGCCATCGTAGCTTCTCGACTTACTCTTCCCTCTGACTCTTCTGCTTGATTTTTTCTCTTACAATTCTCCAATTCACAATGGGTTGAATTGTTAGCTTCAGCATGTTTTTATAACCTCCAATCTCCTGCTCCCCGTCGATCAAGTGGATTTTGGACAATGATTTCCAAATCATCCTTCGATTTTACTAAATCTTCCGTTGATTTACTGAATCTTGTGCACTCATTAGCCATTAATTGATTCATTAATTGCATTTTTATCCACTTGCGTTGTCTCCTGCCGCATCTTAACTGCTGCATTTATTGTTCGATTTGACCAATTCGCACTCCGTCGGTCGTCAACAAGCTCCTCGCCTTGTCGTTGTTTTAACTTTGTTTCTCTCCCATCGACACACATCTGAATTCCAACCCTGTCTCATTTACTTCAACAGATTCTTGAACTTAACCTTTTGTCTCCATGTGTCCTTCGATGGACCCCTGGTTTTTGCAGTGTTCCTATTCCATTTTTTTCCTTTTGTCTCTATCGCTTCACTTTTTCAAAAAAAATTTTTGTCACTTCTTTTTATCGAAAAACTTCTCTTTCTTTTTTTTCGCAGTGTTGTTGTTTTCTTTAGTTATTCTACACCAAGCTATCCCGATAGGGCCTTAGCTAGCTTCCACTCACTAAGTTTGGAAAAAGCATTCCGTCTAGCTTTTGCAACTAAACCGCACCTCCGTTAGTGATGAAATTTATGATATATAGCCCCAACCAATGCATCTATAGCTTTCCTAGATGCTTTGCAAACTTACTATCATATAGGAGAACAATATCTCTGCACTGAAAATGTTTGGCCTTCACATGGCGATCATGCCATGCCTTTTGTCGATCCTTCCCTACCTACTGATGAAATCCTGCGATAAAGCGATCCTCTTCAAGTTGTAGTAGTTGCGCCGACCTTTCCTCAATGGATCCGTCGTCACACATTCCTGTCGCTGCTACTATGTGCAGACTTGGCACAATGTATTCCATTGGCATCACTGCTTCTTGACCATATACCAATTTGAAAGTTGCCTAGCCTGTCAATCTTTTGAATGTTGTTTTGTAGGCCCATAGTATTGCAGGGATCTTCACATCCCAATCATTGCGGTTTTTGTTGCATACTTTAGTGAGTGCATTCTCCAATATTTTGTTGAATGATTCAACCGCTCCATTCGCTTGTGGGTGATATGGAGTGCTCTAGTGATGTTGAACCTGGAATTCTTCCGTCATCACTCTGATTGTTTGATTGACGAAATGAGTACCTTGGTCGCTCATCAATATTTTTGGACACCCAAATCTAGTCACCACATTGTCAAATAGGAACCTTGTTTTTGTCGCAGCTGTATAATCCTTTACTAGTGCTACTTCGGACCATCTCCTCAAGTACTCAGTCGTAGTAATAATGTATTTTGCAGTTGTTCTTTTTCCTGGTGGGTATATAGGTCCCACGAAATCTACTACCCATTTTTCGAAGGCTTGTAGTGTCAATTGCAGCACTAGCGACATCTCATCCCTTCACGACGGTTTACCTATTCTTTGACAAATGTCACAGCTTTTAGCATAATTTGATGCATTGCCATGCATTGTTGGCCACCAGAATCTTGCTCTGAGTATCTTTCTTGTTGTTGCACGCCCTCCAAAATGGCCTCCTGCGATCCCATCATGAGATTCCGCCAATACTCTTTCTTGTTCTTGTGGAAGGACATATCGACGGAGAACTTCATTCGGTCCCATCTTGTACAATTGTCCTGCGATCAGTTGGAAATCAGCGGCCCAAACAACTAACTGTTTCTTCTGGCTGGTGGTGAACTCCTCAGGTGGTTTCCATATCGCCAAGAACTTAACGATCTTCTCGTAATGGTAATCGACCATTCCAATCCTAAATAGTTGCGCATTGGGAAAGCCTTCGTCGATACTGCTTGGTTCTTCACCTGACTCAATCCATGACAGATGATCTGGTCCTGCATTCAGTCGCCCTGGCTTCACAATTATCTCGAAATCGAATTCCTGAAAGAGTAGCATCCATCGATATATATTCCCCCCCAACACAGGCTTATTAACCAAGTATTTCAATGCTGAGTGGTCGGTAAACATTTTTAAATGTCCTCCTAACAAATAATGTCGAAACTTCTGCAAGGCATATACCATCACTAATCCTTATCTTTTCTTCATCGTGTAGTTCTTCTCCACAGTAGACAACTTCCGACTCAAAAATGCAATTAGGTGATCAATTAATCCTTCTACCAGCTGAGCCAATATTACTCCTACTGCTATTGATGAAGCGTCTGCATGGACATGGAATTCCTTCTTCCAGTCGGGAAAGACAAATATCGGTGCTGCGACCATCTTTTGCTTCAGTATATCAAGACTTTTATGGCACTCATCGTTCCATTCAAACTTTGCATCCTTCTTCAAAAACTTCTCCATTGGTGCGGTGATCACTGCATATCCCAGTATAAAATATCTGTAGTATCCTGTGTGAACCAAAGTATCCCTCAACTGTTTCACTGTCGTTGGTGCTGGTAGGTCGACAATGATTGCTATCTTTGTTGGATCTACTAACATCCCTTGTTTGCATACAATGTGGCCCAATAGAATTCCAAATGGTGCACAGAAGATGTACTTCTTCAAGTTCAGGGAAATCTGATGCTGTCGACATCTTTCCAGCATCATCCTAAGACTTGCAACATGATCTTTCACTAGCCCATACACAGTCTAGTCATCCATATATATTGCTGGAAACATATGGATGAAATCCTTAAACGCAACAACAAATAGTATTGAAAATATTGTTGGAGCATTCTTTAGACTGAAAGGCATCATTGTATACTAAAAACATCCCCATTCTATTACGAAGGTGGTCTTCTGTCAATCTTCCTTCGCAATCTTGATCTGATGGTAGCCTGAAAATCCATCTGTAAATAAGTAGACCTCCTGTCTTCCGACACCTTCAAGTACTTCATCTGTAAATGGCGTGGGGAATGGATCATGAAGGCATGCGTCATTCAACTTCCTCAAATTGACACAAATCTGAATTTCCCCATTCTTCTTATCTTGGATGACCATTGGGCTAATCCATTATGATTCTTTTACAGGTTCAATGATCCCAACATCCAACATTCGCTCTATCTCGGCCTTCACCCGTTCTTTGTATCTTCGATTCAATCTGTATGGTCGTTTCTTGATTGGCTTAGCATCATGTTTCAGTGGGATCTTCATCTCACCCAGGTTTCCGGAAATTCCTTTCATCTCCGAAATTTTTTTTGGAAACAAGTCTTGAAATTCATGCAATAGGTCAGTGGCCTTTCCAATTGTCGAATCATCCCAATAATCTTCAATACTTGCGAAATTTGGATTCTCTTCTGAGCCAATATTTACCTTCTTTATCTTCAGCGGTTGCTTGAATTTGTCGAATGGCATATCTGGTGCTTCGACATCACGATTGCCCTATGATTTTGGGACGTAGATTTCCCTAGGGTCCTCCTCCTCGTTAGGTCCTCTTGACGCATTGTAGCACTCCATCATCCTTTGTGGTGACATTGTCCATTTTATCCTTATTGGTCATTTAGTTAGAACTATCTCAAGTATATTTTTGCGGATGTCCTACAACGCACTATGGATAAAAGGGTTCTCATCTGCGAAGTTGAAAGTGTGACTAAAACTAGTAGTCAACTCTTCCCATGTTGTCATTCCTCCTCGCATTTCAGCTGTGATGTATTAGTTCCGTAGTACTTCATACAACATATGGATGAATGCATGGACCCACTCTTGTTTCGGTCTCATATTCCATGCGGCTTGGAATTATCCTAGATGATCCTTAGGATCACTTCTTTCATTGTATTTCCTCATTGTGTAGCATTCATTTTCTCCAAAGCGTACTTCCATCAGTCGTCGACATAGTTTCCAATTCTCTATTGATGGATTGTGCACAGCCCACCATCTTGCTGGGGTAGCCTTCATTGCTTCATCCATTTCGAATAGGCGCTGAGGTTATGATACCTTGTCTTCAAACTCCTGGATAAATATTTCCAAATTAGGAAACCCTTCATACGTTGACAGATCGCATATTTATGTCTCTACCCATCTCAGGGATTTAGTAATTTGTGCACACCTTCTGAATGATACCTCGTGCAATCGATTCTACCAATTTTCTAGAGCTTCGTTGGAGTCTGAGGAAACCGAGCTGGCACTCCGCCACCCTAATTCTCCATATGCAGTAGGATTGAAATAATATTCTAAAACATTGTGGACATTGTCCCATCGTTCAACAAATTCATCTCTCATTGGTTCAACATACCTCTGCCCCTCAGATGGATCCAGTGGGGTGACAACCCTCATGGCGTGACTTTCAAAAGACATTTTCCTTTTCTTGAAATTAATAATTGTCAAGTTCTCCATCGCCTAGTCTATTCCCAGCAACGTGGGGTACGGGCTCGTATTGTCAACTATCTCTATAACATCAAAATCTGCGTATGTTTTCAGCCCTTCTACTTCGATCGGTAGACGAGACAAGCGGTCGATTGGTGTAACCTTGCTTTGATTTGCCAGTTGAAGTTACAAAGGGGACCATACCAACTGTGGATTTCCCATCATCTCCCAAGTCTGCTTGGTTAATATGTTCATGTCTGATCCTAAGTCCAAGATGATAGAATCTACATCATATGTGTCAATTTGGGCATTCATCCTCATTTATCTCCCAATTTTCTTTTTGTACAAGCGATTAAATGTTCGTTCCTTTCTCCCTTGTCCCTGTCAATGCAATAGGCTAGCGATATCTGCTAGCTCATCTTGATCTTTCGCTAATGTTAGAAAACTTTCTAAAAAGTTCCTTAGAGTGCTTACCTTTTTTGGTGGCCTATGCGAATTTGTCTTATCAAATATTGGCGGCATTTCAAAGACAGGATCTTGATCGACAATAGGTGGCAACTTACCATTGTTCCTTATCAGTGCATCTTGTGCCTCCAAGAAGGTTTATTTTTCTACTTCTACATCAAATTTCACTTGCTTCCAAATCGAAGGCCTAACATTTGGCAGTGGCTTATCTTCTCCTATCGCAGTTCCTCCTCTGGTTACTACTCCGACATTTACTTGTTGACTTCTTATTTCTGCAGATATCTTCTGAACTTTTGGATTAGGGTTCTGGTTTTGATTCTGATTCAGGTTCGGCTGTGGTGGCGGTACATTCTTAGCTTACCACTTCGCGATTAGCTATGGATATTCTTCGAAAGTGTGGTCAAACAAACTACAATAAGTACACAAAGGTGCTTGATACATACAATCCCTCCTATAGTGTCCAACCACCCCACAATTATAACATGTAATAGTTCCTCGACCTCGACCAGGTGCTCCTTCGCGACCAAAGCCTCTGTTGCGACCATCGCAAAATCCTCCTCTGAATCCTCCTGGTCGCTGGTTGAACTGCTGCGCATTGTATGGTGGGGGATTATACTATTGTTGATTGTATTGCGGTTGCGGTGGATTATACTGCGATTGCGGCTGATTGTACTGGGGTTGGTTATTCTACGGTTGCGGCTGATTGTACTAGGGTTGCTTATACTGCTGCTGCGGCTGAGGTCTCTCTGCCTGTCACTGCTCTCCATCCTTCATAAAGTATGTATTCATAGTACTTTCTTTGAGCAAATCATATGCTCTGCAGTCTTTCTCCTCGTGGCCAATAGATAAAAAAAAATTACAGAAGAGGTTAGTCGGCCTTAACACCATCTTTTGCATATACACACACTCTTCTGGTCGATGCCCTCTTGTTTGAAAAATCCGACACCAGGGAATACCCCCTTGACCTAGCGGATTTGGTGCACCGGACTGTAAATATTCACGAAATTCAGGGCATTGATATTTTTGGTGACCTTCAGACTTTCATCTAGTGCACCATACTTCTTCGCGGACCTCTTTCCCCTTCTTGATATCCTGTAGTTGGATATTGAAATTATCCAACTACGACTGCATCTGGCTCATGCCAATCCCTGTTTCGCCAGTCGATGATGCTTTTAATTTCATTGCGATCTCCAGAGCCTCCTCTTGGGATATAATCTTATGTTGCATTAATGGTACTCTAATGTGGGGTACCAACCTTGAGATGAACCACTCTTTATGTTGTACGTCTCTCATTCCAAAACTAACCTTAGCCGTCAAATTTTTGAATCTCTGATCGAAATCCCACACTAATTCATTCGGGAATTGCTTTATTTCCTTTAACTCTGTAATATACTGCGGCTTTGAATTTGGTTTCTTAAATTCATCAATCAATCCAGCCTTAATTTCTGCTAGGGTCTTATGTGGATTCCCTGTAGGGACTTGTACAAATTTCATATACCAATCGAGTGCACAACTCCTAAAGGTCGTCGCCAATTGCACTGTAATGTCCCCATTCTTGACCCTTATGGTATTTGGGGCTATAATGTAAATATTGTATGCATATTTTGTATGATTCCTAGCGTGGATCTCAAGGCCAAGGCCCCGCTAGTGAACGCTCGAACTTGAAGAGGAAAGTATGTTGGTATTAATTAACCCATGTGCTAGTGAGCCATGGGAATTGTAAATATGCATTTTAAAATAAATGCCCACAACTAGCTATGCAATGCAACAAGAGATGGGGGCATGATATTACAAGGATTTGGGAGGGAAATATTCAAACCCTTCAGCCAATGGTGTTAATCCATGTGTAAATGAGAAAACCCATAAACCACCAACTACCCATTTTGGGTTATGCACCTAATCATTCATTTCTCCCAAAAGTTGGGTGAAGTAATTAATGCCTTGGGGATTGGGGAGGTATGGCTATCCAAATTCGAGTATGGGCGAGTCACCCTCATGGAAAATCATGTTTTTCCTTCTTGGGAAAGAAAACTCCCACGAATTGCCTTCCCAAGCCATTCTTCATAGTCAGATTTCACCCTCTCACGTTTGGAGAGCTTGCTAGGCATTTTTCTTGAAGCCTGTTGGACGTTTTTAGAGCTTGTTGGGCGTTTTTAGAGCTTGTTGGGCATTTTTGGCTTGTTGGGTGTTTTACTTTGAAGCTTATTGGGCATTTGGGAGCTTGCTGGGCATTTTTGAAGCTTGCTGGGCGTTTTTGGAGCTTGCTGGGCGTTTTTGGCTTGCTGGGAACTCGTTTTTGGTTAGCACAGTGGCTGGGAGAAGAGAACCACGAATTGGGGGTTTAATGGAGGTCATTTTTGCTGCTGGGTTGTCCCCAAACGTTTTCTGAAAATGAAATTTCCTTCCAGGGTTGTTTTCCCATTTTCCACTTCGTTTTTGGGTTGCCCACATTTTCCATCCATACCCAACACTTGGGGTTTTGCTGTTATGTGTACCCATGCCCAGTGTATGAGTTTTCTATGTGTATGATATTGTTGGGGTTGAAATGGGTTTCCATTGTTTTGGCTTGAACTTGAGTGGAAGAATCCACAATTGAAGAGGGTTTAGATTTAGCCTGATAAACCCAACAGTGGTCTGGCTTGGCTTAGATCCAATGACTATTTGGCTGTGTATGATTTTAAAATTCCCTTTTCCTTGTAGATATCATGCCCAGCTTGGGGGTGGCCTTCGGACGGACTCAGTGTATGCTGTCGAAGAGCCTACGGTTGGTTGGAACGTTGCAACGACATAGCTAGTTGCTTGGGGAAATTGCGAAAGGAAGATAAGTGTACTCTGTCTCTGTATTTTACTTCTGCAATGTTTAATTAAATGACTGTTATTGATACATTGAATGCATATGAGATTGTGTGTGTGGATGAGTTATCTCTGTTATGCATATTTGTTGTATTTACATCTACACACATGGGTTTTAAGAGTATAAGAATTTGAATGGGTTGAGTCTTTTAGGAACAACCCCATAGATTGGTAGCATATTCCCTTCTAGGAGTTGGGTCCGCGGGAGGGGACTCTACATGCCCTTTCTTAATGTCGTCATATTGTACTTGTTTAACGGTCCATACCGCTTTGCACAAAAAGCAATACTGTTCAGGATCCTCAGTCCTGTTACCCTGAAGCAAAGGCATCTTTACATCATTTCCTACCATCCTTGGTCTCCTACTATTGTTTGTCAATCCGCTACTCTTACCGCTATTCTGACACATAGGACAGCCCTACGAAGAACTTGTGTTTCTTCCTACAAAGTTTGGCACAGTGCACGAAGTTATGGGTACATTGTAGCTTTGGATTCATTCTTTCTCAGGTTAAGGGGTAGCCTGGGTTTTTCCTTCGTCACTCTAGGGTCTCTTAGTCCCTTGTGGTCCCATTTCGCAGTCCTCTATTCCAGTCGCACCAGGAGACTCACTCTCTATTTAAATCCGCCTCTTCTTCTCCGGCCGGAACCAAACCCCACTTCACAGGCGACCACAATTTTCCTTGGTTTCCCTCACAATTTCGTTGAAACTCATATCCATCTACCCCTCATCATTTCATCAAACCCTCATCTGTGTGGTACCCGCAGTCTCCGCACACCAGATCTTTACTTGTCGAAGTTCATCTTTAATATCCCCTTTTCATAAATAAGCATCTTAATCCACAACTGTAGTGACAACAAATACATTCCTCTGGGACCCTTAAAGAATTTCCTTTCTGCGTCGCTGTAGAATTTAACTGTGTCGACAATGAACTCAGTGATGTATCCCTATAGAATTCTATCTACCAATACGTAGACAACCCTTGAAGACTTATTGTTGACCCTCTTCAACTGTTGGATCAATTTCAGGGTTCAGTGTTCTGGATCGCCTCCTTGGAAGTTCTTCTTTTGGAAAGTTAGTTGCGCCAACCACTCATGCAACAAGATTGGAAATTCACATAAGAATACTTAGTGGGTATCAGAATAACTGTATTTCTTCAACCACTCACTTGTCGACCATCTAGGGTTCCTGTTTTCTTCTTCTGCGAACTCTCGTGTCTTCTTATCGAACCAATCCTGAATATCAGGTTTCGTCAGATGCCACAGCATGTCCTCTCTCTTTTCGCGCCATGGTATCGGTAACAGAACCAATTGTTGACACAGTTCTGTCGACAGGGGTTCAATTCGCACTATTGTCAACAAACGCTGACACAGAATCCCATAGAAATCGGCCCAAAAAGGTTTTACCCTTTCCAACAACACCTGCGAAGCGAGTGAGGTCTCACCTGAGATATCTAAGAGGGTTGCAGGAACCAAGTTTCCACAGTTTAAGAAGACATGCACCTTTCTACACTTAGTCGCAACATAGACCAAAGATTCATATTCACATCAAAACATCATATCGTCAAACTAACAACCAAACCTGCTTAACTCAAAGTTTGACATAACCTTTGTTTGCATGAAACATAATTATCTCACAATCGATAAGTTAACCATATCGACAAAATGACAGTTTATCAAAGCATAATCAAGAGATTTGAGATACATCATATAACTATGATTTCATTCATACAACACATTAAGCTAACAAATACTGCATTAAGTCATATTCAATCACACTGCGACATAAAAGAGAGAGACAGAGATATAGCATAATTGATCACTTCCATTCATCATTTCGTCTCATACATTGTGGAATACACCTCGCAGAACTAGTTCAAACTTGGACAAAATATGCAGTTCAACTCACGTCGCAGAGCTCAAAATTTACAAAGAAAGAAAAAAGATATGCTTCCCGTCGATTTCCATGCGAAGTCCCACTTAGGATTACAATCGAACTTCTATTTATAGGCACACATGGCCGTTACAAAATGTTCCAAATGACCCATAGCTAACTAACTTAACCAAATCTTCCGCTTTTGTCGGCTCTTTTATCCTTCGCTACTGGTCCTTTGCTTTCGTCGATGACCCTTCTGTCTCTTTTGGTTCCACACTTTATGTGCTCTAACCCTGTGCCAACATATGGCATCCAAATTGTAAAACAAGCGACCTCTTCTCCTTAAGTGTTTTATGTTTTTTAAATGTAGACTCCTGATTTTTTAGTATGTTAGAATATATATAGTAGGCTTAAATCTAAAAAGGAATTCTCATTCTATAATTACTGCTACTATGGTATAAAAACAATCATTTTGAAAACCTCTTAGCTGGTTTTTTTATTTGTTTGACCATAGACCTCAATTTTGTACTCTCCTTTGCAAGGGTTTTCTATCAGCCCTTTCAATAAATTTTCTAACCATTCTCGTATAAAAAAAAACAAATTAACTTGTATGCCTTCAGCTAAAATTATTAATCATTTTTCTATTTAGCAATCTTTTTCCATTTTGTGTGGGAATAACTAAGATGATTAATCAACTATGGGTGTGTGCATCATTTGGATAGCATTCAAATTGTGGTAAATAAAAACCCCCCTCAATGTTTGAACCAGTATTCGGGAGTATAACATGCCCCCTATCTCTAGTCTTCCTAAATCCATGTCTAGACAATGTTCATCCCAATTTTTCTCTCCATGGTTGTAAGCATCATACCACTCTTTCCATAAATTCCAAGTCTACCCAACGCTATTACCCGTTGTTAGGAATAATATAACACATAATAACACACAATGAAGAAGAAGAACCACTCCAACCAAGGCATGGCCGATACATCCATCACTAACCACTCACAGGTACTTTACAATGGATTTACTCAAGGCATGGGTCCATAAACCACCAACAGTATGCCCATATTTGACTCTTTAACTAAATCAAGTTTAACGGGGAAATTACTAGGCAAATAGGAAATAAATAACAAAATAGGAAAGTCTCACATTCATTCTATGGGCTTGCTCATTACCAAATTTAGAAACCTCACCTCTCAATCACCCCTCGTGTAAACATTGGATCAGTAAAGAGGATCTGAAGTTGAAGTTCCCATTCGTAGGGTGTCTTCATCCACAATAAAAGTTTAAGAAAACAACATTCATTAGGGGAGTTTTGAGGTAAAAAATGGGCCTCAAAACAAATAATGTACCATAAAAATTCACTTTATAAGAACCAATAGGATTCAAGATGATGATGTCAACCATAAGGGTAAAATTTGTAAAACAAATTGGAGGGAAAAAGAAAAAACTACTTTTTCTTATCGTATTTTTGACATATCTCCTTAACAGTTTACCCAAATTTCAATTTTCGACACTCGTTGGATGTGGATTTTAATTCCGCATCCAACCCATACCCACACTACATACTTCTGAGGCACCCACGACATGAAAAAATGAAAATTTCAATAAAAAAATGTATTTTAATATTTAAATATGTTTTTTTTATTGAAGTTTTTATTTTTTCATGTTGCGGGTGCCTCAGAAGTATGCAATGTGAGTATGGGTTGGATGCGGAATTAAAATCCGCATCCAACGAGTGCTCAAACTTGAAATTTGGGTAAACCGTTAAGGAGATATGTCAAAAATACGATAAGAAAAAGTAGTTTTTATTTTTCCTCTCTAAAATTTAAAACTCTTATTTTATTATTATAACTTTTATTTTATTATTTCCCTTAGGAGGCCTATTTTAGACCTCAAAAACTCCCATAATGGCTATTCATTAAAAAGGTTTAACAATACTTTTGGAAGCCACTTGTAAAGTTGATAGGATAGCACATGCATGTATTACCCATCATTTCAATGTGATTCCTTTATAAACTTTATATATATATTGTAATTTCAATCTATCTTATTATAAAAAGCATTACTATATTCCATATATTAATACTCTACCCTGTCATTGTTTTCTCTTGTTTTCTTTGCCTTCTTAACTTTGTCACAAACAATTTATCTTTAACTTAAATGTTATTCTCAACAACTCTTATATACATAATTTAAAAGGGAAAACAACTCTTACTGTGTATTATACTTAAATGAATTCAATTGTGTAATAACAAGTTATACAACTTGACGAGAACCTGACATTATTCTTGTGTTTTTGGGGGTCAATTTTAGTCGTCGTTTTTACCTCCATTTCAAAAAGTATATACAAGTAGCACCATTTTTCATTCTGATCCATCTTTTTGTGATTTTGAAACTTCTTGGTCATAAGAAAACTATAACTTTTATTTACAAGGGCATTTTCCGAACTTTACAAAAAACTACATTTAATAGCTAGTTATAGTAAAAAACTACACACACTTTTGAATTTTTGTAAGATTTAGAAGCTATTTAGAACGAAAAATATATGCATTTTCAAATTTTTTTCAATAAAATTTTATCTTAAAGAAGTCATTTTTGGGGCAAGTTTCTAAATAAAATGATAAAAAAAAGACATTTCACTACCATTTTTTAACGTATTTTCTGCTATTTAATGTATAAAAATGATACTCTTTAACTTTATTTTCCATAAAGTGATGATTCACATAAAGTCAACAAAACGTATACCATATATTTCTAAATAGCATATTAAAAACATAACAGTTATTCTCAAAATAAAATCTTAAATTCAAAACATTACAAAAATATCTTATCAAAAATTTGTCAACTTTGACATTTTCCTCAACAATATCATGCATTCCAAAATCTTCATCGAAATTGGCATTTTCTGTTGGTTGGCTCTCTTCCTAGACCTCAATGTGTTCTTCCATTGGGTCCTCTACTTCTGCAAAATGCCCAAAGTGATATTTTCCAAACATCCCTTTTAAAGGAGGTTGAGGCTCTTTTGACATCTTTGCCACTAGTGACTCACCAAATTCTCATTTCTTCAAACCAACTTTCTACATTTCATATGGAAGAAATTTCATAGCATTAATTCTTTGCTTGATATAATTACACTATAGTATATCATTCTCAACGGATATGCAACTTCTTCCTTTTGTAACGAACCTTCTATTGATTTACCTAATCACCACATGCAAAACAAAAAAAATTAAATAACATAATAAAATATAAATTTAAAAAATATATATTAATGAATTTAGATTACAGCACTAGTTTCATATGTAATATCAAAAATATTACCTAATCCCAAGAACAAATCTAAAACTCAATCCCCTTCTTTTAAAAAAGTATCTATGAGATAATTAATCAATGCTTATGGCTTCTGGTAGATGTTTACAGTCTCTCCTTTCAAATCTCTTTCTTCATATGTCAACTTGTTAACCATGGCATTATAATACAATATTTAACTATATTTTCCATCACCCTTTACATTGATTAAAAGAGATTCACAGGTCTTATCTTTTGTCCAACATGCAAGATGTATGTTTTCAGTATCACTCATAAATGGATCAGTGTTGGAGCTACGAATGTTAGGCTTAGTCCTGTAACAAAAATAGATAAGAATATAATTAACTTATAGAAAAATAATTTTGGTTTCCAAATTCAAATGTTTAATAATATACTACAAATATCTTACCAATACAGTTGTTTCCTTGAGTTTGCTTTATCCTTGAAGCTTGTAGCTTTGCTCCTCCTTGTACATCTGAATGGAAAACAAGAAATATTCATAAGGGTGATGTTGTGACATCCAGAAATCCCGAAACCACTTTATTGAATGATTGGTATGTATAAGGCTCACAATCATAAGTAATGTTTTTGATATTGTATCCATGAGGGATATATGCAATAACTAGGGAGTACTCCTTTTTGGGGACAAGATTTGTAATGTTTGCACAATCACCCAAAATCACTTTATATTGCACAGTGTTGAGCCCATTCCAAGCGTGATGATCAAGGGTGTCATCAAGTTCAACGTTTGCAAGACATTGTCTTCTTTGTCGTTCTATTTTGGCTTTTTGAATATGAATTTTGAAATACTCCGGTACTGTACTCTTCTTTGACATCTTTGAAAACAAAATTATATCTATAAGTACTAAAATAGAAATTAATTCACTTCGAAAAAAATAAAATAGAAAATATCATAAATCATCATACATTTTTGTATGCAACAAAAAATATTTTAAGTTTCCCATGGAGCTTGAATCTAGATAGTTGAATCTGACATCATCCCAACTCTTCTCACCCAACATTATAACCATATCCTCTTGTATTTTCATGTAAATCTTATGAATACATGATGTAAAAATAAATGGCATTTACAATGACATCTAATAATAATGGCATCTAATAATAATGAAATCTAATAATAACACAATGCTTATTTAATAAAAAATCTTAAACTCAAAAAATAAACTTAAAAAAATAAAAACAACCTATAAAATTACTTTTCAAATTCATTGCACATTTCCTCCATGGATAATTCATCCGACTTTACACGTGACAATATTGTAGATATAAGTGTTTCATCCTTCACACCTTGCAATGATCTCCAAGGTGTTATAGTCATATCTTCTGGAAGTGACTACTGCTCCATGCAACTGCTTTATTTTTTTTTACCTTTTGATTTTTTACGCCGATATTCTCCCACATGCTAAATATGTCAGCGATCAAATCCCATATGGGGCCCGTTCTAAATGCCAACTGAAAATAGTTATCTACAACTCTGAATGCACCACTTACTTTCAAACCTTTTTATTTCACATTGTCCCCTATAATAGGGATACCTATTTCCATACAATATTGTTTTCGGAAATCTGCATCAAATTTTGATCTATCCCCGCCACATATTTGTTCAAATTAGTTGTGGATAAATCTAACCCTTTGAATGAATGTCATGGAAATACTATAGTCACTATCTTTGTTGTGATCCCATGCCAATAGTTTTGCTTCCACATCTGTTAAACTAGTGTAAATGATGCATTTCACTGTTTGAAAAATAGGGTTTTTGGGAAACTCTTGCATCAATTATCTTCTAGCCTATGTAGAATTATTTCCCCCCTAAACATAGTAGTTGTAATAAAAACATCTTGATTCTTCAAATGCATCTCTAATAGAAACATATTTTGGGTCAACAAGAACTAGGTAGTCAACCACATGTGCATAGGGATTGTGCCTCATCAATGCTTTCAAGTTATGAACATACAAGCGATGTGATTTCGTAATTTGATACTTCTCTTGGCCTTCTGTGTGTATATAAAGTTGCATAACATTTAAATCAAATGTATTCCCATTGTAAACCAACTTATCCCTCCGCAATCGATCTCGAATAGCATTTTGTGTTGTCTTAACAACATCATCATCTAGATCACCACCTGGAGTGATGATTTCCAAACTGTCCCCCAAGTTTTCACTATGATTTTCAACATTGGATTGAACATATTCTCCCTTCCTTTTATGTCTTGAATTAATTGTATCTAAAATAATAACTTGTTGATCAGGAATGGAAACATCCTCATCCATAGGTCTTTTAGAAGAGTGTCTCTTACTCTTACCAACAGAAATAACATTCTCATCAACAGCAATTCGTCGATCATGTTCATTTGGAAGAGATATCCTTTTGAATGTAACCTTCTTAGGTACTTCATTTGATTGTTGGATTCCTTTTCCTTTATGTGCTTGTACTTCTTTAGGAACATTTTGCACTCGTTTTTTCTTTGGTGTTTCTCCCTTATGAAGAGGGGCACTAATGACATCCACTAGATTTTCTTTTGTAGAATAAATTCCATTAAGAATATGGGAAAGTGGCATAGCAAAATCTTGTGAAATAAAAAACATTATTGTATTAAATCTATTACATGGTCATATAATTCAAACTATAAGAAATTCAGAAATATATGGAGACACATGACAGGGAGTCATATGTGTGCAGGTTGAAGAAAGCCTTGTATGGCTTGAAGCAAGCTCCCAGGACTTGGTATGGTAGGATAGACAGTTTCCTATCCAACTTGGGCTTTACTAAGAGTAAAGTGGATTCCAACCTTTACTACAAGGTTGAGGAAGGCAATCCAGTGATACTTCTATTGTATGTGGATGACCTGTTTGTGACAAAGAAAGATAGATTGATTGCCGACACGAAGAGGAAGCTTGCAGCCGAGTTCGAGATGAAGGACTTGGGCATGATGCATTAATTTCTAGGTATGGAGGTGTGGCAGAGTGCAGATGGAATATTCCTTGGACAAGGGAAGTATGTAATAGATATCCTGAAGCGGTTCGGGATGATGGATTGCAAGGCCATGGCCACACCTATGGAATCGAACCTGAAGCTATTGAGTGATGCTTCATCCGAGTCGGTTGATGTCACGGTGTATCGTCAGATGATTGGGTCCTTGATGTACTTGACGAACACGAGACCAGATATTTGCTTTGCGGTGAACACCATGAGCCAGTTTCTGACAGATCCTAGACATGTTCACCTGATTGTTGTAAAGCATATTCTGAGGTACCTGAAGGGTACGGTTGATTATGGGATCAAGTATGATGCGAATAAAAAGTTTAACCTGGAGGGTTATGTTGATTCAGATTGGGCAGGAAGTGTTGCAGATAGGAATATCACTTCGGGGTGTTGCTTCAGTATGGGATCAGGTGTGATCTTTTGGTTTAGCAGGAAGCAATCCTGAGTAGCACTGAGTACAGCCGAAGCATAGTATGTTGCAGCTTGTTCAGCTAGTTGTGAAGCAGTATGTCTTAGGAAGATACTGTCTGAGTTATTTGATCTCCTGTTGGATGCTACCTGTATCTTTTGTGACAACCAGAGTTGTGTGAAGTTGTCAGAGAACCCGGTGTTCCATGACAGGTCGAAGCACATCGAGATCAAATATCACTATATCAGGGATATGGTACAGAGAGGAGCAGTGAAGTTCCAGTATGTTGCGACAGATGAGCAGATTGCAGATGTGTTGACCAAACCACTAGCGAGAGTGAAGTTTGAGTACTTCAGAGAGAGGCTTAGTGTTCTTCAGATAGAAGATACTTCTAAGAAGAAGTGAAGGGATACATTTGCAGGATCCATTCCAAGCATGGTGGTAGGAGGATCCTTCCCATGGATGTGGATGTAAGTGTTGTGTGATGAGCATTAGGACGATGCTTCAGTTACTGCTATGTATGATGATCAGGATGATCATGTATGATGGGAATCAGGAAGATGCTCCAAATGATATGCATCAAGATGATGTTGTGACGATGATTAGGATGATCATGCTATGATGATATGCATCAGGATGATGCTGTGACGATGATAATGCGATGATGATGTGCATCAGGATGATGTGCTGTATGATGATGATCAGTATGATAATGAGCATCAAGATGATGCTGTGTGTGAGGATGATCAGATTGATCTTGAGTATCAGGATGGTACTCTGTGGCCGTGGATAGGTTGTGTAAGGGTAGCATGTAATACGTCCTGGAGATCCAGACAAGTTATGTTAGTCACGTAAAAGGCCTCGGATGCTCTTTAGAGATCTTGCTGGGCAAGAGACTCTTTTAAGGTTTTGCTAGACCACATGTAATACGTCCTAGAGTTCCAGACAGGTTGTGCTAGTCACGTAAAAGGCCTTAGATTCTCTTTAGAGATCATGCTGGAAAAGACACTCTTTTAATGTTTTGTGGGGACCACATGTAATACGTCCTGGAGATCTGGAAAGGTTGTGCTAGTCATGTAAAAGGCCTCGGATGCTCTTTAGAGATCTTGCTATGAAAGACACTCTTTTAAGGTTTTGTGGTGGGGGTCACATGTAATATGTCCTGGAGATCCGGACAGGTTGTGCTAGTCACATAAAAGGCCTCAGATTCTCTTTAGAGATCTTGCTAGGCAAGACACTCTTTTAAGGTTTTGTGACGGTCACATGTAAAATATATTGGGAGATACGATAGTTGAGTTGTGTGCTCGTAAAAGGCCTGGGATGCTCTTTCGAGGTTTTGTTGACGCACGTAATTAGTCCTGGGATCCACAGGATGTCCAGCTCACAAAGATGATGAATACCTAGAGGAGGCTAGGCATACAACCAACATGAAAAAGGGATGTCTCTGTAGAACTTCCTATGATGAGAAGAATTCAGAGATAGCCCAGTGATCGAGATGTCGAGTACAGCAGTAGTGAGGATGATGATGCTCTGTGATCCAGTGATGATGATCCAGCTCCAGAATTGAAGACTTGCGCTAATATGTATTGATGACCTGTGTCTAGAGAATACCTTCCTAGTTAAGAAGGAGTGTTGATGTATTTGTAACTTTGGAAGATATTCACTTGTATATTACATTTGTACTTAATTGTATATCCAACAGAGATGTATTATTCCTCTGATGGGAAGTGTCATCATTTGTATTTGCAAGTGTCGCAAGTTACATTGTAAGTGTCGTCATTTGTATTGATGGGTTATTAGACCACTAATGTGGGGTCGGCCCTAGTTAGGTCATGTGATTGGGTTATTAGACTTCATTAGCAACTCGGGCATGTTAGGTTATTGGCAGGTCAAGTCAGTGTATAAATAGAAGGTGTGCTTCTCTCATTCTATTCATTCACTCACTTCTCAAGCTCGCATAGCTAAGAGAGAAAGTGGCGCACAAGTGGAGGAGGAGGAGTATCTGCTAGAGACATCTCTTTGGGTTTGATCATTGCGATCTTGGTTTGTGGCTTATTCTATCTCTAAGGAAGTTGCAGGGCTTTTCACCTTCTTGGTTTTCCCCGAGGAAACTCTATGTCTATTGTCTCTTGTGTTTATGATTGATATGTTGTACATGTTATTCTCTTAGTGATCCTAGATAATATTGAATGAAATTATCGAAAAATTAAGATTGAGAAGATGTCTGGCACCTTGAGCTAGCAAGTGGAGAAAAAAAATAGGCTTCTAAAGCTATAGAAGACATCATTGATTGGCAGAAGTATATTGAAGATAAGCCAGTTGATATCCCTGAGTTGGACAGTCTCAAATTCAGAAGGATCAAGACTGCTGTGTGAGCTTGGGAGAATGTCATTGAGATGGTGGAGGATACTATCAACCAGGCTCAAGCCCTTTGCAGAAGAAGATGGTATGCCTCGGACTATCTCATGGAGATACTGGCATTCCCTACAGTGGGGCTCATCGAGGATGCAGATCCACCAAAATTGATGTTAGAGCAGGTTGAAGCCTGTTGTGGTGAAGTCAAAGCGAAAATCCTACGGATTGAACACATCCAAATTGAAGATGTGGATTGGTTAATCAGGAAACCTGTTTCCATGGAGGGCAAGATCATTGTTTTTATGCGCATGTGGCATAAATTGTCCAAAAATGATATTGAAGGATTCACATGTGATGCCCAGTTGGGGCTCGAATCTCCTCATTATCGAAATATAGATGAATTGATGGAAATTTGGGTCAAGTGGAAAGATTTCCTCACTCAATAGAATATTCTGATTTTGTAATCTTTGTTTAAGGGGAATTTATCCTTTGTATTATTTTGTAAATTACTATTTAACGGGGTAGATCTCTTAGGCCAAGGATGAGCATTTTGGGTTAGAAATCAACAGAAGAAGACTAGAGATACTCTGTTTCATCAGAGGAAATTTGGGGTCTAAAATGGGCCTTATAAGAAAGCGAGCCATCATATAAGAAAACGAGGCAACTATAATTTCTTGATGAGTTGGAATTCAAGAACCAATAGAATTTCAATTTGGGCCTTATAAGAAAGCGAGCCATCATATAAGAAAATGAGGCAACTATAATTTCTTGATGAGTTGGAATTCAAGAACCAAATATAATTTCAATAAAATGAGTCCACCATAATAGTTGACTTGAGATATTTGTCATAAAAAAATTACTTTTTTTGTTCGTATTTTTAACATATATCCCTGTGTTTTTACTCAAATTTCAAGCGGGAGCACTCGTTGGATGCAGAATTAAATTCCGCATCCAATGAGTACCCACACTGCATACTTTTGATGGACCCCACTACCCCAAAAACAAGAAATACCTGGAAAATGTGATGATGATTTTTACTCAAATTTCGAGCGGGAGCACTCGTTGGATGCGGAATTAAATTATGCATCCAACGAGTACCCACATTGCATACTTTTGATGGACCTCGCTGCCTCAAAAACAAGAAATACCTTAAAAAACGTGATGATACAAGAAATACTCGAAAAAAACGTGATATCACGTTTTCAGGTATTTCTTATTTTTGGGGAAGTGGGGTCCGTCAAAAGTATGCAATGTGGGTACTCTTTGGATGCAGAATTTAATTCCGCATCCAACGAATGATCTTGCTTGAAATTTGAGTAAAAACATAGGGATTTATGTTGAAAATACGAACAAAAAAAGTAGTTTTTTTTCTTTTCTTCCTCCAAAATTAATAAATATTATTTATTAATTTAACTATTATTTTATTAATTTCCTTAGGAGGCCCATTTTAGACCTCAAATTTCCTCTAATGAATGCAGAGCTTGTAATTTCTTACATACTTTCATTAATACAGTAATGTTATTCTCTTGCATCATCTTTTGTTCATTGATCAAATTTCTTTGGTAAATATTAATTTCTGCTTCAGGTTATTATCTATGCTGCTAAGTCCTTTGCAATTATTATTTCATACAGAGATCTATGATCTGGGTTTCTCCTTACATTTGATCTGTGTATGCATTATGTTTTAATTGAATTTGTTCAACTAAGATATTTATCTATTTCTGCAAATGATTCGTAGTAAATTATAATCTATGTTAATTTTTCAATTGACATAGTGGTTATAGGTTAATCTTGAATGAGCTTAAAACACTTAATATTACATTCAGTTAATTTTAATTGACTGGTTGTAACTTAAGCAGATAAGGAATTGATCTCCTTTGCATTTCTGTCAAGTGGATGAACATACTTATCTATTTTCACATCAAATTAATCTGCACTTAAACAAGACACCTTTTAGAGTAGGTCTAATTTAGCTTAGATTCCCTTTCTAAGTAGATTTGTTTCAGATTGAACACACTTTGTTTTCCTTCATTGGAAGAAAGATCCTTTTATGATCGAAACCAAAAGTGCCAGTGGAGGCCTTTATATCTGTGGGAGATCACTATCCCAAACATCTCAAGGATAAGGTAATACTTGCGTAGGATTATATGAACCCTTTGGCTGGGTTTTCTTCCTCTGTTGAGAGCTTTGGAACCCATTCCAGCACCCTACACACCCGAGACCTAAACAGGTCCGTCGCTTGCCTCCTCGCTAAGACTCGTGCAACCAAACATTGTTTTCCCCAAATGGGCGCCCAAGCCAACCTCTTGAGTGGGAGTGCAAGACTCCCACAAGATTGTGGGTGTTGCGGAAAAACATGGTTGTGACACTTAGCGCCTCCCTTGTGCGCCCAAAGGGGCGTTCCCTAGGGCCATCCTTTGGGTGCATGAACCCTTGGGCGCAAAGAAAAAAAAAATTCACCCAGGTTTTTACAGAGGGAATGCCGAAGCTCAAAGGAAAAAAAATAACATTACAACATTAGAAATTTAAAATATTTAAAAAATATATTTATATTCAAAAAATAAGTTAATTAACCCTGACAATGTTTGAAGCTCTTCGGTGGTCTTCAAAGAATTGTGGATCGTTGTTTGCAAATGGTGACTATAGAAAATCAAACTATGCTAATGTAGCATAAAATAAGTTTTTTTTTACTGCTATATGAAAGTGGAAATTAAAAAAATGACAAAATCACAGATAAAACATTACCAAAGGAAATATAAAATAGAAAGATTTATTTAAAAAAAAAATAGAACTAACCTTCAAAGAACTATTAAATTACTCAAAATTTCAAACATGAAGAATAGAAAACCAAAATAGTTTATATGGCTAATATTAAGTTTAATATTTTTTTTTTTATGAATGCGAGATTAAAAAATGTGTAATTAGGTAATGCATTATTTCTATATTTAGAGAAGAAGGCATTAAATGATATTTGACTAGTGTTATGACTCTTGGTTTAAAAAATTAATGTAAATAACTAATATTATATTAAAAACTTTGGATAGCATTGTTGACATGTCATTTTATTAGTATTATTACAATTTTTATACGATAAATTAAATTATTTTTAATAGTGTTATGATTGTGTTAGAAATGTGTGATTTATTTTGGAGGGAATGCTTGGGAGGAGAAATTTTAGAGGAAAATTTTGGAAGGAAAAATTTCGTTCTTTTAGCTATAATATTATTGGGGGTTGACAGTTGCACCATTGTACTTTTTGGTGAGGAGTGTGAAAAAAATTCATTCTCTTATACTTTTTAGTGAAAAGTCATGGACTCGTCTGAATCAATCCCAATGTCTGAAGATATTGTACATGAAGATGGTGGAAATTTTCATTTAAGTGGGAATTTCAAAGGCACCGATGATGATTTTTCTCCAAGTGAGTATTTTAAAGGCATTAATGATGATGATGAAGACCTTCCTCCATGTGGAGATTTTAAAGACACTAAGGAAGATGATGACAATTTTCCTCCAAGTGACGATTTTCAAGGCACCAATGATGATTTTTCTCAAGGAAATGATTCTCAAGGCACCAACGATGATTTTTCTCCAAGCGATGATTTTCAAGGCACTAACAATGATTTTCTTTCAATCCAAGATTTTTCTCCAAGTGAGGATTTCCCTCCAAGCGAGTATTTTCGAGGTACAAATGATGATTTCCCTCCAAGCCAAGAGTTTCCTCCAAGCGAGGATTTACAAGACAACAAACTTGATTTTCCTTCAAGCGAGGATTTTGATGGGATAGATAAGAATTTTGGTGAGGATGAAGGCACCAATGATGGTGTAGATGATTTTCCTCCAAGCAATGATTTTAATGGCACCAATGATGATTTTACTCCAAGTGAGGATTTTAATGGGATTGATAATGTTTCTCCCCCAAGCAAGTATTTTGATGGCACCGATGGTGATTTTCCTCCAACCGAGGATTTTAATGGGACAGGCAATGTTTCTTCTTCAAGAAAGGATTTTGATGGCAGTGATGATGATTTTTCTCCAAGCGAGGAATTTAATGGGACTAATAATGTTTCTCCTCAAAGCAAAAATTTTGATGGCACATATGACGATTTTCCTCCAAGCGAGGATTTTAATGGGACAAATGATGATTTTGGTGAGGATAAGGCAGCAACAATGTTGACACTAGTACAAAATGAGGAATTAATGACTAAAAAATGACTAAAATTCGGCTATAAATGACTATTTTTGAGTCGACGACTAATAATAGCTAATTTCCACCATCTTATAGCTAGTCGTATTTCACTAAGTCATTAATTGGTTGACTTATTAGTCATTGATTTAGTCATTGATAGTCACTGATTTAGTCATTGATAGTCACTTATTTAGTCATTGATTTAGTCATTGATAGTCATTGATTTCCACAATTAATGATCAAATATACAACTAAATAAACCACTAGATGATAACATATTAATAACTAAGCTAAATATGACTAAACGTTAGTCACGCTATAAGATACTGGAAATTAGCTACTAATAGTCGAATATATGCGAATTTAGTCGTTTTCTTAGTCACTAATTTATGATAGAGTACGGAGGAATCAAACCACCAATCTCCTGCCTATAATTAGGCAGGTGCTCTATCATTGAGCTAGCACCCTTTAAGAAGTTGTTATTGCTTGACAATGATGATATTCAAACAAATTTTGCATCATTCAAGCATACCAAATAATGATTACCAAGTTACTATAGATCCATAATGGCTTACCTTGTACTAGTCCTTCAAGTCTTTCAACTACATTTATTAAGTGCAAATACATTTTTGCACTTAATAAAAGCAGTTGAAGAACTTGAAGGACTAGTACAAGGTAAGCCATTATGGATCTATACTAATTTGGTAATCATTATTTTGTATGCTTGAATGATGAAAAATGCCAAAATCCCATAAATTTATAGGAATGACAAGCATGCATCCATTGTTAAACTATCTACTGAGTCATCTAGAGTCATGCCAAGATATCTGAATTTGACTGAAAATTCATAAGTAACTTGAAGATAATGGTGGATGATGCCATGGAAAGGAGAATTTCAGTTTATATAGAAGCAAAGGATGAACAAGTGGTGTCCCAAACTCATCTTCCTCCAATTTGGGCCAAGCCATCATCCCATTTAAATGAACACAGGTGCATGTTTCTCTCAAGTTCCATGAACATATTTCACAACCTTTAGATAGTTTCAATCATATTTGGATGTCCATCTTAACTTCAAAGGAACAAAACTTGAACTAGTAAATTTGGAATATTTAAAATATATGTACAAAAAATATCCACATCTAATAAACCAATACATCATTTACTTATTGCATGATATTAGAATGGATGGACATATTGTTAGACAACATTTGGAGAGTTTGTATAAGATTTGGATGTTCATTCCTAGGATGTATATGCCCATCCTAGAAAAAAATAACCTCTAAAATATTTTTAAAAAATCAGATAGAAATTTTGGAATCAACAAGATAGGACCCCTTGTAATTTTCTTTAGTCTCCAATGGAGCAACTCAGTACCCAAAATGTATATAGAAT
Organism: Larix kaempferi; assembly: GCA_027924585.1. NCBI lineage: Eukaryota > Viridiplantae > Streptophyta > Pinopsida > Pinales > Pinaceae > Larix > Larix kaempferi. Next base: position 52,702,202 of record BSBM01000299.1, on the reverse strand, counting down.
AGTAAAAAGAAATATACTACTAATTCCATTTCACATCAAGAAGAATGGGCATTAGCTCTAAGTACTCTTAGTCACTAGATAAATGGAAATGAAATGAGATGAAATATAATTAGCAACAATACCTTCGAGTTTTCTTGTTGACAAGAAGTATGAATACTTATGTGATCATTATATTCAGAGGTGACTTAAACAACCACTAACCTACAATCAAGTGAAGAAACCATGTTCAGATTGATATATAAATAAAATAAAATAAAAGTTAAAGATAGACTATGCCAATCCCACTATCATATATACCTCGAAAGAGAACTATCAAATCTCCCACAACTGTTCAACTTTGTCCAAAATGCCCACATGGAATGCCACTGTTTAAACAAAACAAAAATAAATTGAAAACATGAAAGTAGTAATTTAATCTACACGTCTATTGGATGCAGAGTCCCTAAATGAAAAAGAATGCATGATCCATTGATCTCTTAATTGGTAAGTGTTCACAATGAGAAATGTCTGTAGAAACTGCACAATTTCAAAAAATTCCGTTATGTAGGGAAATGGCTAGCATTTTATTGTTTGTAAAAAATACAAGTATCGGTATCTGAGCGCTCTGGGTTTTACACGACAGGGATATGGAGCTTCATTTGAAGACATTTTGTCACAGAGATAAGAAGAAGGTGACTAAGTAGAATCAATCATTTGTATCCATATAAATATCTATTGATTCTTTAGGGAATTCCATCCATGTGCTATGTTGATTGGATAGATGCCAGAAATCCTTGATTGGTTTGGATGGTGTACATGGGATTCCTTCAAAAAAATTACTGAAGCAATGACTATCTTCGAAAATATTATGATATTGCAACTTGTTTCAAACCCTCCATTATTAAACTCTTTTTGCTGGTATCGAACCATTGTGACAACTTACGGGGAGTCTTGATAAACATCAATATGGTGTTTGTAGATAATTCTGTATTCAGATTCCAAACTATCATGTCAGTGTTTTTAATTTTATAGTCAATCTTTCCTCTTCCTTTTCTAATGTTGACTGCCCTGTCTTTGTGAAAAATCTAGTATGCAAATTTCTATTCCAGTATTCAATTTTTCATGTTGGCTGCAATTCAACATGTTTTGGGATCTAAGGGGCATGGTATAAATGCTTTCTAGGGAATTATTCCTTGAGAATACCAAGCAGTGTATGGTATAAATGGACCAAAAATCACACAGTGAACCCTCATTAGCATTAATTTGCTATGAGATGCACGCATTGGAGCAATCTGCTATAGAGAAAAGTGGAAGTGGGTTAGAAATACATTAAACCTTCAACATATCCTCTTTCTAGAATTTGTAACCAGACCTGAGATATTTTTTACAGGTTAATAATTCTGCCACCTAAAGATAATAATAGAGTGATGTATATAGATCTATTGTAAAATCTAAGGAAGCAAGGGTATATAAGTTGGCCCTAACACTTCTTTGTATAGGTTGTCCCTCCTGATTTACTGGAAGAACAAGTTGGTTTCCTTACAAAATTTGACATTTCTAGATCGATCTTTGTTATTTAGGTTTAAAATAAGGCTGAAAGTGTACCCCTTTTGCTGGATACCTAGTTAAATTGTGATCTTAACATTGCCATTGTATACAAGAAGAGATATGATAAAATATGAAAACTGCAAATACTTTCTTAGACTACCAGGGATGAATCCAATATGCATGAAATAAACATATCAACATACAGGTTATCCAACCTCAAAAGTGAAATGGCATTAGGTACATCAAAACCAAGCATAAATATGTGGACAAAATTAGCACACTTTTGGAGGTTACCAATTTTTTGGGGTGTTTGACTGTGACATCAAATCCAAGTTACAAACCATTAATGTTGGAAACACAAAGGACTTAGTTTGAAATTTGAAGTTACAACATCAGTCCTCTTGCTGATTTTGGTACAAACATTGAGACACGAAGAAGTGGATGATAATAAATAGCATAGCGTAGTTAGTGGATAATAATAATAATAGAATATGATATTAAAATAAAAAAGGGAGACGTAGTCAAGGATAACTGTTTCCTCATTTTGTATCCAACAAGCCCAGAAGAAGAAGGCTTCTCTATGTAACTCATATGCTTGAATATCTAAATACAAGTTCTTTTTTCTTAATTTTCTATCTCATTCTATATCAATTGGTATTAGAGTTTGTGTTCCTGGCTTCTACAGCCAATGCAAGCAGGAGGTCCCAGTGCCCTCCATATCCGATTTTTGTAGAAAAGGATCCAATGGGGACCAGCTCTTGCAAGGCAATGTAATTGTCAGTTCAGATCAAGAGGGCTCCGTCCCCTCAGCTATAGGCTTCTGCAACCTTGATCTAATAGGGATCCATTCCCTCAAGCTACAACAAGCAAATACTTTATATATCCAATTCTCTCTCTGTATTAGCCGAGTAATTCTTCCTATTGCGATTGTGCAGATACCTTCAATAACTCCAAGCAATTTTTATTTTTTTGGCAACCTAACATATTTCTCTCAGAGTGTGTTCACTTAGCTTCTCTCTCCTCTACCACCTATTTGTCTGTCGCATTCTTATCTATTTTTGCACACTTCTCTGTGTTTTTCCTGGATGTATGTGTACTTTTTGGAAGCCCAATGGGATCTCATGCTATGGCTCTACAAATTACCGAGCAGATTTACCAGAAGTACTTTCACACATATCAAACACTCGTGGACTTAGTCCTCCAGATACTTGGAACATCTTTGTTTTGCAGCTATATGACCATCACAACTCCTTGTGTTGGAAAAGATGTAGTATTTTGCACGTGATCGCTTCTTGAATATCGGCTTCTAGTCCGAAATTTTCCCTAAATATTATGATCTCTACATCATGGTGACCTACCTCATCCACTTTGCCATACATGATCCATCACCACTGCATACCTTTCTGCAATATGAGGTAAGCACATTCACATTTATGTCTCTGATGGCTGCTTCACCGCCACTGCCACCATCATTACCAACAACCTCTACACTCACTTCTTTTCTTTGAACTCAACCCCTCGGCCTCCTGTCTTGCACACCGAACAATCGGAATATATACCACATCGTCGTCATTCCAAGTCTAGATATGACATTAGATAAGATAAGATAACTTTATTAATCTCCAACTAATGACCAAAAAAGTAGGTCAACGGAACTGCTGCATACAAATATGTTATTACAAAGCAGGAGTACCAAACAATTTCCTATAAAAAGCAGAAGACAGGAAAGGAAAGTAAAGTAGATTAGAGCATGGAATGTATGCTAGGTCATGGAAAACATGAGGAACCCTCCAACTACAGAAAGAGGATACATGAAGAAGGAACTTAAAAGACATATTTGCAAATTTCCGTCTTCAGAAAAAAGTTGATGAGGCTCAGAAATATTTGGAGCATCTTTTCCTTAGAGAACCAACAATTGACAACCCAGATGATTGTAGTCCAAACTGGGATGTAGCAGGTGGAGATAAATGTTATGGACTTACAATTCATTGACATTCTCACCTTGAGCAGGATGTTGCTATGGCTGCTGCACCAGAATTTTCAAAGCAGTGGTTGGGATGGGGTAATAGAAAAGATAGTTCAAAATGCCTAGGCTATTCACTAAGAAAGTGATTCATCAAGACATGAATGGGATGGAAATGATAGTGTATCAGCTCCACTATTGTTTGCAACAACCAGTTTCATTCTGACCAGTAAAGTTGCTAAAGTTTCATTTGGCCAATGAGCTACGACCACCACAACTAATGTAGCGTTGAATCCCTACAATGAAAAATAACAATAGTATGGATGCTCATGGAAGAAATCATTTTAGGAACATGTGGATAGACTTTTCTGCAGATATGGCTACTGATTTGTCCACTAGATTGACACTGACTACTGCTGCAATACCTTCTCCTCGAAATAAAGATGACCCTTACAGAAACTCATGGTGCAAAATCTGGAGAGTTTGCACATACAAAGCTTGTCTTTCATAATATCATATAGAACATTTTGGCAATGAAAAGGTTAGCAGGAATAATGTTGAAGAGAACAAATTTTTAAATACATCCCTCTTTGTGACCATAAACCACAATTGATTGAAAATAACCATGCATCTTTATCCAGTGCCATAGATGCTTCATTTAATGTGCAATCTAATGTTTTGGTGCATCCCAAGTTAAATATTCTTCCACAAACTAAGTCATTGGATGCTACTTATCATACTGTAATATTGGATGTTGCAGAGATTTCACATAGTGGATGATGAGCAAATCATATGATTATCACTCTACTGCTAGTACATTTCCTGTTGTATTTTGTAGTGAAGGTGCAGGAAACAACACTCAACCAACTATAAAAGCAATGGGGGAATTGAAATTCAAGGAGAAGCACAAAGATAAAGAACAATCACATTTGACTCCCCCCTCATTGCATTATGAGCACTGTGCATCCAATAATGACCACAACAAGCAATCTTGGTTGACAGGGGCGGCCTCATTATGGAAATGGGAAATTCAGGACATCCGCCCCCTTGCTCAAGTCTTGGAAAAATTCACCACATTTCTTTCATTGTCGTTGGTTGGTGCATGGTTGGCTGGAATTTCGTATCAGATCTCTACATACATATATATTTTTCTGGTAAATCATGGTGTGTTTTTTATTTACATTCTCTCATCCTCATTCCAAGAAGATAGCAATATTACAGGCTCTATGAAAATTGGGATTTTACCTTGTTACCTTTTTCTTGGATGAATACCCATATTCCAATTGGTTTAGTGCCTCTCTTAAACCGGGAGGACAGTGGGGACACTGTCCACTTAAACCGGGAGGACAGAGGGGACACTGTCCAATTAAACCCAGAGGAAATGGTACAAAAATGGAGACAACACCAAGTAGTGGAGGATAATAAATAACATAGCTCAATAATATTGTATACTAACAATATTAGAATATAATATTAAAATAAAAGAGGGATACGTAGTTAAAGAACCATTAACTCATTTTGTATTCGGAAATCCTGTAAGATGACTACTCTATGTAAAGCAGTTGCTTGAATATCTGGATACAAGTTCTGTTATGCTAATTTTGTATCTCATTCTGTATCATATTCCATTTTAGAGTTATTTGATTAGGTAGTTTGGTCGTAGCTTCCATTTGATATCGTTCCTTGAAATAGAGGAAACAAGTAGTGTGTCAATAAATATTTAGAAACTATAAGACCATAACTTAGTTACATGAAGTGTAAAAATGGCATATGTTTCCACAACTGGTTTTTCCCCGATTTAAAAGTTATTTCCAGTGGAATATTTCCCATGGATAGAAATGGTTCCCGACCTTAGGGAACTCGTTCCTTCCATAGGATCCAATTCCTATTGAATCCTAGACGAATCCTATAACTGAAATCACACCCATGAAAATTGGAAACAGATCCTAAACTGGAAAAATGGATCTACTTAAAAATCTGGCGAAATTTCATGAATCCGATATGGATTGGTGATTTTGTGTTCCCAATCTGATTTGGGTGTGGGTATGCTTCTAGTCAAATCTGGTAATTTTGATTGTATGTGTTATCTGTCACTTCACAAAACTGGGATACATTGAGATGAGCTAGGTGTAGGAATAGTTTGAATTGTTATTTATGATCTTTAATTGTCCAAGACCTGGTGATGAATGTTCATAGCCATTGTAGGAAAAAGTTGTGCCTTCCCAGAAAAGAAAAATAAATAAATAAATAAATAAATAAAAATAAAAAATAAAAAAATAAAAAAAAATAAAAAATAAAAATAAAAATTTCAATGTATTTTTTGGTTGGAAAGTTTTAAAATTAAAAGTTGCAAAAAGTGGAAGGGTATATACAATTAGATTCATAACCTCTTCCTGAGAATAACTAAAAAAAAATAAGATTAGAATATTCAGCAGGACCCAAAGATTTGGCATCGTTGATCAACAATGAACATTTTGCTAGTGGTTGGTGACATACCTCATCTTTCCGCAATGAAACAAAGGCAGCCAAAGAACTTATCTCTTGATCAAAGACGAACTTACACCTAAGATTCCAAAGCACAAAAGAACCAAAATCTGTAGACAATGGCATAGGCCAGGGGAGGAATCCCTCACAATAAAATGACCATCCCAAAACAAAGTTGCTTGCCAATGTATCCTAATCTGAAACAAAGTTGTGTGTTGATCCTTGAAGAATCTCCAACATGGCTTGGCGAATCAGCATTCCCAAAAAATATGCTTGATGGTCTTTGGCTGGTGACATATTGGGTAGAGGCCATTAGAGATGCCACTCTTAGTCAGCTTGGATTTATATGGGATCCCCTGATAAATGGACAGCCTAGCAAAAACCCGTAGCTTATAAGAGAGTTGTACTGACCATACAATATGAAGCTGTCAAATCCAACGAAACCCACCTCGCATTGCAAATAGGAAATAAGGGGTGACACTCATGAAGAATTGAATATAGACAATAGGAATCATATTGAAGCAACAAGCAACCAAAACCTCACCACCATCCCCTCCAAACGGTCTATGCATACCAATGTTCATCTTAAATAACTTAGTCTATAGAATGAGAGAGTGCAAATCCATGATTGATAGACGATCAGAAGCAAGGAGGCCAAACTCTTGGGTAAGAGGTTGCCACTCTGTCCAAGAATGAGTACTAGGATCCCACAATTCACACCAGAAGAAGATACTGCTATGAACATAATAGTAGATTAATAATAAACATAATTAATTGTACTTAAAGATGAAAGGGCATGACCTTTCATTTCACAATGCCCAAGCCTTATATAATAGGTGGGTTATCAACCATTGTAATCATCCTTTATCTATTCACTTATCAATACATATTTTGGCCCATTAATGGCTTATCTTATTTACCAGGTGTTTTGGTGAATTATTTGTGTGAACGAATGGACTTTTAGCCATTTAGTAGAGTTTCTCTGCATTGTTGGTCTTTGACCAAGAAGTTAGGCCCTTGGACATCCTCCACCATTCTTCTTCCCCACAAGCCTCCTGCACATTTCATTCAGAATTGGTTGTTGGCCATTAAATCCAAAGAAAAATAAAAATCTGAAAAAAAAAAGAAGGTCCGTTGTTGCTCCACACCACCCCTGTGCATCTCTCCACTTGCAGCTACCCTTTTTTTCCATGCACACCCACCGCTCCAGCACCTCTCCCTCCATCTATCCACTGCACACATTGCGCTCCCTCACAAACGCTGCCTCATGCTCCTAACTTCCCACTTATCTCCCAATCCAACACACACCTTTCTCCTTCTGCACCACAGTCCTGCGTCCTCCATTTCTGCACACTCTCGCGTCTAAATTTATTCTAGCACTCCTGCGGCCTTCCTTTCACGCCTTCTTCTAAGCCCTTCTCCACACATCCCATATACCTCCATTCCCACTCACGCATCCACCCTCCCTCTTGCATCCATCCTCCCCAGCTCACGTGACCACCCTCCCTCTTGCTCCATCTCACGATCGCGGCCTGCAACCTGCTCACCCTGCATGTCCTCTCATCACCCGTTTTCTCAAGCTCTCCCCCATGCTCCTACTACACCTCTGACCTCCATAAGCCCCCCCCTGCGCCGACCTCCGCCAGCCCCCCCCCCCCACCTGGGGCCTGCATGCCCTCTTAATCTCTCCCTGCACGCCGTCCATCCCATCCTATCTCTTCTTCCACCTATGTTGCCTCCTCCTCACGCAGTCCCCTCTACCCCCTGCGCTGCATCCTCCCCCAGCCGAGCCCTCCTGCCGCATTGCATCTCCCTTCACTACAATTCCGTGCCACACGCCCATCATCCTGATCAGCCCACGCCACCCCTCCTCTCCAACACCATCATGCTACCATTCCCGTAGCTCCTACACCATCGAGTCCTCCGCCCACACCCTTGCCTCCATTTTCACAAACCCTAACAAAATTTACAAAAATAAATAAATATTAAACATTATAATATTATTATATTGTTTAATTATTTTAATTTTTGAAAAAAATTATATATTAAACTATATATATAGTTTATAAAAACATTATTAATAATATTACTAATTAATAATTATTATTATTAAAATATATATATATATATTAAATTTTCATAATAATTAATTATCAAAGAAAAAAAAATTCTTTTGAATAAGAATTATTTGGATAAACAAAACAAAATCAACAAAAAAGGGAAAAAAATTGTTTAAAAAAAAAGAAAAGAAGAAGAAGTCAAAAGAATTTATAGTAAAAAAAAATATAATAATAATTATTTGTGGAAGAAAAAAAAAGGGGGTTATTTGACCTAATAAAAAAAAAGGTCAAAGAAAGTTTTTCCAAGAGAGACATATTGGGAATTATTACATCTTTTTAATCCACCCTTGTCGAAGAAATTGAAGACCAATTAAAGACCATATATAGTCTAGAACAAGAATCTAACGTCGAAGAAATAAGAGACCATGGAAGCCGGTTTGCAATTACAAATAGAGAAATTAGAAGCCAATTTAAAGCGTTATCGAAGAGACAATGAAGATTTACGCGACAGGAATTCACAACTAGAAGTAATAATTGAAATACATAAGATGGAAGAAAAGTACAAGGAACAAAAAATTTCCGACCAGAAAAATCGTATAGTAAAATTAATATGTGCTCAAATTGAGGAGTTAAAAGACGAAAACAATTTCAAGCAGAGATTGAAAAATCAAGATATAAAGAAAGAAATAAACAATTATGAAGCAGAAATAGTACGCTTGAACAAAATCATTAGCGACAAAGATGAAGAACCAACTCAGAAATTACATAAATTAGAAAGTCAAGAATCAGAGGTCGGTCAATGTCGACAACAGATAAAAGTTCTTCAACAACAAAATGAAGACTCTAAAAAGACATAAGTCAGAGATCGCAAAGAGTAATAAAGTACTATCCAACAATTCTAAAGAAATTTTCAGATAAAGAAATCATTACAAGACACTAGTCACAAAAATTAAGAAGTTGAAAAATAGTCGAAAGACAGAACAATCTACGGAAAACATTGAAAGAAAACTTCTAGACAAGCAGAAAGAAAATAGCTGCATCATAAGTCATCACGAAGATCTTAAGGAACAACTTAAGAAGTCTAAAAATGACAGAAAATCGCAAGTAGAAGTGATTAAGAAGTTTCAAAATGATAACATGCAATTAGAAAACAAGTTGGAAAAGATACAGAACAAAACCTTAAAACCTCAAGGGACGAAAATACAACTTCCAACCCAAATCAATACTCAAAAGATGACACTCGTAAAAGAAAATGACATTGTGAAAATTCCCTATCGACGCCCAACCATTAAAACCGATATTTTGAAAAGTGGGAATGTCGAAAAATGATGGTACCAATGTGATCAAAGCTCTCGACGACGGATCAAGAGGGAATCCCAGCAGTCAGCAAAAAATCAATTTGGGATGGATTGACCCATCCACATATCGTAAGTTATGCTCTACACTTCGCAATTCGTATCGACATGTTTCGTCAGCCGTGACATCGCAAAGAACAATGCAACAAAATTATAAGGCTTTGAGGACAAAGCCTTTCTAAGAGAGTGGCAATGCTACGAACATAATAGTAGATTAATAATAAACATAATTAATTGTACTTAAAGATGAAAGGGCATGACCTTTCATTTCACAATGCCCAAGCCTTATATAATAGGCGGGTTATCAACCATTGTAATCATCCTTTATCTATTCACTTATCAATACATATTTTGGCCCATTAATGGATTATCTTATTTACCAAGTGTTTTGGTGAATTATTTGTGTGAACGAACGAATCGTTCGCTTCAAATACCCTTTTGACTCAACCTATGTGCTTGAAAATGAAGCATCTTCCTCACACACTCCCCCTGATCACACCAACTCCATATCGACTGACAAGCCAAACACCAACCTGCTTGACTACCCTCCCACTGCCACTGAACTAGAGGAGCCACAACTTTCCAAGCTGAATAGATACTCCTGAAGAGAAGAGAACCAAAGATTTGAAAAAGATAGTGGGAGGAAATGATGTCATATAATTCAAATCCCCTCAAACTCTACCAACATGCTATGCTGAAAGCAATTGGTGGTGAAACAAAACCTGCCAAGGCATCAATCCCTCAAGATTCAAGACATCTCACCACCCAAATGACCATTAGAATATTTCCCTAAGCTGCAAAATTTATTAGACTAAGACCTCTCTCATCCTTAGGCATAGTACAAACATCCCATGTAACTAAGGGAAGACCTCTCACACCACCATACTTGGACCACATGTGTGACCTCAGGATATGTTCGAGCCACCGAAACTAAGGTCTGTTGGGAAACCAACAAGACACATAATAAACATGAGAATCTTGAAGAATGCAACCCACCATTGTCAACTTTCCTGCAAAAGGAAGATACTTATGATGCCAGACATGAAGCTTGCTCTCAAACCTCTAAAGACACCAATCCCACATGGCCATGGGTGATAACCCAATCCTGAAAGCAATACCCCGATATCTGACAACCACCCAAGGTGTATATACGACTGCCCCCACCAAAAGGAAGTAAATCTTATCAATGTTTAATGTTAAAACTTTACCCAAAAATGAAAATGAGTTATGCAATAGAGCAGTGGAAAATTGAAGAGCAGCGACACCTTCAATCATTTGATTCTTTTCCAAATTGGCTGATATTTCAATTGTTTCCTGCATTTTGAAAGTGGATTTCAGTGGATTGCCATTTTAAGTTTATATTTTTTAACTTTTTTTCTTGAACCATTTCCTACTTTTTTTTTGGTTCTATTGTTTAAAATTTTGTTCCAAACATGGCTACTATGTTCATTACCATATAATCAATATGGCAGGGAAGAACTCATTATTGTTCTCTCTCTACTTGATCCTTTGATATTTCTCTTCAGTGTTTAGAGATGGTGATATGTGATGTCTTGTGTTTGGAAGGATCTATGCCTCTACCTCTACTTATGTCTCTGGATGCCTCTCTTACTCACCTGTGATAGAAGATTGAAATCTTGGGAGCTTGCACACCCCATGGACCTGTTATCCTTTGCCTCTGGGTCATTATAAGTTATGGTTGTCTCAACATAAAAGAGAGTTCACTTTGTTTGATCTAGAATCAGTTAGGATTCTGGCTCTTCTTGGTCTGGAAATCCTTAAAGCAGAATTGCATACTAGAATTCCTTCACAGCCTGGCATCAAATGCTTTCTATTCAACTTTTGGTCCAATTTAATTTTCTTGTCATTAGGTTCAGCATGGAAAATATTTTTGTAGTAGGGAAGCAAAAATTTTGGCACTTTGAAGATGAAGTAGCTATGTAGTTAAGAAATTCTCCAAGTTACAAGGTTTGAACAAGAAGGCTATCAAATTTCCCCAGAAAAGACATCTAATCTACCCATTCGGTTCAAGTTGACAAGAGGCTGCCCAAAATGTATACCCATTGTTAAAAAAGCAATAGTTGTTATGAGAACAATGTTGACATCAAGAGAAATTTAAATTTCAAAAACATTCTGCAATGACCTTGCCAGTGCTTTTTGTTGTTTATATGTTTAGGATTGGGCCTTAGTATTTAGGGATTAGTGTAGGGGATGACTAAGGCCTTGATTCTAATTATTCTTTTTGGTTTAATTTTCGGGTGGGCTGTCAGTTTCAACATGAAATGCATTTTGAACTAAAGCAAGGTGCATAATGCAGGTTTAAAATGTTGTTTGATGCCTATTCCAATTTGCACTCAGACCAAAATATGTTTTGTTCCCTGTTTAGAAATGCAACAATCACTCAAGGCATTTCAAACAAAATCCAAGTGACATGTTTTGGGACAACTTAAGATTATCCAACATGTTAAAATGTTATGTGGAATCTTTACATGCAACCCTCAAGCATACTGAATTAATTGCTTTGACCCCTTTTTTCCATTTACAGTAGTAGGTAGTTTATATCTCTATTCAGACAGCAAGATTCATGTATGCTTTAAATGTCCCATTTCGATAAGAAAGCAGATGTATTCTTGTGAAGCTTTGTGATGGCACAGTCTTAAAGGGTTTCTGCAAAAATTGATCTCAAGAATTTTTAAGTGCTATCGGCATCTCAGTTGAATAGAAACATGCCTTTCTTACTTGTGATAATTAGGCAGAAGGTTCATCGACAGAATCTGTAGCAACCCTTGCAAGAGTGGATACAATCAAACATCGTATGGAAGTTGCATATGAGACCTTGCAGGTTGGTTTTTTCTTTGCTTAAATTCAGTGGAATAAACCCCTCTTTGATTGAGGTCCAAGGATAAGTTTACAGATCAATATTCTTACTGGGATTTATTTCTAAAATAGGATGTTGCAGGTTTGACAAAGTTGAGTGCAAGTGTTGAAGATGTATTTGCGAGTGGAGACCTTTCTTGGGTTGCAGAAACCTTAGCTAATATGAGACATTGCTTGTCTATTGTTGGTGAAGTATGTAGTCACATGATCTCTACTAAGGAAAATGGTAGACAATGGTGAAGAGAGGGGTGCATTGCCTTGTTAGTTCATGATTGTAATTAAGTCAATTTTGTGGGCTATTATTGAACTTATTCATTATAAATGAACGGATTTCAGGTTTCAGAGTTTGCAAATGTAAAAAGGAAGTTGGAAGTTTTAGAAGACCGATTGGAGGGAATGGTGCAACCTCGTTTATTGGATGCTCTTTCTAACCATAAGGTTATACTTTGTATCCTATTTATCCAATTTTAAGTGGTGAAAGATTATTTGGGTAAACCGAATTAAATTTTTGAATTGAACCTTGCTCTATTATTTAGGCGTAAATTGGAACATTCTTGATATAGTGTGGAGAACAGATTCCCAATTATGAAACATTTTCATTTTTCAGCATGTTTCTGACTACATTCTGAACCAACTTTGTATATGATTGATCTTTTGTTCTGCAGGTTGATGCTTCACAAGGTTTATGGTATATTCTTATCTATATTGGCCGGTATAAATATCTGGAACAACAATATACCAAGACACATAAGATAGCAACTTGCTTAAGAAAAATATAATGCATTGCCCAAAACAACCTCAACAAATGAAAACTTCCACAGTAGACTAGAAGTTAAACACCATGCCATTCCTATTTGCTGTAATTTTCTTCAAGCTAACCTTCAAGTAAATTGCAAGTTACCATTTTTCTCAAAATAAAGCAGAGGATGGTATCCTTTTGGGAGTTCATTTGATGATACCCAATGGACCAATTGGTAATGCTAAAATCTAAGGGTATAAAAGACCAGTCGTCTTGATCTTGTCAATGTAATATAAAGGAAATTTTCTGAAACATAATGTGTGCAAAATTATATTTTCCCCCAAAATTACTAATGTTGATTTGATTGTGGATATCATATAATAACCATCCAATAAAGTTATTAACATTTCTCAAACCTCGGAGACTGCTTGTGACGTATACAATTCAAGATAGAGAATCCAATTGCAGCCTATGGTAAAAAAGTGTCCTACCACCAGTTTCTTTAAAGCCATAGGAAGAGATTCAATCTTGACTGGTGAGTCACTGAATTACTACTAAGATGTTAATAGGAATCCTTGTCGTGTAATGCAGTATCTTCATAGCTAATAGATTCCCTATCATCAACAACTACATAGAAAATTATATTATTTGTCAGGCCTGCAATGATTTATAGATCTGCAACACCCATAAATTAGAGTAAATGATATTTTCCCCAGGTCTGCCTTACTGTTGACAGTTTACCACATGCGCTACCTACTGCTATACTACATTTCCATTGTCCAGTCATTTTCTAATTTCTTTATTTATACATCTCCCAGATTGAGATGCATTTTGCACTCTTTTAAAATGTTGCATTTCTAATTTCTTTATTTATCCATCTCCTATATTGAGATGCATTTTGCACTCTTTTAAAATGTTGCATGGATATCTAGTCATTATGCCAGAGTACATACATGTTGAATGCCAATTCCCCTCATCATCTCTGTATCTCCCTCCATCCCCCTCCCCCACCCCGGTCTCTCTACCATTCACACACAAACACAAACACAAACACAAAGAAAAGAGAGATTGTTTTAAAATAAATAAATAGAAATGGAAATGGAAAGAATCACTTTCTTGTGAAGCTGTGGCTGATTTTATGTTTGTACGAAAGAAAAGTCCATCGCTTTTCTCGTAAATAGGCTGTAACAAAAAGCAATAATATAACTGTCAGAAAAGAACTTTAAGGAAGATATTTTCAACTTTCAAGTGCAATTAATGGAATACACCTTAATTACTACTCTATTATAAGTATTTATGATCGATGCCCAAATCCATTAAACCAAAAATGCTTTTATGGAATATAAATGGCTTTGTGACACTGATAGTCCACTGCTAAATTACCATCTAGAGTATATAGTAGAAGTCAGCCATAATTGTTCCTATCAAAACTAGCCAATCCCCGGCTCTGGTTGGACAATCATAAACAAAGTGAGTAAGGCCAAATTTCAAAACCATGAGTGGAGAGTAGCCAAGCTTGTCAAACAGTAAAGTTCTAGTTAAAGTCTATCTGTGGGCTAACATCAAACAAGAGTTCAATCCACACATCACTGGTAGTTATCTACAATGATATATTCAAATTATTTGTGTCACTGAATAAATACCGGCAAGATCTTGTTAGTGAACCAGTCTTGAATACAAAGAGTTAGTTTAAGGGTTTCAAAGACTAAACAGGGACAATCATTAAGTGGGATTTATACTGGTTATATGCTTGTGTAAATCTCTTTGAACCTCCCGATTTTATTAACTATTAACTCTAGACATCGGTTCAAGAGGCATAAGAACATATTCTTGCTACTGACTGTAAACAATAGCAATGTTTTTCACTGGGACTTGGAGACATTGGATGGCGTTTTATTTGGGTGAATCTACTTTAGGATAGATAGAAACTTCAAAGTTGGCTAGAAATGTATTTGGTGGAGTTATTTTAAAGTAAAAATTCTTGCAAGATTTTTAAAGATGAAAAAATAAATTACAGAAAGTTCTAAACACTAATATGGCCATATAGAAAATTAACTGGCATTTGTGTCAGCCAAAAAAATAATGCAACATTAAATCTTTAAATTAGCAATTTTGCAACAAATTCTATTGATGAGAACTCTAGTTCTTCATTTACTATTTCAAAAGTTAAAATAGACAAGTTCACAACCAAAACTTAAGATAAGGGAAACAAAAACGATTGTTTCGAATAGTTAGCACACATTCATAACGCAAGTGTTAGATTAATTTTTGTAATTAATCTATAATTTGGGCCACACATGTAAATAATTAAAATGTGTGTGCTATCATTTAATTAAGCCTAAATATAGTGATCTAATTAATAATTGATTAATTGGCTTAAGGGTATAATTGTCATGAGATTATTGTGTAGATACCATTAGATAATTATTATTTCTATGAGGGGCGAAAATATAATTGTGATAAAATTAAAACTGCCCTAGCGGTTATTGTGATAAAACTGCCTAGCGGTTTATAAATAGGGTTATGGTCCCCATTCTACCACTACGCATTCCAATTTCTGAAAATCCTCTCAGAGAGAAGTTGACACAGAATCTAGTGGCTAGAATTGGAAGACCATCTCAAAGGGTTCTCTTCCTATAAGGTTTCTCCTTCAATGGATTCAGGTATGCTTCCGCTATTAATTTTCTACTCATTGTTTTAATCAGGAGATTCCAGTATATATAAATTAGGGTTTTCATTTTGTTTGATTTTAACAAGTGGTATCAGAGCCTACTTCTTGATTAATTCTTTGAGTTATTAATTTAATATATATATATTTGTCAATGGATTAAGATTTATGAAATATTGGGTTGATATATTGTTTTGTTTATTCTGCCGATAAATCGTCTGATAAACCAATTAAATCATTTCATAAATCGTTTGACAAACCAGTGGATCATTTTGATAAAGTCAATAGAAATCGATTGTATTAATATAAGAATATACATAAATACATTTGGAAATTTTCCTACTTTCTGTGTTTTTAGCTATTTTTTTTTCTATAAGAGTATACATAGATACATTCATTGGTTAAGAAGAGAGGTGCAGAAAAAATTTGTATTTGAAGTCAAAAGTATTACCTTTCCAATGATTTATCTTAGAAATTTCTTTGGGAATAGTAGGTGATGATTCTGTTAAAGTTTCAAATATATATATATATATGTATATGAGTATAAAACGCCTTTATCCCTTGCTGCTGCAATATTTATCATATTCTTATAATAATATATTAAGTTTTAATTTAATTTTTGTATTAAATAATTTTTTTTTGGTTTGGCACAATTATTGTATTTAGTATATAATTATTGATCAAAACTGTGAATTTAAATTTGAATTTGATTTTTTATTACTATTATTATTATTATTTAATAGCATTTTATGATATTAATATTTAAGTTATTGATCTAGCATTTTAAATAGGCTAATTAAAGCGGAAAATCACCAAAGTGACATTTTTCGTGTAGATTAGTCTATTCGGGGTGTTAGATATTTGTGTGTATGTGATTCATGCGGTATTGACTGGCCCAAAGGAAAGTTAATATTTGGTCAAATTGCATACATACCTGTGGTGATAAATATGTGATGATTATAAAGGTAACTTAATGTGAATAATAAATCAATCCAAAGATAGATTTATTATTTGACATAACTTATCATCAATGTTTGATCACTACAACAAGAGTACCACTTACAGTTAATATTACTGTCCAAAGACTTGATATTAATGTTGTGCTAGGTATCTTGAAATGTCATAATTTGTTTTTTAAATTTAAAGATTATGTGTTTAATTGCTTATTTTATGTGAGCATGATGGTTTATTTGATTAATTTTATTTTGTTCTCTATTCAGCTTTTATATCAACTACTTCTATATCTGCCAACATCAATAATGTCCCTATGTTAAATGGGACTAATTTTAAGGACTGGAAAGAGAATATGATGATTCTCTTAGGCTGCATGGATATAGACTTAGCCTTGAGAATGCCCAAACCCGATGAACTCAATGAGGATAGTACTCAAGAGGATGAGGTTTATTGGGGTAAGTGGGAACGTTCAAATAGCCTAAGTCTTATGATCATGAAGCGCGGAATTCCAGAAGCTTTCAGGGGTGCGGTAACCGATGAGGTTACTAATGCCAGTGACTTCCTTGCAGAAATTCAAAAACGTTTTGCCAAAAACGATAAGGCTGAAACGAGCACGCTTTTAGCAAGCTTGATTGCAATGAAGTACAAAAGCAAGGGTAATGTTCGGGAGTACATCATGGAGATGTCTCATCTTGCTTCAAAACTTAAGGCTTTGAAACTCGAGTTATCTGATGATTTACTCGTGCATTTGGTTCTCATCTCTCTTCCTGCACAATTTAATCAATTCAAGGTCAGTTATAACTGTCAAAAGGATAAATGGACTCTTAATGAGCTCATTTCATTTTGTGTGCAAGAGGAAGAGAGATTGAAGCAAGACAAGACCGAAAGTGCTCATCTGGCTAGCACTTCCAAGGATAAGGGAAAACGAAAGAATAAGGATAATAAGGTTGCTGCTTCTAAGGGTCCAGAACAAAAGAAACAGAAAGTTTAGGTAACATGTTTCTTCTGTAATAAGCCTAGACATACTAAGAAGGAATGTACCAAGTATGCTGCTTGGCGTGTTAAGAAAGGTATATTTCTTACTTTGGTATGTTCTGAAGTTAATTTAGCTTCAGTATCTAGAAACACATGGTGGTTAGATTCTGGTGCTACTACTCACATTTGTGTTTCTATGCAGGGTTTCCTGAGTTACCGAAAACCAAGTGATGCTGAAAGATGCATCTATGTCGGAGATGGTCAGTTGGTAGAAGTAGAGGCAATAGGGCACTTTAGATTATTATTGAAATTTGGTTATTTTTTGGATTTAATAGATACTTTTGTTGTACCGTCTTTCAGACGGAATTTAATTTCAGTTTCTGTTTTGGACAAATCAGGTTATTGTTGTTCATTTGGAAACAATAAATTTACATTATCTATTAATTCAAATGCTGTTGGAACCGGTTTACTTAATGTTTATGATAATCTATATTTGTTGGAAACTGTTCCGTCCTATAATGAAACCTTGCATGTGGAATCACGAGGTACAAAGCGTAAATTGAATAAAAATAATTCGGCTTCATTGTGGCACAAATGCCTAGGTCATATCTCTAAATCTAGAGTTGAGCGACTTGTGTCCGATGGGATTTTGGAATCACTTGACTTTTCAGATTTTGATATTTGTGTTGAGTGTATTAAAGGAAAACAGACCAAAACAAAGAAATTAGGTGCCAATAGAGCTACAGACGTCTTAGAATTAATTCATACAGATATCTGTGGACCATACCCTACGGCATCTTGGAATGGTCAACAGTACTTTATAACATTCATAGACGACTATTCAAGATATGGATACCTATTTCTTATACATGAGAAATCACAATCATTGGACGTGTTCAAAACATTTAAAGCAGAAGTTGAGTTACAACTCAACAAAAGAATAAAGAGCGTCAGATCTGACCGTGGTGGTGAATACTATGGTAGATATGACGGATCAGGTGAACAATGTCCAGGACCATTTGCTAAATACCTAGAGGAATGTGGGATCGTCCCTCAATACACCATGCCAGGATCACCTAGCATGAATGGTGTAGCAGAAAGACGAAACCGAACTCTTAAGGACATGGTAAGGAGTATGATTAGTAATTCTACTTTACCCGAAAAACTCTGGGGTGAAGCACTCAAAACGGCAACTTATATCCTAAATCGGGTGCCAACTAAAGCGGCTGCTAAAACGCCTTATGAGCTTTGGACGGGTCGAAAGCCCAGTTTAAAGCATTTTCATATTTGGGGATGTCCAGCTGAAGCGAGACCTTATAAGCCTCATGAAAAGAAACTGGACTCTAAAACAGTTAGCAGCTACTTTATTGGCTATGCAGAACGATCAAGGGGTTTTAAATTTTATGATCCTGCTATTAGGTCAATTTTTGAGACGGGAACTGCAACATTTTTTGAGGATGTTGAGTTTGGGGGGAGAAATCAGGCTAGGAATATTGTCCTTGAGGAGGAAGAGGGATCTACTATTGCTTTTGATAATGTACAGGTTTCACTACCTATCATTGATCAAGAAGTAAATTTGGATCCTCAACCAACAGACAATATTGTTCAACCCTTAATTGCAAATGAGGACATTGCTCCTGAAGAACAAACTCAACAACCTCAAGAAAATATGCCATTAAGGAGATCCACTAGAGAGAGGAGAAATGCAATTTCGGACGATTATATCGTATATCTCCAGGAACGTGAGGTAGAAAGTGGAATGATGGAAGATGATCCAATCAACTTCCAGCAAGCCATGAAAAGTTCCAACTCTCAGAAATGGATTGAAGCCATGAATGAAGAGTACAAATCTATGCAAGACAATAAAGTTTGGGAACTTGTCCCATTACCAGTTGGTACGAAGCCCATTGGTTGTAAATGGATATTTAAAACCAAGCGGGATTCAAATGGTAATGTAGAAAGATATAAAGCACGTCTTGTAGCTAAAGGCTTTACTCAAAAAGAAGGAATTGACTTCAAAGAGACCTTCTCTCCAGTTTCTACGAAGGACTCTTTCAGGATAATCATGGCACTAGTTGCACATTATGATCTTGAGTTACATCAAATGGATGTTAAAACAGCGTTTCTCAATGGTGACATTGATGAAACAATTTATATGGTACAACCAGAAAATTTTGTGTCCGAAGACTCAAAGAATATGGTTTGTAAATTAACTAAATCCATTTATGGGCTCAAGCAAGCTTCTCGTCAGTGGTACTTCAAGTTTCATCAAATTATTGTCTCATGTGGTTTTGAGGCAAATCTTATGGATGAATGTGTGTATCACAAATTCAGTGGGAGTAAGTATATTTTCCTGGTTTTATATGTCGATGACATATTGCTAGCCACAAATGATATTAGCATATTGCACGACACCAAGAGATTTTTATCAAAACATTTTGAGATGAAAGATCTTGGTGATGCCTCCTTTGTCTTAGGAATCCAGATACACCGAGATCGTTCTAGGGGTATTTTAGGATTGTCACAAAGGACCTATATTGATAAAGTCCTCCAAAGGTATGGCATGCAAAATAGCAAACCAGGTGATACCCCTGTCGCTAAAGGAGACAAATTCAGTCTTAATCAATGCCCTAAAAATAGTTTAGAAAGTCAAGAAATGCAGAAGATTCCTTACGCTTCGGCTGTGGGGAGTCTAATGTATGCTCAGGTATGTACACGTCCGGATATTGCGTACATTGTTGGCATGTTAGGCAGATATCTAAGTAACCCTGGAATGGATCATTGGAGAGCAGCCAAGAGGGTTATGAGATATTTACAGAGAACAAAAGAGTACATGCTTACATATAGGAGATCGGATCAGTTAGAGATCATTGGGTATTCCGACTCCGACTTTGCTGGATGCCAAGATAGCAGAAGATCCACATCAGGCTATATTTATCTGTTGGTTGGTGGAGCAATTTCATGGAGGTCTGCCAAACAGACACTCATAACTTCATCCACCATGGAAGCAGAGTTTGTAGCATGTTATGAGGCATCCAATCAAGGAATATGGCTACGAAATTTTGTCACTGGGCTGCGTGTTCTGGATGGTATTGAAAGACCACTGAAGATATTTTGTGACAATAAATCAGCAGTTTTATATTCCAATAACAACAGGAGTTCTACAAAATCAAAATACATTGATATCAAGTTCTTAGTTGTAAAAGAAAAAGTACAGAGTGGACAGATATCCATAGAGCATATTGGAACAAACTCCATGATAGCGGATCCGCTTACAAAGGGATTACCACCCAAGGTCTTTCATGAGCACACTGCTCATATGGGTGTTGTCTCATTTGAGGATATCCAAATTTAGTGGGAGTTTATATTATTCATTGTATATTGCTCTATGTTATGTTTAGACTTTATCTATACATTTGGATTGTGTTCTGCAGAAATAAAGTATTCATTTTATTGCACTCTGTTAAATTATGCTAAAGATTTGATCTTAATAAAGTTAAGTAGGACCAGTTGGAAATAGGCATGAATAGATCACATTGCATGTAATTTCCATGCTATGCACTCATGATTGATCTATGTCATTTAGCTGTGCAGATATATGTGACCATTGATTGGTCTAGTAACGATTGATGTAACAAAGGCCACTTTGATCCTATGTCAGTATAGTTAATGGACCAGATTGTTCGGATATACCCTAAGGACATGATAGCAAATTTTGAGCTCATAAGGTTAAGCACATTTATTTGATTACATATGCATGTGGCCCAGTGGGAGATTGTTAGATTAATTTTTGTAATTAATCTATAATTTGGGCCACACATGTAAATAATTAAAATGTGTGTGCTATCATTTAATTAAGCCTAAATATAGTGATCTAATTAATAATTGATTAATTGGCTTAAGGGTATAATTGTCATGAGATTATTGTGTAGATACCATTAGATAATTATTATTTCTATGAGGGGCGAAAATATAATTGTGATAAAATTAAAACTGCCCTAGCGGTTATTGTGATAAAACTGCCTAGCGGTTTATAAATAGGGTTATGGTCCCCATTCTACCACTACGCATTCCAATTTCTGAAAATCCTCTCAGAGAGAAGTTGACACAGAATCTAGTGGCTAGAATTGGAAGACCATCTCAAAGGGTTCTCTTCCTATAAGGTTTCTCCTTCAATGGATTCAGGTATGCTTCCGCTATTAATTTTCTACTCATTGTTTTAATCAGGAGATTCCAGTATATATAAATTAGGGTTTTCATTTTGTTTGATTTTAACAGCAAGTGCATAGAGAATGCTAGAATGTCAGCTGGCGATAGAAGAGGGAATATAAGAGCTTTAACTATGTTCACAAAATGATATCGTATGGTGTGAACAAATTCAACTCGAGTAAAGGATGGGATGAAGGAACATGAGGGAAGAAGAGAGATAGCTGCTTCAATCTCCCCCTTTCAGCACCTGCCTCAAACCTAATTTGATTTTACCTGCATAGCAAGGCATGCATGTTGGTAGCCAGACATAGTGGGAAGGAGGATTTTGTAGGCTGACAGACAATCCTAGGAACCTCTATTGCATACCTTGGAGCTGCCTTTGTGTATTTCCTTGGCGGAAAAATCCACAAACATGATTTCTTTTTGTTGTTGCAGCCTGTAGGTGTGTTTTCTGCAGAGGGACTGCTAGGTTTCTTGACCTCATTCTGCAGTATGGTACATCCAGACCTTTCTCAGCATGTGCAAGAAGGGTTTCATTCCCTTGGTTTATTGTGCATGGCTCTATGATTTTGGTGTGCATGCATACTGCCGGTGGTATCATGCTGCTCACTGGCTATGTAGGGGTATGTTCTGGTGCCTGGACATGTAGTTTATGCGTGATTATTTAAGTTTCACCAGCTTTAACCCTTGTGAATTACCATGGCATAGTTTTCTGGAAGCCTCCGCTACAGGTTGTTTTCTACAAGTCAATGGTGGATCGCAGGTTTTTTTTCCTCACTGCCATCCTCTTTGTAATGGGTTTCTGACTTCCCTTGTTGCGGTTGGGTATGATGGTTTAGCTGGAATGTGTCCTGGGTGTCTCTCTCCCCGCACACCTCATTTGTATTTTGCGGGGAATTTTCACAATAGTTTTTTAAAGCAACAGGCACATGTAAAGCAATGGTTTCTTTATTTTTGCTTTATCATGGGTGATAGTTTATTCAATATCATGTTGTGGTGTTTTTTCAGACTGGCTCCTGCTGCACCCTTGCATGAAGGGCCGAGGACTGAGAAATTGTAAAGAGGAGTGGTCTGTGCTCTTGTGGCTCTCCCAAGCAGTTTTTTCATTCAAGGGGTTTTGCTCTGGTATAGTCTGTAGGAGTCCTGTTTTCAACTGGGGGCTCAGTGTTTATCCCTTGGTCAGATTTCTGTAGTGATATCCCATGTGCTGTCCATTTAAAAAAAAAATTGTAGCATGCTCTATACCCTAAAGTTTTTTATCTACTAGAATGATGAAGCATATTTAGAAAAACACAAAAGGGTATGGCAAACTTAAAAGGCTACAAAGATAGAACCACCAATTAGCTCAGTCGCTCTGGAAGCCTTTCTAATTCTTTCATTGCTATATTCCAATAACGAGTAGTTCCCTGTGCTGCAACCATATGACCTAAGCCTCAGTATGCATGAGCGGAACCGTTACCAAAAACATGTGTACTCCTAGTAGACCATTTCTTCAAATGCATTTCCTTCTCCCTAAATGCATTTAAATTCATTGCTTGCGGTTTTATTTCCTTTGCAATGAAATAAAAGAGGTGTTCTACAGTCCGGGTAGGATGGGATCCATCACACTGTGTAAAGGGGAATTAAATCTACAGTGAATTGGGTACAATGGATTTGATGCAATGAATACAAACACTAGTACAGATACATTAGGCAAATGGGTGAACCACCTGGAATCCATTAAAGAAAAAAATGTATCATCTACAGATGATTTAAGGCCACATTCGGAATTTAGTAACGGATAGAAAACAAACCCTTGAAGACAAAAGACTCTTCAGTTCGGCAATAGCCACATGCAGTTGCTTCATCTGAGAGAGAGCCCATCAAAAGAAAATGATTCAATAACACTATCAAACGCAACAATAGCATAATTTGGAAATTAATGTTAAATGGAAAACATAAGTAAGCGAATAGACCTTGAAAGCGAGTTTGCATTAGGATTCTTCAGTTTCGGTCAAAGGAGCAGAAGACGAGGATGAAGTAGCCATTTTTCTCACTTGCGTTGAATGTTGCAATCGGGGTTTGGGTTTTGAATGCCTAAACCCGTTCAATCCGTTGTTTTTTTTTCATAAAATGGTCGGATTCTCTCCTTTATTGATAGAGGTCAGCCAGAGCAAAACCACATTAATCCGAGTTGAGGAGGCTTTTATATCTGTAGGAAAATATTTAAGATGTGATTTATTTGATACCAGCATAGATCCATCTTAAACCTGGATTTATCAAGCACGGAGAGGGATCCAATTTCTTGAGGTGTAATTTTTTTTTTAATTTAAACTCAAGAAATTTGATCTCTCTTGATTGATAGATTTGGGTTTAAGTTTTAAATTTTTTTTATAGACGGACATCGATTTTTTAATTAGTTTTCATAATATTTTATTTTATGAGCCAACATGGTTTTTTTTAAAAATATTTTCCATAATTTTTTATTTTATGAGCTGACATTAATATTTTTAATTATTTTATTATTATTTTGTTAAGCACGAACATTACAACATCTCCCCCATATTGGACTTTAGAGCACATGATTTTCTCTATTTTATGCTTATTTTATTTATTTACCTCTTTTTATTATTTATATTTTTGTTTTTTTTTTTAATTTATTAATATTAATATGGTACATATAATAAATATATTATATTATATTAAAATTACATAGTATATTATAAATATTTGTATATATTATTAAACTATAAACTATGTATTAACTTATATATAATATACACATATTATATTATATTAATATTACATAGTATATTATAAATATACTATATTGTTATAGATTAACTTGTATATATTATTAAACTATAAACTATGTATTAAATTATATATAATATACACAGAGGATGAATGATATATATATTGCAAAAATGGAGAGTTTTTTTTCTTTTCAAAATGGAGGATATTGGCAATTTTTTGAAGAGGAGGGACGCAGGGTACTTTAGAACTTTCTAAACTCAAGCATGAGGAGAACCATGATGAATGGATGTATATGGAGAATTAATTTATAGTATATTATAAATATACTATATTGTTATAGATTAACTTGTATATATTATTAAACTATAAACTATGTATTAAATTATATATAATATACACAGAGGATGAATGATATATATATTGCAAAAATGGAGAGTTTTTTTTCTTTTCAAAATGGAGGATATTGGCAATTTTTTGAAGAGGAGGGACCCGGGGTACTTTAGAACTTTCTAAACTCAAGCATGAGGAGAACCATGATGAATGGATGCATATGGAGAATTAATTTATAGTATATTATAAATATACTATATTGTTATATATTAACTTGTATATATTATTAAACTATAAACTATGTATTAAATTATATATAATATACACAGAGGATGAATGATATATATATTACAAAAATGGAGAGTTTTTTTTCTTTTCAAAATGGAGGATATTGGCGATTTTTTGCAGAGGAGGGACATGGGGTAATTTAGAACTTTATAAACTCAAGCATGAGGAGAACCATGAAAAAAATGGATTCATATGGAGAATTAATGGAGGTTGTGAAATTGACAATATTTAGCTAACATGACACAAAATACATGAACTTGCTGAAACTTTAATAGACTGTCGAGACGGTCAAAGGACGATGGTTTTGTTCAAACAAAATATGAATGCAATCAGTACAATGAGCTGAAAACAATGAAACCACCTTCGCGACATGATGATGCTCAGAGGGAAAGACGACCAATATCCAAGACTCAACTCAACCACACTATGATGACACACATGATGTAACTTGGAGGATCTGTCGAAGGGATAATATTATGAAAGTAAAAATGGTGCAATAAGATATGGACATGATAATCGCATTGAACTGGATGTGATGGTATATAAATTTATGCTTTGTGTGGTTCTAAGAACCCCCATGGATATAAATATCAAATCAAATAAAATCACACATCACGTTTGGTCAACGATGAAAAGAAAGGGTAATTCACATGGATCAAGGAACAAGGGAGAATTACTTAAGGATCGTGTGGTATTCTCACAGGTTGCCACAACACCATGATAATGTTAGCTCCAAGTTGTAAAACATGACTACTCCAAGTTCTAAAATGTGGACTTTTCACATTAGGGCATAATTCCTTCAAGGAGGTCCTTGTATCACAAAATATAAGAACCATTTTTTCTTGGGAGCTAAGTCTAAAAGTACTTTGAAAAATTATTAACTATGGGAGTTGGATTCGTATGAGGAATTATGAAATGCCATGACCAGGCCTAGAAATTCACATCCCATCCACCCATCAAATGGAAATTTCAAAATAGTGTATAATTATCAGTGCTCAATAAAAGGAAATGTTGTAAGGAACATTGAAGCATAGATGAGCAGTTGATTACTAACCAATTTTTCTTATTTATCCTAATTATTGATCTCTTGTGTTGATAAATAGGCTAATAAGGACCTATATGCATTTTGCTCTGCTTTTTAACACTGAGGACTGTATGGATTTTTATCAACAATGAATAAAAAAATAGGCTAAGAAGGTATTTTGTTGGCTTGCATCAATGTTCTGCACTACAAACTTATGTATTTAAAAGAGGATTGGTTGCATTCATATTCTTCATGATACCAGGATCTCCGCTTTCATTAACTTCACAATCAGATTACAGACTTTCAGATTTTACAGACTCTTTGTGGATCGACTTCGGACTGCAAAGTTTGTCACCACTACTCTCTGACTTGTGCCTGAACACAATGTCTTGGGTCCGTTTAGTTTTCGCAACTTCCCGAAGGCGTGAAGCTACTCACAAGCTCCTGGGAGTCCCAAGATATGCTCACTAGCACACCCTTACAACAGACTCGAATTTACAGAGCGAGTCTCAGCTTTCTGGTGCGATGTTATACCACGAAGGGCAACTCGCAGAGCATACAGCTTCGGCTCTCACACAACCTAGACACTTGCAGAGCGGACTACTTGCTCATGCGACTCAAGACTCCAAACTCGAATGAATCAAATGAACCTCAAGCCTCTTATTTATAGCTTCTTAGACGGTGAACCGGTAAACCAAAACAGACACCAGCCGGTTCAAAAGCTAAATTCCCGGGGCATGGTGGGACCGCACCATGTTATCTCGTCCCTTGGAGGCTCGGCCATATGGGGACCCGGTACTATGACACGGACTGACTGACTACCACTACTTAAAAGCAGATTCGATGTGGCCGACATAGAGGGTCCACTTACATTAGTCATTATCATCCTGAGATTCAAAAGCAAACAAACGGCTAAAGCATGGCCGACAGAATATTACAACTGGAAGGCCCACTACGGATTCCTTACAAAGCAAATATGTACAAGATTCTTTGTCACATGCATCCACGGACCAACTGGCTTCATTCCCGGAAAAGCATCGAGTATCAAGGAGTATCATAGCCGGACCCGCAAACACATCGGATTCCATCACTGTCATCTCCACCAGGAACACCACCGCACACGCAATCAAGGATTCCTTGATCATGCAAACTTTCTTCCAGCTCGCTCTTTGCCAAGTCATCTTCCCAGCTATAAGGCTCAGATTCTGTGTACCGCCAATATTCATTTTCAGGGAACTCATCATCCATATCTGGGTACAGTAATTCTCCGAAACACTGTTCAACGTCAGATCCTTTTAGTGCTTCATTGGGGCCGAAGATGAATTCAGAAGCAAATAGTGACTCAACCCTATAATTCAATGGCAAAGTTCTGCGGTGAATTTTAGTGTCTAACCTATTACCATCGGCATCCATTTTTATATATTTTTGGGTAATAGTCATCACATGCTCTAATGGAGTGTAGCGCAGGGATAATTGTAAGGACCCATACTTATTTAAAAGTGTATAAACCTTGGCGAATCTTACCAATTCTCAAAATGTCATCTATAAAATATTTGGCGATATTTTTCTAAAATCATTTCAATTTATAAGGATTTTATATAGTTTATATAATATTTTGGCGATTTTTAGAGTGAAAAAAGTTGACCCCATCAAAATTGGGCGAAATGGGGCTTCAAAAAATGCAAATTGGCGAATACTTTTTTTTGAAAAAAACATGGAAAAATAGCCCATGGGCTAAATTTCGCCCCTAAAACTATCCTTGGTGTAGCGACCACCGTGATGTCACAACAAGAATTTAAACCACTGATTATGTTGGTCAGCGGCCTGCATATCGGCTTCAAGATGTAAAATAAAATTTGCTCTTCTTTCGAGCCAATCTTTTCTTGGACAAAACTTATCCAGGAAGACTTCCGTCCACCCAGACCACTTCTTGTTCCTCATATTGCCTGGGTCAGCGGAGATCACTATGGAGGTCTGCTCTATACAAAATTGCAAGATTAAATTGTAGGTAGTCCAGGTTAAATCACCTTCACCTAGATCCACATACCAAATAGTTCCTTCCTTCTCTTCATTGCAATCAACCCATATTTCTTTACACTTTCTCAGCTTCTCTTCTGCTTTCTGAAAGCCATTGAAAGCTTTCTTCTCCCAGCGCTCTAAGATATGCAACTTGCAAGGGCTGGCTTGAATTTCTTTGATGAGGGTTAAGATGAGATATTTTTTCGCTTGCTGGCGATCTGCATAGTCCAGCAGCTCTTGACGCTCTTCTACTGAAATATTTTTATCCCAGGGCTTCAGAAATAGTGCATCCTTTGGCACCTGCATTTCGTCTTCAGTCATTGGAGCTTTACCTTTGTCTTGAAAAATCCTGTCTCTCATAGGGATTTCTCCCTCTTTTCTGGAACTTGATCCTGATCCTGCTGAAAACATGTTTAGACTTGGACTTTCAGTCTGCACAGTTTCGCGAGTAAGCATATCAGCAAGACAATTAAGATAGCCGGGTTTATAAACAATATCATAATCAAAATTGCTTAACCAAATAAACCACTTTAAGATTCGGCTACTATTTTCTGCCATGAGGTTTTCATTCTTGAAAATTCCTGGCATGATCTTCAGATCAGTTCTTATGATAAACCTAACAGGTTTCAGATATAAAATAAAATGACTGACAGTTTTCTTCACAGCCAAAATTTCTTTGTGACTGCTGGGATAGTTTAACTCGGCGCCTCTAAAGGATCCAGATGCATAGCCACAGATATTGGCTTTTCCATCAATCTCTTCTAACAATACACCACCCCATGTGGTATTTGATGCATCTGTCTCAATAACCAATTTTCCAACTCCCTGTGGAAGACTGAGAGCTGGTAGCTGTTTTAATCTAGCTTTAATCTTCTAGACTGCTAGAGTCATTTGTTCAGACCATGGAATGGGATTCTTCTTCAACCTTTGCTGCAAGCAATGAATATCAGCAGCTTGTCCATGATAGAATGGCCTGATATAATTTAAACAGCCTAAAAACCTTTGCAATTGGGTCTTCTCTAAAATCTTATCAGGAAAGTGTTCAAAAGACTGCAAAACATGATTTTGCAACACTACCTGACCAGCTTTGATATGCAAACCCAAAAACTCAATATCAGTTCTGCCTATTTCCATTTTTTACTCTGACAGAACTAAACCATGCTTATATACAAGATCATAAAACTGCTGCAAGTGTTTCAGATGTTCCTGCAAATTCTTTGAACAAATAAGTATGTCATCTATAAACACTGCTAACCATGGGATATCTCTAAATATATCCTCCATTCTTTTCTGAAATTCTGATGGTGCATTATTGATGCCAAAAGGGAGGACCTTCCATTGATACTGACCATGGGGTACTACAAATGCAGTTTTATATCTATCCTTAGCCTCTATCCCAATTTGGTAGAACCCTGATTTCAAATCAAACTTACTAAAGATAGAACAACCAGTAATCTTTTGTAGTAAGCTTTCCTTGTCAGGCAATGGATACTTGATCTTCTGGAGAACATCATTCAGGGGTTTGAAATTAACTACCAATCTAGGCTTTCCTCTTTTCTGCTCAGAATGCTTATTTACAACAAATGCTCTACAATCCCAAGGGCTCTTCGAGGGCTCAATCAAACCTTTATTAAGCAAATCCTGGATTTCTTTGGAGCAGAATTCCCTTTCTGAGGGACTCATTAATCTGGCTGAGGCTTTCATGGGTTTTATTTTCTGCAGTGGATCAAATGGTAGAGAAACAAAATACTTCTCTCTTGTCCATAAAGCATTTGGGCTTTCAGAACAACAATCTTTTTTTATCTTCTCAGTAATCCCTGCAAGAAATTTCTCACTATGTACCTATGCAAATGAGATACATCTTTCCATCTTATTTAAGGAACCTTTGGACTTTTCAGGAGGACTCTGGGCAATAGGTTTACACCTCTGTATAAACCAATGAAACAGACTGACTCAAAGCCAATGAAATAGACTGACCATTAACTGTACAAGAAAATAACATTTTCTGAGTATCAAAACTGAATGGACTAACTTTTAACAAAAACTCAGAACCTAATACACAGTCCTCACGAACTGCATCCAACCTAAATAAAGACACTGAACTTTTTACATTGGATAGAGCAATTGGGAAGTCTTTTACTTTACCAGTAAGATACACAGGTGTACCTTGGATTGCTGAACTGAACTCTTTGGTCTTTTCCCAATAAAAAGCAGGAATAGCATTACCCTTAGCAAGATTAAACTGACAGCCATAATCAATTAGGCATTGGATTGGATATGACTTAAACTCATCTGGACAAAAGTCTAAGGTAATGAACAACTTGGGACCAGACAGTGCACCTAACAAACTGACACTTTGAGATTGTGGTGAAGGAGATCTATTAGGGGATGAATCTGGGGATTCTTCCTTTTCTTTAGTCTTTCCACAAACTCTCTCAATTTCCTTAGAAAGCTCTTCATCAGAAGATTGATCCTTTTCCAGAACTAATGCAACTAAAGCATTCCTGATATCATTAGCTTCTTTAAGCAATGCTTTAATCTGAGACTGCTTCTCCTTCAACTGAAGTTTCAATAATTTTTCTCTGTTAGCTCTGTGAGCCTGTCTATCAACATGGCTGCTTGGATATTCTTGGTAGATTTCTACTGGATTAAAAGCTACAGTAGCTTTTCCCTTGGCCTTACCTTTTGCTGCTGTCAAAGCTTGCAAGTGAGCCTGCAATGCCTTTTTCTCTTCTCTGAGTTCTGTCCTTTCAACATGTCTGTAAACTGGGATGGAAGATAATTGCAAATCAATTGAAGCAATCTTCCTTTCAATCTGAAATGGAGAAATGGAACTAGAAAACATATACAAACTAAAATCAAACTCGGGTAGCTCACACCCCCTAAATGTGGATCGTGGTCGGAATCAGACTCAGAGGAGGAGGATGATGAAGACTGACCACATTTAGCGAATTGAGGATGATCTTCTTCGGACTCTGTACATGAAGAAGAAACTGACTCATCATCGGGTAAATATATCACTTCGTCAGAAGGAGCAGGAGAAGACCTGGAAACTTTATACAAAATCCCACCAAGTTGGGTCTAAGGATGTACATTTGTCAATTTGAGCATTTATTCATTTCTGCTATTATTCTGGTAATACTGAAACTTTGCTCTTGTATGAGTTTATTTCTGTTGTAACATCATATCTGTGTTCCTAAATGATTGGTTGATCTATTTCTTTTAAAATACTCTACGTGAACAAAAGGTATCCAGTAGGCGGTGGAAATGACCGTTGAGGAAATTGTAGGATTCCATAAGGTGTAAGCGTAGTTCGGAAGTCAGTAGCAGTAAGGCCCATTGGAGTTAGGGGAGTAAGTCTACAAGTTGCCCGAAGCGTAGAAGTCAGCCCTCACCTTAGAAAAATGGATCCCACAATGGATGCTGTTCAGCTGACCCAAATAGAGTGTGAATCAGCCAATGACACAGAAGTCTCCTTAGCAGAAAGGAGAACTCAATCTTTCAATCCCTCTCAATCTGGAGAGGATGCCTCATACATCACAATAAATGACCAGAACCCGAGTGAAAATTGGCAATTGCCTCGTATTCTCCCTAAAGATGTCTACAGACTTAAATGGTGGAATTTATATTCTGTCACCCAAATTAAAGTGTCAAGTATCGATGTGTCTTTCACTGATAATCAAGAACCCATTCATATCTCTCTACTTGACAAAGCACAAATAGATTGGGCTAAAGAACATCATTTTAAATATGCACATTTTGGTGCTGTAAAGCTTGGTCTCGGTCCACTAGTACGCCCTCGTCTAGCAGTTTCTTCCTTATGCTGTGTTGTAGATACGCGTCACAATAAGTTTTCCGATGCAGTTATCGGAGGCTTCACTGCTCCTTTACATGATGGTCCTGCATTTGGAACTATTTATCCTAAGTTTTTTGTTAGTTTAGATGATCCGCACATTTATAATATCCTCAAAGCATATATTATGCCGAAAGGCTTTGACATGCAGAATGGCTCCCGCATTATCCAGTTAAAGGGAGGTGTCTGTGTTCGTTTTGGGAACGACACTTTGCCCCAGTTAAGGTCCCATTTCCATCAGAGCTCTGCAGACTGCAGCATGGTGGAACAACCAAATTCTAAATCCAAAAATGCGACCCCAATCACTTTTAACTGGACTGGAATCCAATATCCACAGTCTTGGGAAATGAAATACACAGAGTTAAGACATCAAGAAAGGGTTAAAGCCACTATGAATCCAAAACCCCTTGTCTATGATGAAGCTTCATGTTCTTTTAGATCACCCCAAGAAGAGCCTATTCCCATATTTGGTCCTCCTTTGATCAGATCCACTTCCATGTCATCGTACAATAATGCTAAGCGTCAAGCTATGTCGGATCAATTAGCTAAAAAGTCTTTAGCTGAGTCCTCTACTTCTGTACAAAATCCTTCTGTAAATACTGAGTCTTTTTCCGGTCTTTCAGAATTTGAACATAGAGGTCAGCATGCAAATTGTCCTGCATGTAGAAAAATAAAAATCAAGTTAGCACAAAAAGAAAAACAAAAATCACTCCATGAGTTTCCTAGCCTAGGAATGTTCTCTGCTCTTCCTAGATCCGGTGCCTCTGCAAAAACCACAAACCCTCTGGGTCAAAAGTCTTTTTACCCCGGTCGAAATCTTCCAGAGACTGCTTTCAGATAGTACTCCCAAGATGGTACAACTCGAAGAGAGTTTTTGCCTACCAAGTCTTCAGCCTCTGACCAATCTGTGTCAGATGAAATAAAATTAGCCAGCTGGAGTAACTTGCAACAAATACATACTACAAGAAATATTGATGACATGGCTAATGACATCATGTTGCTTAAACATAGCTGTTCTGTCCAAAAAGAGCAGTCAGATAAAGTCATCACAAAGTTAGAACTTCTTGATCATTTGTTGCATGATACTACTCAGATAGAGAAGGCAGTAGCAGAAGCTTGTGATAAGCTTCAAAGAAGAATGGGAGTTCTAGCAGATCTCACTACAAAGACACAGGAACTAAAAAAGAAAGAATATATAGTTCCTGACCATGTCCTTAAGCTAGCTAGAAAAGGTCACACAAAGTCAGCCTCTCTTGGTCAGTTTAATGCCATCCTAGATGATGAAAAACCCGAATGGGACTTTGGAGAAAGTGATGCCATAAAACAGGATATAGAAGAATGGATCAATGCTTTCAAAGGTTATAGACCTGTCCTTGATCCTAAGTATATAGGAGACTTGAACATGATGGAAGAATCTTCTAACCGTAGAAGATTAGATGCCCCAAGGTTTCAGCAAGAAGAGTTTGATACCCACATGCCTGATGCACATGCTGTATCAAATCCTCCAAAAGTTTTTAACTTTGGTATCAACTCTATGAACAATTTGATCACTCAAATGCCCGAGCAACCTGTGTTAAACATCCAGTGTCAATCTCGAGAAGAGATTAAAAATGCCATTCAGTTATTAACACACTGGATACTATATAAAAAGCAGCAAGATCACAATCTCACTGGTCAAATGATTGGTGCACAATTGATTGCTGGCTTGTCAGGATTGGCATATGAGTGGTGGCGCTGGCTACCTCAGGAAGCTCGAAATGAGCTGTTATCTGCAAATGATGCAGATGAACAGATTCTCTCTTCCCTTGGGAGAGAATTTTATGGTCCTGAAGATGCAGAAGACTATGATCACCTTGCCTCTCTGTTTATGTCTGCCCGTTTATGTGATCTTAGTAAAGCAGAAGAATATTTCTGCTAAATGCAAAAGTTGTTAATATCTTCAGGAAAGTCTGGAAATCCTGCCTACCTAAAGCATTATTTGAGGAGTTACCCTGGTCATGTTCCCGATGCTGTAGAACAAGCCCTCAAAGATAAAAATGTAGAGCTAAGATCTCTCTCTCTAGCACAACTGCACAATCATATTCTTGAAACTTGGCAAGAGCATTGTCTAGATAAGAGAGTAAGTAAAGATTTTAAAAGGCATCATAAAATGTTTTCAGCATCTTTCTGCAAAGATGTTGCAATAATTCCCGATTGGGGGTGTGGTGCTCATAACCGTGGTCACTTTGGCAAAGGAGGTTTCCATTGTGAAGGAAAGAAAAAGAAAAAGAAGTTTTATACTTCTGAGTCAAGATACCATCCTGATCGCCCATATAAACACAAATCTAAATACAAAGACTACAGGTCTAAAAAACATTTCAAAAAGAGTAAGTATGCTGCCAAGAGATTTGTGAAGCGAAGAAAAGAAAAGGGTAAAGGCGATGTTTGTTTTATTTGTGGGAAAACTGGACATTGGGAAAGTAAATGCCCTGAAAGAAAAGCAAGGCCTCGGCTTACAGCCTTATGTACATCCTTAGACCCAACTTGGTGGGATTTGTATAAAGTTTCCAAGTCTTCTCCTGCTCCTTCTGACGAAGTGATATATTTACCCGATGATGAGTCAGTTTCTTCTTCCTGTACAGAGTCCAAAGAAGATCATCCTCAGTTCGCTAAATGTGGTCAGTCTTCATCATTCTCCTCCTCCGAGTCTGATTCCGACCATGATCCACATTTAGGGGGGTGTGAGCTACCCAAGTTTGATTTTAGTTTGTATATGTTTTCTAGTTCCATTTCTCCATTTCAGATTGAAAGGAAGATTGCTTCAATTGATTTGCAATTATCTTCCATCCCAGTTTACAGACATGTTGAAAGGACAGAACTCAAAGAAGAGAAAAAGGCATTGCAGGCTCAATTGCAAGCTTTGACAGCAGCAAAAGGTAAGGCCAAGGGAAAAGCTACTGTAGCTTTTAATCCAGTAGAAATCTACCAAGAATATCCAGGTAGCCATGTTGACAGACAAGCTCACAGAGCTGACAGAGAAAAATTATTGAAACTTCAGTTGAAGGAGAAGCAGTCTCAGATTAAAGCATTGCTTAAAGAAGCTAATGATATCAGGAATGCTTTAGTTGCATTAGTTCTGGAAAAGGATCAATCTTCTGATGAAGAGCTTTCTAAGGAAATTGAGAGAGTTTGTGGAAAGCCTGAAGAAAAGGAAGAATCCCCAGATTCATCCCCTGATAGATCTCCTTCACCACAATCTCAAAGTGTCAGTTTGTTAGGTGCATTGTCTGGTCCCAAGTTGTTCATTACCTTAGACTTTTGTCCAGATGAGTTTAAGTCATATCCAATCCAATGCCTAATTGATTTTGGCTGTCAGTTTAATCTTGCTAAGGGTAATGCTATTCCTGCTTTTTATTGGGAAAAGACCAAAGAGTTCGGTTCAGCAATCCAAGGTACACCTGTGTATCTTACTGGTAAAGTAAAAGACTTCCCAATTGCTCTATCCAATGTAAAAAGTCCAGTGTCTTTATTTAGGTTGGATGCAGTTCGTGAGGACTGTGTATTAGGTTCTGAGTTTTTGTTAAAAGTTAGTCCATTCAGTTTTGATACTCAGAAAATGTTATTTTCTTGTACAGTTAATGGTCAGTCTGTTTCATTGGCTTTGAGTCATAATTTTATACAGAGGTGTAAACCTATTGCCCAGAGTCCTCCTGAAAAGTCCAAAGGTTCCTTAAATAAGATGGAAAGATGTATCTCATTTGCACTGGTACATAGTGAGAAATTTCTTGCAGGGATTACTGAGAAGATAAAAAAAGATTGTTGTTCTGAAAGCCCAAATGCTTTCTGGACAAGAGAGAAGTATTTTGTTTCTCTACCATTTGATCCACTGCAGAAAATAAAACCCATGAAATCCTCAGCCAGATTAATGAGTCCCTCAGAAAGGGAATTCTGCTCCAAAGAAATCCAAGATTTGCTTAATAAAGGTTTGATTGAGCCCTTGGGCTTGTAGAGCATTTGTTGTAAATAAGCATTCTGAGCAGAAAAGAGGAAAGCCTAGATTGGTAGTTAATTTCAAACCCCTGAATGATGTTCTCCAGAAGATCAAGTATCCATTGCCTGACAAGGAAAGCTTACTACAAAAGATTACTGGTTGTTCTATCTTTAGTAAGTTTGATTTGAAATCAGGGTTCTACCAAATTGGGATAGAGGCTAAGGATAGATATAAAACTGCATTTGTA
The DNA here is from genome assembly GCA_027924585.1 of Larix kaempferi. Classification (NCBI taxonomy): domain Eukaryota; kingdom Viridiplantae; phylum Streptophyta; class Pinopsida; order Pinales; family Pinaceae; genus Larix; species Larix kaempferi. Next base: position 52,665,924 of record BSBM01000299.1, on the reverse strand, counting down.
GTACCCCATGGTCAGTATCAATGGAAGGTCCTCCCTTTTGGGATCAATAATGCACCATCAGAATTTCAGAAAAGAATGGAGGATATATTTAGAGATATCCCATGGTTAGCAGTGTTTATAGATGACATACTTATTTGTTCAAAGAATTTGCAGGAACATCTGAAACACTTGCAGCAGTTTTATGATCTTGTATATAAGCATGGTTTAGTTCTGTCAGAGTCAAAAATGGAAATAGGCAGAACTGATATTGAGTTTTTGGGTTTGCATATCAAAGTTGGTCAGGTAGTGTTGCAGAATCATGTTTTGCAGTCTTTTGAACACTTTCCTGATAAGATTTTAGAGAAGACCCAATTGCAAAGGTTTTTAGTCTGTTTAAATTATATCAGGCCATTCTATCGTGGACAAGCTGCTGATATTCATTGCTTGCAGCAAAGGTTGAAGAAGAATCCCATTCCATGGTCTGAACAAATGACTCTAGCAGTCCAGAAGATTAAAGCTAGAGTAAAACAGCTACCAGCTCTCAGTCTTCCACAGGGAGTTGGAAAATTGGTTATTGAGACAGATGCATCAAATACCACATGGGGTGGTGTATTGTTAGAAGAGATTGATGGAAAATCCAATATCTGTGGCTATGCATCTGGATCCTTTAGAGGCGCCGAGTTAAACTATCCCAGCAGTCACAAAGAAATTTTGGCTGTAAAGAAAACTATCAGTCATTTTATTTTATATCTGAAACCTGTTAGGTTTATCATAAGAACTGATCTGAAGATCATGCCAGGCATTTTCAAGAATGAAAACCTCATGGCAGAAAATAGTAGCCGAATCTTAAAGTGGTTTATTTGGTTAAGCAAATTTGATTATGATATTGTTTATAAACCCGGCTATCTTAATTGTCTTGCTAATATGCTTACTCGTGAAACTGTGTAGACTGAAATTCCAAGTCTAAACATGTTTTCAGTAGGATCAGGATCAAGTTCCAGAAAAGAGGGAGAAATCCCTATGAGAGACAGGATTTTTCAAGACAAAGGTAAAGCTCCAATGACTGAAGACGAAATGCAGGTGCCAAAGGATGCACTATTTCTGAAGCCCTGGGATAAAAATATTTCAGTAGAAGAGCGTCAAGAGCTGCTGGACTATGCAGATCGCCAGCAAGCGGAAAAATATCTCAGCTTAACCCTCATCAAAGAAATTCAAGCCAGCCCTTGCAAGTTGCAGATCTTAGAGCGCTGGGAGAAGAAAGCTTTCAATGGCTTTCAGAAAGCAGAAGAGAAGCTGAGAAAGTGTAAAGAAATATGGGTTGATTGCAATGGAGAGAAGGAAGGAACTGTTTGGTATGTGGATCTAGGTGAAGGTGATTTAACCTGGACTACCTACAATTTAATCTTGCAATTTTGTAGAGAGCAGACCTCCATAGTGATCTGCGCTGACCCAGGAAATATGAGGAACAAGAAGTGGTCTGGGTGGACGGAAGTCTTCCTGGATAAGTTTTGTCCAAGAAAAGATTGGCTCGAAAGAAGAGCAAATTTTATTTTACATCTTGAAGTTGATATGCAGGCCGCTGACCAACATAATCAGTGGTTTAAATTCTTGTTGCGACATCACGGTGGTCGCTACACTCCATTAGAGCATGTGATGACTATTACCCAAAAATATATAAAAAGGGATGTCGATGGTAATAGGTTAGACACTAAAATTCACCGCAGAACTTTGCCATTGAATTACAGGGTTGAGTCACTATTTGCTTCTGAATTCATCTTCGGCCCCAATGAAGCACTGAAAGGATCTAACGTTGAACAGTGTTTCGGAGAATTACTGTACCCAGATATGGATGATGAGTTCCCTGAAAATGAATATTGGCGGTACACAGAATCTCAGCCTTACAGCTGGGAAGATGACTTGGCAAAGCGCGAGTTGGAAGAAAGTTTTCATGATCAAGGAATCCTTGATTGCGTGTGCAGTGGTGTTCCTGGTGGAGATGACAGTGATGGAATCCAATGTGTTTGCGGGTCCGGCTATGATACTCCTTGATACCCGATGCTTTTCCGGGAACGAAGCCAGTTCGTCCATGGATGCATGTGACAAAGAATCTTGTACATATTTGCTTTGTAAGGAAGCTGTAGTGGGCCTTCCAGTTGTAATATTCTGTCGGCCATGCTTTAGCCGTTTGTTTGCTTTTGAATCTCGGGATGATAATGACTGATGTAAGTGGACCCTCTATGTCGGCCACATCGAATCTGCTTTTAAGTAGTGGTAGTCAGTCAGTCCGTGTCATAGTACCGGGTCCGCATATGGCCAAGCCTCCAAGGGACGAGATAACATGGTGCGGTCCCACCATGCCCCGGGAATCTAGCTTTTGAACCGGCTGGTGTCTGTTTTGGTTTACCGGTTCACCGTCTAAGAAGCTATAAATAAGAGTCTTGAGGTTCATTTGATTCATTCGAGTTTGGAGTATTGAGTCGCATGAGCAAGTAGTCCGCTCTGCAAGTGTCTAGGTTGTGTGAGAGCCGAAGCTGTATGCTCTGTGAGTTGCCCTTCATGGTATAACATCGCACCAGAAAGCTGAGACTCGCTCTGTAAATTCGAGTCTGTTGTAAGGGTGTGCTAGTGAGCATATCTTGGGACTCCCAGAAGCTTGTGATTAGCTTCATGCCTTCGGGAAGTTGCGAAAACTAAACGGACCCAAGACATTGTGTTCAGGCACAAGTCACAGAGTAGTGGTGATGAACTTCGCAGTCCGAAGTCGATCCACAAAGAGTCTGTAAAATATGAAAGTCTGTAATCTGATTGTGAAGTTAATGAAAGCGGAGAAGGTGCTTATTGTGAATTCTTGAAGGTCACGCTCATAGTGAATTCATTAAGGCCACGCCGGTTTGGGTAAATCCCCCTCATAAATATGAAAGTGCCAAGTCAATTGCTAGAATTCTTGGACAATGTCAATTACAAGTCCTCGGTTTAGCATACTAGAGTTTTAGATCATTTTCCTATGGTGTTAGAAACCATATCTAGTGTTCTAAACTTCAAAGTGAGCACCACATCCCACTTCCAGGCCAAATATCCCCTATGGAGGGCCAATATGGTGGTTTGGGACCACACACATGGACCATGACCCCCATAGTAAGATCTCTAAATCCATCTGCATTGTTAAAGTTTAGTAAAATATTGTACAAAATCATTATCAAAATTGTAATTTTCCATTGTTAGTGTGACACAACTAAAAATGACTAACATAAATGACTAATTCACATTAATCGTTGTTAGCTAGTCATATTTATATTCCCGTGACTAAATTAGTCATTTATGTTAGCCATTTTTATTTTAGTCACTTGTTATCTAGTCGTATATTTTATCCCATGACTAAATTATTCGTTTATCTTAGTCGTTTTTAGTTGGATTATTTAAAATTGCTCAATTTTAGTCGTTTATCCCTTGAAATAACAGTGGTGACTAACGTTTTTAGTCGCTTAGTCACTTATCTCTCATTTTGTACTAGTGTGAAGATAGTTTTTCTCCCAGCCAGGATTTTGATGGCTCTAATGATTATTTTTCTCCAAGTGAGGATTTTAATGGGACAAATGATGATTTTGGTGAGGATGAAGGCACCAATAATGGTGAAGATGATTTTCCTCCAAGCGAGGATTATGATGGTAGCGATGACAATTTTCCTCCAAGCGAGGATTTTAATGGTAACAATGATGATATTCCTCCAAGTGAGGATTTTAATGGGATGGATGCTGATTTTGGTGAGGATGAGGGCGCCAATAATGGTGAATATGAATTTCCTCCGAGCGAGGATTTTGATGGCACCGATAATGATTTCCTCCAAGCAAGGATTTTGATGGAACTGATGATGAATTTCCTCCAAGCGGGGATTTTAAAGGGACAAATGATGATTTTGGTGAGGATGAAAGCACCAATAATGGTGAAGGTGATTTTCCTCCAAGCAAGGATTTTGATGGAATTGTTGATGATTTTCCTCCAAGCAAGGATTTTAATGGGACATATGATGATTTTGGTGATGATAAACCCGCCAATGATGTTGATTTAAACTCAAGTGATAAACTTGATATTGATGAGGATAATCATTCTCCTACTAATTTTGGTGAGTATAATCGCAATGAGAGGGATGATATTCCTCATAGTGATGAGGATATTCATTCTAATGAGGATGATTTAATGGTTCATGAAATGCAAAGGAAAATTGTACCAATGATCAAGATTAAGTGTAGGACTAGGCCATTTTATATCAATCCAAAGCATTCTAGTTATGCAAGGTCTAGGAAAGATTTTCTCACAAGTCCTAGTTCTATTACTGATTTGATTTCAAGTGTGTTACTAAAAAAAATTCTGAAACAAATACACTACAATTATGCCTTAGAGAAAAGGCGAGCATATATGTCAATGAAAAAAAATATGCAAAATTCATATTTGGTAGGGTGCATGATTTCTACAAAGGCAGGTTATGATTATCACATTTGAAGTATTTTGCTTTGCAGAAGGGCATTCAAAAGAATCCAGTCAATTGGTAATATTAGACTATCAGGAATCTAGACAACACTCGAAAATGATCCTACATTTTATTCTAAAGAATATCATGCACGAGCTAGTGGGCCGATAACAAACATTCCAATGTCATGGATGCGTGACTTCTTTTCTAAGCATGGAGAGAGTATGCCAGATAGAGAAACCATACACATTCCTGATAATTTCTCAAGGCGGAAAATTTACAACTTGTACAAGGCATTCGTTCAAGATGCTAAAGAAAATAACAATTTCATTAGATATGCATATTTTACAAGACTATGGAAAACAGAGTTCAACAATGTCTGTATTCCTAAGAGTTCAAGGATTGGGGTTTGCAATATATGTGCTTCTCTTAACCAAATAAGGGATAAATCAGAAGGGATAGAGAGAGGTATGTCTCTAACAACTTTATTTTTTTGGAATAAATATCTATTACGAATGATCATCAATGTTTTGTTTTTATTTTATTTGTATATTATGTTGTTAAAGAACTTCAAGCACATCGCAATCAACAATTAGAAAAGTTATACAAACATCGCAAAAAGTATTATGATGAACCACATAAGTATATGGGTTTGATAATTGATGGCATGGATAAAAAAAAAAAACACACTTTTGCCACATTTTGTTCATGTACCAAAGAATTTAAAGGAGGAAAATTTTATTCAGTTTCACTTGGTTGGTTGTATGGTTTTTTATTGTCAAATGTCTCCAAGGGTTTACTTTACATCTCCCAATATTCATAATGATGCAAATCTGACCATTACCATAATTCACCATGTGCTGACTCATTGGTCTGGTAATCTTCCTTGAGTTCTATATCTGCAATGTCTCCAAGGGTTTACTTTACAACTCCCAATATTCATAATGACGCAAATTTGACCATTCACATAATTCACCATGTGTTGACTCATTGGTCTGGTAATCTTCCTCGAGTTCTATATTTGCAATTGGACAACACCAGCCGGGAAAACAAAAATCATGTTGGGTTTTTAGTTATTTGAACATGCTTGTTGAATTGAGAATTTTTCGGAAGGTTAAAGTTGGCCCTTCCTTCTTATTGGGAATACACATGACCATATTGATCAAATGTTTAGTCGTTTTGCAGTGACATTGGGGAGGAAGAATGTTGGGAGTCTGCCATCATTAACTGAAATTATTAGAAAAACATATAGTCAAGATCATGTTGTACTAACATTGGAGGAAACTATTGACATGCATGCGAAGATTTATTTTGGGATCGCATGGTGAAGAAAGGTGCATTAAGAAAATTAATGACATTATCTTTCAGCATCAATTTCGTATAAAAATATTGATGGGAAAACACTACTATGGGGTAAGAAGTACTCAAAAAGTGCAGAATGGGGGCCTACATAAGGTTTAGCATTTCTTAAATTCATCCAAAGTCGTCAATCTATGCTTCAAATTTATTGTTGTTGCAATCAGCTATTTAGATTAAAAATGCACACTGGCACAATAGAGATGTTGATTCTTCTCAATGCTTGGAAGACATCAAAAAGTCTATCAAATATAGATATGACTATTTTGATGTTGTTGATTTTTTCTGGTGGGAGTCATTTTTAATGGAGCAAAACGAAATAATTTCAAACTCTACAAATGGAGAATTTTTTTTGAAGACTCCATTTAGTTGGCCACAAAGTATGTCAAATGAAGAGAAAAATGTTGAGCCTGAAGGTGTTGAGTCTTTTCAACTAGAAGAAAGGGAAATGTGCATTGGGTCTAGAAGATCATTTGTACGACGTGAGGCGATGGAAGGCCTTTACAGAGGCTCAATACAATATATTAAGGAGGGTTGCATTATTGCAGTTTTGGCCATAGAAGATCCACGTGGTTATCCAATATGGATTTCAAAAGTTATGGAGGTCAATAAATAAAATGAAGAAGTTATATCTATTGAAGTACACTGGTATGCAATAGAAACACACCCATTTGATGGTGTGTACAAGCACAAGATGGTGATTGAGAAAAAGGTCTGAAGAAAGAGAAAAAGAAAGGGTCAAAATGTAAATCATTGTCACATAGACATTTTGAAACTAGAGGATGTTGACATACAATTTATGATTTCTAGTTGATAAAGAAAGGCACCCTTCGGTCCAAGAATATAGAGATTATCAAAAGATTGTTGGCACCATAAATAGTTGGAACATGGAAGTCTGCTAAACCAAGGTGTAGATCTAGAAGGAATATGGCATATGAAATTTTGGGTGTACATGAAGAATCAGATGGTGCACTCATTGATAGTAGCTGAGAAGAATACAGATCATCTACATCTTCATCCAGTCAATCATCTGAAGAAAATGTAGCTTTTGATGGTGTTCCAGAATCCATGTGTTGATTTGAATATTTGCACATGAAACATTTTATCTTTTTTATTAATATGCCATTGTTTGTATGGAAACTCTAAAGGAGTGCTTGAATTTTGATATGAATTACTTCTACGTCTTATGGTTTAATATACGATTTTATGATGAATATCATGAATTTTTTTATTTTATATGAAAAGAGTGGTCAAATTATTTTTTGAATAACTTGTGTTTAACTTAGTGCAAGATTTATATCGTGTTACTAAGAGATTAAATAAGCACAATTTTCAATTATGGTAAAATTATATAAAAGTGTCATTTTTTGAAAAAGTGTGCTACCTGTAGCATTAGTTTTCAATTTAAAGCTTGATTTTAAGGTTCTTGCAAACAACAATAACAAAAAGTGGTGCTACCGGTAGCTCCACTTATTTATTCGGGGTTATTTTTTTGTGTGTTTTATGCAAAAATATGGATTTTTATGGCTAGAGTTCTCGTTTTGAGTATAAATTTATTGTCAAGTTGTATAACTTGTTTAATATATTAAAATTAGCAATTTCCCTAGAAGATGTAAAGTAACATCGAAAGGAAAAATAAAATAAAAACAGAACGTTAAGTAAATGTGATGAAAGGAAAAATAAAATAAATGGAAAGTGAATAAATGTGATGAAGCAAAAAAGAGAATAGTGAAATAAAAGTCATGAAGAGCTCCCTCATCATTGAAATTCCATGAAGAGAACAATAAAATAACATAAATTTTGGGTGGTTCACTTCATGCCTAGATTCTAGGAAAAATGTTTCACTACCAAAGATGCAATGGACAACCTTTTGTTCAAATCAAGAAATGATAAAATGTTGATGCAAATAGAGGGAATATAAGAGTAATGTGCTTAATTATGTTCACTTGCTATTATTCAGACTTGCACCTTACTTCTCTCTAATGTGGTCATTGTTGTCATACATCTAAAGAAGATACACAAATAAAAATTGGAAACCGAGTTTGCTTCAAATGCAAGCCTAAGTTCCTTCAAACTCATAGGAGTAAGTAGCCAGATGGTCAAGAAAATAAGAGTACATGGAGTACTTAGTTTGCTCGAAAGAATAGAGTTGTGGATATGCAACATGGATATGAAAGAGAGGGTTAGTTGGAAAATGTTATTGATACATTGTTGCAGGGTTCTTTAAATCCATTATATGAGCATGAAACTAACATTCAACTATTAGAGGGCTTTGATGTAGGAGCATCCCTACACACCCACAAGTTTCATTTTTGGTTTCAATTCCTTTAATTGTGCATTTAGTTGGTTTCACACCAATAAGTTATAGTTGCTTTGGGTTGAGATATCATGGTTGCACAATGTGCATTCAATTCATTTAATGTTGCAACTTACAAATAATTTATAGTACAAGGGTTGCATCAATCTTTCGAGTCTATGTTGTGCAATCATAGTCACATGCCCAAGTAGAGTCAAGGGAACTTGAGACCATATCATAAGAGAAGGAAGGGATTTTTGGAAGTTGTTAGAGTTTAAATATCACTTGTGGTCCAAATATGGAGAGGTGAACATGTAACATGTGTCACAAATTTGGATCAACAAATAGTTGCAGAATGACCCAACAAGCCCAGATTAAAGATGACAAGTGGACGTGCATTTATGAGTTTGATAGTTGTGAGAAGGAGAAATGTTGAACACTTATTTATGCAAGTATTTTTTTAATTTCACAGAGCATGAAAGAGTAATTCATCTCAGTCATTTGATAAAATTAAAAAAAAAACAAAACAACAGAAAACAATGAAACAATGGAACTATGTGTTAGAAGGGGAAATAATTAGCGGAACCTTATAACCATGGCATGGACCACAACGAATAGTCTATCACTTTTTTTCAACTGCATTGAGAACATGCTAACTTATGTTTAAAATGGAAAGCACAAGAAGATACCCTTTGATATATTGTTCAATGGCATCTTAGGCAGTTTTTTCCTATGGCCAAAGGATTACAAATAAAACAAATATGCACCCCAACTGAGTACAAATCAAACAAAATAAAAATGTTTGTTAGTTGGATGTCCAATTGTATTATTTTTTAACAAGAGTTTATAAATTGATTGTTAACTATGGATTTTAGTTTCTCATGACCATCATATCTTAGTTTCAACAAATTGTGATTGAGCTAGTTGGTTCTTCAATTTGCTTTTACCATTGTTGGTAAGAGAATGAAAAAGCCACAACATGCATATAGTTGATTTGAGTTTTTTCAAAAGTAATTAAATTATAATTTGTATAAGGTTGTAAAGGAGAAAATAAAGTCGCCTTTTTCAAATGTTCTTCATATGAAAATTGAGAATAGGGACAGAAAAAAAGGTTTAAATATTATGATGTAAGAGTTAGGGAGAGGAAAAATTGAAAAAAATTGCATGTTTTGGTGTTAGTTGGATGTGTTTGTTGATTAATTGTTAATTGTGGAGTTTTTTTTCTCATGATGTTCGCAGTAGGGTCTTAGCAAATTGTGCTCAATCTAGTTGGTTCTTCAAGTTGATTTTATGAGAATTGAAAGAGATATTTGAACCTCAATATCATTGTTTTATTTTTACAAGTGGTGACAAAAATACCTCAAATTACAAAATCATCATGATCAACCCTCTTTTAACAAGGTTATATGAAATTATTCTTGAAAGTAAGAATAACTTACATGGAGAATGAGTTAAAGGCAAGTTGTTTTTTAGGAATTATCATTCAATTGTGGACCACTTAATTACTCTTAAGGTTGTTGAAAATGAATGTTGATATAATAAAATTAATCCCCTTTAGTCAATACAAATAAAAGTGAATCCCCTTTTCAAATATAATACAATTAACTTCAACTAAACTATTCTTTAGTCAATAGCCACATAATAACTGGACTACATAAACACATATTCAATATAATCAATAGACACATTCGACAAACCCCAAGTAGGGGAGTAGCATGCCCATCATCATTTGAAGCTAGGTTATTGTCACGAACACTCCAAGTTGTCACTAGACCACAACCCAACATAAGTTTTTTCTCAAAGAAATATTCTCTTGGGAAAACATGAGGGATGCTTCTCCCCATTTGTGAATGGCATCCCTAGTAAACATGTTGACATAGAGTAGTGTACCTACCCAAGGGATCCAAACCAAGCACCTAACAACCTAGAATTAGGTAAATGCTCAAAAACATTGGTGATAACCAATTAATCTAATCCTTAGTGCTTGTGCGCAATATTTTATATCTTGTAGATTTAACAATTTGTTGGTGTTACTGTTGTATTGGATAACCATGACCCTAAGATCTAGGTTGAACCATTTTAGAACAAAACCCTTAATTGCTTCTACTCTAATAACAAGTAAATTAGCTTTGATAGAATCCATATTGTGATTTGCATTCACCACCACAAAATGAATTAATTTTGATATGGGATAATGATCCCCATAATACATTAGCTCTAGTATCATAAGAGATTGTCCGTATGAAAGACCACGAATTTGATGAATTACTCTAGGTAGGTAGGGAGAGATATTTCAAGGGAGATAAATATTAGTGGTAAAAACTATAGTGTTGAAATATTCCATCAAATAACACATTGAAAAAAACATGCTTGCTGAATATTATCTAAATAAACTAAGAAAATTGATGTTCGTGTGTTGTGCATTCAAATCTTCGGGGATCTTCTTTGTAAAAGAATATATTGCAAATTATCAATGACAATAAAGTTTGTGGTTGAACTTAATGAAAAATATGTTCCTACTTTCAAAATATTGTGTTTGAAAATGGGGAAACATCTAATGATAGCTAGTGTTACCTAAAAATTGCAACTCATATAAAACCAGTGAAAATTAAAAGGAAAAAAGACTAAAGACGCAATGCCATGAAGAATGTTAAATTGTTAAATATTGTTGCATTGTACTTCACTTCTTGATATGAGAAAAAACAATAAAATAGAAAAGGAAAATGCAACTCACCAATTGCAAGTGACTTTTAATCCAATCATCTATATTATTACTCTTAATATATTACATTATGATAAAGTAACATTGGTGAGTTTCACTCCTCCCATGTAATGATAGCATGCATTGTTGTTATTTTGATAGTTGTAATTAAATGAAGATAAAAACCATATTATAATTAACGATAGTGTTCAAGAGGTTTCTCATTTCTTGACATCTAGACTAATCTAGGTTGCTTTCCATGACCAAGGAATCAAAAATACCAAACTACATGGTTAGATAATTGCTCTAAATTGTTGCTTGTAATTGAACCCTCTACTTAGTGACATCTAAACTAAATTTTGAAATAAGTTCTCAGCACTCCTCCAAATAGGGTATGATTGTTGAAAATTGATTTCCAAATGTGTCTACAAAATAAAGAACCCTAGTTAGGAGAATCTTTAAATTGATCTACAAAATATGCTTGTCTTCTTCATTTTGAAGCTCGTGTTCCTTAAAGTGACTTGGAGTCTTAACTCTATGATGACAACTTGGATAATATTTGGAAAATCCTACAAAATGTATTTCAAAGCATTAGCTGGACTTTCTATCCATTAAATAATTTATCCAACCAAACCTCTACAAAATGGGCTCTCTTTCCTAAGTACTATAACTACCAGAGTTAAGTGTCCTAGCTCCAAAGTTCTTCCTTGCAAAATTACACACCTAAGTAGCTACAAATTCCATCATAATCTAAGAAACATATACATTTATCATCCCCAAAATACAATTGGACTAGACAAGAAAACTCTCATAATTGGAAAAAATAAATGCTAAATCTTAATCATCAACAACTCCAGATTTTGGACAACTTGTTTGGAGACGTCAACTTTCAACCATTTTCATTCTCCATAAGCAGGGAGAACAAAGTGTTAAGATGTAGGAGCTTGTCAAGGCTGCCCAATTTGTTTTGGTAAACTTCCTTTTTTGGAAATGTTCAAGTTAGTGCAATTACCTAGTGGTTTTGGTTCCCTGGTAGCATTGAGAGATTTAAAAGTTGGAACATGTGCAGATGCAAGAGCTTGAAGGATTATCTAAAATATGGCAAATTCAGCTATTTAAGTTGAACTTGTTGGAATGCAAGGCATTTGGTAAACCTCCCTAAAGGTTTTTGTAAGTTTGGGTGTTTAGAAAGGCAAGTCCTATTTGGATGCTCTCCACTAAAAGAACTGTTGCAGTTTGTATTGTTCTCAATACAAATAATATTGAATGTGTTACACTATGAGGGTTGGATAATACATGGATGAATTGCATGGGAATATTTAGAATAATTTGACATTGAAGGAAGCAGAAAATTTATCATTGAAAGAAATTCAAGGTGATAAGAAACCCAAGCAATGGCCTTTTCCCATAGGAGGTTCACAAGTTGCCATCTAATTTTGTGGTTGGGACAATAATTTTAAATGTAATACTTACAAGAAAAATTATTGGAGATACCTACGACAGGAAATGGTGTGAAACTGAATTTTAATTTTATTCCTTGAAATGTTGATGCATCACAAGAAGTCTAAAAAATTAATGTGGGGTTACATATGTGCATTGAAATAAACTTGTATGTTTCCATGGCACACGGGGCTTCAAAATTTTACCCTTATAATCCTACAAGGCACAAAGATCAACTTAGGATACTTGAATGATCTTAAAAATATAGTATAATGTGAATTACTTGACTTGCGGTTGAGTCCTGCAAACAGAGACTACATATTTGTCTATCTTCCCACATATCATACAGAAAGAGAATGTGAGAAAAGATGATAAAGAACTAGTGAGAGTCGAAAATACAAAATGCATATTATTGGTGAGAGACCCAACTGTAACATCAAAGAAATGAATCAGGCATAGTATACTACCTCTAGCCTACTCATTTAAAACCATGAATAAAATCCATGAACATTTTAAGAACAAACCATCCACAAATATTTTCATTGATGAGTTGTCAAAATTTGATTGAATTTGTAAAAATGATGTCCCTGCTTACAAGTATACCTTTAGAGGAAACCCATATTTTATATAAATGCAAGTTAATATAACAAAAGGTGATGTGTTTATAACAAAACAATGTGTGGTATTTTCTTTCTGCTGATATAAAAAGTATAATTACACAGTTAAAGGAAATAGAGGATAAAAAGGAGAGTGAGTTGTACCCATAATTGAAAAAGAAAGAAGCTATACAATCAAATTACACGTGTTTATATCAGCTCCTAAAAAATGTGAGCTAGCAGTTGTATGAATTTGACATTACAACAACTCTAGTTTGGAGTTTATTGTGCCAAGGGAAGCCAACCCAAGGAGTTGTATAACAACTGTCATAAGATGGAAGTCTTCATGTTCTTGGGCAACTGAAGAAAAGAAAAGAACTTTGAAAGGAAAATGAGTGCAGAGAAAAATTCATGTGGAAACTCCTGGCGAACTCTCAGAACTTCTGTAAATCTCTTCAATTGAATCACAGTCACTACGTGTTTCCTTGTCAATCAACTTTCCAGTTTTTCTGCCATGGTAAATATCCAGCATAATTGAGGATCTGGGGTTATTGTTAACTATTAGATTTTGAGCATTAATTCAACATACTCTAGGATCTTTACTGAGAGAATAACATGTACAGCATATCAATTATATCAAGCATGTATCAAGCATAGCAAGCAAACACATAAGACAATGGACACACAGAGTTTCACTGGGGAAAACCATAAAGGTGAAAAACCCCACAACTTCCTCAGAGATAGAAAGAGCAATGATACAAACAAAGTACAAGAGATAGGTCTTCTACTAGCAGCTACTCCTCCTCCTCAACTAGTGCGCCACTTTCCGAGTAGTGTAGAAGTGAATAATGAGATGATCAAATAGAGAGATCCCGCTCTCTATTTATACTTGTCCTGTCCTGCCTAATAAACCAAAAGGGCCGACTTGTCTAACTCAGTCTAATAATCCATGGTTACATTAATCCGGGCCGACCCCTCAATAGGTGGTCTAATAAACCATCACAGCAAGTTACGACACTTGCAACACTTGTCAATACAAATGACGACACTTCCACATAGAGGAATAATACCATCTCTATAGGAGTACAATATACATAGGTGAAATACATTCCGAAGTTACATATACATCAACACTCCCTCTTAACTAGGAAGGTATTTCTCGATACAGATATGCTAGCACAAGTCTTCTTCTCTGGCTCATCATCACTGGATCATCGTCATCGAATCATCATCATCGAATCGTCATCACTGCTGCTATCTCAATCAATCTCCAATCTACTCGTCATAGGAAGTTCTACAAAGCCAGTCCTTTTTCATACTGGGTGTAGGCCCCACCTGTAGGTCTTCATCATCGACAGAGCCAACCCTTTTTCATGCTGGATGAACATCATCAACATATCTGCAAGCAAGCCATCAAGTACGTACACCTCAGGACTGATTACACTACCTCTGCAAAACCTACAAGATCTCCCAGGACTGATTACACTGCCTCTGCAAAATGTGTAAGAGCATCTCAGGACCGATCATATGCCTCTGCAAAACCTGTGTACCATTCTGTCACATGATCGTCTTCATATCATCGTCATCGTCCACGGAGCACAACCTAGATGCACATAATACAACACTTACACTCACCGGCATGGGAGGACCAACCTACCACCACCCGTGAAAGGATCACAGCACTTACATCAACGACCATGGGAGGACCAACCTACCACCATGTCGGAATGGCACAGCACTTACATCAATGACCATGGGAGGACCAACCTACCACCATGTCGGAATGGCACAAAACTTACATCAATGACCATGGGAGGACCAACCTACCACCATGTCGAAATGGCTCTAGCCCTTACATCTACACCATAGGAGGACCAACCTACCACTATGTGAGAATGGCTCTAGCCCTTACATCTACACCATAGGAGGACCAACCTACTAGTATGTGAGAATGGCTCATGTGCATCTGTGTCTCCAGACTCATCACTTCCCCTTGGAAGGTATCTCGATCTGAAGTACACCAAGTCTCCCTCTGAAGTATTCAAACTTCACTCTGGCAAGCGGCTTGGTCAACACATCGGCTATCTGCTCATCCATTGCAACATACAGGAGCTTCACTGCGCCTCTTTGCACCATATCCCTGATATAGTGATACCTGATTTCAATGTGCTTTGACTTGTCATGGAACACTAGGTTCTCCGACAACTTCACACAACTCTGGTTGTCGCAATATATACAAGTAGCACTCAGCTGGAGATCAAACAAATCAGACAGTAGCTTCTTAAGCCATACTGCCTCACAACTAGCCGAACAAGCTGCGACATACTCTGCTTCGGCTGTACTTAGTGCCACACAGGACTGCTTCCTGCTAAACCAAGATATCATACAGGATCCCATACTGAAGTAGCACCCCGAAGTGCTCTTCCGATCATTGGCATTGCCTGCCCAATCCAAATCAACATAACCCTCCAGGTTAAACTTTTGATTCGCCTCATACTTGATCCCATAGTCAACTGTACCCTTCAGGTGCCTCAGAATATGCTTTGCAGCTATCAGGTGAACATGTCTCGGATCTGTCAAGTACTGGCTCAAGGTGTTCACAGCAAAGCAGATATATAGTCTTGTATTCGTCAGATACATCAAGGACCCAATCATCTTACGATACATCGTAGCATCAACCGGCTCAGATGAAGCATCACACAGAAGCTTCAGGTTCGATGCCATAGGTGTGGCCATGGCCTTGCAATCCATCATCCCGAACCTCTTCAGGATCTCTACTATATACTTCCCTTGTCCAAGGAAGATTCCATCTGCACTTTGCCACACCTACATACCAAGAAAGTAGTGCATCATACCCAAGTCCTTCATCTCGAACTCGGCAGCAAACTTCCTCTTCGTGTCGACAATCAATCTATCCTCACCTATTACAAACAGGTCATCCACATACAATAGTAGTATCACTAGATTGCCTTCCTCAACCTTGTAGTAAAGGTTGGAATTTGCTTTACTCTTGGTAAATCCCAAATTGGATAGGAAGCCATCTATCATGCCATACCAGGTCCTGGGTGCCTATTTCAAACCATACATAACTTTCTTTAGTTTGCACACATGTGACTCTCGATCATGTGCCTCAAACCCGAGTGGCTGCTCCACATACACTTCCTCTTCAAATACACCATTCAAGAAGGTTTTCTTGACATCCATCTGGTGTACCTTCCATTTCATCACTGCAGCCAGAGCAAGTACTGATCTAATGGAAGTGTATCTGGCCACAGGAGCAAAGGTCTCTTCATAATCAATCCCTTCTTTCTGGGAGAAGCCACAAGCTACAAACCTTGCCTTATATTTTTCTATGCTACCATCTGTAGCATGCTTGATATTATAGACCCACTTGGAAGTCACCACAGACTTCCCATCTGGTCTTGGGACCACATCCCAAACATCATTCTTCATGATCGACTAGTATTCCTTGACCATGGCATCCTTCCATTCTTTCTTTTCTGCTGCTTCTTCATAACTGGAAGTTTCTTTGTTCATTATGTCACAGAGTAAAGCAACATAGCTAGTATGTGATCTTGTCCTTTTCCTTTCTCTGTGTTCCTCTTCTGGAACGCCAAACCTTTCTGCATCTTGAATGAGCTCTCTAGCCCATGCTGGTTTCCTCTTGTGAGAGTTCTTCTCACGGGGTGGATCTACAGGTTGTTGTGGATCTTCCATTTCACGATATTCTTCAGGAACTGCTTCATTCATGGTGGTGTCTTGAGTTCTGGATATTTTGGGTTCTTCATTATCTTCAACTGGTGTTTTCCTTGATTTGATGTATGCTGAGCTTTCATCAAATGTTACATCCATACTGATATCAATCTTCTTGAATCTTGGGAAGTAGATTCTGTAAGCCTTCGAGATTATCATCAAATGTTACATCCATACTGATATCAATCTTCTTGAATCTTGGGAAGTAGATTCTGTAAGCCTTCGAGATTTCACTATAACCCACGAATATGCCGTTCTTTCCTGAAGGATCTAACCTTGTCCTCTTTTCTTTTGGGATGTGAGAGTATACTGGACAACCAAATATTTTGAGATGGCTAACTTCTGGTTTCTTACTAGTGAACACTTCTTCTAGTGTTTTGTTGTCAAGTATCTTATGAGGTGTTCTATTTTGCACATATACAACTATCCTTGCTGCTTCAGCCCATAAGTGCATAGGTAGATCTTGGTCATGAAGCATTTCCCTAGCTGCTTCCATGATTGTTCTATTCTTCCTTTCGGCAACCCCATTATGTTGTGGATTGTAAGGAGTAGTCAACTCCCTCTTAATCCCTGAATCACTGCATAGCGTCTTGAAGTCACCTAAAGTGAATTCTCTGCCATTGTCGGATCTGAAGATCTTGATCTTCATGTCAGTTTGGTTTTCTATCAAGGCTTTGAATTCCTTCAACTTGTCAAACACTTCATCTTTGTTCTTCAAGAAGTAACCCAAGTCTTCCTAGAGAAATCATCAATGAAGGAAACATAGTATACATACCCACTCAGAGAACTGGATGACATCGGACCGCATACATCAGAGTGGATGATTTCCAAGATTCCTTTTTCCTTGCTTTCACTGTTTGGAAATGTCTTCTTTGTGTTCTTTCCCTTTGCACAACCTTTTCAAATGCCTTCATGCTTTGACTAGATTTCAGGAAGACCTTCCATTGCTTTGCTTTCAATTGGTAATGCTCTATAGTGCATGTGTACAAGCCTTCTATGCCAAAGTTCACTTGGCTCTACTAAATCATGGACCATGGCTTGTTCTGGTTGGCCCTTCAATTTGTATAATCCTCCCTCTTGCTCTCCAATCACCACTGCATCATAAATAGTCTTACCCTTTGGCCACATTAGGACTTGGCCATCTACAAATGCAACCCTCATTCCTTTTGCATCCAATGTAGATATGGAGAGTAGATTCTTCTTGAGACCTGGAACATATAGTACATCTTTCATCTTCATAGAATTTCCAGAGTCTAGTTTATAGGAGGCTTCACCACTCCCTTTTATTGGATACTAGTAGTCATCCCCAAGTTTCACCTTGTGGGGTGATTCATGTTTAGATAGGTTCATAAAGGATTCCTTGAATCCTGTCATGTGTTTAGAAGCCCCACTATCTATAAGCCAATCATTACTTCCATGAGTAATGGTTCCAGTGAGAGCAGAAATCAAAACATATTCTTCATCACTTGAAGAATCTTCACTATCTTCTCTAGCCCTCTTCCTGGGAGGTTCATCATCCTCTGCAGCATGAGCAACGGGCATGGGACATGTTTCTTCGAATTCTGGGACTACCCCTTTGATTCTGATGGTGATGTCTTTCTTTCTTGCCATGATGGTGAGTCTTTTTGTCACCATGACTTTTGGAGTGTGCTGTGAGAGCTTGGTCTTCATTCCCCATCTTCTCTTCTCGAGCTATAATTCGAGCTTCTTCCTGTGAGAATTCTTCCCACAGTCTACTGAAAGTGATAAGTTTCTTCCTAGCACAAATCCCTTGGATGAAGTAATCCCATGACCTAGGAAGGCCATTAAGAGTGGTCATTACCACTTCTCCATTTTCTATGTCTTCTCCCACAGCTTCAAGTTGTTCTTTTATCTGGGAGACCTTTGAGAAATAAGAATGCATAGTCTCTGCATTCTGGATCTTGACATTCTTCAATTGATTCCTCAAGGTCATCTTCCGATTTATGTTCTTCCCTTCAAATAACTTGGTCAGGGAATCAAACATCTCCTTTGGTGTCTTTAGGGATGACACATGGGGTATGAGATGATCTTTGATAGAATCAGCAATGATCCTCTTTGCCTCGACCAAGTTCTTTTTGTGAAGAGCCTTAGCCTCTTCTCCCTATGGGACAGGGACCACTTCACTTATATAAGTGTCCAACTCATTTTCTTCCAGGATTAACCCAATCCTATACTTCCATGCTCGGAAATTATCAGCCCCTTCAAGCTTATCCTCAAGCTTGGTGTGGTGAGACATCTTAAAGAGTACTTCAAATGGAAATAGAAAAGATTTAGGTATTACCACTTGATTTGCTGAAAACTGCATCTGGTCCTGGATTAGGGTTTGTCAGAGAAACCATAAAAATTCAAACTTTGAATTTCAAACTTCTGAAAGGATAGAAAGATGCACCTTGATGAGATGATCAGCCTGGTATACTCAAAATTTGAAAACTGCAAAGTTTCACCCTTCATAAATGCTTTTCAATCTCCCGGATTCACTAGGGAGGACGCTAAATTAGGGGTTGAGTTTCCCGGAGCTTCAACCAACCCAAAAGTTCGATCCAAAGCTCTAAACTTCAATTTTTCCAAGGAGCTTCCATCTATGTCTTTAGATTTTAGAAATTCCTATTTTTGTGGAAACCCTAATTTTTAGGGCCAAAACTAAAAGTGCTCAGAATTGAATTCTGATTGGACAGAAATATTCTCCTTGATGATTAGAGTCAATCTACCTTCCTGCTTTCCCAAAATCTGTGGAGAGAAACCCAATAAACAAGAAACCCTAGTTTTCGCCACTGCACAATGTCTTCTTCTCAGGTTAGCTCTGATACCATGTTAGATTTTGAGCATTAATTCAGCATACTCTAGGATCTTTACTGAGATAATAACATGTACATCATATCAATCATATCAAGCATAGCAAGCAAACACATAAGACAATGGACACACAGAGTTTCACTGGGGAAAACCATAAAGGTGAAAAACCCCACAACTTCCTCAGAGATAGAAAGAGCAATGATACAACCAAAGTACAAGAGATATTCTTCTACTAGTAGCTACTCCTCCTCCTCAACTAGTGCGCCACTTTCCGAGTAGTGTAGAAGTGAATAATGAGATGATCAAATAGATATCTCCCGCTCTCTATTTATACTTGTCCTGTCTTTCCTAATAAACCAACAGGGCTGACTTGTCTAACTCAGTCTAATAACCCATGGTTACATTAATCTGGGCCGACCCCTCAATAGGTGGTCTAATAACCCATCACAACAAGTTACGACACTTGCGACACTTGTCAATACAAATGATGACACTTCCATATAGAGGAATAATACCATCTCTATAGGAGTACAATATACATAGGTGAAATACATTCCGAAGTTACATATACATCAACATTAACATATTGATATCATTATGTTTAAGAATATGAGGCAACATGACATTTTTTAAATTTATGAAATCAAGCATAATATTAATATATGAATTGTGGTCATCATAAACTCCTACCTCCACACAATTTGACCCAAAATTTTCTAGATTGCTCACACATGATCGGAAGAAGTAGAAGCATGACCCGAATTGAGTGCAGATGAGCAATGATATTAGAAATTGGCCATTGTCTTCCCTTGAATTCCAGAAAATCACAAAATAGAAGATACCACACAAACATTAAAGCCTTTTAATGGAGAAAAGAAGATCGAGGAGCATTTAGAGTAAGGCAAAACCAACAAAAGAAGGAGAAGTGTTGGATAAAGTGACAACCAATTCATACGGTTGCTATGTAACTGGCTAACTGAGTAACTAGATTTAATCAGTTATGTGTAACTATGTATTTATCCATGTAATCCCATAGAGGCAAAGTGAGCTAAGGTGATCCATGAGAGAAAAGGGGTTCTCAGCCCTCTCTTAGGCAGTGGTATGTAATCTCCATGATTCTTGAACAATAAGAATACTCATGCTTTTCCTGGTAGACGTAGCCCACATTCAGTGGGTGAACCACATATATCTTGTGTCTCTTGTGTGATTAGTGTTATGTGTAAATCTGTTATACATTCTTTTGTTTTCCGTTGTTATATTTTTATGATCTCTGTGGGCTTAAGGCCCCACAAGTGGTATCAGAGCCATGCAGGTATCAATGCAGAGGGGAGGGGGACATCATACCAGAGATTGGGCATTATTGGCTCTGGAACAAGAAGAAAAGGTTTGAGAGCTTTGTTCCCATCCAGATACATTACTGAGAAGGCCAGGCAAGAAAAGGACCATGTGAGTGCGTTGGATCCCAAGAGCAGGGCTTCCAGTTGAGAGGGAACAAACGCCAGTGACTGATCTCACAGCTATTGGAGAGGGGAGAGGGACTATCCTATCTTTGAAACTCGATAGGCTGTCTCATTCTGTTTCAGGATTGACTATCGTGGATCCCAAGGGGTATCTGACTGATCTCAAGAATATGAATATTACCAGCGATGTGGAGATTTGCGATATCAAGAAGGCCAGATTGTTGCTTAAGTCAGTTACCTAGACTAATCCAAAACATCCTCCTATATGGATTGCGACGACAAGGATGGAGGAGGTTGCTGGGAAGATACAAGCCGCATGACATTTGATTCAAAAGGTTATGAAGAGTGTTCGAAGAATCCAGCATCAGGCTAGAAGTTTGGCGGGTTAGCAGCGTTGAGTGACGGCCAAGCGGGAGCAGGTAGTATGTTGGTGGATAGGTGCTCAGAATCGGAGGCCGCAAATAGGAGCCTCAGTAGCAAAGTGAGGGTGTTGTAGGGTGGAAGTTCTAGAGGTTGTGGAGAATGAGCACGCGCTCTAGTGAAGGGTTTTTGTGATCATGGTGTTGCATGTCGGTGCATTCCAGAGCATGAGGATGCTTAAGAATGAGACCGTGGATCCATTGCTAAGAAACAATGACCCAACATTGGGAACGCACTACCCAGGAAATGTTGAAGAAAGAGCCATGTGATGGAGACGTTGCCCTGGTAAATCACTGGCAGAGAGTGAAATTTTTTGTTTTAGAGATTGAATTCTCTACGGATGACGCGAACTTATTTTTGGGGGCGGTCTGCCCCTGTATTTCTTTGGTTCTATTCATTTCTGGTTTTGGATATGGCTATGTGTTAGTGGTTTCCTGCTCTTTCATTTTCTTTCAAGTCTTGTTAATTTGATTAGGAGAATATTGCTACAACAGATGTGGAGTTCCGATGCTTCATTGGAGGTCATGCATGGTCCACGTGAAGGAGTATTGTTGTGTGCTCACGCTGTATTTCTAATATTTGTTGATGGTCTGATGGTGGAGTCACCATAATTAGAACCTCGTTAACAGTTGTGGCTTGGACAGATTTGGCTAAAGTGTTCGAGTGCACTATTCTAGGTGGAGCAATGTTCCAGATCGCATAGGAAGAGTTGTTTGCAAAAGCTCAAGAAATCATTGTATGGCCTGAAGTGCTGAGGCGATTAGTACAAGATGTTGAATTACTTCATGGTGATCCAAGTTACAAGAAGTGAATGTAACTATTTTTTATTTTTATTTTTATTCACGATCTTGGTGTTTAAATTGTTGGTGTTATGCTTGAGCTAGGACAAGCATGGTTTAAGATCAACAGGTTGGCTCAAGTTGTTGGACATTCGATATGAAGGATTTGGGAGCTGCAAAACAATCTTGAGCATGGATGTACACAGAGACGATTGATGGTAAGTTTTTTGGTTATCATAGGATGAATACATGATAATGGTATTCAGTATGAATAACGTGAAACCGGAAAACATCATAATATTTCTTCAGGTTGATGTCCACGTAATGAAGAAAATAGTTATATTTCTTGTGTATCATATGCTAGTTTGGTGTATGCAGTGAGATGATGAGATGATATTTCACATGCAGTTGGTGTTGTCAGTGGATTCATGGCAAATCTAGGTAAAAGCAGTGAATTGGGTCCTTCAGAAGCACAAAGGACTAGGCATTATGTAAATTGTTGTCAAGGTGGAGATTGTTCGATAAAGTGACAACCAATTCCTACGGTTTCTATGTAACTGCCTAACTGAGTAACTAGACTTAATCAGTTATGTGTAACTATGTATTTATCCATGTAATCCCATAGAGGCAAAGTGAGCTAAGGTTCCCCATGAGAGAAAAGGGGCTCTGAGCCCTCTCTTGGGCATTGTAATCTCCATGATTCTTGAACAATAAGAATACTCATGCTTTTCCTGGTGGACGTAGCCCACATTCAGTGGGTGAACCACGTATATCTCGTGTCTCTTATGTGATTGTTGTTATGTGTAAATTTGTTATACATTATTCTATTCTTTGTTGTTATATTTTTATGATCTCTATGTGTTCAAGGCCCAACAAGAAGCAAGTAGAAGCCCACTTCTATAATATTCTCTCTTTCTGTCTTTTTTGTTTAAGTAATCAATTGCTTGGGTGCATCTTCACCTGCATTTAACATTTGGATGCATTCTTAGTCTTAGATACAAACTTTGGGTATATATTTGGGCGGTTGATCCCAAATAGTTCAAGACCTAATTTGAATGTGCAATGCATGGGTATGCTTTTGAGAGTGTTTCGTTTAAGCTTGAGAAGCATGACAATTTACCTGAATATGTCAGCCACTATAAGCGACATGTTTTCACAGGTGGGATTCCCCTCAGAAGGTGAAATTTGAATTACAAGCACTTAAGTTAATCTAAGATGTCGTAATAGGGGGTTCACTGTTCTACGAGAATCACCCAGTACATACATCTGGCCCCAAATGCTTATTTATGATTCCGGGGGAATTCCTTAATATTGTATTTGCAGGTACACGAGACTGATAAAAAATTGAAGCATGGAATGAAATGAATAATTTGTGATAAATATATATGAAGTTGAATATTTTATTAAATTCCTGGTAACTTTGTTGAATACACGAGTAACATGGGGAAGAAGAGGCACCACTATGGCATTGTCTGGCATAAGCTTCTAGATTCAAAACATGCAATATATGTCCAGGTATAGAACTTCCACAATTAAAGTTCTTGCACATTTCCCCCCGACATGGACAAATGAGGTGGAAAGCATTGTGCTAGTCTCCAAGGTCCTTGAACATTGGCAACCTAAACAAGGACAATTATGAATATGTCATTAGTTGACATGTTTGAAGGTTTTCCGAGTATATATACAAAATGTGGAAGACTGGGAGGTTTTATGGGTAGAGTTTTGAAGTTTCAAGATATAGCTTCATTTTTTCATAGTACTCTTTATTTATTATAAACCCATGTTATTACAGTTTCCTAGGATTTCGACCCTTTTTTTTATCAGATAAAACAACATAGATTAAATCATTGTTAGAAAAAAAGTTTGTGTCCAAACCAAATATACTAAAGCCCTTATTTTCCCCCAAAAAACTCAAAATTCCAAATAGTAAATACAATCATCCTTAAGCCAATCCCAATAATACATATAATATACCATTGACTGGTGATAGGTTGAATATTTGACACTCCTTTTCTATTCATTTCTCACATCCTTCGGGCATTTATAGGAACCCACCAATGCTTTTGTATTCTCTCCTATGTCTATTAATTTTTTCAGTCTAGTTCATGTAAACACTAGACAAAAATATGAGATTTTGAATATGTTACTTAGCTCTCAAGAACTTATATCACCTAATCTAGACTCCTCCTTTTCCATCTTTCTTACGTTAATACTGATTGCCACAAAATATAAATGACATAACGGTGAATAAACCATTGCATATCAATGGATCAACATTTGTTATTATGTCCCGCAATAAAACCACTATTTCTTTATATAATTTGTCAATTCTAACCCAATTTTTGCTTGAATTTTACAAGCTTTCCTCGTGTTTCTTTTCCCCGTACAAAAATATTATTTCCCGTCCTTAAATGATCAAGATCCTGTCATGCTTTCTCTTTTTAACAAAGCCCATTGGCTACTTGCAATGTTTTACCATATTTGAGGTGAAATTCCCATGGTTTCTCTTTTCTATGTCGGTGCTTTATGTTCCCTCTCGACTTCCTCTTGGATTTCATTTGATAAAAAATCGCAATTCGTCTTATATTGACCTGTTTCCTTAGAAATTCAATGCCTTAAAAATGTGACCCTCCTTATGGAGCCAATAAAGAATGCACAAAGCTAAAAGCTAAAGTCTAAAAGTGAGCAGGATAAAGTTGAAATGTTAAAGGTCAAAGGCAAAAGCATACAACTGAAAGATAAAAGCTAAACAAAGCATAAGCTAAAAAACTAAAATCAAAGTTACAAGATGTTATAAGGAAAAGTATTTTTTTTTTCTCAAAAATTTGAAAAACCGATAGATACTAACTTCATAAACAATACAACAACAATAATTCTAAAACTAGCAATGGAAGATTCAGTACTAGCAAGAGTTTGGAATTCCAATTATTTCTAGCAGTAAATTTGATAGGAGATTGTATAGTAGTAACAACATAAGAAAACATCCCATTGCCCCATTATAGTAGTAAATTTATCTTGTTACAATTTATCTAATTGCCCCATTGTTAATTCTAAACTGAAATATGCACAAGAGCCACAAATGAATGGGGAAGGTCTTGCAAAATCTTTCAAATACATAAAATATATTTAGATGTAGATGTTTGTTCCGTCGTTAACAAGAAGCCCATGGTAGAAATATAGAAAAAAATTATTTGTGTGCTACCAGGTTGCATAGATTGCATCGATATTTCTCAATCCTGGAAACAAAATCTTGCAAATTCTAACTATGGAAAAATCAAGAAATTCTTGGTTCAATATCATACCAACTTGGAAAATATAAGTGATAGCATTCATTCGTCCAAGAGACGAGAAATCCACTACAGTTCCAACACCAACCATGTCCCAGGCGCCTTAAAAAAGAAGGTAATTTAAAAATTCTATTGATTCAAGTGTTCTTTAACATAATAGTTAGCTGGTTTCCAAAATAATATGCTGGTCACAGACAATATGTTAGTTAAATAAACAACTTCAACATTTTTAAAAATAAATATATTAAAAGGATATAAGTTTTATTACTATTGTTTTGCTATTATTTATTTCTAACATTTTTTAAAATTACTTACCATTAAAAAAAATTGTAATTCTTTATCTATAATATTACCAATCTTTAATTAAAACCCTATTCTCAATCATTTGCACAATATTTCACCAATCATAAAGGAATCCGTATTTCAACAACTCGCACCATATTTTTACTAATAAAAAAATAGAATTTAATTTAATTTTTTAATAAATCCAAAATTTAAATGTTATAATTATAAAAAAAATATGCTATAAATTAATTACAAGAATTAAATTAAATTTTTTAATAAATCTAAAATTTAAATATTATGATTATAAAAAAAATTCTAATATAAATTAATTACAAGAATTAAATTTAAATTTATGTGTAAATATTTAAAAGCTTAAAAAATAAATTTAAAATTAATTAAAAAATAAAAATATTTAGAACAATATTAGAAATTAAAAAATGTTAAACATAAATAATAATTTAATAAAAAAATTGAGTGAATCTACTTGAAGTTCAAAGTTCCTGAAGTTCTTAATGATTAGTAGAGGAGGATCGCTTTGCCAATCCTCCTACAAGCCTGTGTCCATAATGAAAACTATGATATATATCATTAGCATTAGTTAGATAATTCTAACTCACATTAACCGCTCATTGCATTGTGTATTCTACTCACAATTTGCATCTTTTGTATTGTTTTACATTGATCTCGAGGTTTTTCCCTAATTGTCGGCGCAGCTGGTGAAGTACTCCTCCACCCCACTGCAATTTGGGACACTTAAGGACAAACATGAACCTCAACGACATGCAATGTTCCACACCTAGAAACCCTACTATCTCATGGCATCTCAAAACATGTAGTAATTGAAGCTTTGTGAGCTGCCCCAACCCTGCTATGCTCTTGATCTTGGGACAGTCCCGGACAAAGAAACAGACCAACGACATACAGTGTTCCATGCCTTCTAACCTTACTATCTCATGGGACCCATTTATTCTTAGACCTTCAAGATTTGTGAGCTGAGCCAATCCTCGTATGCACTTGATCTTCAGACACCCTCTAACTGTGACATCCCTCAAAGATTTCAAATTTTCAAGACATAGTACGTCTACTTTTACACAGGATTCAATGTGGAGATAAGTAAGCTTTGATAGGCCACAAAGTCCTCGTATTTGCGTTAACTCCTGATAGTATATCAAGTAGAGATGTTGAAGGTTGGGACAAACGCCTTCCGGAAAGGCTAGGTCTCTGATATATTTGTGCGTTAAAGTGATAACCTTGTGAGCCCAAACATTCGTTTGTCATTGGTGGAGTCCAATTTATTCCACGCTTTTCCACCTTTTAATAATAATGTTTTAAATGGAAGTTCCCGCAACGGACATTCATGTACTCTTAAACTATTTAGATTATTCAACTTAAAAAGGCCTTTTGGTAAGAACTCTATCCCACATTGCACTAAGATCAACTCTGTTAACTAAGTCATCAGTTCAAAGGAATCAGGAGGGAATTTCAATTTCGGCGAATGAAAGACTGAGAAATACTTCAAGCTCTTGAGGTGACTGTCCGAAGGGTGCAGCACCTCCAATGACTTTCCACCTATTTGCAAAACTTCCAAATTGTACAAGTCTTCAATACCGCTGCGCAATTCTTTTAAGTTTGTCGACCTAATATCGTAGATAACAGGATTACCCAAGGCTGGGGTAGATCCCTCACAATATTTAAAGGGGAAGGATAATGACAAGTGGTTAGCTACAAAGATGAAAGCGAAATACGGGGTGGAGAAGAACACCCTAGGGTACCTGATAGACACCATAAATTATAAGGCAGTGAGAGTCGCATCGAAGCTGCTAGCAGTAAAAATTGTAAGGAAGAATTTCCCAAATCAATGTACATTTGAGGTGATTACATCCGCGGAGCAGTGTGCCGCGGGAATTAAGATGAATTGGTCGTTGTTTCTAGTAAACGAGTTGACAGAGGATGCGATACTAAAATGGGAAAAAGGGAATCCATTTACTTATTCCTGGCTACTAATATTAAATTATCACAATGGTTGGATGGAAGGAACCAACAGAGTACCAAGGGATGGATACAGAATAAGTCCAAGTGTGTTGAGGGGCATGATACAAGAACTTATGGGAGTTGGACGACAAGGAAAGGAAAACAACCAACAGCATCAATTTATTTTTGTACTTAGAAATGCTGAAGATAGACGTGGAAGCAATTCCACGATTAACAGAAGAAGTTGTTCAAAAGCATCAAAGAGTTCCAAGGTTGTCGGTAGGACCTCAGGTGATCTATATTCAGGCCCGCACAGACCAACAGAAGCAGGGGCTGGAGACGTAGTATAAATTGACCGATGCGGAACTAGATGCCATAATTGAAGAATGGCACGAATAATGGAAAGTTACAGTAAAAGAAGACAAACTGTTGGACCTGGAAAATGGCTAGGCGACAGAAGGAACAAAGGATCCATAAGAGGTAAATAATTCAAAAGAAAGCAAGACGACGCAAGGGAAGGTGGAGCTGTAGAATAGCACTTGCGCACCGCGAGTCATGATGGGGCATCATCTGTGATGTGAATAGACTCCGAGCTCAAAGCACAGTTCGAAGAAGGAAGGACAAAATTCAAGTTTGAAAGAGGTGAGGGGAGTGCACCTATCGGCGTATCCCAAGAGTAGATGGACAAGTTTGTGGAAAACATAACGATGGTGGAGGAAGACAGCCGCGCAAAGGTCACACACCAGACGACATAATATTTTCATCAAGTTACACAACTACTGTCAACATTGACCAATGCAATCATAGAGAAAAGGCTGTCGGAAGAAGAAGTGGCGCCAAGCGCATCAACAAGTAGGATTGAGGTAGAAATAGGCACAAAGAAAAGGTTAGTACAAATATTTCCAAGTGGAATAACGAAAGGCGATGAAGACCTGGATGTCACCTTGCGAAGGCATGATGCGATCATAATAGAATTCAGCATGTTTCCAATGTCGATGCTACAGCGAACACACACTACAGCAAATGAAGAGATTAATGACAGATAAGCAGCAGCGCATGACGAAATGGTGAGTTATAAAAGACAAGTGAGGAGCACCAAGGTGGAGGTGCAACGACTCCAAGAATAGAAAGACACAATCCCGAATGAAAGGGAAAAGGAAATTGAAGATAGGAAAAGGTTGGAACATGCCATATCCATGGCATGCGAAGAGGCACCCGAGGTAGAGAAGGACATACTGCCAGAGGCAAAGGCAATCAATCTAGGAGAAATCATTGCATACTTGCGAAAGGAGAATGAAGAGCTACAAATAAGGGCGGTTCCAAGCACACCGCCAGAGCAGATCAAAGAAAGGAAGAATGCGATAGAGGAAACTGTGACAGAGATCGCAGAACTAGAGAAGACAGCCTAGGCGATCGCAGAAAATGTCACACAATTTTGGGGTAGCTTAGTGCAGGATGAGCAGTTGCACCAACTAAATGTACAACTCAGTGAGGCAGAGTCGCAGCTTGAAACACTGAGGGGATCGCTTAAAGCGATGCCCCTACTAGCGCAAATGACAAAAGCCACAGAGCTAAAAGAACTGCAGCATCGAGTTAACAAGACACGTACAAGACAACAAAAGAGAACAACGCACCTGGATGAGCTGCAGACGAAGGAGGAATAGTTGGAACTAAAGTAAATGGAAGGGATGGCACAGGTTAAGCAAGAATTGGAGAAAACGCAATAGATGGGTGTTGAACACCCAATAGAGAATCAAGTAGAAGATTGCACAGTGATCAAGGTGTCGAAAAAGGAAGCTGTCGACCAAGTTAGAGTTGCATACGATGATTTCAAGGTGCAGGTAAATGAACCAACAGTTTCCAGTCGAGGTGGCTCGAGGGCGAGCCACAAGTTTGTGTTGGGGGCCTGTTGGCACGGGCTTAGAGTGCATAAAGTGTGGAACCGGAAACAACGGAAAGGTCATTGACGGAACCAAAGGACTGGTCGCGAAGGACAAAGAGCCGACAGAAGCAAAATTTTTGGGTTAAGTTTGTTATAAATGGGTCATTTGGACCATTTTGTAATGACCATGTGTGTCTATAAATAGAAGTACAATTGTAATCCTAAGGGCATCTAAGAACCACGCATTGTAACTGCTGAGTATCTTATGCTATGATAGTCTCATCTTTAGCACTTGTCTAAGTTTCGAACTGGTTCTGTGAAGTGTATTCAACGACGTATGAGATGAGTTAATGAAGATATTCAATTATCCTACATTTTTGTCTCACACTTGTGTGTCGCAATATGATTGAATGTGAATTATTGCAGTATTCGATATGTCATATGAATGGAATTATGTATATTATCTCTCTTGATTATGCTTTGATAAAATGACATTTCGTTGATCTTGTTAACTTGTCGATTCTGAGATAATTCGGTTTAATGCGAACAAGGGTTATGTCGATCTCTGGGTTAAGTAGATTTCGTTTTTAGTCCAACAATATGATGATTTGATGCGATCACAAATCTCTAGTTTCTGTAGCGAATGAGTGTGAATTGATGCATGTCTTCTTAAAACTGTGGGAGCTTGGTTCCTGCAGGCCCCTTAGATATCTCGAGTGAGACTTTGCTCGTTTCATAGGTGTTGCTGGAAAGGGTAAAACCTTTCTGGGTCGATGTCTATGGGATTTTGTGTCGATGTTTGTTGAAAACAGTGCGAAGTGAACCCCTATCGAAAGAACTGTATCAACAAGCTTCCATACCATATTTAGCTAATTCGTGAGCCTCTTGACAAATTTGGAAGGTGCTTTTGTTGCCTTGGGGTTTTTTAGCTTTTGGTAAACCTTCCTTTTTTGAGATTTTCAAACTTGCCTTATAGGAATTCTATTTTCTCTCTTGAGACGTATTATATATTGTATTCATATTGCTGAATAATACTGAGATGATATTTACATCAATTGAGTCCTCTCTCTTATGTTTCTGCTTCAATATTTCTTCTCATTCTTGTGATGACTTCTTTGCTTCAAGATTCTTGGCTTATTAGAATTCTATCATGGTTTTGAACCTATTTAGAATTCTCACATGGTATCAAATCTTGGGAGATCTTGAATAAATTAGTCTTCTAGTATAAGATTCAGAGAGTTTGTTTTGGAGGTGTCGAAGATCGAATGGCATAAATCTATTGTTGAAGAAGAACTCAGATCTTTCCATCTCTCATCATTGTTCTCCTCTTACACTTCAGATATTGAGGATCCTTTGCCAGTCAATGGTATCCAAGAAGGTGATATAATAATTATTTGGAAGTTCAGTATACACTGAGATGTTGTTGGTTGTACCTTCACTTCCTCTGTCCATGCTCCTACCAGTTCCTACATGATTGCAAACATGTTTTTCAAGACATTGGAGAAACCTCTCAGTTCTCTCATATATCTTCTGATTCGAATCATCGGCCAGTTGTTCCAGCCCATACATGCTAAAAGCCTCTTCTTGAGTTTCTTTTTGGTGTTTTATTGGATGTTAAAGAGGAAGAATTACAGTCTGGATGGTTGGTTTCACTCTTACCGTCATGCTTTTGATCCACTTCATGATTATGGTTGGAACCTACTCTCAAAGTTGCACAGAATATGGAGGACATCATCAAGACTCATTTGGACTTGATCTCAGGAAGCTCAAGTCTAGTGAGCACATTCCACTTCTTCCCAAGAAGAAGATTCATCCATAAATTTGACCAAGTTCTCACCTGCTCGGATTTTGGAGAGACTTATTATGGTGTATTCCATGATTTCGATGGGAGGTTTTCTTCGCAAGTGGTTTTCCTTCTTTCCTCACCTACATGGACTAATAAATTTTTGTAAAGGGTGACCATAGGCCATAGTTTCCTAGGTTCTTATCATATTTTACTCACATATAGTCAGTCTTAAGGGGGGGGTGTTGGAACATCAAAAACCCACTTTAGACTTAGGATATATTTTATTAATCTTCCATGATTAAGTTCCTAGATTTAGACTATGTAGTTGGCCTAATTGTGTCTTTTATGTGACCACATGGCATCTTGAGTTAGTAGGGTGTACTTTGATAGATTATGGATAAGATATTGACTGATTATGTCTTATTTCTTTCTATTCCTGGCTTAGAAGTGTGCCTCCCTTATTTAGACAGCTTTATCCTTCTTTTTCTACTTTCTAGTGGATAAGGTAAAGCTAGTTTGATTAGGAAACTGTCTCTACTTGGCCAACTCGCCCTCCTTACTTTTCTTCTCTCCAAAATTCATCATCAGATTCCATTTTCATCACTCACTAGATTCCATACCATATTTAGCTAATTCGTGAGCCTCTTGTTAGATTTGGAAGGTGCTTTTGATGCCTTGGGGGTTTTTAGCTTTTAGTAAGCCTACCTTTTTTTAGATTTTCAAACTTGCCTTCTAAGCATTCTATTTTATCTCCTGAGATGTATCATATATTGTATCCATATTTTTGAATAATACAGAGATGATATTTACATCAATTGAGTCCTATATCTTATGTTTCTTCTTTAATATTTCTTTTCATTCTTGCATATCTTTGAATAAATTCTTGTGGGGACTTCTTTGCTTGAATATTCTTGTCTTATTAGAATTCTATCATGTTTTTGAACCTACTTAGAATTATCACAAGTTTATCTTCCAAATATACCTTTGGTTCTTATACAAATTGTTAGAAAAACAGGATCAAAGAGTAATAACAATAAACAAGATGCAAATATAAAACACATAAACATGAAACAAGAGAGACACCAATATACGTGGTTCACCCAATCTAGGATACATCCACAGATAAATTTCCAATCCTTTTATTAATCTATCCAACAAATGAAGGGATACAACCCACAACACATGTGCAACACATTTGCTACAATTTCCTCTTCATTCTCTCACAGTCTCTCTTTTACATAATCATAGAGATCTTTACAATACTACAACACACAGCCGTATTACAATGCCTTCCTTTTAAAGAGTGATTACCATGGGAAAATACCATGGGATACCCAATACCATGGGCCTATAAATCACTCATTATTAACCAATTCATGACTATAAAATTACAACATTTTACAAGGCATTTTTTTTTTAAATTTCGCTATGGGGGCACTTCCCACAAATGCCTGCTAGGAGGATCCCAATTTAGTCGCCCCTCCTGGACCCCCCATGGTGACTGTAGTGGGAGGTAAAGTCCCCCCATGCTCCCCCTTCATGGACTAGGATCCAGACATGGCTAAAACATGACTTCTGAATCAAGAATTTTAGGCTCCACAACCAACAAAAGTAGCAACCAAAACTAGACAAGGGAAAAAACCAATTGAGGATCCCAAAATGAAGGACATCCATCAACTAACAACTTTGAAATTATAGCTTGCAGCACCTAGAGAAAACTATAAGTTCATTTGAAAATTCGAAGGCCCAACCCACTACCAAGAAGGGAGGCATGACAAAGGAAGGATCCAATGTAAAGCATACTAAATGCAAAATAATAGCGAAAAAACCTAACATGGGTCCCCCAATAGACAATAGAGATTAGATATTTAGAGGATGAACTAATGGAACCCGAGGAAACGAAGAAATGGAACTGACGGGCCTGTATATTCAAGGTATGTTGGAATCCTATGAACAAAAAGAAGAATAATCCATCCCTGATTTTCAATTACAGCTGTTAAAGGAAGTCCTTCAATGAACTCAAACTATTGAAGGAAAAAGTTTCGAGAGTTCATTTCCTTCTATCCTTGAGCGACAGCTTAACTCTTTCACACCCTATGGTTCTGGTTTTTAAGTCATCTCTCACTAAAACATCATCTCCAATATACTTCTCATATTCACATAACCACTCCCTATGAGGAGCCATATGGAAAGATGCACCTGTCAGTCAACCATACATCATGATCTGGATGGGTACCATAAAGGCCAAGTACACATCCCCTCCTTCTTCTGATCATTCCTTTGCCTCCATGGAAGGATTATCCTCAGATTCCTTCGCTTTATCAAATTTTGTAAATCTACAATCCTTCTTATAGTGCCCAACATTATTGCATTTCCAACACTTCCTCAAATATTTTCCTAGAGATTTAGATCTACCCTTTGATTTAGATCTCCCCCTAAAGCCTTGTTTTTAATTCTATCTTGGGGATAACCTCTCACAAACCATGTGTCCATGCTATGAATATCCATGGTTTTTCCACCTCATTTCCTCTGATAGCAAGGATGCCATTGTTTCCTTAAACTTTAAAGTGTCTTGACTGGCACTATCTATTGCTACAATCAAATTATCCCAAGAATCTAGCAAAGAACATAATAATGTAATGCATTTATCTTCTTCCTCCATTTTAATACCCACATAACTTATTTGACTTACTAGTGCATTATAGGCATTTATATGATCCATCACTATTTCTTTATTATCCATCCTAAGGTGATACAACTTATTTCAAAGAAACAACTTGTTTACGAGGGACTTTGACTGATACAATATCCCTAGTTTATTCCATAGTTTTAATGCACTGTTTTCTCTAGATACATTCAACAACATTGAATGTAATAAGAAAAGTTGAATTGTACTCCTTTCCCTTATTTGTAGCTTATCCATTCTTCTTTAGTTGATCCAATAGGTTATGTACTTAGATCCACAATAATCCACTATTCTCAATCTACAAGAAGATATTCCATTTTGAGCTTCCATAGTTCAATTTTAGAATTGCTCATCATTCTCTCTTGAAACGTGAATCACCATTACAAAGTTCCCAACGGACCAAGTTTTATCACAGACCTAAGAACTATCAAGCAATTCAAACCCTTGGCAACAAATGCATCCCCCTAAATCCAATAATCAAGCTCTAATACCACATGTAAGTTTTAAACCTTGGACACCCTTGATGGGAAAAAACAACAAAAATTAGAGTCAAACCTCTATCTTTCTCATTGTGTTTCTTAACCATTCACAATACAATATTTAGGTATTCCACAACATTCCAAAACCCGAATCCATTAACCCAAATTACATCTAGACCTCAATCCCTTGATTAATAAAATAGGAAAAAAAGAGTCAATGCAACATCTGACACAACGATATAACACTAAATGGAGGTGGACCTTAAGGTGATACAACCCACATGCACAGAGTTCAACAATGTCTGTATTCCTAAGAGGTCGATGATGGGGGTTGGAAATATATGTGCTTCTCTTAAAAAAATAAGGGCTAAATCGGAAGGGATAGAGAGAGGTATGTCTCTGAATAATTTATTTTTTTGGAATAAATATCTATTACAAAAGCTCATCAATGTTTTGTTTTTATTTTATTTGTAGATTCTGTTGTTAAAGAACTTCAAGCACATCGCAATAAACAATCATAAAATTTATACAAACATTGCAAAAAGTGTTATGATGAACCACATAAGTATATGGGTTTGATAATTGATGGCATGGATCAGACAAAAATACTTTTGCCACAGTTTGTTCATGTACCAAAGAATTTGAAGGAGGAAAATTTTATTCAGTTTCACTTGGTTGGTTGTATGGTTTTTTATTTTCAAATGTCTCCAAGGGTTTACTTTACAACTCCCAATATTCATAATGATGCAAATCTGACCATTACCATAATTCACCATGTGTTGACTCATTGGTCTGGTAATCTTCCTCGAGTTCTATATCTGGAATTGGACAACACCAGCCAGGAGAACAAAAATCACGTTGGGTTTTTAGTTATTTGAACATGCTTGTTGAATTGAGAATTTTTTAGAAGGTTAAAGTTGGTTTCCTTCTTATTGGGAATACACATGACCATATTGATCAAATGTTTAGT
The DNA here is from genome assembly GCA_027924585.1 of Larix kaempferi. Lineage (NCBI taxonomy): Eukaryota > Viridiplantae > Streptophyta > Pinopsida > Pinales > Pinaceae > Larix > Larix kaempferi. Next base: position 52,630,519 of record BSBM01000299.1, on the reverse strand, counting down.
CGTTTTGCAGTGACATTGGGGAGGAAGAATGTTGGGAGTATGCCATCATTAACTTTAATTATTAGAAAAACATATAGTCCAAAGCCTGTTGTACTAACATTGGAGGAAAATATTGACATGCGAAGATTTATTTTGGGATCATATGGTGAAGAAATATGCATTGAGAAACTTAATGACATTAACTTTCAACATCAATTTCCTATTAAAAATATTGATGGGAAAACACTACTATGGGGTAAGAAGTACTCAACAAGTGCAGAATGGGGGCCTACATCAGGTTTAGCATTTCTGAAATTCATCCCAAGTAGTCAAATCTATGCTTCAAAGTTATTGTTGTTACAATTAGATGTTGAGATTCAAAATGCACACCGGCACAATAGAGATGTTGATTCTTCTCAATGCTTGGAAGGCATCAAAAATTCTATCAAAGATAGATGTGACTATTTTGATGTTGTTGATTCTGTTTAGTGGGAGTCATTTTTCATGGAGCAAAATGACATAATTTCAAACTCTACAAATGGAGAAATTTTTTTGAAGACTCCATTTAGTTGGCCACAAAGTATGTCAAATGAAAATGAGGAGAGAAATGTTGAGCCTAAAGGTGTTGAGTCTTCTCAACCAGAAGAAAGGGAAATGTGCATTGGGTCTAGAAGATCATCTGCACGGCGTGAGGCGATGGAAGACCTTTACAGAGTCTCAGTACAATATTTTAAGGAGGGTTGCATGCTTGCAGTTTTGGCCACAAAAGATCCATGTGGTTATCCATTCTGGATTGCAAAAGCTATGAAAGTCAATAAAGAAAATGAAGAAGTTATATCTATTGGAGTACATTGGTATGCAATAGACACACACCCATTTGATGGTGTGTACAAGCCGAAGATGGTGATTGAGAAAAACGTTTGCAGAAAGAGAAAAAGAAAGAGTCAAAATGTAAATCATCGTCACATACACATTTTGAAATTAGAGGATGTTGACATACTAGTTTATGACTTCTAGTTGACAAAGAAAGGCACTCTTCGCTCTAAGACAATAGATATTATCAAAAGATTGTTGGCACCATAAATAGATGCAACATGGGAGTCTACTAAACCAAGGCGTAGATATAGAAGGAATATGGCATATGAAATGTTGGGCGTACATGAAGATTCAGATGGTGCACTCATTGATAGTAGAGAAGGATACGAGTCATCTACATCTTCATCTAGTCATTCATTTGAAGAAAATGTAGCTTCTGATGGTGTGCCAGAATCCATGTGTTGATTTGAATATTTGCACATGAAACACTTTTTATTTTTTATTAATATGCCATTGTTTGTATGGAAACTCCAAAGGAGTGCTTGAGTTTTGATATGAATTACTTCTACGTCTTATGGTTTAATATACGATTTTATGATGAATATCATAAATTTTTTATTTTATATGAAAAGACTGGTCAAATTATTTCTTGAATAACTTGTGTTTAAATCAGTGTAAGTTTTATATAGTGTTACTGAGATATTAAATAAGCACAATTTTCAATTATGATAAAATCATATAAAATTGTCATTTTTTTAAAACGTGTGGTACCGGTAGCATTAGTTTTCAATTTAAAGCTTGTTTTAAGGTTTTTGAAAACAACAATAATAAATGTATTGGTTCATTTTTATATTTTTGACCCCAAATCAAAAAGTGGTGCTATCGGTAGCACCACTTTTTGATTCGGGGTTGTTTTTTGGTGTTTTTTATGCAAAAATATGGGTTTTTATGGCCAAAGTTCTCGTTTTGAGTATAAAGTTCTTGTCAAGTTGTATAACTTGTTTTATATATTAAAACTAGCAATTGCCCCCGAAGGTGTAAAGTAACGTCGAAAGGAAAATTAAAAAAAAAAGGAACGTTAAGTAAATGTGATGAAAGGAAAAATAAAATAAATGGAAAGTAAAGTAAATGTGATGAAGCAAAAAAGAGAGTAGTGAAATAAAAGTTGTGAAGAGCTCCTTAATCATTGAAATGCCATGAAGAGAACAATAAAATAGCATAAATTTTGGGTGGTTCATTTCATGCCTAGATTCTAGGACAAATGTTTCACTACCAAAGATGCAATGGACAACCTTTTGGTCAAATCAAGAAATGATAAAATGTTGCTTCAAATAGAGGGGATAGAAAAATTTATGCATAGAGGGAAAATAGAGTAATGTGCTTCATTATGAACTCTTGCTATTATTCAGTCTTGCACACCTAGCTTCTCTCTAATGTGATCATTGTTGTCACACATCTAAAGAAGATACACAAATCAAAATTGGAAACCGAATTTGCTTCAAATGCAAGCCTAGGTGCCTTCAAACTTAGAGGAGCAAGTAGCTAGATGGTCAAGAAAATAAGAGTACATGGATCACTTAGTTTGTTGGAAAGAATAGAGTTGTGGATATGCAACATGGATATGAAAGAGAGGGTTAGTTGGAAAATGTTATTGATACATTGTTGTAGGGTTCTTTAAATCCATTCTATGAGCATGAAACTAACATTCAATTATTAGAGGGGTTTGATGTAGGAGCATCCCTACACACCCAAAAGTTTCCTTTTTGGTTTCAATTCCTTTAACTGTGCATTTAGTTGGTTTCACACCAGTACGTTATAGTTTCTTTGGGTTGAGCTATCATGGTTGCACATTGTGCATTCAATTCATTTAATGTTGCAACTTAAAAAGAATTCATAGTACAGGGGTTGCATCAATATTTCGAGTCTATGTTGTGCAATCATAGTCACATGCCCAAGTAGATTCAAGGGAAATTGAGACCATATCATAAGAGAAGGAAGGGATTTTTGGAAGTTGTTAGAATTTAAATCTCACTTGTGGTCCAAATATGCAGAGATGAACATGTAGCATGTGTCGCAAAGTTGGATCAACAGATAGTTGCAGAATGACCCAACAAGCCTAAGATTAAAGATGACAAGTGGACGTGCATTTATGAGTTTGATAGTTGTAAGAAGGAGCAATGTTGAACACTTATTTATGCAAGTATTTTTTTAATTTCACGGAGCATGAAAGAGTAATTCATCTCAATCATTTGATAAAATTGAAAAGTAAATAAAAAAGCAACATAAAACAACGAAAGAATGGAACTATGTGTTAGAAGGGGAAATAATTAGGGGAACCTTATAAACATGGCATGGACCACAACAAATAGTCTAGCACTTTTTTTCAACTGCATTGAGAACATGTCCCCTGCTATGCTCTTGATCTTGGGACAGTCCCAGACAAAGAAACAGACCAACGACATACAGTGTTCCATGCCTTCTAACCTTACTATCTCATGGGACCCATTTATTCTTAGACCTTCAAGGTTTGTGAGTTGAGCCAATCCTCGTATGCACTTGATCTTCAGACACCCTCTAACTGTGACATCCCTCAAAGATTTCAAATTTTCAAGACATAGTATGTCTACTTTTACACAAGATTCAATGTGGAGATAAGTAAGTTTTGATAGGCCACAAAGTCCTCGTATTTGCGTTAACTCTTGACAGTATATCAAGTAGAGATGTTGAAGGTTGGGACAAACGCCTTCCGGAAAGGCTAGGTCTCTGATATATTTGTGCGGTAAAGCGATAACCTTGTGAGCCCAAACATTCGTTTGTCATTAGCGGAGTCCAATTTATTCCACGCTTTTCCACCTTTTAATAATAATGTTTTAAATGGAAGTTCTCGCAACGGACATTCATGTACTCTTAAACTATTTAGATTATTCAACTTCAAAAGGCCTTCTGGTAAGAACTCTATCCCACATTACACTAACATCAACTCTGTTAACTGAGTCATCAGTTCAAAGGAATCAGGAGGGCATTTCAATTTCGGCGAATGAAAGACTGAGAAATACTTCAAGCTCTTGAGGTGACTGTCCGAAGGGTGCAGCACCTCCAATGACTTTCCACCTATTTGCAAAACTTCCAAATTGTACAAGTCTTCAATACCGCTGTGCAATTCTTTTAAGTTTGTCGACCTAATATCGTAGATAACAGGATTACCCAAGGCTGGGGTAGATCCCTCACAATATTTAAAGGGGAAGGATAATGACAAGTGGTTAGCTACAAAGATGAAAGCAAAATACGGGGTGGAGAAGAACACCCTAGGGTACCTGATAGACACCATAAATTATAAGGCAGTGAGAGTCGCATCGAAGCTGCTAGTAGTAAAAATTGTAAGGAAGAATTGCCCGAATCAATGTACATTTGAGGTGATTGCATCCGCGGAGCAGTGTGCCACGGGAATTAAGATGAATTGGTCGTTGTTTCTAGTAAACGAGTTGACAGAGGATGTGATACTAAAACGGGAAAAAGGGAATCCATTTACTTATTCCTGGCTACTAATATTAAATTATCACAATGTTTGGATGGAAGGAACCAACAGAGTACCAAGGGATGGATACAAAATAAGTCCAAGTGTGTTGAGGGGCATGATACAAGAACTTATGGGAGCTGGACGACAAGGAAAGGAAAAAAACCAATTTATTTTTGTACTTAGAAATGCTGAAGATAGACGTGGAAGCAATTCTGCGATTAACAGAAGAAGTTGCTCAAAAGCATTGAAGAGTTGCAAGGTTGTCAGTAGGACCTCAGGTGATCTATATTTAGGCCCGCACAGACCCACAGAAGTAGGGGCTGGAGACGCAATATAAATTGACCGATGCGGAACTAGATGCCATAATTGAAGAATGGCACGAACAATGGAAAGTTCCAGTAAAAGAAGACAAATTGTTGGACCTGGAAAATGGCCAGGCGACAGATGGAACGACGGAGCCATAAGAGGTAAATAATTAAAAAAGAAAGCAAGACGACGCAAGGGAAGGTGGAGCTGTAGAATAGCACTTGCGCACCACGAGTCATGATGGGGCATCATCTGCGATGCGAATAGACTCCAAGCTCAAAGCACAGTTTGAGGAAGGAAGGACAAAATTCAAGTTTGAAAGAGGTGAGGGGAGTGCACCTATCGGCCTATCCCAAGATTAGATAGACAAGTTTGTGGAAAACATAACGATTGTGGAGGAAGACAACCGCGCAAAGGTCACACAGCAGACGACATAATATTTTCATCAAGTTACACAACTACTGTCAACATTGACCAATGCAATCATAGAGAAAAGGTTGTCGGAAGGAGAAGTGGCACCAAGTGCATCAACAAGCAGGATTGAGGTAGAAATAGGCACAAAGAAAAGGTTAGTACAAATATTTCCAAATGGAATAACGAAAGGCAATGAAGACCTGGATGTCACCTTGCGAAGGCATAATGCGATCATAATAGAATTCAACATGTTTCCAATGGCGATGCTGCAGCGAACACACACTGCAGCAAGTGAAGAGATTAATGACAGATAAGCCGCAGCGCATGACCAAATGGTGAGTTATAAAAGACAAGTGAGGAGCATCGAGGTGGAGGTGCAATGACTCCAAGAAGAGAAAGACACAATCCTGAACGAAAGGGAAAAGGCAATTGAAGATAGGAAAAGGTTGGAACATGCCATATCCATGGCATGCGAAGAGGCACCCGAGGTAGAGAAGGACATACTGCAAGAGGCAGAGGAAATAAATCTAGGAGAAATCATTGCAGACTTACGAAAGGAGAATGAAGAGCTACAAATAAGGGTGGTTCCAAGCACACCGCCAGAGCAGATCAAAGAAAGGAAGAATGTGATAGAGGAAACTGCGATAGAGATCGCAGAACTGGAGAAGACAGCCTAGGTGATCACAGAAAATGTCACACAATTTTGGGGTAGCTTAGTGCAGGATGAGCAGTTGCACCAACTAAATGTACAACTCAGCGAGGCAAATTCACAGCTTAAAACACTGAGGGGATCGCTTAAAGCGATGCCCCTACTAGCGCAAATGATGAAAGCGACAGAGCTGAAAGAACTACAGCATTGAGTTAACAGGACACGTACAAGACAACAAAAGAGAACAACGCACCTGGATGAGCTGCAGACGAAGGAGGAACAGTTGGAACTAAAGGCAATGGAAGGGATGGCATAGGTTAAGCAAGAATTGGAGAAAGTGCAACAGATGGGTGTTGAACACCCAACAGAGAATCACGTAGAAGATTGCGTAGTGATCAAGGTGTTGGAAAAGGAAGCTGTCGACCAAGTTAGAGTTGCATACGATGATTTCAAGGTGTAGGTAAACGAACCAACAGTTTCCAGTCAAGGTGGATCGAGGGTGAGCCACTAGTTTGTGTTGGGGGCCTGTTGGCACGGGCTTAGAGTGCATAAAGTGTGGAACCAGAAACAATGGAAAGGTCATCGACGGAACCAAAGGACTGGTCGCGAAGGACAAAGAGCCGACAGAAGTGGAAGTTTTGGGTTAAGTTAGTTATAAATGGGTCATTTGGACCATTTTGTAATGACCATGTGTGTCTATAAATAGAAGTACAATTGTAATCCTAAGGGCATCTCATAACCGCGCATTGTAACTGCTGAGTATCTTATGCTATGATAGCCTCATCTTTAGCACTTGTCTGAGTTTCGAACTGGTTCTGTGAAGTGTATTCAGCGACGTATGAGATGAGATAATGAAGATATTCAATTATGCTACATTTTTGTCTCACACTTGTGTGTCGCAATATGATTGAATGTGAATTATTGCAGTATTCGATATGTCGTATGAATGTAATTATGTATATTAGATCTCTTGATTATGCTTTGATAAAATGACATTTCGTTGATCTTGTTAACTTGTCGATTCTGAGATAATTCGGTTTAATGCGAATAAGGGTTATGTCGATCTCTGGGTTAAGTAGATTTCGTTTTTAGTCCGACAATATGATGATTTGATGCGATCACGAATCTCTGGTTTCTGTAGTGAATGAGTGTGATTTGATGCATGTCTTCTTAAAACTGTGGAAGCTTGGTTCCTGCAGGCCCCTTAGATATCTCGAGTGAGACTTTGCTCGTTTCACGGGTGTTGCTGGAAAGGGTAAAACCTTTCTGGGTCGATGTCTATGGGATTTTGTGTCGATGTTTGTTGAAAACAGTGCGAAGTGAACCCCTATAGAAAGAACTGTATCAACAAGCTTCCATACCATATTTAGCTAATTCGTGAGCCTCTTGACAAATTTGGAAGGTGCTTTTGTTGCCTTTGGGTTTTTTAGCTTTTGATAAACCTTCCTTTTTTGAGATTTTCAAACTTGCCTTATAGGAATTCTATTTTCTCTCCTGAGACGTATTATATATTGTATTCATATTGTTGAATAATACTGAGATGATATTTACATCAATTGAGTCCGCTCTCTTATGTTTTTGTTTCAATATTTCTTCTCATTCTTGTGATGACTTCTTTGCTTCAATATTCTTGGCTTATTAGAATTCTATCATGGTTTTGAACCTATTTAGAATTCTCACATGGTATCAAATCTTGGGAGATCTTAAATAAATTAGTCTTCTAGTATAAGATTCAGAGAGTTTATTTTGGAGGTGCCAAAGATCGAATGGCATAAATCTATTGTTGAAGAAGAACTCAGATCTTTCCATCTCTCATCATTGTTCTCCTCTTACACTTCAGATATTGAGGATCCTTTGCCAGTCAATGGTATCCAAGAAGGTGATATAATAGTTATTTGGAAGTTCAGATACCCTGAGATGTTGTTGGTTGTACCTTCACTTCCTCTGTCCATGCTCCTACCAGTTCCTACATGATTGCAAACATGTTTTTCAAGACATTGGAGAAACCTCTCAGTTCTCTGATATGTCTGTTGATTCAAATCATCAGCCAGTTGTTCCTGCCCATACATGCTAAAAGCATCTTCTTGAGTTTCTTTTTAGTGTTTTATTGGATGTTAAAGAGGAAGAATTACAGTCTGGATGGTTGGTTTTTCTCTTACTGTCATGCTTCTGATCCACTTCATGATTATGGTTGGAACCTACTCTCAAAGTTACACAGAATATGGAGGACATCATCAAGACTCATTTAGACTTGATCTCAGGAAGCTCAAGTCTAGTGAGCACATTCCACTTCTTCCCACGAAGAAGATTCCTCCATACATTTGACCAAGTTCTCACCTGCTCGGATTTTGGAGAGCCTTATTATGGTGTATTCCATGATTTCGATGGGAGGTTTTCTTCCCAAGTGGTTTTCCTTCTTTCCTCACCTACATGGACTAATAAAGTTTTGTAAAGGGTGACCATAGGCCATAGTTTCCTAGGTTCTTATCATATTTTACTCACATATAGTCAGTCTTAAGGGGGGGGTGTTGGAACATCAAAAACCCACTTTAGACTTAGGATATATTTTATTAATCTTCCATGATTAAGTTCCTAGGTTTAGACTATGTAGTTGGCCTAATTGTGTCTTTTATGTGACCACATGGTATCTTGAGTCAGTAGGGTGTACTTTGATAAATTATGGATAAGATATTGACTGATTATGTCTTATTTCTTGCTATTCCTGGCTTAGAAGTGTGCCTCCCTTATTTAGACAGCTTTATCTTGCTTTTTCTGCTTTCTAGTGGATAAGGTAAAGCTAGTTTGACTAGGAAATTGTCTCTACCTGGCCAACTCACCCTCCTTACTTTTCTTCTCTCCAAAATTCATCATCAAATTCCATTTTCATCACTCACTAGATTCCATACCATATTTAGCTAATTCGTGAGCCTCTTGTTAGATTTGGAAGGTGCTTTTGCTTCCTTGGGGGTTTTTAGCTTTTAGTAAGCCTGCCTTTTTTTCTATTTTCAAACTTGCCTTCTAAGCATTCTATTTTATCTCCTGAGATGTATCATATATTGTATCCATATTTTTGAATAATACAGAGATGATATTTACATCAATTGAGTCCTCTATCTTATGTTTCTGCTTTAATATTTCTTTTCATTCTTGCATATCTTTGAATAAATTCTTGTGGGGACTTCTTTGCTTGAATATTCTTGGCTTATTAGAATTCTATCATGTTTTTTAACCTACTTAGAATTATCACAAGTTTATCTTCCAAATATACCTTTGGTTCTTATACAGATTGTTAGAAAAACATGATCAAAGAGTAATAACAATAAACGAGATGCAAATATAAAACACATAAACATGAAACAAGAGAGACACCAATATACGTGGTTCACCCAATCTGGGATACATCCACAGATAAATTTCCAGTCCTTTTATTAATCTATCCAACAAATGAAGGGATACAACCCACAACACATGTGCAACACATTTGCTACAATTTCCTCTTCATTCTCTCACAGTCTCTCTTTTACATAATCATAGAGATCTTTACAATACTACAACACACAGCCATATTACAATGCCTTCCTTTTAAAGAGTGATTACCATGGGAAAATACCATGGGCCTATAAATCACTCATTATTAACCAAGTCATGACTATAAAATTACAACATTTTACAAGGCATTTTTTCTGAAAATTTCGCTATGGGGGCACTTCCCACAAACGCCTGCTAGGGGGATCCCAATTTAGTCGCCCCTCCTAGACCCCCCATGGTGATTGTAGTGGGAGGTAAAGTCCCCCCATGCGCCCCCATCATGGATTAGGATCCAGACATGGCTAAAACATGACCTCTGAATCAAGAATTTTAGGCTCCACAACCAACAAAAGTAGCAACCAAAATTAGACAAGGGAAAAAACCAATTAAGGATCCCAAAATGAAGGACATCCATCAACTAACAACTTTGAAATTATAGCTTGCAGCACCTAGAGAAACCTATAAGTTCATTTGAAAATTCGAAGGCCCAACCCACTACCAAGAAGGGAGGCATGACAAAGGAAGGGTCCAATGTAAAGCATACTAAACGCAAAATAATAGCGAAAAAACCTAACATGGGTCCCCCAATAGATAATAGAGATTAGAGATTTAGAGGATGAACTAATGGAACCCGAGGAAACAAAGAAATGGAATTGAAGGGCTTGTATATTCAAGGTATGTTGGAATCCTATGAACAGAAAGAAGAATAATCCATCCCTGATTTTCAATTACAATTGTTAAAGGAAGTCCTTCAACGAACTCAAACTATTGAAGTAAAAAGTTTCGAGAGTTATTTTCCTTCTATCCTTGAGTGACAACTTAACTCTTTCACACCCTATGGTTCTGGTTTTTAAGTCATCTCTCACGAAAACATCACCTCCAATATAATTCTCATATTCACATAACCACTCCCTATGAGGAGCCATATGGAAAGATGCACCTGTCAATCAACCATACATCATGATCTGGATGGGTACCATAAAGGCTAGGTACACATCCCCTCCTTCTTTTGATCATTCCTTTGCCTCCATGGAAGGATTATCATCAGATTCCTTCGCTTTATCAAATTTTGTAAATCTATAATCCTTCTTATAGTGCCCAACATTATTGCATTTCCAACACTTCCTCAAATATTTTCCTAGAGATTTAGATCTACCCTTTGATTTAGATCTCCCCCTAAAGCCTTGTTTTTAATTCTATCTTGGGGATAACCTCTCACAAACCATGTGTCCATGCTATGACTATCCATGGTTTTTCCACCTCATTTCCTCTAATAGCAGGGATGCCATTGTTTCCTTAAACTTTAAAGTGGCTTGACTGGCACTATCTATTGCTACAATCAAATTATCCCAAGAATCTAGCAAAGAACATAATAATGTAATGCATTTATCTTCTTCCTCCATTTTAATACCCACATAACTTATTTGACTTACCAGTGCATTATAGGCATTTATATGATCCATCACTATTTCGTTATTATCCATCCTAAGGTGATACAACTTATTTCAAAGAAACAACTTGTTTACGAGGGACTTTGACTGATACAATATCCCTAGTTTATTCCATAGTTTTAATGCACTGTTTTCTCTAGATACATTCAACAACATTGAATGTAATAGGAAAAGTTGAATTGTACTCCTTGCCCTTATTTCTAGCTTATCCATTCTTCTTTAGTTGATCCAATAGGTTATGTACTTAGATCCACAATAATCCACTATTCTGAATCTACAAGAAGATATTCCATTTTGAGCTTCCATAGTTCAATTTTAAAATTGCTCACCATTATCTCTTAAAACGTGAATCACCATTACAAAGTTCCCAATGGACCAAGTTTTATCACAGACCTAAGAACTATCAAGCAATTCGAACCCTTGGCAACAAATGCATCCCCCTAAATCCAATAATCAAGCTCTGATACCACATGTAAGTTGTAAACCTTGGACACCCTTGATGGGAAAAAACAACAAAAATTAGAGTCACACCTCTATCTTTCTCATTGTGTTTCTTAACCATTCACAATACAATATTTAGGTATTCCACAACATCCAAAACCTTAATCCATTAACCCAAATTATATCTAGACCTCAATCCCTTGATTAATAAAATAGGAAAAAAAACAAGTCAATGCAACATATGACACAACGATATAACACTAAATGGAGGTAGACCTTAAGGTGATACAACCCACATGCACAGAGTTCAACAATGTCTGTATTCCTAAGAGGTCGATGATGGGGGTTTGCAATATATGTGCTTCTCTTAAAAAAATAAGGGCTAAATCGGAAGGGATAGAGAGAGGTATGTCTCTAAATAATTTATTTTTTTGGAATAAATATCTATTACAAAAGCTCATCAATGTTTTGTTTTTATTTTATTTGTAGATTTTGTTGTTAAAGAACTTCAAGCACATCGCAATAAACAATCAGAAAAGTTATACAAACATCGCAAAAAGTGTTATGATGAACCACATAAGTATATGGGTTTGATAATTGATGGCATGGATCAGACAAAAATACTTTTGCCACAGTTTGTTCATGTACCAAAGAATTTAAAGGAGGAAAATTTTATTCAGTTTCACTTGGTTGGTTGTATGGTTTTTTATTTTCAAATGTCTCCAAGGGTTTACTTTACAACTCCAAATATTCATAATGATGCAAATATGACCATTACCATAATTCACCATGTGTTGATTCATTGGTCTGGTAATCTTCCTCGAGTTCTATATCTGCAATTGGACAACACCAGCCGGGAGAACAAAAATCATGTTGGGTTTTTAGTTATTTGAACATGCTTGTTGAATTGAGAATTTTTCAGAAGGTTAAAGTTGGTTTCCTTCTTATTGGGAATACACATGACCATATTGATCAAATGTTTAGTCGTTTTGCAGTGACATTGGGGAGGAAGAATGTTGGGAGTCTGCCATCATTAACTTTAATTATTAGAAAAGCATATAGTCCAAAGCCTGTTGTACTAACATTGGAGGAAACTATTGACATGCGAAGATTTATTTTGGGATCATATGGTGAAGAAATATGCATTGAGAAACTTAATGACATTAGCTTTCAACATCAATTTCCTATAAAAAATATTAATGGGAAAACACTACTATGGGGTAAGAAGTACTCAACAAGTGCAGAATGGGGGCCTACATCAGGTTTAGCATTTATGAAATTCATCCCAAGTAGTCAAATCTATGCTTCAAAGTTATTGTTGTTACAATTAGCTGTTGAGATTCAAAATAAACACTGGCACAATAGAGATGTTGATTCTTCTCAATGCTTGGAAGGCATAAAGAATTCTATCAAAGATAGATATAACTATTTTGATGTTGTTGATTCTGTTTAGTGGGAGTCATTTTTCATGGAGCAAAATGACATAATTTCAAACTCTACAAATGGAGAAATTTTTTTGAAGACTCCATTTAGTTTGCCACAAAGTATGTCAAATGAAAATGAGGAGAGAAATGTTGAGCCTAAAGGTGTTGAGTCTTCTCAACCAAAAGAAAGGGAAATGTGCATTGGGTCTAGAAGATCATCTACACGGCATGAGGCGATGGAAGACCTTTACAAAGTCTCAGTACAATATTTTAAGGAGGGTTGCATGCTTGCAGTTTTGGCCACAAAAGATCCATGTGGTTATCCATTATGGATTGCAAAAGTTATGAAAGTCAATAAAGAAAATGAAGAAGTTATATCTATTGGAGTACATTGGTATGCAATAGACACACACCCATTTGATGGTGTGTACAAGCCGAAGATGGTGATTGAGAAAAACGTTTGCATAAAGAGAAAAAGAAAGGGTCAAAATGTAAATCATCATCACATAGACATTTTGAAATTAGAGGATGTTGACATACTATTTTATGACTTCTAGTTGACAAAGAATGACACTCTTCGCTCTAAGACTATACAGATTATCAAAAGATTGTTGGCACCATAAATAGTTGCAACATGGGAGTCTGCTAAACCAAGGCGTAGATATAGAAGGAATATGGCATATGAAATGTTGGGCGTACATGAAGATTCAGATGGTGCAATCATTGATAGTAGAGAAGAATACGAGTCATCTACATCTTCATCTAGTCATTCATTTGAAGAAAATGTAGCTTCTGATGGTGTGCCAGAATCCATGTGTTGATTTGAATATTTGCACATGAAACATTTTTTATTTTTTATTAATATGCCATTGTTTGTATGGAAACTCCAAAGGAGTGCTTGAGTTTTGATATGAATTACTTCTACGTCTTATGGTTTAATATACGATTTTATGATGAATATCATAAATTTTTTATTTTATATGAAAAGACTAGTCAAATTATTTCTTGAATAACTTGTGTTTAAATCAGTGTAAGTTTTATATAGTGTTAGTGAGATATTAAATAAGCACAATTTTCAATTATGATAAAATTATATAAAATTGTCATTTTTTTAAAACGTGTGGTACCGGTAGCACTAGTTTTCAATTTAAAGCTTGATTTTAAGGTTTTTGCAAACAACAATAATAAATGTATTGGTTCATTTTTATATTTTTGATCCCAAATTAAAAAGTGGTGCTATGGGTAGCACCACTTTTTTATTCAGGGTTGTTTTTTGGTGTTACTAAAGTGGTCAGAGACAATATGTTAGGTGAATAAACAACTTGAACATTTTTAAAAATAAATATATTAAAAGCATATTATTTTTATTATTATTTTTTATTTTTAACAATTTAAAAAATTATTTACCATTAAGAAAATGTAATTATTTATCTCTTATATTACCAATTTTGAATTAAAACTCTATTCTGAGTCATTTGCACAATATTTCATCAATTATAAATGAATGTTTATTTCAACAACTTGCACCATATTTTTACTAATAAAAAAAAAAATTTAATTTAATTTTTTAATAAATCTAAAATTTAAATCGTATAATTAAAAAAAAATCTAATATAAATTAATTACAAGAATTAAATTTAAAATTATTTGTAAATATTTAAAAACTTAAAAAATAAATTTATAATTAATTAAAATTAAATATATTTAGAACAATATTACAAATTAAAAAAATGTTAATATAAATAATACTTTTTAGATTGATTGAATTTACTTGAAGTTCAAAGTTCCTGAAGTTCCTAGTGATTAGAGGAGGATGGCTTTGCCATTCCTCCTCCAATCCTCCTACAAGGCTGTGTCCATAATGAAAACTATGATATGTAGCATTAGCATTAGCATTAGTTAGATAATTCTAACATACATTAACGGCTCATTGCATTGTGTATTTTACACACAATTTGCGTCTTTTGTATTGTTTTACATCGATCTTCAGGTTTTCCCCTAATCGTCGGCGCAGCTGCTGAAGCACTCCTCCATCCCACTGCAGTTTGGGACACTTACTGGCATTCAGGGACTGCAACGACATGCAATGTTCCACACCTGGCAACCCTACTAGTTCATGGCATCTTTTAACTCGCAGCATTTGAAGCTTTGTGAGCTGCCCCAACCCTGATAGTAGATCTACTTTTACACAGGAATAGATGACGAGAGAAGTAAGTTTTGACAGGCCACAAAGTCCTCGTATTGGCCTCAACTCCTGACAGTGCATCAACTCGAGATGTTGAAGGTTGGGACAAACGCCTTCCGGAAAGGCTACCTCCGATATATTTGTGCCGACAAGCGATAACGACCTGAGCCCAAACATGCGTTTGTCATTGGCGGAGTCCAATTTATTCCACGCTTTTCCGCCTTTTAATAATAATGTTTTAAATGGAAGTTCCTGCAACGGACATTCCTGTACTCCTAAACTATTTAGATTATTCAACTTCAAAAGCCCTTCTGGTAAGAACTCTATCCCACATTCCTCTAACCTCAAGTCTGTTAACTGAGTCAGCAGTTCAAAGGAATCGGGCAGGCATTTCAATTTCGGCGAATCAAAGACCAAGAAATCCTTCAAGCTCTTGAGGTGACCGACCGAAGGGTGCAGCACCTCCAACGAATAGCCACCTATTTGCAGAACTTCCAAATTGCACAGGTCTCGAATACCGCTGGGCAATTCTTTTAAGTTTGGAGCTGCCAAATATAATTTTTCCAAGGACCGTTGATGTGCGACCTGAGGAGGCAATTCTTTCACATTGCCACCGCCATGTAGATTTAAATATTCCAGCGTTGTAATACTTCCAAGTGTCCCGTTGGAGATGGTCAAACTGCGACACCATTTCAAGGATAGATGTTTGAGTCGGGTTAAATCCCCAAAAGAGCTTGGAAGCATCTGCAAACTGGAAGCACCTTCCAAATCGATGTACTGGAGGTTTGTTAGCTTTCCGAAGGAAACCGGCAGCGACTTCAATCTTGAGAAATCTTTTAACACCAAGTATTTTAAGGAGCACAATTGACAAAACTCTTGGGGCAAAGTTTCGAATTGATTTTGAAATGCACCAGTTATGGAAATCGATTCAAGGTACTTCAGCTGCCCTATAGATTTTGGAAACTCTGAGAGAGGAGCCTTGATATTCAACTCTCGCAACTGGAGTGGCCCCTGCAATGTTCACGTTTCAACTATAAGACATAACATATTTCAAGGAGCACAATTGACAAAACTCTTGGGGCAAAGTTTCGGCTTGAATTTTATTTGGACCAGCTATAGCATTTATGGAAATTGACTCTAGTTACTTCAGCTGCCCTATAGACTTTGGAAACTGTGAGAGAGGAGCCTCGATATTCAACTCTCGCAGGTGGAGAGGCGCCTGCAATGTTGACGTTTACGAGATGAAATTGTGGGTTTACAAGATGAAATTAACTTTGCGTACCTGAGATTGATGTGGCCAAAGAAAGTTCAATTTTCGGCCTTGCACTTCCAAAACTCTTAAATTCTCCATCGGAATCCAGTCAGGCAGGGAAAACTCAGAACATCCAATCCAGCGGAGCCATATGAGATGTGGGGACCGCACCCTCCTCAATATGCCTTCTAAATAACCGCCTCGAGTTGCAACAAGTTGCAAATTCCTTATAATATGAACATGGCAATTATTTTCTTTCTGCGGCATCTTTGCAACGTAATCATTTAACGCAAGGTCGTAATTACTCCTGCAACTAACCGTGGCGATTCCGCGAACTTCGGTTATTACCTGTCCATCGATGAGAATTTTATAGTAAACCGATAAATCTATCTGCTGGATAAAGAAACTTCAAAGATTGAAATTTAATTGAACTGTTTAAATAATTGCAACACTTACAGATGGGGATTGCTCCAATAAATCATCAATGTTGTTAAGACGACGGGGCATGGATCCTTCCTCAGCAATGATCTTTGCACAATCTCTAATGTGATCATGCATTCTTATTCTACTTTCACTGTCCACCCCCAACAGGCATTTGTTCTCTAGATTTCGAATCCCCACCAAACCCCATATTCTTATTGACCTATCTCTGTCTCCTCCTAGAAAAAAACAAGCAATATCTAAGAATACTTCCTGATCCTCTTTAACGAGTGAGTCATAACTGATTCTAAGTGTTTTCTGTATCTCCTCGGGTAGTGATTGTTGAAGTCGATCAAACTGCTCTTTCCAGTAATGTTCGTCATTTTCTCCACAAAGGAGGGCCCCGATCACTTTCAAAGACAGTGGCAATCCACCGCAGGTTGTTACAAACTGATCTACTAGCTCTGCAAATTCCGGTGGTGGAAATCGCTTAAAGAAAGCATGTGAACAAAAGAGCTCCTTGGAGTGTGGCATATTTAGCCCCGTCATATTGTAAATCGATGACTCTAACACTCCCCACTGTTTGAGGAGATGCTTGTCACGAGTGGTAACCAAAACCAAGCTTTGTGAGCTAAGGATATCTTTCATTGGCAAAAGCTTTTCGAGCTGATCGGCTGTATCTACATTGTCTAAAATTATAAGAGCTTCACAAGATGAGAGATGCTTTTTAAGTAGCTCTATCCCTTCATCAGGACTTTGAATTTTGATAGTTGTATGTTTCAAGTCCTCAATGAGCTTAGTCTGCAAATAATTTATGGACTGTTCTCTAACATCAAATAAGAAGCAGGATTCTTTGTAATCGGACCTGTTACGGTTGAAGAATGCTTTTGCCAGTGTAGTTTTTCCAACCCCGCCGAAACCTACAATCCCCACAACCTTGGCTTCCACCTGCTGCTCGTGCCGCTGCAACACTTCCCTTTCGAAATCTTGTAATTTGTCTTCGACTCCTGTTGGATATTTAGCGACATACAATGGTAGTTTTGAAACACTTTTCAACACCCCTTGCAAAACCTTATTCAAGAGCTCCTCCTCGTCACTGATCAATATTTAAAACATAAACTAAATAAGCAGAATGAAATGCCTATGCAAATTAGGTCATGTACCAATTGAAAACAAACACGAAATTGGAAAACATTATGGGATCAGATCCTCACCAATCCAGGTTGAAACCGCTTATGTCCGCGGCTTGAGAAAGAGCGCTTCTCCAATTTTGAATAGTCTCGGAGTTGTGGCGCGGCTTCTTTTCACCAGTTTTAGAGTCAACTGTCGTTTTCTCTTCAAGTTCACGCAGGGCTTTGGCGTATTCTCCATTTTCGACTGTCCACCGGAGCTGGTAAGGCTCGACTTTGTAAAAGACTGGAAGAATGGTAGCCTTGGACTTGAGCATGAGAACCAGTTCTTCTAGGCACCATTTGGATTCCGCATAGCTTGGAGAGAAAATCGCGACATGAACAGATGCGACTTGAATGGCGGCCTCTATTTGAGGAGTAATCCGGTGGCCTTGCAACAATTCTGGCTTGTCCAAAAAGACTCGTAATCCATGGTCAAGAAGTCTACGGTAGAGATGGGCGGCGAATGTGTTCTTTACATCGGGGCCCCTGTGATTAATAAAGACATCATAACGAGGGTAAGAAGTCGAGACAGAAGCCGAGGGCGAGGAGGAGGAAGAAGCTTGGTTTGCCATTGGAATTGAAAACTTGATAACTATGGATTGATAGATTGGAAATAGTAATAAAATGATGCCGCAGAGAGACAATATAAAATTAGATGTATGGCAACTGCAAGCAAGAATGCGCCTGAGGGAACAAGATCATATTGGGGCAAACTCCAAGCGATCTACGCGTATTTTGCACTGCGCGCTGAATAAAATGTGATGTGGGCTTGTAGAGGCAGGAGTCCATCAGATCTAAAAACGCGTCACCAGCGCAGAGGTCAAGCACAACTGCAGTCAATGCCATCCACCATTTCTGGGAAACTTCCAAGATGCCGTAGATCTGACATTGTTGTTGTGGAGTCTCGTAGATGGTGGGAACGGGGATAAGAATGCGTGTTTAGCACTTTAAAACCGATGTGATGTGGTTGTGGGCCATGGCTCCGTAATACTTTGAATTTAGTAGCTACTGGCACCATATATTTTGTGTGGGTCCCTATACCACACGTTAAACCACTCTTATTGGTTGGATGCATGGAGTGGTGTGACGGTGTCGACACCTCCCATGCGCATTATCATGGCCACCTACAGTCACATCACATGGGTGGTAAAGTGCGACTTCACATGGAGTATCCTATGACCTATCCCAACATTGTACCACTTTATTCCAAACTAATTGAATGGAGTATCATATCCCGTCATTGTACCACTTTATTCCAAAATAAATTGAATAAATGTTTGAGTAATGAAGTAAGCAAAAATATAAAAATATATATTTTATTAACCATAATAATAATAATAAAGCTTGCTTATTTATCGAATCGAATGCCATTGTTCATGTTCATTCAATGAACAAGAATAAGTTAATAAATCATTTGTTGGAGGAGATGGAGAGGGTTAGGTTTCTATCCAGAGGGTGTTGATTATGTAGAATGGTAGAGCTTAGGTGGAAGGAGCGGCAAGTCGTAGGGCGTTTGTAGGGGTTTGGTCTCTATTTGGTGACTAAGATGATGTGGTTGGTGAATGGTCATATCTCAGTGATGATGTGGAGTTTCTACTTGATCCAAATGAAGAGGAGATCTAGGCTAAGGAAGGGTTATTTCATATTGATACATAATTTATTGAACTGTTACATGAGGCTCAGGGTACTAAAGAAAAATACACAAGTTAGGTAGAGGTAACGAGTGGTGTGAGCTTTGAGCCATGTGTGGCTCAGAAGGACAGTCCGGTGATGTAGTCCAGCTGGTGGACGAGACATCCTAATCCAATCTTGAGGTTTGTGGTTCTGTGAATCAGAAGTCGAGGTCGGCTTGCAGAGAAACTAGTGCAAGGGAGGAAAATGAAGGGAGCTTTGAACCAGTTGATACAAACCCCAGTTCCGAGAGGAATGTTTCTAGGCATTTTGATCCAGAGATAAAGCGGTTTTGATGAGGGAACAGACAAAGTCGATCCTGGAAAGCTAGGTCTAGCAGGAAGAAAATGGTATTGGGAAGGGATATGGGGTTGGTGGAGGTTGCGAACTTTCCTTATCGACTTTGGCCAGAAAATTTAGATATTGGGCCATAACTAGGAAAGATATAGGGAGTTAGGTTGAAAAAATTTGGGCTCCTTTATTGGGCTACTGTTCTGCGATTTCATATTTGCTCAAGGGATGGTTCTATTTCAAATTTGATGATAAATAAGATGCCTCAAAGGTCATAGGAGGTACATGGATCTGTAGTAAAGGGAGCTTGATGTTGAAGCATTAGAATCATACTTTTGATCCATCTACTAAAAAGATTTATCTTCACCACATATGAATATTTCTTCTGGGTTTTCCACTAGAAATGTGAAACATAGATGTTTTCATAGCGGTGGGAAATGAATTAGGTGGGTACTTTGTATTTAGTGGCTGTGGACACCATATTTCCTTTGCGTGGGTCCTATCATACACATTAAACCACTCTTATTAGCTGGATGCAAGGAATCTTGTGTCAACACCTCCCATGTACATTTTCATGGCCACTAACATTCACATTACATGGGTGGTAAAGTGCTAAATGTGTTAACTTCACATGGATATTATATCCCACAATTGTACCACTTTATTAATCCATTTGTAATAATTATATATTAAATTTAATATTTAAAAAATAAAATTATTTTATTGAATATTTACAAATTATTTTTTTATTTTATAATTGATTTAAAATCATGAATTGAAATTATATTTTTGTTGTAGAAAAAATAAATTTAAATATTTAAATATTTTTAAAAATTATATGATTGCCATGTGACATGTTACAACTATTTCATTTATGATTTCATTAATGAAAATAAATTGATATAAGATATGTTTGCATTGGTATATATTTTATACCACTCTTGTTGGCTGGATGCATGGATTACATTATATTTATACTTATGGGCTGGATGCATGGATTACAATATATTTATACTTATGTGTGGGTCCTTATTAGTACAATTATTTATATTGACTCTTCATTTTTGAACAATTATTTATATTGATTATTCATTTTTGAAGGGCTCTAAGAAAAAGTACCCTTCCAATCACAATTAAGGCCTAGCTTTCAAATTTGAATCACTGGTCGCATGAACATTATCATGACCACCTACAGTCACATTCCCTTCCAATCACAATTAAGGCCTACCTTTCAAATTTGACCACGGGTCCCATGAACATTATCATGACCACCTACAGTCACATCACATGGGTGGTAAAGTGTGATGAGTGTCAAATCCCACTATTGTACCACTTTATTCCAAAAAAATTGAATGAAGTATCATATTAAAAAATATTATATCAGTGTACCACTTTATTCCAAAATATATATATTTAATTAATAATAATAAAGCTTGTTATTGTTAATATTTAATTAACCATAATAATAATATAATCTTAGAGAGGAATTAAGATTGAAGACAATTAATAATGAATTGTTAAGATTGATTAAGTTCGAATTATCTATAATCAAAACCTAAGCTTCCAGTCGTTGAACACTTTGTTGCAAAGTTTGAAATAATTTGGAGATTCATAATATGATTCTCATCTTTATCTTTTTGTGATGGAGGCTGGAGCACTTTTGAATTTTCAATCTTGTTTGGATGGACAACGTTGAGTGTGAGAAGAATATTAAATTGTGAATATATTTTATTGGAAAAAAAAAAGAATTTTTAGATATTTGTAAAGGAAAAAATCAGATTCTTAGTAAGTGGGTATCTATCTTTAAATTAAGAAGAATTTTTTTAATAATATAATCTTAGAGAGGAACTAAGATCGAAGACAATTAATAATGAATTGTTAAGATTGATTAAGTTTGAATTATCTATAATCAAAACCTAAGCTTCTAGTCGTTGAACACTTTGTTGCAAAGTTTGAAATAATTCGGAGTTTCATAATATGATTCTCATCTTTATCTTTTTGTGATGGAGGCTGGAGCACTTTTGAATTTTCCATCTTGTTTGGATGGACAACTTGAGTGTGAGAAGAATATTAAATTGTGAATATTTTTATTGAAAAAAAAAAAGAATTTTTAGATATTTGTAAAGGAAAAAATAAGATTCTTAGTAAGTGGGTATCTATCTTTAAATCAAGAAGAATTTTTTTTATAATAATGAGTTATTTTATTTCAAAAATATAAAGTTACTAATTATGTTTTTAACCAAAATTTTATAATCTTTAACACTTCTATATTATATGTTATATGTATGTTTAAGTTTTGTCATTTAGAATAAGAATATATGCATGCCTCTTAATTTTAGAATGAAAGTGTAAAACAAGTTAAATGTATGCAATGCATCAAAAACCCTAGTTGAGATTGTGTTACCCATGGAGGTGGAATCGGGAGGGAGTGGCAGTGGCGACATGAAAGGGAGGCATGGAAAATATTGATTCCTATTCAAAAACCCAATCAATAGGCGAATAGAGAAGTAAGATAATGCAGAGAGGCAGATAAGGAAGGGTTTCAATCCAAAGACTAACTCAATCCCCATATATGAAATAACCTCAAGCAAAACGAAAGAATACATTCAATAGATTCAAGATCATGCCATCATGGAAAAATTTTGGGCATATGGCTAACAAAGAAAGCTTTAACTTTGTGAATCGATGCAAAATGGAAACCCAAGGGGCAAGTAGAGTTGAAACTCGGCTCGAAAGGATTCTTCACAACAATTTTTGCAACCCTATAAGACAAGAAACAATTTTTTGAGAATGGTCCTTATTTCTTCAATTCATCAGAATTATACATAAGGTTATGGACATAAAACATCAGCCTAGATAAGGAATAATTTTTGGCGGCACCAATATGGATCCACTTATACTCTCTACCACAAGAATATTGGGACGAAGAAACCCTACTAGGATAGGAAACACCCTCGACTCTTATGTGAAATCCTTTGAAGTCACCAAAAGAGGAAAATATACCTCCTATGCTCTAATGTATGTCTATATGAACATTTCTAAAGCCCTACTAGACTCTATGTACCTCAACTTCAAAGATATAGACTTGATCCAAACCATAGATTATGAACATGTAATATCCTAAGGAGAGTTCCCATGATATTTTTCCTTCAATTGATAAACGAGGGAGAATAGTTTGGACAAGGATAGGATTGTGTGCACACTGTTGTAGATGATGTCTTCTTCCAATACTGTATTGTTTAAGGACTTTGATTAAAGTGCTTGAATAAGGCCCCCGATATATTTATTTCCCACCATCTAATCAAAGAGTGTACTGATTGATGTCGTACTAATTAACTTATCAGTTTGATAGAGTCTTTTAACACCCCTTTTTGAAGTTGGACAACTGTATCTTACTACTTGTTAAAACTACCTTGAGATTTCCTTAAATAATTGGTTATCGTTGCTGTAGGTTACTTTACTTCAGATGTGATCATGGAACACCTTCCTACTACTATTTTGGCTGAGATATTTGGTCAAATGCTTTGGGAAACTCTTGTTGTAGATGACAGCCATATAACAACCTATTGGTGGCAATGTTTGATGCTTATGTGGTTTGATTATAGGGTGCTTTTGGTTGAGGAATAAAGCATGCTAATTATATGACACATTACACACTATTGGCACTTAACAATAATCAATAATCAGATTCAAATGAGAATGTATCAGATCTGCATAAATTATGAAGGAATTGTTTTACATTCCTGGGACTAATTTGTAGAACCTTAGATGAACACTTCCAACCACAAAAGGTAATCTAATCCACACATGGTTGTTCTTGACACAGGGAATTGAACTCTTCAACCCAATATGCAAATGATGATGGCTTCTGTTGGAGATGACACGTTCTTCACTCTTCACTGCTTCAGGAGAATTCCCTTCAATCTTGAGAATGCTGCTACAGGTATTCTTTCTTTCCCACACACAATAATTTAACAGAGACCATGATAATCACACTGAGAATGGACATCCAAGACACCAACAAACTTGTTATCCTTTAGCAACTTAGGGATGCTAACACATAGAGTTTGTCATAGCGCCTTCCTTTTTGTTTCTGGAACAAGAACCATGAATGCATTCCTCTTATACTAGGAACTTGAGAGACTGGAAATGATTCTTCAAGAATGCGGCCTCCACTTCAAGCACTTGTGGTCTATAAAATCCCTCTCAGTATGATAGGAAAGCAAACTGGAAGAGCATCCTCACTCTAGAGCAGTAGCTACCACCACAAAAATTTGACCTCAGCCCAAGAGAAATAGTTATCTTCCTTCAAGTGTGCCCTAACTCCATGAACTCTAAAATCTTCACAAAATCCCAAATCTGAAGGTAACACAAAAATATTGAACCAAGAAGATGAAGCACAAATGAGAAATCTAGTTGAACTCTCCTCAAACAATGGCTAGGATTGTCTCACTATTGAAACCATTTCCTCCTCCTAGGGTTTCGTCCAAGAGAAGCTTGAAACTCAAGAGCTCTAGTTTTTGAAAATGCAATAGACAAGAAATGGAAAGAATGAGCTCTCAAGTCCTTTTTATATTTTCTCATTGACTTCCTTGTGACTCTTCAAATTCCCTTGACCAATTCTCTCATTAAAATATTTAAAAAGTGACTTTATGGAGAAAATGACCCCTTTGTGTTTTAATTTCATTTTGAACCCTCTTATTTCACTTTTCCATCACTTTTAACTGTCACGTCCCCTCCCATTATACTAGTGCAATGGAGAGGATCGTGATCCCAAACCGGGCATCTAGCCCCATAAACTTTTTTACCAAGCATTCACATAATTCAAAAGAGATATGGGATGTAAAATTATAAGCAAAACACCACGGAAATAATCAATTACACACCCATTATACAGTCAATATATTCATGTCGTTCATCAATCTAAACGATATCAAATTAGCAAATGAGAATACTTATCTTAAACCAAGTAATCCCTGAGCAACCAGCTACGCTTCTGCAACGTTCCACCCAACCGTAGGCCAGTGAGCTCCTTAATCTCTCAGCACCACTGCCACCCCCGAGCTGGGCATGATCTCCACAAGGAACTAGGGAACCACAGGGTCTCACATAACCATAGATACACCAGAGGCAGCCATACCAACCAGCAGTCGGGTTTCTGGGGCTGCTGGGAGATGGATGCATTTAACAGCAAAAACTGTAAGTGCTGGGCATGAGAGAAACGTTTCAACAGTGGGAGGCACAAGATGGGGTTTCTTGAGCTTCAGAAAAACGTGGGTAGGCTCAAACGAATTGGCAAACTGGGAAAATTCGACTGGGAGGGCAACCCATTTCAGAAAAACGCCCCAAGGGCAAAAATGACCTCTCCCTCAACCCAAAATCGCGTCCCTCCTTTCCCATCTACTTCACAATACCAAAAATGAGTTCCTGGACATGGAAAAACGCAGGGTTATGGTGAAAAATGTGAGGATAAACTCCAACAAGTTCAGACTGCGTGAGAGAGAGAATGCCATGGGTGAAGAATGGCTTTTGGGCCAATTTCGTGGGGGTTTTCTTGCCCAACAAGCAAAAAACACGTTTTTCCAAGTTGATGGCTTGCCCATGCACGAAAATTGACAGCCATACCTCTCCCATCCCAAGGCATTTATTGTCTCAACCAATTCTTGGAAGAATTAAATGATTGGGTGCATGAGACCAAATGGGTAGTGGAGAGTTCATGGGTTTCCTCAATGAAATGGCTTAACACCATGGCTCAAGGGTTTGGTTATTTTTTTCCCTCCCTATTCCTTGTAAAGATCATGCCCCCATCTCTTTGTTGCATTGCGTAGCTGGTTGTGGGTATCTTTCCTTAAATTCGTATTTACATGATGTCTTATTTACATCGTGCCCTTCTAGCACAAGAACCATAGGCATCTATCTCTTAATTTTCGGTACATAAAACGATAAATCAATGGCGGGGGCTTGGCCTTGAGCTCCTCACCATGATTAAGTTACAATCATTACATCATTTACAATTTAGTGCAAAGGGGGTCAAAATGGGGACGTGACATTAACTCAACTGACTTTTATAAAGTCACTTTAGGAATTAATTATTAAGTGTCATTTTATAAAAACTTTTAAACCTAGGTGACAGTTAATAATTAAATAATTCATTTCTTTCTCGACTAAAGCCTACGTGAACTGGATAGGCTAGTAAGTCATCTCCATGGAGGTCATCCGGAAAGGGACATGACATAACATATACCATTTCATTATAGGAAGTGCAATGCACATGGGCATCTCTTTCTAGATTGTCCGCTTAGCTTAACTCCTACTCTGCTAAAGAATAATGAAGAGCCCTAACCTCATCTTCAAAGTTCACTTTGACATAACTTAGCTGATTTGAAATTGTATTAAATTCATTTAAATGATCAACACTAGATCCTTCTTCTGACATCTTCATATTAAATAAACGCTTCATTATAAATACCTTGTTAAAGGCCAAGGGTTTTTCAAACAATTTACCCATAGTCTGCTCATTAGACCATCTATTGTCTTTTCTTTTGAAATATTGAAAGCCAGTGATGAATCCAAGCATGGCCGTATTGTTCCCGGTGCCTTTTTGTCAAAAACCTCCCATTGTTAGTCCTTCTTAGTTGCTGGTTGTTTTGCTTTTCCTCCCAACAGTAGGAATAGATCCTTCTGATACAGATAGTCCTCGATTTGCATCTTCCATAACTAGTAGTTTTGGCTGTTAAATTTATCGACCTTAAACTTTCCTTCTTCTACCATTGCTACCACTCGAACTAGGAACCTTTCTTTCCTGCGAATTTTCTTGGAACATAAAAAACCCACTTCAGACTTAGGATATATTTTATTAGTCTTCCATGATTAATTTCCTAGGTTTAGACTATGTATTTGGCCTAATTTTCTCTTTTATGGGACCACATGCCATCCTGAGTCACTAGGGTGCACTTGGATAGATTCTGGATAAGATCTTGCATAATTCTATCTGATTTTTGGCTTAGAAGTACGCCTCCCTGTTTTAAACAACTTTATCTTGTTTTTTCCGCTTTCTAATGGATAAGGTAAAGCTAGTTTGACTAGGAAACTGTCTCTACTTGGCCAACTCTCCCTCCTTGCTTTTCTTCTCTCCAAAAGTCATCATCACATTCCATTTTCATCAGTCACTAGCTTCCATACCATATTTAGCTAATTCGTGAGCCTCTTGACAGATTTGGAAGGTGCTTTTGCTGCCTTGGGGGTTTTTTAGCCTTTAGTAAGCCTTCCTTTTTTGAGCTTTTCAAACTTTCCTTCTAGGCATTCTATTTTCTCTCCTGAGATGTATTATATATTATATTCATATTGTTGAATAATACAGAGATGATATTTACATCAACTGAGTCCTCTCTCTTATGTTTCTGCTTCAATATTTCTTCTCATTCTTGCTTATCTTTTATAAATTCACTTTAGAAATTGATTATTAAGTGTCACTTTATAAAATAATTTCTTTCCCACATACAATAATTTAATAGAGACCATGATAATCACACTGAGAATGGACATCCAAGACACCAACAAACTTGTTATCCTTTAGCAACTTAGGGATGCTAACACATAGAGTTTGTCATAGTGCCTTCCTTTTTGTTTCTGGAACAAGAACCATGAATGCATTCCTCTTATACTCAGAACTTGAGAGACTGGAAATGATTCTTCAGGAATGCGGCCTCCACTTAAAGCACTTGTGGTCTGTAAAATCCCTCTCAGTATGATAGGAAAGCAAACTAAAAGAGCATCCTCACTCTAGAGCAGTAGCTACCACCACAAAAATTCGACCTCAGCCCAAGAGAAATAGTTATCTTCCTTCAAGTGTGACCTAACTCCATGAACTCTAAAATCTTCACAAAATCCCAAATCTGAAGGTAACACAAAAATATTGAACCAAGAAGATGAAGCACAAATGAGAAATCTAGTTGACCTCTCCTCAAACAATGGCTAGGATTGTCTCACTATCGGAACCATTTCCTCCTCCTAGGGTTTCGTCCAAGAGAAGCTTGAAACTCAAGAGCTCTAGTTTTTGAAAATGCAATAGACAAGAAATGGAAAGAATGAGCTCTCAAGTCCTTTTTATATTTTCTCATTGACTTCCTTGTGACTCTTCAAATTCCCTTGACCAATTCTCTCATTAAAATATTTAAAAAGTGACTTTATGGAGAAAATGACCCCTTTGTGTTTTAATTTCATTTTGAACCCCCTTATTTCACTTTTCCATCACTTTTAACTCAACTGACTTGTATAGAGTCACTTTAGGAATTAATTATTGAGTGTCATTTTATAAAAACTTTTAAACCTAGGTGACAGTTAATAATTAAATAATTCATTTCTTTCTTGACTAAATCCTACGTGAACTGGATAGGCTAGTAAGTCGTCTCCATGGAGGTCATCTGGAAAGGGACATGACATAACATATACCATTTCATTATAGGAAGTGCCATGCACATGGGCATCTCTTTCTAGATTGTCCGCTTAACATAACTCCTACTCTGATAAAGAATAATGAAGAGCCCTAACCTCATCTTCAAAGTTCACTTTGACATAACTTAGCTGATTTGAAATCGTATTAAATTCATTTAAATGATCAACACTAGATCCTTCTTCTGACATCTTCATATTAAATAAACACTTCATTATAAATACCTTGTTAAAGGCCGAGGGTTTTTTAGACAATTTACCCATAGTCTGCTCATTAGACCATCTATTGTCTTTTCTTTTGAAATATTGAAAGCCACTGATGAATCCAAGCATGGTCGTATTGTTCCCAGTGCCTTTTTGTCAAAAACCTCCCATTGTTAGTCCTTCTTAGTTTCCGGTTGTTTTGCTTTTCCTCCCAACAGTAGGAATAGATCCTTCTGATACAGATAGTCCTCCATTTGCATCTTCCATAACTAGTAGTTTTGGCTATTAAATTTCTCGACCTTAAAATTTCCTTCTTCCACCATTGCTACCACTCGAACCAGGAACCTTTCTTTCCTGCGAATTTTCTTGGAACATAAAAAACCCACTTCAGACTTAGGATATATTTTATTAGTTTTCCATGATTAATTTCCTAGGTTTAGACTATGTATTTGGCCTAATTTTCTCTTTTATGGGACCACATGCCATCCTAAGTCACTAGGGTGCACTTGGATAGATTCTGGATAAGATCTTGCTTAATTCTATCTGATTTTTGGCTTAGAAGTATGCCTCCCTATTTTAAACAACTTTATCTTGTTTTTTCCGCTTTCTAGTGGATAAGGTAAAGCTAGTTTGACTAGGAAACTGTCTCTACTTGGCCAACTCTCCCTCCTTGCTTTTCTTCTCTCCAAAAGTCATCATCACATTCCATTTTCATCACTCACCAGCTTCCATACCATATTTATCTAATTCGTGAGCCTCTTGACAGATTTGGAAGGGGTTTTTTAGCCTTTAGTAAGCCTTCCTTTTTTGAGCTTTTCAAAATTTCCTTCTAGGCATTCTATTTTCTCTCCTGAGATGTATTATATATTATATTCATATTGTTGAATAATACAGAGATGATATGTACATCAACTGAGTCCTCTCTCTTATGTTTCTGCTTCAATATTTCTTCTCAGTCTTGCTTATCTTTTATAAATTCACTTTAGAAATTGATTATTAAGTGTCACTTTATAAAATACTTTCAAGCCTAGGTGACAATTAATAATTAACTAATTCCCTTCTTTCTCAACTAAATCCTGCAGGAACTAGATAAGCTAGTAAGTCATCTCCATGGAGGTCATCCGGAAAGGGACATGATAGTCCTCCATTCCTGAGAGTGTTTATCCTCAAGGAACTGCAAATTGGGGTGTTGTATAATCTGCTCAATCTCCCACATAGCGTTGTCTACTGGCATATTCCTTCATATGACCAAATACTCCCGGATCACTCCATTCCTCAGTCTTCTCTCCCGCACATCCAGAATCTCCTCTG
Source organism: Larix kaempferi (assembly GCA_027924585.1). Lineage (NCBI taxonomy): Eukaryota > Viridiplantae > Streptophyta > Pinopsida > Pinales > Pinaceae > Larix > Larix kaempferi. The sequence continues at coordinate 52,601,037 of BSBM01000299.1, read as the reverse complement.
GATCTAGAATCAACTGCCCCTCCTCATCCAATGGGGGTAACTCTATGGAAGTTGTAACCTGTTGTCCTAGTACCTTCTTAAGGCATGATACATGGAACACATTGTGAATCTTTCTCCCCTTCGGAATCTCTAGCTCATAAGCTACCTCTCCAACCCTCTTGGATACTCTGTAAGGTCCATAGAAGCGAGGCTTTAGTTTTTTTGCACCACTTTTCTTCAGCGAAGACTGGCAATAAGGATGTAGTCTTAGAAACACGATATCCCCTACCTCAAAGATGCACTCTATCCGGTGCCTATCAGAATATATATTTTGTTGATTCTGGGCCACCTGTATATTCTCTTTGAGAACTCAGAGGATGTCTTTATTTTCTTGTATCCAGTCCTTTTCCTTGGGTGCCCTACTATCCCAAATGCTAACTCTATGAATGATGGAGCATCATACCCATATAGTGCTCTGAATGGATTCATGCCAATCAACATGTGGTAGGTCGTGTTGTAGCAATTCTCACCCAAATGAAGCCACCTGGTCCACGCCCCTTGTTGGCCAGAAACGTAATTCCGCAAGTACCCCTCAATCCACTTATTCACAATATCTGTCTGTCCATCAGTCTGAGGGTGGTAACTGGTAATGGGAGTCAACTCTTTGCAGACCAATCTGAAGAATCCTGTCAGAAGGCCCGTAGAAACCTGTTTTCTCTGTCGCTGATGGTGTTCTTAGGTAGACCAGGCAAACGAAATACCTCTCTAAAGAATACCTCCGCTACCTGGGCTGCTGTGTAGTCTGACGAAATCACGAATAAATGTGCAAATTTCGTTAACCTGTCTACCACTACATAGATACAATCTCGGCCTTGTACTCGTGGCAACCCGGTGATGAATTCCACTGAGATACTCTCCCACTTCTGCTCAGGAATAGGAAATGGTTGCAGAAGTCCTACTGGGTGAATCTATTCGGTCTTGTTCTATTGATAGACCATGCACTCTCTCACATGTTGTAGCACATCATCCTTGAGGCCCTTCCAAGAGAACCTCTCCTTGACCTTCCTGTATGTTTTGAATAACCCTTGATGCCCTGATGTAGGGGTGTCATGAGTATCCTGCAATATCCTCTCCTTCAACTTGTACTTTGGTACCAAATATATCCGGTCTTTTTATAAAATGACGTCAACAACCACCCGGTACCTATCATCCTGTATGAGGCCATCCATTATTTCACAAGCATTTTTTTTTTTGGAATACTCCACCAAAAGATGAGCCTTCCAATCCGATGAAATATCCATCAGAGAACAAGAAACTGTCTTCCTGGAAAGTGCATCAACAACAATGTTTTTCTTTCCTTTTACATATTCTATATCGAAATCATATGCCTGAATCATGCTGACCCATTTTTGTTGCCTCTCGTTCAAGTCCTTTTACTCCAGAAAATATTTCAAACTGTTGTGGTCTGTCCTCACCACAAATTTTTTTCCCACCAAGTATTGTTTGAACTTCGCCAATGCATGCATGATGGAGAGCATCTCTTTGTCATATATATAGTAAAGCCTCTCTGGTTCTCTAAGTTTCCTGCTTTCAAAAGCTATAGGGTGTATGTTCTACATCTAAGGCACCCCAATGCCAATGTCTGATGCATCACATTCCAGCACGAAGGGATGGCTGAAATATGGTAGTGCCAATACAAGGAAGGTGCTCATCACCTCCTTAAGTCTGTCAAATGCCCGCTACAAATCATCCGTCCATATGAAAGCACCCTTTTTTGCAAGATCGGTGAGGGGTGCAACCAACTGTGAAAACCACTTCACAAATCGTCTGTAATATTGGCACAATCAGAAGAATCCTCACAACTCTGCGAGGGACTTCGGTGTGGGCCAATCCAAGATAGCCTGCATCTTCTCCTGATGAACTTGTACGCCTTGTGCACTGATCACATGGCCTAAGTATAAGATCTTTGTGATCCCAAAATCACATTTGGAGGCATTTGCGTATAAGGGCCGTTCCCCCATAATGCCTAGTATCTCATCTAGATGTCTCATGTGCTTCTCCCATGTTCGACTCTATATGAGGATATCATCAAAGAACACTAACAAGAATTTTCTCAACTTTTTCCGGAAGATATTGTTCATGCACGACTGGAAAGTGGTTGGTGCATTGGTTAGACCAAACAACATAAGGAAAAACTCGTAATGGCCACAATGGCACCTAAATGTTGTTTTGTGCACATGTTGCTCATGGACCCTGATCTAGTGGTAGCTTGATCTAGTGTCAATTTTGGAAAAATATACTGCTCAATGCAACTCATCAATCCTAGGAATGGGATACCTGTTCTTGATATTATTCTTGTTCAAGGCCCTGTAGTCGATGCACATCCTCATAGTCCCATATTTCTTCTTGACTAACACCACTGAATATGCGAATGGACTGGAGTTGGGTCTGATATGCCCCATAGAAAGCAGCTCCTTGATTGTTTTCTCGATCTCATCTTTAAATTTATTCAGGTGTCTATAGGGGGTGGTGATCACTGGCTTCGCCCCCTCTTCTAGCTCTATGGTGTGTTCGAAGCCTCTATCTGGTGGCCTACCTGGTGGAATCTCCCTGAACACCTTGTCATGCTTTCCCAATAGTCTTGTATGTTAACATGGTACTGCTATCTATCATGAGATGTCTTTTGTGAGGTGATTAGGCACTATGCTGCATAAGCTATGTTCCCATGTCTGAATAGTGCCTCCATCCGTTTGGCTAAGACAACTCTTGGGGCCCCATTGGAAATCCCCCTCAAAACCATTATGGTGCCATCCAGAGCATTGAACCCCATCCATGGTTTGGTATTTCGTCATGATGGGTCCGAAATTGCTAAGCCACTGAACTCCCAAAACCATATTGGTATCTTCCAAATCAACAATATAGAAGTCATCTGTCAAACTGTAATTCCCCATCATCACTGTCAACTGGGGATCCTTGAATAGGAAAGGAATCACTCGACCGCTGGCCACCTCCACACCAAAAACCTCAAACTGGTCGGTGTGGATGCCTCTCCTAGCTACCAAGGCGGAGTCTATTGAGTTGTGGGTTGCCCCACCATCTGTCAGGATCGTGACTCTTTGACCCCGTACAACACCCCTAACCTGGAAAGTGTTGAACCTGGGAGTAGCTGATAAGGTGGAAATAGTCCCTCTCTGTGGCTCCACCTGTGGTTGCTGTGTCTGTAGTACTTGCACCGGTGTCTGTGGTGTCCCTTGTACCTGTGGCTACTGCTCTATCCCATTGTCTTGCACATTATCCTACTCCTGCTCATCCCCATCATCGTCATCCTCATCACTATCAGATAGTACCTACTACCTCGATATAGTGGACCTTGCCTTTACCCATGCACCTGTGCCCCAGTTCCCTTGGTTCCTTGCAACTAAAGCATAATTTCTTTCTCCTTAATTCATTACTGGTCTCATCATCCAATCTGTTCTTTCCAGCTCCGTTTTTCTGGGGAGGCTTATTATCCTTGCCTTTTTGGGGAATGAAAGGTTTGGATGGGGGTTTATTCTTCGATGCAGCACCCTCCATGTCCTATACTCTAGAGATGGAATCATGTAAAGTGGAAGGCTTGAATTCCTTGATCCAACCTCATAGAGGCTCAGACAATCCCTCTGTGAATAACATAATAAGCATGGTCTCGAAGATATATGTCACAATCACTGCCAAAATCTGGAACTCTGTGATATAAGCATCTGCGGTACCTGTTTTCTTAACCTGTGCCAACTCATGTAAATGCAGCTCTGGATCCTTCCTATCGAATATGTCCATCAACCTCTACGTGAAATCCATGTATGATGTGATGCTAGCATGCCCCAACGTAACCAAACCATGATACCACCACTCATGGGCCTCTCCCTCCAGATGCAAGGTGTCATATTTAATGGCTTCAGCTTCCTTCATAGGGTTGAGTTGGAAATAAGTGTCCAAATTTTGAACCCAAGCCCTCGTTGTGGATTTGTTGGACCCATCGAAAGAAGGCAGAGTAAGTTTCCCTATCTTCCACTGAAAGTCATAATTCTGAGGTCCCATATTGAATTCTATGGGCTTGTTTCTGTAGTTTATGTTGCGGAATTCTTGGAATGACATGGCATCATGGAACTCATCTCCAAGGTCCCGGTACTCTCTCAGATAATCAATGAAACTATCTCCAGGTACTGGTTGTCCCGGTTGACCCACCGACTTCTCATCAGTTAATTAGGCATGAGAGGTCTGGGTATCCTTGAGCTAGATGCTCGTGTGTTTGGTTGATTGGGAATGTTGGTGTTTCTTCCTTCCCCATGGTTCCCATTGCGACCATTTGTACCTCTAGTGTCATTGTACCCACCATCATGGTGATCTTCCCTGTTGTGCATGAGTAACTGAGCCATGATGTCAACCAATTTCTCTTGTCCCCTTGCCACATTGTTAGTTAGGAGGTTGATTAATTGTTGTTGGATTCTAGCCAAGTCATTCAGAATGTTCATCATACTACCTGTGGGGATGTCTTCCCTTCCTAAATCTCTTCTTGATTCATTCCCATTACCTCCCAAGGGGTTATTCCTATCTCCCATCTCTACTTCCTCTTCTGATATGAACTGCTCTTCTTCCTCCTCAAAGAAATCTTCTTCCTCCGCAACTAGTCCCTCCCTAAACTCAGATAAGAAGACCCTTCTAGGCTGATATCTCTACCTCTTGTAGATGAATGGATTACCTTATTCGGAATTCATAAAATAGCATGCACCTCACAGGACTTACATTCACTGCAATATCCATAGTTAAATCTTTGTTAGGACTACGCATATCTCCACCTTTCTCATTTTCTAGATATTCTCGAATGCAAGACAATCCCTATGTGCAACGCAGGATACAAGAGGAGACCTTGCTTGCTTCTAAGTCTTTGCAGCCACACCTTCCATAAAAAAAAACGTGCAGATTTTCTCCCTTTACACCTATACTTGCAACCGATCTTACTTTACTCCTTTCTCCTTGGAATCATTGCAAGACAATCCCTATGTGCAACGCAGGATACAAGAGGAGACCTTGCTTGCTTCTAAGTCTTTGTAGCCACACCTTCCATAAAAAAAAACTTGCAGATTTTCTCCCTTTACACCTATACTTGCAACCGATCTTACTTTACTCCTTTCTCCTTTGAATCACTACCACTTGTATATATTTTTTCAGATATTGTCTTTCTATTGCTACCGTGATTTACTAGTTTCCTACAAAAGACAACAAATACAAAGAAACATTGCTTTACTGCAAATTTATCTTTTTCCAACATATATAAATCTTTTATTACTAGTTTATCTTATTTACTTCAATGTGCTACTGTTTATTGTTTCAAAAGGGAAAAAAACTCACCATTTCATTACATCTTACTCTTTTTACCAACAAATATAAAATGTCCCCATATATATACTTCAATTTTCTACCATCAATTGTTTCAACATGTCCATGTTGCATTAGCTATATAATATGTTTTAAATATATTTTTCAAGTAAGTCAAATTTACATGTGCTCATCTTGTTCTTGCTTATAACATGCAAAGAATATACCTTTTTTTGCATACATTGCCTTTCCGTGTTGGATTAGCTATATAACATGTTTTAAATATATTTTTCAAACAAGTCAAATTTACATGTGCTCATCTCGTTTCTTGCTTATAACATGCAAAGAATGTAACCATTTGCATACTTTGTCTTTTTTCCTATTGCAAAGCAGAAATGGATATGGCTTTTTTGACGACACTTGCCCACTATTCCCAACAAATCAAGGAACAAGAACAAGGTTTGCAACGAATAGCAACACGATTCCAACCACAAAATTGTGTTCCACTTAATCGTCTTAAACCAACTATTAAATTGCTCTCTGAATTGAAGGCCCTCCTTCAACGTGTTATTCACCTGCATGAAAGAGATGCAATCAGGCAAATACGTTTAGACTTGGTACTACGACATCCACGTCTTGCTCCCAGCATTTCCTGTACTTGGTGTTGCCGCTGCCAGCAATCTTGGTGTATATATGATTGACTTCCACTACATGATTACATTTTGGTCTTCTAGACACTTTCCTACTCTTTTTCGATGTAGTGTTTTCTAACAAACTTATACTCATATACTCATTACATTTCATCCACCTTATGCGGATCCTTGTATGCATGTGTACAACTTTTTCTTATCTACCATGTTTATAGAACTTTGAATGTACAAAATGTTTCTACAATCAACATACCTTATAGCATGTGTCAACTCTTTATATTAGCAACTATTGATTTCTACACACACTTTGTTTTTTATACTTTTTTCAGTTCTTCACCTATTAATTTGCTTAGTACTTCCTATGCAACTATTAATTCAACTTTGCTTTGTTACACCTTCACTTGTCTTACCGAAATATCTTATGTATGGCCACTTTATTATGGTATCACAATGTGATTTTTCATTATATTATTTAGCTTCACATTGTATCCACATAATGTCAATAATGCACAAAAATGCTAACTCTAAATGCATTTTGCCCTTGATATGGAATATGCTTTGGTATGTTTATCATTTCTTTATACTTTGGTAAATTTATCATTTCTTTAGTACTATCAACTCCTGTAGAGTAACAATCTTTACATGTTAATCAATTCCTTCTGGTTAAATGCTGTCATCAATACAAAAGTTTGATCAACTCAATATTTGCATCTTATGCATCTGCTCAATGTGCCATAATATTGAGGTGCCTACATATGCATTTTTTCCCCTTTCTAAAAGTTACCTTTTCCTTTGTATACAAATACTTTTAACTATATTATATTCTCACAGCAATATGCTCACTAGAATTTGTAACTCATGTCTACAATGCTGGAAAGTTACTTTCTGAAACATAGAAAATACATGCATAATTTGAACGGTTGCTTCCTTCATTTTGAATTAGTTTTATTCTTTGCAATATATGTCGTTCAATTTCACTCTTCTTGTTGGAATCTCAAAAACACAAAGGTTAAGATGTTATATGCAAAACACATTTACCCCTAAGGTAATTGTTGTTATCCAAATTCGAACAAGGGAACTCTTGCAAATAACTCTTCAAAGTATAGCCCAATGATGGAATACTTCCCTGCAAATCATGTTACTTTCCAGAATTTGAGCTTAACAATTCAAACAATTACAAGGAGAATCTGAAACCATGCTTTTTACTTCAATCCTCATGTGAGTTCAAACACATTTTATCTTGTACCCTTCATTTCTGTTAGATTCTTCTTTCTAACATTCATATTTTTTTCTCATGCATTCTATAGATACTGATCACATTTTAGACAAATTGATCAAAATTATTGCTTTTCTTGATTCTTGCAGATTCATTTCAACTCAAAACAAACAAATCAACAAGTACTATCTAGGTCCAGTAATGTTATAAGAAATGTCATGTCTCTTATCCTCGAAACAAACAGGTTTCTCAGCATTCCATATAGTTTCAAAAAATGCAAGCTTTCAGTATAATGAGTCAATGTGTGATATGCATTTACCGTTTATCCTTTTGCATATGATACTTTCAAAATAAATATATTCAACTTTGTTTGACCATGCAATTGCAGCTGAATATTCACTCACCTTCTTGCTCAACTGCTTGGAAAGATTCCCTCAACATAAAAATTGAAAGTTTTACAACGCAGGAGAGAGCTATGGAGGTACACACACTTTCCCTGTATTCCGTATTTTGTGTTGCAACTTGAAATAGACAAACTCTCTTTCTCTAGCTCTGTCTCTATCTCTATCAATGTGTTTATGCAAACATGCACACACAATAATATCCCAGGGTAAGAGTATCCCAACGACAAAAGTAGTCCTATTCATTGTGTCATACAGATACATATATGCACATGTAAATATATTTATAGTGAGCAAATACATAATGGCCTGTGCCTATAAAACACCTTCCTCATCCCAATCCCGCCTATAATAAGATTACGATATCATTAGTTTTGGAGAACCATCCAGGTTATTGTTGAGTATTCATGGTATTCCAATTTCCTACAACAGATGGTATTCATCGTATTGGGAAAGAGCTTATTCTCACATTTGGACAGCAATTTCTTTTTTCCCAAGTCATATATTCTCAACACCTGTCCAATTCCAACTAATAGGCAACCTTGGAATTGACATAATCCAAGAGATACTCCATCAACTGGTGTTTTATGCAACAATTCCATGGCTTTGCCATCATCCACAGACCTATAGATATGGATAAAACCTCCTGAACAATGCTTCTTTGCCCAAAATTCTAAATCCTTTGCATTTCCAATGCCCACGACAGTTCCATGTTCTTTGTCATGAAAATTAACAGAGCAAATGCTAAATGCAGCTTCATTATCCTGCAGTACCAAGAGGCATGTAGTTTCACCAGTTTTGGGATCTCAAACTCTAATGAAAGATCCCCACTTCTTTGACTCTCCTTGTGAATAAGCATATTGCTCATCGGGAATAGGATCCTCCTTCTCTTCATCATCACCATTCTGCTGCTCAGGTTCCATGTTCCCACTCTCCCCTAAACCAACAGCTTCTAAACATTCTTCTTTTGCAGTTTCGCATTCTTCTACAGTGAATGCACCCTGATCACTTTCAATAATGATACAGGATTTTTGCTTCAGATGCAAACTAAACTTTCTTCACCTACTTAAGGCTGTGTCAAATAATTTTATTTAGTGGACACATGATTCTTGGAGCAATCAACTTTGCTCGTCTAAATTTAGATCACCACCACCTTGATAAAGGAGACTTTTTCTGCCCTACAATTGGTTTGTTCTGTAATGGATTATTTTCGCTTTTGATTTCTAGTTTCTTCATTATTCTCTGTTGTGAAGGAGAAAACTGTACCAGAATAGAATTTAGCGCTACAATCCTGTAAATTTTACAATTATTGGCCTAAAATTTCAGATATTGTTGCCCATTTCATGCTGAAGATGGGTATATTCTTATGTTTTTCTAGCAATTGGCTATTTTAAGAGTAAGTTACAGTCTCTGTCTACTTTCTTTTGGGGTACAAACTTCATCATCTATAGGCCAGGATTGGATTAAAAGAAGAAAGCTTCATGGTATGTAGGAGAGTCAAAAAGCTTTCAACATGATGTCAAGGTAGTAGTTTTTTCTAAGTTGAGTTACAATCCAAACCTATCAATCTGTGGCTGGTGAAATAGGTCCACCTGTCCTTAATTCTTGGTCTGGACAATAAATAGAGATTTAGGGTTATACTTTTGAAGTGTTTGGGCACTTGGTTCTCAAGCTATGTATTGTTATAGGCAATTTCAGCATTAAAAGGAGAGATAATCCTACAGTAGATCCCAAAATTCTAAGTTGCAAAGTTAGCTCTGCTTTGAAGGAGAAAACTATACCAGAGTAGAATTTAGCGCTACAATCCTGTAAATTTTACAATTATTGGCCTAAAATTTCAGACATTGTTGCCCATTTCATGCTGAAGATGGGTATTTTCTTATGTTTTTCTCGCAATTGGCTATTTTAAGAGTAAGTTATAGTCTCTGTCTACTTTCTTTTGGGGTACAAACTTCATCATCTATAGGCCAGGATTGGATTAAAAGAAGAAATCTTCATGGTATGTAGGAGAGTCAAAAAGCTTTCAACATGATGTCAAGGTAATAGTTTTTTCTAAGTTGAGTTACAATCCAAACCTATCAATCTGTGGCTGGTGAAATAGGTCCACCTGTCCTTAATTCTTCGTTTGGACAGTAAATAGAGATTTAGGGTTATACTTCTGAAGTGTTTGGGAACTTGGTTCTCAAGCTATGTATTGTTACAGGCAATTTCAGCATTAAAAGGAGAGATAATCCTACAGTAGATCCCAAAATTCTAAGTTGCAAAGTTAGTGGTTATCACTGGATATGTCACTTGTCTTCTACGATGCTTCATGATTCACAAACCCTGCATTTGTTTGAAGTTGGGACAAAGAATACCAGTTGTCTTATACTTCAGATCTCAAGTTTACTTTCTGATATGTAAAAAGTTAAAGATAAAAAATTTAGAATTAAAAAATTACAAGTCTATGAAGGGACTGAACTCTTTAGTTACATAGACCAATCTTTTTTCCATGCAAGACATTCTAATTCCCATGATTATATTGCTATTACTATTAGGAGTTTCTGGAAGTTTCAAGGCAGTTAGCATTGAAAAAGGAACCAAACTTAATATTATTACCTAGCTTGTAAGAATAAGTGGCCCTTTATTTTACTCTAAATTCTACAAATATTAAAAGAATATTACTTGAATGGCCAAAAAAAAGAATACACAACTTGGAATACAGAGATCTCCACCAAAATGGTAGGTTCAATAACTTTCTAGGATAAGAAGGAAATATGCCGATATAGCACTTTAATTTTTAATAGAAAAAAGACTGTAAGTTGTTACCTGTTACTTTTACTTATGCCTTGAACATGTGTGAGCCTCTTGACTCTTGTCATTTGATTAGCATTTGGAGACGACTATCATTCTTCGTCCAATCCTCTACAATGGCCTTTGGAGCTATTCAGTAATCTCAGAAAATAAGACTTATCACTAGACTCTACAATGATCTTATAAGTTGCGCTCACTAGGCTAAAATGGTGATTAAAGCCTTGATCCCCTGTTGTTGAATGTTCTCCAAAGAGTACAGTGGGAATAGTAGAGGAAGTGAAAAAAATACCTAGCCTCTAGAAAGGAATTTGAGCCCAAGATAATAGGATAGTAGGGGCATCATCCCTGCTTCAGCTCCGTATGCTCTGATTGGATTGTAACATTCATACAAGTATGCAGGAAACAAGGTTTAAAGTAGATGTCTGCAAATGTTAGAATTTGATCTAAATTTCATATTTTTGTGGCTCTGTGAAACTGAAGGGCTACCTGGAAGTAATTTATGAAAATTTTATGTTTCCATTGTTCGTTTTAGATTATAAGGATTGAATTTGTTATCGCTATGTTCCTTCATAGAATGAGAAACTGGGTTGCTTAGTTCTAACATGCTAATCTCTCTCTTTCAGGCACAGTCCTGCTCTTCTATTGAATTTTACAGCTACCCAGGGGTTTCACATGCCATACAAAAAGCTTGCATTTGGTATAGGGTTATTGCAAATGAATGAACACATAAAAAGGCATTCATTCTAAGTATTGCCTATAATATTCATTAAAAACATCACGAGAAAGAATGAGGAAGACAGGATGGAATTCTAGCACCTTCTAACTGTGACTTCCATGCCAGTTGTAAAGATTCTTTTGATAAGTGGTCTGGGAGTTGTTCTGTCAACACAGTATGCTGGGATGCTAACTGAATATTCTCTGAAACATATAAATTAGGTAAAGGATCACAAGCTCTGAGATATCCAGTATTCATATGGCATATTTTAATGTTTTTTGAATCATGATAGATAGCTATTACTGTGCCATACATGAACTTCTACTGCTTGCTAGATTTGCTTTTTTTCTTTGACAGCTTCCTCTTATCACCATGCAGGTTTGCATATTTTAATGTTGTTTGAATCACAATGTCACCTTCAACTTGTATAACACTGTTAGGATAACAAAACTATTCAATGAAATTAGTTGGCATAATAGACATATGAAAGTAAAAATAAGAAATGAACAGAAAAAGAGAGAGGTGCTTGTGCCAATAAGGTATGCTAATAAGAGAGAACAATCAAGGGGAAAGAGCTGTGTACATAGTAACTTTATTCATTCATGGCCAGAGCAGTGGCCTATGAGAGTTTTTACATATAATTACACTTTTGTGTTTGTGCCTCTCATTATTCAAAACTAGAGTAGTGGCCTATGAGATTTTTTACTTATATAATTAGACTTTTGTGTTTGTTCCTCTCAACAAGTCATTTTTGTTGTATTTACACCAACACTTATGTTTGCAAGCCTGGCGCAATCAGTGACATTTGAAGATCTCATTTCCTGGTATGTAATATTTTAAATTTCCAGCTCGTTGGATGTAAGGAGGCCTTATTAATATTCAAATGTCACTATGAGTTGTTACCACACTCGTGAACTTTGATAAAAAAAAGTGCAAACGAATTTCACCATACTCTAATCAAAATAACTCCAATCACAATATACAATATTTAGTCTCACCATAGCATACAAATATTCTACTCCTCTCATACATAATACTAAAGGAAATGCATCATTATTTAGTCAAATCAATTAAAAAATATAGAGTATCTTTTACCTTATTCACAAACTTCTTTCGTATTCCTATAAATTTGCATCATTTACTAAAGCATGAATACTCATAATATATTTCCAAATTAGAGTCTCTTTCATAATATATTTCCAAATTAGAGTCTCTTAACATATTGCACCTTGAAATAGTGATTTGGCAAGAACGTACGTCCAATAGCTATCCTCATCTTCTATGTAATAAATTTATTTTTGCAACTAAACTGGGATTGTACCATAGACAATCTTCTGATATCAATTTTTCCTAACTTATTGTAATTTAGCAAAGAGTCTTAAAAGACAATATTTCTTGTTTCAACAAAGTTTCTTTCAATTGGTCCTAAGGAGATCAGTGAAACTTTCTGTCAATTAATTTTATAAAGGTATTGGACAATAAAAAATCACAGTAGGCTTGTGAATGCATATTTAGATGATCAATTTCTTCACTTGTAACAATTTCAGTTGGATAAGTTTTGATGAATTTGAATCAAATTTTTGCATAAATTGTTCTTTAGCCAGGCCTAGAAAATTTGCATCTGCTTGGGAAATAGATGGTTTTTTATAAGGTTCCTTCCATATTATACTATGAAGGCATATTTAATAGTATTTCCATGTCCCACCCTTTAAACCATGTAAAACTACAAATCTTCTAAAGCCCACTTGATATTGTTTTCTGCTAGCTTTATCTCTGAGAAAAATAATATTTTTCATCTTCTCGAGTAACTAACATTTGCCTCATATCATATTATTACTCAACATGTCTTGTTCATTTTTTCTATATTACCTCTTTCTCCCTCAAAGTCATCTATCTTTTTCTTTTTCAGGTGGTCAATGCCAGTCAATGTTTTTTTACACATCTCTTCGGAGCTATCCTCGGATCGAGATGGATTGTTGTGAAAATAACCAGACCTCCAGAAAATTTAAAGGGCATAGTTGTTGCAAACTGTTGTGCAGGTAGGTGTACTTAATTCTATCGTATTGTGCACATGTAAATATTTCTAGAATATTTGATTTTAGATGTAAACTTGGCGTCTGGGGAAGACAGTGGAGCAATAGAATGCTTATTTTGTTGATATGACGAGTAGGTTAAATCCAAGTTGATCTTTGGTCTGTTGATTTATACAGATCTCTGCCTTTCAAAAATATATTCTTGTGATCTATACATTCATCTGTGAATAGCAGATAGCATGATTCTTAACCCATTCTAAATTGTCTCAGTTAACCTTTTTACATAGAAAGTTTAGTTGAAGAATGGAAACAGATTACGTTTTTAAAATTCAAAATGTTGAATGTTTAAACATTCTTAAAATCTCATCATATACAGGAAACATGGGAAATATTCTTGTCATTGTTGTTCTTGCATTGTGTCAAGAGCGGGGAAGTCCCTTTGGAGAACCCAGTGTTTGCAAACCCTATCTGGGACAACATATGCTTTGTTTTCTTTGGCAGTATGATTCTAACTAGTCATTGTATGCTTCCCTCACAGAGTCATTTTGCTGGCAGTCATGGAGACATTTGTTTGGGGAGTATGATTCTTCACCGATCAGTATTCCAAAATATACTTTCATCTGCCTCAGGTACAAGAAGCTCTTCATGCCAATGTTACAGAAATTCCTTATAAGTGAACAACTTGCAGGTTTGTAATCTTATTATTAAAATGATAATGTGTTTGTTTTCTTGTGCTGCTACTTTTCTACTATCTATACAATCACGTTCATTAACTAATGTGGTCTGTTTTGTTTCCTATATGCAGTGATGCACTTGATTAGAACTAGGGGGACTCTCCTAGATTTGTGCTGTCAATTTACCAAGAGAAGTATAAAATCTATGAGTATTGGTTCAAGAGTTTGAGATCTAACTCCAACATTTATCATGTCGCAATCATTCCATTAGAACATAGAAAAGTTGACTGAGTTGAATAGCCGTTATATCTCAAAAGGAGACATTGTATTATGGTAAAAAAATTGCAGTAACAAGTACAAGATTGCAAGTACTAAATCCTACTCAAATATTGGGCATAATGTGTCCTATGAATTGGAAGCAAAGACCTCTTGCCAATTTATTGATTTTAATCATCAATGCTATCTCATATGTTTGTAATCTTATGGTTCCTTGTTACAATGGCAGGTAAATAAGGTAAGTTTTTAAAGTTGTATAGGATGGTTCAACAGTTCAACAGAGTGTATACGATTAAGACAAGGTTATAACAATATCGCAAGTATGCATTTTTATTGTCTTATAGCTCCAAAAAAATCCTCGCATAAGGGTACGAGGTCCTACTGACTTTAGTCGACCGAACAAAACTTTTAAATCTATGTTTCTTGTTGTAATTTATAGTCCCTTTTGGAAAAACACTGTTATGAGAAGCAAGACATAAAATTTATAACTGAGAAGCATCACCAAGGATGTCTAGTCCTTCATTAGTGCAATTCAACAAATGAGCACAACCTACATAAATATTGGGTGTAATGTGACATGTGAAGTGGATGAAAAGAGCTCTTACAAATTTATTGATTTTAATCACGCGTTAATATCTCATATGTGCAGAGTATTATGGTTCCCTGATACAATGGCAAGAATTATGGTTCCATGATACAATGGCAAGTAAATGAGGCAAGTTTCTTAAGTTGTCATTATAGTTCAAAAGTTTACAAGAGTCAACACCATCTCGAAATGGTCATGACAGTAATGTAATTATGCATTGTCATTGTGTTATATCTCCAGAGGACAAAATCAAATCATTAAGGGATTATAAATATGTCATTATTGTATTAAAAGTGATTAAAATTATGATATTGCATTATATATGTTATATAACTCTCCATTACATTGTTTTATAATCATTATTGTATTAAGATATATATTGCTCTCCTTGACATGAACTAAATGCAAATGTAAAATGTTTTCTATAATTTTGTTTTCTAAAAATGGATGAAATAAAATGTTCTCTATAATCTAATGAAATGTAAACAATTAGATTCCACCATATTATAGATTATATATAGATATCTTTTATAACATTTATAACATGTTAATTGTATTATGTTATATATTAACATATTGTATATTTAAGATAGTGGGTTAGATTAAGTGAATATTATGAGCTCACTTAGATAACAAATTAATTCTACTTATTAAATATATTATTCATATCATTCCATCATTTAAATTAAAGTTAAAACCTCAAATTTATATTGTTTTTTAAAATAGAGCTAATTTATTTGAAGTTTTTTTATTTTATTAAAATTTAAATATTATTATATATAATTTTTAATTCTATAATAGATTAATACATTTTAAAATAAAGTAATTTTCATCTTCCACCTTTAAACATTACAAATATGACAAATCTACCCTCCCATGAAGTTGTAGAATTTGTCTAACACCTAATTTCACTATAGATCTTATGAGAGTTTATAGCTATTTTAGCAATATTGATGAAATATGTTTTTCATCTTTTAGATTATGGTAAATGACATATTTATAATCCCTTAATTTTTTCTTACCCACTATTTCTTCATTACTATCCAATAGATTAGCCAATAATTAGATTCATTATGCTAACCATCCTTAGCCTTGAGAAGCCTTTGACTAAAAGTTGAAGCATTCTTGAGAAGTATCATGTCTTTCATACTACTTATTCTTTGTTATTACATTACGTGTCGACTGAGAACTATACTCCTAATGGGTGAAATAAAAAGGATTAGAAAAAGTGCATTTTTTTTAATTTTAAAATTATAAATTCTAAAAAACTTATGGAGTTTCTCTAATATTTCTAGAAGATAATCTAAATATACTTCAAACCCAAAATTCAAAAAAAGTTATTGTTGAGATGCAAAGAATCCCTTTTACAAATAGTCCTTAATTCCAATGTTGTTTGATTAAATAACTACGAATTAGTATAAAATTATAACTCACAATTTATGTTTCAAAATTTTGACTAGTGGTTCCTTGACTTATAAATCATTATTATTAAAAATAAAAAATATATGGAAATTCATATATTTTTTAATGGTGAAATGCTTTGCCTGTTAGATATATTTAGAGTCATGTTTTACACTAATGACAATTTTTCTTTCAAGAAAATAGGGGGATGAGAACATAGCTCCATAAAAAAGAAATTGAAGATGACAATTGTCATTTCTATATATTTTTCAAAATATTCCAAAATTGCTTTGCTAATTGAAAATGAATATTTGTCAAATTTATATACAATGAAATTATATTACTTCATTTTTTTTCTATAATATATATAAAATATTTTTTTAAGTCAGAAAAAAATTAACAATCTTTTTGTCAAGATTTACAATTTTTTTCTCAACAATTAATACTTGTCATTTTGAAAATTATAAATCTTCACATTGTAAATCATTATCCTTCCTTACTCTTTTTTTCCACTCGACGTTCCTTTTACCCCTCATAGGGAAATTGCTAATTCTTAAATCAATAAAACAATATTGATATTACTTTGCCATGCATCACAAGTTAAGTGGATCACAAGTTAAGTGGAGCATGCTTCTCCCATAAAAAAACAAGTGAACTATTATCATAAAGTTTTTGTCCAAACGAGAGGTGAGAGTATACATCTCTTTGTAAAACTTTTGCATGATTGGGCTCATATATATATATATTCTTTATGAAATAATATATATTTTAATAATAAATTGTGAGTGGGTTTTAAAAATGATGAATAAATAATATATATTTTATATTAATTAATTAAATTTATATTTGAATGCGAGTTGGGAAAAAATTAATAAAGTTTTGATTGATGATGATGATTATAAGTATCTATTTAAATCAACTTTGATTTATTGGATTTAAAAATGTGAGGAATTACTTGGTTTTCATTAGAATGTTATTTATGTTTTTGAAAAGATTAAAGAGAAGGTCAGTGTTGCAGCAAATGTTTTGAAATTGCAATCTAATGTGGGTGTACATGGGATATTCTAAGAGAGTGATTTTCATCTTCAACCCTCTTAGTGTCACAAAGATGACAAAATTTTCATCCCACGACATTTTAAGAAACGTCCACCGACCCATTTCACTATGGAGCTAGTGAGAGTTTGTTCTTATTGTAGCTATGTTGATTTTCTTCTTTATGATAGTTAAACAAAAATATACTTTTGATCTTCTAGATTAGGGTTGATCACTTTTTATAGTATTTTAATTTTTTCTTAGCCGCCAACTCTTTATTGCATCACAACTTCTCCTTAAACTTAGATGTAATAATACTTCTAATATTATCATTTATTCTATAGACTAACCTCTTCCTCAATTCTCTAATGATTTAGCCAAGACTTGGCGTCTTTATGCCAACCTCATTTAAGTTGCAAGCCCTTTTGATTGGAATTTGAAGCAATCTTAGGGAGCCTTTTATCTCCCATGTTGTTTATCTTGTTCTTATACATTATTTACCTAGTCATAGCCATGTTCTCAATGAGGAAGAGACTCGCTTCTATGAGGAGGATAGGATATGGTGTATTGCCTTTAATTTTGATATTAGATGTTATAAAATGCTTTTGGATTTGGTCTATCTTTCTCCACGATTATCTAGAAACGTTGCAGCCCTGAACTTCACATCCATATCAGATAGAAGTATGTGAGTCTCAAAGAGGAGTTTCTTATTATCCCAAACCCCAAGGTCTATCGATTTACAATTGTTTTCAAGTCCATATAAGTAGGTGAATCCATGAAGATAGGTAACACCTTTTGGCCAAAAGTGACAGTGAAAATTTGATTTTTTACTCATGTATTAAATCGAAGCCCTCAAAACTCATACATGCCTTCTGAATTATGACATCCAATAAAAAAACAAATTGTAGGTAATTATGTTGTCTTTTCACCTATAATTTTTTTTAAATAATAATATTATTTAATATGCCAACATTATATTTAATGATAGGGCTTGTTCTTGTAAATTTCAGGAAAAGTTAACAAGTGGCTTGTGTGCCGAATTGGCTATATTTTGGGCATTTTTTCAAAAAATAAATTCGCTATTTGGTCATTTTTACTCTCTAATATTGCCTATATTTACTTAAGATATGTTTTTTTAGTGTAATATTCACCAAAATTTACAAATTTTAGTAGTAAATTGTATGTTTCGTGTTTAACGTTCGCCTTCCTATATATATATATGATTTTTTCAACCCAAAATAATCGCCTAGAATACTATACTTAGGTATACTATTAGAATCCTTAAAAAATACCTTGGGCCTGACCTTCACAACAATGTCACCACTACAACATTAGAAGGAATGTGAATTGCACCATCATTCTCCTTCAAACTCTATGCAAAGATGAAAGACACTTCATATGTCTCACTTCGAAAAAAGGAAGAAGCATGCCTTCACTCTCTATCCCTTTCACATTTGAAATTGCAACCCTCAATCCCTACACTCCCCTTACCAAATGAAAATACCAATGTTGATTGTCAATATAATTAGAGTCAAATTTGATCACTACCTGCTCTTTTATTGTTTTACTCACATATGAATACTTTCTCATATGACAAATTAATGTACATTTCATTTTACTTGCCATCAATTACATGGGTTTCCATTTATTGCTTATTAATACTTGCACTAGAGTTTTCCTTTCAATTTCATCGACTATTATGCTTACCATAAATTCGCTAAACTTGTTTTCAACACATAAAATTATATCATTTACCTACACATAACTTTCTCTCATTTTGCAACATATCAAAATTCTCTTTGGCATTTTATTTCCCTATTTTATTTCCTCGCTTAGGGATATGCTAGTATTAATACTATTTAATTAATATAATTCAAGAAGCTGATCGGTTGCATTTATTAATCTTTTTAATCATATAACTCAAGGAGTTGGGTGCAAGCTGTTTGAAAGATTTTGTCGGCCTTTATATTCCACGTGTTAATAAATTTGTAGAGAGGAAATTGAGAGAGTCGTGGATTGCAAGTTTGTTATAAAAAACAAAACACTTGATATTATTAAATAATAAAGTACTGAGAAGCGACAATTTAGAGATATTATAAACATGAATAGATTCAGGAAGATGGGTAGGAGTTGGAGAAAAGCATATACACCAGTAACAAACCGCTTTCTACCCATGGCATGTCGATCGACATGCTACTGCTCTCACAAATGTCACTGTTATCCATTGACCGCCATTCAAATCTACTTTCCTCTCCATTGACGTTGCATGTTGTCGACATTTTGCTTGCGTATGCGCAGAGTTGGTTAGCACCTTTCACCTCCAATTCCACCCAGTCTTCCCCATATTTCGCTGCTTGAATTCTCCCTCCACTGTTGTACATGTTGAACAACCCAATTGGTGCAAATTTAAGCCCCTCCATGTCATGCACTAGAACAATGGTGAATATCTCAAATGAGTATGGTTGTATTGTCATTGCAAAACTTGATTGTTGCTCCATGATCACAAGCTTGTTAGATTAGTTCAGATAAATCGCATACTCTTCTACATTACCCATTGTCGCTGTCTCATTTCTATGCATCCATTCAACATCCTTGGGAGATACAAATACATAAATTGGCTGTAAAATTGTGGGAAAGCTTTGATCTTTCTTTCCTTTGGACACCACCCAGCTCCTTGGCAGTTGAATGCACCCACTACTCCTCCAACTTATTGTTCAAACAAAACAACCACTAATTCAATTCCACTTCGTTCTATTACATAAATTTCTTTGAATCAAATCCTCATGAGAAAAATATTTGCACCTCCTAAAATTGAATCTCACTGAACACTAATTACTTTTTTCCATTTTGTTACCATCTCTCTCATACTAAATTGTATAAAGAGCTTTTCATTACAATAAATATGATCAAAATGTAGAACAAGGCCGAAACTCCAAGATTAAATTGATTCATATAAGAAAAATACAGGTATAAATAAGAGGGAAAAACAGTTACCCACAGTCGACGGTTATAGGTCAATGGTTTATTAACTATATTACAAACAAAACCTGAAGGATTAGTTAACATTCCCCCCTTAATCCGAAGGGACATCTGACATGCCTAGTAACATTATGAATTTTTCAAACTTTTCACGTCCCAATGCTTTGGTAAAGATAGCTGCTATTTGCTCTGATGTAGAAAAATGTGTTAGATGAGTGGTTTTGTCCTCAACATGAAGTTGAATCAAATGATATTTGGTATTGATATGTTTGGTTCGATCATGGAATTTAGGATACTTGGCCAATTGAATTGCTAAAGTGTTGTCGACAAAGAGAGGCGTTGAAGTCATTTGTTTCTCCTGCAAGTCTTCAAGTATTTTCCGAATCCAAATGATTTCTTTGGTGGCTTGAGCTGCTACAATATATTCGTCTTCAGTTGTGGAATCAGCAGGAACAGATTGCTTTCGTGATCTCCAGGAGATAGCTGCTAATCCAAGATTCATCAAATAACCTGAAATAGACATTCCATGCTCCTTATCTCCGTCAAAATCAGAATCTGAATAACCAATGAGATGGAAGTCTGAAACTTTACAATATTTGATGTCATATGATTGATTGCCTTTTAAATATTTGAGCACTCATTTTGCTGCGATCCAATGACCTTCACAGGGTTGATGCATAAACCTGGAAAGTATTCCTATAGCAAAAGTTATCTCAGGACGAGTAGTAGTAAGATAAATCAAGCTGCCAACAAGTTTCTTGTACTTTGTTGGATCTTCAAATGCACTGCCTTCATATGAAGTAAGCTTTAGATTCTGCTCCATTGGAGTAGAAACAAAATTACAATCCAACATCCCAAATTTGCTCAATAGCTCTCCAATATACTTTTTTTTGAGAAATAAAAATGTGCTTTGGTTTTTTATCTACTTCAATTCCTAAATAATAATGTAGTAATCCCAAATCTGTCATATAAAAAACCTTTTGCAACTCCTTTTTAATAGAGGCTATATAATCATCATTATTTCCTGTGATAAGCAAATCATCTACATAGACAACTAGATATACAACCAATATTCTAACTTTCTTAAAAAATAGAGCTGCATCATCTAGATTGAAATGCTTCTAATTCAACTTGAGAAGATGTTTAGTTAACTTTTCATACCATGCACGAGGTGCTTGTTTTAAACCATACAAATATTTCACCAATTTACATACTTTATGTTGTTTTCCTTTAATAGAAAAACCCTCTGGGTGTAACATATAGACATATTATTTTAAATCTCCATTCACGAAAGTAGATTTTACATCCATGTGATGTATTTTCCATCCCCTTTTTGAGATGCAAGAGAAAATAAAGTTCTAATGGTGCCCCATTTTGCAGTAGGAGCAAATGTTTTCGTGTAATCAATACCTTCTTTCTGAGCATACCCCTTTGCTACAAGTCTTGCTTTGTGCTTATAAAGTGAACCATCGGCCTTATATTTTGTTTTATAAACCCAATTACAGCCAATTGGTTTGATGCCAATAGGAGGATTCACCAACCTCCAAGTGCCATTTTTAATAAGAGCATCATACTCTTTCTCCATTGCATTTTTCCATTCATTACAACTAGCAGCTTCTTCAAATGTAGCAGGTTCATTAACAGCAGCAAAAAACTTAATTCAAATTCATCATACCTTCTTGGAACTGTCTTGTTTCATGTTTATTTGCGTACTGATCTGCAGAATCATAAACTAGCCATCACTATTCATGTCTTCAAGAATAGGTTCCTCAAGACTAGTTTATGATTCTGCATTATTATCATCCAATTTTTCTTCTACAGAAACATTATTATCATCCAATTTTTCTTCTACAGAAACATTATTATCATCCAATTTTTCTCCTAATTTTTCCTCATTCTCTGGTGTTGTTGAAGGAAAATCCACAGAATGATCTAGAATATGAATCCCCCCTTCAGGATGTGGAAGATTATTATCCGATTCATAATAAAACTTATTGGAAGAGAATCTATCCAAATGATTGAGTTGCCTATCGATAGTAGAAGCACCTTTATCAAATTCGAGAAAAACAACATCTCTTGAAAGAACAAATTTCTTGTTTTCCTCACCATACAACCGATAAGCTTTGGAGGTATTAGAATACCCCAAGAAAATACATTTGTGACTTTTGGCACCCAATTTGTTGCGTTGTTGTTTAGGAATTAAGGCATAGCTTGGAGAGCCAAAAACTCTAAAATGTTGCACAACAGGAAGACGCTTATACCAAATTTCATAAGGAGACTTATTATTGATGGCAGTAGAAGGTCATTGATTGCGAATATATACAGCACAAAGTACTGCTTCTCCCCAAAACATCAACTTGACATTCTAAAAAAACATCATTGACCTTACCATACTAAGCAAAGTTATGTTCATGCACTCTGCCACACCATTTTGTTGTGGATTATAAGGGATGGTGGTCTGATGTTTAATACCATTATCCTGCAAGTACTTTCCAAATTCATAGATGTGTATTCACCACCATTATCTGAGCGTAGTGTGCCTATATTAAGTTGAGTTTCATTTGTAATCCATAAATGAAAATTCTTAAAAGTTGCAAAAACATGAGATTTCTCTTTCAACAAATAAACCCAACACATTCTGGTGTAGTCATCAATACAAGTCAACAGATATTTATTACCATTGGCAAATGAAACAGGCATGGGCCCACATAAATCAAAATGTATAAGTCCTAACTTCCTGGAAGCTCTGGAAGTAGAGCCATAAAAAGGTTGCTTACAATGCTTGCCTAAAATACAAGCATTACATGGAAAACGTTTTCTTGGAATAGTAGGAAGCCCTTGAATACCTTGTTGTTTCATAATCCTGATACTATCATAATTAATATGACTAAAACGAGCATGCCACAACACGCTAGAAGACAAAGTATCACAATGTTGAAGCAAAAGAGCTGAATTGGATGGAAAAGATGATGTCCCTTTGTAACACCCCGTTTTGACATTTCTACCTGAACTACTATTATATGTTGTATTTGTTTGATTGTGAGACCTCGTCGGTTTGACGACACTGTGGACATATGGTTCTATTATTTTTCCGATATATATATATATGTGTGTGTGTAATGATAATATTATGATCGGTAGTCATGTTTAGATATGTATCATGTGTTAATTATGTCAAATATATGGAAATTATTGGATGATGGGTACGTGGATATCGTTACAGTTATATGTTGAAATAATGAACGTTATGCCAGGTGCATAGCGAATGAATGAGTTTATTGTTGTTATGTTATGGTGAAATATATGTGTACATATCAAGTATTTATGCACGATATTCTATATTGTATGTCGAGGACTGACTTACAGGTTGAAACGGCTAAGTGATAGCTGGATCGTACGAGGTGGGAGGGCCTCGGGGTCATGAACCTCGAAAAATAAAATGGTATGCGAGTGATGCATTATTTGCTTTCGTGTGGTTATTATGTTGTTTATTATCATGTATGTTATGACATGGGTGGTGTTAGCCCGGTTTTGCAACCAGGCTTAGTGCTATGGGCACCTGCTAACTAGTAGCAGCAGTTTCAATAGAAATAAAAACAAGAAACTAATTAAACAAGACTATTCATGGATCTAAGCAAAGATATTAAGCAAATAACAAAAATGATTTAAAATCAAGAACAAGAACATGTAAGAATAATAAATTTGTATTGAAAGAATGGGGCAAGCAAGTGCTTGCGGAATCAATACCTCTAATGGTGAGGTTGAATGGCTCCAAGGATGAGCAACTCCAATCTCCAATGGTCTCTTCTCCAATGTGGTTTGCAATGGCTAAAATGCTCAAGGGAGATTTCAGCAGCATAAGGATGAGATAATGGATGGATGTGAAATGAAGAGCCCCTACCACCTTTTTATAGGTTTTGGTGGTGGGAAATACCATTTGTGGTTTTGTGGAAACCAAATGGTATTGACCAACATGGTTTAGGTACTTTTCCCTCCTTTTTCCTTTTTTGAATAAAAATAATATTTTAATTCCCTTTTTAATATTTTTGGGAATTTGGACCCTTTTTGAGGGTTTTTTGTGATTTTCTTGGAAAAATAATCTTTTTTAATGGAAAAAGGGGTGTACTAAGGTCTTTTGGTGACCTTTTGTTGGTTTCAGAGGCTCAGATGGTGGAAAAGTGGACAAATGGGTCATGTGAGTAAGGGAATGAGCTAGTGAGCACTTTTTAGGTGTTAACAGATTGCCCCCTGATGTGTGAGGGCAGGAGCTCATCGTATGGCCGATAGACATCATAGTTCTTTTGTCCTTTTTTCTGGGGTTTAGGGGAGAGAAGAGACCGGTTGGAGACTGGAGCCACGGCCCTTGGAAGCTGCAAAAACAAAAAATATTACATGGCCTCAATATGAATGAGGTATAATCTCTGATAAAGGACGAGGCGGGCATTCCCATGCTCGTATCAAGACATATACAAAACAATTAGTCCCAAGAAGGGGGATCTAATACATGAAGAAATATACTGGTACATCGTAATGGTCCAGAGGGGACATTATTGTGGGATATACTCATGATCATGGCTGATCTCAATAACTGATACACTGGAATAACTGTTGAACTGCTGAAACTGAAGGTGTCCGACATCTGTATGGACTCAATGACTGTGAGCCATCTTTGGGAAGTATTTGTATCTGTTATACTCGAGGGAGTATAAAGCTTGGGTACATCTGAATACTGTCGCCATACGCAACCCGGATATCTATAGAAAAAATGTAACTGGTTGTATCCATAGTTTGACTCTCAAATGTGGAGGAGTCAGGTGGTATCCGGGGTCTTCGACTAATAACTGAACGGACCAATACCCTGTGCGAGTCTCAACGATGCGATCGAGGTGTTGGAGTCGAGCATGTGAGAAACAAGCATTCAGAGAGGTACTGAGGATTCCTCTCGAAATGATTCGTAGGCACTCATCATAAATGGTAATGAGTCCAAGACACAGGGACCTCTAGGTCTATCCTCTGGAATCAATGTGGTTGTCGTCGACAGAGGGAGACCAGCAACTAACAAGGCAATGATGTTTACTTGATAGGAGCACGAGGTGTAGAACTGAA
The DNA here is from genome assembly GCA_027924585.1 of Larix kaempferi. Classification (NCBI taxonomy): domain Eukaryota; kingdom Viridiplantae; phylum Streptophyta; class Pinopsida; order Pinales; family Pinaceae; genus Larix; species Larix kaempferi. Next base: position 52,575,844 of record BSBM01000299.1, on the reverse strand, counting down.
GTGATGTAGTACTGCTGGTAGGACTGACATACTTGTGGGGATGGGAAATAACTGGGTCAAAAAATGGGTAGACTCAAACTTCCTTTGTTCAGAGCATGATGACATGGTTGACCTGGCAGCGTAGGGAACTGACTTGTAGGTGTGGGGATCATCTTTTAGGGACTGAAGGGTATGTACTGACTCTGGGGGGGTGAAACTGATGGTAGCTGTCGAGGGAGTTTCAGGGTGACATACTGCAGAATACTCTGAACAAAGGCGACCAAAATGGGGAAGCTGCTATGTGAGTAGACATGATGTGTTATAGCGCCAAGAGGCACCATTGATTCCTTCTTCGTAGTTTTAATGAGCTCCAAGAAGGGATAAAAGTGTGCTCTGAAATGGTACGGTCCTGTGGATTTTGTGAGCCCAGGACGGCGCATGCTCATAGTTGCTTTCATGTTTAGAGAGTCTGAAAACGGTAAGTGGACTCTATTGGTGTTTCTTTTTCGTAAGTTTAGTCTCCCAGGCCCGAAAAAGCATAAAATGATGTGAATGGAGAACTCTTCTAGCCGATGTGACTAGAGTATACCTTTTTCGTAATTAGTCTACAAGGTCCGGAAAAGGGGTAAACTTATACCAGGTAGACGCCCTTTCAGATACGTTTAGCGAGCATGAAAGGAAGCAAGATTGCTCGGCGATCTTTTCATTGTTTTAGGAGTCAGAAAAGAGCTTAACAGAAACTCCCTAAGTGCCTTTTTCGTAAAAGGGGTTGCTCGGCCCGAAAAAGGGATAAACTTATACCGAACAAAAATGGATTGATGAGGGCGAGGAAAGGTCTCAAGCATCGTCATCTGTGCGAAAAACTGGATCCGGTGACATAAGGATTGTCAGAAACGGAGAACGGCCGATGTGGCACGCAAACCGAGGTAACAAGGGGGCGTGGAAAAAATGCCCAAAAAATCTTAAGGTGAGAGCGAGAAATGATCTCAAGCATCATCACGAGCGCGGAAAACTGAATCCGGCGATATAAGGCACATCGAAAACGGAGAACGGCCGATGTGGCACGCAAACCGAGGTGACGAGGGGGCGTGAAAAAAATGCCCGAAAAATCTAAAGGTGAGAGCGAGAAATGATCTCAAGCATCATCACGAGCGCGGAAAACTGAATCCGGCGATATAAGGCACATCGAAAACGGAGAACAGCCGATGTGGCACGCAAACCGAGGTGACGAGGGGGGCATGGGAAAAAATGCCCGGAAAATCTAAAGGTGAGAGCGAGAAATGATCTCAAGCATCATCACGAGCGCGGAAAACTGAATCCGGCGATATAAGGCACATCGAAAACGGAGAACGGCCGATGTGGCACGCAAACCGAGGTGACGAGGGGGGCATGGGAAAAAATGCCCGGAAAATCTAAAGGTGAGAGCGAGAAATGATCTCAAGTATCATCACGAGCGCGGAAAACTGAATCTGGCGATATAAGGCACATCGAAAACGGAGAACGGCCGATGTGGCACGCAAACCGAGGCGACGAGGATGGCATGGGAAAAAATGCCCGGAAAATCTAAAGGTGAGAGCGAGAAATGATCTCAAGCATCATCACGAGCGCGGAAAACTGAATCCGGCGATATAAGGCACGTCTAAAACGGAGAACGGCCGATGTGGCACGCAAACCGAGGTGACGAGGGGGCGTGGAAAAAATGCCCGGAAAATCTAAAGGTGAGAGCGAGAAATGATCTCAAGCATCGTCACGAGCGCGGAAAACTGAATCCGGCTATATAAGGCACGTCTAAAATGGAGAACGGCCGATGTGGCACGCAAACCGAGGCCACGAGAGAGGCTAAAAAATGGTCAAAAAATGGACCCCGTGAAAACGGGAAACAGAAGGAACCTCTATGAAGTTCTCGCTGTGCTGATCCCAACGGTACCAACGGTTTGGGAAATGGACTTCATATGATACCGCAATGGTTGTTGGAAAATTGGTAGAATTTCTATAAATAGGACGTGGGGCCCAAATGACTTGTCATTGTTACGTGCGAGTTTGATAGAGCTATTAGAGCTATTTCTCGATTTCCGGGAGATTTCACCGTTGGTTTTCGATTTAGCGAGTTGCAGATAACTCTATTTGCCTTAGCCTAGTCAATTATGTCTTTTTTGTTTGGCGGCGGGCCCCCGAAGGCCACGAAACTCCACGTTGACTCTCCAACGTGGAACCGCGCGGGTTTCGGGGCTGAACCCGCGATGAACCGCGCGGGTTTTAGGCTCACAGTCGCGATGTTCATCGCGACTGTGAGGTCGGAACCTGCGATGTTCATCGCGAGTTCATGGGGGATAGTCGCGATGTTCATTGTGACTGTCCGGCCAAAACCCGCGATGTTCATCGCGGGTTTTTGCATGGATCCCGCGATGGGCATCGCGGCTTTTTGTGGAAAAGCCGCGATGGGCATCGCGGCTTTTTGTGTAAAAGCCGCGATGGGATTTTTCTAAATTTTTTTGTGCTGGGGCTAAATTTTTTTTTTCTGTTTTCCTGGCAGGATGTTGCGGAGACCTCAGTCCGTGTGGCGGGAGAGGGAGATCGATGGTGATCTCATGTTGAGGATTGAGACTGATGCAGGGGTGAGACAGACCCTGGCTATGAGCGGACTCTTAAAGTTCGCTCAGATCCCTCCTATACGTTCAGCGAGACGGCTCCTGAACAAGCTCGTGCAGTGGTGGGTGCCGGCAGAGGGTGCCTTCATTATTGGTGGTGAGAGGTTAGAGATTACTCTCACAGATGTATATTTTTTGACTGGGTTACCTCGTTTGGGTGAGGTGGGTGATATTTCTCCGAGGTTGCCTCCGGGTGTAGATATGGAGGACCTCTTACAGACTTTCTGTGTGGATGATGTTGTTTTGGTAAACAGCTCTATTAGTCTGAAATTCCTACGTGAGTGGGATATGCGAGCTGTTGGTGCCTGCGTTCTGAGGATATTGGGTGCTGCTGCACCACATCATATGTCTGGGGGGCAGACGATGATGGTGGATTCCGTTCTACAGGGTACTTATTATGCCTGGGCGCAGATGTTCTTGGCTGGTGTCCGGAGAGATCTGGACAAGGCCATTAGAGAGGGAGGCGAGTTTTGTTATGCCTCGTTTTTATGCTGTTTTTTCTTCGAGCGGGTGCCGACCTTGCGGCCACGGGTACCCGTTCGTGCTGGTCTTCCGAGTGAGCCTCGTATGATGAGGTGGGGGCAGATGATGCCCCGTGCCGGCGGTGGTGTCCGCGACTACTTCACAGAGGATTTCTATCAGTAGTGGGAGCAGATGCCTCTGGTGATTGAGGACTATCCCTACGCCGGCATGGACTACCGGGGTGACCCAGAGATGCCTCGTGCCCCAGGACAGGCCTGGAGTTTGGACGGTATGTTTCGTGTTTTATTTGATATTATATCATGTGTTGTTTGATTTATCATTGATGATTTCTTTGTATAGTATCTGATGGCTTACTTGCTTTGTGCAGATGTGGGTCCAGTGCCACCACCTGACTATGTGGCTCGGCAGGGGCGGGCGATGGTGGTCGCCCGTCCACCTGTACCTGTACCTCCTCCGCGTGGTGGAGGATATGCAGCTCGTGGGCGAGGGGTTGGCCCTCATGATGACGCCATGGATGGTGTCCGACGGACCTTTGCCCGGATCGTAGCTGGGCTCCTCGAGGATGGTTGAAGAGACCTGGATCGGGATATTTTGCAGGGATGTCTCGGTGCGCCACCTGAGTGGCAGTCGCTCCTGTTGAGGGCAGCGGTGTTCGTGGCGAGGCACGGGGGTGGTAGAGGAGATGCTCCGGCAGGGCCGGCTCAGGGGAGGATACGTCTGAGGGACGATCCAGCGGGGCCAGCAGAGCGGCGAGTTTGGGGTCGTCATGACCCGGCGGGGCCGGCGGAGGAGGAGTCGGAGGAGGAGCCGGAGGATCCTAGGGATCCAGATGAGTAGATATATTGTATCTACCCCCAAATGCTGATGAGCATATGGGGAAGCATTTTTTGTATGACAGATGTATTTTTTGTATATCGGGTGCTGAGGGCACTTATGAGATGTTGACTATTTGATTTATATATATATGTGGATATATATTTTAGATATATTGTCGTGTATGCACGTGGATGCACATTTGTCTTTTGTATATGCCCGTGGAGGCACCTGTTATGCACGTGGATGCAGTATGTTTGTTGATTTATGTATGCCCGTGGAGGCACATGTTATGCATATGGATGCATTATTTTGGTTGTTTGTTTTATGCCCGTGGAGGCACATGTTACGCACGTGGATGCAATATTTGTTTTTGTATATGCCCGTGGAGGCACATGTTTTGCACATGGATGCATTTTTTGTTTATGGATATGACATGATGTGATTGGTGTGCCAGTCGAGGACACTGTTGGCCATATTATCTGCTACACTATTGAGGTGTCTTGGGACATGTGTGAATGTAATGGATTCAAACTGTCTAACCATTTGTTTAGTGCACAGGAATTTTCTGAAAAGACAGGGATCGCGTACCTGGTAATCATTGTTGAGCTGGGAAACTAGGAGCTGTGAGTCCAAGAAAACGTTGAGGTGACGTATGCTCATCTGGAGAGCAGCGGCCAGGAGACCGGTCACGGCATCGTATTCAGCTTGATTATTGGTAGCGGCACCTAAACTTACTCCGTCAATGTGAATTAACTCATGTGAAGGGGAATATATTACCCAAGCTGCGGAGGCGAGATTGGGAGACCAACGGCTTGCACCATCAGCGAAACCGACATGGCAGAGTGGAAGAGGCTCCATCTGTGGTCATGCAGAGAAAAACAAATATTTAGGTTTTTTGAAATTTTTTGTGAACAAAAAATGTATGCCTATACTAAAATGGACGATGGTGTCCATTAGATTTTCTATGGGTAAAATCGTTTAAGGTACAACCCGTTGCGTGGGTTGCGTAGGGTGTTTCCTTCTGAATCGGTCAGAATGTATGCCCCCTGCCCGAGGCAGGTGTGTATGATGTAGGGGCCTTGCCACATGGACACGAACTTTCCCTTCCCGGTTTTATCATGAGCTTGATCGTAAGCGAGGACAAGGTCTCCCTCAGAAAAGGTTCTTGGGTGGACGTGTTTGTCGTAACTTAGTTTTGATCGTTGTTTAGCTGCTTCCATGTTTTGAATGGCGGTGCGCCGATCTTCATCGGCCTGCTCCAGGAGTAGTAAACGTTGCTCGATCGGGGAAGTGTCCTGTAGGAGTTCAACGGCGATATGCAAGGCTGGGATCTGACACTCAATAGGGAGGACGGATTCGACACCGTGAACTAAATGGAAAGGGGTAAAACCGGTGGCGGTTTTGGTTGAGGTGCGGTAGGCCCATAGTGCCGGGAAAAGCATGTGGTGCCAATTGGATTTGTGCTTGTCTACAGTACGTTGGAGAATGGTCTTAAAGATTTTATTGATCGCTTCGACTTGGCCATTTCCTTGGGGATAGTAAGCGGAAGAGAAATGGTGTTCAAATTTCAACATGGTTGATAATTCCTTCCAGACGGCATCTTCGAAGTGAGATCCGTGGTCAGAGACTAGTTGCTGCCGTACTCCGAAACGAGCGATAACATGGTTGAAGAAAAACCGTGCTGCAGTGTCGGCTTTGCAATTATAGGTCGGCATGGCTTCTGCCCACTTGGTGAAATAATCTACGGCCACCACGATGTGTTTGTGACCGCCGGCTGACGGGGGGTTGCAGTCGAGGAAGTCAATGGCCCATTTGCAGAATGGTCCAACAGTGATGACTGGATGAAGGGGGGCAGGGGGGGTTCTTGCTTTGGGGGCAAATAGCTGGCAGTTCTGGCAATGCTTGATAGCGGTGATGCAATCAGTAAACAATGATGGCCAAAAATAACCGGCCCGAATGATTTTCTGGGCGGTAGCCATGCCGGAGAAATGGCCTCCACAGGCACCGCTATGACAATCATTGAGGACTTGTTCTGCCTCACTATGGGATAGGCAGCGGCGTAAGATCGTATCAACGCCGCGTCGGTAAAGTACATCCCCAATCAGGAGGTATCGGGGGGCGTGGTGTCGTATGCGACGGCGTCCATCACGATCGATGTGGGGTCTAAATTTTTGCGTACGAAGGTAAGTCAATATGTCTCCATACCAAGGGTCGTCAGACGAAATGATGAAGATCTGCTTGTCAGTCAAGTCCGTTTGGATAACGGGTGATGTTGAGGAGGATGGGAGGTCTGTGATGAGGTGAGCGAGCGCGAGGGCTTTAGTGCTTTTGGGTGTTCTGAAAGTGAGGTCATATTCCTGGAGGATAATGACCCATTTAGCAACACGACCTTGTAGGAGCCGTCGGGTGAGGAGATAGACCATGGGGTTGGAGTCGGCGACAACCGTGGTATGACTAAGCAAAATGTAGTGTCGTAGTTTTTGTACGGAAAAGACTACAGCTAGGGCTAATCTTTCCTCGTATGGGTAACGTAGAGGTGGGCCAGACAAGGTCTGGCTGACGTAATAAATGACATGCTCTCGGTGTGAGGCATCTTCTTGGACCAAAACTCCGGACACGGCATGTTCAGATGCCGAGACGTAAAGGGTGAAGTCTTGAGAGAAATCCGGTGGGGATATCAAGGGGGCTTGTGTGAGAGCTTTCTTGAGGGCTTCGAATGCCGTGTCTGCTTGCTCATCCCAAACAAAGGGTATGTGGGTACGGAGTAAGCGTAAGAATCCATGGACTTTGGTGGCGTAATCAGGAACAAAGCGCCTAAGAAAATTGGACCGTCCTTGTAGACTTTGGAGCTGCCGAAGCATGCGGGGAGGCGGAAGTTCTAAGATGGCTTTAACTTTCAGGGGATCGACAGTGATTCCGTCTTGGGAAACAATGAAACCCAACAACCGGCCCGCCGGGACGCAAAAGACACACTTGTGTGGGTTCAAGCGGATTTTATATTTGCGACAACGCAGGAAAACTTGCCGAAGGTCGTTAAGGTGGTCTGATCGTTTTCGGGAACGAGCTGTGAGGTCGTCGAGATAGACTCGCAGGATGTGGACCAAGTCGTGAAAGCAATAGGTCATGGCTCGCTGGAAAGTGGCACCAGCATTTTTAAGGCCAAATGGCATGACGCGATAGGCAAAGGTGCCCCATGGGGTGGTAAAGGCAGTCTTGTACTGATCCTCCTTGCGGATGTGAATTTGGTTATATCCGGAAAACCCGTCCATGAAGGATAGGACTTCATGGCCCGCACACTCATCAATGAGTTGGTCAATGAATGGCGTGGGGAAATTGTCTTTTGGACAAGCGTGGTTTAAATCACGGAAGTCAGTGCATACTCTAAGGGTGCCTTGCTTTTTGTTGACGGGAACGGGGTTAGACACCCAGGTGGTGTACGGAATAGGGTAAATGAACCCTGCTTTTCGAAGTTTCTCGACCTCAGCCTTAACAGCGGGGAGCTTGGAAGGGTGAATGGGTCGCTGTTTCTGACGAACAGGGGGTACTTCAGGCCATGTATCAATGTGGTGTTCAATAATGGCAGGGTCGAGACCAGGCATCTCGGTATAGGACCAGGCAAAGACGTCTCGGAACTCTTGAAAGAGCTTTTTGTATGCCTGAGTTTTTGCTTGAGTGCAAGATGCGCCCAGCGAGATGAGCTCAGGTTTCCCTGGTGTTGTGGAAATGACTATCTGTATAGTGGGTGAAATGTTTGACATGTTCCCTTCTTCAAAGGCATCCGGTGCTGGGATGGGGTCCTTTAACCAATCGACCTTAGTGGGTATGAAGTCTTTCGACTCGACCGATAGCTGGTTGGATGCGGTGGAGGTAGATGCTTCTGGGAGGAAGTACGAGCGATGATGCATATCATCCCAAGGGTAGTCGGGTGCAGTAAGTGTCTCCAAAATTTGCTCATCAGTATTGAAGTAGTCAGACCATAAATCAAGGGGTTCTGGTTTGAAAGTTGTTGAAATCATATATATCGTATTGACTTCTTCCGACGAGGATGATGGTGGGGGGTGGATCTCCTCGATGAGGGGAGGAGATATCTCTAAGTCGACGTTGTTTAACTCGTACAACGCTGCTCTATAGTCAGGTAGATCAGGACAATGGTGAGAGTAGTGGCCGTAAACACTGCATATAGCACAAGGATGGTTAGTGCGCAGTGATTTGTCGTGAGGCTGTAGAGGTGGCTCTAATCTGACTACTGGGATGCCGATGTCATCGTCCAACATATTCATATGCTCTTGGAGTGCCGGTAAGTGTGGGCATTGATGAGTTGGATGGCCTATCTCATCGCATAATGAGAATTTGGGGGGAGCTCGAAACACTGGTGGGGGTTTAACTACCTTAGGAGGTGGTATAGCAGTGTACGGTTGTGAACCTCTGCCCCTAGTGGGCTTAGCAAGAAGGGGGGGATTCGTTGACGTCGAAGCAATTGTGAGACCAGGAGAAGGTTTCGTTGACGACGGAGGGATTGCGACACCAGGAGGAGGTTGATTTGTGGTAACGATAGGTTGTACCGGTTGGAGGATGACGTTTGGTGTCGGCGGTGGAACGGGAGGCGAAATATACCACACGGGTAATCCCAATGTTAACCCGGGTAGACTAAGGGTATCCATAACCGGGGCGCTTACTACCCCCGAAGGAGGAAATAGAAAGGGGATGGTGTGGATGGGTGTAACACCGATGTGACTCGGTACCAATGGTGGTTGACTACCGGGTGTCTGTGTATTCTGTGAAAGAGTACAGAGGTTTGCGACATGGGTCTCCGCTGACGGTGGTGGAATGGCCTGGAATGTAGAGGTCATTGGTGTATCCGAATAAAGTCCGGGTGCCACAGAAGACACAAAGGAGGTAAATGCACTAGAAGCGGGTTGTTCAATCATGGGAAGAACATTCTCGGGTGCTGCAGGGGCGTTGGGATCATAGTAGGTGAGTTGGTCGATTTTGACCACGCGTCCCTCATGGGGGAACATCATGGTACGAAAAACGGATGAGGCAACTGCTTTCATGGCGTACATGTAACTGCGGCCAAGTAAAAGGTTATAATCGAGCTGGGCGTTAATGACCTCTATGTCGATGAGCACAGTTTCCCCCCCCTAATTGGACGGGCACCTTGGGTATTAAACCTTGAGGTTGAGCTGACCGGCCGTCGTAGGCCCGCAATGCAGTGGTGGATTGCTGGAGAGTAGGGGATCCCAACTTCTGCCAAACAAATGTGGACATGACGCATGTGGAGGCACCCTCGTCGATGATACATCGATGGATGACAAGATTCCGAATAGAAACGGAAACTTGGACTGCTATGGTGGAAGGCAGCCGTGGTTTAGACTGGTCTAAATCAAAGGTCATCAATTTTGAATCATTTGGGTCAATCGCCCCAATGGCGGAAAGTAAAGTCTTGCGCTGAGTAGGACAGTTTTTTAAGACTTCTAACGCAGACATGGCTGCGGGAGACTGAGCTAAGTCATCTACAATGTTGTAATTGGACGCAGCCCGTGCATTGGGATTGTTGTTGATTCGGCGAAGGGGAAAGCGAGGTGCTTTAGAAGCGCCATCGAGTGGAACCTGAGGTATACGCAATGTCTGATCAGTGGGATTAGCATTAGTATCCTTTTCGGCGGGGGGGGGGGCTTCAGAAGTCGGTCCGTATTGGTTCCGACGGGTTTGGATATTGACGTCGGCAGTGGACATCATCAATAAGTGGTGGGTGCCTGAATCGAACATGGGTTGGTCAGGAGCTGCGTAAGTAATTTGTTGTGGTTGCACGTTGCCCTGTGGGGGGGCTAACGGCTGAGTGTTCACCACTCCTTGTGTTGGAAAAGGGTTTTGTAGTACCAAAGGTGGTTGTGGAGGTGGTGGGGGGTTGGGTGGCGGCTGAGGAGCCGCCTGCCCTTGACGATGGGCGTCATTTGTCCATAGTTGTCGAGCTCGCTCTAGATGTGGGCAAGCGTGGGTATAGTGGCCATAGACACCGCAAATGGAACAAGGATGGTTTGTTCGTAAATTAGCATTTTTGGCTTGCTTAGGTGGTCGATCAGGATTCTGGTGAGCAGGCGCCGCGTTATTGTTTTGCGGAGGATGGGTAGGTTGTGGAGCTTGGTTACGGTTTTGATTGTTTCCACGGTTGCGTCCTCTTCCGCGGTTTGGTTGCCCACCCTGGTTGTGTTGGTTATTTGGGTATTGGGGCTGATGTTGTTGTGCGTACACATGCCCTTGAGCATTGGGGGGATTCTGAGGAGCCGCAGGTGCGGGAGCAGGTTGCGGTGGATAGTATGCGGGTGGAGCTGGAGGTGGTCCAGTTTCCTGTTGGGGTTGTTGGTACCCCTGAGCTGGTGGAGGTGTGAAGTTAGCTGGTGCACCCGGTTGTGGGTAATGCATGGGCTGTTGTGGGAACTGGATGGGGGTCTGTACCGTAGGTTGAGCATAGTATGTAGGAGGTACATATGCTAATGGCGCTTGGCCATAACAATGTTGTGGACAAGAGGGTCCATGAACGTGATGGGTCTGGTTTGTTGGAGCATAAGAAGTTGTCGCTCCGGAACTAGATGTAGGCCTAGAAAGGTCTGGGGCGGGCATGGTGCTCACCATACTGAAAGGTTTTGCTTGCGGTGTAATTTGGCCAATAATGCCATCAGCGGCATGTGATGCCCCCGGTGTGTCACCGCGTGCAGAGTCGCCTCGTGGGGCGTCCGGTATGATCATGTATAAGTAACCCGACTGGGCGTAGATGAGATCAAACTGTTGGGCCTTGAGGATGGCCTCTTCCTCAGACTGGGGTCTTTCAGATGCTACATCCTTCGCAATGAGAGGAAGGAGGGATTTAAGGAACCAGTCTAAAAAGATTCGGTCGTCTAATTTGATTTTGCATAGGCTTCGGCGCCGGCGCCAATCATGAATATGGTCAGTGATATGCGTGGCCGTGTTCTGTCTGCAAGACAGTCGGATTTCGACGCCCGCATCATAGCGGACAGGTAGTTGAAAGAACTGCAGGAAGGTCGAGGCAAGGGAGGTAAATGTGGAATGCGTCCCATGGGGTTGCTCGATATACCATTTGGCTGCAGAGCCAGTGAAGGTGCGCTGTAATAAACGGAGGCGGACAGAGTCGTCCACTATGGAGTTGGAGGAACACCATAGATGGAAGGACATGATATGGTTTTGTGGGTCTTCTCCTGCCTTACCCTCAAACTTAGGGATGTCCGAGGGGAGTTTGGTGGGCATTTGAGGCCACGCCGGATCATGTCTAATGGGGTCATTTGTGAGCCTAGCTAAATCTGGCAGGTTCAGACTCGCCATGTATGGTAGACTAGCAGATGTGGTGACTGGAACTGGGACATGCCTGGCCATAGTGGTATGGTGTAGGGGTCCAGTAGCGCCTAAAGGTATGCTAGGTATGGAGGGTATATGCCCTCCGATAGGTGTAGTCTGGTATGGGCCAGCGCCTCCAAGTGCAACTGGGGTTACACTTGGGTTAGGAATCGCACTAGGGATTCCTGGGATAGCACTCCCAAGTGCAACATGGGTTACACTTGGGTTAGGAATCGTACTAGGGATTCCTGGTATGGGGTTTGTGGAAACCAAAGGGGGTATGACCCCCATGTTGGGTATACCCATGACAGGTGGTGGCCCTGTGTTAGGCATTCCTAAATGTGGAGTGTTACCCATATTGGGCATTCCCAGGGGGGTGGTTGTTGCCATGGATGGTACTACAGCAGAAGGGTCTGCGGATGTCTGACCTATGGTAGTTGTAAATAGTGGATCAAATGGTGTTCCAGACATAATGGTGGTTAGTGGTAACTTAGCGGGGTTTTCGGATTCTACCTCCAAATCAAAGGTGAAGTGGGGTATGTAAGAATCGGATGACTGTCTAATTGATTGACGATGTGTCGAATCAAGGGATAAGGCTCTGCGTCCGTGACGTGGAGAGCCAAGTGGACTAAACTCTGGGAGTTCGCCCTATAGACGACGAGAGCGTCTAAAATTCTCAATGGTGAGAATATGTGTTTGGGTAAAAAATTTGTTTTAAGTATCAGGTGGTGATATATATATAAAAGACTCAAAACCCTAATGCAACCAAGGGTGCAAGAAGGGGAGTGAAAAAAGAAGGCTCTCAGGCCAAAAATCAATCCTCAAAAAGGGCACTTATTCTAGCAGCTGTGCTACAATAAGTGGAGGAATGCAGCAACTGGTCAGAATACCAACATGCAAACGGCTCCTAGAAAAAATAGGTGTAACTAGACCACAGGTAGGTTGAAATCATGCAAACACCTAATCTAAAAGTATTGTGACTCAAACAGACGATATCCTCTGCAAGGTGATGAAATCCAAGTCAGACAATATGAATGTTGAGACAACGGCTAGATATCCCCCTACCGGGAGGGACACCGGGTAATCAATCCTAAAGACAGGCTACTAGGATACTCCGTTCATGACGCGTCGAGACAAGGTAAATCTGCCGTTTGGTCCTTTGATCGCAATATCCCAATACAGGGATATCCCGAGAACTGCGAATGGTAGCCCTTCGGTTACTGAATGGATTTCGGTATTCCACTCAGGCTTCCGGAACCATCCTCGCGACTTCAACCCTCCTAAGGGAGAGGCCTTCCCACAAACCGGTTGTGACCGCGCCAAAAAGTACTAAGAGATTTTAGCTCCCTAATTGGACAACTTCTATGTCTCAGATGTAAGAACTAAGGGGTGTTATTGGAACACCTATCCCCCCAATACTACCTAGCTACAAGAATTCTTTTAGTGTTCCCCAAGTGGGGTTAAGAGTGTGTTCAAATTAGGGTACGTTTTAAGGCTTAGTTCAATTAAGTGATCGTGTGAGTGTACGTGAGGTGTTGTAAACTGAACTTGAAAAAATTAAATGCTTTATAGGAAATTTTCAAAAAATAAAGGATTTTTCGAAAATAAAAAGCAAATATTTATAACTTTTTCACTAAAGGGAATTTAAATGCTTTTCAAACAATAACTCAAAAAATGAAGGATTTCTTGGATTTATGAAAGCAAATAATAGACTTCTTTTTAAAAGAAATAAATGGATTTCTTCGTTTCAAGAAAAATTGCTAAGGGCAAGATTTTAAAGAAGTAAACAAGAAAAAATTTGAATCTAGATGAAAATGTAAAATGAGTCTTTCTTTCACTTTCTTGAAATTTTTTAAAAAAGATTTCTAGATATGCACTTTTAAATAGTAAAATTTTTTTTCAAAGCTGTAAAATATGCAGAATTTAATACTGTAAAAAATGTGCTATGGGCAGAAAGTACAGTAAATTTTTTTTTTTCAAAATCGGGATGGCCGAATGAAAAATTCAGCCGCGCGGGTTTTGGACGCACAGCCGCGATGGGCAGCGTGGGTTTTGGACGCACAGTCGCGATGGACCGCGCGGGTTTTGGGCGCACAGTCGCGATGGACCGCGCGGGTTTTAGCCGCACAGTCGCGATGGGCAGCGCGGAAATCGGCCGCGAAGCCGCGGTGTGCAGCGCGGAAAAAACGCAGAAAAGTCGCGATGGACCGCGCGACTGTCTGGCAAAAGGCCGTGATGGACCGCGCGAAAAAACGCAGAAAAGCCGCGATGGACCGCGCGACTGTCTGGCAAAAAACCGCGAGGCGGAAGCCGTGCACGGAAACCGAGAAACGAACCCGAAAATTGAAAAATTTCGGGCTGTTTATGGGGCCAAATCTCAGAGCAGCAATGGATCTGCTGTCTAAGATGGCAGATCTATGGATCTAAAGGTTAAAAACTAATAAAAAACTAAGATTAAAGGCAAAACTAGAGATCTATTGTTCAAACCAAAGCGGAGTCGCCAAAAACTGTTAGCCCGGTTTTGCAACCAGGCTTAGTGCTATGGGCACTTGCTAACTAGTAGCAGCAGTTTCAATAGAAATAAAAACAAGAAACTAATTAAACAAGACTATTCATGGATCTAAGCAAAGATATTAAGCAAATAACAAAAATGATTTAAAATCAAGAACAAGAACATGTAAGAATAATAAATTTGTATTGAAAGAATGGGGCAAGCAAGTGCTTGCGGAATCAATACCTCTAATGGTGAGGTTGAATGGCTCCAAGGATGAGCAACTCCAATCTCCAATGGTCTCTTCTCCAATGTGGTTTGCAATGGCTAAAATGCTCAAGGGAGATTTCAGCAGCATAAGGATGAGATAATGGATGGATGTGAAATGAGGAGCCCCTACCACCTTTTTATAGGTTTTGGTGGTGGGAAATACCATTTGTGGTTTTGTGGAAACCAAATGGTATTGACCAACATGGTTTAGGTACTTTTCCCTCCTTTTTCCTTTTTTGAATAAAAATAATATTTTAATTCCCTTTTTAATATTTTTGGGAATTTGGACCCTTTTTGAGGGTTTTTTGTGATTTTCTTGGAAAAATAATCTTTTTTAATGGAAAAAGGGGTGTACTAAGGTCTTTTGGTGACCTTTTGTTGGTTTCAGAGGCTCAGATGGTGGAAAAGTGGACAAATGGGTCATGTGAGTAAGGGAATGAGCTAGTGAGCACTTTTTAGGTGTTAACAGGTGGGGTAGGGTTTCAGGAAACTCAACCGCCTAGATTGGTTATACGATGACAGACCGAGTACAAGTGCAACGCTGTTGTTATGTCGAGTAGACATAGTCCCTTGTTCCATTAGGGGGGTGGAGGCTTTACCCACCATTTATCCCCGAAACCCAGAGTCATGGGAGGGTTGTGCTACGGCGCGCTCCCCAAGGTGTGTGATGATGACTGGTGGTTGCCTGCTGGGGAAGCTTGGTCGATGTAGTCGACACTTCCGCTTACGGGTTCTAGCTGGAACCGGTCATGACTTGACATTTCAGGGTAGTCCAACAGAGGACAGGATAGGATGTGGAAGTTAGTGATGATGTAGGTAGATAGGTGTAGCGTGAAGTAGGGGTGAAAACAAGATCTAACTGTAGGTGTGTAAAAACCTTGATTAGTATGTGTCAAAATCAGTGATGTATGAATTGTCGTAACTTGGATTTCAGTAAGCTAATGGATTGTACCTTGCAAACTATGTTAAAACATGTGTCGGTAAATAATAAGTTCCTTGATTATGATTGATGTATGTGAATTATTACTTTTAGTGTACTTACGTGAGGAATGTAAGTAGTAGCTACACTTACATAACTTGCCTACATATTATGAATTACATGAAATATTGTTGAGTAATAATGTCAATTAGTGTCGCTTAATATTAATTAATGTCGTTTAGTAATTAACTATTGTTGATCAATGTTAATAATGTCGATTAAAGTTAATAATGATGATTAGGGTTAATAATGTTGATTAATGGTTAATTATTGTCCATTAATAATTAATAATTGTTGATTAATAAACAAAGCTATGGTTAACCTAGGTAGTGACTAATGCAATTGATTAGAATGCTTGATTGATTGTTAATAAGTTTAATTAGCCAGGACTAAGGGTTGAAATGTTGAAAATGTAATTATAATGTTAAATAAATTAATAGTAACTTGATCCCTTAAATTAATTATGTGTTAATGATGTTAATTAATTTAAACAAAACTATGCTTATCTTTAGTAATGATTGTTAATTAGCTAATTACAAACTAAGGTGTAATTAAAATGGAACCTGAGTCGATTAAATCTTAGTAAATTTTATTTAATTAATATAATTACACATTGATAATGTTATGAATTACATTGATAGGATTATGGTTCATAATTGATAAATTGAATTAGTTGAATTTATAATTAGAGGGAATTAACATATTATAAACATTAGAAACCATTAATTAAATGATTAGGTTAATAGTAGTTAATCAATTGACCATTATTGTTAATTAATTGAATTGGTGAAGTGTGTAAGTTTAAAACTCTTATGGTGGGTGGGTGAACCAACCCCAACCCCAAACTTTATTATAAAAATAATATAACATTTATTATTAATTAAAATTGTACTTGGATAAGAAACAAATGTTTAAAAATTATTGTTGTAAGTTGTGTCGGTAAAACCTCATAAAGAGGGGTAAATATTAAAATGATGGAATTATTAAATTATTAATATTTCTATGAATTGGTTCGAGGGAGCTTGAATGAGTAGGCATGAATGGGTTGGATAAAATTTATGATGAAGATAGGGGTAGTAATGGGGAGGAAGGGTCGGCAGACATGGGGATAAGATGGAGAAAGAAGGAAGAGGAAGGGGGGATCTTTTTACCTTAGGATTTTGGAGAAGTTTGAGAGAGCAGAATTGGGAGAGCAGAAAATGAGAGTTCTTGTTGGAGTTTTTGGAAGGGATACAACAACTTGGGCTTGTACTCGGTTTGGGCTCGGGGGTCCAAAGGGGTACCTTTGGAGCTGGGTGGTCGACGAGACCTCGCCAGTTGGCAGGGTGGCAAGACTGTTTTGGGCTGGTTGAGTTTCAGAACTTTGGGAAAGGCTTTTGGCTGTAGGGAAAAGCAAGGAGAAACAGCAAACGGGGACAGCAACAAAGGTGGATCTACTAGCTACCTACAGGTATTTTCCAGCAGGTATATTTTATCATTTCTACCTTGTCAAATTATGTAAAAATGTAAATTACAAAAGTTTATATGCTGTGTTATTATATCTGCTACTCCTGCACAACAATAATTGGTTAGAGGTAGACAAAATAGAATTTTCACTGTTCAATTTTGGTAAATGTAAACACTTTATTTTTTTTACAGCCAAAACTAGTAATGAGAATAGAAACATAACAAAAACAGGAACAGAAAACACAACAGAAACAAAACATAAATTTTGACAAGAAGTGAAATATCTGACTGTATATAAAAGTTAAAGGAGACCCAAGTTGGGGTCTTACACCCTTTTAGTTTTAAAAGTTTGTCTTCTTCAAAACCAGTCATAACAAGCACATCATCAAATGCTCTTCTTATTTCAATTAACCATCAAACATATGTATAGAATGTCCTTGCTGCCTGATATGTATGAGAGACATCAGATTTCTTTTTAATTGAGGAATGTAAATAACATCATGCAAAATATAATCAGAAAGTCCTGGTAAGCGAAGTCGAATAGATCCAATTCCTGAAGGCTTTAACTGTGACTTATCAGCAAAATAAACTATTCCATCAATGTGATTACTGAATGTCTAAAAAAAATCTCTTCTGAAGGTCATATGACAAGTGGCTCCAGTATCTAGAATCCAGGTGTCTTCCCAAGAAGCAAAAGAAGTGCTAAAAACTTCATTGATACTAAGATTACAATGTGCAACAATATAGTGAGCAGATTCAGGTGGTTTTCCTTTGTCGAAGGTTGTTGCTCTTTCTTCGCACTAATCATGTCCCAAGGAGTGTGACAATGAGAGCCAGTATGACCCAGTTTACCACACCTATAGCACTTAACAGGGTGTTTATCATTCTGAAAATGTTTTTGCTGTCTGTCATCTTGTTGTCTGTCACCTTGATGAGGATTACCCCCCTTGTCTCTAAATGGTATTTTACCACGACCTTTGCTACTATGGTCAAGTCTACCAGACTCTCCTCTAGGTTTCTGCTCTTTATGTGCAAGACACAAAGTCTCAACAGTGGAATTGGAAAGAAATTCCTTCTTCCCAAAGGCTTTCTTTCATTAATTTTGTCTACAAGTACATCAAAATTCGAGACTTTCATCTGTCCACTAGCTTGAAGAGACTCTAAGTAGTGCGAATAGGTAGGATATAGGGATTTAATGAATGCAGTGAGTTGTAGATCAAATTTCACACCAGCTGATTCAATATCATGAAAAAGAGCTTTAATTTCTGAAGCTAACTTCATGGGATCATTATCTTTCAGTTCAAGATTAAATAACTTCATCAACAATTGTATGATTTCTAGCTCTGAATGGGAGTCATAAAGATATTTTAATTTCTTTAAAGCTGTAAACGCTGTAGTGTTGGAAAGAATATGTCGACGTACCTCTTCACTTACCTCTTCAGTGACAGAAGCATAAATTAAAGCATATGCCTTTCTATCTTTACTCTTCCAATTTGCAAATTGTTTCTCATCTGTAGGTTTCTCTGGTTCATTGTCATCCTTGCCTTCACAAACTTCCTCCCATAGATCATTAAAAATAAGAGCATTCTTCAGTTTCCAAAACCATTCTTGGTAGTTTTCTTTTCCGGAAAGCACTACTCCCACAATCGATATTAAAGAATGCATTGTAGATTACTATGTAAGAACAATATAAATGCAAAACTGTGCAATCTGCTGTAAATGGAATTCCACTTGCAATGAATTAAAGAAATCTCACAACAGACACACCTTCAACCTTGGCTGCCCAACAACTTCTCTTTAGCTCCGTGAGATAGAAACGGCAGACTCCTCACGTTCAGGATGCCTGCATGTTCCAAGCCTCCCTTAAATACTTTAATCCTTGCTTTTCCAACGATCAATACCGCCTCCAAACAATAGACAGAGTCTCTCTGACTTCTCTATGAACCAGTGAATGAATGACAGAAATCTTCGCTTATCCAAAACGATCTAAATGGAAATGTATGGATTTTAAAATTCACGGCTCTGATACCACTGTAGAACAGGGTCGAAACTCAAAGATTAAATTAATTAATATAAGCAAAATACATGTATAAATAAGAGGGCAGAGCAGTTACCCACAGTCAAGTCAACTGTTACAGGTCAACGGTTTATTAACTATATTACAAACAAAACCTGAAGGATTAGTTAACACAAAATCCCTGATCAGAAAGCCCTATAAGCACACAATTCCATTCCCTACAAGCAATTCCATACCCTAAAAGCACAGAGTACCATATGGTAATGTTATGCAACTTACCTGGTTCAAGTTCCAGAGCTTCAACACAGTAATACCATCGTGGGATAGATCTGTGAAGATGCAATCGCGAGTAGGAAGAGCATAATGTTGGCACTTGAGGATTGTGCCATCGGGAAGAACAAGCTTCTTGAGAAGATCAAAGTCATGGCCTCCTACTGCATCGCTCACATACACTGGGCCTCCGCATATAGCTCGAGATGCTGCATGGAATTTGGCACAAACGTGGTCGGACTGGAACATATCCCAATCCGGCTGTACGAAGTTTCCCATCCACAAGCTGTTGAATCCACAGTGAATCATATGGACTCCTTGTAGCTAGTAAGCACCCATGGGATCGCCATTTGGATCCTCGAACCAGAAATCATCTCCTGCATTATACATAAGCCAATTCAGTTAATTTATTTGTTTGGCTTGGTTTGAATTGTGCTCAAAATTTGAACAGTATGGTCTTACACACTCGCCCTGAATTGTGTTCAAAATTTGAACAATGAAAAACAGAAAAAAAATGTATGGTCTTACCCACTCGCCCCATAGATATATGTTTCGTCCCCAGGAAGAAGAATTCATTGCAATGCTCCATGCTGGCTATCGATCCGTTCCCACCCAAATTCTTTATCATGGATTGGCTTAATCCTTCGTAGTATGTTTTAGCCAGTTCCACTCTTCCGCCATATTCCTCAGCTAGAAATTCCAATGTCTTCATAGTTGAGTAGACACAATATGTCAGATCCAGGATAACTTCATCCCGACAAATCTCATGGAAATTGTAGAACATTTACTAAAATAAAATCGATACATTATAAGTTGATCAATTTTTAGATTAGTGAAATCAAAGTTGTGAAACATATATATATGTTTTAGTTCTTTATATGTTCAAATGAATCTTCCTCTAAAATCTTAGAAATATAGATGGGGTGGTTATGAGGGACTCACATGAATAACGTCCACTTTCACTCCTGATATATATATACTATAAAATCTTAAAAAGATAGATGCGGTAGTTATGAGGGACTTACATGAATAACGTCCACTTTCACTCCTGTGGCGCCCACTCCAGCCAGATATGAATGCATAGAATTATAAAAATCAGCAGCCTGATGAGGATGGACGAGGCCAAGCCCAGCTTCAACAACCTTATCCACAGCCAAATCCTGCATCATTCAATTTACAACTCCTGCATCATTCAATTTACAACTGGGGAAATCTTGATGGGTGTGTGCTTTACATGGAGGTGTGTAGTTCCTGGCCTGACACCTCCCCATCCACCACAAAGCGCATGCCAAAAATAATATTATCAAGCCCCTTGAACTCCTTCCTCAGATCATCAATAAATGCCTTCAAACCCATTTCTGTAACAGAGGAATTATCACTTATCACCACTGGTAATTCTGTTTTCCCCATCTCCATTTTGTGTTGATTCTATACTCTGACCTGGATCAATGAATATAAACTTGGATCCATCAATATCGACACTTGATGATACGTTACTATTTACAACAGAAACACTTTGCATCTTCATGGATTTCTGATAATTCTCTAATCTTGCAATCTCAACCCTCTCCTCAATTGTAGCCATGCCAATCACTTTTTTGTGCTTCTCCTGATCAAATTTGGGAGCAGCAGGGCTCCTCATAGTGTCTGCTCTGTATTTTTTGAACTTATCACACTCCTCAAATCTGTATATCATGCCTGTCATCTGAGATCCTCCAAGAACAAGATCTTTGGCACCTTCCTGAGGATTCTTCTGGCTATCGAAACTGATACTCTGCCATTCATCATCAATTGTTAGAAACATTATGTGGAGGCATTAATTTTGTCACACACTTTATGTTTCTTAGTGTCTAATATCTCAAAGCTTATGAATAAAAGTTTCAAATTAAAAATGAGTGTTTACATATTTCTAAACTTCTGCTCGGTTAAGTTAGACTTAGAAAACAATTTTCAAGCCATTTTAACATGCATTTAACTTGGTTTTGCAATTCCATTAGGCTATTAAGAAGCATTCATCTTTTTTTTTTTTAAATTGAAGAAACTTGGACACAAATTGAACGAGTGAAATTAGTAGCAAAGTTGCTTATACCTATCTTTAGAAATAAATTTTTAATAGTTTATAAATATTTTAACTAATAATTATATATAGTTTAAAAAAAATAGTATAAAGTGGGTGGTTCATTAGTTCAAAATACTTGAAATTTGTAACAATTTATTATTTATGCATAGTCTGTATTACTATGTTGTATAATACCTACCTCTTTACAAAAGGTTTTATAAAAACAATTGCATAATAAACAATAGGTGTGACAACCATGCAGTTGATGCTCTTAGACAAGCAGCTCTGGATGTCTTCAGTTAGTTTGGAGTCTAGGTAGTGTTTTTTGATGTGTTGGGACACAAGTCTTCCCTTTTGGAATAGTTTATGTAATTATGTCATAATCCTTGCATGTAAGCATGATTTGGCCTGGTCTAATCTAGACTTAACTCTCTTGGTTATGTTTTTGTACTTTTTAATTTCTCATGAAATAGCAAAAGTACGCCTTTTTTCTTTCCTACAATAATTAACAAAAATGATACTACATGTATAACACACATATATATATAATTTTCAATGATCTTTGTTTTTTATTTTCATTAAAGTGTTTAAGATTGAAAAATAGTATAGATAGTCAATAATTAATTAGCTTATATACTTAAGTAAAATGTTATTAAGAATGACCAATAAAGTTATAAAATTAATGTTTTTTCATATTTATACAAATTTTAAGAATAAAAAAACTTTCATAATATAAGTTGATATAATTATTATATTCAAATTTTAAAAGCAAAATTTTTTTCATGCTTATATAAGTAAAATAATAACAAATTATTTATCAAAATTTTGAAAAATAAAATTATGTTAGTTAGTATTGATATTATTTTTATTTTTATTTTCATTTTATTGTTGGAAGATGAGATGTATGTACTAGCTTCATAATTGCACATTAAAATTAATAAAATATAGAATAATATTGGAATACACATGTCAAAGTTATGTTATTTATGTTATTTTATTTTTTTAATTATATTTTTATTTTTGATAATTACACATAAAACTAGATAAAAATAAAATAATTATTTCATAGCTTTAATCCAATTAAAAAATAAAAATTTGAAAATTGTTTCTTATTTTTCACAATATTTCATTTAATATGCAATTTTTTAAAAAAACTTTAAAACACTTTGAATATAAATTTGTACATCACAAATTGCTTAAAAGTCAATTAAAATTGACTACCAAGTGATTACAGTTATAATAAAAAACTTTGACACATTAAAGCAAAAGTCAACTAAAATTGACTACCAAGTGATTACAATTATAATAAAAAACTTGGACACACTTATGAAATGGAACTGTTAAAGTGTTATAAAATTTTGGTGGAAAATCATAATTAAAAAAAAACAAACCTACTCTATTATTTGCAAAGTTTTTTTTTTCCTTTTCAAAATAAAAACATCTACTCATTAATTTTTTTTTCTTTTGAAATACTCACAATTCAATATTTTTCTCACACTTAAATTCAAGAGCGCCATCACAAAAAAAAATTGGAGCCATCTATAATCAAACTTTTAAGTTTGCAATAGTTGAACACTTTACTAAAATGACGCATTATTATGCTATACTTATCATAAAAATGATTTCAAACTTCACCAATCATAACACTTCATTATTAAGTGTCTTCAATCTTAATTCTTTTCTTTTTTTTGTTTTATTATTTTCTACATGGGATTCACTTTGTTGGTCAATATCTTATCACGTTCATTCATGAAGTGGGGGTTTTAAATTGTGAAAAATAAGGTCAATATATTGTAGGTATTGGGGGGTGGGGAGTAGGGTATGGGGGGTTTATAGGTATTTTGGGGTATAAAAATGGCTATTTGGTAAAAATAGGGGTTTTTAATTGGAAATATGTATTGGGAGGGGGGATCAACAAAAGGTTTTTGGTAGGTATTCGTCAATATCTAGTGAAATTAGGAATATTCTTTAATATCCCATTAATGAATGCACTATGGCATAGTTTCACTGAATGAAGACCCTCTTATCTTCTTATCTTTATCCATTGCATGATGTACAAGGCTTGATGTATATATTCCATTCCCTATTTGGGATTGTGTTATGTTTAGTTTTAAGGAGACATGGTCCACATTGATCCTAAATATTATTATGTCATGTAGTTGAAGGATGTGAGGCAAAAAAATGGAGAGACACTAATGAAGTATGAAGGAAAGATCAAATAAATGCTTCTAGTCAACTCCTCTATTGCACCCTCAAAGAAAAATTGGTTAGTTCTTATCTAGAGTGCATCCTATTAGACAATGTACAAACTATTTCCAAAGTTCTATAGCTAAGTGATCAATGTTACAATTGAAATGGTGAGATTAGATGTCACAACCATTGGAAAGGAAGCAAAAGGGGATGTATAACAACCCACCCCAACATAATTGGTTGGGAGGGTGGGTACCTAATAATTTTTCTTCTTCTAAGTAATCGAATACATCTAGAATCAAAGAAAACAATAAAATAATCACAGAAACATCACATACATGTAACCTTACGCCTTGCTAATGACTAACACCTAGTCCAAACCAAGGCTCCTCAATATAGATGCCAATAAAGGGGAAATCACACCTAAGGGTCAAGTTTCCACCCAACCAATGCAGCTCCTAAAACCAGGTGATTCCCCTCAAGCAAGACTCAATCTCAATGAGAATAAGGATCACACTCTTTAAATTCTCAACACAATTCAAGACTCACTCTACCCAACATCACAACAATGGGCTAGTGAACCAATTGAAACAACAATTTGTGTGGTGGGGAGGCCTATACAACACTTCCATACCCAGCAAGGAAATGGTGTGCAAGAACACCCGCTCTAACTCCTAATTTTACATTACCTCAAGATATGGATTTTTTTTTGCAGAGACTATAATATGCTATGGTTTTTTTTATAGAGACTAATATTCCACTCTAACTCTAGATGCATTTAGATGTGGAAAAAATCCACTCTCATGCTCTTGACACCTCCACCTATGGAAAAAATTTGTTCTTCGGCTCTTGACACCTCCAACTATGGAAAAAATCCACTTTTAGGATAATAACACCTTCAGTTGTAGAGTCCCAAGGGCCCAAAATCAATTGTCAGGTACAACAATGGCCATTAGTATCCCTCTTAGGTTAGATATAACCCTAGCCTCATTTATCAACTTAGAAAAATGTTAGAATAATTTACAATAATCACATATCCAATAATATTCTTTTTTAAGGTAGTAAACAACATAAATATTATAGCCCCCTCACACAAAGCAAACTTCTCTTTTCTAGTCTTTCTAAAGGTAACAACTCACTCCCAATAAAGTTTCTTGGCCTTCACATTCCCACTTCCCAAATAAATTTGGGGTGAAATTAGGGCAATATTTGGTGAAATAAACCCATCCCTCTTAGGGACTTTTATCTCCAAACCAACTTTGGAAGCATTTATGAAGTGCTATAGGTCATTATTCCCCTTCCCAATCTCACAAAGGTAATAAATTTAGACTAACTATCCTCATTGAGTACAAGTCCCTTATCATTCGGTATCGTTTGCAAAATGTAATTAACATTCTTTTAGGATGCTCCAAACATTTGACTCAAGTCAATATGGGTCCCTAGAAATATCAACCTACACAAGGTTATCTCTTCTATGAATAACAGAATATTTCATTAAGCATGAATCAACACTATATTCTAATTTTCAGTTATAACCAAAGAAAATAATTCGATGAAGCATTAAGGAAATAATGGGTCCATCATCACCTGTTCATG